>OU893338.1:1312568-2612637 GCA_918026875.4 Diatraea saccharalis
ATAATGTTTTCCACTCGATTTTAAACTTTAACTTAAAATTAAAAAAAGAAATGTTATTTTTATTTAATTTCTCGACAATGTTAGATAAAATGGAATAACAATGAATAGAGATAATGATTTTTTGTTCACTCATCCTATGATTGTCCTTGTAGAACTTACATGATTTTTAGATTGTAGACCGTACTCGCTAACCACTGTACTATTGAGCACTTCAGGAATTGTTTCTTTAAACTTAATTGCACACAGAAACAACTTAATCGTATAAACTTTGGAGTGAACTAAGTTTCTATTGAATTATTGATTTTTATTTGAACTAGCGTTCCTAGCATTATATTTGGTCATATAATTTTTGAAACATAAAATCCCACTTCGATCTTACCTATACGCACTTCAATAAAGATTTTATCGTCTGGCAAATAAACGAGTGAATATTCCCATTTCGCCAGAGTGAGTGAGTGAATGAATGGGTTAAGTTAAATACCGTTACAGATTCCGGATTATTATGAGCCGACCGTATCGTAAATTTCGGTATTGCGAATTTCTCGATGCGAAATACGAACGAAGAAATAATTAAAATATGGAAAGTTTAAACGGAAATTTAAATTGCTTTTAATATCGCGACTGCAGTGCAGATTGACTTTTTGATGTGCTTCGACGTCATGACATCGTTAAATGTACGAGTATATTATATGACTGCTTATGACAGCTTGTAGTAATACTATAAATAAGAGGGATTTAATTGTTTGTTTGCATCGAATAGCCTCCGGAACTGCTGGACTGATTCTTAACATTCTTTCACTTACGCGGAGCTGCTTCATACGCGGATGACATAAGCTATTATATTTTACGCAGAAGGTCGCAGGAAAACTAAGGTTTTCTTTAAATATTTTGTTTAATTCTATATCTCAACAGTGAAAAATAGTCCTTTCGTCAGTAATCGCATGGGTTGACTTTTGATTGGCTATGCATTTAGTTCCAAGGCATGTTTCGTACGATTATGTCAATACTCAATAAGTTTATTATTTCCACGGATAATTTAAAATATTTAGTATGTATAAATACAATGTAAAAGATGGAAAAATGAAAACGACTATTTGATCCAGAGCATACGGAAAGCTGTCGTTGCGGTCGCGGTGTAGAAGCTACTCGAATAAAGGCGGGACGTATGAGCGCGATGTGTGTACCGCAATCGACAGCCACCCGCATTAACTTTATTATAAAAATCAAAGGCAGAGGGTATACAAATACGCATAAATTATTATCTATAACATATAGGTAACTTAAAAATAGTTAACGTAAAACTAAGACAAATTACATAATTTATTGAGTGTGTATGCGTCGCCTACATACAATAATAAGCAATTTCTGTTTCAATAAACATGGAAATCCTATCCCAAGCCATGTTTTCAGCTTTAGTTATACAAATATACCCAAAACTCTATAAAAATATGTATCGTACTGTTATCATGTTGATAATGGGAAACTATTGCTATTGCCATGAAATAATATAAAAAAATATATACTTTAACGTTCGCATTTTCATGTGTAAAGAACATTACCGTAAACGGTTCTTACAGTATCATAAAATTTTCTTCGAGTCAATGAACTTTAAAGCTTTGAAAATTGAAAATGTGAGTTTGTGATATTTGTGAATTGATATCCATTTTTATGATATTATTTTTCTCTACGAAAGATATCCTGTGAATGATTCGATAAAAAATATAGTGTAATAATTATAATGTACTCTTGAAAAATTATTAATCAACATTAAGTTTATACTTAACTAGCTTTTGCCCGCGACTTCGTCTGCGTGGTAACTACTACTTTGAGCAGCATTTCTAACGAATTTATTCATTATATCGTGTAAAATACCTGAAATAAAGTTCCATTCTCTATTTTTAGAATTCATCAAAATCTTTTCTTAGGGGATGCCTAACGTCATAGTAGCTTTATGCATGCAAACGTTTCGGCCCGAACGGTTTAAAATTGACAAAGTTTCATACAAACTTTCATCCCCTATTTATGTCCTTGGGGGTAGATTTTTCTTCCTTTCTTAGCGGATGCCTACGTCCTACCTACATGCCAAATTTGAGCCTGATCCGTCCAATGGTTTGGGCTGTGCGTTGATAGATCACTATGTCAGTCAGTCACCTTTAAGTTATATATGTATAAAGATATAGATATATAGATAAAGTGTTTTTTTAAAGAAAATATAACCAAGAAAAGAAAGATAAACTCCTTTTGAAGTGATCGTTAATAAATTACAAAGGAAAATAAAACAAAGTCCAGTATGCCAATTCTGGTAATAATCGCATTTCAATAGAATCTTAACAATTTGCATTTTACCATCTTACTCGTACTATTTACCTAAAGTCGAATATGTTCCTCACAAATCAAAGGTGACAAATGTATAATAATATAGGACTTTTTGTAGACAGTGCAATAGAAAATACAAGTATATTACGTAACAAGATGCGCCACTCACTTTATCGTGTGCGTGGCGATGTAGCGGACGGTGTGCGTAAGGGGCACGGTATTGTAAACCATACATCTTCAATAATACGATCTATTTTAGTGGGCTCGCTATTACGTGAATTATTATGTCAATCATATTACATTAACGATACAGATACATGTCACTCGTGCTTTTGCTTACAGATACAATGCTTCAATTCCGGCAAGTTAGCTTAATAATGGCATCTGATTGGCAACACAATTAATTACATTTGAAACACTAAGTTTTTGCGATCTTATAACAAGAACTATTTCGAAATATTGAATTTTTGTCAATAATATATATTGATCGAGAAGTTTTGTGTGTCGAGGGTAATTATCAATTACTAAGTACGGCACTAGCTCTATTTGAATTAAAAAGAAACTGAATTGAAATAGGGTTGCGGAATTTCCTTTTGGAGAAACGTAGTAGGTACCTGCCACAGAGTAGTGCAATCACCGATGAATTTCTTACTTAACAGACAAAATCTTTTAAAATCTATGCCAAAAAGGCAAAATCGATACTAATCTATACGTCCCAAGCGCTCACCGCGTAATTACGCTCTGTACTACGAATATTCGTCTTACTTGTAAAGCTTAAATGGCCGCCAAGAGAACAATTTCACTTCTATCCGCGTTTTTAGCCACAACTGCTGATCGAATTGAGATTTCCAACTTTGAACCTCTTCTTTTAAAGTACAAAATCGAATGACAAATAGGCTTTGTTTATTTTCAGTTTAAATGATAATGTATGCCCATTTTATTCATCGTTAAAAAACAAAGTTAATGGATTAGATAGTGTGTTTCTTGAATGTCTATTCTTTTATGTTTGAATTTTGATGATTCGATTAGAAGTTCAGTAGAAAATCACTGAGCCTTTGTTTCCCAAAACTTATACATTGAAGCTTTTTTAATATGTAAAAATTTGATTTAATAAAAATTCTTAAGACATAATTTATGGATGGTCCCTAATGGTTTAATGTACTTTCTAAAGCAAGAAAAAGCTGAAGATGACACGTTTTCAGTTAATATTCCGGCAACGGGTCATTAACTAACATCGCATATCGTAAGCGCTAGTATTTACATTATTCATAATAAGCTATTTCCTTTTCACTTTAAACTTTCAATCTATATAATATAGTACACCATTTTTATTACATCTTCATTAGCCATCGTCTATCTATCATTGATTTTCTGCTGATTAACGGTAAAAATAAATCATACCAACCTTGTAGCGTGAGACCGCCCTTACATAAATATTGTCTGCGCACATCCTTTAACTCATCATCATCAGCCCTTTTACGTCTCCACTGCAGGAGCTCAGGCGTTCCTTATGGATGGTTAAGGAGGATGGGTCATGACCCTCCACGCTGGCCCAATGCGGATTGGAGGGTATTAACGACTGCAAATGCAGTCCTTTAACTAACCGGTGTTAACTAGTATGTGTACCTACGACGTGCGGTTTGTGAGCCGCCGAAGTCCGTGCGCCCGCCATTACGCTAGTGCGAGCCGGAACGCGTTCCAGTGAGGATGACTTTGTTGACCTATCACTTTGTTGCCACTGTAGGTGCATATAAATAAAATGAAAATCTGTTTTATTTTTGTTTATATTGTATTTAGATAGATCTAGCAAGAGGCCCTTGATTACGTTATCGTAAGGATATTATGATTAATCACAATCACGTTTCAGATTTATAACTATTGAAAACTGATAAGTTATGAATTAATATATTAAACCTGTCGATTTTTTTTGCAGCAGATGGACACAGTTGAAAATAGATACACATCTTTTAAAATTACAATTACAATATTCCAATTATATATACAGAATGATAGCAATTTAATCACTTTTGTTAAAAATAAACTGTTACTAATATAAAAAATCCATATTAAACTTTTTATACAGCACTTTAAAACATGTTACTTTTAACGCGATTAATGTCAGACTGCCTTAAAACAGATTATGACTATACTGTAAGAATTTTAATGGATGTTGAGCGCATTGCATTGAGTTATTTATTTTATCTTATCTTATCTTGCAAAACTGGAAATAAATGAAAAATCAAAAAGTATAATAATGCCGTGATCCATAGTGGATTTCTTCAAAGCAATTTTTCAACAAAAAACTGGATGACGAACAATAGACCATACAACGTTCTAACTTACGGGATACACTGATAACCGTCTCATTAAGCACCATGAATCTCGCAAATTGCTCAGGAAAAGAATTAAGCTAATACTGAGGTAACCATGTAGTTTGTATTTTCTCAGATACTAAAATATATAGGTATCTTCGGTAAGTTACAGAAAATGAAACAAAATTATTATAAAAAAACAATCTTAATGCCAAACTAAATTTAAACTAAATACATTTATTACTAACTGTGGTACGGTTTTTGAAAGAGCTACGGGTTGTTGTATGCATTTTCTTTAATTTTTTATTAACAGTGTGACGGGTTCGGTGTCTAGATGTTAATAGAAAATGAAACGGCTGACCAGGCATGATAAGTAGGTATATTTATAGATAAACAAAAACTGTAAGAAAAAAATAATATAAAAAAGTTTGTTTTAAATATATTACCAAAATTACTTATAAAACAATTAGAATTAGAAAGTTTTGTTTATAGAACTTATTAATATATTAACTGATTTTTAAAATTAATTGAACATACTTGATTTGAAAGAGATAACTTAAAGAGTTTTATTTATAATCTCTGTTATATATGTACTGGTAGAAGAATTTTCACTAACTGACATTCAGAAAAATTATAATACGTAAAGTGAATATTAAAAACAAAAAATCTTAAGGTCAAAGACAATAAGTTTGGAGGGACATAGGACAAAATAAAACGGTGTAGTACAACGCACCATCACAATAGTAGGTTTGAAATAGTAATAGGTAATATAAAATTATAGGAATGGCTTAAAAATTTATAAAACGAGGTTGAAGTGATAGTTGTGAAAAATATTGAGATAAAAAAAATATTTGGTCACCCTAAGCACAGGTAACTTATTTGAAAGAGTCCTTTGCTTCTTTTCTTATGAAAATTCCTATTGTAACTGCCAGGCTTTTGTAAGCTATTTTAATTCAGAGATTTTTTTCATTTTGTTGACGTTATAGAATCTCAAAAGGAGTGTGAATTTGTTTAGAATACGTAAGTATGACTTAATGAATAACTCATTTTTCCTCTCGGGCGTGAATCAAGTTGTTGTATTATTGTTATCTTAATAATACGTACATTGAATATTGTAAATAAGAATTGATTTTAAAGCCGAACTCCTTCTTTATACATCACATTTTTAAGTGAAATATAGTTTCAAATATAGGTTTGTTTTTTCAAAATTAAGTTGGTAATCATTGAAGTTTCGATTCAGTTGAAATTTCCAATTGAATGTTGCACTGACATTGTCGATGTTGGCAAACAAGTTTAATCTTGGATATTTTCAAATATTTGGAAAACAAGTACTATATCGATAAATACATAAATCGCTGATTAATTCTTTCCGTGAAAATATGCAAAGGCATAATCTCATGAAACAAAAACATAAAATCAGTAGGTGTTCCTTTTTTAAATTATTAAACTATAATAATAATAATTTATTAGCAATAAAACATGATATTACAAAAAATGAATATAAAAAAAGTACATAAGCATGTTTTGCCAGTTTTAATATAGCATGCAAATACAAGTACCTATATTTAAACTGGACGCTATTAAAAACCAAAGATCTTAAAATTTCGGTCTTATTTTACATATAAAATGCGATACATTACAATTTTTAATTTTCTATTTAATAATATAATTCGAAATATCATGTAATCTTTTATGTCATAAAAATTATTATAAATAAGTTATTTGTACAATTCAAATTTAATTTGTCTGTCATTAAGAGATTGCATATACCTCAGTCAATTGTTATATATTTTTACACACATAGCCATACCTTTGTTAAACTTAGCTGATCTTTGACCTGATATTATAACTAGTTTATTTAAACCACTCTGTATTTTCACTTTAACATCACCTGCCTTTTTGAAAATATAGTAATGTTTTCTCAGAAAAGTGATAGTAGTGATAATAAGCCTAGCGATACAAGGGTTCACAGGATTACCGAGCCGGCTGTCCACAAATTGCTCTAATACATCTCTATTGTGCAATAAATGCTTGTGCTAAATTTATGTTAGTACTATTTCCCCATACATTCAAATCATAACGTAGAATCGATTAATTGTATATATGATAAGCCATATTGTATTGATATCAGCAACTTTTTTTATTTATTTTACAGCATAAACAAATTTGTTATGTCTCGTAGATACATTTTGTATTTGTGCTTTCCAACTTATGTCTTGGTGTACAAGAACACCTAAAAATTTAATTTCATTCACTCTGCCTTTGTGTTTTTTGTCATATTTAATGTGTATCTCATTGTTATATCTAGTATTTTGATTAAAATCTATTTAAAATATCTTATTAAAATTGATTTTAATTTATTAATGTCAAGCCAGGTTGTTATACTATGTACTGTAAAATTAATAACATTTTGGTGATCTAGTAGGTTATTTTATTCTTTATCGGTAGTCACTACTATAACCCTGTCATGCGCATATAATATACATCTATGATTCGTCACGTTCATAATGTCCTTAATATATAATATAAATAAGATGGGGCCTAAGGCACTACCTTGTGGCACTCCACGAAGTACATCTAAGCTCTTTCGATATCCAGTATTGCTTTTTCTGACCGCCGAATTTTATTTTCAACTTTGGAAAACATAATTTATAGAATAATGTTAACAACTCCTGAATCTTTTTAAAGGCCATATTTAAGTCAGTTTCGTGGTAGACGTCAGACCAGTTAGAGTTCTTAATATAGTGCATAAAATAGTTGCATCTATTGATTTTAGATGTATGCCATGAACTTCACATACATTATTAGATGCATATTTAAAACAAAAAAAACTCATTATCTTTTCAAATTAAACCATTTCTTATCATAATACAGATACCCTCTCTCTTTTTCTTTTTGCTATCTATACGTAGTATAAAACAATGTCTCCGTCTGTACGCTGAGATATTTTATACTACTCGTACATAACAGATTTTGATGCGGTTTTTGTAAATAAACATAGTGATTAAGGAGAAACTTTTATATGTATCATACAGGACCATGAGGCCGAAGCCGCTAGCGGAAAACTAGTTTTGAAATAATTTAAAACTCACAGATAGACTTCTGTCAAGTTAGTTGGAAATTCGAATAAGAACAATAAACTTCAGCATACCCCAATTAGCTTTTGGACCCCATCCGTCTTATGTTTGGCTTACGTCCAACTTAACTCACACTAGTCACGTACGTAGGGATCCGCAGTTTCAATCAAGGAATGTTTTGTAATACTGTTTGTGCATTGACAATATTTAGATCACTGGGCCCCAGTGACTTATACATATACGTTCACTGATTTTAATTCAAAATGTCATCATCTTCGGGGTCTTTCAGACTTCATTCCTAATCAGCTCAAGGTAGAAAATGAACGTTTATTCATACAACTATCTATCTCTATACGTTGTTCGTACTTTTTCAGGGTTTCATTTTTAGTTCGCTGTCACTTCTTTTAGAAGGCATTGTTTTTAGTTGGTGTTACTATGAAAAAATGTTAACTTAAAAGTAACGCATAATGTTTTGTCTTGAATCTGAATAAGTTTGGTAATATTTATAGTGTATAGATTAACTAAATCATTTTTAATTTAAAACTTTTTTTTTTATTTTAAGACATTTGCTAAGCAATTATAATTAATCAATTAAAAATCAGCTGTTCGCTGGTTCGAAATACTACGACGTACGAAAATTCGTACGAGTACTATCTATATTTTTGATATCATTAAATGATCTGGCTGCTAATACGCTTACACTGTGTCTCCCTGTACTGGGATTTCTTGAATACAAGGTCTTAGGGGGGTAATTTGATTATTTCAAATTAGCCCTCTAAGACCTTGTACATGAATTATTGATGATTACATGACTGATCATGAATTATTTCACTTACGGGAAGCTGCATCAAAGGCATAGGTTATATTTGACGCGGACGACGTCATGGGATTACAGCTAATATCTCATCAAAGACATATCGATGCTCGCCTAACAATTAAACCTTTATAGAGAATCAGCATTACCTCGCGTATCAGACATTAGTATGAGCAAATTTATAAAAAGTATTAAAATATAAGTAAACTTCATGGTCTTCATATATATAAAAACAAAACACGGTACATTACATCCGAAAACGGAAATGAGGCTGAAATTGAGACGAACTACGGGCAATACTACCGGTGACACCGGAAATGCAGACAGCTGAAGGCAATGCTTCCTGTGTTATCTCAGTAAGTTGTATGCTGAGCTCTTTTCAACAGAAACGTGAATAGAATAGAGTAGAAAATATGATGGCACTGGGTCGTTGTCCGTATGGAAACGTTGAATTATTTTCTTCAGAGTGATATGTTAGGTATTATTTAGTTGTTAATGATTTTTCAAATTGAAGTAGAATATATTCATATTATCGAGTGTATTTCAAAAAGTTTTATAAGTTTGAATATAGTATATCCAACAATTTAAAAAAGAACAGAATGTTTCTAAAACCAAAAATATGTTAAATTCACACCTAACTAAAAATTTGTATTGATATATTTTAGTTGTAGTATCCGGTAAGTTAAATTTGTATATAAATAAGAATTTTGTACGTGTAATAATATATTACTTAGTTTTTCAACAATGAATTTATAAGATGATTTGAAAATTAATAATTCATTATTATGTTTTTATATATCCAAGCTTTTATCGGATATAAACTTGGAGCCCAGATCTTAAATAGACAAATCAAACGAGCCCAAATTCTACACATTGCGTTACTTAATTACATACCATCGTCAGACTCTGAATGTTATTTCGAACTAAAGTCTTGTAAAGAAAAATCCAACGAATGTAAATCCGATGAGTTTGCTTCCGACTATGGAACCGTAAAACATTGCGGGCTGTAACAATAAAAGCATATAAAAAAAAGCTCAAAAATTAAAACAGCAAAATTATGCTTAACTGTAGTCAGGTTTAAGTTTTTAAACTTTTTTTAATTAATTATCTTCGGGTAAATTTAAGCAAAATCGCACTGAACCTCATATTCACCCTCTCTGAAATCAGGTCAATTTAGAAATTTAAATTTTCTATATTTAATCAGGTGTGGATTTTGAGTAATTTTATCTTTTTTTTTGAATTTAGCATCATATTGAGCCTTGTAATATCTTTTGGTATGGATAGGCAAGGATCTCTCTCTGCCCAGCGTGGTCGTGGTATGCTGAGTGCAGACAAATCAAACATTGCATAGTGATGTGCCGGGACTGATCTCTTTCTGGCCTTAGAGAATGAGGCCTCCCAATGGAGTCCCTAATGGGAGTCGGGACTGGCAGGCTCCTTGATGGATCTCCCAAAACATACATAAAAAGGCTTTGGTGTGGATAGAACAAATCATGTAGTGAATTGATCCATCACCGGTGGGTGTTAAAAGATGCCAAATGTAACTGATAATTACATAACTTGCCTTCAAAGACATAAAGGTTTTACCCGATCTTAGTAAAACTTAATTTCACCTCCACAGTCGTAGACCGAATGAACTAAATACATTTGTTTGAAGCTTTTCATCATTTTAAAATTAATGGGTATAAACTTTATTTCAAAGAACAGGAGAATTGAATTGTTAAATTGTATAGGTACTTTAGCATATAAGCCTAACTTGTTTTCAAAAGTAAGTAATACGAATTTACGTCTACGTTACGTCTACGCGTTAAACGAAGACGCACTAATAGAAAATAATGGTGAGAATTACAATTCAGATATACAACGACAATTTCTTAGTTACTAACTAAATAGCTTCCTGTATCTGTATTTGATATTGTTATAGATGGTTTCCAATGTTGTCGCCAAAAACAAAAAAAAAAAATGGTTAATGGATTCGAAATTTTTAAACAAAATTCTCTATTCATAATGAGGCAAGATTTTGTGAAGTTTTTGTACTGGGTTCCCATAGAAACGGGTCTTACTAGTAATTCATTTATCAAACTTTATTATCTATTGAATAATGGTACAAAAGATGGACCTAAAGCTAGCATCCACTACCAGTCAAACTTATTTACAAGCAATCAAACTTGAAAGATCAACAAAAAGTGTTCTATACATATATACTTATATTGAGGCACATTTTGTAAGTAATAGGGGAGTGAAAGTTCTATTTTTACAAGCTTTGATTTAATTTGCTACGTTAGTTTATAAGTGTGGGTCTAATCTTGCAAACTAATTTCGACCCACTTCCCGCTATTCGATTGAGTTTGCATGTATTAAAACTTATATGATAATCCAATGATAATATAGAATGAAGCTGATCTGATGATGTAGCCGAAATATTGCATGACACCGATATAGCTAAAGGAATCAACTCCGTCGGATTTGTGTTCGTTTGATATTTCTATACTAGATCTATGCAACATATCAACTCCATTAGTTGATATATAACCATTATTAGATGTTGCTGAAGGGAACACTATCTTTCAGATTTGTATTGTCAATTAGCAACAACGCCCTCTAGAGAGCATGAAGTAAGAAACTAAATACATATATTATCCAATCATTATGTGTAGGGTACCAAATGAAGAGGCAAGGTATATTATGTAATTATCAGTTATATTTGGCAACCTTTGACGCCTACCGAGATGGATCAATTCCCTACGTGATTTGTTCTATCTATACCAAAGCCTTTTTATGTATGTAATGGGAGATCTATCAAGGAGCCCGCTGGTCCCGACCCCAATTTGGGACTCTATTGGGTGACCTCATTCTCTAAGGCCAGAAAGAGATCAAGGTCATTCGCCAACCATGTATACACGGTTAGGAGGGGGAGATCCTGGCAATCAGATGAGGCGAATGCTTGATTTGTCTGCTATGCTAGCATGGTCAGAGACCACGCTGAGTAAACAGAGGTCCTGGTCTATCCATAAGATATTACATGGCTAAAGATGATGCAAAATTTTAAGAAAAAACAAAATATAATACAACATCCACACCCGATAAAATATAGAAAAGTTCATTTTCTACATTGACCTGATGTTAGAGAGGGTCAATTTGAGGTGTCTAACGCCATATATCACTTTTCTTATTTTCAGTAGCAGGAACTACTTCGCAAGTCAATCAGTAATAATCAAGGCAATAAGTATTTATTGTTATGTGATATGTTCAAGCTAATTTAATTGAATTGTTTCTTATTCAAAACGATCAATACATTGTTCTTTTGTATAAATAAGTTTGTTATTTGTCTTTTTGTTGAGACTCTTGGACAACTGAAGCAATAACGACTTCAATATAAAAAAAAAAAAACTTTTTATAACGACTCTACAAAGTGATAACAAGGTTCTTATTTTTTCAAAACAATTGTTTAATACAAGTAATTCTCAAAACTCTAGTATTTGTAACGTGCTTACAACACAAAAAAGTATTGAGCTTGTATAATTATAGTGATGTATAATTTTGTTTTTTGTAGTTTATCGATATAAAATTTTATCTTTAATAAACTAACGGTCAGTTGCACAAACGTCCATTAAAGTTTAAAGAAGCCTTTACTCTCTAAAGAATCTAATTTATTCAAATTTATATGGGTAATGTCGCTTCAGAGAAATGACAATTTCAATGGACGTTTGTGCCATAGACTACAAATGAAATATTACAGTCAGGTGCTTATAGATCCAAAAAGGGCGTCAAAAATATAATACCTTGCTCTTTAGGATTCAATATCCCTTGCTTAAGTATATATTACATCTAACTCACATTAAAACATGTCTATACATTCAAGAATATCGAATCTATATGTTACAGTTTGAAATAGTAATAGACACAAACTCGACCGGTATTGAAATACATAACAATATGTTCTCAATATATTAATATACATAAGATATAATAAAGAGAAAAGTAACATCGAAACTTTAATAAGCAACTAAGCTACTAGTTTCAGTACATTTTGCATTGGCAACTTCTAACTCCATTATGATATTAACTTATTCAAAGTGTGCTATCGACAGATGAATGATCACAACACTATGTAAAAGTAAAGTTTCGTATTCAGTCCAAATAATTTGAAACTACGCTTGTATCGAATTCGGAACAAAGTTCAACAATTAGTTTTGTACGTTTTAATGTGAAACTGGAGTACTTAGTTTAAGGATGTACGAGGGAACTTGTTTTACCGATTGTTGCCGCGGGTCCTTTTCACATTTGGGTAAACACACATTGTAAACTTGAAAGCATAATAATATGAATCCACCCTTGGTATAGACGAAAAATCAATTTATTTAGGTAATGAATTGAAAAAAAAATATATACAATTACATAGCTGTAACAATTTATGTACATAAGCATAATCGAATTTTATTTTATATCATACCACATAAGAGACGTTTCTTCAGGTATTTATTTTAGAGCCAGAATTATATTTGTAATATTTAAGCCCTTCAAAAGAGGTATGAAGAAGCTTTTTAGCAGGCAAGAAAGTTAGTGAAAGTTGTCGGTAGTAGTTTCGCCTTCTGACAGCTGTTGGTATTATTGGACCCTAATAGCACTTATTATAAGGTGTCGTGCCACATTTAAAAAAAAAATAGGCGTACCTTACGACGGTCACTAATATTTAATACATATTTTGCCGTACATACATTACTCAATATTTTGTAATAAATAATATTGTTAAAAAGCTGTTTTCTATCCAGCGGGTGGTCAACAAATCACTATTATGATTTCATAACGACCAAAACTAAGCAACAAACAACTCTATACATTAATAAATTACGGCAACGTTCTTATCTGCGCCATGTTATTTTATCATTGTGTAACAAACTTGAGATTAAAATATAGCCTCCCTTTTTGGCATTCTGCCTTTTTTTATAAGCCTTGTATTGTACGTAGTATTGCGTGTACTGTTTTTAATTTAGTCTTATGGTTCAGAAAAGCGGATATTTTTTAAAAAAAGAACACAAAATAATCCTTACAACCGATTTAAATTTAACACACAAAAAATGTAATTAAATAATAATTTCTATGACAATTAACAATATAGCGTGACAATGTACTGAACACGTCCGTCTTGTCTCAGCGCCCGATAAAAGTGAAAGGTCGGCCGGCGGCGTCATCTGACCGGCTATTGTAAAATCCGGTGGCAGGAAAATTTCATAAGACCGCCTCTCCTGATGGCTGTACGTTCTCATCAGCTTGGTCTTCACGGACTTCTTGTCCTGATGGAAGTTCAGTACTGAAGCCTATCTCAATGGGTTCCTCTTCGGATGGATGATTATCTGAAATCAATCAACAATTGAGTTTATTTGTTAATTTTCACATGGCTCCAGTTATCTATTTCAACAAGACCATAGGAGTACTCTCCTATGATTAAGATAAAACAACTAACTGTATACGAATTTATTAGTAATGACAGAATTTTAAACCACAACTACAACAGCTGTTCTCATTAAAAGTCGTTACCGTCGACTATTAATATGATCTAGGCATCGTCGCTATCACATCTATCCAGGTCACTGCGAAAGCGAGGCAAACGTTACAGTGACTTGTGTACTTCCTTACAAAGCTCTTAGGCCGGGAAACCAAAAATGGCTTAGTATCGGATCGGTAATTGTGTTGACTCCGATTTGATCGTGGTCATCATGAAAGACTCTTAAAAGACTGAGTATGTTGCCCTTTGGAATGTATATAGGAATCAAGTTTCCTCTCCAGTAGGTGCATGCTTATAACAGGTTTCTTTTTAATCATTTACCATGTAGCATCTAGCTGAGCCCCACTTAACATTTAAATAAAATCTTGGGGCTCTACATCGGCAGTCTATATGTATATCATGTGGAGAACGAGAGCGGACTATCGGCTTAAGAAATCAGCACGTTGCATAAGGCAACCTTTTCTATATTCCAATGTAAATTGAAAATCTTGCATGTGGTGTCAAATCTCTTTTTTGCAAGATATGGCATAGCCAAAATATTGTATTATATACTGATGGTGCTATGTACTTCGCATCAGAAATATTCAAACAATTAGTAATCAGTGGCACTTTAATCACATAACATCAAATGGCTTGCTGAAAGTGCAGTTAAATCGAATTAAACTATAATTAAAAAAGCATTAAATTGTAAGGAGAAAATCTTTTTAGCATTAGTAATTTATAGAAATCATTAGTAATTTTAGCAACACCCCTAAAGGGGGCAGTACACTCTTCAGTATCTTCAGTGTTGATGAGCAGGAATGTAATAAGCATTCTCCCACATATTTAAATATTTTAAACCTAAATTTACTTGTCATAGTGATAAAAATTGTTGATTAAGTTACGATCAAAATCAATCAGTATTATAATCAACATGCTAAAAGAAACCTTTCGCACGTTGAGGATGACAATATCACTAAACAAAAACGACGTATTTTTTACTTTTGGCAATATTTTTCTTTGTTAAGTATAAACTTTAAAATGCAAAGATCCCTGTGAACGTAGTTTGCATAGAAACTGCTAGGTGGCGTAATGATGATACGTTGTTTAGAGAGGCTGATTACAATTTCTTGAACTTTAAACGCTCATTACTCAACATCGCATTTTTTGCATTGTGTCACTATCGTTTTCAACGTGCGCTTTGTTACCGTTGAGTCACACCATTTTGTGTAACACTGTTACCCATTGGTAAAAAAAAACTACCGATTAGTAAAACTGTAAATTTTAAATATGAGACAAGGTTATGTTTAAGTAGGTACTTCCATCTCCTTGGGAATCTGGGGTTGTAGTAGAAAAAGGAGACCTTCCCAGAATGTATATGGTAAAGAGGAACAATGGCAAAATTGAGTAGACAATTAAACTTAGTAAAAGAAAATAGAGAGCATAAGAGTTGTGAAATTTTCAGGATGATTCTTATATAGCAAAATAAAAATAATAAGTGGAATTCAACTGATTTTGATGTAAGATAAGAAACTGAAGGTGATATTTGTAATACTAGTGTTCTTCAAGTGCCATCTAATAATAATAATGTAACATGTGTCTCTAGTAATTAAGCCATCCAGCAGATACATAGAGTAAACTTTCTAACATAAAAAAAAGGAAAGATGTTATGTAATGTTCTGTGATACTATGACACCTATGATGGCAAGATTATATATAACTGTTCTGTGGGGCCTGCGCTATTATTTATTAAGTTTTGACTTTGTAGTTTATTTGATTAATAAATCTAAGTTGTGCATATCTTTAAAAATAAAATTGAACGTTGAAATCTTACAGATGTTTGATTAATTAATCATATCACAATGTGGTTCAGCAGAATCCTTCTTTCCATCAAAGCTCAATGTTCCTCTCGAAGAGCTCGAGATAAGAAATTTTGGTTACCCATTCAAAAAGCAACCTTTGTAAATGTTGCGTGGACTCAGCAATCCCAGATAATTGAAAGATTATTGGTTACAGACAAAAGTTTAAAAACCAAAATTCATATTTTTGTTTTCAATTAACACTTTAGATAGCATTGGTCAGATCAATGATAGGTATATTAAAACAAAACTGATAATATGAACACAAATAAACGCGATTAAAATTTATTTTCTGCAAAGTAAACCAAATAGCTTACACAATTTACATATTCTATTGTACATTAAACTTATTAATTAACAAAAATCAAATCCCCCATTAGACTGCTTCATTGTTAAAGACGCTTAGGAATTTAATTACCATATCGGTTTAATTTCTCGTTTCGTCCGATAACAAACCCGCGAAGATAATCTCCGGCAGCCCGTTTCCGATTAACGTTCAGTAATCTTGTTAAATCGCACACAGCTCCGAAGATTAACCTATTATTCAATGTATCACGAGCCACCGTCAAAAGTGTCATAGAAACTTTGTTTTTTTAATCAAAGGAGAAAGAAGGAATTATATCGGTAACCATATTAAGAAATAAACAGATAAAAAACTTTAAACGGTTTTAGCGTGTGTGTACGTGTTTTCACTACGCGCTGTTACCGATTAAAGTTGTTTCATTGAATGAATAGTAAGGGTGAAATTATAAGAAATCGGTAAAAAAAAAACTTAATTTACTGTGTTCTAGACAGGACAGGCTAGATACATTTACATCGTTCATATTCTAATAATAATCAGAAGTTGTACAAAATTATAATAAGTAATCAACGAGGTTTTTTA
Source organism: Diatraea saccharalis (assembly GCA_918026875.4). Taxonomy (NCBI): domain Eukaryota; kingdom Metazoa; phylum Arthropoda; class Insecta; order Lepidoptera; family Crambidae; genus Diatraea; species Diatraea saccharalis. The sequence continues at coordinate 1,329,315 of OU893338.1, forward strand.
CAATTCCCTATATTTAAAAGTAGTGGTAAGTTCACTAAATAAAAACATTAATTGTAAAACTAAATTGGATTACAGAAAACAATGAACATATAAAAAACTGTATCATACATAGATCGATAAGGAACTAAAGCTATTTGTACTAAGGGAATCTGGAACTAAACAACAAAGCTATCTTACAAACTCGAATCTGAACATTTTAGAATCAATTTTTAGACGACTGCAACTATGTAAGATGAAGGAAAGATATATATTCTGAAATTGAATAAAAAAAATTCTGAAAATCTTTTTTGGGTACAATCGAAAGGAAATATCATATTACATGCATTATTTTTACTTTACCATTTAAATATTTACCGAAGTATCTTTCTTTAGAGGTTTCAATATTATGTGGGCCCACGAAATGTAACTTAGATGACGTCAAGTCAAAAAGGTCAGCCTATGTACACAGCTTTGTCTGTTGAACTACGAGCCGTCCGTTACACTGACGTCGAGAAACTTTCAATTTCAATACTTTCAATGTCCGTTTCGGTATTTGACTTTTACGAAATTATGTCAAAAGTTCAAGGAAAAATATTTGTTTATTTCTATTTTACCGTTTTTGCTCTAGGAATATTTCCACGCTGACCCGAAAGAATAACATTGAATACATCTGCTACTCGTCATCCATTGCATTTTTGGTCATAAACACATGTTTATACGATATGTTACAAATTGCAAAACCTACAAAAAAAAATACTCTTTTGTGTAAGTTTGCAATTTGTAAAATATTGAAACACCACAGATTTCTTTTATTTGTTCATACAAACACCAAACGAGACTTGTATATCAACCTCTTTTACATTTTAAATCTTTAGTACTTATGGAATTTAGGGCATGATTGCTATGTAAATTTCTAAAGAACACTAGGCATTACCATAAGCTCGTAACGTGATCCAACTGAGACACAAATTTTTATAGTCTCCTAAGACCCTAAAGTAATACTTATTATGTCTCATGGTTCTCACTAGTAGAACTAACGTTTTATAGCAATTCAGCTTGAGCTTTTATCATAGTTCAATTTTATTTGGACTTACTATAATATACTTGTAGTTCAAAACACGTGTTATTATTATATATTATGCATTGGTACACTATTTTGCATATAATTTTAATAGAATATATAGTTTACTGGTTAAATAATTCAGAATGTCATTTTATTGTAGAGGGTCTATAATATTACTATTTACAGATATTTTAACTTTTTTTTTGTATTATACTAAAAATTAACAGATTTCCATACAAACTCTTATCTCCTTAGGGCTTAATCCTCAAAGACAGAAATAGGTATTTAATATTTTTTTTTAATAGCCTAAAAATAAATTCATGTTTCTCCCTTGCCCTTTTCAAACCTTTCTTCTGATAACATACCACCATGGCTCTCGTCTACTCAAAAGAAAAGAAAAGAAAAGAAAACATACATAAGAGCTGAACAACCACGACTGAAGCCACAGGGCACAACTAGTATGAAATAAATAATTCGAATACTCATTAACATAGCTGTGTCAAGATACAATCTGAATTTCATCGGGCAAAACCTATTACCGTTACACAGGGCACGCATACTAATTGAGTCACAAATTGAACATTGAAACGTAGCGGACGTCACAACCATAAATTACAACGGGTTGTCACTTAACATATTAAAACCCGTTCTAATATTGGAAAGCGATTAGCGAACGGTAGCAGTCTTAATGACAGGAGTTAACGGATCTTATTGGAGTATACGAGGGGGCACGTACCGAAAGATTTGGATGTGATAAAAGAAATGCTTAGAGGATATTGTTTTTTTTTACGGCATTTTACAGTGTTAAGTGTAGTGACCATTAATCTTCTTCCAACACAACTACGATCGTATTACATTACTTCAAGAGAAGTATCCAAAGTTGCAGTTATAATGTTAACAGGGGGCATCGAGCCAAAAGACTGTCCTTTAGCCTCACTGTATAATTTCAAAATTTATTAAAAATCACTTTAAAAGTTCGTAAGTATGGAACTATGTAACTTAAAGGAATATTTGGAGTGAAAGTTAGTAACTTAAAGGAATATTTGCGTCTGATTTTACGTTGAATGAAATCATCGCCTTAGATAATTCCAATTAACATTAGATTACTAAGTTCTTTCAATCAATATCTTTTAAAAAACGTCTCAATTTCTATCACATGTCTAATAGTTAAAATCAGAAATGCGTGAATTTCTTTTAAACGTTAAACTGGAAGGGATTGTGATAAAATTTAGAAATCAAACAATTAGGCCTGGCCCTGACTTATCTCAATGTGCCCACAATGAGATTGTACAGAGGGTAACTAATTATGTGCATTTTTTTGTTTTTAATTAATTATGGTTATTGTAAATATGATGCATAATTCTCTCGTTTACAAAGCTACAATTTTTTATAAATATTCCCTTTAAAAAGGGTATAATTATAAAAAGCAATGTAAAAAAATTAATATGAAATTCTTTTAAGATTTCTATTATAGAAATCAGGAGTTTGACTACCATAGAGACCCCTTGCAAATATTATGTTATTTTCTCATTTTAAATGTCAGCTTATTTGGTTGTCGTATCTTTCTACAGACCCAGTTTAAAGTTAGTGATTTTAATGTGAGCCCTTAACTTTTTTAATTATATTAAAAGAAATGAAATATATATTACATATTCATTTCTTTTAATTAGCAGTTTAGCATTTTCAGTAGCTCGGTGGCGTAGTGGATAAGCGCCGCGGCCCGCGATCGTAGTCGTTAAGCAACTTTCGCTAGGGTCGGTCACGGGATGGGTGACCAAAAAATTACTATCTCGAGCTACTCCGTGCTTCGGAAGGCACGTTAAGCCGTTGGTCCCGGCTGCATTTGCAGTCGTTAATACCCTCCAATCCGCATTGGGCCAGCGTGGAGGGTCATGGCCCATCCTCCTTAACCATCCATAAGGAAGGCCTGAGCCCCTGCAGTGGGGACGTAAAAGGGCTGATGATGATATATTACATTTGTTTATTACCCACTGAACTATACTGAACAAGAATTATAATTTAATGAAACACGAAAAATATCTTTGTCATCATCACAATTATATCATCGATATTCACTTAATTTAATGAACGTTATTGGATAAACAATTTTATTATTTAGTAGATGTTGTTCGCAGGTCCGTCTTTATGCTCATAGGAAAATAACCAATACTTTTCGCGATAATATTGTTGTATTTATCTTTATAGATAAATGACAATGGACCGTTGAGTTATCAACGGTCCATTGTCATTTATAATTTCAGTATAAACTCATTACTTAATCCGCAAAGACTCCGACGTCATGATATTGGTAAAGAGATGTTTAAAAAGTCTCTTTTGTCTTTTTCGAAATATCATCAATGTTTTTCAAAATTCAATATCCGAAGACCGGATCTTGCAAGTTTGTAAACCGACCGCACTAACCATTGCACAAGTGATCTCATCAATTTCAAAGAGTTATATTAAGATTAAACTAAAAACTTTTTAAGTATATATTATATTATGAAACTTTATCCAGCAACTTTAATTAAAACAATCTTCTTTCTTATCACTTTGACAGACAGACACACTTAAACTATATGTAAAGTACATTATATTCTCCGCCTAAAACTATAAACTTATATATATTTCAAATGCCTACTTTGATAGCAGCTGAGAAATGAACTATATTTATAGCTATCCATTTGAATTTATTCATAGCCAACTGACTAATGAAAGCGCTTTAGACCTCCAGATGTTGTAAATTTTAATACGGTCTTGGTATACTAGATTAGTGCGTAACCGCTTAAATTGTCACTAGCCACTCCTAAATGATGGTTATTATAAATGGTTATTATTGTACTTTACATTAATATTATAATAAATAAATATATTTACTTAGTAACAAAAAATTAACTTCGTACCTATAACAGGACTTATAATTCCGAAAAATTGTAATTACAAAAACGAACCTTATCACTACAAATTAAAGTATACTACTTTTAATTTCTCTTTGTACAAAAGCTAATCGGAGCCGAGAAAGGTATTCACAACTGAGACCATGTGCTTCATTCTTTCATCTTGCCTTTCGAAGAGCAGCTAAAGTTCGATATCATGTTAGTCTGCGTCGTGATATTCCATTTTTAGCCTGTTAATGTGCACATTAACCGAAACAAATATAGGAATTTACTAAAATATGTAAACAAAATTTTAGCTCTTTTAGGCGGGTTTTAGCTCTCTTTTCTTCTCTTGTGCTTAGTAACATGTAAAAAACAGGTATTCTTAATAAATGAAATCGATCTACCCAGTAATTCGTACCGGAACAACGTGGTCGTTCTAAATCATTTCGAAAAAAATTTACCGGCCTATTACCGTTATTAATCCTATTACCGACCTTTGCGACCTGTAAAGCGAGGAGTGGATTTCTGACCGATATTAACAGATTGTGCAATCTCATGAGTCGGTGAATGAATTTGTTTGCTATTCTCCATACAAATTATGAGGGACCGCGATTCGTGCGATATCGCTCGTCGATATCAAATTCACGAAAAGTCTATAAAAAAAGTTTTACATGATTATTATGTACGATAATAGCCACAGTAGTTAAAAAACTAAACCGTAATATGAAAAGTCTCACTTAATTAAAATGCTATTGTCGTCCTATTAGAAAGGGATAAATAGCCTCTGTACTTGATATCTCGCTCGGCTCGCTTTTCAGCTGGAAGTACTCTGTCCTGTTATAAGTTCTAAGTCTATGGGCACAACATGTAGGGATTCACGAGTAACAAATACAATTGACAGATATTTGCGATGTGGAGTTTTCGCAATCTTATCGAGTTAGATATTTAAATCATTCGACAGTCGGATACTTTTCTTTAAGTTACGAAACAAATAGGAATTTCGTTTTCCGTTGAGTAAATATTAATTCGTGTTGTCCAAATGTATTTGTGTTTCATTGTTGAGGCGAGCGTTCAAACGGTAAATACAACAAACGTTTATGTTTTCAAGATATATATATTTTCCCCTTTTTTACTGTTTATTCGCTTTGAGAACTCAAACTGTTATTCAGATATTTGTAGGTGACTATTGTTGATTTATGAATATTATGATGACAAGGTAGCTTACGATATATTTAAACACCAATAACCCATAAAATGGTGACATCGGTTTGATTGTAATAATATTTATTTACAAAATATTTGCCTGTAATCGTATACACTTCAAATAACTGAGGTATCGTTTATTAAAATATCATTTTCTTTTACAAAACACTGTCATGATATTTACTAAAATGCACTTTATTTATCGTTAAAAATAAACAATTTCTAAGAAATATAATTAGCATTAGTGCCAGAACTTTGGATATATATACATATACAGAATATTTTTAATTTAAAAACTAAGAAGATTACCAAATTATTATTACGCTTCATGTATTTAGTCGCAACTCTTAGTAACTCATTAATTTTTTTGTTTATAATTAAGGAATTTAGTTAAGCATTATTCAAATTCATATAAAGTTATCACTTGAAAAAACTAGATGTTTCTAACTTGTTTCTTCCGATGATCTCAAATGAACAGACATTTGGAGTTATAACAAGTTTTATATCCGTTTGGGGGATAAAGTGAGAAAACATTCCACCCTTTTCATCCTGCAGGAAAGGATCAGGGTGTTAATGGATTCTTTACGAAATCCTTTCTATATATTAAATTTTATCCTTATTGGGGGGATGAAATATGTCATTGGGCAATGAAGATAGCAACGGTATTGAAATTGTTATTATATTTCCAAAATAATAGCTAATGTTTGTTTCAGATGCGTTGGAACTGTGTAGTAGGCTATAGGTTAAAATCGTTTTTCTTTCTATATTGTAGAAGGTAAGTGACCCAGTATTCTCAATTAAAAATCACTGTATTCAAATTGAAATTATAAACAGAATTTTATTTTAATTCTTTGATTCCCTCTATAAAATCAGTATTTATAAGCTTAGGTTTAAGACTAATAAATAAGGACAAGGAAACCCCTGCACACCGAAGATTTAACATAATCTCTTTTACGACAAAGCGTTTTAATACAATATCAACAATTGCCCAGCGGAACAAATGAATTTATTGGCCGTAAAGCACATTAATAAAGGACAATCCTTAGAATTATTTGATGCCGAATCTCTGCATCGTAGTGAGCTCACTTACAATACACTTGGAATATTGCCAGGCTCTACGCGACCTTGAACTAAGATTTATGGTTTTACTTTGTTATGTAACAGTAACGGGAGTTGGTTCGTTCCTGTTTGCTAGTCCAGAGTCCACGGTTATGTAAGGTCCAATTGTTTGTAATGTCCGCATGGGTGGACCTTGGATTGTACTCTGAAGGTTCATATAACATTATTCTCATTTTATTTTGGAAGGATTTTGGAAATGTCGTTACTTCTGTTAGCGAGGCTGAGTTTTAACCTCTTTGATTTAGGAAAAATAAAACAATTTAGTAAATTTCTAATAGTGAACGTTAAAAAATGTCCAAATAAACTGTGATGGAAAATAATATTTATTTATTGGTTCACCAACAATAACGCTAATTGTATAAAATCAAAAACGGTAAAAAGGTATACTTTAAATCGGTATAAACAAAGCTTATACATTAAGTATTACACGTATTATTTACTATTTGTTAATTTGCAAGAGATACGAGACAAACTTAGAGATATACACACGACACAGAGTTTCATAACAAGATTAATCCCATCCTCAAAATCCCATATGGGCCAACGAAACTGTGAGTAAAACTGACAAAAAGGGAAAAAAGAAAAAAAGGTTAAATAATGATTCAGATGCTTGTAGCGTCCAGCAAACATTTACGGGAAGTGTTATGATTAATTGCATGCACATCTAATAAGTCATCCAGACTATTTAGAAGCTTGCTTAACCTGGGAATACAGCAACTCGATCCTAACACCGTTCTGTCGAACACCGAGCAGTCGTTCAGATTGAGAAACGTCATGGGTTCGAATCCTATCTCAGGGTGCCAGGGACAAAGTGGATCTTTAAAATATTTTTCATTAAGAATAAAGTTAACTCTTTTAAAATTCACTATTTTGTTTACATCTTCTAATGTTTCTTCTTTTTTGTTAAAATGAAAATTGACAAATGTATGATCCAATTTGCAGTCGAAAGTTTGAATAAGAACTTTTAAAATCATCGTAATTGTTCACGAGTAATTAATCCCTGTGCTCATCATCAGCTATCTCTATCTATTTAATTGACGGGCTTTGTAATCAATTCTTGTTTTCTCTTTTATCTTCATGCCTAGCCTGAATTAGTGGCTATACTCTCAAGTAAACTTGTAGACACAACCGTGCAGAGCATATCTACACTATCCAATCTTTTAGCGATCGATGCGCAGGTGTCTTAAGAATCGTATATTTGTGTTGCTTTCAATATAAAAATTGTAGAAAAACATCACATAGATTTCTCAGATCCCAAATAAAGAATTTTTTTTCAGTCGTGTTATGGAAACCCAAAACAATGAAGGTACCGTTACACCAGAACCGACACAATAAAGTTTTTTCTATATTGACACTACCCCGGGTCCTCAGAGAGTACTTTGAAATCTCCTCGTCAATTTGCCACGGAGATTATCAAAACAAACTAACCTAGTTTTTTTTTTGTTTCAGGTATATGAGCATTTAGTTACAAACAGAAAATAAAACGTAATTTATGTGATGTATGTATACTCTTAATCATTTTCTGTAAATTAAAATTAAATTTAATATACCGCATTCTATATTAACTATTTATAAAGTAATCTAGTGAAACATGATCGTCGGAACAACAACAAACTTGTGAATTGTTGCTGGTTTGATCAAACAATTCTTGGATAAAATTCCTGGAGAAATTCCATTGAAAATCCATAAAGGTTTATTTTCACTGTTAAATAGCGCCACAGTGCGGGGGAGGTCCATAACGCATGCGATACAGCCCGCATTTGGGAAGTAATTTCTATAGACTTTTAATCATAGGACTCGCATACCTCGTGCAGATTTTTTAATGGGTATTATTATAACATGTATAGATCATGTACGGCATAACGACTATTGATTTTCAGTAGTCGTTATTTCGTAGTCGGGGAGTCCCCGCGTGCTGTATATAAACCGTTTTATTGATTAATGAAAAAGCCTTAAGATTCGAGCTGTTAGATCTATAACATTCTGTGGGTGCATCGTTATTATTAATAGATAGAGGTTAACGTAGCGTGTACGAAACCAATAACACAAAATATTGATCATTTCTTCAATGAAGGGATCCAAATGAAATATAACCTTACATGTATACAGTTACCGATATAGAAACATATCAGTAGGTAAAGTTTGTATTTATTTTTTGAGATCATCCAAGTCAATTATAAATTATAAAAGGTGTAATATTGCCAGCAGTATACAAATATGACCATCAATGTGTATGTATAGTTATGGATAAGGATATGACAACTGATGAGGTATTGTAAAAGAATTGGGATTAGGACAAGCAAATGATGATTAATTAATTCAATAGTAAGTTTCTAGTTGTCATGTTATTTTGCTACATCTTAAAATTTGTCGTAAAACAGTTGACAAAAACTTAATGAAATACACCATATGCGTTGATTAAACAAAACAGACAAACATAGAAACGACTAACGAAAATAAACTTTTAGAATTTTCTATAACATTTAATTATGACACAAATTAGATTTTTTTTACTTTTTGGCACGTAATAGTATTTGTCTTAATGATTAACCAACAATAATAGTTATAACGCTAGTTATGGCCGCGGTAATCAACGCTTTCGCAACATTGGTGTACTGAACACGCGTACATTATGTCACCAGGGCTTCATAATAATATTGACGTGATTGATTGTAGGGAACAGGAACAGATCAACGGGAAATAAACTTGTCTGAACTGGAACCTGGATTATATTAAAATAACAGTATTTTATATGGAACAACAGATTTATTTATAGAGATAAAACTTAAAAATAGCAACAAACTCAGGGCTCAAGACGCTACACTAAGATTGAGCTAGCATAGACTTTTGCAATACATTCGAGTTTCTCATATATTTTTAATTTCCACTACTAGTGAGCGTGTATGCATTTTTTTTTAAATCTACCTATTGAGGTGACAAATACTTATTTAGATGTATAAGTATTTGTGAATTGAATTAGGATGAAAATTAAAATTGATGGAAATTGAATGTCAGAATAAAGAGCAGCTGTAATAAAGGTTATAGAAACTATTTGAAAACCTTGGACCACTAATGACAGATTTATACACACAATATCCATACTCGAGGGTATGTAGAAAAAATCGATTTTACATTAACCCTAATGTAAAATAGGGCTGTTGAGAATAAGGATTCAAAAGTGCTTTAAAATTGTGTGAATAAAAGTTATTTTCAATTTTACTTTCAAATAATTAACTGAAATAAGCAGTTATCTATCGAGCCCTTGTATTGTCGCTTTGGGAGTGCCGCAGGGATCACATCTTGGTCCTCTTTTGTTTGTTTTATGCCGACGATTTAAAACTTTTTAAAGTAATTACATGTGTAGATGACACGTGTGGTGATATCATCTTACATTTCGTGCACATTATGACATTGATGGTAAAGATGCATCCTAACTACTCAGATTCATCTCACGACTTATGAAAGATTTCAAAAGACCGTAGAGTCTAACCTACCTTTACATTATGCTCGTTTTCGTACTCGTTAGTACTCTTGAATATGGATCTATAGTATGGAATCCTTTTTTTAAGGTTCATTGCCAAAGTATTGAGAGGGTACAAAAAAAAATTTGCTCTGTTTTCGTTTAGGTTTGAAACGAAGTCTTGTTTCATACGTGGACAGACTTGAAAGGTTAATTTACATAAGCTGATACACGCTGAAATAGATTCCTTGCCATCTTGCAGCTCTTCTTGCACTTGTGAATTTCAAAATAAGGTTCAGGGCTCGTGACGCTATTCAGGCAATTTTTGCTTTACAGGTTTGCATTAATAATATTTCCTAGTACAAACCAATAGTCTGTATGTATTGCCTATACAATGAAATTGTTGCACTTGGCGGGGACATCGATATATTTCACTTATCTTTTGGTTGGTTCCGGAATTATTCAAGACTGTTGTTGTTTAATCAATTATTTTCTTTGAGTTGATGCATGTAATTACTGTATTTCAATTATATTGTACATAATCAGTTAATTTCAAATAAATTCAACCACCCCATTTTAACCTGAAGATGAGTTAATTTCAATGTAATTGAAGATGAAGTTTTTTTAAACAATCATAATCTAAGTTGAATTCAATTTAACTCTAATTTTAATTCAATGTAATCTGATTTCGGCATAATGTTATCTAATATTCATTTAACGTTAGCTACTTAACTTTAATGAATGAATGAAATATTCTTTATATTACATACACCTTGCAGTCAAACAATGTACATTTATAGTCTAATAATCAGTACAATTGGCAGCCTTATCGTTTAGATGCGATCTCTTCCAGGCAACCGTTACAGAAAGGACAAAATAAGTTACAATTGGGCAGGCTATGGCGTCTCAAAGAATCTTTATTACCTACAATATGATACTTACAAATTACTTAAAATATAGATAATAATACATATAATGAATCACATAAACACATTGTTATAATCATGACATCAAAACTAAATAAATGTATACAAAGATGAATAAAGCAAACGGTATTCATAGTGACAAATAATGCTCCTTAAGTCTACTTTTGAACTCGAACTTAAGATTGTGCACGACTCACATCTTTCGGTAACGCATTCCAGAGACGGACAGCTTGAACAGTAAAAGATTTGTCAAAGAATTTAGTGGAATGCATTGGTATCTCGAATTTCAAGTTCTCTGATGACCTTAAAACATAACTGTGTGTAATCTAAAGGAAATTAAAAGGTTCCCTAAGATAAGTAGGAGTAAATAACGGGATATTGTAAAGAAGCGAAACAATATGTGCATTCCGGCGAAGACGAATTGGCAGCCACTTGAGCTTATTAAGAAAATCGGATACGTGATCATATTTTCGTAAACCAAATATTGTATAAATCTAATACAAAAATTTTGAAGTCGCTTAAGTTTATTAAGCTGCTCTTCAGTAAGGTCAAGATAACTGACATCGGCATAATCTAAGATAGGGAGAAGAAGAATTTGTGCCAGCGCAGTCTTAGAGGACAATGTGAGAAAATAGCGTAGCCGTGTTGGATCCTGCCGCAGCAAACATTTTTCGGCTCACTTCTTGTATATGAGGCCTCCATGAAAGATTTTTATCTATTAAGACACCCAAGTTTCTCACACTATCACAGGGATTCAATGAAACACCATCAAATGCAATTGTAGGTAACAGAGACCAGTCATTTTTGTTAGTTGTTTGGGACCTGCTGATTATAATAACCTGAGTCTTGGATGGATTGACTCGCAAACCATATGATTTGCTCCACTTACAAATCACTTATATTAAAAATCACTTAATATAAGTTATTTGATTGTATTTTATGAATGGAGAGACTCAGTTTAATGCATGTAGTGTACACAAGTTTGTAGATTGCAATTCAGGCGATAATATTAGTTTGATTGATATTGTGATTAGGTTATTAATTGTAATCTGTTTTGTGAACAAATAATAAATAAATAAACTGTTTATTCTACTTGAAGCGTACATTAAAGGTTACGCATAAACAGCTTGTTGTCATCTTATATGGCTTGCGCTTTGCACCGCAACCTATTCTGTATTTACTTTTTACTTCTAGTAAAAAGTCGATACTGGATATTAAGCGCGTTAAAACTTGTATGAAGTACGTAATTCTCGACAGCGTCCACTAGAAGCGCTGCACCAATATTCACACTAATATCTTATGCATCCAATATACAAGAACGAAGTAAGAATCTGTATTATGCCCTCAGGTCAACACCGAGGACCTTCCTTTTAATATTAAAGCGGTTATCTTCATGAAGCGTTCATTGCATCAGATTTAAATGCGAACTGAAGTGGAAATCGCGCCATTACCATCCTTTCACTAAAAGCGACGCTAATGGGAATTCATATTTAGCAAACAGCGTTTTGCATAGTCCACTCTTTACGGGCGCTGCGCTTTTTTCGGCTTAACACTTTAAGTAGCAGAGCGTATTCATATTTGCATTAATTTCTGTAGTTAAATTCTTAACATGGATATATTCCGTTTATCCATTTTAATTGTAATATTACTTGTGAAATAATATTTGTTTATTTTTATTTTACATTATATGTAATAGCTGGCATTATACATGTATTTCATAAGATACTTTAATAATATGCCGCCACGTTATAATTTCTTAACTTCTCTTTGTGCTTTAATTCATCTGTAGTCGTCACCCGGCAATCTTCATGCTTGTGCTTATTATTATTATGGCTTCTTCTTTCTAACTCTTTACGCATAATTAATGCATGCAGTCTATCAATAATAGATTAATAATTGATCATAAGAGCATCAAAAACTAATAACTAAAGAGCAGAAGACGACCTCCATGCTCGACAAGCTCGCACGCCAGTTACAAGATCCAGGATTCCATTCCCGGTTATGTCAATGTAGAAAATTATTTTTGTATACTGTCCCGGTTCTGGGTGTGATCTTCGTTGTTACAGATTTCCATAATACTAGTGCCTAAGCCTCTTATTTGGGTTCTAAACAACGTATGTGATGTTGTTCAATATTTATTATTATTATTTGTATGTTTGTACATCTAGAATACACGTTATTACACGAAGAAACATTTGATAGAGATTAATAACTACAATCCACCACGCGAGTCTTGTTTTTCTCGGTAGTGTTAAGGACTGCAGATTCAGCTGTAACCATCTACTTAACAAGCCTTCTTAAGCATGATCAAACTCTAAATAGTCTCTGATTATTTCCGAGATTACTTCTACCGGCTTTTGAGACGGGCTGTACGCACTTACCACTGCAATATCCAGATAAAGAGAATTCTTCGTGGTGTGATACTTAGTTCGCTTCATGTGTCGCGCGCGCTTATATTGTGAACGAGGCCTTATTGCCCGCAGTGTTTGCTTGATGCTGCCGGTTTAAGAATTCATTCGCAATTGGTTTTAGGTATCGCCTTCGTGCAGCCACCGACGAGAGCGCGTATGAATATTTCACAACGTCAGAACACGTACTCAAATACCTGCTCGGTTTATGCGAGATTGCCTTTTTTTTTGCCGTTCTAAAATAAACTTTGTTTAGTGCTCAATACGTATGAAATACAAATATTACTTATGGAAATTTAATGTGTCATTACCACTTACCATAGTGTATTAAGTTTGCGTTGGATTTTACTAATAAAAAAAAAAGTAAAAGTAGCAAATTCGATAAGTATACACGTTTTAGAAACTTGGTGTAAATTTTGTAATAATACACTGCGTTGTTGTTAAGATCTAACACTTTTCATAGAAAGTGCTATTTTGTTATAAAAACAGTCTCGAACACATCGACGACCGAAGTGCTGTTATAGCATAGAGGTTCTATCAAATGGAAACTGCTTGAAAAGGTGATAAAGATTTCATAGAAGCTCTATTACGTTACAGCGCTGCGATCATTGACAAGTTTGTGGTTATTCTTAACTATAACGTGTCATCTCAGTACTCTCGGCGCGAATGAGGTGCTACTTGAATCATTCTGATTGGTTGACATTTCCCGCGCTTCGAAATTACCCTTCTGCGCAGGCACATCATGAATGAATGAATTAATAAAATATTCTTAATTATACACCAATACAGGACAAAACAACCAAATACAATTAAATTAAATGCCCAATTGGTGGCCTTATTACTAAAAAGTAATGACTTTCAGGCAACCTTTGCGTACAGGAAAAAAACTGTATCTAAATTTGGGTAGCTTATGGTATCTTATACATTTTAGTAAAGTAATAATATTCATATATTTAATAAATGAATTAAATAATAAATACCACGCATAAACAATAAATCATACATACATATAATATACATTATAATGTATTCAAGGTGAGTGGTAGATAGCACTCTTTAACCAGTCCTTTAAAAATGTGTATGCTTTGTGCGCGTCTGATCATGTTGTGAAGTCAGCTGTCTCTTACTGTAAGTTAATGTAAAAACGCTAGTAGCGCTCAAATTAACATATGGATATATCCGAAGATACTCTGTGAATATGCAAATAAGGCTTAACATTCTCACCACTCTCAGCATTCCGGTATCTCTAAAATCGAATGATGATTAAAATTGATGTATTTTGCGGGAAAAGCCTACGGGCCCGCCCGCTTGAAGGCTTCGCGGCATTACTGTATAAGCTCTTTAGCTAATAAAAAGAGCGGTCCATTATTATGTTAAGACCGCGCCGCGGAATCGGGGTTTTGCCTAAAATTATTTTGTTGTGCATCTGTAGGCTTTTTACGGGATAGGAAATGGGTAGAATAATTGAAATTTTTATTCATTATGCATCGTTATTGTGAAGTTTCTAAATTGATAGAAGACCATTATACAGTTAAGAATATTAAATTTTTTAATGTACCTTTCGTTATTATAATCAGGACACAAATCGTTTTAAACAAGGGTAAAATTTATCGGTGACGTTGTTTGTCGGTATTTTTCTTTTTTTAATCCAATGTCTATATGATAGTGTCGCATAAAAATGGATAAATATTATTCCATTAATATAAAATCTTAGGCATAAATCAATAAACTAAAAACATTAATACGTTTTAAAACATTTATACGATTCACCAATACGCACTGGGCACGACTGGAAGGTTATGGCCCGTTTTACGAGTTAGGGCCCGGGCCTAAGCAGTAAGGATATAAATTGGATGATAATAATGATAAATTAAGCCTAACATCGAAATAAATCTTGATAGAAATCCATGGAATTTAAAATAATACTATTGTTATTAAAAAACGTTTTTGACGCTTCATTTAGTTTAGTATTGCGCAATCTGCTTCATTGACTAATCTCTTTCTCTCTTTGCCTTTATACGCAGACTTAACCGATATTAAAAAGATATAACTCATCATCAGCCTTTTTACATCTACACTACCGGAGTTCAGGCCTTATGGATGGTTAAGGAGGATGGACTATGCTATCGGATGGACCATCCCGTGACCGACCTTTGCGAAAGTTGCTTAATAAAAACGATCGCGCACCGCAGCGCTTGTCCACTACGCCACCGAGCTACTCATATAAATATACATGATTAAATGTCAGATATTCAATTGTACCCAAAGAATAAAGAAAGAGCCTCACCAAATCCGCCCAATCAAGGACGGTCCACAATTTCACGGGTGATAAAATCGGACGGATTATTAATTCCGTCAAGTTCATTCACAATTTGAAGATTTGCAAATTACTGATTATAAACAAATGGAAAGTAATGTGCTGAATTGTAAATTGGTCGGTTGCTTTTGATATTAAGTACACTGACGATATTCATAATAATGTATACATATTTATATGATTCGGCCATTCCATTCGACCATTACATAGTTTCCAATTATGATTTACATTATTTTATTTGTTTTTAGGTTCCCTATTTGCAAGGAAAAAAACGGTACCCCTATAGGATCACTTTGTTGTCCATACGTCCCTCCGTCTGTCAAGATCCTTTTTCTCAGGAATGCGTGTAGGTGTACTGTCCCTTGGAGCTGTAAGAAATCAAACTTGTAAGCTAACGCAATCCAAGGATACAGCCGTTTATGCTGCTAATTTTCTTTGTGTTTAAAATTCGCAAGGAAATCCTGGGAATATTGAATTTAGAAATTTGGTACGAAGCAACGTTTTATAGCACAGATGAATGAAAATATGCGGAAAACCGTAAATTTTTAGTAACATCTCATAATTTTTTTGAATACCTACAGACTTGTATGAGGCCCTCGGTGCGCAATTCCGACTCGCAATTTATTTATTTTTTTTCAAGTTAACATTCTCATTTCACCCTGTCCCTACATCAGTATCATACAATTGCAAAATATCATACAAATAAATATATCAATATATCAACTTGTGAAATGTAAGGATCTAATAAATAAAAACAAATGTTATTACGCTTGTTTTATGTGATTTTCAATGAGTGGTTCAAATCTCAGGCGTGGTAGCCTTATATATTAATTATTTGAAACCATTAAAAGAGTACGTTACATATAAAACTCAACTCAACTTCTATATATGACGAAATTTATATGATATGAAATAATATTTGAAAATATTTAGGTAACACCTGTTCGATATTATAATAGAACCGATAAGACGATTCACTCAGTGTAGGCATAACATTTCAAAGCCTGATATCTAGATATTATAAGACTAAGCTCCTTGGTGCAGACTTACTGTCGGCTATTAGTGCTGGCTTTGTCTTGAGTATAGTACGTTTGTAAACCGGCATGCAGGCATTCAGTTGTTAACATTTCACAAAGAAGAAAACATGAAACCAAGCTTAATAGTCTATTCAGACATTGTTTCACTTAATTATGATATTATACCTTATAATTTTTAAGATGGATATACTTAAATCTGAAATGTGTAACAATATTGTAGCAATTATTACAGCAAAAACATTAAGGTAACTATAATAATATACATTACTTATTTGTTACAACAAAATTGCCATTATGTAATATTTTATTTCAAGTAAAGGAGCATTATTATTTATGACCAGTGGTCGGAATTAGGTAGAGTTCTTCATGTACTTACACTGATTTCATACAGCGAAAGAATAAAGTGGATATGCCTCAAATCCCGAGATTAATTTTAAAGAGCAGAAAAAATCCCGTGATTTTTTAAATAAAAAGTTATTTACTTTTACACAATTTAAACTACTGCACCCACGACGTTGCCAAACTTACATCAATTAAAGAAAGAAATAAAGAAAGAAGAAATAAAGAAATCCCGGGAAGGTCCACATTAATATCAACATTTCGATGCGAGTACATAAATAACTCTACCTAATTCCGACCTCTGTTAATGACCAATTTTTAATGATATATTTATTGTAGTGATGATTTTTTACACATTTATCTTCGAGATAAATAGAGGCTTTTTACATTGTAGAAATAAAGTTTGCACTTTAACAATAGCAACTTATTTCATTCAAATGTGTAAATAAACTGATGATACATTAAAAACAAAGATTATTAAATTTTATATATATATTTGCTGTTGTAAAGGAGATAGATATTTGAATAAGAATAAAAGAAAAAACTAATTGGAATACACCAAACAAAAAAATATCTTATGACGTTAGATGCTACATTTTTGTAAGAGAAAGAACAACCAAAAATAATTTTGATTATATCAGATATACAAACAGTATAAATGAAAACTATAACAGTATAAATGAAAACTATAAAGTTACTTTAGTTAAAAAGTAGAAGCGATGCAGCTTATCGCAGTAGACCAGCCAACTTCGTTATAATACAGTTCTTTGTGTGCACAGAGCCCAAGTGGCAGTTGCCGTATCCAAAAACATTATTAATAATTAGTTTATTTCAGTATGCTATTTCCTCTATACTTATATCATAAAATATATTTTTTTGTAATGGATATAGAATACTAGACTGTTTATGAACGTTAATTTACTAGTAAAAAAATATAAATACTAAAAATATAAATACCACAATCGATGAAACAGAGTAACAGTTACTTTCACATTTATTATACGTACGTACCCCCAAACTATAACGACTAGTGAAGGCTGAAACATGCAAACTTTAACTTTTTTAATATTAGTAACATATTCGGATCCTATTGCGAATATCATTTATTCTCAGTCGCATATTGAAGATACAAAAGTTGACACAAAGGCGCGGGGTCTCTTTTGTAATGTTACTAGAGTTTTTCTCTGCTATAATGGCACTGCTAAAAGCAATTGCTCGTTATGATGTTAAAAGAAGCTCTTCTAAAGAGCAGTTTATACATGCACGCTACATTATTCAACGCACTTCCCCAGTTCCGAGAGCCACAAAGTGATAATGATATTCGAAAAGATTTTGATCATCCCGTGTTTGTTTGGCAGTAAATTTGTCTAAGCACATAAAAAACAAAACATGTCATCAGGATATATCTATATTTTTTTCTTACAGAGGAGGCAGAGAGGATAGCCACGACTGCTATACATCGATGATAAGATTTATGACGTAACATTTTATATTTTAGACAATATTATTAAAACAAGTAACCTATGTTTCAGTATAAGGCATACACTACGTATCAAATTTCATATTTATTTAATAAATTTCCATCTAATCCTATTAAAAATACGCATATAGTTTTTTTATGATACACTTAACTATTCCCCGCAATCCGCCCGCGTATAGATATTATTATATATCGTAATTTTTTTAAATCGGTTCACATGCTTCGGAGCCTGTTCGATGCAAACAAATAAAGAAAAGATCAAATCTTTCTTCTTTATATTATAAGGATAGATGAATAGTTATCATTTTTATATTCTGACTAAAGTATAGTACCACTCACTCTTTACTCCGCTACTCTAGCGAGCACAGTAGGTTACGCAAATTAATTAATCATAAGTCACAGTGCCTTCAAAGATAAGTTGAAAATTCACTGCAGAAACTTCTTATTCAGGATAAAATGTCATCTGCATTAGTATAAGTACAAGAGTTTCTCTTACATAACATAATAAGCTTGTAACGTTGTTATTGGAGAGTATTACATGTCGCGCACCACACTGGCTGTATCTGACGTAACACTTGGATCAGTGTTGTTACTATAACGATAGATTCATTATTATCGATAGTTGATTTTGAATATAGTCACTCTATCTATAGGATGGTTCGCTTCATATTTTTAATAGTATCAATAAAATATAGAAAATATTGGTTGATAGTGCCTATCAAAATTAACTTATAATACTGTCGATTGAGCAAATCCAAACCGCATTCTATAGGAGTACTGTTAGCTGGATTGATTTTTCAAGTCCACAATAGGTAGCATAGGTAGTCAAACACTAGTACGACAGCACTGATTTATATAATCTCTTGATATTGTTATTCTTTAATAGGTAATTTTGAATAAACCAAGTTCTATTATATAAATTTTATGGCCTATTAACTGTTCCTTAATTATTATAATGTAAATGCGCTGAAATATAGTGTATTTATTTTTACCTGTTAAGCTTGAGCGCATAATTCGTTTAATATAAAACAAGTCTTGAATCACCACCATCAAGAGCCTTACACAGAATCTAATATGTCTAAATATGTAAAAACAAAAAAAATGACTAAAGATGAAGATAGAAGAACAGAAAAAAATAATTCAAACATTATAATAATCTTATTTATTGAGCTATTTTATAATGTCACCGTCATCACCATCTTTACGTTCTCGGCTTTGATTTTGACAATAATCGTCTTTTTCACTTCATTCTTTGATCAATTTAGTGATATTTAGTTTAGTAATCAAATTTAGTTATTACTTAGCGACCTGTCTGAAACAGGCACAAACGAAACAAAATCTCGGAAGACCTTAGATTTAGACGTCAATTAATACCTATTAAGTAGTGAGCAACGAAATTTTGCTTAATCTAAGTTCTATCTTAAATGATAATGAATTATACTTTAATATTTATCAGTATACTAAGTCAGCTGCATAAAAGTACCTAAGAGTACATCATACGCCGCTACAACACGCCGGCGCCGACTGCCCCTGACATCTCCGTTCAAGTTTAACGAATAAAGTTCTAGCCATGTTAAGGAATTAGTTTCTTCCGTTAACGTAGTCTTAGAGTATGGTACAAGTGATAACCGGTGGGAATCTCCTTGAAGAAAATAAAAATAAAAAAATCTAAATTCAATATTGTTGATCCACCAATTTCTTTCATCCGAAAATTTCTGGTATAAGGGTGCTGAAACGAAACCAAATAAATAAAAACAACAAGAATATTTAAAAGATTTTTTTATTATTGATATTCAGCAGGTTTGAACTCAATGTTTGGTCGAGTGAGAGTAGCTCGCAGAGGTAGAACTAACTACTTAAAATATTTATTAACTAACTACTAGCTTATGATTTCAAATTTAAAATGGAGTAATGCGAGATAATCTGGGTTAATAGTAGGATCTACTCTTGTAAAAATATGTAGACATTCTTAAATATGACATGTTTAGCGAAGCAGTCAGTGTCAAGATAGCAATGGTAATTCAAGCTAGGAACTTAATACATTTTTAATGAAGCTCGTCACTGCCATTGATATTAAGTCGTCATTATAGCTGAATATTATCTCGTGAATTGCGCCAACGCTCATCTTGTCCGTATTGTCCAACTACATTATATTTCGCGGGGTAAAAGTTATGAGAAGCGACTTTTGTGTCGCCTCACACCAACCGAGTTTCTGTTGACATATATTCTAATAGAAAGGAGATAATATTTGTCGATAACTCTAGAGAATTCCAGGTAATATGAACGAGATTCTTAATAATTATAAATATTATATTACATTTTAAGCCTGTGTTGTTATATAAGTTTAAAATATTTATTTAAAAGCAAAAAAATCCACATCAGCAATTAACAGATTAAAATATTTTACTTGATTTATTTAATTTAACTAACATTGAGTTCGAGGTCGTTTTTACAGCAGAATAAGTCTGCGGTACACGATGAAACCTCTTACTAATGTCTTAATTATGATAAGTAGTTTAGAAGAAGTTAGGAAGAAACAAATAAACATATAAACGGTTAAAATCATAACCTCCCTTTTTACTTCTCTTCTGATAAAAACAGCTTACATAAAACATGCCACAGGTGTTGCACCTAGCTGGCTCGATTCCAACGACACCTGCCGGCCTCTACCAAACGAATATTCAATAGAAATCGTTGATTCTTTTGATATTTGGCTCGATGATCTTTTTCGGAGAAAAATATTAAGGTTTAGTTTTTATTACGGTCCTCACTCGTTCGTGCACTAAGTTTAGTTTAAGCTTTTATAAATATTTAACTGACGATTAAATAATAGGTACAGATATAAGATTAGCATTTTAAGACTGTTCTTCTAAACTAAGGCACTGACCTACATTCTTCATATAGTCTTTTATATAGCTAGCTTTTTATTTTAATTACCTGGCAAATATTATGATACTTAAATATAAAAACAAAGAGGGTTGATATTTTAAATAATGATATGATATGTAAATGATATGATATGAAAAGAAATATATGCAATAGATCTTATATTATTTATTGAGTCATTGTTGGCCGCGTTTCAGCATTCTATTGTTTCAGAATTTCTGGATCGGAGCACTTAGGTTAGGGGACATGCTATTTTAATTTTTAACTTTTAAGTACTTTTTCCTTTATTAATTTTAGTTAGAAAATAAAGACTATCTATATAGGAACTGTACATATAAACTGTAAATTATTATCTTTGTAAATATAAAAGTGTATTAATTGCGTAACACAGATTATATATATATATATATAGTTATAAATATATAAGTATGTATGAATGCCTAAATAAATAATAAGAAATACAATAATACTTTAAGATGCAATATTTTAATGTAATGTAATGTAACAAAATCGAGCTTTAACAACTGAGGGAGGAGAATCGTCCATTGCACAATCTAATGTTCCAGATAATATTCGTGACTTCTCCGATATGTTACATTACAGATAAATTATCCGGGTGAGGTAGCACTTTCATATATAAGCTTCTTTTAATATAGTATGTGTTTCATGTTGTTAAAGTTTACACTATTTAAAATAGTAAAAGTTTCACCGATATAAAATATAGGTTTATTTTTATTTTATTAATGTTGTTGATTTTGATATTGGTTGGGTTTGTTAATTAGTTTTTTGTTTGTCAACAGATGGCATTCGCATAAAGGCTTAAAGCCTAGTAGTCATGAGGTAAATGGTATATTTTCCTGGCCAGTGACGTACCTGGATTAGAATCATGTTAGAACACAGTTTTCCTTAAACTAATCTTGGCATTGTATTGCTAGTTTACTTACCTTCAAAAAGTTTATTGTCTCTGCGATTACAATTCGGATATTACATTCAAAGAGCGACTCAAGCCGGTTAAAATAGAATCCATTTTAAATTGTACCCCGGGCTCATGTTGATTTATATCGTAACGAATGTATTTGACTCTCTCGAGAGAGTTTAAAAATTGTAGAGAAAATAATGCTTTAAGTGCTCGGGGCATTCAAATTTGGTTTCAGTATTGAAAAAAAGCTCAGCAACTGTGTTGCTGCAGGCGTGAATTAAAATAGTGTAGATTATTTTGTAGGCTGTTAAGTTTTTTACATTAATACCGGCCACTTAAACTTTTTACAGTTTTAACTGAAATAATTGTTTCGAGTACCAGATTGAACTAGAACCGGTGACTTCCCCGACTGACTGGGCGAGTACTTGTCCAAATGAATTACTGGAGACCAAACAAAATTATTGAATTCTTCATGTATAGTCGTCTAGGTGAAGTTTGTGCAACTGGAAGAGTTTCCAGGTAGTTGCTAATTTCTTAAATCTTTTAAAACACGCCCCCCACTACACCCCTCCCATCACTACTTCTTCAGAAATACGGACGAAGTGCCCGAGTTTCTTAAATAAATTACCAATCTAATTCACACTTTTTTTAATTCATTTTGTTATTTTTTTATATTTTCTAGAGATTTGAGTGAATACTTACAAAAATATCATCATCGTTAGCGCTTTTACGTCCCCACTGCAGAGGCTCAGGCCGTCCTTACGAATGGATAAGGAGGATGGGCCATGACCCTTTACGCTAGATTGCAGGGTATTAACGACTGCAAATGCAGTCGGGACTAACGGCTCAACGTGACTTCTAAAGCACGGAGTAGCTTGGGATACTAATTTTTTGGTCACCCATCCCGTAACCGACACTTGCAAAAGTTGCTTAACAACAACAATCGATGGCCGTAGAGCTTATCCACAGCGCTACAGGGCTACTCACTAACTTTATAAAAAAACACTAACTTTCAATTACAAATAATTAATTTAGAAATAAACTGTAATTGAAAACATATTAAAAAAAACAGAACGGAGTTCAAACTTAAAAAAAGTGAAAATAACACAAGTTTTTCAAGAACCGTTGACGTCAGTCTGAGTTTTTCTGTAGTTTATTAAATGATAACCGCCCCCGACTTCAATGTTTCTTGAAAAATCTAACCGCTTTTAAAATAAGTATAATTTTTCACCTTTTTGAAATTGGACGATGGTTCTATTTTTTGAAAAACATTTAAAAAAAATCATTATTTTCAGTGATACATATATAAATATTTTGTATAGGTATCACTCCAATATTAAAGAATTCATATTTGCATAACGAAAGTCTTGATATTTTTATTTTTACACGACGCAAGCATGAAGAAATCAGTATATTTGGTAGCACCAACAATTCAACCCTTTTTTATTCAACCATTTAGATATTACTCAATATAACAGGTTACATACAAGGTATTACTTAAAGAATACTCGTCTGACATATCGTTTGTTACATTGTTGTTCACAAGAACAAACAAGTTATAACGAACATTGTCTCGAAACATCTAAGTTAAAGTTAAAAACAGTTTGAAACAAAAGGCTTTGACGCTCAACAACAGTGTTGGGCGGTAACTTCGCTTGGGAGTGACTAATTAATTAACGTTATGTAATTTTCTTAATTACGACGTGTAAAATTGGTATGTTTTCGATGTGATCTATTGTCTTTAAGGTGACTGTTTAATTATTTTGACATGCTTTTATTAATTTACTGGCAAAATGCCAGTCTTAGCCTATATTGAACAATTCATTTATTTTACATACATCAACAAATCAAGTTACATACCGCAAAATTCTTAACCGATGGTTTATTATTATTAAAAGAACACATTTATGTAGATTTTTTTAAATACATAATTCAGTTCTTATTTATTTATTGACCAATATAAAGATGGTACAAAAGGCGGACTAAATGCTAATAGCATTCTCTCCCAGTCAACTTTTGGGAAAATAGACAAAAGCAATGGCGCTACAAAGCAATGAAAATTTAAATAAAACTACAACAACAAATACTAAACTAATCATAAACATACAACAACATATGACATACTAAAAATATAAATAAACTTACACATAATTACATGTATACAGCGAATATATACAAACACACATATATGAAAATAAATATATACATACACGTACATCAATACATAGATGATGATGACAATCTTCACAAACTTTGAAAAGGAAAGGAGTGGACTTTTTTGAAAATGAACTTATTTGGCGATCTCCTGATGGAATCGGGGAGATTATAAGGGTTATAGGAGATTATAGACATTATCATGTGTATTGTAACATTATTGAACAAACTTGTATTGAAAACTACATTCTTTTCCCGTGTAACGTAGAGTGCCCCTACACTCTATATGTACCGACTAGTTTTACAGCTGTTACTTTCGCTTGGTAATGCCTGATTCTTAAATATTTTCTTTATGGTGCAATTAGCTTTTTATATTTGTTACTAATCACATCACGTGTTGTATAATCACTGTCACACGTATAAATATACAATGGCCTCCCTTATGTTACGAGTGCTCGTTGTAACTAATGACGTCAGCATGGCTTTTAAGACCATCTCCCACTAGCTAGGCCCTAAAGTTAATGGCTGCAAAAATACTCGACGTGGAAAATACATGCCGTTTGTGTAAATCTGTTTAGTTACTGTTGTGACTAGTTCTTATATTTTTATAATAATTACGGGTTTTTCATTCACAATTTGAACATTTGTCTTAAAGAGATATTTTTTTACATTCAACTGTTCGAATATTATTAGCTTTTTACTATGTCCTCCTCCTCGCCAACATCAGCCTTTTAATGTTCCCACAAACCTTCCATGTGCATAAATCCAGTGCGGATTGGTGGGTTTGATGACGTTATCACCAACTTATTAATGTGCTCTGGCCGGGGCTCAGGCCTTAGCTTTGGATGGAATTAAATAGGGAGAGTGGGACATGACCCACAACGCTGGCACAGTGCGGAATGTTTGGTCCCCATCCTATGTCTGGCCATTGCGAAAGACGTCAGATGCAGCTGGAACTCTATATAATAAAGTTTTAGTCATCCATCCAATGAAGAGCCCATACGAATATTACGTAACATCCGTTTTGCAGACTGAAAGCGCTAACCATTGCACCATTGACTTCCATCTGGGTTGCCTACTCTTCCAAACGTCAGGGTCTTTAATGAGATAATCCAATTGATAAACAAAAGATATTCCACTAGTATTGTATATTTGGACGTCTTATTAGAGAATACCGGGAAGTGGGGCTTATTTCAATTTACGAGATGTCAATAACAAGTTCGTTGGCCCATTAAATTCTGGGGTACGAGGATTGAGCCATTTCTGAAAGAATTAATCAGATCATGGGTAACCTGACCAACTAAACATCTACTATATCCATCTCCTCCATTCTTCGGAATGTTGTTGTTGCTTCTATAAATATCTTCTATATTGAAGTATTTTTTCGGTGCAAGTTCGAGCTACCAAAACAACTAAAGGGAACTCATTCTTATTCTAAAAAAATATTACACATGTTTCTATATCTATAAATAAATTTTTATGGACACAACTTCGAAAGCACTAAATACAAAGTTTAATTCTAAAATAATATATTACAAAATAAAAAAATCAAGAAATCAAACTTCAGATGATTAAATGATAAGCGCGATAAGCTAAACAATTCAAATATATTTTAAAAACATTTCTTTTTACAGAAAAAATACACAAAAATCTCTTTCAATAATCTTTCTATAACAACATCCTAACAGGTAATATTCAAAATCTGGTTGGTTTTCTGGTGCTATTTCGACCTGAAATTTTCACGCAACCTTGCATTTTTACTTAAGTGTCCTTGTATACTTTTCATTACAAAGTTCTCGTGGGAACGGCCTCAGTACAATATTTACCGGTGAATAAATACCACCGCCGTCTGCCGCGGGGCATGAAGCAGTGCTGTTACGATAGGAATATCGATAATAATGTGGCTATATCAATCAGAGGAACAATCGATGGTAATGTAATCAATCGGTACTACTAAAATATAAATTTTAGTAATACCGATTGATACTACTAAAAGAAAGCTAAAATATAAATAACTTGCTGGAGTAGACAGAAATCTACTCCAGCAAGTTATTTATATTCCTTCAAAGTTAATATAAGAGTTTTTTAAATCATATTTCCGCACTTTCATTATAATAATTGTAATATAATGCTTATTTTTAAAAAAACCTATGGTTCAAAAGTGCTTTTAAGAAGCTTATTTGAATAAAGTATTTAAATAAGCTTTGTAACATTCTTATAAACGAGCGAGTCCTACTAATCCAGGCATCTTAGTATGTCTACTAGATTTTTTCCAACTGCTGTTGTGTTTATATTCCAATTTTGATAATTTTTTAACATCCATAGATATGTGTGTCACATTAATGTTGAATTAACGCTGATAACATCATTGGCATCAAAGATCAATATTATCCAAAAATTTCATGGTTCCGTTATCGGCATACCATTTTATCGGCAGTGGGATCGATTAATCGCAGTAAATTATCGATATCGAATTTAACGCTACTGTGACAACACTGGCATGAAAACGTACGTACCTCGTCTTAATTGTGTCATTTAATAAGCTATCTTTGCACCTGAGACCGTCGCTCCTGTACATCAATATTTGCTTTATCAATTTTTTTAGCGAAACACAACTCTATATTAAAGTATATACGAGTTACGACAAACGTGATAGAAAAGTTGTTGTGAAGTAAATTCGTGCAACTTTACAATAAAGTCCTTTGTGACCGTATTTCTTTTATCAATATGGAATGATAAAACCTTTCACTGGGAGTTCGTTTTATTGAAACTGTCATCATAAATATAGATATGTATATTTTGAGAAATGAAGATAAAGCATAAATATCTTTAAAATGATCTAATTACGTCTGCTAGACGTGCTCGGTGATGCATTGGTTAGCGGATATGATCGTATGATCTTGAGCTCCTTTGTATTTTGAAAGTTTACGTAGTGGGTTATGGCTCTTTCTTATTTTCATTCCACCAATAAGTCAATGTTTGTATCCCACCAGTGATGATAATATTGCAAATCTTTTATTCTAACACTAATATTTTTATTCTTCCATCTTTGTTGATTAATTAAAACGTAAAATTATATTTTGACTATCAGTTTATGAGTACCGATTTCATATTTACAAATTATCTGATCAAGAATAATTGAAAGAGTGTGATAACATAAGTTGAAATTGTCTGTAAAAACCATATCGATCAGGAACTTCCTACATACAGATCACACGAGCGGCGGCGGGTCAGGTTGCTAGTTGAACTGTTAATTACTCTATGATCATTAATATCAATAACCTTTGATCAATGTTCAAGTATTAATCAGACATGTGCTTGAGCTTTCATGTGATGGATCATGAGCGTTTAACGACAACTTCGGAACCGGTGGTGTGTAATTCACCGAAAGATAATTTTGTTTATATTGAAAACGCAATTAGTACTCAGGCTGCGATGTCTAATGAAACGGTATGAATGTTTATTTATAACGCTGCCAACGTAGCGAAATGTTTCTAATAAATATTTTATTTATAGATTCTATAATCTTTTAATAAAATAATGTTATAAATAAAACGTTAATTCCACAAGCCTCTATTTGCCTCGAGAATCGATGTATGCTTGTGTATGTATATAGAAAAACAGGTTTTGATATATATAAAGATAAAAGTGGAAAGACAGTAAAAATATAAATGTATAATAAATAAACTTTATGCCAAACAACTGTCTTGAAAACCGCAGCACATTTTTATGACATTACCCCAGATTTCGTATTTCAGCGAGTTGAACAAAGCGCTAGTATATTTCGCTAAGATAAGGAATATGCAAATATTTTCCCGGAGCGAGAGCACGATTTCAGCTTTAGACTAGACCTGCGCTGTGATTTTGTAGGTTTCAGTTCATGTAGAAATTTCGTATCACATGAGTATTTCAACGATCCATTGATATCTCTAGTCATCATCACCTCCCTTATCTGAGAAGGATATTTGTTACTGATAACCGAGCAACTGTTTATACATTTGCAGCACAATTGGAGATGTCAAAATATATACAGTCGAAATATCAAAGTCACTGTCTAATGCATATCGTATCTAATAAAAAGAAAAGGTAATCGTTTGAGCTGAAAAATAAAATTGGTGTTAAAATAAGCAGAGCCTTGTTCCGTTGGTTCGGATATATGGAAATAAAAATGACTATAATGACAAAACTGACGGTCTACGCGAAAATGGAAAGCTGCACAAGCCGAAGAAGTCGATAGTTATCTATTGTCAGAACTAAAAATTAAACAAACTTCAAATCTTTAAAGTTTGTTTAATTTTTAGTTTAAATCTTTAAAGTTTCTTCTGCTTGTGCAGCTTTCCATTTTCGCGTAGACCATCAGTTTTGTCATTATAGTCATTTCTATTTCCATATATCCGCTCAAATTTCAGCTCAAATGATTACCTTTTCTCTTATAATAAATTTTTATTTACATGTATCTACATGTAGGCTTCTCGCTATCATTTATCTTAAAAACAACAAAACTAACCTGTATTATTGTAATATGTATTATAAAGAGATTTCATTGTTTGTCTGCATTCAATAGGCTCCAAAATCATTGGACCGATTTAAAAAAATCACTTATGGAATGCCAAAAGTAAATTATTAATAAAGTAGTTGTACATTATACGTATTTAACGCACATTTTATTGACATTCCAGTGAAAGATATATCACACAGATTGATATACCTTTGAGAAAATATTGAATATGTTACATTTCACGTCAAAATTACATGAATATATCAATAGTGAGTCACTCTTACTGCAAATACAAAAAGGGATACAAAAATGGCAAATTTATTTTAAATGTCGGACGATTCAAAAGTACTTTTAAGAAGTCTGTTTGAATAAAGATTATTTTGACTTTGACAAAAGTATTATATTTTTATCAAAACAAGTAGTAGATCCTATTATTTCCTATTAATATTATAAATGTGAAAGTTTCTTGTTTGGATGTTTAGATGTTTGGATGTTTGTCCGTCATTCACGCCGAAACTACTGAACGGATTTTGATGAAATTTGGTATACAGATAGGGTATTAGCTGACTTAGATAATAGGATAGAGACTTTTTATCCCACTAAACATTTCCCTAGGGTCCACGCGGGCGAAGCCGCTGGCGAAAGCTAGTATATTATATTTAAGTTATAATAGTATTTATTTATTTTGACATGTATCGTGTTAACAATGTTTCATGTCTACTTTATGCATATGAGAACTCATGTCAGGTCATCGTTTGAAAAATACCAGACATATAAAATGCAAGAATTTGAATAAAAGATATATTATTTCTGTAATTCTTAAACATCTGTGGTATTGTTGATGCTACGGTAAAAATGTAGCGATTTGGTACTACGTCTTGTGCTACGGAACGTCGAATGCTACGAAGTTGTAAGCACATGTGTAGGCATTGAATGAGGTCATGTTTAGCGTTTTCAAAAAGGTTTGTGATTTCGATTGATAACTTTTTTTTTCTATAAATAAAAAGTTATCAATCGAAATAACAAACCTTTTTTGATAACCCTTTGTTTCTATAAATAGTAAATACTGATATTTTTTGAAAAGATAAATGTAAGTTACTAAACATTCCAAACATTATACAAAATAGCCATAAAGACTAACAAATTCGTGTAACTTCTCTTGAATTCAGGCAGTTAATATTTATAAACTACAAAAAAAGTACGGCAGAGTTTAGAAGCCCTGTTCCAAAAGAAGTTTCGTGACTTTGTTAACTGCCTAACCATTAAGAAATATTACTTGATTTATTTGAAGCAGGTATTATGTTAAAAAAAAGTCTGATAACAGTACATAAAGTAGGTACTGTTGTCGGAATATTATTAGGAAATATGGTGATTATGAACAGTACCTTTATTATTGCTTCTTTTTTCACGAAATTTACGAATAAAATATAATCATTTCTTCGTTTCCAATGTGTTTGGTTCGGAAATAGAATCATTTTGTTTTATGTCTATATGTAGCAATAGATACACGACATTGAATAAAACTCGGTTGGAATATTATTTACTACATAAATACCCGCATTTTATAACAAATACACTGTGTGTATATGCGACGTTATAAAAAAATAAAAAGTTCATTAAAAATATTGGTTCATTATTATTTAAATTATATGCTTACTAAAAAATTAACTAAAGGTTCTTGAGTGTCTAATATATGCAATCTCGCGAGATTGGCACTTTTGTGTGTTTACTGTTTGACTGTATTGTTTGATGCAATTATATTTTTTTATCTAAAACCTTTAAAAGAGCAATTACTGTATTATAATCTCGGAAACAGCTACAACAATTTTCAGAACATTAAGTATGCGGGGGCATTTAGAGGCGATAAATCGTTTTAGTTAGGTTTATTTTTTTTATTTGTCTTTAAAGAAACTAAACTTTGACGTATCTAATCAAATACGTAATGAAATAAACAACCAGTCTTCTCTGCTATACAGTTTTTTAAATTATAATATACAGTTTTTTATAAAAAAATACAAAAACTAAAATTTACCCATTAACTAAGTTGAATTGATTATTAAACTGAGATTATTATCAATGAAAGAAATGTATGTGTACCCAGAGATCTGTTAGAAATTAAAGAATAAAGTAACAAAATATACCAATCCATTTAAAGGCTTATTCGATTCACATCACGCATCATTATAATAAATATTTTTTGAAGTAGTTTCTTAAGATGTTCAAAGAATCGCACTTGGAATAAATCGTATTTGTGCTCGTTAAACTCGCGAGATCTCGCCCATTTTTCGACCGAGATCAATCTCGCTAAAAAAGGCCGAGATCTCGCGAGAACGAGATCTCGCGTGAACGAGATTGCATTCCCTAGACAGTGTCTAAGGACTAAGTTCAGAAAGCTAGACTGGATAGGCAGGGCAGGCGTATATTTATTTTAGGAAATAATGTTCAATTTCTTTCTATCTATACTAATATTATAAATAAAAAATATTTGTTGTCTGTTTGCACTAAATAGGCACCGATATTTCTGAACCGATTATAAAAAATCTTTTACCTATATACGAGAAGTTACATCATATGCCTGTGATATAGGCTTTACACAAGCGAAGCCACGGGAAAACAGCTAGTTCATTTATAAATCATCTCATAGTGAATCGATACTAAGCTAACCATCATTATACGCTTGTGTTATAGATATTGGTAAGCATTAATTATTATTGTTTTAAAAAATATACATTTCTAAATAATCTAATCTACGGCATGACCATCAATGAAAAATAACTTAGGTACGGTTGCTAGGTAATCAGCTGTCAAAGATCAGCCATTGTGGTAATTAACATCTTCATAAGCACTCAAACAAAGATTGCGACGTTACTTAATTTGTCACTTATTTAAGACGTTGCTAAGATGCGTTTTAACTTAATGAATTGCTTAGCACCAGTGGCGGACTAAGGAGGGCCCGACCCGGCCTCCGGTTCTGGGGGACCTCTTATTGGCTGCAAAGTTCCTTCACATTATAAATTCGGGTTGGAGGCCCCATAGACAAATGAGTATAGCCTGGGGGGCTGTTTGCCGCCCTGGGCCCCCAATGGGGCGAGTCCGCCACTGCTTAGTAGTGTCTTAATTTTAATCAACGTTTATAAGTAAAGCTGTATATCTATATAACTCTAGCGTTGTAGTCATATCATAGCTTAGCTATTTTTAGATGTTGGTAATATGCCAATATAGTCTTAGATAAATGCGATGTAATGTAGAAGCCAAGTGTATGTAGCTACGTGTATGCTCGTAATATAGCAGGGTCTCGCTTGAACAGTGGCATTTGGTTATATTTAGGCCACTCACAAACGATGATTGCGACACGACCTTATGATATTCTCTTGTAAAATAATTAATTACTTTTTGCATTAGGTTAAATTTAATCTGAACCTTTATGCTATAACAGCGTTGCGCTCAACTTCGAGTTCAAGGTTTTTTTTAACAAGATAGTGTAAATAATAAATATTACGAGTATAAAGAGAAAAGATTTTAATGTTTACTTGCATCAAATAGAATTTATTGTAAATTTCTTTCACCTACGGGTAGCTACATCATACGGGATTGACAAAGGCTATGATTTGCGCGTGCAAAGTCGCGGGACAACAGCTAGTATTTTTATGAAAATTTTCTATACAAAATGGAACAAGTATCTAGCAGTCAAGAAAGACGGTCGGTTATCGTGAGACGGCGAATGACATCCATGACAAATTGTCGGCGCCCAACGATGTCCGCGGGTGGTTAAAACGTATTTGTTTGTACAAGGCTTTGGACACAGGACAGGCGAAGAATAAATTGCTCTTTTATGTAGGCTCATCGAAAACCATTTTCAGACAAAAGGGCAAAAAAATCAGATAAAAATACGTGAATTTAAAGAAATACTAAAATATCTTAACGTACATTAGTTATAAGTTATTATATCAAGTAAATTAATTAATAAAATATTAACGTGTAAACAATTTATTAAAAACCTACTTTTAATTAAATTGAATGGGTTATTCAATGAAATTAAATGAAAATATCTTTATTCTAGAAAGCTTCTTTCAAGCACTTTTGAATCGTTCAAAATAGGTTATGATGGGATGGGTATATTTAGTAGTATTGAATCTGATTCATGCTTTAAAAGTAGATATGGCATGGTGGAATTACGTATGTACTCGAGAGCCACACTATCCAAAACAGCGGAATAAGGTCCTAGGGTGGGTGGGAGGAGTTCATTTACGTGGTGGTAAGGGTCCGGTCTGCGATGTTGAGACTTACAGCAGAATTCAAAATCTCGAGATTCTCCGTACTTCAAACGGTACGTTAAGCAATTGATCCCTACTGTTGATGCTATAATATGATTCTAATTATACGTACTAGGTCTGCTTAGTGGAATTTTTACCCGGTCTCTTTATTTGATCCCATCCATAACCCAACAATTGGGATATTCGGGCTGGTGCTAATGATAATTCACTGGTGTTTTACTGGTAAAATAATTAAAGAATGTAGTAAATATCAGATCATATCACATATTCAAGCCCATGCCGAGAAGGTACCACAATACCCAGACTAGAAATAAAATAAAAATCTTAGTTTTTCGCTACCAGGATCAAACCTGTGACTTCAGAGATGCCGACGTCTTGAAGTGAGCTGTTACTCAGCGCAGTAGGCGAATGTCGATAGTCTGTAGGCAGCCTTAAGGGCTCATAGTAAGACCCCTGAGCGCGGTCGTGTCGAGTGTTAGCTATTTTTAAATCGTCCTATATGTCATGCGACGGTTCGTTTGCGACCACCGCTGGGGATTACGTCAATATGAAACTGAATGTTAGTCATTTAAGAAGTTTATATATAATATTTGGCGCGAAGGTACGTCTTCTGTTTATTGCGATTACTGTGGCTTCAAAAAACATTTTTATTATATTTGCATAATATGTCAACGGTCCCTGCATCGCTGTTTCACTAATTTATATTATGTGGCCTTAGTATTAAGGTCCTTTTTTACTTTTTTCGTACGGAACTGAAATTAAAAGTGATTTATTTCAGTTATAACATTTATAACAATAAATTTATTTCAGCTGAGTTCAAATCTAAAAGGTGTACGTTCTATGTTCGATGGTTATGTATTTATAACGGTTATGACATAAGGACGATTTGTGTGTATTAGGAATACATAATATCTTTACACAATACAGAATAAAATATAACTAAATCCTAGCTAACCCGGCAAATTTCATATCAGATCTAAAAAATATGTTAAAGTTCGATAAAGTTGATTTCTGAATACACCCTGTCTGACGGGTACGAATTTCAGATTAATCACTAAAGTACATTATTCTGAGGTACAAACACTTTGTAAAATGGAAAATTGAATCAGTCCATCATGTCCGAGACAGATCTTAATTTTGTTAATATTACGAGTATATTCTCTTAATTTATCTATGCTCCGCTCTAAACCTTATTCTTCTGTTATAATATTAGCTTTGGTTTAATATTGGACTTTTTATAAATATATTTCCTATTTTTCCTAAACCCGCCGTTTCCTTTGCTGTCCTCAAATATTCCGTTGTCGATTTTTAGTGAGAATTACAAATGTCATTTAATTTTATATAAGTTATGAGAAGTTCCTATTTATATCTTTCATTCTTTTATTGCTTTAAAACTGAGGCTAAAGTATCCGTATAAGTTTGTCTATTGAGACCGTTTGTACTTTATTAAAAAACTATACTTAACTTTTAAATAATTGAGTAAGAATA
Organism: Diatraea saccharalis; assembly: GCA_918026875.4. Taxonomy (NCBI): domain Eukaryota; kingdom Metazoa; phylum Arthropoda; class Insecta; order Lepidoptera; family Crambidae; genus Diatraea; species Diatraea saccharalis. Next base: position 1,363,741 of record OU893338.1, read on the forward strand.
TTATCTAGTAGCCTAAAAATATTTCATTACATTAACCATGAGCATTTTAAAAATATTAAATTTCAGTGCTTGGAGCGAGACGGTGCTATACACACGTAGCCTTAAAGTTTAATAACCGCGTATTCATCGCATCTAAGGGCTCACCGTAAGGCCCGAGTACTCGTAAGACAGAGTTTGAATAATCGCCTAATAACCAAGAGATTACTGTTGTAATTCAGTTTTACTAATGGCTGTAATACCAACGCCACAGAATTAGAGATTAGCTATTACACCGTTTTTTATTAGCTAATAAGACCTTTTAATGAATTACTAGGAATATATTTCCTGCTGTATTTCTCCTTCTTTATTTATTTGGTTTCATTTCAAGATTTAACACCTCCATCAGCTACATTCTATTAATAAATAAAATTGTGTCTTCTGGGAACAAAGACATTAATTGCAATCGCAGTAAATGAGTCCTTTCAAAGTACAAGGCGGTAAAATAGGTAATTAAACCTGCTCTTAATAATGTCCATAGTGTCATAAAGCAACATAATGTAAATTCACTGGACATTATATGCTTAAGTATCATTTATAAAGCCCAATTACAATTATGGAACTTTAAAAGACGGTACCAAGCGATGCGTCAGCATAACGTCAATACGTCGCGTAGCTTGAGCGAGTCGCTGCGAATCTGGAAAATAGCGCAGAGCTGTTGTTACCACAAACGAAGAAAAATACATAAACACAATTTCACAATTTAGTAGCACGTTTCTGAATAATCAGATTCGTGATTCTGTTAAAAATTTTGTCGTCGCAGCGTCAATGATTCAACAACATTAGAAGTTACAAAAAAAATATTTCATTTTTATCTAGACGAACCTCTAATCCAGCTCGTTAGCGCTGTGTTCAACGTTGCATTCAACACTGTATTTCTATTAGAATGGCACAGCAGTTACTTACTTTATAAGTTATATTTTAGTTATATACAATATATCATCTTATACTAAGCTCATATTAAAGTACCTATAATAAAGATGAAACATGATTCTTAAGGAAAAGCTATTTAAGCAGCTTTGCTTTCACAATTTTTTAGCAATCAATACTAAAAAATACTCGTTGATCACGTTTTGTTTCTATAATACACACACGTATGTTATTTATAAAACCATTAATAAATTATTTCGTCTCAACATAATTTTTGGAAATTAATTAAAAACTTACTTTCGACTACATTTCAAATATTTCATAATGAAAAATATACTTAAGGTTTTGTTAAAATAATGATTTCCATCATCTAATCACAAAGTTTATAAGTAACATCCAAGGTTTAGCAAACTTAAATAAAACGTAAGTACTCAAGCTCTTTCATATTTACACCAAACGTAATCCCCTTACCTGTAGCAAGAAACGTTAAAATACTGATATTTTAACAGCTCTATGTATTTCTCTCCGCCCCTTTTGCGGGTTTATAAAAATAAACTTTCTTTTGGCATATAAAGCTCCAGAAGTACCATTTTTTACAACTTTATTGTCGTTTTGCACGCTCAAAGTTTGCAAATAAAGAAATTGTCTTATAAACGCGTAAGATTTTTTTTTTTTTCAATATAAAATTATATTCGCCGAGGCAGCTCATGCTCCGTTCTGATTGTTATCATGGAAACTTGTACATTGTAGATAGTATATAAAAACCCTTTTCTGTATTATGTTAAGATAATTCACTGAATACGTATAATGTCTTGAAGTATATCTTCTGATGATTTATTGGTCTTATAAATATTTATAAACAGTGTAGAATTTCTAAAATGTTTTTATAAATGATGAACTTTACATAAAATATTTTTTTAACCAATATTCAAACGTCTATATGTAGTAAACAAACTGAAATAAAATTTCTTAACTTCCGGGCAGAGTAGGGTCGCTAAGACATGTTTATAGACACTTTTACTTAATTATATTCGATGTTTTAACCATATTTTAATACAGACTTATAAATTATGCATATCATATATTTTCGATCTTTGAAGGTCGTTGTTAATAAACAGACACGGGTTCTCAACATTCAAGAGGGCGCCCTAACATCTGAGGTTGGCGTGAAACGTTTTAACACGCGATTATATCTGTCGCATCCGCGTGCGTCCGCGGCACTTGTCTCTAAATGGTTCTGTTCCGTCACGTTTTGACCCAAATTAACCCTTCTCATATCTCATGAGAATTCTAGCGAGTATTCTAGTATGCCATAGAGATGCGACTTTCAATGAAACGAGGGCAATGACATCGTAATGTTTAAACTTATCCAATTTATTTGATGAAAACAAAACGTTTTGCACCACAGAGCTGAGAATGAAGTTAACATTATACAGTTTGTACGAAATCCGACCAAAAGTCAATGTGCTTGACCACCAAAGTGTGCAGTTCTTTAACATTTTCATATAACAAACAAGGTAAACAAAACATAAACTCTAAAATATTTCTGTAAATTTTATTTGACACTAAGTATACAATAATAATTGAAGGCAATTAAAAATAAACTTCCTCATGTAGTATTTCACAATACACAATGTATAACATTTTAAGTAAGGATTGATAAACAAACATATGGACAACGTAACTATGATAGGATTGCTCCGTTGTCTATTTATCTGTAAGTAAGAGTTCCATTTTGCCGTTATAGGTACGAATCATAAATCAACTTTTTTTTATTGCAATGTATTATTTTTTTCAAGCATCCCGAAATGAAATGTCGCAGGAGCAACGCAACTCTGTGGTTAATTTGTTCTCTTTCGAATCTTGGTTGTCCAAACGCGAGCGGGTTAATGAGAATATGCTAATACTTATAATAGAATTCGTGGCCTATCGAAAAACACCGCCATTATGGTGCCTACTTTATATTTAGGGGATCAGTATTTTACGGGATATAGAATACGTTTTTAGAACATAGCTGTAATAGCTTGCTAATCTGCTTGCTTCTCGCATTCGGTATTAGATAAGATTTAAGCTCTTGAATGGATTGTAATTTATAGATTTTGTTACATTTTAACCGTTTCATATCCTTTGTATCTTCATTGGTCGCTGAAATTGGCATTTTTTGACTAAATGGAGAAATGTTATTGTTCGGAATTAAGGTTTTTACTTTCTTTGTAATCTGAACCATTATTTGACCTACCCTTTGACTTATACGAGGACATGATAGATATAGTCCATCAAGAAAAAGTGAAAGGTAGTGATCCGGACTCCAGATATTGGAGATTCCAAATATCTGATATCTACCTTTTCGTGTACTCACCTCGCTAATAATATTCGAAGGTTTATGTACTATCACATGGAGCCGGCAGATAGAGCTGATCGCAAAATTTAAGTCTACTTCTTCTGTTGGCCGAGGTGGCACACTAATTTTTCCGCTGGTAATAGTTCCTAGTGTTTCGTAGGTGATGCATGATAATTTTATGGTAAATTTTCATGTTATAAAGTTATTTGAGTTTTATTGTACATTTAGCTAATAACTGCCTTACTCACTGTGTACTATCGTCTCTATCATGGAAAGTGCTCTGAAGAATCATTCAATATCATCCCCCCTCCTTCTTCCGAAACAAGTCAACACGTGTCGTTGTTCGCTGCCGTCCCCTGACTGTGGCAGATTAAAATGTGGAACAGTGTTTCCAATTAAATATAACCTTGGGTCCTTCAAAAGAGGTGTGAAAAGGCTCTTTAACAGGCCGGCAAGATAGTGGTGGCTACCAGGAGTAAATTCGGCTTCTGACAGCTGCGACTGTTATTAGACTGTAATATCACTTCACATCAGGTATATATCAGTCACTTTATCATGCAACAATAAAAAAAAATAGACTACAGCCAATTTAATTTTCGTAGTTGTATCTCAGAACAAATAAACTCAGGCAAAAAAACAATGGCATCTCTCATATATGTACAAAAAGAACTAACAACGACTGAGCAGGTTGGTCGCATATTCCTTACTTTGAAATTAGGGAACTACTTGGTCAAAAAGCCACGGGAAATACATAGTTGTTTTGTTGTAATGATTTGTAGTCTATCAAACGTTATGTAGTGCTTGAGTCCTCCCAATGTATGTTCACACGCTGCAGATTTATTTTCGCGCCTATGCTTAATGTCAGTTACAACGTGCCCTAACACTGGTTATTGCTCGACTGTGGTATGCTTGACACGTTTTTATGGCTGAAGTATGATATTTACAGTTGATTATCCCACAGTACTTGCTTGAAGCTCAGCTTATACAGCTCATTAAATTATAGTAATCACGAGAATGACGCTAGAATATCCTAAAACAATTTACTTATCTGACACATCTCTTTTATTTCTATTTTCCGGAGATTTATATAAAAAAGCGCACTCTTGCCTCCACATGATTCATTTAACAAACCTAAAGAAACTGTCCATCAGCAAGCTCAGTTAATACTTGCCCTATATCTTTTTAATATCCACAGTTATCCTAAAACTACAATCGTAAAAACTAATCCGCACAATAAACCGCATTTGACTCGGGCGTTATTATCATTAGACGAGGAGTCGCAGTTTTTCCTTCGTCCCCCTCCGCTCTCCTCCACACTCCGTCCCCTGGTCCTCCCCATTGAACCCCCTTACTCGTAACCCGAACGTTCCTTATTGCATTCCAAGAGAGCGCGTTGTATGTGTATGTAGTTACTTATGTTGGAGCTATGAAATAACCGACTTCAAATATAAATCGTTTTGCTGTTTTATTTAATACAAGCTGTTTTCCCGTGACTTCACACGAATTAATTATATCTAAATATAGTTTGGCGTATGATAAAGCTTCCCTAAAAAATAAATAAAAAGAGCCTATTTAATGCAAACTAACAAATTATCACATCTTACCTCTTTTGCCTCTTTCCGGTGTTCTATATTTATTAGTATTAGTATCACTAAAACGTTGCTGAATATAGAAGCCAGTTTTGTTTCGTGATGTATTATGTTGCTGTGTTAGTTATGTAAATATAATAAAGTAGCTTCCGTTAGTGGCTTTGCCCGTGTAGTCAACTCTATCTCCTTACAAAAAATTCATTAAATTAGTTTAATAATTTAAGCGTGAAAACTTCCGAAAATCCGTTCTTAGTATACCTTTACGTAATAAGACGAATGTACCTTCCGAATTTTAAGCCTCTGCCATGTTTAAAGATGGTTTAGGCTGTATGTTGTGTCTCAGGACCTGTCCTTTTATATATGTTTAGATAATACTTCGAATCGTTTTTAAAAATGAATGATTATAGTCCAACTTGAGAGTTTTTTAGTATTTAGTTATAAATTTAAAAAAAAAACTAATTTCAATATTGTATATTGCGATGGAACTGATTGGGGGTAATTTGCTCGCGTCCGTAGGAAACACCACCTAGTCCTAGGCTCACCCTACACGTGCCCCCCGGGTGGTGCTAAATGAGCAAACAACGCCGAGCAACGGGCGGCGGTTAATTAACCTGTCACTGGCATCCACAGGCCAAAGGGAACTAAATCCCCCTTAAAAGTCGTGGCAATAGTACCTTGGGAAAGTGCTTATTGAATATCTCCCACCTTTTAATCATATGAAAATGGAAAATAATAAGGAGTGTGATATGTCATGCGACCCGGCTAACCCCCGGCGCCAACCAGTATCCGGGCTGGATGGTGTGAAATTGGCTACCGAAGACTCCACGGGAGTGGGCACCCAGGCCCCCGTGACGGTAAATGCTACTGGTCAAAATAAAAATAAAAGTAAAAATCTTGTGCAGCAAGTTTTTCATGCTGGACTTTTCACAAGACCACGAAGTGCGTCAGTTGGAAGTGTCCCACCGAACAACAATGAGGAGGACGTCCCCAAACAAGCTGACAAAACTGAAGATGTTGACACTAAACACCCTCGCTGGCAAAAAGTCCCGGCTAACAAAAAAAGGAAGATCTCAAGTATACTGTCCCCTGAAAAAATTACAACTTCAAATATGTTTGATGGACTACCTACAATAGACATAACTCAAGAATCTAAAGAAAAGAAGCCTAGCAAACCTCCTCCAATCATTCTATATGGAATAGAAAACGTAAATGACCTCACCGAGTTCCTAGAAACGGCTGCTGAGAGATCAACATTCACTTACAAAATTGTCAACAAAAACCAAATAAGGATAATAAGTGACAACGTGAATACTTATAAAAATCTTATAACGGCCGTTAGAGAGAAAAGACTCATAGGTCACACTTTCAATAGGAAAGACGAAAGAAACTGTAGACTTGTGATAAGAAACCTGCACTACACAACACCACACAATGCAATTAAAGCTGCTTTTGAGGCAACAGGAAACATTGTGGTAGGGGAAATTATTAATGCTAGATTTGGCCCTAATAAAAAGCCCACATCAACATTCTTTGTTAACCTTCAAACTGGACCAAATAACAAAGCAGCCAAACAAATTAGAAATATCTTTCATCAAATTGTCACAATAGAAGACCCCAAAAAAAGAAAAACCATAGTTCAGTGCCAAAGATGCCAACAGTATGGTCATACAAAAAATTATTGCATGAGGCCTCCTCGTTGTCTTAAATGCGCAGAATCTCATCATACAAAAACATGTCCTAAAACTGATCGTTCCACCCCAGCAACATGCGCGTTGTGTCTCGGGCCACACCCTTCAAACTATAAGGGATGCGAAGTATTTAAAGAGATACTTGCCAGAAAAACTCAACAGCGTACCCATATAAGTGCAAAGAAATCAGCACCACCGCCTCAACTAAGCAATAAACAAACAAATGAAACCCCAGATACGTCCAACAACATACCTTCAAATAGAAAATATAGCGAAGTGGTAAAGAAGAATCATGCATCCAACAAAATAGTTGCTCAACAAGCGAACAAAATTATTGGTCAACAAGCAAACAAAATTACTGGTCAACAACCAGACCAAGAAATCTTTCAACAATCCTTCAACAATAGAATAGAAGAGATATTCATTAAACAGTCCGAAAAAATTGATATCATCCTACAACAAATGAGCAACATGCTGGGGCTCTTGACAACACTGGTAAACAAACTATCTAAATGATTAAAAATCTTAAAATAGCCGCATGGAACACAGATGGTCTATCACCCAACAAGAATGAGGTAGAAGTCCTGCTAAAAATGCATAGTCTTGATATTCTACTAATTTCAGAAACTCATTTTACCAACAAAAGTAAAATAAATATAAAGAATTACAATATTTACACAACTAATCATCCGGATGAAACTGCACATGGTGGTACAGCAGTTATAATTGGATCTTCAATAGATCATTATGAGCTCCCCCAGTTTAAGACAGAACACATTCAAGCTACTTCTGTCAATATTCAAGACAAAAACGGCAATTTCAATATCTCGTCTGTCTATTGCCCCCCGAAACACCGAACCACAGAAGAGCAATTCACCAAATACATACAAACCCTAGGACCACGTTTCATAGCTGGGGGCGACTGGAACTCTAAACACGTTCACTGGGGATCAAGACTTATAACCACAAGAGGCAGAGAACTCAAAAAATGTATTGATCGGAATTATCTAAGAACAATAGCTACACCGGAACCCACACACTGGCCGTCTGATCCCAACAAGTTGCCTGATGTAATTGACTTCTTTATCATGAAAGGCCTCTCTCGACTATTCTACCAAATTGATAGCTGCCTTGATAGTTCCTCCAACCATATCCCAATAATCCTAACGATTAACACCAACGTCATGGACAGCCACACAAAACCACGACTGTACAACAACCGAACAAACTGGGAATTATTTAGAATTCTGGTTGAAAATTCTCTACAACTAAAGGTTTCCTTAAAGTCGGAGAAAGAAATAGATGAAGCTGTTAAAGCATTTACTCACACAGTTCAGGAGGCATGCTGGCAGAGCACAGAGGAAGTGAGTCACAAAATCCACAGACAGAACTACGTTCCACGTGAAATCAAAGACATGATTCTGGAAAAAAGGAGACTGCGTAGAGTATGGCATACTAGCCGGCATCCTGATGACAAAAGAGCATTGAATAATTACACACAATATCTTAGACAAACTATCCAGGAAGCAGAAAATGCTACAGTCGAAGCAAATATCCAATCGCTAACCGCTACTGCAAATACCAACTACTCACTTTGGAAAGCATGCAAGAATATGAATCAAGCAACCAATCCAAAGCCACCTCTCCGTCTAGACGGTAACAAATGGGCTAGGTCCAAACAAGAAAAGGCAAATGCATTCGCTGACTACCTCTCCAAGGTATTTACCCCAAATGAAGCCACTCCCGGAGTAAATGAAGCAGATATAGATGATGTTCTCCAACAGGACTTTCAACTGGATTTGCCTTTAAAATCGGTAACACCTAGCGAAATCAGTAAAACGATCAACAAACTAGAAAACAGGAAGGCACCAGGATTTGATCTCATTGACAAAAAAGTCTTATCGGAATTACCTCGAAAGGCATTAGCCTATCTGACATCATTATTTAACTGTATTATCAGATTGGGATACTTCCCGCCACTGTGGAAGGTATCTCAAGTAATTATGATTCATAAAGCTGGGAAACCACTGCATGTAGTGACGTCGTACAGACCCATAAGCTTACTCCCAATAATCTCCAAGGTTTTGGAGAAAGTAATTTTACGTCGACTCCTGCAAGCGATGGATGAAAACTCTGTAACGCCAGATCACCAGTTCGGGTTTAGACCAGAGCACGCTACCACTGAACAAATACACAGAGTGTGCAAACACATCAGTGACAGTCTAGAGCGAAAGGAATATTGCTCCACTGCATTTCTAGACATTCAACAGGCATTTGACAGAGTGTGGCATAAAGGACTGCTCTGTAAAATCAAAATGTTCCTGCCCCATTCTTTCTACCGGATCTTGCAGTCATACTTGGCTGACAGAATATTTCAAGTAAAAGAGTCTGAATGCACGTCACTCTTCTGTGATATACTTGCTGGGGTGCCGCAGGGCTCAGTGCTGGGTCCGGTCTTGTACACCATATTTACAGCAGATTTGCCGCAAACTGCCGGTGTTACCGTTGCAACCTATGCTGACGACACAGCAATACTGGCTTCTAATAAACACGCAAGTAAAGCCTCAGAGATACTGCAGCGAAATCTAAACGAAGTGAACAAATGGCTAGACAAGTGGAGAATCAAAGCAAGTGTCAATAAATCGGTACAGGTCACATTCACACTTCGTAAGGAAAAATGCCCTCCAGTGAACCTAGGAGGCACACAGCTACCACACAGTGACACTGTTAAATATCTGGGGTTGCACTTGGACCGTCGATTGACCTGGAAAAAGCATATTGAGTGCAAACGGAATGAAATCAACCTTAAATACAGAGAGTTATACTGGCTACTGGGCCGAAGTTCCAAATTGTCTATCGACAACAAATTACTGCTCTATAAATCAATCATTAAACCAGTCTGGACTTACGGAATTCAACTGTGGGGAGCCGCTTGTGCCTCAAATACTGAAAAAATTCAAAGAACACAAAACTACATCCTCAAACAAATCAGCAACGCGCCCTGGTTCATAAAGAACTCGGAAGTGCACGATCACCTAAAATTACCTACTGTAAAGGAAGAGATAAAAGCTTGTATTGGGAAATACAAAAGTAGATTGGAAAACCATCCAAATCAACTAGCTGTGCAGCTTACTTTGCCTGATTGCATCGGTCGATTGAAGCGACGCAGGACCCTGGAACTCGGCGGCAATGAGCCATAACTTCAATATGGAAGATATCCCTAATGAGGGATATTTCCACCCGTTTATTTGCATACACCACATCTGCTCATAGTCTGGAGACTGATCGCAAGATAAAACAATTGAAAAAAAAAAAAAAAAAAAAAAATGTTGCTGTGTTAGTTATGTAAATATAATAAAGTAGCTTCCGTTAGTGGCTTTGCCCGTGTAGTCAACTCTATCTCCTTACAAAAAATTCATTAAATTAGTTTAATAATTTAAGCGTGAAAACTTCCGAAAATCCGTTCTTAGTATACCTTTACGTAATAAGACGAATGTACCTTCCGAATTTTAAGCCTCTGCCATGTTTAAAGATGGTTTAGGCTGTATGTTGTGTCTCAGGACCTGTCCTTTTATATATGTTTAGATAATACTTCGAATCGTTTTTAAAAATGAATGATTATAGTCCAACTTGAGAGTTTTTTAGTATTTAGTTATAAATTTAAAAAAAAATCTAATTTCAATATTGTATATTGCGATGGAACTGATTGTTTATTAATCATAATATTGAATTATATTCGCTTATTCGATGGCTTCTGAAGCCAGCGTATTTATATCATTACTTGCCTACATCTGACTCAGGCAAAGAGGGGTGGTAAACCTAGACTTATGACTTTTAATTTTAGTCTCAATTCACGTCTTAATAACATATACTATTTATTACTTATTAATTCCATACATACTTAAAGATTTTTTATTATAACCGTGAATATTAATTTCATTTATTACTTAGGCACGATTTTTTAGAATATCTCCGTCAATCTTTTACTGGTATTAACTAACTTCTAAAAGCAAAGAGGTGGTCTGAAAATGGGACTGAATGATTTTTTTAAATTATTTTATGTGTGTCCTACGATATACATGCATAAACACTGGTGTTATCGGCTTCTAAAGGCAATAAAGGTCTAATTTGATATGTTGTGTATATGTGTGTTGTATTATGTGATGTAAGAAGCCATAAAAGCCGGTGAGTATATATGGAAAGAGTAATGAGTATGTAAGGACCGTTGAACTATGTGGAGTTCAGATCAGGGCTTTTTTCGACGCTGATGTCTACGTTCTATTTTAAACAACACTAATGCAGTTAGCTTTAAAGTTAACGTTCTGAAAAAGTTAAATTTTATAGTCTTAACGAAAAGTGATTAAGAAATCGACCAACCCCGTGTACTCTGAGATGAAACTCGAACCCACAACCTTTTGCAATCTGGGCGACTGCTCTTTCATTAAGACAATTTTCCAGTAAAGCAATATTAATTTATGAATGCAATATTGATCAAATATAAAGTTTTATTTTTAATTCTCTTAACGATGCCGAAAAACTTTATAAAAAAAAAATAGTCTTTGCCATAGTCAATAATATAAAATCTTGTAACATTATAGTAAAATCTCTACATACCGAATCCATAAAATGTTGAAATACGAAATCTAACTATACGTTGAAAGGAACTCTTCATATTTCCATATTTTAAAACAACGTATATTGCGGCCTTTCCTTTTTTTTCTATCGACAAAAACTTCATTCGACACCCGATATGTTGCCGTACACAATTTTTGACAGAAAGCAACGAAAAAAATGGTAAATGAAACACGAACCAATTTTATTGGAATCAAACAAGTTATTGTTATTGCGAGAGAATGTATTATTTTTGCCGAATTAGGTTTTACATTTATTTGACGTGTTTATAATAATGACAACCACTGTGCTGATTTCACCTGTTAAAATATGGATTGGATTCTCAGGACGTTTAATCATCCATTCGTTTCATAAACAAAAACCAAAAGTTTTCAAGTTATTTGTTTTGACTCTGAGGTAATGCTGCCGTTGTAAGCACATTTTGTCTGGGGCTACAGCAACTTTCGACAAGGCAGATTGTCAGACGGGTGGCCGTACTAAACTCAAGTGGCTGCCAATTCGTCTTCGCCGGAATGCACATATTGTTTCTCTTCTTTACAGTATTCTGTTTAATCCTTATTCACCAGCTTATCTTAAGGAACGTTTTAATTTCCTTCATAATACACACACTAGAATTTTGAGGTCATCAGAGAACTCGAAATTGTCAATACCGATGCATGACAGCAAATTTATTCATAAATCATTTACAGTCCAAGCTGCACGTCTTTGGAATGCATTGCCAGAAAATATCAGGCGTGCTGAAAGCATACACATTTTTAAGGAATTAGTCAAAGAGCATTATCTGTCACTCACTCTGAATCCCGTTTGATTCTTATCTGTCATCTAACTAAGGGCTTATATGTATGTTATATATAAATATATATGTATTATAGAATTTAAAGTATTTATGTATTTCATTTATTCATTAAATATAGATAGAGATATGATATCATGATAAAGTTTGAGACACCATTAGCTACCCTAAATCTAATCTAAAGTAGATATAACTTTCGTTCAGTTCACAAGGTTGCCTGGAAGAAATTACTTTTTAGTAATAAGGCCGCCAATTGTGCATTCACATTAATTGTATCCTTATATTTGTTTCTGTCCATTGGTGTACAATAAAGAATTTTTCATTCATTTCATTCATTCATTCTAAGTTCCATATTTTACAAAGCACGCAGAGACCGCGACCTCGACTGTGTCTGCGGTCTTTAACAAACACTAAGTCCAACGAGGTCATGTGTGAGTAGCTCGTTATAAAAAAATAATAATAGGTAGTATTACACACGTTTCTCAGATACCAAGTAGCTGAAACCCTTGAATTATAAAAACCTACGAAGCACTCAGGCCTAAGATGATATAGAAAAGTTTATTTTCAACGTTGGACCCAACCGCGAACCAACTTAAAAACGTTTTAATCTTATTAATCGTTCTTTAATATTGTAATATAGTTATTATTGGAATATATTACAATATAATTTAAAGACTGCGAATGAAAGGATGATTTAGCAAACTGTCTATTACCAACTAAACGGCTTCACAGCTTATTTGCTAATTTTGGGAATACATTTTTACCTTAGTGTAACAAAAGCAAGTTATATCCTACTTGGGCGAATGACTATACGACAACGCCACAAAAAAATCAAACCGAAAGAGTATTAAAATAAGTTTACTAACAAGGTCATAGTACGAATAAGTATTATAAGATTAAAACAATACGGTGCAGTAGGCCCTAGGGTAGCCATATTAGTTGGAAGATAGCAGCCTCAACTACGACAACTGATCGCTTCAAGTATTATTTACAAAGAGGCATTTTTCTAGTGCGACCTCTATAGACCCGGCTTCGATTTGCAGTCTGGTCCATGTAGAAAATGAACTTTTCTATATTGTTTTGAGTCTGGGTGTTGTGGTGTTTTAGCTACTCATCTTGGAATCTGAACAATGTATTTGATGTTGTCTAATATTTATTTATTCGTTTACCATTTTTATCTCCAATATGTAACTGAAATTGGAGACTTCGGAAAGAAAATAACTATTAATTTATCAAATTCTCTTTCCAGGTAAATTTTTCATCCGACTCGTGGTGATGGGTGAGTCTTGGCGGTCTGGCAGTGAGATGTATCATTATTAATCAAGTTTGAAGCATTTTAATGCTATCAAATCAAATAAACGTTTTTTTTTTTGTGTATGTTTTAGAAAGTTTCTAATTTGAAATGTTCTCAAATTTTATGGTAATTGGATCAGTTGTTAATTTGTTAACACGAAAGTATGACTTATTACGAGTAATTTAATTCTCGCTTATTATTAAAGTACTGTCGATAACCGCCTTTCAAATAAATGAATAATTATTTGTGATTTTATAGGTTACCAATTTAAGAAACTGTAGTTAAAATAGACGATTATAACTGCCAAAACATTCTCGCCTAATATTTGCTAACCGACCCACTGCCTTACCAATTATGCTACCTGATGTTTAAATATCACAGCACATTGAAACTATATAGCAGCAGCACGGCATTGTATTCTATTGATGCCCGCGCTCTAACCACGAGTCGCTCTCAAAGTGCAAATTATTCTAGAGTTCTTAGACGCAACAGTTTGCAATATGTAGAGTATTTTTTTTAACACAAATTTATAATATAATTAACAGTATTCTTTTTTGATATAAACATTTATTGATTCGTTCGTTATTTACTAACAATCAAAATTATTCATCGTCATCACCAACCTGTCAATGTGCCCACTGCTAGGACTCAGGCCTTCCCTATGGATAGAACCTAGTCAAATCGAACAGGGAGAACGGCCCACAACCCACCCACCACGGTAACGGCTGAAGATGTAGCGGACCAACGATTTACCGTGACTTCCGAAGAACGGAACAGCCCAAGATAATATTTTTTGTCACCCTGTGGCGGGTTCGATGCCTGGGCAAATAATAACAGGCTGACTAGCTTGAGTATTAACCATTTTATGGTAATAATGGGTAAAGAAAAGAAACTGTAACGAACAAAAAATGAATATAAAAGCAGTTCTTATGTTTACCTAAATATAAAATTAAAATTGCTAAATAAAACAAATACATGCGCTTTTTTGGGTTTTTTAATAAAAACTTGGACGCTATTACCGGATATAATATTATATATTCTATTTATAATTTTTATTTTAGACACATATCTTCATAATTATAATATTTATATGTTTAAATTTATACGATTTACTTGTTCACAACAAAAGATTTTTTTACGAACTGACATTCATGAAGAGCATACATATTTGATTAGTCAAATTTTCAAATAACGAACGGTGAATAATAAAAAGAAATTATGTTTAATACCAAAGACAAAAAGTTTGTATGGTGAAACCTAGGAAAAATGAACGGTGGTACAGCACACCGGTACAACCCATCCTATAACCGACCCTTACGCAAGTTGCTTAACAACTGTATCTCAAGGCGAATGCGCTAACCACTGCGCCATCGAACACCTCAAAATTATCATTAAACTTTAATTATTCGCAAGTTCAATTACATTAGTGTATGTACAAGAGAAAGCTCTGAGGTACTGCACATTCAAGTTGAATGTGGGATCTTTATGCGTTGCTGAAAAAAGGTAAACAGTACACGCAGTCAGATACCCCTTTTTTATGTGGACGTTTCATTTGCATGTACTCCCGTAAATATACGCAGATAGCGACCCACTTTAGTGTTACTCAAGTTTTATCACTTATACGTAACTTGACTTGTAAGCACGAGATATGAGGGTCAGAGGTATTCGCAGGTAGTAGCAGGTACTAAGTATCGGTTCATCGAATGGCCGAATATGAGATTTTATTACAATACCTTTTGAAAGAGCTCGACGATGCAGTATTTAGAGCGCTAGGTGTGGTTAAGCAACTTTTGCAAAGGTCTGTTTTCAGATGAGTGGCCAAGATTTTTTTTTTACTATATTCTTTTCTGTGATTTGGAGGGTATATTGAGCTATTTGTACCAGCTGCGCTTGTATAAATCAAAACTAGTCTTCACCGAACGTTCTCCTGATACGATTCCTAAGTATTATCTGAATCCCAAATCCCAAAAAGGAAAAGGACAGAAAATCAACCTCCACTACATAGATAGGCACTTTTAGTAGAAGAAAAATGTATTCTGTGTATTTTACCTATGTTATGTACTTTTAATGTATGTATATCATAAAATTTTGTCAACCCATTTTTTTTGAATGAAACCCATAAAACCCATTTGCATGAAACAATTTTGGTTCTGACTAATCTTTCAAATCTTTAATAATAATAATAACAGAAATATAACGCGGTACGTATTTATAAGACGCTAGCACGTGTGGAATTCTATTTCCTGTCGGAAATATTGGGAATTCGTTCTTAAAGGATACCCATTTTTAATAAGGATACAATTTTATGTCAAAATTCTTGTAATTCCAATTTAAATTTAATATTTGACCTACTTGAAAATTAATCACAACATCGATCAGTTGGATGAACTTTGACGGATAATTTCCTTAATTTGTGTGAGAAAAAAAAAACAGTGACAAAGTTTATGATAGATATAAATACCCAGGGAAACAGAGGCGACGATGTGGTGCGACCATAAAACGAAATATAATAATATCGATTGCGGTTCTACGAGTAGATATTCAAGTATTCAGCACGCATAGAACGGAGACAGATCGACGTCGCCTGATAAGGCCGGAGGAATGCAAATTGAAGATTATTGTGATACCCACCAAAGTATTTCACGCTCGCGTTCAATATCTAATACAAGCTACCTTTTGAAAAAACGGCCAATAGTGAGGTTCCTCACAAATTTTATATTAAAAACCATTCACATTTGAGATTTTTCTGTAATCCTACAACTTTATAGTGGTTTAAAATTATAAAGAAATAAACGGTCCTTTCATCTAATATGTTTAACAATAGATCTATTTATTGCCAGACGTTGATACTATAGGACGGGCATGTCTGGCTAGTGTAGGACCGTCGCAGTCATTATATAGACCTATAGTAACGAGCTCTGGCAGGCGTGTCTAGCGAATTACCCCCTTAAGACGAATTATCCTATAATGGTTCCGTTTTTCTTTGGGTAATACGAGATCCTTAAAAACAAAGCAACTCATAAAAAGCTTTTTTGTGCCTTTAATTATGACGTAGTATAATGGCTGACGGAACACATGGTCCTACTGCTAATATAAGTGGCGAAGTAATAACATAAATAACACGAATTGAGCTTGCACATCATAATTTCACGGCTCAAATCGCACGTGTGATGTATAACAGCCATTCCTTAATTAATGGCACGCCCGAAGAATGTACCTCGTGGATGTTTAAACGGCGTAACGTAAGTGGAGTAATTTTGAGAAACTTTGTGGAGCTGAGCCTCTGTTATGTTATTCCTTCAGACTATGTAAGGCTTCGCTCAGACGCACAAGACTCTATTATTTACAAAAGACTGGCCCTGACTATTTTATAGTGCCCGGCAATAAGTTGCATAGAGTAGACGATGGCAAATTCGACGCGACTAAGAAACTATTACGATTACCTTACCTTACACAATTTTACTTTGCCGTTGATGTAGTTCTAATAACTGAGACCTTGGAGGACCCGAACACCTTGCTAGAAGATCTCAGTAATGCATCCAAAGCCACTCTTTGGGCTTTGAAGATGAACACGGATAAGACAAAAATTATATTTGACATAATTTTTGTCTTATCCGTGTTCATCTTCAGAGCCACTTTTATACCTTCAGTCAAAATTGGAAACATACTCTTGAAGTTGTCGACCATTATGTGTTCCTAGAACTGACAGTCCAGCTAGATAAGTCCAACTTCAAAAAAGAGATCTCTCGTTGAATCCAGCTCGGATGGGCAGCGTTCGGGAAGCTACGAAAAATCTTGTCCAAATCACCTCCGCATCTCAAGAAAAAAAATATTCAATCAGTAATGACTGATGGAAGTGAGATGTGGTCGTTCATTAACGTTGGCAGTGCGCTGTAACATGCTGGCTCGTAGATATTCCTACTGTAGTATTCCAGTCAAATTAACACTTTTTCGAGCTTATTGTCAAGTGTTCTATACGAGCAGCATATGGACCAATTATAGTCAGCGCGCTCTCAATGCACTGCGTATCCAATATAACAATGTTTTTAGAGTACTGTTGGGGCTGTCTCGTTTCTGCAGTGCGTCAGGTATGTTTGCACAAATGCAGATAGATGATTTCTACTCTATCATGAGAAAGAAAAGTGCTTCGTTGCTCTTCAGATTGCGTGACAGCTGCAATTCTATTCTTCAAGTCATAGGGGGACGATACGATTCTCCTATTGTAGTAAATTGTGTCCGGAGATATATTGCTGGCACAAAATTAGTTTCTAAGTAATTGTAATCGATACTAACACTAGATTTTAAGTGTATTTTGTGTAAAACTAACAAAAAATATGGATTCCCTAATGTTGTTCGAAATAAAAATTATTATTATTAAGGCATAAGGTCACCCAGAGGGCTATGCAGAAGCAATGCTTGGTGCTTCTCTACCAGTTCGTGTTAGGAAAGAAACCTGTAGTAGAACCAACGTTACTGACATTGCTCAAAGAACTACTCAGCTGAAGTGGCAGTGGGCGGGACACATTGCTATAAGAACCAATGGCCGAGTACCGTAGGACGCTGAGTGTGTAGATGGACCCCCACCAGGTGGACCGACGATCTTATAAAGGTTGCGGGAGCCACTAAATGCGGGCAGCGCAGGACTGATCGTCATGGAGATCAATGTGGGAGGCCTATGCTCAGTAATTGCAAAATTGATCAAAAATAAGCATATTATCATGAACTATTTGTCACTTTATCACTAAAACTAGTGAGATTTTTATTTAAAGTAATCTCAATAATATTTGTATCTCTTTAGAAAAGTATCTAGGTCAATTTGAAAACGAAAATTTAAAAAAATGTTACACAATTACTTAATTTAAATAATAATAATACTTTTTTGTCTCACCATTTTTAACAGTACCTGAAATTTTGAAACTAAACATAACCCAATAGTATAACAATGCGGTCTTATCGCTAACAGCGATTTCTACCAGACAACCATTGGATAGAGAAGAATGAACAGTAGTTATGAAAAACAGAGGTGTAGAGACTAAAAGTACGTAAATTCCAAGATAAATTAATAACATTTAGTAATGATACATCAATACTTATAAGAAACATACATTAATATAGATAATACATAAATGCAAATAATATATTTACATTTAGATACATATTTATATTTACATATAATATATCACTTTTAATATTGTTATGGTCATAAAGTTGATAATTTTCTGTCAACTATTGAAGTCATATTTTTCGAGTTTATTTTTCTAGTGGGCAAGGAATAGAAATGTGTTCAGTTTTATTTATTTCTGTAAGCGTTTAATTTAAAAGCGGTTTTATTTGCAAACGTGTTGTCTCTGCGTTGAAGAGGATTACCGTCAGCTTAAATGGCATTCCGAGAGGAATCAACAATAGGTACCTTCTCCTGGACATGGCCAACTGTTGTAAATATATAGTACCGAATCAAATGCCCAAAGAGTCATTAATTTTCAATGTAAAGCGAATAATCACATATTTACATGCTTATTTAGCTCAAAGCAAGTTTTTTAAAGTTAGTTTTTTGAGTTACATTAAAAGAACTTATTATTTTTCGAGTATAATTTATTACACAAACAAAAAAATCAGTTTATAATAATTTTAGATATCATACTATAGTAAATTATTTCGGATAACTATCTACACACTTTGCACCAAAATGTTGTATAAAAATATATTTATATTTATTAATACTTGTTTGCACGCAAAACTGTACTAATGGCGGACTTAATCGCATTAGGCATTCTTTACCTGCCAACCAAAGAATAAGACACAGAATAAAGGTAACAAGCCAGTCACAGTATTGCATATTCCATATTTCTATATAAATTATTTACAGCTCCAATACTTACGCATTTGCCTATTCTTATAAGTAAAAATAATATACTGCCTAAATATATGATTTATTACTTCAATTAGCTACCATAGGCTGAAAACTGATGTTGAAATGACGCTTTTATAAAAAAAAATGGTATAAAGGCGTTCTCACATATGGACGTTTTGGTCGCTTGGCTGGGACGCGCGTGCTTGTCTCTCATAGCAATACCAGGGATGTTGTGCTGCAAGCGTACTGCTGTCTGCTCGCCTGGAGCGCCTGTATGTGGGAGGAGTGTGTACTGATCTATCAATGGAAGCGATGCCCTCCTATAAGTAATGGGACACTTAGTAAATAACCTTGTCATGATGTAATTTTAAGTGTAGTTTTAGTGTAATCGTTGTTGTGAGAGCCTGATAAATAAATAAATTAAAACATAACAACACCTTTCAGTGCTATTATATAAATATTATTAAACGCAAAAAAAATCATCAAATTTGCTACGGTATAATAGTAACATAGTAAACGTAATCCTTAAAACGCTAAGGGTTTTTTTAGGAAAGAAACACTCCATACTAACAAGTGTAAAAAGTAGAAAGGAAAAAAAGTTGCTAGGTCAATATTCAGGCTTGATAAAATACTCGAGAGCTGATAACACAAGTGGTCCTACAGCAGATCCTCGTACGGGAAACACTCCACTTATGAACTACCTACAACAACTTCGCCGTGAAGGGGCTAATGTGGTGAAACGAGACACGATAACTACTCTGAAAAGACCCTGAAAATTATCTTCAGTTTTCAGTTTTGATAATTCCTCTGGTTTCACTTACTTTTGCATTCAACATTAACATGACGCTTAACACTTAAATTATAATGTATTTATGCAAATACAATACAACTGCCTATCATTTTAATTTTCTCTCTCCCTGTCTCTCCTTCCACAAATACTGAAAGCAAATATAAATTGATGTGACCGCATGTCGAGAAGAATGCTTGCGCGATACGGAAACGCTGAGTATAATAAAAAGGGAGTTCTTTTAACGGGTATGAATTACCGAACGTACCTAAATGAATAAATAGGTTCTATCTCACAATCGTTTGATTCATTGATTGTAACCTCGTTCGAGAACAATTTTATCGAATGAATAAACTAATTTGTTAATTATCACCATCCGTCCCCCCAGTTCAAACACAATCAGATAAAATAAAGACAATATTAACCGTTCTTGGGGTTGGAGTCGAATCATCTGAGACGCGCTGAGTGCCACTTTTGTCTGTCAAGTGGCAGTGCAAGCGATCAAGGGTGCTTTCCTTAACACCGCTGGGGAACGATCAAGGCTAAAACATCGCCCTAGAAGTGTATTAAATGAGATTCATAGAGAGAATTAGTAAAAGAAAAGATTTCTTTTGAGATATTTCACGATACATAAAAGCTATTGTAATTTGTTTATTTAGAAATGAAATTGGGTAAATCTTTATATATTTTTGATTGCTATAAGCCAAGCTTTGGTTAGTGTAGGGATTGCTAGAATAAAGCACATTTTTTTTAATGTTAATAGAAAATATGTTACTTATTTATTATTATTATACCATACTGATTAATAAAATGGAAAAAATATAATAATTAATTCGCTCACTCAGTATTAGGGCCCACTCAACTAGACCCATGGCGAGTGGCCCTATTGGAAGATTCGCCACTGTATAAGATATGTGTTTGTACCCGCTTTTTCTCTGTGACAGCTAAGAAGTGGGTCCCAAGATAAAATAATTTTATAAGTTACAACTTTTGACGATAGTAAACTAAATAGAAATTACATTAAATTGATTTTAAAAACTCCGTTCTGGATACTATCCGTCGGCAAATTTGGCATATTTAATGGAAATGACTGACTCGGTTAAACGTCCTGCGTCTCCAATAAAGTTAAAGATGTGCAATATTTGCCGACTTTCACCCTGGCATTCTGAGATGGGATTCGAAACCATGACCATTATCAATTCAGGCGACTGTTCTAACCACTGAGCTACCCAGGACCTAACAGGACTGAAGAAATGTTTCAAGCACTTGTTACTTTTTCTCTACTACAGAGGGATTTTTCATCAATGTTCCAGCAATCTATCCAAACAGCTGAAAGAAATATTTTTACAAATAAATAAATTTTAAATAAAAATGTTTTTTTTTTCATTTTTTCATTCACAACGCTATACTGAAAATATTCTTAATGGTAAATACCTAAAATCTCCACTATGTCCCTGGCACTCTGTGATGATATTTGTAACTGAGAGTGAGAGTGGATTTTTAAGCACTTTTAAGTATCAAATATAATAAAAATTTAACATTTTGGATATTGGAACCTAAATGGATGCCTACTGGAAAGATGTAATTCAATATGCATTCATATTTATCTTTAAGAGATTGAACAATTAGAATAAGAACTTTTAATGTTTTCAAACTTTATATGTACGTATTATTGTATCAAATAGAACCTAATAAAAAACAATTATATTATTTTTTTAAGAAAAAGTCCTTCAAAAATTTATGGACAGAGAAAGAAATCAACGATTAAATGAATCAATATTTTTATTATTTTATTTCTAGTTATATTTTTAATAAAACTAAGCCTTTTGCTTCACAGAGTAACCAATCTACCTGGGTTAAACTATAAACAGTGAGGGATGAAAAGCTCAACTTAGATAATACTTTTGTATTTATATGGTCTCAAAGCGGAGCGTAAACGTTAGTAGTCAAATATATTAAAACAATAAATTTAGCAGTATTTTTATTAGCATAAATAAATTGAGTATTCAACGTATATGAGTAAAGAAAAGATTTATTATTTTGACATATTTTGTACTCGCAGTGCAATATTCATAATTTCTCATAAAGAATAACACTTATGAATAAAGTATCATTCGTTTTAAACTATGTATATATATAGAATAAGTTGTCGAGCACATATTACTGACGCGCATTTATATATTTTAAAAGTTAACCAACCTTACCAAAGTTAGTTAACTTCTACATCGCTGTGTGGTATGAGTATATTAAGTATCATGTTCCAAATGTAATCAAAAATTACTTCCCTGTCGGCGTTCTGTATCATATACTGTTATATGTGATTAGATTTAAGAGTATGTGATTTTGAAGATTTGGTTTGTTCTATAAACATCCACAACTTGAATGATAGTATTATTTCCCCTACCACGTACCCTTGTTATTTCCCCTACCCCAGTTAATAGTTATTGAATTCTATTTATTTACATATAAGTTTCTGACAAAATTGCGTATTTGGATAATGAATGCAAAGAATCGAAAGGTGTTTGTAAAACTGTGTCATGTGGATAAACTATTAATTATTTTAAATTATTATTATTATTATTATATCCACTAAGTCATATCTTCAGATCCGCTGAACGGATTTAGATAATTGAGATATCATTAGATTTGTCTTAGTAGACTTAATTTTCTTAAATAGAAAACACAAAAAAATCAAACATAGCGGCTTTATATTTTGTGATTATTATTTTTTTGTTTCAAATACTACTTCAATATGGGTATCAAATTAAAGAGCTTAATACAAAAATTCCAAATGAACATTGTTATTGCCCTGTTCTAATAAAAATAATACAATGATAAAGTCTAAAAATATGGACTTTGTTCTTTACTTTCTGAACCAACCTGGTAATTTATTTAACTAAATAAGACATGAATAAAATCATAATTAAAATAAAACAAAAAAAACCCCTTGCGTGAAAATAACTTACTGAAAAGGCTGGAACGAGATAAAAAATTTATGCAACATCGTCGAATCAAATCGAATAATAAATATTCTACAAATCAAATCATACTCTCTTTGTGCATGCCTTCGACTGCATGTTTTGTATGGATATTGCGTATTTTTTTTATCTTGTTCCAGCCTTTTTTGGACTTTTGTTTTATTTTAATTATATTTTTTACTCTTTCATTTCAGTTCTATCATCTATGTCTCTCGCGATTTACATTTCTTGTACACATCTTGTAATTTTCTATACATCTCCCAAATGATAAGAAACATTATAATTCAGAAGATCGGACTTGTATAATTCTGAGCTTAATTTCTTAGCTTTACTAAATTTCAATTATCAGGTAACTGATTTTGGCTTAGAAATGTTTGTCGTAGCCCGGAAAAGTTTAATCGGTGATAGGTGACATAAAGTACACCGAGTCATTAAGTTTGACTAATCATTTAATTAAAAAAAAATGTAACATTAAAACGTGTATTCATATTCGTTTCATTCTGTTGATTGTACTTTATAATATTGTTTTGTTCATGTTCAATTTGATATTAGGATCTTTACCATTTTCTTTCACCACATTTATTTTTCTTTCTACCGCGCTATTGCTACCAAATCCAAGTAGCTTAAATACCGTAGCCCTGTAGGGTTGCCAATCATACCCGGAGTTTTATTATTTGTACATTTAACGTATTTTCTCGTATGTCATTATTTAAATATAATACTCGCATAAAAATCTCATAAAAAAATTTATAAGTCGTTTATTTTAAGATTGATATGAGATTTTTCAAATCTATTCAATTCATCTTTCGTGTCACAAGTGAAAATATAAAGGTATTATTATATAAACATTGCATTATAGAATAACAGTGCTGGCAACTAGTCATTATTTATTAAAGAGTAGACTTTTGAAGAATTAAATTGGATATACAAATATTTCTTAAATTAATTTTAGAGTCTTATTACATTAATATCATATGATGTAACAAAATAGTCGTATGATGCTAGTCTTGGTATTTGATAAAGAAGATCACAAGTATTTATTTATAGAGAAAATTTGGTACGGTCGACAACCTTGTATCCCGGTCAGGGTCACCCGCGTCCCGCCAACCCGTTATCCCCACTACACCCGTCAACTCGAATATTTTCGAATCAGTGCATTCAGCTTTAATGTGTGGAAAATATTGGATGATTTGTCACTCTTGTGAATCCATATAGTTTATATGACGCTATACACTGTTACCAAGCTCTTTACCAAGGGCCTTACAGTAAGCTCGTTAAGACCATGTAATAGATATAAAATAGAAAAAGGGTGTCTAAATTTTCAATAAAAATGTATGATGGTAGTAACAAACAATTAAATTAGAAATTTAATAAGTAAATAATTTGTACAGCTTAGATCTAGTCACAGAACCTTTAACCTTTGCAAAAATAGCTTGACCTCCACAATAGCAGGCCTAAGCCATAACCCAATAGGATTTATTTAAATATTTAGTCAAAAAAATCTCTTGATCCGTATGACATTATTCAGAGTTTAAACGGCGTTTTCACTAGTTCACAAAGTCAACTTTATGAAAACGATATTTTTAAATGGAGGTGCCGCTACTAGATTTGCACCTCGCCGTATCAGTTTACAGGATTTGGTAACATTTATGACGTCACAACGGTTATGCCACACG
Organism: Diatraea saccharalis; assembly: GCA_918026875.4. NCBI lineage: Eukaryota > Metazoa > Arthropoda > Insecta > Lepidoptera > Crambidae > Diatraea > Diatraea saccharalis. The sequence goes on from OU893338.1 coordinate 1,388,276, forward strand.
ACAAATTTATTCTTTTTCGAATATTTTAAACGAAACTAACTCCTTTACTACCTTCTAGTTTGAGAATGATCTGCTCTCTATACTAACACTATTATGTTTTCTATATAGTTTACTCGCATATTTTTTTCTATCATTACTTTAAAATCGCAACTTTCTAGAAAAATTCTAGGAAATAGATATATTTATCATTGATGCTCAAGAGTAAGGTACCTAATAGTGTTTGTCTCATACGTATTATTTATTTTTGAAATACGTTCTGGCTTCTTTCTTATAATAAACCTTACAGTTCTACAAGTTGTTCGGTATGAAACTCGCATTCATATTCATCAACGCAACTCGTGTCTGTTTTTATGAGACGAAAACAGACACGAGTTGCGTTTAATTATAATTTTAAAATTAATTTTGCAAAAGGAAATAGTAAGGTTATTAGGATTCGAAAACGCTTACCCAAACATATTAAACATTTCTATTGTATTTTTTAAAGATATTGCCGTGAGCAGTTTTAAAATATATTTCGGTTTGCCAACATTTGCATTTTAGCATATTGATGTTGTGTTCTTTAATATTAATTACGAGTTTAATGCTAATGAAATATACAATTAATGCATTGTCATGACTTATGGTAGATCTGTAATTTAAAAAGCATAAAAAGTCTACAAAATTAGAAAAGTGGAACTTTTTTAACCCCGATATATAGAAGTATTTAATCATAAAAATACATAAAATAAACCAAATGATTTTACTTTTTTTACAGAAAGTCAATAATAAAAGCATCATGTAAATTCTCACAACTGAACCAATAAATATGTTTAATAAAAACCCAAAATCCAATAAAAAACTTTTCCCAGAGCTTTGCTTATAAAGCAATCCGCCGTTTTGTAGTATCTACAAAATCCAGTTTGCTAACGAAACAAAACTGTTGTTTCAAAATAAAATAAATTCCACGAGTGTTTTCTGTTTTGCTGACCGTCCAAATGCTTGTTGAACGAAATGAAAAGTGATACAAAAATATATTTCGACCATACCTTGAGGTGAGCGGGACAGACATAACATTCGCCCATTCAACACACACGAAAGAACAGGATAGTTATACTTAGTGCAATCGATACCAATAACTGAAGCAGAAAAGGCGTAATTGTGTGGTTTTTGAAAGTGTGTCCTTTGTAGATGAAATTACGGTATAATTTTGTGTATAATTAGGTATTGAGTTTTTTACCCTAAAAAGGGTTATCGGTACGGGAGGCTTATTTTGTATTTTCATATAAAAGTTTTCATGTGTGTCGACAGCTCTTTTTGTCGAAGTTGTGTTTGATTATAAATTTTCGGCAGTAAATAAATACAATTTGAACTTTGATCTTGATCTAATTTCGATTTTTAAACAAAATTATTATGTAAAAATAATAGAATAGGGACGACGACTAATTATTATTTGTCTGTCAAGTGATTTATTGAAGAATATTGAATATGTTTTTTTTTATATATAATCAATAAATGTGATACTTTTGGTAATATATCACCACAGGTATCACAGTAATTTATTGAAATATCGCATGAAAAGCGTCACGCTTTTGTATATTTTCTACAAATCTATGGCGTAGAGAGCCTCCACTCCTCAACTTGAATGCATATTATCTAAGTCATTCTTGTTTATTTTGAAGCAAAAAAATTACTTATCTAATATTTTTCTATTACCTGACTGACGGACTATTTATCTATATTTATCAATATTTGAAAACTTGTTTTGTATAGTGATATTCTAAGACCAAATGACGGCGCGCACTAAAGCCATTGCTTGCATAAGAAATGTCCCCTTTATACCCCAAACTATTTGCACCGATTTAGACTATCAATAACATTTAAGAAGAAAGCTATTTGTGCACTTTGTTGAATAGTCACAATCTGATGAAATTGCAAATATAGAGCAAACAACGTAGGTATTTTCGGAATTGTAATATATATAAATAGATTTCTACATTATTTTTATTAGCACAGCAGAATTGAAATTATTTTTCAGTCTCTACTACCTTTTTATATACATTTTCTAAGAATCCATAAATATTATTAATAGATTTTTTTTAAATTATTTGATTAGTCATTTGCGAGTAGATTTTAAATATTGTTTTTCTATTTTCATGACTATGGTCGTGGCATACAATAGTTAAAGTTGAAATATTCAAACGCTCGACGATAATAGAGGAGTCCGTTCCGCCAACCTGTGGGCACATCCCCGGGGGACTTTTATCCGTGTAAAACATCAATTTAGTTGAATTATGCACAATTCATTGTCTCTTCGTTGATTCCATCCAGCTCACGTGCCGTTTCGTATTCCGACCGCGGCCCGAAGTCGTAAATTAAAATTCATCCTACGAAAAATCTGAAATTAAATTTTACAAACGATAAATCCCAGAAGAAATCGTCGGAAAAACGAAACGTACTTTATGTAGCTGAAAAAAAAGTGTATTTCCTAAATAAATTGCGCCGGCGGACCGTTGGCGACCTCTAGCGCCGTAATTCAGAGACGCCAAACCTTTTTGTAAATTTATTAACGTGTCATACGTAGACGCATTACATAATGTAACATATGAACAGTATATTAAAAATGAATTGATTAAACCAACGTGCTTTTTTCTTGTGATAAAAATTGGCACACTCCCAGCTGCACAACCGGCCATTGAAATTGTCATTAGTTCAAAGCGACATTAACGATATCAAGTTTTCAAATTAAGAACATTTATTGGTGCTTAAAGTGGACAAGACGACTGACTGAAGTGGACGTTTGTGCAACTGAGTGAGATTTTATTAATTAAACACAGGTTTCATGAATAGATCATAAACCTTCATTTATTAAAAAAAAAAAATCATTTTAAAAATGGGATCGTCATCGAATATATTTTCTTATTTTATTATAGAAATACTGTAAACTATTAATTACAGTTTTCAGTCGGATTGCGAAAGGTTATGGATTCTTTAAGAGTGGTTGTACTTTCTAAAGTAAAATAAAAGAAAATCTAACATTCACTCCATTAAAGAATAATGTAATCGTGATATATTATTCTGGACAATAAAAGGTAGCGTAAAAGCGATTAAAAAAGACATCAACAAAAGAAAATAGAGAAAGTTAGTTACACATTTTTTTCATTGTTAATTCGTGTAAATTTGCAAATAAAAGATAAAATATTATTTATAGTCAAGCAAAGGAATCCTTCATGAAAAGTTTAGCTCACTCAATTTTTTTACTTGATATGTGCAATAAAATTAATCTACTGCTGGCTATATTTGTACTGTGTCATGATACCAGCTTAAACATGTTACAGTCTGTTTTCACGGCTTTAATTGACAACGCATGTTATATTTTCAAAATATTATTATTATGACGAGGTGCTTTAGCAAAAATATTTTAGACTCAATTACTGTGCGCTCATATTGAATCATGATGAGAATAATTAACAAGGTTAAAATAATTAGGTGTATAATTCTTACACGTTGATGTGAAAAGAAAAATGTATTTTAGTATTCAATTTGATCTCGATATCTTCCACGACAGTTTTCGACACTATAAGGACAAAATACTGCATACACATCGTCCTACTATTTGACCTTAAAGTAAAGAATTAATGTTTTATTTTAATTTATTGATAATAACATATAAGCTGATTATTTTTGACATTTGATATATAATAATTGACTTTTGAATATAATTTGTTATTTGTTGATTTTGTAATGTGTATCACTGTTGTATTTTTGTAGAATAATATATTAATTGACGCCTATGTCTTGTAACTGTAGTTTATTATTATGTAATTATAATTGTATTGTAACTAAATAAATATTGTAATGTAAACGCATATGGAATATCTTGTTACAAATGCTGTGCATGTCTGTAACTGTCATAAATGCTAGATAAGTGTCATTTAAAAGGTTTACCGAATTATTTTTGTATTTGTGATGTTGACGTGCCTTGAGTAAATAAATAAAATAAAAAAATAAAATAAAAAATGGTTAACATTTTCACACCAGTCGTAAAAGTAAAAAGTATCAATAAATTTAAAAGAAATGAAAAAGTTTTCATTTCACGTATTCTTATCACAAATATATGTATATTTGGTCATTCCAAATAAGTAGTTATAGTGATGACTGCTCCATATGATATTGTTCTTGACGTAGGTACCAGGCTCACAGCCTGTCTGTTGACTGACTGTTCCAAGCGTGAGTTACATGTAGTGTAATGCATCATTTCTTCCCATTGCTTTTTTATTTGAGCTTGCATCTACTTAGGTTTTGTTTAAATCTATACTTAGGTTTTGTTCTCTCCAAAGGTTAGTTTCGTAATGTGACAGCTACATTACGAAACTAACCTTTGGAGCCTCATAGATGACGACGTCTGGAAACTGGCTTGCGACTTACTCAGCCATATAATTTATAATATTAAAGTAGTGTAATACCCCATATATATTTGAGTGAGGATATATATGAGTGAAGTTGCTTCTAACTCCAACCATCTACCTAAAGCTGCATGCTTCGTTCAGTATAATGCTTTAAGTTAGATAGCGGTTTTAACAAGCATTAACCCCAAAGCAAGGATATATAGCTGACGAGGAATTTTGCTGTCTTCATAATTTTTAATAATCAAGTTAAAAACCTCATTATAAATATAACATAAAGGAAAACAGATAGTATAGAGTTTGTAGAAAGTACACAATGTTAGCAACAAATAACCTCAAAGGTCATTTTTTGTTCCTCTTTTTTAACCTGCTGACATCGTAGTTATAAAATAAAGATGTTTATAACTACTCTTAAAGAAGTTAGAGACATCTGTGATTCAATATATTCAAACATATGAAATAAAAAAAAAAAAATTCTTCTATTAACTATACCTACAAACAATTTCATCTCACTCATTTACAATATTATACGTTTCACATTAAAATTACTAATCAGCATAAATATTGCATAGTTTTTTTTAACTAACTACGATAAAGACAGTTACATTCACGTTAGCTAAGTTATTGGGGAAAGATTTAATGCTCCTTCCAAGTGTTTAATTAGTAAATGTTCTAGCATTACATAGATAACTACTGACTTATAAGTCACTTGCTATTTCTTGTGATTTAGACCAATAGTTAAACAAGGTTCACTTAACGTTATAATGTAATGCAAAACTTCAAACATCGAATTGTTCTGAATAGTTTCTATCGGTATTATCTGATATAGTTACCTTATGATATAGGTACTTGTATACTTTATGAGATATATGTAAGGGAAGCGCTACTTCTATAGCGATATTGTTAAAAGTTAATGCCCAGATTTAAGGTACAAATATATAAGTTTTTTTAAATTTTAGATGACAAAGCCATTAACAATGACAGCAAAAATACAATCAGCTTTGTTCAACAAAGAAAAACTGGCGTTTACCTTTTTCATCTGAAAATTCTGTCTTCCCCGAAGAACCACCTCAAAATGTACTCCACGTAAGAAAACACTTATTTATTTAGTTGATATTTCCGGATAACGCACAGTCAGTTAACAGTTGAAAATGTAAATATTAACAAATTATTGCTACTCATAGCCAATTTATGATAGCGTGTCTTCGAACTAGGATCCAGGCTCCTTTTATATGATATATAGTCTGTTAAACATCAGATATTGAAATGCGGATCGATTCGAATATATCTGATTCGTCCTTCAGCCAATTTCCCGCACGAGTGAGACGTGAGCTAAGCCGGTACTTAATATCGTAATATACAACACAAATTCAATATATGCCAAATGGCTGAGTGGTTTCTAAATTATCTACGGCGGCGCTCGCAGACTCGGAAGTTTCCAGTTTTAAACCTTCCCAACTTGGAGTTCAGTCATTAACAAATGTCGGTAAGTATTCCGTGCGCTTGGCTGGAGGCGAGATGCTGAGGATTTTATGGTGAGAGGAGCGATTAGCGATCTACAGTTATGATGATGATAATACTTCTTTAGAGTGTCGCAATGTGGGCGACATATGGGAAAGACTGGATGCACAGACTAGGATTTAATAAAAATGGCATATGGAGGCAACACCCAACTATGGGTTACGAAGAGATGATAAATAAGGCATTGAACTTTTGCGCTTATTTAAAATATTAAAGCCTAATTCACTGTAACGTGAATCGAATGTGAATAAAAATTAAAACAAGACTCGGTACTGCGTTTACTAAGTCGTAATTAAATTTTGTTTATACTTAAACACTGTTAAATAAATTAAGTTTTCATTTTGACTATTTATCTCATTGTTTTAATTATTCATTAATAATTCCACCATCTAAGCACGCGTCGCCTCCTCAACAAAACGTCAGTCTAACTTTTAAGCTTATAGAAACAAACTTCGCAATAATAAACACTGCTAATTACCATGGCGTTGATTGCATTCCTTCTGGAATTTTCTCTTCGGCAGACTCTTTGTATTGTCAGAAAATTCTGTCACAAGTTTGTACACAGACGTAAGCGTGATACTTCAAACATACGAGGCAATGTATAATGTACATTAAGCAAATTCCTTGACGTAGACTCGTATGTGGATCGGTAAAAGTATTTTGTTGATGAAGGAAGTGGAAAATATCCAACGGTGTTATGATGTTATAAAAATGTTAAAGTGAAAGTGAAAAATATTAATATAATTAATTAATATTTTTAACTTTAGCTTTAAATTAATATTTTTATCCTTTGTTCAGAATCTACGTAGCAGAAGTATATTTCGAATTATATTTGAATAATGCTTTCAACGATTGAGTCAATTTCGTTTAAGGCGGTGCTACAAAAAAATTAAATAAAGTCAATATAGACATCTATACTATATTAAAAACGTAACCGATCGATGTCTGTACATTGAAGATATATGAAAAAAACTGTTATGAGGGACATTTATAAGCGTAATAGAACACAAAACGATGATTTTTAATTTTTCTATCTGTTTTTCTGTTTGTCTGTTATCTGATGGTTTGTTTGTGGGTTTGTCTGTGCGTTTGTGCACGATAATCTCAGAAACGGCTGAACCGATTTATATGCAGTTTTCCCTATTATATTGCGGTATTCTTCCGTTATCATTTTTTGTGAGATTTATTTCAATCGGTTCACAAATAAAAAAGTTATATATATATATTCTTAAGAATTTGAAAAGCGAGTGATTTTTAAAAAAACAAGAGCTAAATAATTCTAACGACCGATTTAATTTTCACATTCAAAAGAATATAATCAAATTGTAAGTTCTATAATAAGAAACGATTTAGCAACACACTGCACTAAACACGTCCGTCCCGTCCGAGCGCTCGAAACAAAGTGAAAGGTCGGCTGGCTACGTCATCCAACCGGCTATTAAAAATTCCGGTGGTAGGGAAATTCATAAGACGGCCTCTCCTGACGGCTGTACGTCCTCGTCAGCTTGGCCTTCACGGTCTTCTTGTCTTGGCGGGGCCTCAATATTCAAACCAATCTCAATCGGTTCCTCTTCGGGTTGATGGTTTTCTGAAATCAATCACCGATTGAGCTTCTTTGTTCATTTTAAGAGCCATATTACATCGCAACTGTGATTTCTGCGTGATTTTTCTCGGAAACAAAAACAAATTAACAATTTTGACTTGTCGAATAGTGAAGAATAACTCTTGGTATAGAAATTAGTGGCTCAACTTTTTGGAAATTTTGCTCATCTTTTTAATTAAATCCAAAATACCAGAGAAAGTTTTTCATAAAATGCGCAAAGACACTTTTTTGAAGTCCTGGATTGAGCTACTGTTCTTAACAAACGAAATAAAAGAAATAGAATGATATCTCTTATATAGTCGTAAAGTAAACAGTAGCTCGAAATTTTGAAATAGCACTGATTAAATATAGAAAAACAATTATATTACAAACCAAAAAACATCAAAAATTGCTTGAAGTTAACTTTGAATTTCTCTTAGCCACAACAATATTATTTAACAAAATTTATGCCAGATTAATGACTATTTCATAAGGAACAAAGTTATCATAATTTTAAAGGATAAATTTATTATATTATTTCAATAAATACGATAAATGTAAACGCAAAGTCACTACAAAATAAGATGCAGCGGCCGTCTGAGCTCAGTACCGCGCGAGCGCTCCTCAACGTTAGACCTGTGTCGCATTTCTTCGCGCCATTTTTCGATCTAGATACGTTCGAGCGAGCGTAAATAGAGCAGTATAGTGGGACTTCCAACTTTGGTCACGAAGTTCGATTTATATGGAATTTATATAGCTTATTGAATTATTTCTAATACACATTTGTTATTTTCAGCATAGGTCGAAAGACCCCTAGGTATATTTGTATAAGAAAGTTAAAATATATATTTATATTATGAAATGCAAATAAAGCAAGGTACTTCTTCTCTCAATACACTTATACTAGTACATAAAATTGGAGTGCATATTTGTAATATTAAAATAACCGCTTTTCACTAAATACATTTGTGTGTATACATGGTACATATACAAAAATAATATATTTTATCTGTCTGTCTGTTAGTTCTGGCTAATCTCTGAAACGGCTTGGCCGGTTTTGAAGAGACTTTCACTAGAAGTTGATTTACGTAATGAGGATTAACTTAGACTTATGGCTCGATGCAATTCGACCGATATCAAATTTATCGGAGATCCGCATATGAAACAACTTTTTCTAAATTCAATATATTTTTAATCCCGGACGCAAAAACGACGCGGTGTTATAAGTTTGACATGTCTCTCTGTGTGTGTGTGTGGTGTGTTTGTGTCTTTTTGTGGCATCATAGTTCCCGAACGGATGAACCCATTTTGATTTTGTTTAAAAGGTGTATTAGTCGGGAGTGTTCTTCACTTTGATGAAAATCGATACAAGATGGCCGCCGCCACAAATTGTCGGATCACATATTTTATCACCATTCCATCAATATGGGTATCAAATAAGAGGGCTTGAGTAGTAGAATACTGAACACTATGACAAATTTCAAATCCAAGATGGCCGCCACCAAAAATGTTGGATTACCTACATATTTTTCACGACTCCCTCAATACGGGCATTAAATAAAAGGGCTTGAGTAGTAGAATACTGTTTACTATGACAAAATTTTATATACAAGATGGCCGCCGCCACAAAATGTTGGATTATCTATTTATTTATTTATTTATTTTGTACACACATACAATTTCATATGAACAAATGTAACAGACATTAGTAGAAGGGCACTGCTTATTTCAAATTGAAATTTCTACCAGCAGGCCCAAAACAGGAAAAAGAAATACAATAAGGTAGTCAGTGTGTACCTCCTAAATAAATTAATATGGAATGAATGAAAATGAGCAAATGAATCGTTCCTCGATATTATTGAACAGAAAATCAAAAGCAGATCGAGCGTTCTACCGCCTTCATACATTTGAAGTGATACCGCAGACCATGAGATTTGTGACCGATATTGACAGATAGTACAATCTCATGAGCAAACACTTGAGTTTTTCCATACATTTTATAAGTGCATGCGATTCGTGTGATATCGTTCATTCATATCGAATAACATCGCATCTAGCCATGAGAAAAGAACCTTAGGTTACTTTCCATTCGCATAAAGCCGCGGGCACAACTAGTTTAATATAATTCTAATTTACTACTTTTCCAAACAGGAAACAGTCCATGTTTCCTATGGATGACGAAAATATTTCGAAATCGTCGACGAAAAATATGGCACGCATATTTTTTAATTAATATTTATAATTTTATTGATATATTGTCATCGCTATTTATATTTATAGCCTATGATTTGGCTAAACTTGTTTCTTTTAATTTTTGTCCGATCTTAGCAGTCGTGTTTTTAATTTTTAAATAATTTTTATATTTTATTCATTTTAGTGAGCAGTTAATTTTGTATACAGATTATATATTTTTAATGGACCTTTAATTTGATACCCATAAAGTTATGATTATAAAAAAAACATACTTTTTTAAATGGCGTCACACGTCCCCATACCTATTTAATATTAATAATTAAGCTAGTTTCACTGATACTCTATGTATTTTGTGGTTACTTAGGATGATGTTTCTAATGATACCCTGTACATTCATATCCGTTATATCTTTCAAAAGTTATGGTGCAATAAAAATACTCACATACATACATTAATTCTAAAAACAATAGACTCCTTTTCGAGAGCAGTCGTTTAAAATATTCGGGAATCGATAATGAATCTCACCATAGAAATACTAAAATAAATACAAAAATTGGGAAAAGTATCAAAATAGCTTGAACGTGGTTTCAACACAGTATTGTGGACTCGTGACCTTGAACAAGTTCTCGAGAACTCAAATCACAGAGTGAAAATTTGTCATATGGCTCTTAACAACATATGGCTCCAGTTACCTATCTCAACAAGACCACAGGCGTGCACTCCCATGATCAGGCTAAGACAACCAACTGTAGACGAATTTATCAATAATGACGGAATTTCGGACCTTATTAATTAGTCACAACAGCTGTTCTCACTATAAGTCATTAACGCCGATTACTAGTATGATCCAGGCGTCGTCGCTATCACATAACCACTATCGAGGTCACTGTGAAAGCAACACCCATATACTTCGTTCGGGGTAATGCTACGTAATCAAATGTCGAGACCATCTGGTTGCCATTATGTTGAGGCAAAGTTAGTAAGGCCACAATGTCGGGGCAAAGTAAATATAGCCACAATGTCGGGGCTGAGCAAAAACATAGCCATAATGTCGAGGCTGAACAAAAACATAGCCATAATGTCGAGGCTGAACAAAAACATAGCCATAATGTCGAGGCTGAGCAAAAACATAGCCATATTGTCGAGGCTTACAAGACTCACCACTTTCGAAAAAGGCTTCACATGCGTCCGGGGTCCACTCGCCCCGCCACTGAACCATGTGTTCCGCGGCGGTCTGAGTCTTCTTTCCGTATGACCCCGCGAGCAGCTCGAGCTCGTAGCGGTGATGGGGTAAGGCACGTACAACCCTGTAGGGGCCGCGCATCCCGGAATCCAGTTTCCCAGTACTCTGCGCACCCTTGTTAACAAAGACAAAAGTACCAGGAGCAAAAGTACGGGGCTGCCGCCGACCTTCGTTGACGTAGGCGTCTTGCTGCTGTTGATTTGAGCTGAGAAGTTCTGCTGCTCTCTGCCTTTTTAACACAAGCAACGCCTCACGATTCGGGTGAGAGTTGTCCAACGCGACGTCTCGCACTAAGGACCTAATAACTGGAGTGGTTCCTTCTATTCCAGTAAGTAGCTGTAAGGGCGAAGAACGTGTGGTTGCCTGCTTGGCTATGTTCAAGTTCAACTGCACCCTCCACAACACATCAGACCACGAAACACCCTTATTTTGTACCTCTACACGTAACATGTTAAGAACCGTCCTACAGTATCTCTCAACCTGTCCGTTTTCACGATGCATTTCAGGCGTTATAAAGTGTATGGAGCTGCCTAATTCACTGATCCAGCTTTGAAATGACATGCTCTCAAACATCCTCCCTCTATCACACACGATAGTTGATGGGGTGCCAAACAGTGATATTACGTTGTAAAACACGCGCTTTAATTCGTTTGTGTCCTGTCTATACATAGCATACAATAGACAGTATTTGGAAAAAGAATCCACGACTATGAGGATATGTTTGTAGCCGTTCGACTCCGGCAAAGGACCAAGTACATCGGTATGAATTACTGAGAAAGGAATATTAGGTTTTGTCCATGACTCGATCGGCTGTCTGGGTGCACGAGGTACTTTCTTATGTGCCAGACAAACTATACAGTGACCTATATACTTCCTCACAAAAGCTCTTAAGCCGGGAAACCAAAAATGGCGTAGTATCAGATCGGTAGTTTTGTCGACTCCGATGTGATCATGGTCATCATGAAAGACTCTTAAAAGACTTAGTCTGTGGCCTTTTGGAATAAAACATAAGAAGCGAGTCTCCTCTCCAATAGGGGCATATTTATAGTACAACAGGTCATTTTTAATTATATACCGTGTAGCGTCTAGCTGACCCTCTCTAAACTTTTGCATTAAATCTTGGGTCTCTGCATCGGCAGTCTGAGCAATTTTCGCCCAATTTCGTGGGTTTTGAATGTGGAAAACGTGAGCAGGTTGTCGGCTTAGGAAATCGGCATGCTGCATTAGGCAACCTTTTCTATATTCCAATGTAAATTGAAAATCTTGCATGTAAATCCACCAGCGTGCCACACGTGGTATCAAATCTTTTTTACGTTCCGTTAACTTCAGCGAATTGCAATCAGTCACAATTTTGAAGTTAATACCAATTAAATAATGCCGAAAATGTTGTAAAGCGCGTACAATCGCTAAAGTTTCCAGCTCGTAACTGTGATAATGTGGTTCCGCGCCCTGGGTAGTCTTACTGTAATATCCAACAACACGTTTACGCTTTCCTTCGTGCTCCTGTAGTAATATAGCACCGTAACCTATCGCACTTGCATCTGTATGGAGCTCGGTAGGTAGTGTAGGGTCGAAAATTGCTAAGACCGGCTCCTCCGTTAAGCATTTTATAATATAGTCACGTGCTGAGTCTTGATCCGGACCCCACTTGAATGGTTCGCCTTTCTTAAGCAACCTACTAATGCTAGCTGTTTTTGAAGCGTAACCAGAAATGTACCTCCGAAAGTAACCAGCCAGGCCTAAGAATTGGCGTACCTCTCTAACATTCCTTGGTTTTGGAGACTTGACTAGAGCTTCGGTCTTACTTGGGCTCGGTCGTACCTGACCATGTCCAATTAATCGTCCTAGGTATTCTAGTTCAGTATCTAGAAATGTACACTTCTTCAAATTAACCGAAAAGCCAGCCGCTGTCAGAGTTTCTAAGACCTCACGCAAGGTTTTTAGGCCTTCGTCGACCGAGTTGGACATGATCAGGACATCATCAATGTAACCTAATACCTTACCAGTGTCCATCAGGTGTTTTAACGTCTTGGTGATGATTCTTTGATAGACAATAGGAGCGTTAGCAAGGCCGTAGGGCATTTTTAAGTATTCGTAGTGCCCTTCCGGTGTTACAAACGCTGTTTTACTGATGGAATCATCATCTTTCATTGGTACCTGATGGAACCCAGTGGCCATGTCGAGGCTCGTGAAATATACAAAACCGCCAAGCCTATCGATATGGTCGTCAATTAAAGGCAGTGGAAACCTCTCCTTAACGGTCACAGCGTTCAGAGATCGATAGTCGACGCACATTCTATCGTCTCCGTTCTTTTTCTTCACAAGAATGATAGGACTCGCATAGTCAGACTGAGACTCGCGAATGATACCCTTTGCCAACAAGTCATTTATTATTTCGCGGACGCGACTCTTCTCATTCGCGGAAAGTTTGTATGGGCGATAGTTTACCGGTACGTCACTGTTAAGTTTTATCTCCATGCTACCCGTGTTTACTGTAGAAGTCGCCGTTCCACTAGTAAACGTATTTGAAAACTCAGATATCAAAGCCATCAAACGTCCTTTGTCCTTACCAACCAAAGGCGTCCTAATCCTATCTACCTCTACAGTAACCACGTTATGAACGTCAACTACTCGCAATAATCTTTGAGAGGCCGTTGTTCTTATGTATGTGACCCCCTTACGATTCAGAACGTCAGTACCTATCAATATGTGTGCCTGAATGCTATCCGAAGGCACAACATATAAGTCAACTTCCAGGGATAGTTCAGGAAACTCTACGATTGTATTTATATAAGAAGTTGACTCTATGTCTTGACTGCCTATACCTCGTAACCGGCGATAAGTCGGGATTTTGTTTACGTTTAAGTGCTTTAACACTAACTGAGATATAAGAGAAATATCAGAACCGGAATCCACTAAAGCATCTACAGGTAATTTTTGAATAACGGCGGGCATCACATTGTTTTGTTTGGAGTGGAGCTCAAACAAAAATTTACATTACTGGTCTTGTTGCTTGACTTAGATGCCATACGCTCTTTTGCAAAACATGAATCTACTAGATGTCCGTTCTTTTTGCAAAAAGTACAAGTTTTAACAGTTTTGAAATTTGATTTTATTGGTTGTGTTATTGTAGAAGCGGGTATATTTACTTGTGAGCTCGCGGTACTCGACTCCAACTTAGATTTCTTAGGGCAATGTACTTGCTTATGTCCTATGTTGCCACAGGTAAAACAAATCAAACGGTCATATCTAGGGGGTTCGCGTTTACGCAAATTGGGTATACCGACGTCTGGAAAACGGCCAGGATTCTTGGTCACGATAGGTGCACTTTTAGGTTTTATATACACAGACAAAAATTCGACAAGGTCCCTTGAGTGTAGCTTAGCGTTGGTGGCAGCGGCTTTTATTTGAATGTCAGAAATTCCGCGGATTACGATAGCGGTTTTTAACTCTTCAGAAAGTCCCTTAACAATATTTAAACGCATAAGGGACTTTCGCGCATATTCCGCGTATGTACTAAATTTATTTGAACTTGTATTCATTACTTCAAACAAGATAGTAGCCATATCGACCTCACGTGGACACAGTGCTCGAAACTCTGTTTTAAAATTAGTCCAGGTTCGATCGTTGGTAACCCAGTCGCTTAACCACGAACTGGCATCACCTTTCAAGCAACTACCAATGCGTCCAAGACATTCGCGGTCGTCCCAATTATTTAAATCGCGCCCGCGATCCACCTCCGCGCACCACACGTCAAAGTCATGTATAGTCGGATCAAAGTTCGATATATAGTAATGCTTAGATCTTACTTTAAATAATGTAGAGAGTGCGCCAACAATCCTGTCCGCTGTCCCCCCGGCGTCATCACACGACGTATTGACAATCCCAGAGGTCTCCGTGGTTGCAGGCGCCCCGGTGCCCTCGGGAGCCGATACGGGTGTGCAGATTCCAACGCTAGGACGGGGTAACGGAGTTGAGGTAGACACCTCGGTTGCAGGCAGTCGTTTCTCAATCGCATTCAGTCTTTGCAGTACAATATTGAACGAGTCACTATGACGACTTCCGCGGTGGCTACGAGAATTATCGCGATGTCTATGAGCCGTGTCAAAGTTAGGAGACCTATTGCGATGTCTAGACGATCTAGCTCGTGACTCACGAGTGTCGTCCCGACGTTTAGAACGATCGCTACTCCAGTAACGCGTGTCACGGTTATGCTCACGAGAACTACGTCTTTTACTTCGTCTTATAGGTGGAGTTATGCAACTCGTTGAAACTGATCGACGGTCCGACATGACTGTAAACTATAAAATCACTTTTTCACAAAAATACGAAATGAAAACGCGCGCGGGTAGGATACCCCCCTTTTTTTTATAAAAAAAAAAACAAATGCCGATTACGCTTTACGTTATATAACACCAACAATTACGTGAGGTTGTGTTTAACAGTAATTAAGCTTAACGTTACACTATGATGGCGAGCAATCAAAAAGCGTGTCGAATCCCACTTCTGATCTTAAGAATTTGAAAAGCGAGTGATTTTTAAAAAAACAAGAGCTAAATAATTCTAACAACCGATTTAATTTTCACATTCAAAAGAATATAATCAAATTGTAAGTTCTATAATAAGAAACGATTTAGCAACACACTGCACTAAACACGTCCGTCCCGTCCGAGCGCTCGAAACAAAGTGAAAGGTCGGCTGGCTACGTCATCCAACCGGCTATTAAAAATTCCGGTGGTAGGGAAATTCATAAGAATATATATTTAAAGTGACGTGGTTGCCAAAATTGCTATGAAATATTAACTGTTTTATTAAATTTTCTTCTTTGATATATTGATCATCATCATTAACTCTTTCACAGCCAATCTGCAGGGCCTCAGGCCTTTGTTTAATAATTTTTGGTCACCCATTTCGTAATTCCGGCAGCGCGCTTGTAGCCCCTCTGGTGTTGCAGGTGTCCATGGGCGACGGTAATCACTTATCATCAGGTGATCCGTCTGTTCGTCTGCCCCCTATCCCATAAAAAGAACCCATCCCGTGAACAGCTCTTGCGAAAATTGCTTAGCAACAGCGATCGTGCACAGCGGCGCTTATCCGTAACGCCACCGAGATACCAATTAATATTGTCTATAAAATGATAATTTGTATGATGACAAATAAAAATAAGTTTCCAAAATTTTGACGATACCAAAGTAAGTTGACCTCATTTATATATGGCCAATCTTATTAAATAGGGTCCAGCTTATAATGGACGCGTGGTATACGATCACGCTAGTAGGAGAACAAGCAACAAGAGCCTTCCGATGATGCAATTAAGCCTCGAGTAGTTTCCAGTGAACGCATATTTTTATCAGATTAGGTTCATGTCGTCGTCGCGGCCAGCGGAGGTGGTTGGCAGCCGCCCCCGCATTGCACGGTTTCGTCTGTCTAGCAGAGGCACTCGATTTACCCGAGCCTCTCCAATTTTCCATCTGCAAATGGTACAATACTTGAGTGTCCTGGTGACTTGGCCATAGCTTGCCGGGTTTCATATCCCATGAGAGGGTGTAACGTACGGGTTTTGGTGGGTAGGCCTTTGGGGACCCACTGAGCAGCTCACTGTCGGGTTCACGGAGGAGAATTCTACTAGCACCTCTCGAAAGTATGTAGTAGACGTTTTCTTTCGAGTGTAGAAAGTAGAAATTAAAATATGTATATATATTTTTTATATCAATAAATAAAACTCCACTTATCTTCCGTCAGACATGTACCGATCGACTTTTATTGACAAAAAAAGAGATCGGATGGAAAGCGTTCGGTCTCGGGAGACACCTGAAAAACGCGAAGCGTATTTAACTGCCCATAGCGAGGCTCCTGCACTATAAATTTGAATCTGAAGCATTTACCGTAAGCATTTATTAATCTTTTGAGCTCTCGGAGAACTCATAGAACAAACGTTTGATCTCAGGAAACTTCTGAAGATCGCATAGCGCGTCTAACTGCTTATCGTAACATACATGCAGTATGGTATGAGTATGAAACTTCCTTTGATAGAGAAATGCGCTTGGTCTCTGAAAGAGCTCGCAGTTTGCACAATAGAGATCGAGAAAGAAGTTTTGATTATCGCCAACCCGTGTTGCCTTCATACTCCACAGGCGTACCGCAGATAAGAAAACTTATAATGAACTAGCTGTTTTCCCGCGACTTTGCTGCAAAATTATAGCCTATGACATCCGCGTCTGATGCAGCTGATCCGTAGGTCGGAATCGCTCCGAAACTATCGGTCCAGTATTTTGGAGCAAATTCGATGCAAACAGATAAACAACCAAATCTTACCTCTTTATAATATGAGTATAGCTTAGGTATAAGAGGTCCAATGACGTAGTGGGTAAGCGCATTCGGTTTAAATTGCAGTTGAATAAGTAAGTAAATACTGCACAACAAGGACATACATGAATACTTATTTTACATGACTAAGTACAAACGACAAACTCTAACGATGAGTGTGATTTCTTACAGGCAACCTAGCATTACATGGAAAATAGAATTTCTCAGACACAAGCAACAACCAGAGCGCGAGAAACGAGAAAATAGATAGAAAAATAACATTCGTAAGAACCGTTCACAGGATGGGTGACCAAAACATTATTATCTTGTGCACAACACTAGCACAATGCACGTTAAGCCGTTAGTCCTGGCTGCATCAGCAACGTTAACACCCACCGATCCGCATTAAGCCCGCATAGTGGGTTATGGCGCAATGATTTTATTCGATTCGACTCCATTCATAGGAAAAAAGAATTCTACCAAAATATTTCCCACGTAGACGAAGTCGCGGGCACAGCTAGTATACAATAAAATGATAATCTAATATTATAAATAGGTAAAGTTTCTACCTTTGTTTGTTTGATGGAAGCACTCATTACAAATACTAATCCGATCATGTGAATTATTCTTACTAAGGGAAGCTAAATCATACGCGAGTGAGAGGCTATAATTTACGCGGGTGAAGTTGTAGGAAAACAGCTGGTAAATAATCATCACTGCTGGTTAATAGTGTGTATATTTTTTTGCTTCTGATAATATGTTTCATGTATGATATAGTACCTACAGAAAAAGTAGAATATATAAATGAACATATCCACTCTGGCATATATTTAAATAAGTTACCCGGTTTTCGCAATAATAAGTTATTTCTGTGTAGTAAACAAACTTTCTATTTGTCTGAGGTCGCATTAGTAGCACCCCGGGACCCATCAAAAATGACAAGGCCCGTTATAATTATTTCCAAGCTCCAAAATGCTTTATTTCTTTCTTGAAACTCGCGCAATTTGTCACCAGTCTCCGTACACCTGTCTCTAGCTGAAATAGATCTACGTAGAGCCTAATGACGCTATGAAAATACCTTTTGTATTGTTCGCCGCCATACGATATTAGACTTTCGGGTAAACATGACAAAGTCTAAAAAGCTTTTCGACGGGACAAAGTTGATTTATAACGTGTTTGGTTTGCGTTTAATTGTGTAAGTGATTTATTGTGGTGTGTACTATATTTGAGTTGTTTGATGATCGCGATAGAGATGGTTATTATAAGGAAGCGATTTATGTGAAAACAGATAACTAGTGTAAATTAAATAATATCATTTAATAAATAGATATCAAGATAGGCATCATGTTAAAAACAGCAAACTGTGGATTACATAATAGGGATGACGACTAATTTTTGTTTGTTTGTCCGTCAGGTAGAGTGTTAAAAAATATTAAACACGTATTTTTTTATTTTTTTTCGTAATCACAAAATAACGGCGATACATGGAATTGAAATTTCGCATGACGTCACGTTATGGTACGTTTTCTACTCAACTGCGACGTAGCGAGCCCCCACTCCTCAACTTTAATGCCTGTTATCTAAGCTATTTCTTGTTAAATTTCTATTATCTGACTGACGGACTAAATAGAATTGCATTTTTTTTACCCAGTTCAGTTGCACAAACGTCTATTAAAACTGTTATTAGTTAACACCCACTAATTCGCACTCGGTCCAAGTAGTGGCACATCATGCCCATTTACCCTATTTTTGATTCGCTTCAATATATCATGCCTATATATTGATATATTCAATATATTAATATATCAATATATAGGCATAGGGAAGGCCTGTGTCTTAGTAATAGGGACATTAATAAGCTATGATTTTTGATCCTTTCTTAAGTCGGTTAAAACCTTATAATATATACCTGTTTATCGAATTCAAAAAATGAGTTTTTCAATTATTTCGCGTTTCAGCATAATATTTGTGTATATTAACCGACAAAAAAATAGAGGTTGGTACTTTAACACGTATTGTATTTTCCGTGATTATCTCGCGTTTGGCTGAAGCGATTTTTTCAATCTCAGTATCATCAATGCTTGAAAATGTATCTTAGAAAAAGATGAAAGAAACAATGCCCACCAATTCTTCTTTATGCCGCGGTGAAAATTGAAATCTATTCGAGTGTAGATTCAAAAAGAATAACAAATAATAGCATTCGTTTTTATTATTATAATCGCAGCTGACGGTGTGCCTTCTTCGTGATCTTAGATTAAGTTTAAATTGCCAGTCGTTTGTGTGCTGAATTACCTTCTTATGTATATTGATATCATGTATGTAGTTGAATAAGGATATTTGTTATAATATAATTATTGTGTATGTTAATTGGGTTTAAGTAAGGCTGTTACTAAACTGTCACTAAAGATTTTCGCATTTATTTTAGTTATATAACGTTTTGTATACACTTTCGTAAAATGGCTTATTTGAACTTGTAATTTCTAGCAGCTGGCCCACAACAGGAGTCAATACAGTAGGGTGATCGGTACCTCCTAAATAAAATAATTATATTCTTCTTTCTACACGCGCAAGTGCTGTCAATTAATTAATTTATAACAGACCTAAAAAGGCGACCTTGAAATCGGCGTACAAGCTATGCTGTACAGGGGCGCTCATGGACGTAGCCGTAGTCGAAGCTATAAACCTACGCTTTATCGATATTTTTATGTTCTTTTAAAATTAATTGCTTTTTTTATTTTATATATTTTATCAGCTCAGAGTAGCTCGGTGGCGTAGTGAATAAGCGCCGCGGCCCGCGATCGTTGTCGTTAAGCAACTTTCGCAAGGGTCGGTCACGGGATGGGTGACCATATATTATCTCGAGCTACTCCGTGCTTTGGAAGGCACGTTAAGCCGTTTATGCCAGGTGCATTTGCAGTCGTTAATATCCTCCAATCCGCATTGGGCCAGCGTGGAGGGTCATGGCCCATCCTCCTTAACCATCCGTAAGGAAGGCCTGAGCCCCTGCAGTGGGGACGTAAAAGGGCTGGTAATGATGATATTTTATCAAATATTTGGTTTGTTTTTCTTTTCGAAATACCATCGTTTGTATCAATTTGACATTTTGTAAATTTCGTTTAACTTTAATAATTCAGTAACAAAACAATCAAAGGCATCGATTAAATATGTAAATAATAAAAAAATATTAATTTTAAAACAATATCAAGACATTTATGTGAAACACCTATAAAGCGTAGGTTATAACTACGACTACGCCTACGTTAAGAGTTAGGCGATCGCACCCCAGGGTCACGAAGCTCGTATATTTTATTTGTTATACTAATATTATAAAGAGGGAAGAATTATGTAAATTATACTTGATGATATAATGTATATCATATGCGGGTGCGGGTGACATTGGCTGTATAATTTACAAACAAAGTCAAGGTAAAAAGCTGGTATAATGTTATATTTATGAATATTTTCAACTTTAAGTTATGAATTTTTAATCTAAAGTAATGAAATAATCCGTTAAGATCAGTATGATACATATTTGCGTACGAATGGTTGACGTACCTTTGATACACTTAATAATGTGATTAAAAAACTAAGCCTCCACACCCGACTCAATGTCTATTGCGAGTTAGGTTTACTGTATTATTAATATTATAATTTTTTTCACATTTATAATTCTATTTTACGAATAAAGTAGGTACACACAGCCACACGTCAAGTTACCACAATATGTCAAATTTCTTCCCGCCGGTTATAAACGCTACCTTCAGAATACTTAAGCTAAGATTCAAGAGAAGAATTAAGACAGATTTGTATAGTCTGATAGGCTGTTTAATTGAGAACTTTATTAATTTACAGAAAACCGGTATATTATAATATATAATAGGTATTATTATAATATGATCTCATCTTTTTAATTGCTTTACCACCATCCCCACTATGGAGCATAGACCCATACGCAGAACACAGAAAAGAGGTTAGAAAGGCGATCATGCATCCGTTGTACGAAAACCGATATCGCCAGTATTGCCCCACTTTTCGTCCGCCATACATCAGACGAAATATTAGACCAATTATAAAAAGAAATATGCACACACTTGCATTTTAAACATGCCATGCTCCAATATAACTATAACCAGTTATGCTCAACCGTAACAGACATATAGAGTGCGTAAGAAACGTGTTAATGCCATTTTAATTTGATATATTACACTAGTGATCGACATAAAGTGATTTTCTATCGATATTGAAAAACAATAAGAAAATTAATTGAAAGGTACTGTAATAATGATTTCTTTATATTATTTTGGATATACAATGAATTGTATTGAATGGTAAATGTGATATTATATTTTTTCTTTAGATTTTAATATTTAAAAAACTGTGAAATTTTTTGTGTTTGTTAATTAGTTGGTTGATTCACTAAGAAATATTTAAATCACTCCCTAATAATGAACTTATATTGAATCAGTACTAGTCGTGCTTAAATATTTATTTGCATATATGTTTGTTGGTTTGTTTATAAAAATAATCGATAAGATCGGCAACATCGCCTAAATGAAACTAGTAATATTGCAAAGAATATAAAGTAAATAAATATATACGAAATACAAAAATACCCCGAACAGATTCCGACGATTTAAAAAGTATTGTTGTTCATGGTTTAAAATAAAAAATCTGATTTTCTGTTACAATATTAGGAATATAAAAAGAGATTCTTTCGGTACACTATACTCATTAACACGATAGGTGTGGAACGTGGCTTAAAACACCTCGTCCGTGTCTGGTCTTTACAGCGGTAAGAAAAACCTTTAACTTCTCTGTCGTGCGAGAGGCATAACTTTCGTCTGGTTCAGTGTAGGAGAGTGATAACTATATGTTTGAGATGTGCTATTGATTCCTAGTTCTATGGTACACCAACCTAATGTCGGGTTTGTTAGACCTCGTGCCGCACTGAACAAATAATAATACCAACACACTGCGGAACAAGGTTGCGAACGTCTCGTACCCCCGCGCACCTCGTACCGCACCCCACGCTAGCTTCACCTGGCTAATGTTGTGCAACGCAGTTGAGGCTGCGCACGCGACGAAGTAAGACCGCTGCGCTGTCTTTGTGTTGAACATTATCATGTCGAAACGTTGCCGAAAAAAGTTAATCAAGGAGGAAGATGAAGAAAAACCGGTTGGAAAATCTGAGCCAAAATCAGAATACAGGAAGATATTTCAAAAACAGGTAAGTCACAAATATACTATGTCTAGGTGAAATAATTATGCCAATTTATCTAGGTATATAAAAGAATACCTACCTACGTACGGTGAGAACCATGGGTCTACTTTCCCGATCCACTTTCCTGGTCGGTCCACTTTCTCGATATGTCCACCTTCTGATGGTGTATTTCTTTTGAGAAAAGTTATAATGGAGCTAATATTTGGTACAGCCCTTATTAACGCCTGGATTGTGTATAATTCAACTAATGGTGATAGAAATAAAATGCCAAAGAGAATATTTGTGGAAAAAATTAATGAAGCTTTTACAAAGAAAGACTTAGATGTGGATACAGGTTTTTTTCAAATATCCTAACTACTCGTTATATCGTTAATAAAAACGTGAATGTGACATGTTGAGTAACTTTCTTCATATATGCTGATAATAATAATAACTATTAGTTACAAACATTGTTTATTGAATGCAAACGGTGCCTTGCTTATCAAAATTAAGCTCTTTTGCTCGACTCATCTCTACTCTAACCAACTATTCCGAACTCTAACCAATTCTACCTTACTCTTGCCCTAATCTACTCATTACTCAACTCGTTCCTACTTTTCAGAATCCACTGCAAAGAAATCACATCAGCTCGAAAAGGGTCCAAAGAAGAAGAGATGTGTCGGATGCTACGAAAAACAGACAAAAGGCAGACAAAAAACCAAAAAAAATCTCACAGAATGCACTGTTTGCAAAAAATCTTAATGTCTGACATGTTTCAATGAGAAACATCCATAACTTTTTTCCCTTTTTTTGTATTAATTCTGTCCATAACTTTGATAAATAAAATCGATATTTATTTTCCCATCACTAAATTATATGAAAACATGCCATTTTTCAGTGCGGTACGAGGTGCATTAGACCCACACATTTATTTTACCCATAGAATCTAATCTAACTAATTTAACCACGGGCGGCGGCAGATCTATGTTAATCAACTCATTGTTAATAATAATCAAAACCAAAGTCGTCCATTTTGTCTCATTTGGCGCCAAAAAAAGGATTTTAGTCTCTTTTGGGCGGTGGGGTTTAATACGCCTCGTGCCGCTACAATGTCGGGTATAGGACGAGGTTTAAAACAACTCGTAACGCAGTAATGGAAAGTATAGATAAATTTGTGCCGCTGGGAACGTGTTAATAAATTAATATAAAATGTATACCAAACGAAGTCGATATGGTAGTCTAGAATATAAGTATAAGAATCGAATCTATTATATTACTATTTAGAACGGTGATATGGCGCCGTTCTTTACATTACGTGCTTAGTACGACGCAGTGTAATAAATATTCGTACTTCTCCATGTATATTTTCTTGAAAATATTTTTTGTAATTCACACATTTGATAACTTTTCACGAATTTTGACTAAAAATACTAAATTTGAGAAGTGTTCTACATATTAATGAAAAGAATCCCTCCTTTGGACCTACTTGTGGATCGGCTTCTTATTTGGCAATTAATAGCCACGTAAGCCGGCATTTTTAACACTTTTAGTGGCGTGTTTCACAGTACTTACAGCGCGCGCGTTCATGAACGACTAAACATCACGAAGTCATGATCCTGTACATTTGGCCACGATCGTGACCACGCTGCCACTCCCACAAAGCCCTTCTAATGTCTTTTTGTGTTCTGTGAACCCATAGATTTCCCTGAACTGCCTGCCTGCTTACCATATTTTCAAACGATTGCAACTTCAGATCAGCAATCAAAGCAATCAGCAGATCTCTTCTAATTTGACCAGCATTTACAATGTATTCCGTTAGCAGCTTAACCATGTTTTTTTTTATTAATATTATTATTGAAATTCTACATATACTTATATTTGAAATAATCTATTTTATATTTAATAATAGTCATGACATTATAACAGTTTATATTATATTCTTAAATGACAATGAATGTATATCATGACTTACCTATTGAAACATTCTTTGTTAGAAGGACAATAAAGAATTTGATATGATTTGATTTAAAGTTGCATAAAATGTTTAATTATTGAAATATACTGAAATGCTGCTCTTCTAAAAATCTTGTAAAATTTAAAAAAAAAAATTACATTTTGGTACTCCATAGCCTTAGATTATAGGTGTCATATATCTCATCATACATATGTCAAGTATTTTTTACGACTTACCTTTCATTTCCAAATTGTACTACCGATAACCATTACATCTTCATCTAGGGTTGTGTTTACTTATAAACAAATAATTATAAGTTACTAACTAATTTATCGTTATATTTAAAATTAAAGAAAAAAAACTGAATATATACCTTTCAGAAACTGTCTGTAAAAATTACATATTTCTATAATAAATATTTTAAGAGAAGGTTTGAATTTCTTAAAACCTCTTCTTAAAGCAGTTTAAACCGTTTTATTGGAGACTAGATGACCTGGTATACTTCGTATCACCTCTCACCATTTTAACCTTCGCTGGATTACGACAAACATTTCAATATTAAAGTCTGCTGATTCGGCTCAGCCGTTCTCGAATTTTAGCGAGATAAACGAAAAGGAATTGGTTTTTATAAATAAATAGATAGCTGATAATAGTACTTTATTCCCAAGGTCATGTTTTCTTTTATTTCAAAAAGTTAAAGCGTTGATTCGCAGAGTAGGTACACCAAAGAGCAAGTATTTATATACATATTATTATTCATTTCCATTCGCACTGATAACCCTAAACTGAGCCGAGGGCTACGCGAGCCGTTAACCCTACACTAATTGAATTTTGAGGTTGTTCTGATTTATCGTTTTTGTTATTGTAATGGCACCAGCTCGGTGCCAAAGGGCCTGAATTGTGTGCAGCGGCCATGGCCGAAACCTAATATATTTTACCCAGATAATAATAATATTAATTGAAATTTGATCGATGACTTCAAAAGTATTTGTGATCAGTGTTTATCAATACTGTGGATATACTTTTTTAAATGGTTTATTACGTAGATTGACGTCTATTACATTTATTATCATATTACACAGCGTTGAAAACTTAGTGCTCAAAGTTTAATATTTGTATCATATTAAATGTTAAATACAATATTGTCAAAATTATAATAAAGTTTTAATAATGATGGTTATTCTATTTTATAACATTAGGAGGTACCTTAAATAAACAGCGGGCAGATACTTATTAATTCACAGAGTTCAATTTCATTAGTTGATAACTAATAAGAACTAGAGTTAGCTTTTGCATACTTTAACAACGGTAAGTTTTGCGACTTTAAGTAAGCTAATGTGTGATTTAGAGGAGTCCCAAAGCCGATACGATAACTGGAGTTGCATTTAACTTTGCCACTACAGCGCGGCGGTGAAATTCTCCTGTAGGTACATGTGATCTCCGCGAGATCAGATGTTAGTAATTGATAATAAAATAGGTTCATCAAATAACACAGATATACATAAACTTGTGACAGGTTCGGTGCTTAGGTGTTGGTAGTAAATGAAATGGCTGACTAAGCTTCATAAGTAGATATATTTATGATATATAAAAAACCCCGTTTTTTGGTTTTCCTTAATAGGTAAATAAATAAATAACTTAGTAGATTTTTCATGAACATATACGTTGTTGTTTGTATGTTTCTTAACTAATTTATACGATTAAATTAATATGTTCTCTTCGGATGAATTTTTCACGAGCTGACATTCAGATAGAGCATACCGTGTAATAAAATTTCAAATTACGAAAAGTGAATACAAGAAAAATAATCTTAAAGGTCAGAAACAAATACGGGAATATCGGACAAAATAAACAATACATAGTTATTTAAGTAGATATTAAAAAGTCTAGGGACTCGTTCCTATACCGTCTGCGACCCGAGGTTAAAATGGTATACACAAATACTGATGAAAGAGATCGAGCGGGGATGTAGTGGGTTAAGTCTCTAGTTTGCCGGCCCTCAATGATCACAATTGACACTACGCCAATGTCTCTTGTCTACCCTCCTCTTACCGACAACTCCTTATTTTATAAAGCGACCAAATAATTAATTATCAATAGTTAATTAATTATCATTTTTGTGGACTACGTGGTGTTCTCCACGAAGTTACCTAAAAAATACAATCACTTTAAATTCTTCACGTAATTAAATTCTTTTTGCAAATTGAAAATAGACAAACACACATGTCATTATGTAGTCTAGGTATCGTCATATAGAAATACAATATTCTTATGGTTTTCAAGTGATTAATTAAACATATTACTTTACAATAATCATGATGCTCTATTCGTCACCATCTGTCTCTATTTGTCTCATCGACTGATCTACAATATCATCTCGTTTTCTCTTAACTTTCTGCGCAATCTTAACACATACCCGCGGGCTCTTTTATGAGTAAACATGCTTGAGTATTGCTTCTTATTGCATACATTTTCTTTGCCTGTGCCGATTTGTAAATATACATTCATACCGTAGTCGAATTCATTTGTATATAAATACTTTGATATACATAGATTAATTCATATTTCCTTTTATATTTCCAGGTAAATGGCAGCAATTTAAGGTAATAAAAACAACACAATGAAATTAGATTTTAATCAGAATAGATCTATGTTTTATGAATCATTGAACTTATAACAGTGATTCAAATTATCTTTAACGAGTTTCTTATTGCTTCGCCACTTAAACTTCCGTTGGATATTAAATTGAAGTACATCTTTTGAATGTTTGTTTGTGTAGTAAGTACTTCAGGATTATGATTATGGTTAAGATTGATGATTGTTTGTTCGGAAACATTGTTATAAAAAAGTCTATTATCGACATAATACAAATTAGAGATTTTATTAGTGATCATTTAGTATATTAAAATCGATTGTTGTTCTTTTCTCTCGCTAAAACTCGAGAACGGCTGGGCCGATTTAACTGATTTTGGTTTAGAAACGTTTGCCATAGTGCAGGGAAAGTTTAAAAGGCGACACGAAGTACACCGGGTCATCTAGTATCAATAAAAAAAAATGCCTAACCTAATGTTACACAAAAGATTTCGTTGTTCTGTGTTAGGTATAAAAATAATAGTACAACACAAAAAATGACAATAAGACTTAACTAAAATATATATATTATTAGATTCTTATCTGTTTTGATTGTTAGCATAGTGTTATTTGGAAAAAAATATTATCAAATTTTATTTTCGATAATTCTCGCATATTTTTTTATCTTTAGACTAACCGATAATATTGTAATCGTTAATTAAGAAAACTTTAGATATAAATTGATCATGCTGTTTGATTTGTAGTCCGGAGTTATATGATTTTCACATTAAGTATTAAGCGTAGATCTATATATTCCCTAAAATAAAGACAGAATGCTGTTTATTTATACACACGGTATGTATTCGTAAACAAAATACCTTAGAGTTATTAATCAGGGGTGGATAAGATTTAATCCTTCCTTTACAACACCGTTTGCATTCCTACAGAGATAAGATGTAAAGGTAACGTTGCCATCTAAATATCTCTTCAAATTGATGCGCCCCTGGTATTTCTCATTTTCTTCTTGCCTCGGAACGGCTTATTTTGTTGATAAATGTATACCATTGTAACCGGTTCTCTGAAATTCTGTGGGATACAAGGATGAGAGATTGGCCAGATATATTTGGAAGTTGTGTGGTGATACTGGGAAGATTGTTCACTGATAGGAATGGATGAATACTCAAAGAACATTTTTTTTTTAATCTTTTTAAAATCACTAGTTTGTTAGGTTCAAGATTAACAGTCTATATTGAATTTTTCGTCAAGCGTCCTTTTAAAGGAACAAATAATAGCAACTTTTAACCATGATCGGACGTTTCTGAAGATTGAATAATACAAAATTGCAGAGTCACCGCCAGTCATTAAGCATTATCTTAAATTTGTGGTAACTAATACTTGAAAGAACAAAGTGAGATATACACAAGTCTTAGGAAACCATCAATCTTCATGAACTTCTTTGATGTTTCTATCGGGATAAGAAAAATTTATGTTTTTTTTTTGTTTACAATTCACGCTCATTTATTTTTTAACTAACAAAACGATTAATCAAATTGTATAACAATTGACTAGTCCTCTACAACTATGGAACCCAAGCGAAAATCTGGCGTCGGATTGTAATGTCAGTGACAAATTGAAGTGTGATGAAGCGCGAAGGCGAGTGGGTATCCTAGAGAGGGCCTGTGTCCCTTGGATGGCTAAGAGACAGGATCTTGAGTCAAGTAAATCTGGCCATGAGAAGTTTTACTTATATCGGTTGTGTACTTAAGATCATGTCAACTCTGAAAAGCAAACACGTAGTAACTCGAGAACTCAAAATTGGTCTTATATACACTACTACACTATTTTGAATTGTTTAATAAATAATTCCAAATTTTGCGTTAATGGCACATTTGTTACATTCACCCATTTTATGTTAATTTTGTTTTCGATTTGACATATTATTTCAATGAAGAATATCTTCCATGTAAATATTTTGTTTTATGTCTTATGCATTGAAGCAATATTATTTTATTAATTTAAAGTTTTTTAAAACTAAGCTTTTATTTGTGTTGCATGTTTTTAATTTTTTTTTTTATTAAAATTTTACTTTTTAATATTGTCTTAATATGTTGTTATTCTCATAAAGACGAAACTAATGAGCCCAAACACGTTCCAGTTGCATTACATTATTGCTTAGTACCTATGACCACATTTCAGCTCCATTATCACCAGATCTTGGTCTGGAAAGCACCCAGTATCAGAGTCCTCTTAAAGACGAATTGAACGAGTCCAAACACGATGCAGTTGCGTCATTTCATCACCGAGTTCCTTTGACCACTTTCCAACTTCATCATCATATCAGCTTTCTGACACAGTAATATTATATTGTCATCTGACTTACATGTCCATGCAAAATTTCAATTCTATCGGACAATGGGAAGTGGGTGAAATTTGAGTTCCCAGATTTACACACTAACTAACATATTAACAAGGTTAGTTAAATAAAAGCTTGTAATATACTTAATTCATCTTGTTCATATATTTTCGAAAATAAACATTGTTAAGCTACATTATCTTCAATTCTACCAAGAAAATTCTACAATTCTACCCTGAATTATCATCGATAAAGTCGACTTTAGAATTATTTAAAATAGTTTCGTAATCTATTCCAATAAGAGTAGAGTTTAGTTTCAAAACCCCTGCGAATTATACAAAACCGTAATCTAGTAGCCAATGAAATACCTAATTACTAATTACCTCTCCATCAGGAATGTAATTAATTTAAGCGGAACGTCCGCTTATACATTCGGTGCGAGCGATAGACGCAAGCGATAATAAAAATGAGGTCGAAGGAAAAAATGCCAATGTTATATAATAAAAAATAAACTCATTTCTCCGAGTAAAGGAGGTCAAATTATACATATATAATGATTTGAAAAAGGTTTTGTCTCTTTGTCGGTTTGTCTCAGACACGGCTGAAACAATTTAAATGCAATTTTCAATATTGTATTGTGATGATATTCCATTAATATTTAGTGTAAATATGTTTTATTTCAATCGGTTCATAAATTAAATTTTCATAAATAAAAATATATCTCAATTTGAAGTATTTTATTCACCAAAATTGCTATGCATTGCATCATCATCAGTTCTTTTATATCCTTGCTGTAGGGGCTCCGACATTTATTAAATCTTTTTTTGGTCACCCATCCCGTGAATAACTCTTGCGAAAATTGTTTAACAACAACAATCGCGGGCAGCTTAGCTAATGAGCTACGTATTGCTATTATCTGTAAAATAATAATTTCTAAAATGATAAAAAAAAATAAGTTTCCAACATTTTGAATACTACAATATAAGTCGACCTTAATTATATGTATATGACCAATCATATTTAATAGGGTTCAGCTTATGGTCAATGGTATACGATCGCGCGAGTAGGAGATCAAGAGAAAAAACATTACGCTGTTGCAAGTAAGCATCGAATAGTTTATAGTGAATGCACGTAAAGGTTTTTTAAAGTAATTTTTATCAGGTTAGGTTAACGTCCTCGAGGCTAGTGTGCGCCTCAAAAAGCAGTACACTACTTCCAAATTCATTTAGAACAGGATACTTTGCTGTTTTAAAAGAAATACCCACTGAATTTTCGACCATATCACTGCGGCACGCAAGCTTTGAATTGCATCAATTATTCCATATCTTTCTCACTGTTTCTCTATAATTAATGAAAAGGTATGCATTTTAGCACAAATAACGAATAATCTCTATCTAGTCCCAAATTCTGGAACGTATACGCTAATAACTTGAGCCAATGTCAAGTTTGCAGGCGTCGGTACGCAAAAACGTCGGCCGCCTCATCCTAGAAATTAATGCTTGACGCTCCAACACGTGCCTGATAGCTTTATGCAAGATGGACTTTACCAATATTACTTAAATACAACTAGTGTCATGGTGACAGTCATCAATTATCTAAGAATGAAAAAATACGATAATACAAGAAAGATAACTTTTCAACTCACCAGATAAATTCAAATACATAGATATAATTACTGTTGCTTTCCAATACATATACGAGAACTTGATGTACTTGTGTTATAATATTAATTTGTTTACTATAATAAGTGATGCACACATTTTTTAAATACTAGAAATAAAAATAAAGTTGCCTGTCACTACACTTAAAAAAAATGTAATTCATTCAGAGATATTTGTGTGCGTTTCTACAATTAAGACCCAAGCAATATGTAATAATTTAAATTAGTTCAAATCTACTGTTAAATACATCTTATTAAGATAGCTTATTTATAATATATGACAAATATAAATGCTTAAACGTAAGGTGTTCCAACTATCTTGATTAGTATCTTGTTTTTGTAAATTTCTTGATATTTGTTAGAGCTGATGAGTTTCTTTCATATTTTTTTCTTATCAGCCTCCTGAACGGTGGAATTTGTTTTAATAACTTTATTTGCATAAAGATTATTTTGACTATGAAATTGACGCCCTAAAACGAAGTTTCACGTTATATCAAGAGGTTTTTTAATGTTCTCATTTTCTATCACTTATTTATAGCATAGCTGTGTATCAGTTCATCAAAAACTTATTTAATTTAACTTTCCAGATAGAGAGGATTCGTAGGATATTGGGAAACGTTTCAATCATAAAGTGAATACTTCTACAACTGAACAACAATTTTCTATACTAATTTAAATTAAAAACAACTTGTTACAAATTAACTAACTAAAAATCCACAATTCAATTAACAACTCGAAGCAAAACAAAAGAACATCGCTGTAACTTCCCGTAAACATTCCGTTTTTATTAACAAAAGAAAGAAAAGAACTGAACACAAAATGCAATCTCCCCCTACACAAAAGACGAAGTTTTTGAGGGGCCACGGCCGTTCATTTTCTTCCGCAAAAATGTAATTAGTAACTTGGCTACTTTCTATAGTGAACTGACCAGTTGCTAAAGGATTAATGGAGCACGCCTCGGGTTGGATGACGTGGATGTAAATGAAGACCTTATAGTTATGCACTGTAAGGTTTATTGCTATTGATGTCTTATGAGACTTGAATGAAAAGTTCTTATAATTTAATCAGCGATTGGGTTGAAAGGGCAATGACTTCAAGCACAGGAATATGCATATTCAGAGTAAATGATCGAATTTTTTTTTATTGTCCATATTAAAATGTTCTTTGCATATAAAAGGTTGAACTTCCAATACTTCCAATACAGATGTTATATATTAACATTTAATTTGTGTTGAATGACGAACAAACCAATAACTAGGCTGCAAAGTGTGTGATCCCCATGAAACAACTATTTCATCTCTCTTTGTCTCGTGCCTATATTTCCATGTCATTGAGTTTTAGTGATCAATAAATAAATTATAATTATGCTTCCATAATTATTTCTCGTTTTATGAATTTGCCGTTTGTTTTCACTAAATCCAATTTAGAAATGTAATAACTAACTAATTATTTCAATAACCTTCTGTGTATTGACGTTCCCCAACGCGCCTCTTCCCTCTCGAAATATTACTTTTAGCTTTTGAGTTACTCTCAGCATGTGATGGATAATACTTCTCAGCTCGTTGTTAAAATAAAAATGAGACGTGCGCTCGCATATTGAGTGATAATGTGGAACCAGTTGGGAAATATACTTACTGTGTTTTTTAATATTTCAGTTGTGCAGCTGTTCTGAAAGATAAAAAGGAAATTTGATAACATAAGACCGCTTTTTTGTAATGATCGAAGAGTAAAAAAAATGGAAATAGTACCATAGGTTTATATTTAGTTAAAATATAATAATTTATGAAACCAGATCAAGAGTATTCAAACACGTATGTTGGCCTCAATCTGGCTGACTGCTATTATTCTTATTCAATAATAGGTAAATTTTTGAGTTTAAGTACCATACACTAATACAATAAAACTACCTTAAAAAATCTATTAACAAATCATGATTAAAATATTACCATTACTAAATACTAAGTATTCTTGTTAAGTAACAACACTTCCGATTTCCATGGAAAACCCCATGGTTTTGCCGTGCCTCCAAAGGCCTATGCCGAGGGCGTGGGCCTCATATGTCTGAAGAGATGGTGATCAAGTTGTTTTTAAATATATTAACTTCAAATTAATAGACTATCTTATACTTTAATGTTATTGTTGCATAAGCTATATTTAAAATGTCTTTATTTATTTCGTAAAATGGATAACCTATTAAATAAGAAGAGTTTAGTCACTGAAGTCATAAAATGAGCATATTACCAATATTTTAAAATCTCGGTACCAAATAATATTAATAAAAGCTGGGTTCGTGGAGTAGCATGTTAGATATTATATCGTATGAGGAGAAAGAACAAACATTACCTTTGCCTTACAAGTACTTCAGGTTTTGATAGCTAACAAAAGTAAAAAACTTATAGAATGCCTCTATAACTATTTCTTAAGATTACTAAATAATTTTCAAATAGTGTCAATTTCGTTAAAACAGATGCAGTAGTTTCAGATATCTCTCTCAACGGATAAACAACCTTACAAAATCTACTATTACTTCTCACTATCTATAATATTAGCATAAATTGATCAACTCTGAAGAAATCCTTACATTTGGTCCCGTATCAAAGTGACGCCACCAAATACCATCCCCGTGCTATCTATAGAGCACAAAAACAAAAACGATCTTTAGTTGTTTTATCATAAACAAATCTCAGGCTGTTTTGATACAGTACCAACAAAAAAGGTCTGCTATCTGTCCCTTGAAGGTACCTAGGGACATATTGACTTGTACCTCGACAATGATAGATAGCAGCTCTGTTTAAACAATAGACATTATTTCTTATAATCTACTTAAATTCTGACGACAAACGTGAATTTTGAAATATTTATCTACAGGGAACAGAAAAAAAAATTTATCTACTGGGAACAGAAAAAAAAATTGTACTTCTTTCGCTTTCTTGACATTCGTGACTCTTTTCATACACGCTGGCCATAATCTTTCGATAGCAGCCGATCGAATTTATCTTGAAAGATGGGGCTTGGCTATCCCCGGCTTCTACATCCTATACCTTTCATATACAGAAACTAAATATCTTTAAGCTTACATTAAATTTTTGAAATTGTCGAATGAAAACGTATGAAATCAAGGTATGCCGGAGGTAATCGTATCCCAAATAACTTTAGATGTTGTCATTAAATTCACGTTGAACATTGCCAGCCATGCCATCTGGGTACTTTACAATATTTTTATTTTTATTTGCTAGAACAATATGTAATGTGTCACCAATAAAGTTGGTAAATGTTTGAGAACCAAATTAAAAAAATATTCCTTACCAGATCAATGTTATATTACTTAACTAAATATGTTTTTTTTAAATATTAAGTCTTTCTCTAACCACCTCGTAATTATTATTCGTGAAATGTCATGGAAAAAATCGTAAAGAAATTTGCAGTGTTAGAATAAAATCTCGCTCTACATTGTTTTTGATTTAAATTTCCTCGTCAAAATAGAATCAATTAGGAAACAAATCGAAAAGAAGTATAGTGATATTTCATCGATGGTAGGACGGCAACGCATCGCGTGTTTGCCGGCGCTAACAATTTATGGCACATCCACCCTATTGTGCGTGGAACAAATAAAAAAACTTACCCAACACCATTCAATCTGTAAACCATTCCAAACTTTCGAAAACTTGTCAGATAAAACTGAATGATATATACAGTTACTAATGATATATAAAATTGATAGGCGCATTCAGAAAGAGAAATAACCAATTTGATGTAAAAAAAAAATGTATAAAATGGCAAACGCACATTCATCAAAGCCTGCGCGCTCCCAACTGACGGTAGCGAACACAAAGGAATAACTAAATAATGGATACGGCAATAGATATAACTGATATTATGCTATTGTGTTTGTAAAATTCTTATTATAAAGCTCAGGGATAGAATACCCCTTTGTTACGCATGGCCAACGGTGCTGTACGGTGTTGAGGCTTGGACTCTAAAAGAAGACATCCTGAAACGTCTCGAAGTATTGAGAAGTTAGCAATGTCCGAGTTCTCCAACGCGTCGTGAAGACCCGAGAGTTAATGCAAACTATTAAGCAAAGAAAGTGTGCTTCCTTGGCCATGCTTTAAAAAATTAGAGATACCTGCTTTTCAGCTCATAGCGATGGGATAAGTAATAGAAAAGCGATGCGTTGCTAGAAGAAATAGTCATGGTTGTGAAACATCTGAGAATAGACTAAAATAACGTTCGATGAAGAACTGGTTCGTTTGACTCAACACAGGGAAAATTCGCTGAGCTGACAGAAAACCCCTAGTAATATTGAACGTTGTTTTAAACCAACCGTTGAACGTTGGTTTGTACAGTTTTTACACTTTTAAACGTTTCGGATATTTTCTAGGCTTCGTGGTCACTAGACTAAGATATTCGTCGTTCTAAAAAATAAGAAGATTGTACTATTTATTAAGAAAATTGTAGTATATTTATTTTACCTATTTTTTAGCCATGGAGCCTGCTAATGATCCCATATGTCGAAATAATGTAAAAAGTTACAAAATTAAAGTCAAATTAACGTATTAAAACTACTATTTTATTAAATTTAAATTATAATTATGTGGCTACTCAAATCAACTCAATAATCATAGGTCAAGAGTCGTTTTATTTTATTGCTTTTCTTCCAGAAAATACTAATTCAAATGAATTAAGACCATTAATAATAATAATTATACCTATACAAGGTGCTTGCCATGAGCCAATATAAAGTCTTACTTCCGTGTATTTTTCATTTTTTAAATTGTTGAGCGTATCCAATCTTCGCACTCCAGGGAACGCAGAAGGCCGAGTAATCCATCATGATCACAGAATGTAAACATGCTCAGAGGCCCAAAGGGTTACGGGGCTGGATTTGATTAGTATATCGTCGCATCCCAACATTGGGATTTGAAAACAAACTTTATGTTTAAATAAATAACACGTATTTTTAAATCATTTTGACAATTTTGTCTCATAGTTCGCTTCTCTAAGTACCCATAACAATTTTGGAATAGGTTGTAGTGATTTAAGCCATGACGTGATTGATGTAAATGTCATTACTTATGATAAAGAACTGGTAAGTTTCTTTCGCTTGTTCTTCTTGTCAGCTAAAAGACGTCCTGAACAAGTGGTAGGGAAAAAAGACTTTGGACAATTCAAAAGTGCTTGTAACAAGCTTACTTGAATAAAGATATTTTCATTTCATTTCACAAGTGTTTGTAAGGTTCTGTAGTAAACAAGGAACACATATAGTTTCGCTATGTCCGTCTGTCCAACCGGCCGTCCGCGGTTTAGCTCAAAAACTATTGGTGCTTAAAAGTTGTAACTGGGTATGAGTATACACGTTAATTACGTCGACAAAGTGGAAATTTCGAAAAAAAATTTTTAGAGTACTTCCCCTACAAAGTGGGGTGATGTTTTTGTATCGTCATCCCCAAAGTATAGGGGATCGTTGAGTAGATCTTTCAAAAATATTGGAGATGTAGGAAAGCCGTTTTTCAATTTAGTAAACCGTTTGTGACTTCTAATTTTCGTTAGTAAAAATTCAAGAATTCAATTATCAGAGTAGTTATAAATATAGGTATGCCAAATTGCATTTAGAATATTTTATTTTATTTCTTTCTTACAACCTTAACATTTGATGCACATAGTCACACTACAGGTTGTATGCATTATTAAATCAAAGATCTTATAAGAAATTCTCTACCTATGTCAAGATAACAGGAAATCTGCTCTTGGTCTTTCTACTTTTGGCTACACAGTCTTTCAGATGATACATATACTTTTCATTTACGAGTTCTCTTACAGAGAGATAAAGTTTGCGTTTTATTATGTAAGCACTTAACCTAATAAATGAACGTGAGCTCAAGTAGTGAATGCAAGTTCACACTGCGATATCTTTTACGGGTATTGTCGGATCCGTTTTTATTCGACGACATTAGTTGGATGTTTGTATTTTATCACAATAAAATAAAGTGATCCGCGAAAATATACTAAAGGCATATTACTAATGGTTGTACTTTTGTTGACTGTGGTAATTTCCTAAGTTATTTGTATATGCAAGTAAGGACCCAGTAATCATAAAGAATCTTCACTTTTGTGGTTGACAATTGGAGTAGATAAATTTTGCGCATTATAGAGGAGAGAAGGTAGTTTAGGACAGATTCACTTTTGATTTAGTTGATTTATGGATGCATGCTTTATCTTTCCTGTCCTGTAGAACTTATTTAATTATAGCAAACACACATAATTATTTTGGAGTTAGGAAATGGATAAATTTATAAATTTCAAAACTGTCAGATGCTGCAACAGATCGAATTATCCCCATTCGTATTTAAAACGTCGTAGTCGTTAATAGTATTTCTAAAATCTAAATTGATTTTGAATCTGATTGCAGAGGCTTTTGTAGAAGAAAAAGCCTGATGTAGTGCTGTGTACATTAACTCCAGTAGAGAGCGAACCATTCAGTAAACGGTAAAGCAAACACGGATCTTTTGTTCAGGCGTCCACTAAATCCCGTCAAATATCTACTCTGTGACACCCGAAGACATTTTACAATAACAGTACATTGTATCCTATTGATTTTGTTGCAAACTCCATTTACGATGCGGGTACTCCACTAAACTTGCTATTACGAAGCTTTTAACTTTAACTTGTTTCATCTTTTGGTACATTCAAGTTTACGTCAAAGAAATGACATTAAGCTTTTGGCCTGACTTACTTATAAAGACAATAGAACATTTTATTAATGTCTACACATTGAATTTTAGTGTACAAAATACCAGCTGAGTTTGTTGCCGGTTCTTTGCAAATCAATGTTCTTTTATTGAAACTTGTCTAAAGATTAAGAATAAAGATTTACAAATCAATGGCATAGTTTTGGCAATGGTGATACTAGTCGCAATTATGATTTTCAAAAGAATAATTATAATTGTTGTTCAATGCCAGCTAATCTAATTAAGGGTATAAATAGGTCGGTTAAAAATCGATTATTCTCACTCCAGGATAAGCATTAATTCTGCCTTTTCTACCATTTCGATTTGGTGAAGTTTAATAAATAAATATAATTTTATAAATA
Organism: Diatraea saccharalis; assembly: GCA_918026875.4. NCBI lineage: Eukaryota > Metazoa > Arthropoda > Insecta > Lepidoptera > Crambidae > Diatraea > Diatraea saccharalis. The sequence continues at coordinate 1,426,331 of OU893338.1, forward strand.
AACTTTAATTCGACCGTTTGCTAAGTGTTATTGAAATCGGCAATATTGATCTTGTGTTGAAAATTTATTTAAGGTTAAGATTTTCTTGCTACAGAATATCTACATATATGTGAGGAAGTCCGGGAGCTGTTTATGTTAATCATTATTTATGTGCGAGGCACTTCAATACCTGTATATGCTTTCTCCAATACTTTCCAATTCCTTCGATTTGGTTAGTCTACTGGTTAGTCTTTGGTTAGTCTGTTCGCAGCTACCATGATGATTAATCAGCTTCTGTTTTAAGCTATATGAGTTTTTAATTAGTTATTTTCATTTCTATATTAAAACAATACACTTTCACAAAAAAATTGTCGAAAGATCAATAAATCTACTGTTGAAGAACGAGGAAGTACGTAAACGTACGTTCAAACAGCTTCGGAAACCTTTAATAGTCTTCGTGAAAGCACTATCTTTTACTCCGACAATAAGGTCCATTTTTGAACAGTGTCGGCTTGTTTACTGGACATTAGTTGCGTGCTGATTGCTTGTCAGTATTGATTGATGGTGATACACATTTGGGGCTGGTCATTTGTCCGCCGGCTGAGAGGCTGTCCGCACCAAAGTCTGTCATGATTCTTGTGAATCGAGTCAAACGTAATGTTTTCTCGTCCACATATTGTTTTTGACAGAATTATTTTATATCTTGTTATTGCAGTTAACTGTTTGCGTTATTTTCATTCGCGTAAGACAGATAAGTAAATAAAGTCACCTTTGAATTATCTAATCATAGATTGACTCTCATCTATCAATCTTAACTTAATAGTGAGGTAATCGTGTCCAATATATTTTACAACATTTTTTTTAATATTTCACTACTGTAATGACGGAGAAAAAATATAGTATTTCTAGAAATTTTTCAGAGAGATTTCAAATTACTTTATAGCATTAATCTGTGATCTACGCAAATATTTCACTCCAATTAGGATCTCGTACCAACAATTAATCTATATAAGTGATTAGATTCAGTGATGTATGATTTATGAAAGTTTCGTAACCAGGTGCGCTTCGAGTTGAACAAGTGATCAGAGATATACATCTAACCGTGTCTGATTCAGCAATTAATACATTACAGAGTTAAAATACAAAATTATTATATGTAGCATATGTAAAATTCAACGTTTACGCAGAAGGAGAGTACGCTAAAGCCGATGGAACACAAATTTTGACAAATTCTGACACCATTGACGTGTTAGGTACGTTAAAATTGCAAGTAAATAAAAACTCGCGTTTTTCAGACCGTGTCACGATGCCGCGGGCCACGGACATAGAAAAAGGCCAACACAGATCGAATAACAAAACATACACGATCACGATTTCACTATCAAATCAACCGCGTGCTGTTAGAAGGTGATGTCAGAAGCCATAAAAACCGGTGAATTTGTATGAAAAGAGCAATGCAAATGGAAATCAGACAAAAGCTGTGTGTTAAGTGTATCTGTGGCGTTCACTCTTCTCTGCCTACGCTGCAAATAATATGGCGTGAAGACATTGATAGATAGAGTATGATGAACTAAAACGAAACTCATCGTATACCTGACATATGGAATTCACTAAAAGTTTCCGAAATCAATAATAAATATATTTTTTGCTTCGAAAGTCGAACCGATTTCAAACTTTAAAAAGTGTGAAACAATACTTATCTTGAAAGCCTTCATTGTTCAAGAAACTGCTAAGCTTTAAGTTCTCTTATTTGGAAAGAAAAAAATCTTTTGTAGAGTCAAACACTGTAGCAGTCTTCGCATAGAGTCCATTAGATTCACACGTTGACTTTGAGAGTGACTTAGTGTCAAAATTAAATTCAACTTTATTGCTATTGACTGAAAGTGAACATTTGTTGTGGAAGGAATATATAAAATATGGCTTCGTAAATAGAATCAGAGCACCTCGCCCGTGGGGATATGGCACGGAACTAACGAACACAACACTGAAACTTTATACAAGATAATAACTGACATAAGGCTTATGAAAAAGTTGGATAGCTTCGAAATATACTGGTTCAAATGGTCTTTTGTTTTTCTTACTTTATTTTTAGGTAATACAACAAACATTATTAGGGTAATGTACCTACTAATTAACGATTTTTAGATTAATAACTTTAGTCAATCTTTAATAATGTTCTTTCTTTATTTAGATTTATAATTAAAGAACAATATTAAAGTCCTAAGGGTGTTTTACGAAAGTATAGATAGATATAATTTACCGTAAAGAAAATATTTCAATCTGAAGGAAAGAAGGCAGTAAATAATTAATAATTTGAATCAGCCGGGACATTTAGGACTACTAAATTTTTTAATACAATTCTTAAATTCAGTAAGGTTCATTGAATATATCTTCAGCCTGATAAACTTAAATGATTTAATTATATTATCTAAACATTTCCAAAAAAAAGTTATAATAATTTAAAATAGTAAAAAATCGGCCCAGTGCTAATCGGCCCAGTGCTAATCGGCTTTGCGCACGAAGGGTTCCGTAACGAAAATGAACAAAAAAATCACGTTTGTTGTATGGGAGTCCCCTCCCTATTATATATACTTTTTAAAAATGATTTTTTAATCATTTTTCGTCAAGAATATTTTTCAGTATAGCATTGAGAATGCAAAATTATTTCTTTTTTGGTATAGCGGCAATAGAAATACATCATCAGTGAAAATCTCAACTGTCTATCACGGTTTATGAGATACAGCCTGGTACCAGACGGACATACAGATAACGAAGTCTTATTGATTGGGTTCCCGTTTTACCCTTGTGATACGGATTCCTAAAATGTTACTGGTAAATAAACAAAAAATTGCCGCTAGCCAAACTAAACGTCGTCTCATTTAGGGATGACGATACGAGTATCTATTACTTGATACTTTCTAAGTATTCACTCGATACTTTTCTTTCGATACCAAGTATTTTGAAGATATTTTGAAGCGAGTAACGAGTAGTATCGTATAGTAACTATTTGTATCGGTACTTGATAATTCACTCACCGAGGAGAGTCTCGCGTGCTCGACTGTTTACTCTGTGTTAAGGAGTCTAAAGTCTGTCTCATGAAAAATTCCCTCTGGCGCGGTGTCTCTGTCGTATGATAATAAGCATTGCTAGCACCTATTTATTTTATGTAGTCAAAGATCTATCTGGAGAAAGTCCTTCCAACAAAATTTTTAAGTGATACCTAATTATATGCATCACTTTTTATGCCTGGACTTGCTTGCTCCGTAATCAGAGTATTGCTATTAACTATCAAAAGTATCAAATCTGTTCTAAAAATCTATAAAAATGTTGACTATGTTGAGGTATTTTAAAGCTATCCGATAAGAGTAAGTATCGATACTTTTCATTCGATACCGAGTAGGTATCGATACTTCATGTCCGATACGGTATCGAGTAAGATATCGATACCTAGATGGTATCGTTTCATCCAAAATCTCGTCTAGTTTAGTAAGCGTACCAGGTAACTAAATAAATTAAACTAGGTGTTACTGGTAATTTACTACTCGTTACTGGTAATGTATTACTCATTACGGGTAACTAAATTACCCGTTACCTACTGGTGATGAACCTAGAGGTTACTCCTAATTAACTAGTCATCACCGGTGACGAAACTGTAACTTGTCAAACTAAAACTACTTAATAGATGGTAAAAATTGAATTCTTAATACTCTTGTTGATACTAAACTCAACTTTCAGTGCGGTAAACAAAATTTTATGAAGTTCCGGTTCAGTGTAAAATATTTATAATGCAGTTTTTACCCGACTGCGCGACGTAAAGGAGGGTAATGTGTTTATCAGTCTATGTATGTATGTTTGTTTCTATGTGGCGTTCTAGAGACCAAATGCGTAGGCCAATTTTGATGTTTTTTACAGAGTAATCAAAATTCACCACTGCGACAACCAGACGCCATATTGACAAAATGAAAAAAAAAATCGACGAACTATGTCAAGTGGGGTGTCGTTGAATAGGTATTTTAAAATCATCTTTAGGTTCCTTTTATCACTTTTCATTTTTAATAATATTTAGGATATATCACGATTTAAAGTTGTTTAACAAAACAATCATATTCACTAATTTTCTTACTTATTGATTTAAGTTTTTATTTAAAGTATAAACGATATATCGTACAAACAAAAAAAAACAGTGAAAAGTATGAAGAACAAATATTTTTGCGTTAAAACGTTAAAACGAATTTAAAAAAAATACATGAAAGAATTAACTTAAATAAAAACTAAAAAGAAAGAAACAAGCCCAGTAGTTTAGAATTCTGTTAAGTAATACAGAACAGAACGACTCATAGACGGGGCCCCTTGGGAAGATTCCATTGGTAAAATTTGAATTTGAATTTTTGATTTTTTTTTAAATAAATGATTTTACTAACATAAAATACTCGTAATTAGATTTTGAACGAATTTACGTTTCTTTTGCTCCTCATTTGTTTTTCGTTTCTTCAACTTTCAGTATTTATTCATATATTAACTATTATTGGCTTGTTAGAATTTCTGGATATTTATTTATGACCATGCACCTATAGTACTATTGTAATCGTATTAAAAATGTGAAAAACTTTTTAAATTCATTTGAATAGAGAAACGGCGAAATCGCCAATTTGAAATTGAATCATTCAATCGAAAAATCCTAACTATATAAGTATACGAATGTTACGTTTGATATCAGCCATCAAAGATAATTATGCTGTCTGACATAAGGAAACAAAAGGGATAAGCAATTTATCAGGAGTAATACCGTGATGCCATCTTTTTGTGTGTACAATCCGAGACCTACGTCTTGTTGAAGAGGGACGAAAGATTGTTTTAAACATATAATATTTTTTTGTTTATAAATCAAGTCTCTTTTCATCACTCACGTCAAAGATTAAATTGGCAGCGTGGTTCGAGAAAAATAATTGTTTTTACAGAATTCAGTTTTCTGTAAGCACCAGAATTAATTATCAGACCAATCGATGATTAAAATAAAGAAAAACTCCGGCATATAAACAAAAGCTTGGAAAATTGTAATTTCCAATAGTCAGGCACATTTTAATTTGCTCTTTTGAGCAATTACTTTTTGTGGTTTTGGCATTTACTGTGCTATCATCGTCACTCATAATATTGCCATTGTTGGAGCACTTCCTTTGGATGGAATTAAAAAAGTAGAACATGACAACTCCATGCGGACTCAGTACCAGAGTCTAGTTCTTTGAGTATTGGAAGATGAATCTTAAATTGCACTAGAATAAAAAATCGATCAAAAGAGCAGACGGCCTAATTGTCCAAAGATCGGTGTTTAAAATAATAATTAAAATGTCTTGTTTTATATTATGCTGTTCAAACACTGAAATTGCTCAAGAGAGCAACTAAAAAGGTTCGACAAGATACCAGTTCTCAATTTTTTCGAAGTAACTTTTTCTCTGCAACTTGAACCTTTTTGATGAGTTTAAGTCAATACTTTGTGTCATTTGAACGGAGATTTCTGGCGAGTTTGTACCGAAGTATCTCTGTTTACAAAAGACGGAGAACAATTTGGAGAATTCGCAATAATGTTTCCATACCTTATAACAAAGTAAACTGTTGAAGTAATTAATGTATTTTGGTCTAAAGATATGTTGGACTTTGTAAAAGGTTAACTGAAATGAAACTTTATGAAGATGAAATACAGGTTTAAAACATAACTGTAAAATGCATAATTTCTTAAGTTAAGGATATAATAACGTACACTAAATCTACTCGTTTTAACAAGAAAATAAACAAACATTTTAACGTAAAACAGTTTATTCTACGGACGCCAGTTCGTGATAAAAGAATAGTGATTGCATTTCCAGTGTATTATTGTTAGTTTATAATTGTAATTACAAAATTATTAAGTAATCTTAATGGTTTTAAAGATTCACGAATTGTACAAATTTCAAAACTTGGACTCATTCCAAGTGAGATGATTTTAAAATGTGCCGGCTTGAAATAATACAGTTTTAACTAAACCTAGGGGTCGAAGTTCCATTTAAATTATTCACGGCTGTCTCTCTTTGCGACAAAGTAAATGGGGGGGAATATTTATCCTTTGCTGGGGTTTAGCGAAATGTTTGCCGGCGCCTCTCGCAATATTGTCATCGATTTCACGTCATCCCGATTGTAGATTAATCGAATGGGGATCGAGGTGACATAACATCGCCGTCGATCGACGTGCTAGTATAAAGAATTTCCCTAATAGTTTAATTATTTATTAGGTTCAGATAATTTTATATATCAAAATATTGTTTTTCAGAAACGTCGATATCTACATAGCATCTAAAATCTAGAATTTTCTCTTTAATTATAATTTTTTTTGTAGAGTTTGTTTAATTATCAAAATATATCTTGCTTTCAGAAATATAATTAGCTAATAAAATAAAAGACAAAGCAATAATAACAAGTGCTTTTATATTTTGAGATTATGAAAAATTTAATAATATCTCTTTACCTTTGTTGGTGAAGAAGAGGTCCTTAAATTTTCGTTTTACAAATATGAAAAGGGCAAATTATCAATTTCAGGTTAAATCTATTTATGTAGATGATAATTTAAATTGATTTTATCACTTAATATTTCAGATTATCCATACTAATATTATGAAGAGAAAAAATGTGAATGTTTGTTTGTATACTTATTTGTGAGAAACTAGGTCTATGCTCAACAGTGGGCGTCATACTACTCGATGATGATTGTAATGAGAAGTCGAACGAAAACGAAATGTCTTCCAGAGAAGTCATGTTTTACTTTTGTATTTAATACAAGTGTATGATCATTTATTGATAGACATCTCTGAGTAGACAATTCTTCTTCAGCATTTTCACTAACAAGCCTAAAAGTGACATAACTCAGTATCATGCTCTGGTTCACTCTAATACATTATCTCTCTCAGCCATTCTTTCTTGAAAAAAAAAACTATTCCGACGCCCTTCTCTCCATAAATCAAAACCTTTTAAGGTATAAAATAATACAGGAAACTTTCTCCGGACTCCCAACTTTTAGGTGTGAAATAATTTGGACAATACTGAACCTTACGCGGTTATTTCAAGGTATATTCCACGCAAGCGTAGGCGGCAGTTATCGTACTGGAACTAAATTTACGGTATGAAGGAATCTATGTTTTTTCTTAAGTTCACCCTGTGTTTCAAACGGTGGGGTTAATTGGGAAAGTTTGATGTGGGTCTGTGATTTCGAAGACATCTTTATGACGTCACTATTTGATTGGGATTTGGTGAATTGCATTAATGCAGTCCATGCTATTTATTCTTCTTTTGGCTGTTAGGGAATAAAAACTATCATAAGAGTAACAAGAATATTTTGAACTAATTTATAGACTATTTATTTGTTTCCGGGACGGCTAAATGTCAATTTATAGAAATTTATTTTAAGATAGTGAACTGTCGATTGAAATTTAATAAAATTTTACTTTTTCTATAATTATTGTAAGTTTCCCATAAAATTGCCACTGAACTTCCGTCGGTAAAATCTTCCATGCGACTAAAACACGACCCTAAAATAAGATTTTAAACATACGGCGGTATCCTTTAAAATGCCTTGGCAAACCGCCCGAAATAATTTTATAGGGTATACTTTAATTTAATATATAGGTGGCTCCGCTTCTGATAAACAAAAGTTCAACCTTTTTAGTTGACCAATCAAAGAGGTCAGTATTAAAAGTATTATCATAAGTGGATACAAAATAAACCATGCCTTATTCTGATGAAAACAACTGCTCTAAGCTTGAGATGAAACCTTAGTAAATATTATTAGCAAAAAGATAACTTACCTTATTTCTAAGCCAGTGTGCAGTATAAGTTGAGTCAAATTACATAGAATTTTTAAAATAACTACTTAATAATCATACATGAATTTCAGAGTTAGTTATAAATGGATATTGGCAAACTGTTTCCTTTTCAATGCTATAGATCTATTTTTTTTATATCTTGTTACCTAAAGTAGAATAGAAAAACTCATACTTAGTTCTATTCTCAGCTCTACGTGGCAACAGAACAATATTCGGCTCCAATTCTCCTATCTGTAGAACGTATTTAGTCGTAAATGTATCTACTTATATCATTGATATTTATTATAATTTACCTAACAAGCTCCGTAACATTATTGAAGTACCTATACAAATAGATAAAAATGATTTGAATTCTTATTAAATTATTCCAGGCCTTGTGACGATATAATCTAATTTATTGTTAAATAAATTTATTTCCTCAGAACGTGTCCCATCTGCCTATAATGCTTGAACTTGCAAAATTAGCTCATTGTTATTTGGCGATAAACTATGGTTATGAATAAAAACTGTATTAAAACAATAAAAACATATCCACAAATTTCTATCATAAGAAATTTAAACCTAAATTTTTCACAATAACATTCAAATTTCAATGCTATGAATCCGTAAATGGATGACGAGATTTTTTATTACTGAAAAAATAAATTGGCAAGACTTCAGTAAGTGCTGCTTCTCCCATTTAGAAATACATTTTAATAATTTAATCACTCCATCGCACCCAATAACGGTGCTTATTAGAACGTTTTAACAATACATTAAGTATTTTTGATCCATGTATCGTTTTTTTTTTTCATTCATGTGCCCTCGCCGTATAAAGGTTTTATATCTGACTTATATCCAAGGTATCCTGCAATGCGAACAAATTGTTATCCTATACATAGGGTTCCTGTGAAAACTTCAACAAGAAATACGCCTATGTACAGATACAATGGACTACACTGAGTATTGTTCAATAATGATTTTATGCTTCCATTTTCTGCTTTCTAAAAACGAAATTGATTATGTTCTTATTCAAAAGCAGTACTGTCAATTGCCGGCTGAAACACCCGAAAGCGAGTAATTTCACACGTTTTCGTGATGGCGTGTATTTGTGTCGGGTGTTTGCATTGATAGGGGTAAAATTGGATACTTTTTTTCTGGCAGGACTGCTCTTCGTTTTGTTGCTTGTGCGGTGTTCTATTTTGTACTAAAAGGTTCAATATCTAAAGTTATTTACGAAATAAAATGTATGTTTGTTTACTCGTCAAGTTTTCTCCCAACTCGTGTCCCTGTATTGAAAGTTGTTAAGATGATGTGTCAAGAAACCGCTTGGCTTACATTGGTAATGACTGAAATTTGTCGGACTTGGTAGTATCTCATGAGGTATATAATATAAGCTACATTTTAAGCACGTAGAACTCGGCAAAAGTTGCAAAACTGTTGTTTCCAGAGAAAAAAGTATTTTAAAGTGATTGATTGAAACATTTTGTAACCTGACATGAAAGTAAAAGGTGTAGAGTAGAGTAAAATTGCAGGTTTGAGTCTCATCACGATCGCCTGAGACTGTCGAATTTTATAAGTTTATATGTCAAATATCAAAACAGAATTGTATTGTAAAATATTATTTATTAGAAGAAACGAAGATAATGTTAAAATGTAAATAATATCTGACAAAATTCACTCTCTAGCGTATGCCCGTAAAAAAATATTGTCTAAAATAGAAATGACGGAGTCCTTCATAAGAAGGTTCCACAGTCCATAATCGCCAGTAATATGTCGAAAGGTTACAAAAATTAGCCTTCTCTGTATTCTACGCGTGTTGCCTGCTGGAGGGTCCGATTGTGCCCTGGGGGAGCTATTCTGGACGCTTCTTAAATTGTGAAGAAGGTACGTTTTCGCCGGCGAGTCGAGTGGAAGGATAAATGTTTTTGTGTTTACTAATATTTTGTCTTCTAATAAGTTCAGTCTCGAGACATTTAGAAAGAAAAGATAATCTTTTTAAAAATAATTTTAAATGCAACCGTTTGAACAATAGGATTTTTTGAACAAAACTGACACCGTACGGGTCGGCTAAAAAACTGTTCTCAATTTGACTATGGCTTTTGCTTACTCTTACATCACAAGACGGGGAGTCTTAATGGTAGTTAACGGGATCAATCAATAGTGAAGAATAGGCCATATCCCATCACGTAGGCCCAGTGCTCATTGATTGGTGGAATGTAATGTCATTGTTTTCTTTTCCGAGCTTTGTCAAAATCTACTTCAACATTGAAATCCCAACATTTTGTTATCTAAAGGTCTGCTCAACCCAATTGTGTTATAACATGATGACAATGTACAAGCTCAGTGTATCGCATACAAGAGTTTCAGCCTTTTAGGCGAGCTCTTTTCAACTACACATTATGTTAATAACACTCCATCCTTCGTAAACGAAATAAAATAGTCCTACCCAAATGTTCCTAATACATTTCTCAAACAATTTTCTGTTGTAAACGGATCAACGGACTATCGACAGGTATACTCAATACTCCCCGATTTGTAAGTAAAGAGCTACGTGACCGTCATTGAGAGAGAGCGGTTAGGACGGCCCGCGTCTGTCCCAGGCCTTATCTGAATTCTAAAGGACAAGTTGAAAGACTTATTCCTGGATATTATGAAATATATACAGTATGAGAAGGTAAAGTGTTTCGTGCTGACTTAGAACACAAAACAATGCGCCCTCGATTCGTCATGCCGCGCCAGTCGTATGTTCAGTAAAAGGCAGTGCTTAAATTCTCTTTGATGTTTGGTTACATTTCAGAGATACTATTAAATTCTAAACTTTCAAGTAACGCTGTCAATATTTTAAACATAGATTTAAACAATTGAGGTAACAAACTGTTCCAATGAGATTTAAGCAGACTACAAACTGTCACTGACATAGATATAGTTTTATTATTTTACTGGCTTCTACCAGCGTGGTCTAGTTTTAAGTCCAGAAATGAGAAAATTCCATAAAAACTTTCATCCCCTAATTTAGCTCCTTTGGGGTGGAATTTTCAAAAATCCTCTCTTAGTGTTCCTCTGTGTGGGTACACTCCCTAAGGAATCTTCATGCCAAACTTCTACTTTCTGCGCTCAAAAGTTTCGCCTATACGTTGTCTGTCAGTCAGTCAGTCAGTCACTCGGTAACGCAGAAATTTTATATACATATATATAGATTTTATATTTATGGTGATAGGGTATGGCCATAGATCTTTTCTTTCAACGTGGATAAACAGAGATTTTTCACACACATTCGTAGTTTAAATTTATTATAATGAATTCCAATTCAAATAAATTTTCACAGACAAAATGTTACGAAACTAAACAATAAAGGTAATTAAAGAATATAATGGAAAATAATCTCAGTTAAACTAACGTCGTCAAAGAAGTCTATTAGATGAACACTAATCAAATATAATATAGAATCAACTGTTCAAATTACCGGTAATAAAACTTGAATAAAGTTTTGAAGTTTCTACCTACGGCCGTTACGAAGATATGTACGCCTCCAAATTGCTTCACATTAATTTTGATTGTTCCATTAATTTGGATTCATCCATCCGTTAATTTTTCAGCTGCTTCCATCAAAAGAGCGTTTACAAAAAAAAATAATAGTTATAGTTAGCAGTGAAGTATTAAAATATTATACTACTATTACACCTTCATTCGTAACATAGTCTCGTTACAAATAACTCTTAAAATAACATCCAAAAGTATGTTATTTTTAAATATAAATATGTTATTATAGCAACATAATGATACAACAAGACGAAGAAAACCCTTTGTGTTGGTAAAATATTTTGTGAAGCTCTCCGTAAGCTTTTCCCGATACCCAGAGCTCGTGTAAATAAAAGACAGTATTATGATTATCTATAATCGATACCTTTTAGGTGTCCCAACACTAATAAGAAGGAAGGTTATTGTTTCTATCGGACTGCCGCGCGAAATGTAATAAACAGTGATTTACGCCTTTATTACGATTGGGGGAGAGTTTCTTTCGTCCCAAAGGTGATTTCAATTTGATTCTTCCTCTCTAAAGAGGTGTTTTCGTAGCTTTTATTCGATTTCCAATTGTTATAATGGTTGATAATGTCAGATTAGCTTTTTCGAAATGATTTGATTAGTTAAGTGATGTCATGTGGCATTTCTCCTATTTTTATAAATAATTTTTGTATTTATTGATACTAAAACAAAGACCAATTTAGATTAAACTTGAATTCTTATTTAAAAAAGTATGTTCCTTTGAAATATTTTCTAAAATAAAAAGAATGCAAAATTATTTTATAGACAATGAACATTTTCATATTATATGAAAATATAATAATGTTTGGAATACTTCTCTCATAGAAATATGATAAAATCAGACATTTGATGAAATCCATACAGGATTTACAATGATCAACACGGAAGATATTAAAATAACAACTTGATTATAATATTTAATTTTTCTGCAGACTATATAAACAAATACCAAGTCACTTATACGGAAAACATTCAAGTTCTAATGTTAGGCACTTGTCGCCGAAAAACCCAACTGACCAAACGACAAACAGTTCGTTGTGGTACACATAATACGCTTAAAGCGATTATTGCTTTTTTACAAATGAAACCTATATTTCATTACCATCTCATGAAATCTGGAATATAGCCGTTTAAAAAATGTTTAAAATTAAGCTATAAAACAATCTTGGAAACAAAATTTTCCTATAATTTGCAAATAACCATTTCATTTTTAGATCGATTTAGGCCGTCGTATTTTTTTAAAATTTTAATTATTTATTTAATCAAATCATCAAAACCTTTAATGGGTATCAAACCCATTTGCTATAATTGAAGAAAAAATAATAATAATATTTTTTTGAATAGCGTAAAACATCTACCATATTCATTATTCAAAAAATATATATTAAGCCTTTGTCACGTGGTATGATATGACGTTTCTAATAATATCCTATACTTTAGTATCCGTTGTTTGTTCTTTCTTGGGCTGTCGTGCAAAAAGACTCGATATTCAACATATAAGCATATTATTTCTATGTTACGACACATATAGCTTATACAATATCTGCAATTTATTTTTAACTAACTGCCAAAGAAGATTTAAAAAAATTGGATAGTTCAGTATGCTCTAATGATTAAAGTTAAACTTTGATTTTTGGATTACCGTGTTTCTCCTGAATAGCTTGTCTCCTATTACTTATTCCACATGTTTGTCTTGACCTTCGCCTAAGGCGACTGTTACGACAATGTACTAAACACTAAAATGCACTTAAGAGATGGGAGCAAACAGAATTTGGTAGGCAGTTGCGGATTCTGTACGTGAATGTCTAACTCTGTACTGTGTACAAACAATAAGGGTAATTTCTGAAATTCTATCATATGAATTAAGCGGGCTCCTTCATCGTGCAGAGCTTTAAGCACATAAAACAATACAAAGTAACAAGTAAATCAAGTTTGTATACAAAGTTATCGCACCTACATTTTCATAATGATGCAACAACGGACCGAGTTCAACCAACTGTATAAAATGTAAACGGAAAACTTCACTCATTTCTCAACGTGTATTCAGAACTAATGTATTACTATATGTCTTTAATAATATGTATAGAACATCACATATATTGCTCAGATTCCAAGATGAGTAGTTAGAGCCCCCGTATTATGGACTACGAAGGTACCACAAAACCCAGACCTGAGACAATATAGAAAAGTTCATTTTCTACATTGACCCGACCGGGAATCGAACCCTAGACATCAGAGATGGCGACACCTTGTAACCGCCGCGAACCACTCGGCTACGGACGTCGTCTAATATTATAATAAGAAAAGATTGAATTATTTCTTTTCATTATATATGCTCCGAAACTACTGAACCTATTTTGAAAATTCTTTCATCTACGAGAAGCTACATCATATTATTGATATCTTATTATAGATCGACTAAAACTGAGACAATTCTTTTTTGACTTAAGAATGTCATCACTGTGTATTTGGTAATGCATAATTCACTATTATTTCCATTATGTACCCTGTATTATTAATACATTATAATTATAGCGGCCTAAATAATTACTTACTGAGAAATAAAATTTAAAACTATTTTTATACATTTAAGTATAATATATTTTCCAGCTAAATCAACAAACTAAATGTGATAGAAAAATAATTATTCAAGTTAAGAATGAAATTTAAATGAGTACAGATAAGATCAGTGCCAATTAATGTTCTGTTGTTTTGTTCCGGTAAATGTGTTGCCGATTGTGTGCAAGTTTCCCGAATCCAACAACGGAAAGTGTCAAACTATTTAGTTAGGACATGTGTTCGAATGGGTATTTGGCACAGAAACTGTCTACGTTATATCGGCGATAGTTTCTTTGCTAAGTTGGAAATTGTGTCTCCGCGTTCGACATGCTATAGACAACTGCACATTATCGGTTTATCCAAAATTGACGAATTTGACATCTTGTGATAACTACATATGTGTACATGAACTATTTATAGTCTTACCTACAAATAGTTAGGGCTATTCGAAAGTAAAGCTATGCGCGCACTGGTGACTTTTTAAGAACGTGTGCACTCCAGCACGTTAGAATAAAAACGGAACAATATGTCACGTTAAAAGAAAATCATCAGTACGCGCATAAATTTAAGAAGAGCGCGATGGCTCATGTGTCTTGTGTCCTTTGAACTAAAATTGAGATAAGATTGTTCCTTCTTGCTTCAGGAGATGATACATTAATTGATTTATCATCATCGTCAGCCCATTACTGTCATACTGCAGAGTTCGAATTGGTTACCAATTATCTCTAACTCTATCATGCTAAGGTACCAAATCATGAAAGAGTTCAAGATAAAAAATATTTATCTTGAATGGATAACCAAACAACTATTATCAGTCCTCATGAATCAGCGCCATCGAGATTAAATTGATTACCAATTAATTTCTACGAAACAGTTAAATAAAGTACCAATTTGAGTACCTACTCAACTGAATGTGTCGTATAACATACAACATTTTAAGCTCTCTTTTCTTCAGTCCCGCGCTACCAATTTTGTTACCGTTCACAAAATTCATTTTGTTACAATCGGAAAGTTTCATTGTAGTTTTACGTATTTCAGTGAATAGAAACTATTGAAAATAAAAATTTACAACCACATCGCACTCACTGCAATGGAGACGGAGTTTATTACGTAAGACATAGTAATATCATTAAATTATATAAGTTGAGTATTGATATAAATCTTAAATCGTGACCTAGAAGCGAAATAGAAATATGAAGTCGTAAAAGTCGAGTGGGGAAATGGGTTTTACCTTCCATTTTATACACAGAGTGTGTGTGTGTGCGTGTGAGTGTGTGTGTGTGTGTATTATTAGATGAAAATCGTACTTCCATTCGTTTTCAGATACAGCAGTTTAATAGTCAATTTATAGGGGCTCGGACAACTTTCTAAAGGTATTTTATATTAATCATTATTACAAAAATCACAAAAAGTATTATTTTATGTAAATAAACATCATTATATACCCAAACATATGTTTGAATTTAACTGTTTAAAAATCCGCATGAACAGTGTCTTGGAAGACATGACGTCATTTACGGGGTAAGCAAAAGGTATTTCCACTGAAAAAGAATTAATCATCGTCTGCAGTACTTTTATTTAAACTCAAAATCATTGAAATTATTCTGCACTTTTAATGTTTTTCACGCTTTTTCTAGATAGTTTTTCTACCAATTTAGCTACAAATGACGTCACTTGCTCTGATTGGCGTTTCCTTTGACATAAAATATATGTTTATTTTTTCATGTGAAAGGAAATTTAGCAAAAACATTCGGCGAATAATCTTTAAAGTTTAATAACTTTTTAATCACACACAAATCAATTTTTTATTTCATTGCTGTCCGATTGCCTATTCTGGATTTCCTGTAAATACTGATACAACTCGAGTTATATCAAGTTTGCTTTTTTTATGCATATGTCGAAAAATAATTTTAATTTCTATGTAATCAACATCTGATACATTTTGAGCCACGATATTAAAAAATAAATAAATCATGAGTTATATTTTTGGTAAAAATGTCAATAAAAAAGCTATCCGAATTGATTCTGCGCCTAGAATTTTCAGTCAAAGGAGTTTAAGTAATTTAACCTGTTTCTAAATAAAAGTGGTTTAAGGCAAATTTATTTTGAGCAATATTCTAAAAGTAACGTTCAGTAAAAACTTGAACCCTCGGAACGTATAATAATTTTCATGTTGAACTTTAAATATCTTACTCACTTGAATAAGGCTATGGCCATTCCCCTTACACAAAGTTCTCCATAAACACAAAGAAATAAAATAAAAGTTGAGGGTCGTCCACAAGTTTCGGACATGAGAATCGAACGTCAATACGTCGTCGTACGCGAGAGAAAACTTTTTGGTGTGTAACGTGAGTAGAAAATTTTCGGATTTTCCTTTCGTAGTTCGAAGATGGTGAAGTACTCTTTCGGTGCGTAATGATGTTTGCATGTGTACTAGGAATTTCATTGGATGAAGTTTGTAGTTTTTCGTACTATAAATGAATATAAGATAATAAATAATCGATATTTTTTATATACTAGGTTTCTTCATATGTGTGTGGATATTTCTTCTTCTTTTTTTATACATATTTACATTACTGTTTTGTCAGCGTTTTTTAAACACTTTTTTTTACTATACCTATATACTGCAGCCTTATAACTAATATCACAGATGATTGATGCCATGTCACGGTTTCCTTTTTTCCAATTTCATAATAATTTACATCTATTGCCTACTTTAAAAGTACTCTTCTTCCTTCCAATTATCTTTAGAAATTTTCCTTCTTGAGGTTTGTATTAATCTGTGTCTGGTCTGTGCATTGGTAGTTCAGTCTATGTGCTTAAAAAAGGAAGACGTTCTAAATTTGACAATTAGTCTAATAAACCTTCCCATTTAATCCACCACAATATCCAAGCGATGTAATAATTATGTAAACTTGGAAAATCATCGTTTCATATTTCTGTAACACAAGGATTTTAACTGCTTAAATAGGATCATAGTAGTGTGTGTGTGTGTGTGTGTGTATGTGTGTGTGTGTGTGTGTGATTGTATGAGTATTTACATAATAAGTATTTATTTATTTACTGTTTACTGCTCTGACAGTTTTCGTTCTGTCAGACGTTACACACGTTACTTTATAGTTTACAGAACTTCAGCGCCTGAAAGACTTTAAGTCTGCAAACAAATGTATGCTAATTCCGTAGATCTCTGCGAAATAACGCCTTATTCTAAAGAAAGAGCCGATTCGGTCGAGTCGCTCTCAAGTGTTACAACTAACAATACATTTAGCAATTTATCATTTTGCTTGCTCTTTTCCTCAATTATTCATTTGAGATCGGCGCAATATGTATTCTTTTTTCTTGCTTCTTGATCAGCGATCATCTCAACGTTCACTTCTTTCTTACACTTAACGATTCATGTTTAAATAATTTATGGCGTCCGTTAATATTTTACGAATAACCAAGTCACTCAAGTTTTCACGTTAAATATACAATACTTCCTTTACCTGTGTAAAACTCTACCAGTATACAGTCAAGCTTGTGGCATAAAATTCTTTGATGTCGAAGCGTTAAAGATAACTTAGCGGTTACGTGAACGTTTACAACTAAGGCTTAAGTGTTTCTAGAGTTATAAACTAACTAAAGTTGCAAAAATAAAAATAAATTTTAAAAATAAATTTTCAATATTACTCTGCCAAATAAATGTTTATTTTATATTTTTATTGTATTATTCTATCTTTTTATTTCAACGTAATATCTATAAACAAATTATCAAGAAATAATTATAATTATATAGAGTAAAACAGGTAACCTACTAAAGAAAGGATACGTTCAATTATTATTTTTCAATTTCAGCACCTACATTCTATTTAATCATAAAAGAAACTGTAAATAAAAGATATATCTTAAAAATACAACGCGCGTCGTGTTCGTTCACGTGGCGCATATCCGGAGCACACTTCTAAACCAATTAAGAAACAGTTACCGATTCGACGAAAATCGACTGCTGCTATTCGATTACATTCCCAGAATGTGATTCGATTTAAACCGGAATAATCGAGCTTTAACTCAATCGTAGCGTGTCTCAATGTGTGATTTTGTTTTGCAAGCCGAAATGAGATTGCGAGTAAATTTTTTCACTGATTCTTCCAAAGAGTTTTGTTTTGTCATTATTTAAGTACTGAATAGAGTATTAAGATCTTAGAATCATATTATTCTAAGGTCAAAGTAAACAGAATCATTCGTTCTAATCACTGTGATATAATAGAACGGTTACGCAGTTCGTACCTGTTAATTTATTGCTTTATAATATGACTATAATCAATCCTGAGACAATAAATATTGTACTGGTTAAGTAGCTTATGAACTTACATCCTGTAGGAAATACAAATGCCAAACGTTTGATACGGTGCCAGAGTTTTTGTATATTTTTATAGTTCTAAGACAATCACGTTATTGTAACACAGAAAAAGTTTATTATTTATATGACTATTAGTGAAAACGTATACCTTATAACCGAAAGTCATGATATTAAAACAGGTAATTATGTCTGTTACAATTTTTATTCACATACTTTAACAATTTTCTCTACCAAATATTCCTGTTATAGTGTTAATGGTATTTAATTATTCAGCGTGTCTTCAAAGTGTCCCATTTACAAAACAAACGTCCTTTTTTCTCAATCTTAATTAAAACTCATTGCATTGCGCGACACGGGTGCCTTCAACGAATTAATTTAGCAAACACAAAATATTCCCCCAAAAACAAACTGGACAAGCATTTTGAAGCTGTAATAGCGTTTTTAATTAAAGAACTAATAAATAGGATTTCTGTACCACGAGCGACTCTTAATGGTGCCTCTAAAAACAAACAAAAATTATTAACAGTAGTATATATCTGTTCAGAGTGTTATAACTTTGACCCGCACATCTTCATGCATGCTCTTAACTTCTATATTTACTAAGCTGTTGATATCGACCATACTTATATGTAGTCAACACCCAACCAACAAAGGCAAACCTGGACCAGGTTTTCATTTACGTAAGTCACTTTACAATCATTCATCTTACTAACAAGAAAGATTGATAAACATAATTTACATATTCTAATATTCTTATCGATAAAACTTTTTAGTTTAACGAGTTAGACATGAGTCTCTCATCTAGAATATTTGTGACAAATTTGCCGCTGGTTTTCTCTTCAACTATGAAACCTTTGGATGTTGCTAATTAAAATAAAAGAGATTCAGCAAATGTTCAGTCCGCTAAATGTTCGCCATACTGTCCTGTACAATCTCCCGAGAGTACAATACAACTTAACTGTATTTTTTGTCTCTTTCCATATTTACAGAGTATAATGAAAAACACTACTTTAAGGTGGATTCTAAGGCGGACGAATAAAAGTAAAGGACGTCTATAAAAGGGAATTATTTGCGAACTGTCTCTTAATGTTACCTCTTTTTTAAATTTTCAATGTAATTTATTTTTCGGTTGGATTTTATTGGATTTAAAATTTATTCATAATTTGCCATAATCAAAAAAATAAAAGTAGATACTACAAATAAAATCAAATCTACTCTATTTACCATAACAAAAGTAACATTTATTTTTCATCGTTTTTTTTTTCTTGGCACCTGAGATTTGAACTTTACCTACATTATTTTTATGTGTTTCACAAACTTCATCCGAAACAAGTGAATTATACTAAAACGTTGTCACTATGAAAATCAGTATTAATAATAATAAACATATCATGTATGTGGCTGCGTTGTGTTATTATGTCCATGTATTTGTCAGTTTCTGTATGTGGTATCTATATATTTATAAACGTATAAACATAAATATGAATATATAATAAAGTACCGTGTGCTTGATATTACCTCAAATATTACCTATATAATGAAGTACTAAATGAGTGAATCTGTCTCCTTGATAATAATTAGTCAAATTAGTCAAAATTTTATAATTAGTCAAAAAAGCTAGCTATCTTTATAAGTTGTGTAACTCTGTGATTGGCTTAAGTTACATACTATCGCATCACATTATTATAGTATGTATTTATAAATAAGCTGTGGAGTTTCTGAATAAAAAGAATAAAAATCATAAAAACATGAAAAAAGAGACCGTTAAGTTTACTTGTGTGCTATGTTGGTAAATTCTATAGAATATGTAGAGTAAACTGTTTTATATAAATAAAAATAAAATAAAATGTATAGTTAAAAACAATGTAACTGATTTCACCACGTAGGTTCGTTGTGAAAATCTATTTAGCTATAGCAAAAACGGTATTCAACGTTGTGGGACGCTAAAAAATAATGAAAAAGTGAACACAACAACTGGTAAAAGGCATCCATTGCTATGCATTCTAACCGAGCGGTCACTGTAAATATTAATACAGCACTCTCAATCTGCATACTCAAAAATATTGTATCGAATGACATTCTGTTTATTTATTTTTTTGTCTTTAAAACTCGTTTCTAAATAAAAATATCAGTAGACGATGAAATTCTGAAATATACAGATAAATACATCTATCTTGGAAAACAAATTGGCTTCGACAGTAAACAAAACGAACAGGAAGTAGAACGAAGAGCACAAAATACTTGGAATAAGTACTGGTCCTTAAGAGAAATATTTAAAAGTAACAAGCCAACTAATATTAAAACAAAAGTCTGGTCTTCATGCCTCCTACCAAGCCTAACCTACGCATGTCAAACTTGGAAGTATACATCGAATATAAAAAACAAAATAACTACCTGCCAACGCGGAATAGAACGAAGCATGCTGAATATTAAAAAAATTCGCCACACTAAAGTTAGAAATATCACTAAGGCCAAAGATGCTTTAATACACGCTAAAAAGCTAAAATGGAAGTGGGCAGGCCACGTAGCGAGGCTGACGGATGAGAGGTGGACTAGCAGGGTAACCAAATGGAAAGGTCCACACGGCAAGCGTCTCAGAGACAGACCTTTAATGAGATGGACAGACGAAATAACTAAAGTAGCTGTCCCCTGCTGGACGCAAATAACACAAGATAGAGAAAAGTGGAATTCTTTAGAAGAGGCCTTCACCTTCATCTGAGGAGGGGTTCTTGCAAATGCAATACATAAGAAATTGTAAAACCTAGTATAAGTTTTGATTACACTCTTTATTTTTACTTTATTCTTACATTTAAAATATGTAACTTAGATACCTACTTGCAAGAAATAAAAGGCTTTTTATTTTTTTATTTATTTATTATAAAACTCGTTTCATCGTCCGTAATACTTCCATTTCAAAGGTGGATTCGGTTATTATAGCTCGACTTTTATATAACTGTGGCTCTTAATGACTTACTAATCTAGTGTTATTTAAATATTAATAAGATGGGTGTGATTATGAATTCTGTCAATGTAAACTATTTCCGGTTATTTGTGTGAATTTCAACAGAGAAAAAGAAAAAATATTCTTACAATATTATCTTTACCTTAGTTGTTTGATACTAATTGAAATAGCATAATTTTGATTAAGGGCAACGTATGCGATGTTATTCAATATTTATAGTATAATATAGTTATCATTTATATATTTATGTATTCTAATATGTGAATATATCATTATTACTTATGCAAATAGTATAAATTTTCAATTGAAGTCCGATCCGAGTATGAAGTAAATGTACAAAAGAGTTACTGAGCTATAAATTTATTGCGGTACCGACTCTTCACACAACTGTTAATTCGATTCGTAGGAACCCATGTGTCTCGTATATTTTTCAAGTTTCAATCGAGCTTTTCTATTTTAACATATTGTACGGCTATAAAAAAAAACTAAATAAAAAGTTATTGGCACGTGACTTTTTAAAAAAAAAAGACAATACAAGACTAGTAAGCTGTTAGACCATTTTGCATATTATATGGATGAATGAAGTTACAAAAAGCCTTTCCATTTCTATTTGAATATATTATTTATATATAGCATATGAGCTGCTGCTTGTTCACTTATAAAAACTGAATTTTGTTTACAATGATATTTAGATACGAAAAGTGTATCAATAACATAACAAGTTAAGGTTGAAGTCTTCATACAAAACTATGAACTCTCCATACTACTTTTGTAACAAAACATCATCATTAGCGGTTTTACATCCCCACTGTAGGGGTTTAAGTCTTCCTTATGAATGCTTAAAGAGGATGGTCCACACTGGCCCAATGCGGATTGGAGGGTTTTGCAAAATACCAACGTAAAATGCCATAAGTATTTGAGAAATTATCTTTTTGGCTAATTAAACAAAATAATATAATATTTCGCCACTAACACGTTTGTCGATTTCAGTATCCGAATGGTTTGCACGTCGGTTTCAAGGCGTCGTTAGCTTTAAGGCACTCGGTCGGGTCAATGTAGAAAATGAACTTTTCTATATTGCCTTGGGTCTGGGTATTGTGGTACCTTCTTTTACTCAGATACTCCTTAATATGAGAGTATTAACTAGACATCTTGGAATCTAAGTAATATCTTGATGTTTACATTATATTTATTTTATATGTAGGTTAGTAATTCCTGATATACACCTCAGGTTTATTATCATATTAGTACAGTTAGTTACAAAATTTTACGATACCTATATCATAGAATCTCGTTCTATTTAATAATTTTCAAACATTTTATTTAAAACATTATGAGAAACATGTGAACGAAAATTGAAACAAGCAATTTCGTTAATTTATTGTTCAATTACCTATGCAGGACATGCATGTCATGGGGATTTAAAATTTAAAACGAAGCATCCACTTTGCTCGAGGCCGTTTTAAAATATGATTCGTTTAAATTGAAATATATTTTATTGCGGAATCCAACGTTTCATGGAAAAAACAACCTTCGGATAATCTGCAATAATAATTATTTATGATCTTATATTATGTAATTTGGTGAAAAATATATGACATTATTTACAAATTTAATTTAGACAATTAAGAAATAAAAACCACAACTTTTTTTTAAACATTATAATTAAAGCTTAGAACAAATCTTGCATTAATCAATAAACTCACCAATTATTATCATTAGTTATACAGCCATATTCACTATGTTTAAGTAACACGACATTTTTCTCGTCAGAGAACACAAACTGATTATCTTTGTCAAACGCTAAACCGTACACATTTTTCAAATCGACAATTTGTATCAAATCCCTGCTTTTGTAGATATAAGTGAAAATGCCGATGTTGGTACAAATGTATATCGTTCCTTCATTATCTTCAGTGATTTGTCTAACGGAAAGAAATTCGCTGAGTATGTGGACAGTGAACGTATTGCTATCATAAGTATAAAGGCCAGTTCTGTTTGCAAACACATAAATTTCATTGTTACCGGTAACGTGAAATAGATCCACTTCGAAATTTCCAAACTCTTTCACTGCCATAAACTTTCCATCTATCTCTATGTGCAGTTTCTGTTCCGGATAGCTGACGTAGAATAAATTGCGATTATAGTACAAAGACCAAATGTTCTTCCCTTTTTCTTTGTAGTAATCAGCTAACTTTGTGAGCATATTGTATTTGTAAATGCCATCACTACCGCCCAAATAGATATCATCATTCGCTTGATCTATTGCTACTGCACATCCTCCTCTTATTCCAGCTATGATGTGTTGTTCTTTTGTGGCCAAGTTTATGTCAAAAAGTTGGAAATCTGTATCTGTATACGTATCAGGTTCAGAATAACTGAAAAACAGCGTGTTCGTTGATTTATGAACTTGCAAGCTGTAAGGTCTTCCCATGTTGGATATTATTATTTCTCTATCATACCATTGCTCGTTAATTTTTAATCTGTTACACGTTTTGTGTGGCAGAGATTTTGCCGCTATCGTTAACGTAAGCATTATGAATCCTATATTAAAAACCATTTGCTGATATTATTCGCTGATTTACAATTTAAACTATCTTATAGTTAAACTTCACGAAAATGTAATGGTCAAATTAAATTACTAAAATAATTTAAGAGAAGTTCCAAATCCAATGGCCACATTAACAATGAGTAATTGTTTCTACTGATGATTTCTAACCGTAGAATGGTTGTTTACTTAAACAATTTACAACACAATGAACTCATACAGTTATTATCATTATACAAATGACATACTAGCAAAACATAATGAAAAAGAAACAAACAAAAGGTATGGTGATTTACTAATTGAAGACAGTTTCAAATTTTAGCTATCTAGAAATCAAAACTTTCTAGACAACTACCAACCAAAACGCCCTCTTTTTACGAAAGCTCGTCTATTCAAAATCAAGGAGATGATATGATAATTTTCTATTACTGAATTCTGAAGCATAGCTGACTGACCAGAAATAACATAGGAGTGGCATTCATTTGTATCGTATAGTTGTTTTTTATTATCACTCAGGATATCAAAAACAGTGAACTTTCATGAACAGGCACTATCTTATTTCACGATACAAAGTATATAAAAATATTTTCATGGTTTAATATAAAAATAAACATACATTTAATGAAAACATTTTTAAATCATTATTTGATTTACAACAAACTAGGAAGAATATTTATCAGCTAATGATATGTTCCCTCGGCACTGATTTCGCCTCAGGATCCCGAGCAGCCATTGCTTTAATTGCTTGATAGCACAGGTTACTAGATTTACTAGGAAGTAATCTGTATATAGAATCTTGATCAGAATAAATTATATTATCATGTTCATCAAATGTTAATCCAAAAGCCTGATTTATTTGTGCTACTTGTTTGGTTCTAGTATACGGTTTGTCTTCTATATAAATACCGTCACTAGCACAAAAGTATATATCTCCATAACCATCTTCAACTATCTGTCTTATAACCGTGTCATCGTTAAGAAGAATAGCCTCTTTCTTAGGTCTTTCAACTTTATATAAAGCAGTGCGATTAGAAAAATATATGTCCATATGTTTAGATATAAAAAAGTGATCTATTTCAATGTTTCTAGCTTCAAAAACGGGCACAAAATTGTCGTCTTGGTATACGTGAAGTTTTTGGTTCGGGTACTGGATGTAGTAAAAGTTTCTCTTGACGAATATACCCCATATGCTCTTCCCTTCTTCGGCGAAGAATTCGGCAGACTGAGTTAGGAAGTTGTATTTGTATATACCATCATGACCGCCCAAGTAGATGTCGTCGTTGCCAGGATCGTAAGCGATTGCGTAGCCACCAGGGATGCCTCTTACGTCGTGACACTCTTTCTTGTCTACGTGACAGGTTGTTATAGTGAAATCGACATGTGTCACGTTCTGCACCTGAAATGTAATAATATTGATGTTTACCTTTAGTTCAGAGAAGTTTAAGTTTGATTTCTTTGAATCAATTGGGAATAGATATTCTGCAAGCATTCAAACCCGATACAAATCAAACATATTCTAGTTAGGTGGACAACATGATGAAATGAATTAATGCTATATTTCACCTATACTATAATTAAAACAATAATTATCAAAAAATCTCAAACAATTAAACCGATACCCGAATCAGACGTGAAACCGATACACCTAGTCAACAACAAAAGTCGCCGAAATCAATTTTTGAATCCATACATGAAATATTACTTCAATGAAGTTTACTAAAATTGAGTCCCTAATGTACCGATTCTACCTACTTTAATTATAATTATAATTACATTTCTCAAAACACTCAGTAAATTGGCGATAACAAAAAGGGCGCGTGAGTGTGTTTTTATGTATATTTTAATTAGCATTTTATTAATTAAAGTAACGTTTGATGTAAAGGCCATCAACAATTATTATGTTTTCATTTGAAGTGAGCTGTATTTAATTACCTTTATTGATGAAACAAGGTTTTCCTTCTATTTATAAGGCAATAAACTTTTTTTTTCGATAAACGGATATCGAATTTACACTCATTATTTCATTAATTTTATGTACATAATGCTTAATTGTCTCGGGATTGTGTTTTTATTATTAAAGAGCAAAATTAAAAAGTTCAGATAATTCGTCATTTCAGCATTTTCATTACAATAAATAATTTCATAATTACCGTATGACTGAAGAACAGTAACCCAGAGAACTTGTGCATGATCAAGTTATAAGGCCTTCCGAGGTCTCTGAATAGTATTTCTCTATCATAGTACACCTCGTGGAATATAATACCATCACAGGCCACCTTAAAAGTGATAATTAATTAAAAACATGAGTTCAGCCAGGGATGCGACGTGAAGATATACACACTTTATATCATAGCGAGTTTCTTTTAGTATTCCGTATCATTTGAAATGGGGACCAAAGTTAGTACTTGGTTCAAAACCACCTTAAGTAAGTTGACAATAGCAGAAGATAAATCGTCATAATAAGGCGTGACTTATTTTGGTTAGATAATGATTTAAACCAGATGCTGGAGTTTGTCTTAGTTTTGCAAAAATTGAAGTTTCTTTTATAATTTATAATTTTTTAAATGCGTCTGTAACGGTGTGCCATGCCACCGTTTGTTTTCCTAGGTTTCAGTATGCAAACTTTTTGCTTTTGAAATTCAACATTATTTCATTTTACTATTCGTCTTTCGTAATTTAAAATTTTGACTAATCAATTTTACTCTTTATGGATGTCAGTTCGTAAGAAATTCTCCTATACACAAGATGAAATTATAATATAATACAATATTATTGGTATAAATTTTACTATGTAATTTTAATAATTCATATATTATGGTGATACAATAATATAACATATTTACTAAATTAAAACTGTATTTTGTACGATCCAAAAGTGTAACAAGAAGCCCGACAAGGGGTATGTATTCGTTTATTTGATAAGAATGTATTAGTTTAAGTAACTTACGAACTGTTTTTTAAATTTATTTTTGTTTGTTACAGTTTTTTATTATTACCCTTATTTCATTAATAAATTATACTCAAGCTGATCAGCCTATTTAATTGACGAAGCACCGAACCCGTAACACGTCTTGTAATTATACTGTTTAATTTAAGGCGGTATTATTATTTTGCAACTAATGGTTAGGATTGAGAACTTTTACAATGATCGTGATGGATTGCGAGTTATTAATTAAAAATGTAGCGCAATATGTAACCCTTTGTCCCTTTCTTGGTTGCATAAACGTCCATTAAGGTTTAATGACGCCTTTAAGCTGTAATGAATGTCAAATTTGTATGAATAATGTCGTTTTAAACTAATGTCTTTTTAATGAACGTTTTTGAAACATGGTGTCTATGCATTATTTCAGCTTGTTTTCTCTTTTATTTTTAAGTTAATTTGAGTATTATTGACCGAACTAATTTACTACAGGTTATATATTTAATCAAATTCGTACAGGCGGCTAAATTTCTTAAGCTTAGCAGTCACAGCGGATATTCTATCATATAAAAAGATACATTTCTAATACCCAGTTTTTGAATTGAGAATTTAAAGTTTGGCACGTCTCAAACCGTACTTAAACCCTCTTAAAAGTTACTGAAACAACTTTTCTTTTCCAATTTTAACTTCAATTGACATCACATTAATAAAAATACGATTTTTTGCCACGTGAAACGTAAAAAACTTAAGTTATTGAGAAGAATAATAATAGTAATCAGTCAAGATCTTATACTTTTCTCAATTCAGAAACCGGCAGTTATCCTAGCTCAGGCTAATTTTTGAACACATGATGTTTTAGAATTATTATATTGTTGATAAATAAATTATATTATAAAATAATTACATACCTCCTCACTGTTACAAGGTTGAAATAAAACAAGCAAGACTACTGCGAATTTCTTATCGGCCATTTCGCTGTGAAACAAAATGTTTTTTTATTATTAACTCATATAATATAACTCGTAAATATACTCGAAGTTTATTCAGTTTAAACTGAAAGAACTTAATTTGATGGTCAATTGTCGAGGTTTATTTTACCTGCACCGCAAATACAAAGGTCTTGTCGGTGTAATAACTTACTTCAGACGTTGACCCGCTCACAACTTGATTGTTTCACTTATCATGTAGAGTTAGGTACAGGAAATATTAATTGGTTGATTGACCCCAAGAAGTATACATTCTGATTGTATATGTAAATGTAAGAATTTTTTTTTAAATACATAAAATTATAATACAACAAAAGTTTAGCACTACTTGATTAAATTGCGGTCTAAATGACCGGTTTGGGTTAGATGCGGAGGTTTGCGGTCACTAATACCGGTACCTACTAGCGCTATCTACATAGGGTTAATTTGCGTAATAACTCTATGTCTATACTACACCGTCATTAATTTAAAAGAGATTGATATGGAGGGTTAAATAGGGAATTGCCTTATTTATTCAGTAGAGAATTAAGATTCACAGTAATTTCTTAACAAATATATGTTGTTTAGAATTTTTTTATTTTATTTTAATAATGTGACGACAAAAATCAAAAATATAATGTTATATTCACCTTTACTAATATTATAAAGAGATAAAGTTTCTAATTTTATTTTTTGTAGGGGTAATCTTCGGAAAAACTGAACCGATTATGAAAACTCTTTCGTCTACGGTAAGTTACATCACATGTGGCTGACATAGGCAATAATTTAAGCGGGCAAAATAGCGGAAAAACAACTTTTTTATGAATCATCGATGTTATTTAAAGATTAATAATTCAAAATACTGCATATTAGATTAATTTAATAATATAAACAATCCGTTTTTTTTCACTAGGTTTTGAATAACGTATTTATTTAACTGAATCTTTATTTTATACCTGCAAAATATTGTAGTAGCATGATGTAGTCCTAATGGCCGAGACCTTGGAAGACCTGAACAATATGCTTGTAGATCTCAGTAGTGCATCCCATAGGTCTTAAAAGGTCTTAATATGAACATGGATAAGACGAAAATCATGTCAAACATCCATGTTGTACCCACTTCAGTTACAATTGGGAATAGTACTCTTAGAAATGTCGACTAGGACAGACAGTCCAGCTAACCAAGTCCAACTTCGAGAAAGAGATCTCTCGTCGAATTCAGCTCAGAGGGGCGGCGTTCGGGAAGCTACAAAAAATCTTCGCGTCCAAATTACAGTGTCTCAAGACCAAAGTCTTCAATCAGTGTGTGTTGCCAGTGATGACTTATGAAAGCGAAACGTGGTCGTTCACTATGGGCCTCATAAGAAGGCTCAAGGTCACCCAGCGAGTAATGGAGAAAGCAATGTTTGGTATCTCTCTAATTGATCGAATCGGAATCAGGAGATCCGTAGGAGAACTAACGTTACTGACATTGCTCAAAGAATTGCTCAGCTGAAGTGGTAGTGAGCGGGATACAGCGAGAAGAACTGTAGCAGATTGGGGCAGAAGCATTTTGGAATGCCGACCACGTACCGGACGACGTTCAGTGGTTAGGCCAGGTTAATTGACGATCTTATAAAGGTTGCGGGAAGCCACTGGATGCCGGCTGCGCAGGACCAATCGTCGTGGAAATCTATGGGGAAGGCCTATCCTCAGCAATAGGCGTCTTATGGCTGATGATGATGATGATAATATTAATTAAATAATGTATATGACACTTTGTAGCTATAAGCAATACTTGTAAAAGAAAAAATACTTACGTTACAAGTTATAATTGAATAACAATATGAAAATTTAAAACAATCTAAATGGTAAATAATTTCTGATATTTTATATTTTTTAACGGACATCAAAATCAAAAGGGGGTTATATGTTCGACGGCGATGTTGTTTTTTTATGTATGTTCACCGATTTTTTCAGCCAATTGTTGTCCCATTTGCGATTATTTGACATTTTAATAATTAGATGTGATCCATTGAATTTTATTTTACGTTATTTACTCATTAAGAACAATTTCGATTTTAACACTTTATATTGGAACATAAGTATTTGAACGAGGTTTGTGTATCCATTTATTTATCCAGGAATATAAACTGCTCAGCCAATTCAAGGGAAGTTCTATAGAATCCAATATTTCACCAAACTTACCTGAAATACAATGTTTATTTCATGGCGCTCCCTGCCGTAGAAACGAAATCAACTCGACTCACTATTGAAGCTACTGGAAGACAATTTATTTATCTTTTGGAACGATAAATCACAGATTGTATCGCGCCAGAGAGAAACAGAGGAATGTACGTATAACGACAACGTATGTGATGATGTTCCGCCACCTTATGGTGGTACGAATAAAATCTATTTTACAACGGTTCCGCTCAGCTCGCTCGATGTTCGTTTGTTTGAAAACAA
This sequence comes from Diatraea saccharalis, assembly GCA_918026875.4. Taxonomy (NCBI): domain Eukaryota; kingdom Metazoa; phylum Arthropoda; class Insecta; order Lepidoptera; family Crambidae; genus Diatraea; species Diatraea saccharalis. Next base: position 1,456,423 of record OU893338.1, read on the forward strand.
ATAGGCAGATTGTTTTTGTTGCCGATTCCCTATTTCATTGGCGCGTTCTCACTGTAATAGACGCGAGATGACTCTCGACTTGAGCTCGCGTCCGCTTATATTTATTTGTTGTTATTTGATCGTGATAAATCAACAAATTATGCACCAGAACCTTATTCGTTAATGTTAAGGCGTTTGTATTTGTATATTTTAAACACACGTTTGTTTTATACACCTGATATAAAACAATCTATTAAAGTTTCAACGGGTGGATTTTTAAATGTGTAATAATAAGTTTCTTCATTAACCCGACTGAGACACGATCCTGGGACCTAAGAGATGACGGTTTCTTGGTGGACGGACACACGCCGTGCTATATAAAAAATACAAATTAATATGATCATTGTGTATATGTAAAACTAGCTATTTTCCCGCGACTTCAAACGCTTTGATTTTAGTCTATATCACTAGCGTATAATGTAGCTTCCAGTAAGTGAAGTTGGTGAAAGAATTTTTAAAATCGATCCAGAAGTTTCGGAGCCCATTTAATGCAGACAAACAAACAAATCTTTCCACTTTATAATATTAACTAGCTTTCCGCCGGCGGCATTGCCCGCGTGGTCTTGTATTATACATAAAAACCTTCCTTTTGAATCACCCTATCTATTCAAAAACAAACCGCATCAAAATCCGTTTCGTAGTTTTAAAGATTTAAGCATACTTACGGATATAGGGACAGAGAAAGCGACTTTGTTTTATACTATCTAGTGATAATAAAGATTACATTAGCATCTGTTATAAAGAAAATTAATAACAACAGTATGATTATTACCAAAACATGGGGTAAATATTTTGTTCAATAAATTCAGACGAGTCTTAACAAACTAATCGACTGAAGTTGATCGTCGAAAATTACTTCAGGACCAACGGAGTTATTACAAATTATTTAATCTGTTTCTAGGAATTCTCTAGGAGCAGCATAAATTTAAATTTTAACTTAGGTCGGATCATGAATTATGAATTAACCTAATTCATTCCTTTAGTACTCACTAAATATAATAATCTGCACTTATGATTCTAGAGTTGTTAGTTTAGGGTGAAAACTTATCAAATATGAATTAGTGGATCATGATACTAGAAACGCTTTGTTCATATTAATTCAAGCCAATGATGTATATTTAAGAAAAGTTCATAAGTATAAAGGTAGGAAAGTCGTGAAAAAAATCTGTAGAATTAAAAAAAAAAACATTATTTTTGTTGAATGCGTAAGAAAATATGAAATTTCTCAAGTTTAAACTTAAAAGAGTGAACTGAAAGAATACTCGGCATTATCTACTGATAATACAAAATATTTGGATTTGTGTGTCGGAATACATTTGAGTATCATCATTAGCCATTTTACGTCCCTACTAGAGGGGCTCAGGCCTTCTTTAAGGATGGTTAAGGACGATGAGCCATGACCCTTCACGCTAGCCCAATGCGGATTGGAGGATATTAACGACTATAAATGCAGGCGGGAACAACAACTTAACGTGCCTTCCGAAGCAAGGAGTAGCTCGAGATATTGAATTTTTGGTCTCCCTCCCGTGAATGACCCTTGTGAAAGTTGCTTAACAACAACGATCGCCGGCCGCGGCGTCTATACACTACGCCACCGAGCTACTCAACGCCACCGAATTTGAGTAAACCATAGATTATGTAGCCCATTCTTTTCGATCTAACTATGCGGTAGTTATACAAAATAATATATATGACCCACAATAGATAAGAGAAATAAAATACAAATTTATTTATAATCAGCAAAACGAGGACACAGTCACAATAAAAAATATTAAGTTTTTATTAAAATTTCATATTACGATTTTGAAAGCTTCGTAAACATTAATGTAGTATGTTATAATTATAATTCTAAGTTCTCCGCTTGTTAATCACTTAAAACTACACAAACAAGCTCTAATTACATTAGCTTTGTATATTTCCGCCGTTTCACAGTGAACCATGCTCACTGTGCCCGAAATAACTGCGTACTTAAACTACCTCGTTCATAAAATAATACTTTGTTTGAAACACTTGTGTTATAATTTTAAATGTTGAAATTCTTCAGGGATTTTCCCTTTTCCGTTTGAACTCCGCTACATCAGGTGGATGGAGATTAGAGGCGTCACATTTTTCCGTACAAAAGTGTTTGTTTAGTTTAAAAATGCTTTGATACATTTTTTCCTTGTTAATATGAATATAGAAGAAAAACTTGTTTTTTTTTTGTATCAAAACAGCTCAAAGTAACTGAAAAACAGCTAGTTAATAAAAAAATATTAAAGTGATAGCAAAGATCGAACTTGTATTAGGGAAATCTTAGGTATTCAGAACCGAGACAATACAGAAAAGTCTATTTGAAACGTGTGCAAGGTGTACTACAGACGTCGTCAACATATAATACAAGTCGTAAAAGTTGAAATGAGGTTTATGTCGCCCTAATGGTAATTAACTGACCCTGTTTGACAGTATGACAAACCTCTAATGTGCTGGTATTAGAATTTTTAAATATATCTCCGTGAATGCCATAACACCGATGCCGCAGCGCTTCCATGGCTACCTTCGGTGCCCGTACAAAACTAAAACGATTTATATGACGTTTAGCATCGCAGCTGGTGTCCAAAAGAATTAGGAGTTATTTATACATATGTATTAATTTATACTATTTTTAATTTCCTCGCACGTGAAGTACGTGTTATGCAATTCAACATTTTTCGATTGGCGATGCCATAGCATTATAATGTAATATACCTAGTTCTATGTTTTATTTCAGTAACATGTGAACGCGACTTCGCAGCATAAATAGCCTATGTCAACTCCATATGAAGTAGCTACCCGTAGGCGAAAGATTGTTTTTTAAATCTATACAATAGTCTCGGAACCAATTCGACGCAAACTAATAAACAAACAACCAAATCCATCCTTTTTATAATAAAGATTATCAACGAAAATAAGGTCTAAAATATCAAAATAGTTAAATTAATTTTAATAAAGTCGAAGCCCAAAACTCCAACAAGGCCAGTCTTTGTAAGTATATAATTTGTATAAATTATAATACATTAAAATTGACACAAAGCGTCTTACTTAACACGTAACAAGAATAAGTTACAAACGATTTCAATAGCGTACAGAACCAGCTGTAATAAGGACATTAAAATGATTTAAGGAGAGCAAAATCGAATGGAGGATCTTATCTACGTCTTTTTAATGATATGTTAAAAGGACGCAGATGTCTCAACAATGAATTTTCTGTAGTAGATCGTTTTCAACATCAATATCAACATCTTATAAAATTCAAACAATGGTCACTGTCAGAAGGCTCGCTCTAATCAAAATCGATTGACATAAACATGTATTTTTTTATTGTATAAACTGTTTTCCCACGACTTCGCTCGTGTATGATGTAGCTTTTCGTAGGTGAGATAATTTATAAAATCGGCGCAATAGTTTCAGAGCATATTCAAATTGTATTTTATAATTTTCTTAGAACGAAATTAAAATACTAATTTTTTTTAACAAATGGTTCTTGATTATAATTATACTAACTTTTCGTAACTTCAGCTATATCTGAGCCAGAAGAAATTAAATAATTATAATTAGGTTTTTTTTAAAGATTTTATTAATTGATGAATAAGAAATTGTTTTGAAGGTCGAGGAAATGCATTAGGCAATACCCCTGCCGCCCGGCAAGCGACAAGGGGTGCGTGGGACTCTCCTACGTGAGCCCACCCCGTGGCTAGCCGCGCAGTGGGCTCCCGAAGGCCTACCCACAAAATCCCCTACGGTATACCCTCCCCTGGGGATGAGACCCGGGATGCCGTGCCGACCGAATCGCCAGGATCTTCACCCCCCTTTCGGGAGTTTAAGTTATTTTTTCCACACTGACGCCACCGGAAATTCAACCCGGGCCCTTAGACATAGTGACATAACTAACACGCGAGCTAACAAACCATTAGACTATTAAACTTATGATATAACACAATAAGTCAATTTTCAGCGCGAAGCTACTTTAAAATCCTGTTTTTCATCAAAAGTTGTGTGGCTTTATAAATGAGTGCCTACACTACACTATTTGCTTGGGCACAACAAACTAAAATACAAATAATGCTGTTTCCACACTTTAAAAAAAAACACCTTAATGCACATTTTACGGTGACACATCCACCTGTAGAGCCGGAGGATATATTGAAGAAATAAAGACAAAATCTGACTAAAGCTGTCTGAATTGAGACATTGTCATAATTTCTTATCTCGATGAAATTGCAGTGATTGGAGCGAGAAAAGACTTTTGAAACGTATTTAAATATTTATAATAAGCTCTTAATGAGCTGAAGTTCTGCCAAAATGTGGCCAAAGGGAATGTAAACTCCGTCCGATATATTAGCATGAAACAAAAAATATGTCGTGTGTGACTGTACTCTTATGCGCCATTAACCCGTGTAACGACGTTGTCTCATTAGCGCCCTACAAAATCTCTCCTCATTATATTTTTTTCGCTCCTCCCTTGTGCTCACATTCTTTTCCACTGGTTCCAAATCACGCGAGCCTTTCACTGTGTGTGATGGAAAAGTAAAAAATAGTATATTTTCTTTTTAATACCTACTCATCTTGTACATTCATTATTACGATTCTAGACTTCTATATTTGGATCACTCATTTAAAATTCTCTGTCGGCGAAAACGTGAGACGACGATTAGAAACAAGGCTTTTAAGAATATAATTGGATGCCGTGAATTCTATGTAGGTTTATATTCAAAGAAAAAATTCTGATATCATTCGAATTATAACCTGTTTTAAATAACTTACTATCGAAAAGAGCGAGCTTACTATAGAGAGGGACATTAGAAGGCTTTAAATAACTTTGCTGATCCACGCTGAAAACACCAAGTGTGCAGCAACACATTTCCTATCGTCCAAAATAAATAGAGCATAACACTGGTCAAATCTGAAAATTTTTCCAGTATATTTCTAATTGTTTTTAGTTAAATTAAGTGTACTGGTTATGAAAAAAGACATTCATAAAGAGCATATTGGATTGCTCTTAATTTTAAATACGAAAAATAAATGATGTTGAAGATCAAAGACAAAAAGTTTTCATGCGGAAACCTAAGACGAAATAAACGGTAGTACGGTGCACCATTACAATACCACTATACCAACGCTACACCTTGCTCTTTAATATCCAACGCTTTCACGAAATCGATCCAAATAAAAATATAAATAATGTAGTTTAATGCTCATGTTTCACTATAGAAGTTTAAATCAGACAACATGTCGTAAAGTAATTGTAAATCATTTTATGATTTACGATTCCCTAGAAAATGTTGAGCCACCGAAACGAAATATTCAAGTTCGTTCATAGATTCGTTGTCTGTTATCAGGGGTCTGATTTGTAATTCATCGAAAATACCTGCTTTCAGCTCACTCCATGGAAATTTTTTGGAAGATAAGCAAAACATTCGCCAGCTTTATTAATGGCTTTGACAAATTGTTTCATAATACTCAGCTTGTTGATGATGTCGATTGTACTGGCATAATTGTGGTCAGAGTATGGCCTCTGAGCAGATAACATTTATCCCTATTTGCAGAGTGTATATCCGTAATGTTAACCAAAATAACTTAGGTGAAGGTTTGACCGTTGTCGCAAAGAGGCATCACAATTTTGGCACACAGCACCCGTGGTTTCTGTAAATTGTGAATATTCACTCCAAAATAGGTAAAATACGCAGATTTAACGAAGTCACACTTAGCAAAAAACAAAAAATAATAGTGACCTTAAATATATACAAACTGACAACCACATACATTATCAAAGGGCATTACTTAACATTCCGGCCGCCGTGGACAAGTCCATAAACCGTGAAAGATATTACACTTACATAAAACAATAGAATTATACGAAAACATATTTTAGAGCACACGAAATAAAAACCATGTATACAATAAAATAAAAATTATCAAAGGACATTACTTAATACATTATTACGAACAAAACTACATTTTTTAAAGTCAGATACTACAAAATAAGCAAGTCAATCAAGGAACAACATGTCTAATATCTGCTTACGACAACACAACCCCAGTGTGATTAATAACCTCAATAAAGTTGGGAATAAATGATTTAAAGTTTGTATCGATTACGTTCTAATGACTGCGCAAAAATGATTAATTTTAAAAGATAATCATTTCTTTTGGCGAAACGAAGCGTCATAAGAAATAACAAGGCAATAATTTTATCGCGCCGCAGCGATCTTTCGAATGAAATATACGATTCATTTCGGCGAATAATCGAAAAGTTCCTGATACAAATCGATTTATTCGACCTGTCAAAGTTGACAGCGGTTATGATTGAGCGGGCAACTCGGTCGTCGATAATAAAGAGGACTGTCATTTTGACGTATGGCAAATTAAACTTCTACTCGCCACAAAGTAAGTTCATTGGTATCGAAATCATACTTAAATGCAATTCTTGGTCATACTTCAGAATGTGTTCGTAATTAATGCGTCAATTTATTGCCTTTTTGTTGAATTTATTCGGCTAAATAAAAAATAAATAATGGAATTAACATAGCATTCAAAACAAAGAAACCACCACAGCAACTTTACTCGAGACGAGAACGGAAACTTTATTCTCTATATTGATTCATTCTGGAACCTAAAACCTGAGTGATGTTGGCACCTTGATATTGGCATTTGTGACCCACTCGGTCAAGGTCCTGTTCTTTTGTGTAAGTGTATTTTAGCTTTTTATTTCTAATCCATTCATAATTAATTATATAAAACTATTATTATATGTGATGCGTAATGCTAATTCTGCACTAAAATCAGTTCGATGAATCTAAAATACCAATATAAAACTGTAATAAATTTTTGTTTGTTATGAGTTTACGTCCTTTTTTTTCCAGTTGCTAAGCTCGAATAAAAGAATATTGTACTACAAATAGACTGGAAAGTGTAACTTAAGTATCTTTTACAGGACCCTGAAAAAAACATCATTGTCAGACGTTTTTTTTAATCTTCTTCGTGACGTAACCGAACTAGATACGATAACCTTTTTGCGTAAAATTGTATCTATTTATATGTTAGGGTTGCCTCATCACTAGTAATTAAAATTCAATATAACTTCTACATTTACTACTAACGCTTCTTATTTAGGAAAATAATTGACAATATGGCGCTACTTCATTCTGAAAGACATAAAAACACGAATATAAAGAAAATAACAGTCTACTCTCAGTCGGAAAAAAAGTATTAGGAGAGCAGCAATGCTCTAGGGTGTGCTTGATTTTAATACCTATGGCTCTAATTATGTATACTATAATCGATTAGCTGTTTTTTAATTTGTGCTTATTTGACTGCATTATACAAATACAGAAGTTACAACAACGCATTATGTGATTAGGTTTGACTGAACATAATATATTCAGTATTATATTTATATGTGTTTTACTTAAGTTACTATTTTTCGTTTTTTGAAATCAATTTTCTCAGTTCCATTTAGATCGCCTATAAACAAGGTCTGTAACATACAATCACAGACTATTATTATAGTAAAATAACTAAGATCTAGCAAAATAAGTAAATTAACAAAAATCTTAACATTGAAAACCCTGAAAGTACCCAAGATCTATCACAATCAAAACCCACTTGGAGGACGTAAAAAGGGTGCAAAAAGTTACTTGCACTTAACCAAAGCGTTATGGAAATGCTCCCTAATATCCTGCCTGTCCTTTTTTGTTAGTAAGGGTCCGACAAGAAGATAGAATCTAGTGCTACTGGATAGGCCCGTAGGAACGCTATCAGATTCATCGCAAAATTATTATTATTACATTAAATGTAATTAACTTCATAATGTACAATAAAAAAAACTGTCCAATTTCAAACTCATTATGAGAAGAATTACATATCTACAATAGCTATCAATAAGCATGTGGAGATATTTTAATAACTAATACACTTTTTTTACAGATAGCGTTTATTTTTTTTTTTAGAAAACTCACACTCTAGAATGTATATTTTTCGTGGGGCTTTTGTTTCAAAAACCTTTTATTTCTGACTGAATTATACTTCAGCACCTGCTTACCACATTTCTCTGGTTGGTAGTCATGTACTAGGTACATTACATAGTAGCGTTTTTTCTTTTCACTTTGCTCATGATCAAGAATTACCTATTACTTTGCAAAGCCTGTACGTTGTATTAAATCTTGAAGTATCGCTTACATCTTTTAATTCACAACCTTATCTTATAAATAAGTAAATAACTGACAAAAGAGATAATAGATAGTAATATATGAATAAGTCATCATCGTCAGCTCTTTTACCCACTTTTTTTCTCCACTGCGGGGGCTCAGGCATTCCCTATGGATGGTTAAGGAGGATGGGCCATGGCCCCCCACGCTGGCCCAATGCGGATTGGAGGGTATTAACGACTACAAATGCAGCCGGGATCAACAGCTTAACGTACCTTCCGAAGCACGAAGTAGCTCGAGATAATTTTTTTTGGTCACCCATCCCGTGACCAACTCTTGCGAAAATTGCTTAACAACAACGATCGCGAGCCGCGGCGCTTATCCCCTATGCTACCGAGCTACTTGTGTATAAGGGTGAGAAGCTAATAAAAATCCACTATCAAAATGAACATAATGATATAAAAAGAAAAGCGAATGACATATCTAGATATTACATAAGCCTTTTAAAAGCCAGTCACACCCAGAAACGTGTAAGCGAGAGGGCAACAAAAAACGCGCGAATGAATACGAATGTACTGCCATTTATCAGCGACCGGGAGTGCTGGTATCATATTGCGACAATTCCTAATCTAGATTATCATTGGAATTTCCGTTTACAATAGGGAACTTTCTAATATGGTGCATGCCTGTTAATTTCATTTTACCTACATGTATAACATACTTATAACTCATTTTGTACTAGACTCAATACACCACTGATAAATATTATCACTATCTCCATATATTGGAATGGAAGAAAAGAGGAGTAAAAACAATAATTCAGTTCGTCTAGCATTAGTGGGAAACTATCACGAGCAATGTGTCACTGGTAGTTGATAGCGCATTCAGTAAGTAACAGTCGCAAGAGTTGATTATAGGATTAGGTCCCCTAAAATTTCTCCTAAAGTACCTCTTTGATTTGGGAGGTACGTTAAACCGTTGATCCCGCCTGCATCAGTACTCATTAATACCCACCATTACGCATATTAATTTGAAGATACTCGTGCCCAAACGATGTGTTCATGCAACGCTGATTGATTTCAATCATATTTTTCTAAATAAAAACCTTCATAAATAAAATCGAACGGCTGTTTTATATCACCATGAGACGAGACGTGTTCATTCATACATAACATTCATCTTATTTATTTCTTTGAGAGCATCATACCTTTTTCAGGGTCCGTAATCATAGGCAGTTCGCTCAAAGAGTATCTCGTACAGAAATAAACAAGACACATGATTTAAATTATATTTATTGCCGTAAATACTTCTTGTCCGCGCGACCATAAACAATTTATCCATTCCGATAAATGTACTATGGACCGTAAACTGTTGGACCTACGAACGTCATGTTTGCGATTCGGGGGTTCTATATGTGAATAGCACGCCTGGCGTTAAAAGAGAGCTTGGTAACTTCTAATTTAAGTTCGATATAAAAAAAAACTTGTCGCGAAATTGATTCGTTGGGATTTTTTTTCCATAAAAGGAAGTGTTACTGTTTGCTATTTCTAATTCATTTTAATACAATATATTATATTAGATATTCGGTTTTACATGATCAGTTTTTGTGTGCTGTATTCTTAAAACCAGTATTAGGATGAATAAGCTAAATCCCAAAATTATTAGAGTGTAATGAACACTTGGAGTTACATTGGTAAATGAAAATCAGGGTAAATTAAACTTTATTACGAAATCAAAGATTTGTTCTTGTAAATGATGTCAATTTCTCCTCTATACTTAATTTACAAACGGTTTGTTATCTAAGTGTTACTGAATATTTTAGTAAATAGCTTTAATAAATAGCTTTAACCGCATAGTCGATTTATGACTGACCTTTCATTATTTTCTTTCAAATGTTATGATCTGTTTTAGTAAGTAAATAAATAACATAATATAAAGGCCTGCGAATCTAAGCAATTTTCTTTGTGTAGACGTCTAATCTTTATTTCTTACGTCCATTAGAAAATGAGTGAAGCTTTTAAGAAAGAAAAACAAAAGACATAAAACGTACCTGCCTATCTACACATACTTTTAATATAAACTCTTCCAAGCACGTCTTCGGTAATATGACAGCACATAACCAGGCCATTTGGGATCCATTCCGTTGCCTTAAATTAATAAATAAGCGCGGCTTTTACCATAATCTATGACACGTAAGCTTAAAAAAGAAACTCTCATTCCTTTACTTAGAAAAACATAAGAAACAAATGCCTTACGAGAATAAGTGGTAAGTGATGTTGAACATATCTCAAGAACTTATCGATAGCAAAATTATTGTTTGTTTTTGAGAAGACTGTTCATTTTGTTCAGAATATTTTAATTAAATAAATGGCTTTTCAGGTATATAGTTAATCATGAATTTTACCGCCACCATAACTTTAGTCCATTTTTCTGTCATATTTTAAAATATAACGTTTCGATATTCATATCTTGATTGAAGGAAAAATAAATGGGAAAAGGTGAAGAGGATGAAGAAGTATCATCTGGCTTCACAATATAAAAAATAAACTAACATTAATAAAAATGACGCAGCCACTCTTACTACGATGGCGAAAGATATAGTGCATTTTGCAAAAGTGGTGCAACTATCACTAAGAATAGTCATTACATATTGCAGCACATCAGATTACTACAAGCCGAATATGTACAATCATTTTACAACTTAACTTTTAACATTTAAACAAGCAAACTACATATTTTCTCATTGAAAAATATTCCGAAAAATAATAAATAAAACTCCAGGTTGACGTACCAAAAAATGAATGGCCAAGTAACGATAAATCATCAGACTATCGACACGACACATCACTAGCAAATATCACGAGAAAGGTTAGCGCTGCACACCGTGACGGGCAGCGATTTTTATCGTTTGCCAACAAATGTACGCGTAACGTACCGTTCAGTCATAGAGTACTCTCGAGTGCCGCTCCGCTAAATAATAGAATGTTATGTGGTATTCAAATCGCACACTTTATGTTCCCAAGGGTTTAACACCACAGAACAAGGGAACTTGTTAGAATTGCGAACTTCAACAAGAAGTTTTGAAATATTCAGAAGATTTTCAGTCGGTACTCAATATGCATTCAAAAAGACAATATACGAGTAATAGTATGAATTCGGAATTATATAATTCTGTCTGTTTCGCTTTCATAATTGAACTACTCAAACTATTTAGATAATAACTCTGTGGTGTTAACTACAAAACAAGGAAACTTGTTAGAATTGCGAACATCTACCATTTGTAAAAGAAGCTATGATGATTTTCGATCTACATGAAATCTATATAGGTTAATGAAATGTTACTACTTAATTGATGGAGTAACAATTCGAATATTTCAGTACACATTAAATATATTGTTCAATTATTATATACTAGTGGCCGCCAGCGACTTCGTCCGCATTTTCCATTATTTCTTCGTTCCTAATAGTTGCAGCGTGATATTATATCCTCGATAAATGGTCTATTCAACACAAAAAGAATTTTACAATTTGAACCAGTAGTTCCTGAGATTAGCGCGTTCAAACAAACAAAGAAACAAACTCTTCAGCTTTATAATATTAGTATAGATAAACCGTAGAGTGCAAATGTACCAGTCTTAACGGCTCTTTTGGCTAGAGAGTTGCAGCCTCGTTAGGTGCGCCAAACGCTCGTCTCCCGTTTTCCCAACATTTTCCATCACTGCTCTGCTCCTATTGATTGTAGCGTGATGAAAAGTATACTATAACCAGCTCAAGAGTATGAAAAATAATTATACCAAGTTTCGTTCAAATCCGTCGAGTAGTTTTTGTTTCTATAACGGTTATACAGTCAGACAGACAGACAGACAAAAATTTTACTGATTCCATTTTTGGCATCAGTATCGATCCCTAATCACCCCCTGATAGTTATTTTGGAAATTTATTTCATGTACAGAATTGACCTCTACAGATTTATTATAAGTATAGATGATAGGCATAGCTTTTATTTTTATTATTACAAAATTTAAATTTGTATACATTAGTAAAACCTTATAAAGAATAAGAAAATAATTTTGAAGATTACTGGCTGCCTTCTCTATTTTACGGATAGATGAATATACTTCTTACTTTTATGATGACTTTATAATAAAAAAACATTTAAAGGATAGGACTTTTTAGTTACTAAGCTATTGTTTATATATGGAGATAGTACCGTTAGCTATATGATTATGTTCATACAATATTTTACCGACAAACAGGGCAGAATCCTCGCTAGAAGCAACCGAGCGATTGATATAACACAATAACTCCGGTTACCTATTATGGAATCGTTCGAAATCTATAAACAAAAAGAGTATCCTTATTTTAATTTTAACAGAGAGGCCCTATATATATTGACACAAGTGAAACCGACTTGCTAGCTAAAAAGTGTCTCACAAAATTATCAGATCGATTTTTGAAGTGCACTCTACGTGCACTTATAAAACACAAGTTCTCTGAGTGAATGCGAAATAATCTCTTTAAAATATTTATGTCATAATAATGTCTAGATAGAAATAACTTATCAAATTGGTAATTAAAATAAAGATGGAGTAATGACATGGAAGTGTGCATTACATAAATAAGTAACTACATTTAATATAGTATTTCTTTGACCTATTACCAATATAAACCATTCCAGTTCATCGGATAAAAAATTAAATACAATGAATGTTTATGAATGTAATTTAACCGCATCTAAATAATGTAACGCATGTCTGACGATATGCATATTGGTACAGACGACAGCACGCCAGGTTATCAAAATATGTCAAATTTCCGCGAGAATTGTGAACTCTATCGTCAATGCTTTCAAGGTTTAAAATAGATGTTGAAGTTTATTATAACCTTACGAGCTGATAACTCGAACCCTTTTATAGATGGTTTATATAGAAATTGAACAACAAAAAACAATTTCCTATTCAAAGCCTTCAAACTTCAAAAGTTGTGATGAACCAAGAGCATGTCAGTACCCGCAAAAGGCTATTGCCTATCGGCTATAAGCTTTAAAATATTAACATTGAAGTTCCAAATTAAATGCATATTATTAAGCTTTGTGTGTACTATATACTGTATATAATAATATACAAAAGTTTGTTTCTTATAATATTCATGTGTTTTTCAGCTGGATTCGCAACGGTCTTCTCTATAACCATAATTCTCATACATAGCCACAATTCATTCAAATTCATCTATAAATAACCAATATTTTTTCAACTATTCTGTTCCAATTTAGAAATTCAAACACATTCGAATATTATTTGCACTACATTTTTGTCATTCAGTAATCGAATGATTCATTTGTTAATGCCAATAGTCGCAGAATTGATATCTAAGACAAACAAATTACCTCGTAAGCTTGGTAAAGCACTTAGGCTGTCACTGTTATGAAAGGATTTCATTCGATTTGCCTGCTACGGATTGTATTGTACTAGAAAACAGTGATGATAATGCAATTCACTCTTAATTAGGACAGAAAACGAAGCATATATTTTCTTTGGAACAAAACAAAAATTATAGGTATATATATATATTCCGATTTGAAATATTACCCAATATTCATATTCATCAAAATGACAACATACGAGTAATATTATAAATTCGGAAGTAATTCTGTCTGTTTCGCTCTCATAATTAAAGTACTCAAACTATTTAGATAATAATTAGGAAGAGGCCGTGAAAAATTCTGAGAAGCATTTAGAATAGTTTTGTAAAGAAAAACATCTCATCTAGGGTTGAAAGGGGTAGAAACTTGTATGGGAAATCATTCATTTACTAAAATGATTTTACATTTAGTTTTATCATCACTCTTTCAAGTTAGAACCACTGTTCTATGACTACAGAATCTATTGTTTGAAACACAATCAATTCAAACAATCCTATTTATTGAAAAAGAGTTCCAAAATAACCCATAGTGAATCACATGACGTCGTTATTCTGCATTTTGAGTTCGTATCAGTATTGCTAATATAGAGAAAAATTCTGTATCATATCCATTTCTTGCAAGTTAACAAAATAAAATAGTATTCTGTCTAATATTATACACAGATAATTTAAATGTATGGAATGTGAGTATGTTTTAGACTTTATTTCAGTAGCAAAATAAAACATATGTAGATCTTTACGATCAATCTCTCAAATCCAGTGTCTCCTATACTATAGATAAGTTTTGCAGTTTCTGAGTTTATTTAAGGTTTAAACAGTAACAGATTAACTTCGTTGATACTATTTGTTGTAGTCGATGGAAAGAAAAGTAGTTAAATTTTTGTCGACGATGAAGTGAAACACCTCCTATCTATAGATATGGTTTTATAAAAGAGTAAAAGAACAATAGGATTATCTGTTACTTAAATATTTTTATTCAACAACAATATATCTAATTTAAATATCTCTCAGATACAAATGAACATAAAAACTTTACCTTCATTAGTTTTATATTGTAGGTTTATGCCGTTTTTAAATATATGTTTGTTTGATAAATTTATGTTTACTGAATAAAATATAATAAAATACACAATTTGAAGATTACTGGCTGCTTTAAAGTATAATCTGCCACAATGACAGCTGTTTGCATTACTATCAAAAGAGTAACAGACGTACACGTTTGTATTGAAATCTTGTAAATATTATTATTATATTAAAAACAATAACATATACAAAGAGTTCTAGCTAAGAAATAAAATTATTTTATTCTGAACAACCCTGTAAAAGATTGTCATTAAGAGCAGATACTTTTGTGTCAATTGTCGGCTCACCCTAGAATATTAAATTACGCTTCGCTCATTGGGAGTTCAATTCCGAACCACTCTTTAACCTCTGGTGTTAAGGTCGACCTTTACAGATCAAAATCAGATCATTGAGAAATAGTCATGTTATTTATACTTGTATTATAAAGAGCAAAGATTTGATTATGTGTATCGAATAGGCTTTGAAACGACTGGACCGATTTTAAAAATAATTTCACCTACTGGGAGCTTCATCATATGCGAGTGGAAAGGCTATAATTAGCGCAGGCAAAGTTGCGGAAAAACAGCTAGTCGTATATTATGGATTATTTGTACAGTTCTAATAACGAAATCAAACAACATAAAATTCAAATAAGGTCAATGAAAGCTCTTTTTAATAGTTAAAGTAGATAAGGCCGATGTTGAATCGAGGTTATGATTTTTAATTTTTAGGCCATTATAATTTTTTTTCTAGGGAGTTTTACAAATATATAGTATAGCCTGAAAATAAATAAGCCATTGTGGAAATCTTAAACAACAAAAGAACTACTGCAACACTTCTAAAATTTATTTTTTCATATATTTTTATCTAAATATTAAGAAGAAGAGCATTGTCAATGCATAATTCACAAGAAATCATAGATGTTAGTTATGGGGTTGCCGGTTATAATGGTTTTTACGGTTACGGTCTCAAAAGGAATTAACCTTTTAGGGTCGCTTACATGTCTGTCTGTTTATCTGTCTGCTTGTCTATCTTTTTGTCACAGCTATTTTCTCCGAAACTACCGGACGGTTCATTGAAACTGAATTGGTAACCAACTTCTAGTCTTAAAACAAACTTTGTATTCTTGTAGTTAACGTCAGATATTTTTTTTATTCTTCACTGTCTTCAAAATGTCCTCCAACTTTTAATTGACGTTTTCCTTTTGCACACCAAGTTTTATAGTTTGCGGAATTGAAAACTATTTTAACTTGGAAAATGTACTTAGTGGTTAGTTGATTCGAATGTGGCATCTAGCCAATTGGAAACTATGTTAGTAGTTGATTTAAATTATTTTTTTTACGTTCTATTAATTATTTACATGTACTTAGTATGTTTTATCTGACTGTTATCTGACTTATATTATCTGACTGTTGACTGAAAAAACAATATTCATGTGTTCCATTAAACACTGCTAACCTTACCTTCTAAACCACAGTTAGTTATACCAGCTGTTTTGCTGCATTTTTAGTCTTTATATCTTTACACCTTTGGCTTCAAAAAAGGTAGAACCTTTTGACGCCAGTGAAATCCTATATCCTTTCTCTTCTGATCAGCAGTGTTATTCTATTACGCAGCGCTGTTACAATATTAGAGAATCTACTTCAAAAAGTAATAATGATTAAATTTCTAATGATGCGATATCGCTGCGTTCGACGCTGTATTTTTTAGAATACCAAAGCTCTCCGTATCTCGCTTTACAAGTGGTATCAACTAGCCGCCGCGGGCGCGGCTCTCTGAAACTTGAGCCACAGAAACGGCTGCGCTTTATTAATTAGCTTGTTCCTGCTACTTCACTCGCATAATAGCCGATATCTAAGCTTATATCACCAGCGTATGATGTAGCTTTCCGTAGGTCAAATCATTTTCATAATCGGATTAATAATTACGAGGATTGCTTCCTACAAACAAACAAAGTTAGACTCTCTTTATAATATTAGTATAGATTATCAAACGTATGAAACAGTCGGCCACTAAGATAATCATTTAATTTGGTCGTGTTTTTATATTGGTGCATACAATATAGATACCATTTTCAAGCTTTTAAAGTAACGCTCTAATGCTAAGCTATCGAAAACCTGATATAATAAACATTCCTAAAATTTCCTTTTCCAGAATTTCGTCTCGAAAATAATTTGATGTCAGTCATTCAATTATCCGTGAAAATTGAATTTTTCGATTGATCCCAAATTGTCTCCGTGAAAGGGGGCCACACCGTCGTGTAATTAATTATTATATTTTTGCCGGCTTACATTGATTAACAATAAAATCTACAACCTTGGTTAATATTGGTCATCGGATGGGTGAATAAAAGTTCATTATCTCGAGCTCTAATTCAGAATTCGGGCACTATGTAATTAACTTTTCTACATATACTGTCTCGAGTCTGTGTTGTGTTACCTTCGTTGTTTCGGATGTTCGCTACTTACCTTGGGCTCTGAGCAACTTAAGTGATGTTGTCTAATATTTTATAATATATAAAGATGTAGAAAACTTTTCCAAAATTTATGAAGCACATTCTTATTAATAGAAAAAAACATACAAGTGTTATCAACCACTTAGACGAGACATCGTAATCCTAAAAGCAAACAACTCTTACCAAATTATACAGGCATTCATAATATTCCATCTCGAATAAACATCTTCATAAGCCGAGAGATTATTTTAAGCGTGTTTGCTTTACCGTACGCACTTCCTAACCAACTGGTTGGATTCCCAAAGGATACGCAGAACATGGATTCATAATTCCCACCGAACACACCCTGTGTATGAAACAATGAGATTTTAAGTCCGTAGCAACAATATTGGGAATGTAAATAATAAACATCTACGTTCCCTTGTGCTTATGTTAGCATTTGCTTTGAATATAAAAACTTAATTCTCAGAGATATACTGAAAAAAAAATCTACGTCCTCATATGTGTTAGACAGTATTCAAACTCATCTCCTTTCTCAATCCGGGCGACTGCTCTAACAATTGTGCTAACAGAGACCTAGCAGAACTGGCAAATTTCTCAAGCACGTATTAGTTTCGTTGGGAGTGAATGTACTCGTGATAGATGACTAATTTTGTTTTGTGTGTCCGTCATTTAGATTATTGAAGAATGTTTAACAAACTATTAAACACGTATTTATTTGCGCAATGAACATATTATGACGATACATTAAATTAAAATGTCCTATGACGTCACACTTTTGTGCATTTCTATATAATAGGGATGTCGACTAATTTTTGTTTATTTGTCCGTCAGGTAGTGTTAAAAAATATTAAACACGGTTTTTTTTTTTTTTTTTCGTAATCATAAAATAACGGCGATACATGGAAATGAAATTTCGCATGACGTCACGTTATGGTACGTTTTCTACTCAACTGTGACGTAGCAAGCCCCCACTCCTTAACTTTAATGCCTGTTATCTAAGCTATTTCTTGTTAAAATGAAGTAAAAAAATACGTATTTAGTATTTTTCTATTATCTGAGTGACGGACTAAATAGAATTGCATTTTTTTACCCAGTCATCATCCCTATTGTGACGAAGCAACCCCCTACTCCTCAATTTTAATGCCTATTATTAATGCTATTTCATGTTAAATTAAAGCAAAAAAGTAAGTGTTAAATATTTTTCTATTATCATACTGAAGGACTAAATGGTATATTTCTTTTTTACCCAGGCTTTTCTAATAATATTCAAGCGATTTTCTTAAACAGTCATAAAATTTATACTATAGATATCAATATAGCATTGTGAATAGAAAATGTACCTATTAGTATCCTCAACAGGAGTAATCATATTTCACCTTTATGATGTCCATATAAAGAAAATGCGCTAGGCACTGTCTCCTGGTATCTGACAACCAAGAGGGAGTGTAGGACTCTCCTCCATTCGCCAACCCAGCAGTGAGCTGCCCGATGGGTTCCCAGAGGTTTAACCACCTAAACCCTGCCCTCTCATGGAAATTGAGATCCGAGAAGCGGTAGCTAATATCAGGACACTCACCCCCTAACTACACATACAAAAGTCACAATTTGCGAATATGGATGTTTTCACTGAACATAATTTTTTATTTTTATAGTTATTCTGAACTCTATAATCATAAAAAACGATAACTAATAAATTTATATGACCTCCAAATACATATTTATAAGTGATATTATTTGCAGGATAGAAATGAAGCTCCATTCACCAAATAGCATAACCATAGAGGTCACGAATTCACTTACACGCTAAAATGCGACGATCCCCTTTACTGTCCGCATCGCCGCGTAAACTGCCATCAACTAGTGGTGGGAAATGATCGTTATACTATCGATATTCTTCACTGGAATATTTATTGGAAGTCTTCTTCTTTAGGATGTTTAATATAAATGTTAAGTATTTATTCTAAAAAGATACTTCAGCAAGGCTCATTCTTTAATTACTTTTCTATATTATGAATATCAATTTATTATTTTCAATGTAAAATTTATCAGGATGGCAATAAACAAGTAAGAATTCATTAACTAAATACTCTAAACTGTGTTTAAATGTTGGAAAAATCCAGCAAATACTCCACATATTTAAGTCTGAAATGCATTTATTTAAAATAAGTACACCTAATCTTTTTATTAAATTAGACCTAATAAATACACAAATATTGAATACTGAATTAGACATCTCACTCCTCCGTTGGATTTCAGTCAGTTTTATAATAATTATGCCCAATGAATTTTAAATAACACTGGACATAGTTTATACGTATCTGTGACTGCACACAACACACGTAAAATAAATTTGCACAATATATTTTTAATCAAACACTTTTAATCGAATTAAGGATCAAAGATTATCGATATGATAGAAAAAGTAAAACATCGACAAATCCCTAGCCGTTATTTTCTAACAGCCATATTCTTTTGGAGTAATCAACAAAATCTCCAAAGGGAATGCGGTCTTAGTAACTATGATTATAAAGCTCAAAATTCAGAGACAGCTATGACAGTAATTCTAGCCGTTCCATTTGTAACACCGACTCTTGTCTTTACCTTAATACTAAGATAAAATTGAAGATTCGTATCAATTTCAGTAATTCTATCACTTAAAAAGACAAAGTTTCTTTATTAGTCTAAGAGAATTTTCCTAAAAAACATAAATATAGTATGGTTCATTTAAATTTAAAGTCACTAAAAGTTAATTTTAATTTTCAAACTTAAAGTACTGTAAATCAATTAGGCATAGGTTTATGAAAAATCTCTTATGCGAAGGAGTCAATTGGTTTTCGTTAATTTAAAAAAAGTTTGTTGATGTTTTCAAAGGATTGTATTGTAGGCATTTTTAAGAACCAACTCGTAAACGCGTAAGGTCAATTTAAAATTAAAGAGACAGTGTATAATTTGACATCCCTATCCTTCCAATATAGTTTAAATGGGACGGCACTTTTAGGCTTGTCAACTAAATTTCGTCTGGGCTTCGAAATCGGCACCCTTTGCTTTTACTACGACATGGACCATTATAGCAAATGTCCCTCTTCGTCCCCTCTCTCCGTACACTCAGAAAAAGAGCTGTCATAATTACGTTAAGTTTCAATTTCATCATCTTCATGTAGTTTCATGCTTCTTCATGTCGTAAAAATCTTTCAACTTTGAAAATTTTATCATAATAGTTCACAAATTCACACCCATGAAATAGTTATATAGATAACATTACTTTTGGACTTTTGTTTAGACGAATCTCGCTGCACTGGTAAGAGTTTAAAACCACAACAAAATACATAAGGGCACATATTTGCAATCTATTTTTAATCTAATTGTCAATATATAAAGGTTTCGAATCAATTGAAGACATTAAAAGAATATAAAGCATAAACAATCGATTTTTTAAATATCTTTAGCTATGGTAAATCTACTCTGACATTTTTGTGACATATTACTATAATTGTATTATATTATATTGTATTGTACAAATCCATCTTTCATTAATTTAATTTTCATTTTACATGTAGAAATATCTTTATTCACTTGACATTGACAGAATTGTGCGAAATGCGCAGATAAGCCATTAATAAAAGAAGAAGAAGTAGAAGATCAAGTGCTTGTCAAAAAGTCTTGCTGATATTACAGAGTCCATATTATTGAAAATTTCGCTTATTAGGTAAATATTTGATAATAAGTATTTATGAAATTCGACAGTATTGTTAAGAAATATACCCCAATAAGGCAGCTGCAAAAAATTCAGTTGGTTAGCGAAAAGTCAAGATTTTTGATCAAATTATGAATAATGAGACGATCGACTTATTTTTCTATGATACATAAAATTCATATCATCTGGAATACCTCATAATAAACATAAATGAGAGACTACATATTGTCTGACTAATTGAGAGTTAAATAGACATGATTAGTTCTTATTCTTCGTTAGTTGCCTAAATTTATAGCCTAAAACTAGTATAAATAAGCTATGTTTAATCTATGGATATAAGTCACCGTACTGAAATAATATTAACTACAAATATATTGGGGAATAGGTACACGTCTAATGGGACGTATTGAACACTATATTGTTATTTTAATTTATTTATATTGAACTGTTTATATAATCATAAACTACTAAGGTCATTAAAGTGACGACAATCCGTCGACTTCATTATAGAATTATGTTATAGCAATATGACATTAGTAAAATAGCAACACCTTATATTTTTTGCAAAGGAACCGAACAATCTACAAATATAAAGAAGGCACATCGTAACGAATTACAAATCCGTATAAAGTATAGGTTTTTTGACAGGGTGAAATGTTTTCTCCTGCAATTTCATATATTTATAATAGCCTAATCTGAGGTCCCGAGTTCGATTCGCGGTCAGTAGAAAAATTTTGTTATGATACCATAGCTGTTTTAGATTTCCAAAAAGCCACATTTTTGTAGAAACCTTTTCTTTCCTTTGAGAAATCTCGTTCTACCAAGTTTTTAGGGCTTAGGGTACTGCACAAAGAAATGGGTTAGTTACACATTTCCAGCCTGTTTTTATGATTTCAAATAGGTCATTGTAAAATCCATTCAGACACTCTATTTTAACAATAAGAGTGACTTTAAAGCTTCCATTTTCATTTAAAGTATTCTCTTTACTACGTTGGATATTCATAGCTTAAAAATATGATAAAAACACATACAACATCGAGTACAATGTAAGATTTTATTATCTGTCTACGATACATAAAAGGCAAGCGAACCCTCAATTCAATCCGAGTGGGCTTTATATAAATCTAGATTAGGGAGATTCCCGAGCCCTCGACATACAAGAACACTCACTTTTCATACGTCGCTCGGCCAATATTTCAAAAGAGTACGGACAATAGACTCGAAAGATTAAATTCTTTGAAAAGAAGTTTCAAAATAAGTGTCGATATGGCGTAGAGTACAAGCTGAAGCGATTACGATCTCACTTCAACTACACTCGCTCAATTTCACTACTAGCGGCAGTTGTAAGGTTCCAAAATATTGCCAATATTGTTAAAAACGTTCTATTAGCTGGATTTTACTATTTTAGTTACCTCGTCCGTTACCTATGTCATACGTGCATAATGTAGCTTCCCGTCGGTAAAATAATTTTTAAAATCGATCCGAGCCGAGTTAATTCCTGCCTATTCAATGCAAACAATAAAAGGTTTTTTATAATAATATTATGAAAATCTTTATAACATAATGGAAATTTTATATCACTGTATATGTAAGATGTACAACGATTACATTACCTATACCTATATTATAAAGAGAAAATATTTGATTGTTTGTTTACATCGAAATGACTATAAAACAACTAGACCAATTTTAAACATTCATCTACATCATAATGCGCTATACAATATATAGGCGGTTAATATAATTTACATGGGCGAAGTCGCAGGAATACAACTAATTATTTATGTATGTTAGTACAAACTAACTAATAATTATGTTACATAGTTAATTCTTATAAAAATAGAAAACTTATGTTTTATTGATTCACTTATACTTCATAGTTTTATGTTACTACTCGTAAAAGTCTTTCGTTATTTTCAACAAAAACCTTCCATATTTCCTACGTGAGACAAACTGTTGGATTTTTCTAAATTTATATATTGAGAGTTGTATCTCAGAAATGTAGGTATATCGAATGGTAACTTAGGTCATTATCATAAAAAGAAATGTATACCGACGACCATGACTTGGACCACACCCTTAGTGATTATACGAAAGGAGGAAATTTTCAATCATCCTGTATGTGGATTGGGTTGGACAGGTGAATAATGTATTGGAGCTCCTGTGTTTAAGGTTACTAAATTAGCATATTTCCCGCTTTTGTTAAAGGAAAAATGAGCTCTACATAGTATAAATAATTGCTTAAAAATCGAATATTCTTATGCGTAAGAAAGGAATAAAACGAAGGCTTATATTTGACTTTATAAAATATTCAGTAGATGAGCTTGACGGCACTGTGGTTAGCATGTTCATAAAAGGTCGGTTTTCGATTATTATCTCGAGCTCGTCCATGATTCGGAAGGCCTTAAGTTAAAAACGTTAAGCCTTGGTCCCGGCTGCATCTGCAGTCGTTAGCAACCACCAATCCGCACTGGGCCCACGTGATGGGTCATTACCCATTATTTTTATTCGATTCGCATCCATTGAAAGAGAAACCCTGTGCCTCTATATTGTGGATATTAATAGGCTGGTGATGAAATCGAATATTAATATCTTCAACTTGGTTCCTAAATATAGAACCATAGAGCTTTTACGATGCAATGGATAGCACTTTTGATTTTATGATCTTTAAAAAATATTGCAACATAGATCTCCGGATGGGTGTCCATTTTATTTTCTCCGTTGTTTACGACAGAATCCAGTAGTTATAGATTATGGATGTTACTCGTTCATGCTTTAGTTTCATATAAAAATAGTTTAATATAGAAATAGATAAAACATTAAACCAACCTTAAATTAAAACTGAAAGTTTTGTAGTTTTGACGTGCAAATTCCGTTAAGACTAGTAAGAAAAAAATATTTCTCTCGACATTCTATTAAACTTAGACAAAACACGCTCACCGTAAAAAATAAGACAGTTTTCAAACAGCCACTAAAAGCGGAAAATAAAATGTAGCCTTTCCAACTTCCAATCATGTCGAGATGAAATCATACATAATAACATAACTGCACTTCCATCATTCCATTAGGTACGAGGGTCTATTAATCAGGAAACGCATATCGGATTAAACTCAGATCACAGTAAATTGATTCTACTGGCAAATAGTTAAAATCGAGTGCATATAGATGGATCATAGTCTGACGGATTGAAAGTTAGAGTAGTTAGTAGGTTCGAGCAGTTGCCCGGATTGCGATGACCGATGATGAATCCGGGGTTCGAGACCCATCTTAGAGTGCCAGGGACAAAGTGGATTTTTTAATCAATTTTTTCACTAAGAATTCAATATTTTTTTTAATGTTTATATTAAATGATTTAAACATAACTCACTAAATCTGTTTCGAAATTTCATTACTGCCATTAAAGGCTTAATTGAGGCACTTTATTAACTTAGACATAATGAAATATAATGTCGCAATGACAGTTTCAGTTTACGAAAGTGTTTAATGTATTCTTCGTGTAAATATTCATAATATATTTTATCTCGTTCTAGACATCGGTCTCTTTTTTATTATTTAGATAAAATTAAAAGTTTAAATCCAAAACTCAATTAACATAAGACAGTTAAGGTCTCTCGTTTTCTCTCTCTTTATAATCGAGAGACAGCTGGATTCCTATTTTTCATGCCCTATATTTAGGATTTCTATGGTTACAATGATTTTTTTATTAAAAACACCTTCATTGCTAATTAAGAAAACAGTCGAAACAATTGATGAAACAAACTCTTCATTAGGTTTTTAATTGCTTTCAATTTTTATAACAAATGTTTTGATTACATAAGTTCAGATAAAACTGGATAAAGTCTAAAATGTATTGACAATCTGTAATATATCTTGAGCCATAGAATATTGCTCAAACAAGTTTTAATTTCGCTCTATTTATATGATCTTTTGTTCCCAGGTGTCAGATGATATCGGCTACGTGGTGTACTCAGCCCTGGGCAGCTTCTACATCCCCTCCTGCATCATGGTGTTCGTCTACATACGGATATACTTCGCGGCGAAGGCACGAGCCAGAAGAGGCATTAGGAAAAACCCTAGGCCTAGACCTGTAAGTAATAGCTAATGCCTTCTTCTTCTAAAGATATCAACCTGCTACTTTACCGATGATATAGGAAAATCTTGCGGATTAACCTTCATTCATATACATCAGCCCTTTTTACATCCCCACTTCAGGCCTTCCTTGTGGATGGTTAAAGAGGATGGGCCATGATTCTCCACGTTGACCTAATGCGGATTGGAGGGTATTAACGACTGTAAATGCAGCCGGAACAAACATGCCTTCCGATGCACGAAGTAGCTCGTGATAATAATTTTTTGGTCATCCATCCCGTGATCGACCTTTGCGAAAGTTGCTTAACAACAAAGATCGCGGCCCGCGGCGCTTATCCACTACGCCATCTAGCTTTCATCTCTATCATTTATATACGGGAAACCGTAATTGGCTTATTGCTACTATGTTTGAAATTTATGATGTTTGGTTAGCTGTTGATTCTCCGCGATGAATGAATAAAAAATACTTTCCTGCTCACTATTCTAGGTCATCACTACTCAGGGACTTCAATTAAATTTATCAGCATTGACTTTTATCCTTGAACAAAATAGAATTTGAAAACTTTTTGACACTTATAAGAATAAAAGGGAAGATCGCCGCTATTTTTCATTTATTTTATTTTCATTTCACATCCATAAATTAATCTATTTACATAACATTGGCAGAATTATGCGAAATGAGCAGATAAGTCTTTAGTAAAAAAAAAGAAAGTCTTTGTATGCATGCCAATTGCCTAATGCAAATGAGTGAAATTAGGCGACGAGAACCTGATTATGGCATAAGAAATAAATACGATCAATCAATACAAAATAACACTTCCACAAAACACAAGTCTTTCGTGTATTTTCTCGTTACAAAGTAACAACTCCTTTGCCGATGCTTGATACGTACGTACCTAGCTATATTCTGACAAAATTTAAATGAATACGACATTACCTTGTGCACGCAAAAGCTCCAATTTTCTTTTACATACATAATGGATGTTACCGTAATTTTATGGTTTGTTTAGAATATTGTCCTAGATTTCTACAGCGATTGTTGCCTTGCAGCACAATGTCCTCAAACTTTTTTGGAGATTTAACCATTTTGGAGACGAAATATTGAAACGGACACCTAAAATAAAATAAAACCTAACCTGTTTATTAATAAGTTAATTACATGCGTCTTTTATTTTAACTATGAAAATTTGCGCGAAGAAGGAGGATGATATACTTGTGGCAACATACGAGTATATTGCGAGGCTCTGTGGTCCTTCGAAGTACACTTTAAGAAACGCTTCCTTACAGCCTGTTGCACAAAGGTCCATTAAATTGTCATTAGTTTAAAGTGACATTACCGATTCAAATTTGTCATTCATTAGAGATTAGAGACATTATTAAATCTTAATGGACGTTTGTGCAACTATCCGGTAAAGTAATAGCGTAGTTGAACTTTTAATATAGACTTTAAATTCTCTATTAAAATTCTCTTCTATATTTTTTAAATTCTCTTGTCTTTACAGCTAACTATCGAAAAAGGAATTGTAAAATGGAAAATTAAATTTGAATCTGCGCCAAACACATAAAACAAAGTCAAGAGATATAGGTTTCCGTATTATTGTTGTTTTAGTATCAACACAAAAATATTCGGGAAAATTTATTATTATCTTTGCAGATTCGTTTCCACAAGTTTATTATTTTCCTACTGAAAATTTTATTAGAATAATGAGATCAACCTCTAGATATCCTATTTTGCCTTACTACATTATTATCCAATTCAATATAACCTTAATACTATCCGTCGGAAAGTGCTTAATTAATTATATCTGTTCTATATTTTTAAGACTTAATTCAATATTTTCTTCTAGAACGAACAGCAGACAAGCTTCAGCAATCCGCCCAAAGGCACGAGGCCAATGCCCACCACACACCCCATGCCGCCTGGTCACCTTAGTACCAACAATAATGGGTAAACAATCAACGTCATCAGCCTATATGTGCCCTTCCTTATCGACAGAATTAAGAACTGGCGCGGCCCCAGTGCGGATTAGTGGCTATTAACGACTGCTAATTTAGCTGGAAATAATTACTTAATATTCAAATCCGTTAGATTATCGGCTTCTGCTAATATCTCTCGACAGTTACAACTAAAACTCGCCGATAAAACGATAATATCATTATCATTAACTGAATAACTGATTTTGTTAGCAGCCCGTATTATTAAGATTTTTCTAAAGTTACGACTATTTCTTTCTTTGACAACATTAAAAATAAGTTCAAAAAACTGAAACCACAGCTAAATCACGCTCAAAAAATATTGAAACAAGCAATTTTTTTATCTTTATCAAATAAATTTCTTGTTTCAAACTTTTAACGTATTTTATTTGTAGTCGGGTTTTAGGTTTTGAACTTTTTTTTTTTAATTTTCAGTTGTATAATGCATATCGCAAGCAAAAAAATTTGGACCTTTTATTTATACCCTACACGGAGTGATTGAATAATGTTTTATTTTTAGTTTCACACTTTATTCTTTCAAGAGGGCGCTGTTGCCAATTTAATGTAACGTCACATAGCCTATAGCACGCGGGCATTTAAACGCTTCTAATGATACTTCATTTGTCCAGTTACGATGAGTAGTTCCGAAGATATAAGGAAACGGATGAACATTATATACATAAATACATACAGGCCAAATCATAACCCCCCTTTTTACTTTTAGTCAGGTAAAAAACGAGGTTTAATCATCTCAGATTTCAGCACAATAGAATTTCCAAGTCTATGTTGCTGTGACATATTTTTTTATCTACATTTCCAGGGAGAATCAAATATCGACAATAGAAACGCCTCAGGTCCAAATTCCCACAGTCACGTGCGATCTCGCCTCCGACATATCCACCAGTGAAGCGGGGGACACGGCACCGCCCCCACCGGACGAAAGAAAAGATCACCTTAAGGTAAAGAAAGAAGGATCAATGTTTAACAACAGAAATTTAAGAAAGCTAGTCTGATCAATAAATAAATATCATCTACAAGCACTGCTCAGACCCTTTTCGAATTATGGAAATCCTAAACAACGTAGAATCATACACAACCTTCCAGTCTTGATATTATTTAAAGCATTATTTATTCTATTATGATTTTTTTCTATATGAGTCAAGAATCTAATTCAGGACCCCAAGGATGGTGATTATAATACATCCGGGCATATCAGTCCACCACAGAGACTGTTTAAAAACAAAAAATAAGGTGTCCTTTCAAAACAACAAATTTACTCTTAAACTTAGGCAACAAAAAAATAGAGAATGAAGTCTTTATTCGATCGCTCACAAGTTTTCCTCTTTCCACAGGTAGTCACATCAGCGCAAGTGATGAAGAATCCCCTAGCATCCTGCCCTCATAGAAGTTCTACCTTCTCTGTGAACGGTGAGCTCCAACTACAACAGACCAGAGGGCGAGCGCCCAGCGTTGCCATCGACGTCGACATGGTATCTGAACTAGAACCTTCTTCCTCAGATTCCGGCGTCGTTAGCCGATGCGGCGGCGTCAAACCTCTAAAGCTGCGAATCTTCAAAAAGACGGACAAGCGGCAAGAGAAGCAACCGAGCAAGTCGGAACTTGAGCCAGCGTTGCCAAAACCTCACAAACCCAGAGATCCGGAGAGAGAGAAGAAACGATTAGCCAGAAAAAAAGAGAAGCGCGCCACGTTGATCCTTGGCTTGATTATGGGCAGTTTCATCGCTTGCTGGCTGCCTTTCTTCTTCTTGTATATTCTAAAAGCCGCCTGCAGGAATTGCGTTATACCATCCAACGCGTTCGCGATAGCCTTCTGGCTCGGATACATGAACTCTGTACTGAATCCTGTTATTTATACTATATTTAACAAAGATTTTAGAAGAGCGTTTAGGCGGATATTGTTTAAGTGATGTTTGGCTTACCTGTGCTGCTACAAGTGCGTTGCCAACCGCATACTGTTGGCTCAGCGACGAGCAGTACCGGGTCTTTACAATGTAAGATAAGTTCCATTCATTCGGACTCTTAGTGTGGCAATTGGATTGCTTACCTATCTTCTATCGATTTGTATGTTCATAAAGTGTTCTTTGGCTGAGTTATCACAAGAAAAATAAAATCTTATTGATAATTTCTATACAAGTAATAATTATAAAATGCCTTTTTTAAAAAAAAAAGTCCACGCTTCATCATCTCACTCAGGTAAAGTGTATCCATTATACATTACAAATTATTAAAATCACCACCGTTGAGAATAATCTTGATTTTATAATTACCTACGCAACTCTCAAACATTGATTAAAGTGGAAAAACATTAAAAAGATTTAATTAAAACTGAAGAAGAAGTAAGCGGAGCGTAACATTATTAATTTCCCTTAAAATCTGAGTTTGTTATAGTAATATAATTAGAAGTTTGTTACAATGTAATGAAGTAAAAATAATTTGGAAGTCTTTAGAAGTATATTTAAGTCGGTTAAATTCACGATTCATTTCCTATTATTATGTTGAATATTAATTGGGCACAGTCTAATAAAACATATCGTACATGAACCATCACTTGATTTGATTCCTAGACCACTAATAAAACCTTACCATACTCATTTTTGTGAAATAAAAAACAATACATTGCAAATTGTAACCCTTGGTTTTATTCTAATATTAAATACTCATCAATGGTACAACGGGCATTGAATAGGGATTAAGTGCTCTTAATATTCAATTACATTTGGAGCTATTGCACAAGATTGTATGCAAGTTGTCTCCATTTTTTTTTGCGAGAATAAAAACAGTTCGCCTAATCTAAAGGTACTTGTCTTTTCAAGTATATATTTGCCGACATTTTTGCCATCTTTAAATATGTTTTTGTTTTAAACATTTATTTCTGTAGAATGTCTCGTAAAGGGAATTTCAAAAGAATATACCTGGGTGTATTTATGTAGACTTTCAGTATATTTATGATTAAAAAAAAAATCTTAATGAAAAATTCTAAAATTAAATCTTTCGTTATCACATCTCTGAAATTTCTATAAGATTATTTTCCATTACAGCATTGTGAATGCAAAATTAATCAAATTTAATAAAAAATTACCTTATAGGAACAAAGTTTGAAATGGCAAACTAAAGTTTATCAATAAAAAAACTCGAATATATTCTCATTTTATTATATACTTAAAACAGGTGGAAATTATGTAGGTGTAATTTCCGCCTGTTTTATAACTTAATTATAACTAACCCTTCCTGCAGTACCTAAAATGTAAGTTACTGTTTAGTCTTATTAAATTAGACCTTTTTAGATATTCCCAAAATAAATTAAATATAACTCCTTTGCTAATTTCAGCCAAAGAACACAATAAACAATAGATTGAAAGTAGTCACAATATAATCGTCGTAAATAAATCAATATCTTAGGACATTTAGGCGTTTTATAGTGCCATGGTCATTTCATATTGAAATAGTCATAAAATAAAAATAATTCAATTATGTCACTTATAAAATTGAAAAACGCCTATGTATATTACTAGATAAATTTTATTTATATATTGCATATAATCATTATGGATTTAATCTTGATATTAACACTTGTAATGTGACCGATAAACGTTTTAATTATGTACCTACATGCGCATATTGTTTTTTATAATATGAGCAGGCACGATCAGACAGAAGATTAAAAATATTAATTAAAGAGCTGGATGTATGTCGCAATTTCAAATCTAAAAAGTATGTCTAGTAGTATACATAGAAATCTTTATAAAATCTTCTATTTTATGTATAACAATATGAAATAATTTTCGGTTTAATAAACAGTGTTGTACAACACTATTCGTTCAACTAATCAAATATCGATAATAATGTAGTATTTTTTTTTTTATTTAAACAATATATTGTTAAAACAAATAAATATGAGATGACCTTAAAATAGTAATGATTTGCATAAAAAATGATACTGTAAAGATATAAAAAACTGTTTTGTTTTATAGGATTATTAATATATTACGTAGCAAACGTAGAAACTGTATATTTAAATTTAAAAAACTGCAAAATCACTAACGGATTTGAAATGATTATACATACTTATAATAAATAACATTCCTTTATCAATTGTAAAATATAACCTTAAAGGAATTTTATAGCTTTAATTATTAAAAAAGAAAAGAAAATTGTTTAAGAATTTTGTGAGCATAGCTTATTCTTGATAATTAGCCGTGTTATTTAGTATTTTCTAAAATCTGCGTTGAATTTTTAAAACGAAAAAATAATTAAGGTTTCCTATATTCTTTCATTTGGAAAGTTCTCGCAGTATCACCCATACGCTTAAGGTACGTACAAATATTTATATGTAGTAAAATTTCAACTATTTATTTGCTAAATCCTAAGAACTTATAACCACAGAGTCACATCAATCGCATTCGAAATAATAAATATTTTGCACTTGTTTATAAGAAATATATAATAATACTATTTTTCAAGTTATATTTCAGAAAAATTGTATCTTTTTTTATATTTATCGTCCATCCATAAATATAAAATAATTAAAAAACTTGGTTTTTCCTTGCTTATTTCGATTTTTATTATGTATACCGCAATATTACGCATATTTTTTATCAATTATTATAACTTTTCTTTATTATATATTTCTTATAATAAGAACAATAATTTTTAACGTTCATTGCGCACTTTCATTCATAATGATTAAATAAATTCATTGTAAAGATGCGGTGATTAAAAAGCGGTAAAATTGTAACATATTCAAATATATACTAAAAATTTTCAAAATGAATTGAAAACAATTTTAATACATGCGTGGCAAGTCATTACGTAAAGTGTCTTTAATTATATGATTTGCAAACTGACGTAGCTGTCTTCTTTATAAATACCTCTTTAGCTAATACAAATACATCAGAATATAATAAATCACAAAAAGACCATGCTTAGCATGTTACAAGTAAGATTGACCTTGAATATCGATATCCACATCCAATCAATCACTTAACATCTACGAAATAGTTACAATTTTACCAGTTACTGTAGGCTAATACTATATGAATAATAATAAATGACTGTGCCTCTGTGCCTATCAAACAAACAAGCACTACACAAACAATAAGATGCACTATATATTATGTATAATATGTTTACATTAGGTATAAGGCTGAGAAAGGCTGACAGCTGGGACAGAGCGATAGCGGAAGCGGAATCTTCACGCTATTTACGATCTATTAGATTTCATCAAACTATATATATGTTTACAACATCTGTATAGCACCATGGCAATGGTGTATAACTAGACGTGCATCCGTGTAAAGATATCTGCAGTATTATATTACAATACCATTTGATGCACGCGCCTTTGAGAAGAATTTTGCTGTTCTCCACTGTTTTCAAACCAACCACTATAAGCACAAAACTATATCGTGTGAATGAAGAACCTGGTAATATTTATTAATTAATTTATTTATTTTGCTCGTTAATTAATACATTTATTAATACGAGTATTAACATAATTATGGTTACTCAGAAGCTTTTCAACATTTATTTTTGACAAAATCCCTACTTACACAAACTGTAGCAAGAACATCGATCGCCATCGATTGATTAAGATTCAGATGTTTAAATTGATAATTATGATATGCAAATACAGTTAAGAAGTAATAAAACTTTACCTTGACATCTTTAAAGTGTTATAATTAGTAAAATTGTATTTTGGACCTAGTATTTTCCCAATGCTTAACCTAAAACTTTAAGAAGCAATCTATACATAATACTTATAAAAGAAAATTACTTCCCGCCGCTTGTAAGCAGTATCAGCAATATACAGAGTGATTAGAACAGAAAGGTTTATACGTATAGTACAGGACCACGCGGGCAAAGCCGCTGGCGGAAAGTTAGTAATTGATAAAATAACTTTTGTTAACTTTCCATTATAATTAAATGATTACTCATTTGTAAATACAACATGTACAATCGAAAAATATTGCGATTGCATCATTTGTTACTTTAGATTTTAAAGATAGGATTAAAAAAAGAGAATTTACCAATTAACTACAGAACTTGGCATATATTGACAAACGTAGTTTACTGTCCGCTCAGTTTCCATTAACGCTCCGCTCCCGCTGTTATAATCCTGTTCGCAAGCTTTAGTTATAAGTTTTATGAAAAAAAGTTTTTGTAAATTTTGTCTGTGTTGTCCTTTAATTTTATTGTAGCGCGGGTCGCTATATTTTTATTAAGTGTATTTTAAAAGCTCTCTGTACATACTTGTACTTATTTACTTTAAGGTTACGGTATAGATTTATATATTTTTAGCATGTAATACCAAAAAAGAACACCAAATACTTCGTGTAAATTTGTCTAATCTTATGAATACCTTTTATTACAAATAAAAATTCCGTAAATATAAAAATTGTATATTTATAACCGCGTATACGTGTTGTTTTAGCAATCTGTTTACTGCTCATTTTTCTGCCATAATTATTATATTATGTTACATTTCTGAAGATTAGAGTTGTGCATTATCTGATATTTGAATATCGTCTATACCTACGACTGATCGATAGTTTTAAAATATTCTTCATCCTAAAACTGTTGTAAATATTATCCTGATTCTAAATAATTATAACACGTTTAAAATATTATAAAAAACAACGACAATTTAATTCTAAATCGGTGTACATTAGACCTCGTATTAGACAATTTGAACATATTTGAAGTATAAATAAGTAGGCCAATATTATTTTAAGGAAATTAATAATATTGGAACACCATCGCTCTTTTATCATAGTAAGAGAAACAAAAAATAGATTTATTTGTGATTTACGTACTGAAATTACGAGCAATAGCATTTATGCAAACACTTTTTCTTTTTCAGACAATTTTTTTTTCTTCTCTTTTAATAACGTTTTCATAGTCTTCCAAAGTGTGTGTGATCTAATCAAAATATAGTGGTAATTATTACGTTTTTTTTTACTGTCTCTTAAGAAAACACCAAAGAATTATACACCTTATGCACGGGACTTGTATAAATGTAGTGAATTGTTACCAGTTTGTGTTTATAGAAACAATTTGTCCATTTTGATAATATTAATTATAGTGTAATTTAATTATAAAAAGTAAATTATTTTAAAGGCAGAGTAACAGTTATGAGAAATATCTTATAACATCTGTGTCTAGAATTTCACAATTACGCAACGAGCCCATGCTATTTGTGGAAATTTTACACACGCGAAAGTCGATAATTTTTCATCGATAGAAGTCAACGTCAGCTTGCACATCACTATGCCACAAGCAAGTGCTGCACAAACTACGTATTGTTTTAGACATTTGATATGCAATAATTTTATTATATTTTAATGGAAAATTGTGAAATATAATTATCCTTTAAGTATATCCATTTTTTTTCTGAAACATACAGGTTTTGTACAGTCTTTGAAAAAAATTGTAAAAATAATTATAAATTAAAAAACCAATAAATACGCCAGTACTTTCTTATCTAGATTAAAGTAATCGTTTAGAAAGTTTCGTAATTAATAATGACAATTACTTATAGGCTACTCTGTAATATTTCATAACTACTTGTTCAATAAATTGTTCTAAAATTATAAATAATGTTTATATATTATTATTTAAAGTCAACTATTGTAATCTATCATAAAATATGTTGAACATTTTAATTTTAATAAATTCCGAATACGTTATGTTTGAGTTATTCTTTATAAATTATTATTACATAATCGTCTAAGATTATACGATAACTATTATAATTCTTGACTAAAATGTAAATGAAAAATTATACGAAGTACCAAATATACAAATTTTAATCTTTAAAAAGCTTTGTTTGAATTTCGTTACTCCTTCACAGATTAATAGAACAGAATAACTCTTTATTGTCAACACCACGGATACAGAAAATACAAATATTATTATTACAGTGTAACAATATCTACCAGACAACCTTTGGATGGAGATAACTAAATGACAATCAGGAAATGAGGGTGCAAACTAAAATAATTTAGTAAATATTAATTATAAATATGTAATATCATCATCACCATCATTATCAGCCCTTTTACGTCCCCACTGCAGGGGCACAGGCCTTCCTTATGGATGGTTAAGGTGGATGGGCCATGACCCTCCACGCTAGCCCAATGCGGTTTGAAGGGTATTAACGACTGAAAATTCAGCCGGGACCAACGGCTTAACGTGCCTTTTGAAGCACGGAGTAGCTCGAGATAATAATTTTTTGGTCACCCATCCCGTGACCGACCCTTGCGAAAGTTGCTTAACACCTGAGAAAATTCCAGACTTCGGCTGGATCTTCCTCGTCGACGAAGTTATGAATATGGCGATGTAAGATATCACTACACATCGCATTGCAACGATTACGATCCTTAGCGTATTTTTCCTTGTTGAGCTCGATTGGGCGATTTTTATATCTACTTTTAGAAATGTTTTTTTATGAATTAGTCCTTTAATTTCTCGGGTAAGCCACAGTGCAGGAAGATATTAGAGCTTCATAATTCGAAAAGGTGCATGCTTATCATAGAGCTGAGTAATGAGGTTAATAAAAGTAGTGACTTGGTCGTCGACAAAGGTTGCATTAGTCGCAAGAGATCAATCCATACTGCAAACATCGCGCAAGAAATAATCCTGATCTATACCACCAAAATTGCGCTGAATGATGACTTTAAGCTTTAGTTTGGTAGGTCTAATTTTACAAAAAAGAAATATTAAGTCATGGTACGAAAAAACATCGGCCGAACAATGACCGTGTTTAGAAACATGTGGGATTGAAGAAACTATGACCAAGTCAAGAAGTGAGGGAGTTGAGCGTGGACAACGATGAGTGACCCCAAGTGGAAGAATATGCAGATTGCAAAAACTGATAAAAGATTGAACAAAGTAGGACGATGATCATTTTGGGAAGACATGTGCTGAAGTCACCAATGATAATGGTATGGTCATAAGACGGAATTATATCTATTATATATAATTAACTCAAAGTGAGTGGCCGTAATAGATGCCAAGCAAGAGTGGAGAGTGTAAAAAGGTAAATGCGATAAAAAGGTGCTAACTAACATTACCTGGTGGCGGCTGACTGGGGGTGCTTATTATTTTGTAAAGGATATTAGAACGTAAAGAAATAGCAACTCCACCTCCGCCACAGCCAGTGCGATCATTGCGCATAAGTTGTAAACCAGACTAAGCATACGACAAAGAAGGTAGGCAAGGCTTGGGCGACGACTCGGGGACAAGTACAGCGTGCAGATTTTTAAGATCAAGAGTAGTCTGCAGGTCATAGTAATGGGCCGAGATGATCTGGGCGTCGATGTGGGCAATGTTATAGTTCTTTGGTACATCAGTAAACTGAGAGATGAATAATTAAATAAATAATACTGAACATCACAAGCTTAAGAGCGTCGGCTACGTCATAGTGAGTGTCGCTAATGTTCATAAGACTGTTGTGTAAGTTGGTGTGAGTATCGTTGACATTGCTAAGAGTATAAGTGGCGTCTACATGACTGTATGTGACATTAGTATGACTGTCGGTGACGCTTCGTTTAGGCTGTATGTTGTGATTTTTTTTATTATCGATGTGAGTGTAAGTGACTTCGGTGTCATGATATCGATGTGAGTGTGACGTCGATGTAAGTGTGACATAAATGTGAGCAGCAATGACGTCCACGTAAATGTCAGTTACGTCATTTTGAGTGTCGTGACATCGATGTAAGCTTCAGTGCCGCAGTTGTGAGGTCAGTGATTTTTTATCAATTTTAAAAGATAGGTCAGTGGTAAAAAATTGAGGATAAAGACATGCACCTGCCGATATGTAACATGTATGCTGTCACTTGATTGTCGTGACAAATATTTTTAACATAGAAAACGCATCTATACATAGAAAAAAAAGTGGCTGCCCGCTATCTGTAAACTGAGATCCTTTAAAAAACAACGAATTTAAATGCGGTTCTTATCAATACACAGACTGATTCAAGAGGAAGGTTTACATGTACATATAATACAGAACCACGACTACAAAGCCGCTGGCGAAAAGGTAGTTTATTAATATTTGTATGGATGAATTAACACATGTGTTATTATACACGCAGAGCTGCTATAACATAGAGGTTCAATCAAATAAAATCTGCATCAAAGGATAATAAAAGTTTTATTTCATTGACGGCCTGTTGTACAAACGTCCAACGCCTTTAAGCTCTAATGAATGTGAAATTTGTATGGGTAATTGCGCTTTAAACTAATGCTATAATGAACGTTTGTGAAACTGGCTGTGAATTTCTATGATGTTACAGCAGAGGATAGCGTATAGTTGAACGGCAGAGTGATTGTCTGAATGTGAATTATTTAATTAAAAGCTTAAACCAACGCTTGTATTAAACAAACGTATTACCTGCTCGTAAACGTCAGTACTCGGCGCAGTCAGCTGAAGTTATGAAATGAATGATCGCACGAGTTAAATTTGTGACACAAAGATGTGGAGACCGGGTGACGAGAATCGTTATCAAATAAATAACTAGGTTTTCACAATTTGGTTACTAATTCTTTCTTATTGCATGTTTGTATATTGTTTTTTGATTTTACTAATAATATCTTATAATTTATCAATGTCTTTGAAAAATACAACTTATTAAACATCTATATTTCCTGAGCTGGATTAAATATATTTTAACTTTAGACGAAAATCTGAAATCATTTAATCCAAAGGCATTAATATTTGCTTACAGGAGTATAACAGCAAGCCATAATAAATCATGTAGACAGTTTTGGAATACTAATTAATTGCAGACATTTAGTAGACAATAAATATAATTTTCTATTCTATAATATCTCATAATCGCCAATATATATTTTTATTTTATTCAAAGACTGGGTTGACATTTGTTCACTGATGGTAAGTATCCAAAAATACATATTCACTCCAGGTTATACCGATTGGAGACTAAATGACCAGGAAGTGCATTCCTTAGCAGTTCGAAAAATAAAGATGCTGGCAGTAGATATCGACAATGTACGAGTGACCAATCTGCGTCTAATAATCCGGTGATGGAATGGATCTGGTGGAACTAAATAATGGAGTACCTTTTTACATTCACTAAAGTGCAGCCTGTAAAAACACAGACAAGCCGGCAACCCTGCGACGAAGTTTGCTACCCTAACGTACAGTGTGTATTACACGCAATTCTCATGTACCTATGCTCATACCCACAGGGGAAGCGAACTAACACCTTACCTAATTGAAAATGCGTTCGAGAATTTATGTAACATCTCCCCGGTAAAGTTGGCTACACCTGCGGGTTACACGTTAAATTATGCTGCGACTTTGCCTGACTGACTGATTTATAACCTACTACACTTCTACCCGCATCGGAGATTCTCACGGGGATAACGATCCTGTGTTATAATGGTATAGAAATATAATAAATGTCTGCGCTCACACGGTGCTTGGCATTGTGCGTTTAAACAACTCCTGAACGTGCTCAGTGGAACAGCGAAACACGTGTAGAGTAATAGTTTATGAAAAACATTTTGATTCTTCAGATATGTTACGTACATATATGAAACAGATCCACACAGTTTGTAGGATTCTAGATTCTGTCTATCTATGTGTCGCAGTAAGATTGACAAAGCCGTAATATAGTTACATACATGACTAGGAACATTTTAGGTTAGGTATACGAAATAGTTTCTTACTTATCTTACTAAAGGAATTAAGTAAAATATTTATAGAAACTACCTACCCTAGAATCCATATCCATACTAAACTGGTTTTCAATAAAGCGATAATTAAAACTTAAACCCGATTAGTTTTATTGGTTATATTAATATCGACCGTTACTTTTTTATACAAAGAAAATAATAATAAACAGAAAATTAACAGTAATAAAAAAGAAATGTAATTAGTTTTTGAAATAATATGTATAAATAAGTATATTACGGCTATTTCTTTACTACAATGTACTCGTATTTACCAAAATACGCCTAGTTACGTAACAAATATAATTATTTACGTATACATAGTATTAGTATGGATAAATACTTTGAACCTTATTTTAATTGTCAATCTAAATATCACACTATGAAAAAATTTTATTCACTTTTTGTTAACTTTAAAACCTAAACAACCAATGCTTTGATAATAAATATTCAAATGTTCCATTATGTTTGTCCAGCAAAACAACTCTGCAATCAGAATACCAACAGACGCGACGTTCTAGTTTCGCACCTTAAGTCCTGTGTACTCTGGCACTCTGATTATGAAATTGTTGATCAATTTAAACTTCCGCTGTCGGAATTTCACGAATTATTAAGTCCCAGACTAAACGCGGATAAAACAACTAAAACGTTTCTCTCCAGGGACGTACTCAGTATTTAATTTTTCCAAAACTGCAGGGGAGAAAAATGTAAAAGAACCATTACGGTATGAACATACTAAATAAACTTACTTACCTAGATTAAGACATAGCTTAACTAGGAAACGCCTTATCTTACGGATCGCCTTAGTAGGTAAGTTTGAGTCCAAATATTTTTTTTTCCTTTAACCCTTGTACCATCTATATCCTGTCATATTATGTTAATAGCTAGCGTAAGGCGCCGCATCATGTCATTTTAGCCATTGCTTAATGTCCTTAGGTGGTTCCTAGTCAATGCTGAAATGCATTTTAGGCGATGACTACATTTTTAGGCAACAGTTTTGGGAACACACTAAGTTTAGTAAAAACGGGCATTAGTCTAAAAACTAACAATGACTTATTGTAACAAACAAAGCGTTATTACAAATCGATTTCATTTTAAATGCATAGACAATTTATAAAACTACCACCGTGATTAAAGATACAATTTTGATTTAATCTCAGTTTTAAACTTCCCAAGGTCTCGCCATACATCATATTGATAGCACTTCGGTTCAACGACGTTCGTCCATATTTATTGTATAACAAAGTCGGTCCAAATCAATTGGGTATATAGATACTACAATTTATTGCTAATGTAGATTTGCAACGATAA
The DNA here is from genome assembly GCA_918026875.4 of Diatraea saccharalis. Lineage (NCBI taxonomy): Eukaryota > Metazoa > Arthropoda > Insecta > Lepidoptera > Crambidae > Diatraea > Diatraea saccharalis. The sequence continues at coordinate 1,496,351 of OU893338.1, forward strand.
TGAAATAATAAATAGACTGACAATGACTGACATGTCATAATCTGGATTTTATAAACTAATTTAATACCCTTAATCCAACCCTGACTTTCCCGCTCAAAGTTTGTTAAAGAAAACCGAGGATTTTCAGATTTAGTCGGGACGTCGAGTTTTGCTTCAACCCGCCCATAAAATACAAATGGATTTCTATGACCAGTTTTTGTTTGTTCAGTGAAGTTTAGGTGTAAATGAGGTATATACTATCAAAGAAATTTATGTTACTTCAAAGCCCTAAACATGTAGTGCTCATGAATCAAAAATCTGGCCAAACGCTAAACTAGGGCGGCACGTAGAGAGATCGGTTATAGATTTCTAATAGGCTTTTCAGATCATTTTTTTCTTAATATTCAAATCTATTTTTTATATTGTTATAATTTCCAAATTTTAGGCTAATTAATGTCGATGTAAATTGGCAAATTTTCTATTATTTACTTATTTCTAAGTTATATATAACGTATTGGAGATCCTCGCATTATGCTATTCCATTATTGAAATCGGTTAAAAGCACAAAAGTATGTCTAGTTTTCTCAACTAGATGGTAAAAAGTTATTTGACATAAAAAAATAGTAAAACTTTTAATATTATAATGATATTCTTATCTATTTATATCTTTCTGATCATTTGTGTTATAATATAATCAAAATTGATATAATTTGTAAAATATTTTTTGGGTAACAAACAACTCATTTTGATATCAACGCCCGTTTAAAGCGTAATACCTTTATTTTTCTTAACAAAATAGAACTGACATCCCCAAATTTTCCAGCAAAGTTAATATTAGAAAAGAACGATTCTGTTTACCTCCTACCACCGGGGATAAGGCACGAGTGAAAATAGCTGTAAATTGTTGGTACTGTTTAATTTCCCATAAGAATCAATCTGCACTTAAAGCGGGGATGGGATAAAGATAATAAAAATTAATTTAAACTGCTTAAAACAGCGTATAAAGGCAAAAAAAGGTGAAATCAGCGTTTTACCTCGGAATGAGACTCGTAATGTACAAACTGGTATAATTTCACTTAGTCGGATTATATCTCAGGTCTGCGTTCATCGCGTTTTCAACTTCAATTTCTATTCATGATATTTGGCATCTGTCAAAAAATTATTATAGATCAGTCTGTGATAGAAAAATATTTAAAATCCACAGGATATCTGTTGTTGTCATGTTTGTAATTTATTAATTATACGTTAGTCGATTATATGCTTATTATTATAACAGCGCTTTTTCCGCGACTACGTCCACGTAAGTTATTTATCATCCCCATATGACGAAGCTTCCTGTAGGTAAATGAATTTTAAAATTGGTTCAGTACTCATTTTTATATTTAATCAATTTTCATTCACAAAGCTATACTTGAAAATAATTTTAATTAAATACGTTTAAAACTCCTCTTTGTCCCACTGGTACTCTGTGATGGGATTCGAACCCACGATCTTTTGTGATCCGGGCGACTGTTCTAACCACTGACACTTGTTTCTTTTTCGGTGCTACAGAGCGTATTTTGATCAATGTTCAGGCAATCCACCTAAACAGCCAAAATTTTTTTTTATAAATTTTTTAAACTTTCGATAAAGACGAAAAATTCTTATAATTTATCAAAGTTTGCATTCACAATGCTATACTGGAAAATATCCCTACTTTTGATAAGTATCCAGTATTAGTATGGCATAATTAAAAGATTTTCTTAGTCGCTCACTATATCATTTAATAAAGGTTTCCAGTTTAGACAGTTACCAAAATAGATTAAGAATAATATAAATCACAATTGATGAGATTTTGTGTGAACTATTGAAAATATAATGAATATATCGTATCCAACTGGGTAAAGTATCTGAATAAGCGGCTAGCTCTGTAATAGAACATCGCCATTCATTTGCATGGTTCAATGTGTATCAGCTGAGTAAGCATCACGACGTCCTTCTACAGTGCGGCTGAATAAAGCCTAAGGAACTAGTTAACTGTCAAGGATCACGATTCGGAATACAATTATTAATTTTATTAATAGATATTTAATAAAATTAGTTTGATGTTTAACTCCGAAGACATTACAGCAAAAAGCTAATTTTATTTATTTAAGGTACATCAACAGCTACAAAATTTAATAAACCCACTAATGTCCAATAGGTACGTTTCAGATCTAAGGTTTCAATACTTGATCTCTGAAAACCTTCAAGCTTTTATTTATCCAATTTGAAATACATATGGAAATAAAATACAAATATTAAATTTATACAAAACTTAAACGAAAACTGAAATCTACGCTCTTTGAACAAAATAATAAAGACGTTTAGTTACGAATAAACGCCATCTAGCATAGCAAAACTAAAAGTGTTTTCGTACTATTTTTTATTTCAAGTCCAATCATTATAGGAACGTCAAGAAGATCAAGTATTTGAAGAAAGACAAGAAGATTATTTTAACAATTCATATTAATCAATTATATCACAAAGTCAATTAATTACATTATTAAAATTTTAAATGTATAAAAGATATTTTAAAACTCAACCTTGACCAAAAGATAGCACAATATATATTGTTTGAGTTTTCTTTCGTATGTAAATTGATTTGTACTAGAATATATTCAAAAAATATTCATGTACTCAAATACCAATATTTATCACAATATAAGGATTTTTTTATAAATAATGTTACATAGATTTATTACAATGGTAACGTTTTATATTAGGTATATAGTACTCTTTATGGTTTACATATTATTTATGTCACGGATGTACAATGAATCAATTAGCAGCTCAGCGAATCAGCAACGCAAGAAAATAACTACCAGTGATCTATAAATTATATAATTTGTTGGCGTATCTAAGAAACTTTTTATTTATCAAATCCGAATCATCCAAGTTGACATTGACATCAACTTGAATATTCCGGTGAAGAACATACACTTTGCAAAAACGTTTCGTGGCATAAGTGAAGTGAGTTTCGAAATGAAATAGGAATAGACTACACTTATAATCAATCAATTTGTTTTGTATTTGAAAAATGGAATAAAAAAAAATTCTTCACTAAAGACATCAATTTGGCCACATGAGTGAATTCGAATCCGGGTCTGAATTATTACAGAATCGCAGGGCTGATTTACTTTCACTCCTATTTTCATTCATTCCATTGTTAGTTTTCGGAATAAAATATAATCTGTTACCTTCCTAAGGTCTTAATCTACTAAAATACCAATTTTCATCGATATAGATCCTTATGAAACTTCTTTGGATCTATTTATCCAATAATATAAATATAAACGTTTTCACTCTTATTGTCAGTTAGTAAGTCAGGACATCTCTATACTATGTAGATAATAGCATCGCGATGAGTTGTGTAGAAGACAGTCCATTTTTCTTTGTGTAAATACTACACACATCTAATCAATGATGCATTAATATCCTATATTATAAGTTGCATCCACAACCAGCATTCAGAATGCGTAAGATTTGCACTAGCCAAAATATTTATCAGTCAATAAGTATGTTCAATTGTTAGATTTATTATTTTTACATTTTTTTTGAACAATTCAAAACAAGTAGAGTAAAATATAGGTATTTTACTTAACTCCAATGACAAGATAATAAGTGAAAAGAGAGATAACAATAGTACTTTCGAACGTCTTAAATCACTGCGCGCCACCAGTCGCAAAACGCCATTTTAGTTTTTAACCAGCTGCTTAACAGAACGTTCTACAGTTTTCAATTAAATTATTATTGGTCCAAAGTGATTTTAACATGATTTAATTTTGATTACCTTCTCGGTATGTCTAATGGCGTGTACAGTGCTGGGTTTTTCTAAAGGAATTTGTAGCAATTTGAGCGAAAATGATGTCAAAGTGTAATTTCATCGGTAAGCAAATTAGATGTTGAAAGGAACTTGTGACAAAACGTGTTTTGTAATCGTTTCTCCATACAACAAGTAAAAAGAAACTTCTGCTGTAATTGTTATTTGTACTTGTTTCTAATTATTAACAAGATCTGGGGATAATTTTTATTTTGTATAGTTAACACATATCTGAAATAAGTAGCTTTAGTCATAGAACACGATACTCGAAAAATGGCCGCGTTCAATGACGTTTTATTACTTTCTTTTTCTTTTTTTTTTTTTTGATTAATGGCTTATCTGCGCATTTCACACAATTCTGCCAATGTCAAGTAAATAAACTAATTTTTACATGTAAATTGAAAATGCAATGAATGAAAGATGGCGATGAAAAAAACCTTAAATAATCGTATTATTACTTTTATTATATCGTTTTGCTTTTATCATTGTCATTTAAATTTGTGCATTGTTTAAGCACGCAGGAAGGCATTTTCGCAAAAAATTACGAGTGAAAATGATAGCTTCATAAATAATCGTATAAGGCCAAGCAAGATATAAGAATGAAGCAATGTGTTTATATACGTAGAAAAACTTCATAAAGAAAACACACGTTTTCGTAACATCATTGAGATTAAATAAAGATACGAGCTTAAGAAGAGCCCGAAAAATATTACATTTATTAACAAAAAATAAAATTCAGAATTTTTCCAAGCAAATATTTTGCCTATGTTACACCTAGATTTAGATACTCGGATTAGAGATAACAAAACACCACCGTATAAAGATGCGAAATTCGCGTAAATTGTGTTACAAACTAGAATTATATATATTTACCTGTAAACTTTACAGGTAAAAAAGATGAAAAAGAATATATTCTTCTTATATTATTATTATATACCTATCCAATTTATGAGTTCTGTTTGTTCCAAAACATCTTCAAAGACCCGTCCATCTATATCAAAACTACAACTAAAAGTATGTCTTTTCAACGTTTTTAATGATAAACACACATGTATGTTACTTAGTACCCATGAATACATACATACATATCCACGTATTTCTAGAATACATAATTTTGTTGTTTTTTAGTTTTATTGATTAGGTATACTTATGACATATGACCAAATTAATATGTGCTTAAAAAGAAATTTGACATAAAAAATCACTAGATAAGGTATTTATTATAATATCAGTTAGGAACCGCACCAATTCATAAAACAATTCCATTCTACATCTAGAGAGGGAATTTTATATCTATATAAAATTAAGTAACCTAGGATTAAAGATCCTTATTATGTTATTAGATATTATGATAATTTCTAGTCTTTGACGAAATCAAATGATCAAAATCAAACTTAAAAATGTATGACGTCATTTGTCAGAAATGAAGTCTACATTAAAGTTGAAGAAAGCAATTCATAATGTATGTACACTTTGCACGACCGTGTTTCCTCATACGAACTTGTTGGCCAACTTTGAATGAAATTCCGAAATAATTAGATATGACTTAAATATACATGTGCTTCTGTTTTTGCGTTCCGAAGTTGTGCTGTTTCCCTTCGATTCTTTGCCCTTGTTTGTCTTGCTTGCCTATGTGTATTAAAGGTAATTTTCTTTAGGAACAAATTAATTAAATGTCTTGAAAAGTTCTTTATAAGTCGGCGTGTGTATTCTTCGAACCTTTACATTATATAACTGAATTTTCGTTTGTTAACAACTCTATTGTATGATGTGCTTTTGGAAAACTTATACGACGTGCTTGCCATTGCTCTAATTGCACAGAGATACACGTAATTAGGATACTAACACAAATTTGACTAGCATTTGTCACAAATCTACCTTCTCATACATTATTTGTATTAAAATCGGTTTTCATGACTTACGTTTTATTTTTGTCATACTTAATATTAAAAACTACTACTACTTGTAGCGATAAATGGAAATAAAAATCCAAGTATCCCAACCAGTGTAAATCGATGGAGATATGTGAAATAACAGATTCCATAAATCCCTACCGGTAGCTATAATTGGAAAAAAAAATCTAGTATCCCTACCAGTAGGGATATGTGGAATAGGGGTAAAATTTTAGTGTGGTAACCAGCATAGCTCCCCTAGCGATCAAAAACTACAAGTATCCATACAAATTCTCAACGAGATCATTAGTTAATGTGTTAACGTAAAATTTTGATAATTTCTAGGATTGAATTGGTGTCAATGCTTCATAGTGCATTTCGAAGTGGACGACGATATACAGATGCCCGTTGAAGTGAAAATTAGTACTCCTAAAAAATGATTGGGAATTGGTGTAAATAAACATATGAGATCACGAAATGAACATGTATTTTATTTTAGAATTCCTTTTAGTTTCATTTACAAAATTCATTCTAATCAATCAGAATATGAGGAATAAATTAAAAAATATTCGAATAGTTTTCACTCAATAAAAGTCAGTAAATACATATACTATATCATTTTTATTAACAAAGCTTTTTTTAATAAAAATAGAATCTATAAACACATCGTACACATGATTTGTTCCATATTAAAAGAAAAATATGATTAGTAAAATTTTCAATGAAGTAATTTAATAACCAAAATATACAATTATTTTGGTTATTAAATTACTATACCTACAATTATACCTACAATTTTCAACAATTTTACATGATTTCATACACTTCATAATTTCATCCATTAGAGGTTATTTCAAAATAAACAAAACTATAATCCTACACTCTAGTGATTCTTTGGATCTAATCTGTTTGTGCTGGATACATCTCGAAAATTAATTACCGGTGGTCTATATTCAGATTTAAAGCCACTCGTTTCCTCACAGATGTCATCATCTTCTACATTACGACAAGAAGCTATTAGTTTGGGACACACAACAGGTAAGCAAGCAACCACAGGACACAAGACTAAAGGCACACAGAACGTGCCCAAACACATGAACAGGTTTACAACGTAACAATAACCATTAAACAATTTCTCTAAAACAGACGCATCTCACGTTTTTTTGTCAAAGAAGCAAGAACGATAAATATATTGCGCTTGCTTAAGATAAAGATATTTGTAATCACACTATAATTTCTTTCTCTTCTCACACAAGATTTTAAAAGCTGAAGCTTCTGGGTCAAAAAGTAACATCAATTCTTCTAGCAGAATAATTTAAAAAGCAATTTTAATTTTCGATCTTCACTCAGTAGACATAAAAATTAAGTTCAATTCATTAATATCATTTATTTATTTAACTTTCTTCCACTGTCTAAAAGCTTGATATTCGACCTTCCTGAAAATTGATTTTGATGCTCCTAAATAGCTCAGTCAATTTCTTTCTCTTCTTTCACAATAGCGTTGAAACAACAATCACAGCACGGTATACAAGAAACAAAAGGACTTATTAGACAAGGCAGTATAAAAACGCAGCACATAATATCAATTCATTTTTATCTTGATGAACTGCTGATGTTTCGGCTACGTAAAGATATGCAAGTCAATAGTTTTTCCATGACTAAATATGATATTCTTACCATGTGTTAAAAAGTACGTTATTTTTTAAAATATACATACTTATTTAGAGGTAAAATCTGATAATGATTTTTGATATATTAAATTCTCTTTGGAAGAGTGAAGTGCCGATGTAGATTAAAAAATATATAGTCTTACCTGTCTGTGAAATAAATAATTCCGTATCATATAAATTATTGTATAATTCAATAATAATAGAAAGTGTATGATTGCCATAAATTTACGTCGTAAATGTTTAGTCATTATTTATACTAAGAACCAACTTATTTTTTTACAACATTCAGAAAAACGATTGAGATCCTCCTGCACTTTTAGATGATCATCCACACAGGCGATAATATGAAAAATCTTTAAGTCGTCGGCTTATAAAATAAAATCACAAGAACTAAAACAATTACCAACATCGTTGATAAATATCACGGATAAAAGAAGACCTAAAATTGAACCTCGTGGTACTTCAGAAGTAATTGACACAAGGTCTGACTCATATCCATTAAACACAACCTTATGAGTGCGATTTGTGACATAGGATTTAAACCAACACCACAAATCGCCTCTGATTCCGTTATCAGCAAACTTCTGTAACAGTATCCTGTGATCAACTCTATCAAAAGCTTTGTGAAAATCAGTGTAAATACCATCAACCTACTTGGTACGATTCAGGCTATCAAATTAATGTGATATATAAACTAATAGATCAATTAAATTTGATCGGTTTTTCACAAATCCATGTTGATTCTCTGTTAAGGTACCATGTATAGATGGATAGCATAGCAAAATTAAATTAACCTTTCAAAACTTTTTGCTATTACTAAGAGTAAACATGTCGATGATATTCGACGTCTGATTTATTTGCACCTTTGAAAACGATAATAATAAGCCTTTTTTATAAGCTCATATTAAAGATCAACACTACCAATAGTAAAAGCAGTCAACTTAAAAATTTAGGTAGTATATTGTCAACCCCTGGCATATGTATGTATATCGTATCTTTATTATGCATATCATAGAATAGCATGTCGTATCTTTACTTAACATAGATACAGTGTAGAATTCCATATAAAATAAAATATTTAAATTGATTTATCGGCTATTTTTTTGAGTTTTGAAAATAAGAACATAGAGACTTTATTCCTATAAATATTATATTTTTATTTAAATCTTAATTCCTTGGAAAGCAAGTTCATCAATTGGTTCTCGTTGTATCGCAGTCGTTAATACCTATCAAACCGCACTGGGTCTACTTAATTGATTATGGCACTTTTTCCTGTAAGAAAAAGAGAAATATCCATAGTTGTGACCTAATAATAAAGACATTAATTAACAAACAATGTTCGGGCTACCAAAATGGTCGGCTTACCTAAATGATGTGGTTAATGATAATGCTTTATTAAATAGAAACTATATTTGAAAACGACATAAACTAACGTATGAATGTGTGATTGAATGTATGAGCACGCGTAACGCTGTTGATGGCTGATTACGAACTTAATTTATGATATTTCAGTTATTATGATGACGACAGAACTAATTTGGGTCCAGCGGTATACCTCAATGCTGACAACAATAATATATTCTTAATGAAAAACTGGTACTCTGAAATGGTACAAAGTGGATGGTTTAAGCATTTTTATAAATAATAATTTATACGTACAAAACTGAATATTCTCATACAATTTCCACCAATTTCTTTACCTATAAACTCTAACTTGGCTCTAACGCCTGGAAACAATAAATAAAAACAGGATATCGTTGAAACATCTTGAACAAGGATACTCAGAACTTAGGGTCGAATATCGCCTGTCCAGAGAAAATTGGGCACTTCACGGTCACCGAGCAAATATATTCGGGCATATCGATACAAAGTTTTGTATAAAATAACTTTGGAACAACCAACGCTGTGTTTTCTTTTTAAAAAGATAAGAGGAAAGAAACTGGCTTCAAAAGGCGTATTAAAAAGTTATGATATGTGAAATAAGTTAAAATAAAAATAATTAACTTTAAAAAGAGTAAAAATATTTTAATAATCTAAAGTACTAACGAATAATGCTCAGGGCATGTGCACACTAGTGATTATTTGTCATCTAGATTTGATTTTTCTATCAACGTGTGCTGGATTCACTTAGTTATCATCCAATTACATGCGCCACTGTAAGGACTCATAAGCCTGTGCTTATGAGTGAAAATCGCATTGGTGACTTTGCCAAGGGACAAAAAGTCACCAATGCGATTTTGAATACACTTTTGAGCCAAAAAAACATTTAAAGACAAAAAGCACCAACACCCAAACCTAGTAATTTTCAAAAGAAAAACCGCAAAATCCAAGCTCTTCTTTTAGCTCCACTATTTATTTATCTTTAGCAAAATAGAGTTAATTCTCACCTTCAAAGACACCATATTGACAATAATTATTTATTTTAACCTACTTGATTTTATGTTATTATGAATAATGATATATTTGATCATTTTTCATTAAGAATATTGTTATGAATTATCATGATAATATAAAAACACTTGTTACGATATTGTTAAATAGAATTATTTGTATTTTATTTATTCCCTATTTTATCTTTTATCCTTAATTAATAGTTTGATAAATATTTTTTGTAACAAACTTTTGAAGTATTAAAAGCTCCCAATTACCCTTTCTGAAAGACAAACATTTATTCTTCTGACAAAAGCAACAATGTTTCGTTCATTGTCCGTAGTATCTTAATATTTGAAACAAAACATCTTAAGCCATTGTAACAACAACGAGACTTCATTTAAGAACACACCGTAAAATCAAGAGTTGTGTTATAAAACTCTAAGAAGAAACTGTAGTCGCCACTTCATTTAACACTGTATATAAAAATAAACCCGTGCTACCATAAGTTAAAAAAGATAGCTACAGTAGATTTATGACTCAAGGTCTTTACTTATATAACAAAACCCTAATAATTTATTAATTTTGACCCTAAATAAATGAAATTTTAGTGATTAATACAGTATTGTTATATATTTATGAGAACATTTCTTAATTGGCAAATAACTAACCACCTGTATACTACTCTGTCAAGAAAGTAGCGGGAAAAGATCAATAATACACAAACTGTTCGTTATTCATCCAAATTTATTTTATCACCTTTAAAATATGCTCCTTCAGAAATGATACACTTAGGCCAACGAATATTCCAATTATCAAAACATTTTTTAAACGCTGTTTCCGGAATTCAGTTCAGTTCTCACTGCGAATTCTCCTTCATGTATTCTACCGATAGAAAATGGGTGTGCCACGTAGTAGTAATTTGCGTTTAAGGAAAAAGAAATTAATCGGCTGGAGCCATATCTTTATTTACATTACATAATTAAACATAGTTACACTTTTTAAGTTTTTTTACAGCATTTATAAACCACGAAGGTTTGTGCCAATGCTGTTTATATATCTGTACTAATTAATTAGGTTTACAACAATTTACACTTAACACAGACACGGTGTGCCTCCATTTCTCAATTCTATTTCATGCTAGGTTGTTTAAAAAATATGTTTTAAGTTTTGTTTTAATATTTGATAATGTAATATTTTTTCTTAATTCTGTGGGTAATTCGTTAATAAACCGATGTACCAGGTACACTGCAGTGCGTTCGCCGTATGTATTATTCGCACGAGCGGTACACAGCCGGCGCTCAGCAACTGCTCTAGTAAATACAGGATGTTGACGTTCAATCTGTATCCTATTATCAAAATAGTGTTGTTTCAGAAAAATGTATTTGTATTGTGTCATTACAGGTAGAACGCGGCAATGCTTAAATAGACCGATTTCCTCATTTCTATATTCTTTTTTAATGTTATCCGAGACTATATTTTTTAGTATTCTAGTTTGAAGTTTATATATTTCATTCAAGTAAGATTTATAGGTGCGACCATAACTACTAATACCGTATTGAACATAGGACTCGGCCAATGCATGGTATAACAGTAGTTTCATTTTGAAAGGAATTCGATTTTTTAGAATTACTATATTTGCCAAAAATTGTCTAAGCTTATTACAGACGTATTCTATGTGTTTGCTCCAGTTAAATTTATTATCTATAAGTAACCCAAGATACTTTATCGAGCTGACTTCTTCTATTGCAGGACAGTAACTCGTATTGTTGGGATTGTGTAGGCAGTTATGATTATGGGCTACTATTGTTTTTGTAGGAAAGCGTTTTACATAGGGAGATTGAATAACTAATAATTTAGTTTTATCACAATTTAATACCAGACCAGCATCGTGGCACCACCCAGTTAATAAGTCAAAATCGGATTGTAAAAGCCCACAAGCTACTTCCGTGTCTTTGCCCGCGACGATAAGACATGTATCATCAGCGAATTGATAACAAGAAGAATGATTTAAAATATTACTTAATTCATTGACATAAGTCAAAAAATGTACCGGGCCCAATACGGAACCTTAGGCCGTGCCAATATTCTGTTCAACCGGTTCGCTGAGTGAGTCTCCAATCTTAACTCTGAATTTGCGTTTTTTAAGATAGTTGTCGCACCATTTCAGTAATGGGCCACGTATACCACAACTATCGAGCTTGTCAATAAGTCGGTTATGATCTAGCGTATCAAAAGCCCGCGAAAAATCAATGAACAGAGCTAAAACTGTATTTTTATTGTCCAAGTGGTTATTTATCTCATCTGTAAATTTGGCTAACAAATCAGCCGTACCTTTCCCAGCCTGAAATCCAAATTGCTCCAAAGCTTGTTGTCTAGTTTGCATGTCATTAACTCGTAAACCCACATCTCGTCACCAGTAACAATGCGTTTCATGAATGTTGCGTCAGAATTGACTCGTTCGAGCATGTCCTCAGCGACTCTCATGCGATCTAGTGTTTGGAGAAAATTCAGGTCTTTGGGGATTAGCCGGGCGGCAACATGTTTTATACCCAAATGATTATTTAAAATAGTACGGATCAACTCGTGAAATACAGAAAGTTCGGCGGCTCTCTCTCAAAGTTGAATGAAGATTTTCAGTAACTTTTTCTTTCACGTTTGCGATATTAACTTCAGTTGCAGACGTTGATGGCTTAAAAGACCGAGGTAAAACTTTCATCATATCTCGACCGCTTTTGAACGCTTTGCATCACTCATAAGCACGCGTTTTTGATAAAGTCGATTTACTGTAATCCTTCTGTAATATTTTCAGTGTCTCCAAACATGAAATTCCATTGACGATGCAAAATTTTAGACAAACTCTTTGTTCGATGTTTTTGTCCATTATGGAATTCGCAATACACACTAGACATAAAACTAAAAACAGCACTGTATTTAATATAAAATAACAGATGTGACTAAAACTCCGCGCTAAAAAAACAGTTGTCCCAAAACAACAACAAAAAAACATAATTTGAATTTGAAACCACAAACAAATATTCTTATCTGGTATTTAGTGTTTATAATTCTCGGAGGATGATGTAGTCAGGCTAATTGAAGAAATTAAAATAACGAAGGATCCAGATGTTGACATTATACCACCTATATTTTTTAAGTCGACTGTCTCTATTATTGGTTGACTATTCGTGTTGATCTTTAAGTATACTTAAAAAAGGGTGTTACTCGTATTTAAAACGGCTCGTATTATTCCCTATTTCAAAGGTACTCTCAGTAATAGTTCCAATATCTATACTCTCAGTTATAGTAAAACTTTTTAATTCACAGTTAGTTAATTCATAATGCTATCTTTCCATCTATACATAGTCATAAAAACCGATCGACTTTAACTAATCTATTAGTTTATATATCACATTTATTTGATAGCTTGGATCATACCAAGCAGGTTGATGGTATTTACACCGATTTTTACAAAGCTTTTGGTAGGGTTGATCACAGGATACTGTTACAGAAGTTTGCTGATAACGGAATCAGAGACGATTTGTAGCGTTGGCTTAAATCCTATGTCACAAATCGCAGTCAGAAGGTTGTATTGAATGTATATGAGTCAAACTTTATGCCAATTACATCTTGGGTGGAATGTGATGTTGGTAATTGTTTTAGTTTTAGTGGTTTTTTTTTTATTCGCCGATGACTTAGAGATTTTTCATGCTATCGACTGTATGGACGATCATCTAAAAGTGTAGAATCATCTCAACCGTTTCTCTGAATATTGAAACCAAAATAAGTTGGTTTTAAGTAAAAATAAGTGCATGACTATAACTTTTACGAAAAAGTTGCAAAAAATGTTTAAGACTATCAATTGTGTAATTTCAGGTTGCACCGTGTAATCTATAAAAGACCTCTTGATATGCCCATAGACAATATTACGAATAAGGCCTACAAAATGTACGGGATCATTATGCGATCTAATACTAATTTTATTCGGCGCTCTACTTATTTTCACTTAAACAAGACCCTTGTTCGCCCCCAAACAGAATATGTTGTGCCCATATGGGACACATTTTATAATAAATATATTAATATTTAAGAGAATGTTCACAGGAAATTCTTGCCTTGTATTCATTATAAATGTTTTGGTGGCAGGTTATCGTACCAACAGCTCCTACTCAAATATAATTGTATAAATTTAGAATATAAGGGTCATAATCAGAACGCATAAAAAAAGAGTGCTCTTGATGGATTATTTTTTAAACAACAGTTACATCATAACTTTGTTCTAGTTATAAAATACAACATCTCTATTAACTAAGAAAGTAGAAATCCCATTCAAATAATTATTTAATATGTTAGTAAAATATCATAAATCAATCTTATCGTACCTTTCCGTGGACCGTGTCAAGTGGATGTTCGTGTGTTTAGGTGTAATTTAAAATTAATGAATAGTACAACAATGTTTTTCAATATTGTCTAGACAATTGTAGATATTCTCCTCTTTATTATCCTAAGAATCTCAATAAATAAAAATATACATATCGCAAGTTATTAATAATAAACAGATTGTGACAAATCTTGCAACTCCTTCCGTGGACTACAAAAAACGTACCGTTAAGGATCACCAAAAAAATCTACTACGCGAATTTATTAATTTCCACTAGCAACATTTGTAGCTGTCATCTGAACCGACAGTTTGACAACAGGTTGAATAAGTTGCAACGAAAATCTGTGTTTGTTCTATAAATAAAGTATTTAGTTTTGATTTTTGTAAAAGATCGTTGCTACTTTTCTGTTACAACAATATTTTGGTAAGTACGATACTTATAAATCATTGTGTCATAAGGCCTTATGCTATTTGAGGAACGATTGTAAAAATTACCTTGCTCGTCTTCCTAATCTCAAAAATCTGCATGTCGCAATTTATTGTTTTGATAGACGACCCTTCCGTGGACAACTATCACGTGGACATGATGTCCACGGAAAAGACAACGTCCACGGAAGTGACACTTGAGGATTTAAATGTTTTGATTAGTACTGCACTATATGAACTGCATATTTTTATTTCATTCACGCATTTGGTGATTTAATATAATACGTACACTTTAATTACATTTATTGCAAATAAAGACATTATTATTATTATTATTATTATTACAACAGGTAATGCCAAGAGCAAGTAGGTCAACATCCCAACTTAGCGACGATGAAAAAAAGAAAAGGCGTCGTGAACAAAAGAAGTTAAGCATGCGGAGGGCACGTGCAAAAATGGATGAAGCTGAAATGGACGAGATCTCTTGAAAATGAGAAAAAGAACCGCTGATTTAATTGAACAGAATACTCCTCCTTCAAGTCCTGTACCAAGTACTACTTCGTCATTTTCACGAGTAAATGCTGGCAAAGCTACAGCAGATAGAAATAAAAGGGCAATGAAAAGAGAGAACTTAAATTTAAAGGCTAAGGTTTTACAGATGAATCAAAAGTTAAAAAAATACAGAATGCGTATAAAAAGACTGAAAGCGAAACAAAGAAAACAAGTGGCAAATGGAACAAATTCGGTAAGAAGTGAAACTAGAGCTTAAAAACAAGATATCAAACAAGCTGTGCATGATTTTATATTGCAAGATGAATATAGTCGCCTGACTTCGGGTAAAAACGAAACGATAACCCGCAAGAAAATAAAAAAACAAATACGTTTACTAAACGACACACTACTTAACTTGCACACAGTGTTCAAAAATAAAACTGGGCTTCATATTTCTTACCAAACTTTTAGAAGATATCGCCCTTTTTGGGTGCTTTTTCCGAAAGCATCATCAAGAAATACTTGTTTATGTATTCTGCATGAAAATAGTGATCACATAGTTCGAGCATTACAGAAAGCAAAAGTAATATCTTTTGGATCTGCCTCTGATTTAGCAAAATCAATTTGTTGTCAGAACTCATTGAATTTAAAATGTTTAGAACGAACATGTACGACCTGTCAAAATGAAGAAATTAAATTAAATACCTTAATTAAAGATGGCTACATTACTTATGAGAGATGGGTTACTAAAAATAATAAAATAATTGTCAAGGGAATGGAAAAGGTATGCAAAAGGTCCGTTAAAGAAAACGTGAAAACTACTGTTACATCTCTTGTACACTTGTTACATATAAACTTACCGGTATACATGAAACATGTGGGTAATTTTGTTCATCAAGTCAGGTCAATCCATGCTCTTAAAGAAAAACTGTCTCCTTCAGAAGGTTTGTTGCATATAGATTTTTCCGAAAACTATAACTGCAAGTACAGTGCTGAAATTCAATCTGCCCACTTTGGCGGCTCTAAGATTCAGTTATCACTTCATACGTGCGTATACTATAGTAACAATTCTCAGCCACCTGATAGACATTTGAAGACGACATCATTATGTACAGTATCGGAAAATTTGAGACATGACCCTATATTAATATGTGCGCACCTAAAACCTGTTATGCAGAGAATAAAGCAGATTAGCCCGGATATTATAAAATTGCATGTACTTAGTGATGGCCCTTCAACACAGTATCGAAACAAGTCGATGTTTTATTTGATTGCAAATTATGTAAGTAAAGAATTAGACGTAGAGGCTGTGATTTGGCATTTTAGTGAAAAAGGTCAAGGGAAAGGTGCTCCCGATGGAGTGGGTGGATGCGTGAAAAGATTGTGTGATAACTCTGTTGCAATAGGTAAGGATGTTTCTAATTACGATGGTCTTATGACGTGCTTGCAGGCAAATTGCAAAGGAATAGAAATTTTTGGATGATTCTGATGTGCCCAAAATCCAGAAAATCTTAGAAAAGAGCACAACGAAGCCTTTTAAAGGCACATTCAAAATACACCAGCTTACATGGAGTCGAAGGGACCCATTTATAATACACGCAAGACGGCTGAGCTGCTTAGATTGCCCGGAAGATAAAAATTGCTCACATTTTGAAATTGGACAAATACACATTCAATATGACACATCCAATATATATACACCTGAGTTACCGAGATCACCGGCGGCTGCGTCTGCTAGAAGTAGTGCATCTCCAATCAATATAGCCACTCCCGATGGTTCAACTGATACAATCTCAACCAATCGATCGTTCTCGCCAGAAAGTCCACCAGCTACACCTGATAATTTTATGTTACAAAATCCTCCTGTTTGCCCAAAAAAGAAAAATAGGAGCGTCTCCGACAATTCTGACAGCTCTGATTATATTTTTGACCCTCCGCTAGCTAAGAAACCACGACGTTTCATTTTACCCGAGACAGACAGCGAAATTGAATCTACCTTCTAAGTGTTTTCCAAAGTGATTAGTGATTCGTTTGTTATTAATAACACATTATATATAAAAAAAAGTTGATTAGCGAATTCTTAAAGATAGCTTCGTGATTACTTATAAAAGTTTAAAATAAATTATTTGATCTCTTTCTTTTAAAATGAGTCTAGTTTTAGTAATATGGTCCACAGAAATTCTCTTCTGTGGACATATTTTAATATTTTCGTAAGTGACAAAATATCGTTCCTCTTATTGTTTCGTTTTTACTATCAGAATTAAGTGCACTATGACCTTGTTTTTGATTAAAATTTAAAAGGAATATGTCATTTCTCTTGAAACAAGATACAATTAATGTCTTTTCTGTGGATTATATCATCTTTTCTGTGGATACATAAATATGAAAATTTGTCCTAATTGTTGATATACTTTAATTTGATCTCGATTTATATTTTTAGATAGTTTCACTTGATATAATAATAATAAATACCAATTTTGAAAAAGATTCAATTCAATTTTTATTTTTGTCCTTTTAAAAGTTTTATCTTGAGCAATACTTTCCTTCGAAAGGTACGTTAAGCCGTTGGTGCCGGCCGCATTTGCAGTCGTTAATACCCTCCAATCCGCAATGGGCCAGCGTGGAGGGTCATGGTCCATCCTCCTTAACCATCCATAAAGAAGGCCTGAGCCCCTGCAGTGGGGACGTAAAATGGCTGGTGATGATGATGATGATATAGGATGATATTTAACTTATTGGTAAGTTGACTATCTGACTCTATTTATACGAAGGGTCGGTAAAATCAATACACGTGTTCACAGGTATGAGTTAACTTTTAGACTGTTTTAATCTTGAATAACGCTTTACAAATACATAATTGTTTATATAACAAATATCACAGATTACGTTGCCACAGTGGACGTCAAAGATTATTAAACAGATGTGCCACAGAAGGCCTGTGCTCCTGCAGTGGGAACGTTAAAAGACTAATGATGATGACGAATAAAGATTATTGATTTATAACATGACACGAAGTTTCTCAGGTCAACTAGATTAACTAAATGTTTAGATTAACATTTACAACCAATATGATATTGTTATTGATTAATATACATGTTTTGACATTTTCGTTGTTTCATTTGTCACGGTAATAAGATAGAAAATAACATATACATACAGCATAGAGTGGTGTGAGATATTTCAATTATTTGAAAAGTAAAAGTTTTAAATTTTCCCTTTTAAAAAAGTGAATAAATTATGACAAATAAT
Source organism: Diatraea saccharalis (assembly GCA_918026875.4). Classification (NCBI taxonomy): domain Eukaryota; kingdom Metazoa; phylum Arthropoda; class Insecta; order Lepidoptera; family Crambidae; genus Diatraea; species Diatraea saccharalis. The sequence goes on from OU893338.1 coordinate 1,514,648, forward strand.
GAGAATATAAAGGAGAATTTTAGGGGTAATTTTGTGATTTTTTATCGTAACTTTGATTAAATTAAAAAAGGGAAGATACGACTCACTCATAGTTGCGTTTAGCTATCATTGCCAGTCATAGTGTAATAATATTCTAAGTAACATACTCGTATAAAAATTACAAAACAGTATAAAGAGGCGCTACAAAATAAATACATGTGTTTATTTGGTTTTCCAATACACTCCATGAGTGCGACAAAATAAATTGATACTATCTACCGTACCCCCGAGTTAAAAGCTTTCGGAAGGTCCACACAGTATAACAGAAAATAAACGGGCCGTACCAATCTCAATGTTGTCACGTCTCGGTAAAATAAGACACGTGCTTAATACAATATTTTGCCGCGAACGCGGGCAATATGGCGGCCCAGTTTTTTTCGACTTTGCTGTGAAGGCAATTTTTTCACATTTCTTTTACAATTTTTTTTAATTCAAGTATTTATTATTACCATATTAATTCAAATTTTATTGTTATACTCAAGTTATACTAGTTTTCCGTGAATTCGCCCGCGTAAATTATATCTTATGTCACCCGCGAGTTGAAAGCCAAGCTTACAACATGGACATAATAAAAATATAATTGATATATTAAAGAGAAACATCCAAGACGTAACAAATATTAACAATTTCGATATCATCGATACCAGCCATTGTGACACTGGCTACTTCGGGGAAGGAAGCCACGTCTTTTTAACGATAGGTTTATTAACTGCAAAATTATATAAAAGCTGGCTTCGTCCCTTATTCGCTAACTCAACTGACAGCTTAAAGTCGTAAAAAGTGAACAATTCATATGTGACAAAATCACTTATTCGTATGACCGCTTGCCCATAGAGCTCTGTGAACAATTTGTTGTGATTGACCTCAGCGTTACAGTAAGGGAGCTAGTTTACTAGTAGCACTATACCAGACACCTGGTTAAAGTTCAAATATACCTATATTATTTATTATAAAAGTAATATTGTGAATTTCAAAGAAATTTTCTTTTTAGGATACCGCACATAGAAAGGAAAAACGGAACCCTTAAAGGATCACTTTGTTGTCCGTTCGTCCGTCCGTCTGTTTTCTAACCCTTTTTCTTCTAAGCCAAAGCAATCATAAGATACAGGCGTTTATGCCGCAAATTTTCGAAACTCGCAAGGGAGTCAAAACCTACAGGGTTTGAACCCTTTTTATTACCCCTTGAACTCAGACCCTTGAAATTAATACGGTACGAAGTAATGTCTTATAGTACAAATAAAGGAAAAATAGCGAAAATCGTAAATTTTTAGTTACATCACATAATAAAAATATTTTAAATCTTTTACCCAACGAGTCCAACTAGCACTTGGCTGGTTTTTTTTAAACGATCGTATTTTCAAGAATTCGCCTGGCGCCCAACTTGGGGCCCCATTAAGTTAAGAAATACAAATTCACTCAACACTTTGTATTGACTTTTACATCATTAAAACATTTTATGTTTTAACTGTTTCAATTTTAATGAACCAAAGTTATACAACCATTCTATTAATATTAATTAGTATAGTTAAAAATTACTGTATGAAAGTATTCTACTAGTTCATAATAAAGTAATTCGTCTAGCATTAACTTTTGATTAAAAACGTATTTTGGCAAAAAATAACTAACCTGTATGAATACAATTCTTTGGTCTTTAGTTAATTTATTTAACAAGTGTTACTTTTTGTCACTCGAATTTGGCAGTATGGGTAAGTTCTTTCGTCTGTCCTATGAACGAAACACTACTACTGATTTGACATTAAAATTGTCAAGTTGAGTGATTTTCGTTTTTATCCCGTGTCGAGTGGAGAAAGAAAAGATATTTATCCAAATAAATGCCTGCAGGAGGTTCTACAATGGATTCTCAAAGAGAAAAAGCGTTCCAGGACTACCGTAAAAAGTTAATGGAGCACAAAGAAGTAGAATCCAGGCTCAAAGACAGTAAGAATTAAATGACTCTAAACCCCCTTGTTTTATGCCGATTCATTGCTAACGAATTATTTTTCTCATAATTCAGTTAAATTGTGTTAAGAATATAACACAATTGTTAATTCATTTATATTAAATAGTATTCGTGACCTTTATAATAGTAATTCTAACTATAACAGAAAAGCTTTGAAAATTAACAAATACTTACGTTTATTCATAGTTCAGACAATTTCTAAGAATTGAATAATTGTCACAATATTATATTAATTTTTCAGTGAGAGAACAGCTTAAAGACTTGACCAAACAGTATGATAAAAGTGAAAATGATCTCAAAGCCCTTCAGAGTGTCGGTCAAATTGTCGGAGAAGTGTTGAAACAGTTGACAGAAGAAAAATGTGAGTATATTTTTCATACACAAATACCTTTTGTTTTTGAAATGATACATTCTCTATCTCCATCCAAGATATGTTACAGATTGCTTAAATTACTGTTTTATTATTTTTATTTCAATTGTCAACTACATTTTTACTTAACAACATCTTTAACTATCAATGATCTCAGTTTTAACCTAAGCAACATTTGCATAAGAATTTGAAGTACTAATTCATCAATAGGTCGCCTGTACATCATTTAATGAAATTTTCAAATTTATGATGTCAGTACCCAAGACATATTAAAAAAAGCCTGTAAAATGCACAAAATGGCAATTACAATGTTCTTCCTGAAAAGGCTTGATATAACAGCAATATTATTTTTAAATGAACAATAAATATTAGAGATGCTCTGAATATTCATTTGGTATTTTTGATGTAGCATATTTTTCACTATTTGGATGTGCTCAAGAAAGTTAATAAAATAAAGTAACTGAACATGACATCAACATCTTTTTTAACCTGTTTATGCAGCAAAACAATGAAGTGGTAAACCAAAGAATTCAGCTGAATATCTGGTTCATTAAAGGTTAAACTGAATAATATTAGGTATTCAGTGAAACCACTGTTCTGCTATTTTTAATAAATATAATTTATGTATTTGCAGTCATTGTAAAAGCAACAAACGGTCCACGGTATGTTGTTGGATGTAGACGTCAACTAGACAAGAACAAGTTAAAAGGTGGTACCAGGGTTGCATTAGATATGACCACATTGACGATCATGAGGCATCTACCAAGAGAGGTATGTTAGTTTATAAGAATGTTCCATTTCAAAACTACTAAACAATTGTAATATTTCGTTGCAAGACATAATAAACACACTATAATATTTTATTGCTATATACCTACTTCAAAAAATATTGTTAATATTTGCTTAGAAATAATTAATTGTAAGATCATCACAATGTGAGAGATTGCTGTAAATAAATCATCATCCAAAAATATTTAGTGATCATCCCTACCATAGGTGATAGAGTTGCCGCTAATGAACCCGGAGCTGTTCGTGCGCGTGGGCATCACGCCGCCCAAGGGCTGCTTGCTGTACGGCCCGCCCGGCACCGGCAAGACGCTGCTCGCGCGCGCCGTCGCCTCGCAGCTCGACGCCAACTTCCTCAAGGTACTCTCGTGGGACCACTTTTGTTCACTCCACTTATACTTGCTGCCTGCTGTACGGCCCGCCCGGCACCGGCAAGACGCTGCTCGCGCGCGCCGTCGCCTCGCAGCTCGACGCCAACTTCCTCAAGGTACTCTCGTGGGACCACTTTTGTTCACTCCACTTATACTTGCTGCCTGCTGTACGGCCCGCCCGGCACCGGCAAGACGCTGCTCGCGCGCGCCGTCGCCTCGCAGCTCGACGCCAACTTCCTCAAGGTACTCTCGTGGGACCACTTTTGTTCACTTCACTTGTACTTGCAATTTCGTTTAGTTAGATGAATAGCGTCATCCTCAGACTTTCAAATTTTTATAGATTTGTAATAAGATATTTAATTAAGTATCTTAAATAGGTATAACATAGGAAATGTTAATTGTTTAAGTTTTAAGTGTTATACCACCAGTTAGTGCAGGAAAGTGGAACCTTCAATACCGTTCTCTTATCGTCATTTCAAAAAGTTTCAGTTTATATTTGTGATAACTCTCGTATTATCTCGTGGACTAGACGAGATATATACGTTGTAATTTACACCAAGCGAGTGCATTTTTAAGATCCTTTATTTATATTCGGTAATCATGATTTTTCCTGACACAAACTACCTGTATAAATATTATAAAGAACCGAGATTTGGGTTTTAAATCTTTCGCAATGCTATGTACCGCATCAGGTGGTGTCATCTGCGATCGTGGACAAATACATTGGCGAGTCGGCGCGCCTCATCCGCGAGATGTTCAACTACGCGCGCGACCACCAGCCCTGCATCATATTCATGGACGAAATTGACGCCATCGGTAAGCAAAACACGAAAAAAAAAACACCTTTCTGCCAGCTAAAGGTGATCTCACCAATCCGCGCCAACCGAAACAAAGTTGTTTACACTTGATATAGATTTATTAGATTTTGCTCACGATTTCGTACGCCATGCGTAATTTGAAAAATGCTAAAATTAATTTTTATTTCTATTTTATCAAGTGCCTTTACATAATTTGGTTATGATTAGTGGTTTAATCTTTGACAATAATTAAACACAGCACTAATAGGTACTAACTTATAACTAATACTTTGTGATCTGAAATTATTAGTATAATCTTTTATTAAAAAGTATACATTGCCCATACAATCTAAAAACGACTTTAAGCCTACGTTACTTAATTTCTACTTTAAAATGTGCAGGTGGCAGACGTTTCTCTGAGGGCACAAGTGCTGATCGTGAAATACAACGAACATTGATGGAGCTGCTCAACCAGATGGACGGGTTCGATTCCCTCGGACAAGTGAAGATCATCATGGCCACCAACAGGCCTGATACTCTGGACCCCGCACTGCTGAGGCCCGGCAGGCTCGACAGGAAGATCGAAATACCATTGCCCAACGAACAGGCCAGGTCGGTGACATATGCGTAAAAATACAGTGTTGTCTTGGGATAGTGTTATTCTTGACGATTAATAATTAAACAATATCATTGAAATAAGCTTGAGCGTCTTCAGAATTTATGTATCCGTTTCATCTTTGGTCTACGCATGTATGACCATATCTCTGATTATCGTACCCAACTTCAATGGCTACCTATCTCTCGTAGAAGAGACTGTCACATCCTATCGCTTCTTTATTCTATTCTTTTTAATCCTCAAACACCGCAATATCTTAAAGATCGCTTCGTTTTTCACTCTTCTAATTCTCTCCGAGATTTGAGGTCTTCCCATAACCTTTCCTTAGTGATCCCTCCTCATACAACTGATTTTGTAGCCAAGTCGTTTTATATCAGAGCTATCAAACTGTGGAACTCACTGCCGGTAAATATCAGACGCGCACAATCACGAGAGTCCTTTGTTAAATATGTCAAGGAACATTTCCTAATGCTGGATTCATCTTCCTGAAATTGTATTCTGTTTTGTATTGTTTTGTATATCTATATATATATATTTTTTTTTATTATATTAGTATATATATTTACTTTTAAGAATTTTCACATTCATCTTTCTTTAATACACTTGCCCGCTGTCTCTTTACTCAATCGGTATAGCTTCTTTTAGTCATGGGTAGCCTGGTAGAGATTGCTACCTTAGCAATAAGGCCGCCTTTTGCATCGATGTTTCTAATAAAAATTGTTTTCATGTTTATGTGTTAATGGGCAATAAAGTATATTCATTCATTCATTCATTCATTCACCGTTGAAAGTTTTTTTTTGCAATTTCCAAACTAATGTCTGAATATTGTCTAAGAGTTTGTGACAAATGCTTTCTAAAGTAGTTTGTGGTTTTAATTTATACGGGGAGGGGGGGCAAGTGGATGTACTGTTAAAAGACAACTTCACAAAACTTTTCATATGTACGGTACATGCAATAAAACTGTATTTCTTTTTAATTTAAGGACAAAATAAATATAATTCACAGATTAGAGATACTGAAAATCCACGCTGCACCAATAGCTAAGCACGGTGAGATGGACTATGAGGCTGTGGTGAAGCTGTCCGATACATTCAACGGAGCGGATCTCAGGAACGTCTGCACTGAAGCTGGACTGTTCGCTATCAGAGCTGAGAGGGAATACATCATACAGGTATATTCATTTATTACTTGATTCAATTTAGATTATTTGATTTGAGTCTATCCGTAGAGAATGCCCGAACTCCAGCAATGGGAACATATATGGACTGGTGATGAATGGTGATAGTGGTGAAGACTTAATTTGAAAACCAGGAGTCAAACCTGTGAATGTTTATTAAACTAGGATCCTTTTTTTTTTCATTATTGAAACAATGACGGTGGAATGTAACTCTTAGCATTGAAAAAAATAAGTACTGAAATGGATACTGGTTGCTTATTAAATCAAAAACTTATAGTTTTGTATGTAATGGAATATATATTAATGAAAATGTACACAGTAGCAATAGAACAGTCTCTTGGATTGCGAAAGGACGACCCCAAAAGGGGACATGTGGTTTTGATAATTTTTAAGCACCCACATAGCCGAAAGAAATGTTTTATAAAACATTTTAGACTTTCGATTAATATGAAAATTTATTTTAGCTATCGTATTTCATCAATTTTCGTCTTTATCGAAAGTTTGAAATATTTGTTTTAGCTGGATTCGGGTGTTATAGTATACCGTTAATAGCGAAAGTGCTTGAAAAATCCATCAGTCCTGTTAGATCCTGGGTAGCTCAGTGGTAAGAACAGTTGCCCGGATTGCGAAAATATTTTATTTTTTATAAAATAACATTATTTTATTTTTACAATTTTAATTTAATTAACACTATTCTTTTACAGGAGGACCTTATGAAGGCCGTAAGAAAAGTAGCCGACAACAAAAAACTGGAAAGCAAGCTGGACTACAAGCCCGTCTAATTTTATATTAATTATTTTCTTTATCAATATATAATACGATAGAAATAAATTGATATGTCGATTTAGAGATAAATCTATATGAATTATTTTATACACAATGAAAATCTTAAAACATCGACAAATGATTTTCCAACGCGATCAAAAGGTTTTTAAGTCATATGTTGCTGAATTGAGTGTCGAATAAAGTTGTATCTCTAAAGTGATATGAAGGTTTGTAATAATAAAACTTTTAACTTGTATAAAATTTGTCTTATTTTCACTTTGTTTTAGGAAATGGTGTGAAACCAAAAATAATCCTAATTTACTTAAGTTATTTATTACCTACCGTCAATTTACGTAATTCTCACAGTAAGTTTACGGGTCTTTATAATAATTGTTAAGTTAATGACAATGCCATATGAGTATTTCTTCGAAAATTCGTAGCAAACAAAAAATAAAAATATTTTATATGTAATCCTCTAAAACTTATTAAAATTGGTTTTATGGTGTTCAGCAATGGCTTATTTAAATGTTAGATAAAGTCACTATGTATGGAATACGGTCGATACCAGTGCCTCATTCTTCTTCTTTTTAATTAATGGCGTTGACCTTGTGGATTTGGCCAGAGTCCAGTGTTTCGCTCAGTTTGATTCATATTTTAATATTTATTACTGACGGTTTTCAACTAACTGTTTTCCCACGACTTTGCCGACGTAAATAATAATTTATGTCACAAGTTGTCAAATATGAAACGACGAAGGTGCCACAACACCCAAACCCGAGACTATATACATAAGTTAATTTTTCTATTTTGACCCGTGATTGAACCCTGTATCCTCTGAGATGACGACATATAACCACTCTTCCATGGATGAGGTGTAATAGTCCCGGATCGACAACGTTTTCCAAAGGAGGCAGAACCTTGATATTGCTTTTAACCCTTCCCCCCAACACGCATACCTTTATAATATTACTAGCCTTTCGCCAGCGTATTCTAGTTTTAAATTCAGAGATGAAAAAATTCCATAATAACTTTCATCTCCTAATGAGTTATTATGGAATTTTTTTCATTCCCTAATTCACCCCTTAGGGGTCGAATTTCGTAAAATCGCAATTTGAAACTTAGAACTTATAGTTTCTGAGATTTCGTGTTGATGGAGTAACCTTTCGCTTTTATATATATAAATTATGATTTTGGCGCATGACTGCAACCATTTGAAGGCCCCCCCCTTATCCTTAGACCGCCACTGAACTAGAGAATAAAAATAAAAAACAAGAGTTGATTAGTACAAATATACACATTTATTTATTATCACATATCTATATTTAATAAATTTTTGCATTCATAATGCTGTATCGATTTTGTTTATATATACAAACGTAGCTAATAATCACAAATATTGTCTAGTATTTGGCAATCAAATAACACTATTTTCTTAACAGATACGTCATTAGTTCTTAAACTTTATTTAATGAAATCCGGCAACGTGCCATTTTTGCGCGCCTTCGCAACGTTCTCGTAGTAACACGTAAAATCCACATAACTTTTTATCTTCCTGTCTTTATCGAACTGTCTGGTCGGATATATGTCCGATGACGATTCCACCGAGCGATTGGTGTCCACAATCGAATCATTAGTCTCGATTTCATTCCCAGACGAGTACTGTTCCGAATCGATTTCATTTAGTAACGTAGTGGACTTAGACTGAACTATTGGATTAAATCTGACCGATGTGTTTCTCTGCACGCTCTCCTCGGCTGGTGGTAGGAAGTTGAAGTTTCTAATAAGCAAAGACATATGGGTGTTCGGTTTCGGTGTCAAATTATTCTTCACGCAATACGAAACAAATTCTTCTTCTATTTCTTCTAGCACGGACTGACTGACGCTTTTGAAATTGGTCTGTTTCCTGAAGTTTTCGACTATGATTTGAGACAGTTGCTTGTTTGTTTGTTCGCTGCTCCCTTTCGCCTCCTGAATGCGTTTGTACACTCCGGCGCTGACTAAAACTAGGAATCTGAAATAGTAAAACTGTAAATGAAATTTAAATAAAGGTGTAACCGCCTGAAATTACTCTACATCATTTTTCTTGGTACATCTTGACAAATTAAACAAGTGTGTTTAATTTCTGATCTAAAATTTCAAGATAATACTCAAAATTTTACAGCTGTTATGTAGACAGTTATCTGAATTTTCGCTTAAAACATGGCATGGCAACTCTGGTTGAATTAGTTAGTATATTTTCCAAATCCACTCCCTCCCCCATGTTAGTAAAAATAAGTTTGTCTAGTTTTGTTGACATGCTCAAAGTATGTCAACAAAACTAGACAAACTTATGTAATAAATAATACTTGAATATGATACAACCTGCATGATTCATCCAAAATGATGGGTCCGTGTATCTCTGGCGTGGCGACGACTGGTTCTGAAGCGGCCGCGCTGATGGTGGGGAATGCCCTGTACAAACCCTTCACTAGATAATTGCCGAGACAACGGGTGCCCGTTTGATTGCCCAAGTATTGTGCTAAAAAACAATTTGTTATATGTTATGTAAACAGAAAAATTTACAAACTGTTGTGTCCATAACAGTTACATTATAAACACAAAATTAGAAGGGTCTGTTTGTGTGAGATAATCTACTATATACTCTAGATGTGCAAGGTTGGATGAACTGACAAAGTCTAACAGACTATGTTAATACCCAGCATTATACTCACCATTTCTCAACTTATTAACATCGAGCCCCAATTGCTCCAGCCTCAACAGCTCATCCTCATTATTCAAACTGTGTTCTACTGTCAGCTGTATAACCCTCAATACTGAGTTATCGTCTGTCCTGCACAGCAATGCTCTGGTCTCGCCTACATTAGCTATGAATAGTTTCCCATTGTGAACCAGTGCTATGACTACAGTTGCACCTCCAGAAAGATGTTGGTCTATCTCTTTTAGACGGGCCACTATGTGGTCATATTGTGACATCTAGAAAGTGAAATTAAAAAATATATGTATCATACATAAGTTTTTGTTATATTATTTGATGTTAATGGAGTAATAATAAATGAGAAGTTTTTCTTTTCCAAAAACTGTTAAAATTATGGACCTTTGGTCATTATTATTAGTATTATTATGTTGATTATTTTAATTGTTATAGAGCATTTTGTTTAAAATAGAACCAATACAACAAATAAGTGTTAACTCCTTGAAAGTCATTTTTTTTTTGGTGTGGTATGGGGCAAACGACCAGACGGATCACCTGATGGTAAGTGATTACCGTCGCCCAAGGACACCTGCCACACCAGAGGGGCTACAAGCGCGCTGCCGGCCTTTGAGGGACGAATATGATCATAGGGAGGGAAGGGTTGAGGGGTAGAGGGAAGGGAATAGGGAGGGGTTGGGCCTCGGGTACCCTCACTCACATGACGAAACACAACGCAAGCGTTGCTTCACGTCGGTTTTCTGTGAGGCTGTGGTATCACTCCGATCGAGTCGGCCCAGTCATGCCGAAGCTCATAGCACATAGTCAAAAGCAGGTGATAAAACAAAACTTTCTTCAATCAGTTTTAAATGTTCAATATCAAAATCAATAGTGGAAATTCCATAATTTATGGTAACATGACATGTATCTATATAACAAACTCTGTGACACCTTGTAACTTGTTCTTGTATGCAGACAATGACAATGAGATTGTAACATTGAATAAAAATGGTTTGATATATGTATTTGCAAAAGTATGAATTTAAAAAAGCACATAAAGTTGGTAAAATATATATTATTTTATATTTTAAGATAGAGTATTTTTAACTATAATTACACACTAGTCTTTGAGTACAAGTTATAGAAAAAAGTTGGAGGTGTCATTTCTTCCCTTATATTCATAATAAAACTAAATTTAGAATTCCATAATACCTGTTGCTCATTTATTGTTTGAGGAAGTTGGTACTGAAGGCTTGTTCTTTCAGCTATGAGTCCATCATAGTTCTCTATGTAGGCTTTCTCAACAGATACAAAAGCATTCCTATAAAAACAATCTATTTTTAAAACATGTTTCATCTTTATATACAGATATGAATTATGGTTGATTTCTCTTGAAGATTTAAGAAATAAACTTTTACCTTTGTGAAGTTTGCATTTGAGTAATCATAAGGCTAAACAAATGACCTAAGGTTTTATTCATTTATTACATTAACCAGTGTGTAGGTATACACTCTTAAGCATCTATTTAACAATTAAGTTGCTTAAGAGTTTAGCTCATTTTTTAGAATGATACTGATACTGTATTACATTTAATAAGATAATGGCATAGAATTTCAACTTTCAAAAGTGTTTGAATGATTGAATGAAAGACTATTTATATACATTATATACACCTTAGTAAATGAACAAACATAATAATGTAACAGACAGTATAATTGGCTGTCTTATTGCTAAAAAGCAATTTCTTCCAGGCAACCTTACAATGACATACAGGATACAATTGTAATATTGGGTAGTCTATGGTGCCTAAACAAAATATGAATAGTTAAACAGATATATTGCCTATAAGTACATAGATATACATAGCCATACATACAAATAAATATAATCAATGAATGAATGAACACTTTATTACTTTTTACTTACTTGATAAGAAAAATTAATAAGAATAAAACAGTACAATTGGCGGCTTAATATAAACAACACATACATATATATATACACAAACTTATATAATTGCTGCAATGAATTTAGTGATGGATAACACTCCCTAACTAATATTTTAAAATTGTTAATAGTTTGTGCACACCTAATATCCTCTGGCAATGGATTCCAAAAGCGAGCAGCTTGTACTGTGAAAGCAAGTCATTCTTTATTTAAATGCATTGGTATTGCTAATTTTATGGTGCTTGTAACAGCCTAGCCTGAAGAAATGGTTTCAATTTGATTTAAAATGTCTCTGCTTAAATATATAATAAAATAAAAACTAGATTAAATTACCTTAACCTATCTCGTATCTCTTCATCTGTATTGTTAGCCGAGGGTGACGGAAACAATATTTCAGCAGCCATTCTTTGCATGATAAATCGTGCAGCATCCAAGCCATTGTGAGGTTCAAACACACCATATAAGCACCTGGAAGGATATATTTTTTTTATATTTACTAGGAAACGAAACAAAAAGGTTACTTATATTACTTGTGTAACATTGTTTTAACCCAAATTAATAAGATACCAATGGTGAAAATGTATGAGTAGAGGACGAAGGGGTTCTGAACTAGGATTTAGAAATTTTTCGTTTAGTTTTAATATATTTCGTGCATCATTTTGTGATGATATACTTCTAGGCTTAAATAGTTACTAGATAGATAAAAGATTGTTACACTCACGAGTTATCTTCTGTTTGGCAATGGAAGCAAAGATAATCATCTACGTTATTTGTATTGCCTCCGAGACGTGAAAAATAGGAAGCAACACATGTGTTCCTACATTTTGGTAGATCGTCTGTCCACGGCCGAGCTATCATATTTAATTTAATAACAAAAGCTGTGTTAAAATCCTGTAACTTGGTAGGTAATTATAGATTGATTGAAATAAAGTTCAGAATGTTTACCTCTTTAAGATTTACAAAAATAAACTGACATAGTGATGCAACGATATATCGGATAATTGATCTATATCGAGATATTCAAAACGCTTATTCTCAAAAGCAAGTGCCACCATCACACGAGTCACGAAGAAAGAAGAGACTTCACAGAATTAGGTTATCCGAGTTGTTGTTAAACTACTATTTATTATCAGTATATTTTTTATTACATATGTGATAAAAATCATAATAAACAAATTTTATTTGTCTAAGATTCTTTAAAACAAGATTTTGTTTGATTTGCTTTAGAAGTAAAAAAGCGATAAAATATAGTTATATCGATTACACAAAGTTCGTTATACATACATATTTTGATCAACCCCATCACTAATTCTGACATATATTTTCATTGTTTAGTATCGTAATTAAAATCAAAGGATTTAGCCCATACAGCCAAGTCTTATTTATAATTTCGCTATTGTATTAACTTGGATGTTTGGTTACAATATGCAGTTTTAGAGGATCATGAAAATAATCAAAATTACAGCAAAAAATATAGTTTCTTAATATATACTTAATTATAACATTCCACCAGCAGATTTGGCCACGTGGACTAGTGATTCCTAACCTTTTTTTATAAATAATACCCTCATGACCTATTATGAAAACTAATTTTTACACACGGTGAGGCCCCGCCTGAAAGATAACTCTAGATACACCCAAGATATTATCGTTTTATTTTCACTTATAACCCGTCTTAAATTGTAACCCTTTATAATTCTTATAATGGGCTTAATTATTAGGTTCTTTTGCGAGTTAGAAACCACTGGTCTGTCCAGGGACTGAACTGACTGAACTTATATATGATGCTATAGGTTGGTGACGTTACTTATACACGGTTAAAAAGTCACACAGAAAAAACTCATTAAATACAATAAGTACATCGAAGATAAGTTTTGCCTTTGTCTATATATTTTCTATGAAGCTTAAAATATTTTTTACAGACCTCAGACCTCCTAACAAAATTAGGTATTTCCTCTCATTTTTGAACCTTATTAATTGTGATTAGAGGTCAAAATCTATTGCGAAAATGACATATTTAGGTTACCACCTGACCACCTGACGTTACGTGGGTATTTACTAATTATCATGAATGGGACGGGAAGGACTTCCTCTTTTGTGGTTAATATAACAACCAAAACATTATTAATATCAGTTACCTATCGTGTTTTTTTAAACTTAAATAATTATCAAGTCGCAAATATAATTATTTCTATTCTCGTGTGTAAATAACTCTTCAATGTACACTTAACTGTTTGACTGAAAAAAAGCTTAAGTAATTTGGAGACCTTACCTAACTAAGGAGTGTCAGCGACAAATTTTTTTTTTTTTTTTTTGTTAAATACGATACAAGGGTTAAAGATCAGTGTTGCCAATTTAGCGACTTTGTCGCTAGATCTAGCGACATTTCGTTTTAAACAGCGGCTTAAATTATGTGTCTAGCGACAAAAAAAAGCTAGCGACTATTTTAACGACTTCTAGAGTTTATATAAATCAGTATTTTAAATATTACAGACTCTTATCAGAGTAAGTAATATTTAAACAATTTCGGAACGCTGCCGTAAATTCTTATACTTAAGCCGAGATCCCTCAATGCTGTACTTGTGGACGTACAACGGGGAATTCGTTTGCCAAACGTACATCGCAGCTTCAGCCATCAACTTCGGGTATTAGTTCCAATTCCAGAACGGATACATTAAGTATTCCAGATTATCTGATTATTAGCGATAGTTCTGATAATGAATAATAAACTTTTTCATCTTTTTTGGTATTAAGTTTTTGACTTTTAAATTCTGATAAATATTTTTTTTTGTTATATTTCATTATAGTATTGAGTTGTTGATTTTTTATTTGTCAAGTAATTGTTTTTTCGTAATTTTCAATTGTTTTTATACCGATTACAAATATTATTATAAGTAAAACAAATTATTTTCTTTTATACCAAAGGACCAAAAAACTGTGCCCTCTTCTGCCGTGCGTAAAACGATACAGAATTAGAAGTACGTGACTAACTGTATTACGCTGTTTTATCCGCACGCGCTCAGTCTTTTAGCGCCTTCTAGCGACTTTTAATCTTTGTCCATAGCTAGCGACATCTAGCGACTTCTCAAACGCACGCTAACGACTTTTTGACATGTAGAGTTGGCAACGCTGTTAAAGATTAAACAAATTAAAACAGAGACTCTATTTGAGTTCTTGCTTGACTAAAAAGACTACCCTTACGCAGCGACCTACTTACGCAGCGCAACGTTTTGTAGGTAAGCGCATCTCAATAGAAACTACTTCTATTTTGCCGTTGTACTATTTACCTGAAGTCCAATATTATATCTGTCACCAATGATGTGTGAGGGAGAATTAGCACTCGAAATATTGCGATTTTGGGTAGGTATATTGTAGGTACAATAGTAACATGCAAGATGCATTGCATTCTATTGAGATGCGACGTAAACGTTAGCAGAATCGGCCTGTTGATATATTGATATTAACCAAACCATACATATTAATTAGGTATAAAGGCACCTATACTCCATTCATTATAGCATTAGACAGAATGAAAATAAGGTTCTTTTTATGGTATACTTTGTGACAAAATGTCAACAATCATGTTACTCTTAAGACTAATCGCTAATTTGCTACATATCCACTTAAATACCAGCTGCTATACTTAACCGTAGTCTTTTAAGCTATATGTTAAACAAATTTATGAGTTAGTTTCGGCATGATTCTCATGTCACTATAACTCTACCAAATTAAAAACGTTACCTAATCCCTTCAAACGTTTCGGCAGTACAGCTTTTTAATTTTGTCAGATTATGATTTATTCATAATAGTCAAAATAAGTAATCTGGGATTCTCATTCATTGTGAATGCTACTGCCTTTCTTGTTGTTTTGTCATTTTAGGTGATTGAGTAATTACTGTTTTATTGTTGTTTTCTTATAGTTTTGTTTTAGTTGTTATCTTGATGTTGTTAAGTTTTGCTAAATTGCGATTCCGGTGCAGGCCCGAGTGGCCTACAAAAATTACACTCTGAGCCCCCATGTATACCCATTGACATTTCAGGAAGTTTTTCCTATGTCTTCATCAATAGTCTAACTAATTACACTTACAATTAGAATTTATTAAAACAACAGATAGATAGTTTCAGTTTTAGTTCCATTTTGGCTTGGGAGTAAAAAATGAATTTATAAAATGCTGGCCTCATCTCAACCCCGAGGTATCGTAAAAAATGGAAAATTGCCCAGCTCTTTCAGACTACCTAATGTTCAAAGTATAAAAAAAAAACTAATATATATTTTTTTTTAAATCTTGAAAATAAAATGTTCTGAACTGCTGCTTCTATGACCCTCTTTTTTTCTAATGTTATATTATAATGAATGGAGTATAAATGAATTTACGTGCGCACAACCTAGTTTCGATCGCCAAAACGTCTATTCCCGTACCCATAAAACAATTGGGTCAAACCTTATTTTTCAGCGTTCCTAGAAATAAGTAAAATAGGTACACACAATATATGAAGTTAATACAAAATCCCCAAGTTTCCCTAATCAATTCTGAACTCAATGAACAAGGAAATTAAGGTTTAAAATCGATTACATAAATTTGTATTCTTATTTAACTTGACTAGGTACACACGGCCACAAGTGAGACTTACATTGTGGACTTTGTACCGAGCGCGCTTCGTATAGAACTAGCCTACTAACAAAGGTCTGCTTACGGTGGAGGTGGTAGTGTAGCGTGACGTGCGGGAGTGTGTACTATGAATTTTATTTAATATTCGTGACAAGTTAAATTCATTTATTTAAAATCATTTACTCTGATATGATATTATTTAAGTTAAAAGAGGAGTTAATCATCATTATGAATATGTATTGTTTCATATACAGTCAACAGCATGTTATACAGTAATGCCACATTTCACCACTTGATTTTAAACTTTTAATATGTTGATGGTAGAGTTCAAAATCAATTGCTAAAATTTGACACGTTGTAATAATCTGACATACTCTGTGCTGAGCTACTGTCAGCACCAAGAATTTGTACAATATTGGAGATGTTGCAATATTATAACTTTTACAAACAAAATTTGTTTAATAAATATTTACTATTGTATCTAACCAAGTGTCAATGAATGGAAAATTCCAAAGAACGAATTAGAAACTTTTCAAGAAAAGCAAAATATTCAAACTACAAAAATAATAGAGTAAAAATTATATGAAAAATCTTCTATGTATTTTATCATATAACAAATATATCTTGAAAGTTATTTATTAAAAAGTATCAATGACAAATTTTTTAACAACTCTGAATATAAGATCTGATTTTGTTCAGTTACTTGAAATGAGTGATACACAAGTTCCCAGACCAAAGTTTTAATGACTCAAAACTCCAATCATTTACAGTTTTTTACAATTTTTATGTTTTTTATTTATACAATGTTAGCTCTAATAAATCTAAGAGCTATTCATGACTATATTTTCTTTTTAAACCTATTTTAATTTTAACTTTTTTATTTAAAAATGAGAAAGCAATATATTCCTTATGGACATAGTGAATCAACAACTTTAGAAAATACCATTATTTGAAAATATTAAAAGGTGATTCAATACACCTTTATTCACTATACAAATATGTTATACCTACCAGAGGTGCAAAGAAAACATAATATAATGTATATGAAATAGAATTTGTGTAAATGTAACCATTTGCCAATCTCTCAGTGTTCTATTACAACACTTAAATCATTAAGCATATGGAGAGAGAATCAATATTATTTAAATTATGCAGTTATTAAACTAAATTAGTGCATGGCATAAGAGACAAAATCTATTATAAATTGAATGGATTCACCGAGGATTTCCAAAGAGAAAAGATATTTCACAGACATAATTTTATATGGTATGATCACAAAGCACTATTGATTCATGACACTACAATAACTGCAAAACATAATTTTAAATACATTTATTAAGGAACATAAACAGGTGAAACTAAAAATTAAAAACCTTATACTGACATATCATAATGACTTTGGAAACCTCGGTTTTTCACATCACTTCATCGGATGAGCAAAATAAAAAACTAAACCGTTGTGTTATGGACATTGCTTAGTCAGTTTTCTTGTCAGCAGCTTTGGTTTCTGTCTCTTTCTTTTCTTCCTTCTTCTCATCTTTCTTTTCCTCTTTCTTTTCTTCTTTCTTTTCTTCTTGTTTTTCCTCAATTACTACCTCCTTAGCTTCTTGTTTCGACGCTTCATCGAAATTACCTACTAGGTTAGGTACCTCGTCGTCCTCTTCTAATGGTTTTGGCGCAGCGACACTTGACGCCAACCTTTTTAACTGATTCAAACCTTCAGGTCCTAGCTGGCTTAAAATACCAGGTAGCATCTCGGCTATTTGTTTGTTCTCTCCATGCCCGGTAATAGCGAACGTATTCGCCGCGAGGGAGGCCTGTGCTTTAGGGTTGTTGAAATGTATCACTGTACCATCATCCTTTATCATATTAACTTCTTCGATGCCAGGAATAGTATTCACTGACAACTTTTTTAAAGATGACTGCAATTTTTTGTCATCTGTGGCCGCGGTAGCATGCACAACCTTCTTCTTACGCCGCGGAGTGCCTTTGCCTCCAATGCGCACTTGTGATTGAAGTTTCTTCAGCTTTTCAGTGTTCATTTTGAGAATTTATTACGGCGTGCCTCTTGAAAGAAACGCGGCGCACTATTTAGTGATGTTTGTTTGTTAATTATGGTCGCGGACACGCGAGTATTCCATGTAAATTGTTAGCACGCACGTGTTTTGAACACCGGTAAGTTACAAAGGGAAAATGGTGGATTTTGCGACAAGTTATTTCTGATTTTATTTTTCTTCCCGTTGGCATCATTGATTAAGCGTTTCGTTATATGACGCGATGAGTGAATAGTTTAGATTCTTTTTAATATACAATCAAGTCTCGTATATGCGTAAATTAAATATATATCATCATTATCTAAATAAACTACATTTGATTAATGTTCACTTTTATAATAGACAGTGATGGTAACGCACATCGTAACGAAACGTAACACGTAAATAGTAAAGTAAAAGTCAATATTAAATGTTCAGATATTTAAATAAATAAGTAAGTAGAGAACATAATAGGCTTGCATTTATTACTTAGTTACTATTAACTATAGCAATTAAGAATAAGTATAGCAAAAAAAGGACAAGAATCCAGAGCCGTATACATAATAAAAAAGCTTCTCGAATATTATTTTTTCTTACGGTTGGTGTCACTTTATTCATCTGTCGTTTGTACCGTGGCGCCATCTATCAAATGAATCTGACACTTGACCAAAACTGGTTGAATGGATAATAGAGAGAATGTTGCAAGACGTAAAACTCAGCAAAGATGGCAGCAGCATTACTCAACCTAAACACAGAAAAAAGTTCTCGAAATCAAACTAGATGTCGCTATGCACTTTGAATCTCATGAAAAATTATAAAGTATTTCGTACATAATGGAAGACGTTTATTATATTTTGCCTTCCTTTTTATACACACTCCAATTTTCATTTTATTTAAGGTTTGACGTGACAAATGAACCCTGCTAACAAACAACTAAGTATAATATAAAATGTGGTCCCCAGTCTGGACTTGTCTGGCCAAGGTAAGGTTGAGAACCCTTGACCTTTGAACGATAGACGTTGGTCCTTTTTGATCTTATACTTTCCGTTTCCGGGCAGCAGTGACAGAAAAGCGCCTATGTAATGATTGCGACGGCTCTACACTAGCTAGACATGCGCCACAAGTGCCGGCATAAATAGGTAGTAATTTTTAGGTGTTTCAAAAATTGCTTTACAGATTATTTATTAAAATTAATCAAAATTTAGATAAAAGTCTTCTTGTTGTCCAGCACATGACCGAAAATAATATATTTTTAAGTTATGATCAGGGTAACATTTTTAGATTAGGCTGTGGATTAGGTTAGGTTAGGTTAAGTATAAGGTCACTTGGTTGTCATTGAAGTAGAGGTCCTCTCTACCATCGGTTACAATCCTACTTCTTTTCTGTGTACTTCTTAATATGTGGCGTAGCTAGGTAATCTAGGGCCCTGGGGCAAATAAAAAAATGGGACCCACTGCTATCAAATATAAGCTTATCATCAGCTCTTTTTCGTGCATAGGCAGGTAATAAAACTATTAAACACTAACAACATAAATTACAATTATTTTTATACTTGGTGTAGGTATTAGGCAATAAAACGAAATAGAAAAGATTCAAGGGTTTATTATATATTTATCTAATCATAGATACGTTGCACCAGTTTACTGTTATTTAACCTATCGCCATGCAAGCTATTTACAAAAAGTATCAATAGAAATATTTGATCCAGAAGTACTTGCTGAAGGCCGACTAAAAAACTTGTCAATTTTGGGCAATTTTTGTTTACTTTCTCCTCTTTCTTAGCGTTGTTTGCGTTTAAATGCACCACCGGGTTTCTTTTTTTTTGTCCATAATATTAGTTTTCTAATTTATTTATGTAAGATTGTACTCAAGTAGGTACTCACTGTTCACTGACAACGTTACAAGTAAAAGGAAAGCGAATCTTGAATGAATGAAAATGATACGATACAAGGCGTCGTTGGGGAATCCCCGGCAAACGCTTTATCGCCGTCAGTGTTACTACATTTGACGGTTTGACGGACTACAGTCAAATAAAATTGAACTTTTGTATGGACCAGTACAAAAAATTTATTGACATACGATTACTTACTCCTGATACAATAACTTTTTAACCATTCTCGAAAAAAAATCTTGACTCGAAGTTCACAATCGCGAATCACAAAAACGCATATCGATAAATAATAATAAGCAGATATTGACTACTTGAACTATTTCCAACAAATTGATGAAAACATTAATAACACTGTCAACCCACACAAATAATTTACGGGAATTCCCTTTTTTACCTAATTATAACTTTAGAATTACTCACAACTGAGTTTCCATGATGAAACTCGAGTTGTCACCTGTCATTTATATTTTGAAGATGGGACAAATTTTCATAAATTGAGTTCGATTGAGATTTTCTGGTAAAGATTCGAGGGCCCCTGAGCTTGAGGGCCCCGGGGCACTGCCCCGCCTAGCCCCTTAGTAGCTTAATTGGTAATTTTTTGTGAAAATGTCCTTGAGAACACCTGTCTTCGCTCTTTTAACGTAATTTCTTATTTTATCTCGTTTCTTGATACCATCATACTCCTTTCCATAACCTTTGACAGTGTTCTTGTATTTCACTTTTACTTCAATCCTTATACCTTTATTATTTAGGTATCTATTTGACAATCAGTCCAGATTAACCAGCATAATCGGAAACGCATATTTAAAATTTAAAAAATGTTTAAAAATTTTATTTTTTTGTAGGATGTCCAAGTTAAAAGGTCCCGTGTGCCAGTTCAGGCGATTATATGAATTAATTTTATTGGTCGATAAGCCAATGACAGTCAATAACAGACAAATGAAAATGAGGGACAGAAATCACACGCACTCCGTTTGTGAGCCCTAGCGACCATTGTAAATGACACAAACGCCGTTGCATCTTTAATCATTAGCATAGTAAACGTATTGAACCTCGTCTCAAGTCTATATACAAGCGTTGTTAAAAACAGTACATTACTCTACAAACGATAATAATTATTAATTAACAGTCGGCACTGTAAGTAAACTATTTTCCTCTCTATTTGTGAACATAAAATTCAAAAATAAACTCTCATCATCTCGTAAAAACGTGCTATCAGCCCAATAAATATTTATCTGCGTTTACTAAATGGACTACAAAATGGCGGGCTATAAAACTGTCATCGAGAAATCGTTTCGCGCCATCTTTTGAAGCGCATGACAGCTATTTATAATTTCCGAACGCATCAGTTAAGTTTCGCTAAAACGTTTTAGATCGTTCGCGGCCACTTACCAAAGTTGTTGACGGATGGATGCTTGCGTAGAAAACTGATTCCACGTTTTTGTGATGTATTATTAATTATGCTTTTTAGGGTTTTAAGCGACATACTAGCAATTTTTCTCTCATTAATATACTTAAGCATGCCCTCAGTAAGAGATATTATTATTTTAAAAACAGACTATTGTTCATTTATTAATTTAAGTTGGTTCGTTTCAAGACATCAACATTACAATAGTCTTAAATTAACTCTAGTCTTAAATTTCATTTATCGATTTAATATAGAAACTAAGATTTCCATTTTATCTCTGGTTTAGATGACCGGTGACCAGCGTTGTTTCTTATTAGGGGTGTAACTATTATTCCCATTAATTACTGCAATTCTTAGTATTATTTCTCAGCTTTTTTACGTTTTTACCAAATTTAAATAGAATTTTAACCATGATTATGTTAGAATTAAATTGACTCTCTGTTTGTTTTGGTTTGGTCTTGGTGTAAATTAATATTCAGTTATTTGAAATACTTTTTCTACGTAACTGTTCTCCGATCAATAAAATAATGCACTTAATTTCAGTATCCGTTACGCTTGTATTGGTTTTTTATAATCATACATAATTTAAGTGTTGCTAGTTGATTTGGTGTTACGATCCATTGAAAGGTTACCTTGAGTAATGATTTGATGATCTATAACAGGGGTACTGCACTGTTGCGAGGGAAAATATAAATATGTTCAGATGCACATTACCTTTATGATAAAATTCGTCTTGGAAAATATTAATAGCAAATGTACTACTAGATCGGAAGTTACAGATTATTTTGGGTAATAATTTAAAATATTTCTCAGCCACAATGAGCTCGTTAGTTAGGAATTGTATTTATTTTTTTTTGTCAATATTTTTCCAGTTTTCATTTTCAAAGAAAATTCTTTTCAAGAACTATTCATTAATAAAATATTAGCAGAGTTTAACAAACAAGACGTTTTTATTTATTATACATAATTTTAATAATAAGGTTTTTTAATTCAATGATTCATATATATGTATTTTTTTTAAATACACCGAGTTAACATGTGATCCTACAATAGATTGATTTTCTAGATATAAATTACAGGAAAAGTTCTTGTGATGTTAAAGATTCTAATATACTTATTCCCATACGAACTACGACTTAAAAGTTATATAAAAAAATCACATATAAAAACTTAAATCACCACTTAAAAATTCTTAGTAAAAATGTTTAAGTTTTATTAAAGAAGTCGGATAAATGTTGGTAATCCCTGACATTAGTTATCTAATACAACTCATAACAGTAAATATTGCGTTGAAGTGTTTCAAGTAAATCACTGACTTTGTTTATAATGTATAAAAGAATCCATTTGATTATTATTAATAGGATAAAGTAGGTTTGCGAACTAGTAACAGTATGTGTTAGAATATTTTTAGTAAAAAAATACTATAGTAATAACTAGTATATAAAAATGTAGAAGCATTGTCATTGTAACACGTTTTATTTTTATCTTTTTAAATTACCAGCATAATTAAAAATCATTAATGCGGCAGACATTTAGGCATAAAGTTAGCTTTTAGATAGATAGATAATTGATGTTTTCGCGTCACAAAATGAGCACACAAGCATACCCAATAACGTGTGTACTGCAATACAAAAGAGTAAAAGCGCAGTGATTCTTTTGTTCAGGGAATAAAACACTGATTTCAGCCTTTACTCAAAGAACTAGCACGGTCTCACA
This sequence comes from Diatraea saccharalis, assembly GCA_918026875.4. Classification (NCBI taxonomy): domain Eukaryota; kingdom Metazoa; phylum Arthropoda; class Insecta; order Lepidoptera; family Crambidae; genus Diatraea; species Diatraea saccharalis. The sequence goes on from OU893338.1 coordinate 1,537,823, forward strand.
CACTAATTTTGCAATTTCATTTCATTATCATATGTCACAATTTGAAAATAAATATTATTATTAATCTTCTTCTAAAGGTGCCTCTCCAACTAATGAAGGTTAGCGATTAGCATACTAATTTACAACGATCGATCATCAATAGCGTTTCTGTAACGGTTACGTTTCGATTTTTGCTGTAAATTTGCATTCCGCTAACGTCAATTATCAAACGAACGTTTACTAAACTGAAACGTAATCGCAGCCGAACCAAATAGCTGTCATTAGTGTTACCAGAATAAAATAAATGAAATTATTAGTTAAACGGGAGACGATTAATGATTATTCATTCCTTCATTTTTTTATCATTTCTGTACGTAATGAATGTATTATATTCTTATTCGAACGTTTTAAAATACGGACGAAACACCCGAATATTAGCTACATTAAGAAAGTGCATACCTAAGTGTTAAGCTATAAGGGAAAATACCCGAAACGCGAATTTATAATTAATATTTTTATCATTATGGGTATTTGACACTATAAAAATTAGTTTCGTATTATTATCATCATGTTAGATAATAATCTAATAAAAGTTTATTTCTTAGAATCTGTAGATTTTAACAATTATATTCATCGAAAATAGAACAGATTCTCATATAATATATTGACAGTGTGTTTATAATGTATCAAACAACTATTTTAATTAATTAGTTTTCAGAAAATCGTCATATACCTACCCAATTCTAACTATTATTAAGCACTCAACTTTAAACATGCTTAATATTTAAAGCATAAATCCGATATAATTAAGTCTTTTAATTAACAAAAAAGTCAGATGAAATACTATAAATCCTGGCGTCGACTAAAGATAACGTCAAGCTTAAAGAGTTAAGTTTCAAAATTCGAATGGTGTTGGTTTATTTTATTGTTTATACCGAGTTTTAATTCGCAAAATAAATGTTAGTATGTGAGATAAAGTAGCATGAAAGTGCTACTTTATCTCACATACTAATGGTAAAATAAAACGGTACCTACATAGGTAGGTCGTGAACAGAAAAGTTTTGACTCATTTTCAGTCACTAACAAACTGTAAGAAGTGAGGTATGCAATCAGTCCAAGACTAAGACAAGCATTAATCCAGAGGTGTATACTTTAAACAACTCCGTTTCAAAAGAATGTACAACAAAAATAATCATTAAATGTATATATTTGTTTGTACTAAAAATTAAATGTTAAAGTTAAATGATGATTGCATATGACTTTAGTAACTTCAATCCATTTAAACAGAATTCATTAAACTTCATTGAATATCATCGGACTTCATCAAACTACATGGTTAGTTCATATTGTGACTTTATGGGACTTCATTAGATTTTCATATAACATTTCCAATTACGGGCATTGGAAATTACATAATAATAATAATATATATATATTTATTTATTTGGGCGTTGTTGAATCAACAACCGTAGTAGTCCGTAAAACTTAGGAAAAATGCAAAATTGCACCAAAATTAACTAAAAGTATATTAAAGTTTTTTTTATTCAATAAATGTTACTGCAGTTCTATTACATATAGTGAATTAATCGATTATTTTCCAATCGATGTTTGATTTTCATATTGCAACACCAATTCACTTTTTGTCAATACAAACCACAATGATACAGACAATGTTTTAATTAATCTTTCATTCATTACTTTTTCATTTTACATGTAGAAATTAATTTATTCACTTGACTTTGGCAGAATTGTGTGAAATGCGCAGATATACCATTAATAAAAGAAGAATGAAATTGACAAAATTGAATTGTAAATGACAATTTAATATGGGATATCTACTAAAACAATCCCCATATGTGTATTTTTTTGTAATATTAAACTGTAATAGGAAGTGAAACATTATACTTGAAAATATTATTTACAAAATTAATTTTATAAAATGATTCATACCATGTATTGGCTATGCACGTGAAATTGGCAGAATTATGCGAAAGCCCTTAATAAAAGAAGAAGTTTTCGATTGAAAATAAATATTCATACGTATCAATAACTTAGTGAAGAAGATAAACGATAGTCGACTCAAAGTAGACATTTAAGAGAGAATTATTGATGATGAAATGAATCCAATATCTTTCGAAATCTGGCTATACCTACATCTGTACACCGAATCAAGCAAGGCAACATAATATATACTGTGGAAAATCTATACAAGATTAAATTTAAAACAATGTTTGTTATAGAAACCCATTAGAAATGTCATTTTTGACTAGATATTATAAGTAAGATCAGAGAAAATTATTAATGATTTGACATATCTTTCACATTAAGTTGTATACAAATTAAATTCTTGTAGTTGCATGGATCATCCATGCTGACTATGAGCAAATTAAGTATAAGTTTCAACTGATATAAAAGAACTTACACATATAAATTCCTGCCAAATTGAACAAGAGCTCCTGATTCACAGGCTTATTTTTTTTTGTTCTAAATTGTAACCCATCATAGCGTATGACAGTTTTCTTTGGAATATTGGTGGTTGGTTTTAACTTTGTGTCAAAAACATGTATGTATTTTTCATGTAGCTAATACTAATTAGGCTGAACATTTATCTTGCACGCAACTTAATATATGGTTACAGAAAGCCTCATGTTATTTCAAATGTTACATAAAACTGAGCTGACGCTAAGCTCAATTTTATGTAATTTTTAAAATTAAAAATAATTCAGAATAAAATCTTATAAACAGTATATTTACCTGTTTAACAATCCTTTAAACATGATGATGATATGATGTAATAATCCTTTATAATATTATAATCTCCAAATAAAAAAGTGAGTAATACTTTGTCAGAAAAAAAATATTCATAATTATAATTTTTTAATTGAGATTATTATTTGATCATATTTTCTTTTTAATCTTATTGATAACATTTACACCCCTGTCTTCATAAATTGTTGTCTCTCTCTCTCTCCATCCCATGGTTGCCTGGAAGAAATCGCTTTAAGCGATAAGGCCGCCAATTGTTACATTATTTTTTTAAACTGTTTTAAATTTGTATACCTATATAACTTGTGTAATGTTAACAATAAAGAATTTTCTATTCTATTCTCTATAATGGTATTATTAATATAGTTTTGGTGAACTTCCTAAACATAAATGAGCATATGCTCACTAGTAATGCAAGTAATTCTTAAATTCACAAAACCTGCTGGTTATCTGGTAGTTAAATAGGTTTTAGCAGACGCCCAGACTGTGAGTGTTTATGGGTTTAAATCCCACCTCAAGCACTAATTGCTTGAAGTGGGTTTTTTAATTATTTTCCTTTAAGATAAATATCAATATAGTATTGCAAATGCAAAAGTGATCAGAAAAAATAATGATAAATTAATTAATTTTTAAACAAGGACTTTTTCAGTGCCATTTTTATTGGAATTCCACACATGCTTGTAAATACACACTTTTAAGTTTTCCTGTAAAAATACTACTATAGTTTACTTTATTCAATACAAAATATTCAAAAATTCATGTTTTTATAATCATAGATAAGTTTACTTAAAGCCAAAAGCCCCTACAATCTAATAATGATTTTTACGATGTTCCTATTTACAATGATTGTTTATAATTATGTAAAGTTTTAACAGAAATATTATTATTGTATTGATATATTGATTTTAATTTACATTACATGCCCACCTAGTTGAGGCATGTAATGTAATACCTATATAATACCTTATTTATGTTAAGAATCTACATAATATGAATTTAACATTTCAAATTGATAGAGGAATGAAAACCTATTAATTTATCTATAAAATTTAAGTTTTTAATAAAAAATAATAATTTAAGATTAATAATCAAGATATAATTTATTTTATTTTTAAAGTCTGCCAACATTTTTACATATCAATAAGCAACCACAAAATTACAGAACTATCTATAACAAATAGATGAAATGGTGTACATAAAAAGTTTATTAAACATATGCATGCACTATCACACTTGTTTATCTAGCTCCATAGTTTTCGATTTCATTTTTTTTTCTAGTCATTTTACATAATTTATATCACATGGATTGCTATGTTCTCATGAGGTAGATGAGGAATCTGGTGTTTGATACCCAGATTTTGTATATTTACTTCAGACGTCAGGGTGCTCATTGAAAGTATCCTTGTATCTTTGTGAAATAAATAATATTGGATAGAAAATTTTATATGCTTGAAGTGCTAGACGGTTAAAGATTAAAATTTTTTGGTACCTTAATATAAGGTATTTTTATAAATAATTAATGATAAAGCAAACATATCAATGGATTTACACAATTTATTATGTTCTTTACAGTCTATTGATAACTCACTCACAAACTCTTAAAATGTAGGAATTAAGAGTCACAGTGGATTGGAGTATTTAATATATTTCACATTGTAAATACATAAAAGTCAGATGAGAGTAAAGAAGAGAGTGACATAAAAAACAATAAACAGTGCATAAAATACTAATTCAAAAAGGTATATGAAAAGATGCTAGTGTCTGATTAATATAGAAAAAGGTTTTATCTACACCTCCCTGTAATCAGGACACTTATGTACACCCTTTATATCAACACACTGTATGTACAAAAACACTATATCAAAGGTACCTTAACACTGATGCCCTAACCTAATTAACCTAATAACACAAAACAAATCCTAAATTAGTTAGGCACATATAGTGTCTCAGCTTAGGCAGTGGCTTTGTGAGAATGTCTGCTGTTTGGTGAGCTGATGGTATGAATGACACATTGACTTGTTTAGTGGATATAGACTCACGAACAAAATAATGTCTAATATCAATATGTTTTGTGTGGGTGTGATGCGTGTTGTTTTTTGTTAATTTAATGGCACTTTGATTGTCACAATTAATGGTGATGGGTGACGAAAAGCAAAAGATGTCGCTTAGTAATGAGCGAATGTAGATGGCTTCCTTACAGGCTTCACTTAGAGCCATGTACTCGGCTTCTGTTGTTGATGTTGCAACGGTTCTCTGTTTACGTGATTCCCATGACACTGCTGAACCACACCTTTGGAAATCATATCCTGTATAGGATCGTCTGTCCACCAGATTACCACCATAATCGGCATCAGCAAATCCGATTAGATCACCACTATTGTTATAGGTCAGTTTCCTATTTTTTATAGCCTTCAGGTACCGAAGAACACGTTTCGCAGCTCTATCAGCCAATGTACCGAGTTAAAACCTTTTTCTATACAAACACTACAAATATGTTTGCCGAAGTTACTTTTGTAGGGCAAAATGTTTTTAATTATCAATTCTGAAGATGGATCAAAATATTTTATTTCACTCAGCTATTGGGGGTACCTAATTGCACCTCTTTAGATTTTAAATAATATAAATTGTTTCACATCTATCATTAACCGCTAACTATCGATCACCAAAAAGTAGAAATTTGCAACTTTTTAGAAATCGTTAATTTTGACAGATGAAACGTTCGGATTTAGTAACGTTTCAGTAGCGTTTCGATCCAACGAAGTGTCAAAATTTTAGTGGAATAAGGGCCGACGGGCCGACGATCGACTCAAGTATATGGACGTAGTTATGCAAACCAGCCACATGATGTCAGTTTTGAGAAAAATGGGTTTCTTGTTTTTAGTTATAATTTATTGTAGAATATATTTTATTTTATTTATTTATCAAGAAGTTTTGTCAATTTACAACATGTGAGTTTAATTGCAACACTTTTAGGCTTCTCTGCACATAACTCGATTTTGACAGATTTGTGGGTTGGTTCCGGTTTGCATAACTACATCTATATAGTTCTATGTTCGATTGAGCGAGTAGAATACCGTTTACAGTTTCTGTCGATCGATAGTTAACTAAACTAAAATAGAACCGGAACTGTATCGTTTGACGCCATTTTGACACCGAGTAGAATAGGAAAACCACTAAAAGTTGTAGTTTCGTTCGGTTTCGTTCCGTTTTCGATTCGATTTAAACAAAATTTATTTAGTAGTGCAGTGGCTAGCCCGCTTCGTCTACAATACGTTGTTAACCAAAATTTCGCAACGGCCTGACATAAGGTGACTAAAAACTTATTATCTCGAACTCCTCCGTGCTGCTGTTGGTCTCGGCCGCATCTGCAGTCGCTAATACCCACCAATCCACACTGGCTCCATGTGGTCATGGCTCATTCTCCCTATTCGATTCCTGAAGATCTGAACCCCATTAATAGGCTAGTGATAATGATGATGAAATGAAAGCACAATACATATAAATTAAAATGTCTTTTTACCATTTGTATGTATTAAGAAGCAGATAGCTCTGCCTGGCATCAGCGATAATGACGTATGTCTTTTTGCACTTTTTTTAAAGATAAATTTATAAATTTTCAAAGCAAACCTGTAACATTCCAATCGTCAGTTCAGAATTTCTGTGTATAACGGAATAAGGCCATGAAAAAAAAGTCAGTTCTTTTTTAAGCCGTAACTTATTAATCAGCTTTCATTCGAATTTCGAACGTACCGTTTCTGGTCTGTCGTTTAAACAATTAAATAGCGTCGTTATCATTCTGTCAGTTAAAAAAAAAAGTTATAAGTTCCAGGAAGGGAACGCTTTTAAAAATAGGTTTCCCTAATTCGAGAACTTTTTATACTAATGAACTACGTATGATAAAGCTCTAGTAAAGGAACTAATTTATTAAAACGTTTGTTCATTTCTGATTCTGTTTTTATAATATAGTTTTATTAATATAAACTGTAATACAATCAGGAATATTTTAGGTAAGATTTCTTAAGTTATTTTTCATCTATGCGATAATATTTGAAAGGAGCCAGTTGTGTTACGGATAAAATATCATTTGTGTAAAATCATAACAAAATCATTATAATAATTGAATACTAGATTTTAGAGGTTATTTAAACGATTCATGACATTGTTGAAAACAACCTCATAGAACACAAGATTAGGTAGGTATTTTAATTTATTACGTACGAGTAAATTTTGTAAAATCACATAATAAAATAAAGGGACGGTAGTCGTGAAATGATTTATTGCTAATATATACCTATATATATTATTTGGAATGAAATAAGGCAGGGGACATATTATACCAACAACAACAAAAATTTTTAACGAGACTGATGGAGAAGAAAATTAAGAGCTGATCACCACCATAAAGAATTGCATTTTATTAATGTTTTTTTTTCTCTTATGTCAAATATGTTCTATTATTAAGGTCAAAGAATTAAAATACTTCGTTTAGATTGTAAAATGATGTAATTAAATAAAATTAGAAAACATTTTTTTAATAGTGTTCTTTCATCTTTTCCGTTAACGTCAAATACTTGAAAATACAAACTAAGCCCCAAAAATTCGTTAATTTCACACAAGACTCACTTAATCCTCAGCTTTTTGCCCTTGGATTAGTTTGAGACATAATTCACGGTATTTTACAGGCTGTTAGTAGAGGTCAGGTCATTTCATTAGTTATATAAATATGTTAGGATTTAAGGATTACTGGCGAGGTTCTCGAAACTCGCAAGACCACCCGTAAGTGCCATGCCAGCTGTCAATTTTGGGACAATTATTTTAAGATAAAGACAAGACGTGATAAATCAACACGTTGTTTAATGAGATAGATAAGGACAGAGCGCTTAGTGTAAGTTTTGTTGACGTTTACGTTCACTGTCGATCGTGAGCGTGTTAAGATTTATTTGTATGGAATCCGTTGTATGGAATCCGATACAGTGCCCCTAGCGGTAACTACCAAGAGCTACAAATCTCCATACAAACTCTTAACGCGCTCACTAGTGAACGCGTTACCGTAAAACTTACACTTACCACTCAGATTGTGGCATATTACATGTCAAAAGCTATTTTAATTCATCATCATAAAATCTAATAGGGTGAAGGGGCCATGTCTCTTTTAATTCATCATAGGCTTAGTGCGGATTGGTGGGTATTAACGACTGCAGATGTAGCCAGGACCAACGACTGATCTCGCCTTCCGAAGCATGGAGGAACTCCAGAGTGCTCAAGGAGCTCTAATAAATTTTGGTCACCCATCCTTTGACCGACTCGCAGACTGAGCTCGCTAACCACTGCGCTATCATTTTTAATTAGCTACAAATTAAAACGATTTCTCTGTAAACGTTCTCTGTAAGGGCTTCAGCTACTCAGTCACTTGAATAATTATCAAATTTTCTCACAAAACACATTTTCTTTATCATAAACGAATATGACTATGAAAAAAAATTGACATAATGGACAATTTGTATTTATATTTTATCTATAATGTTGTTTATCTACAAATGTATTTAAAAGCTTTTATTCAACTTGCAATGTATGTATTATTATAATAATTCTGTTTTATTTTTGCAAAGTAATTTGTTATTTTCACACGATACTTTTTTTAGATAAAGAATAGTATTTAAATTGAGCATTTTGAAGTTAAAAACTTTACTTACTACTGATAAGCTATCAACTTATGTTTATTAGACTGCTATTACTGGAATTTTTTGACTATTGAAATTTGTTTATTCGGAATAATACAAAATGTCAACTGATTGTTGACATTTTGTACTATACTAAATTCAAAAACCGGCTGTAAATCGTTTCGACTAATTGATTTTATTCAAAGTCGAGCGGTAAATTAGTTCTAAGATAATATCCGAAAGAGAGAACATCTGTGATTCCTTTTCATTATAAAAAAACCTGTGATTAGCCGCTAAGGGTGTGTCGACGACCATGATATTAGAGAGCATTATAGATAATTTTTGACAAATTTGCGGTGTGTAAAAAAACAAAGAGTTTTTCATAATAGAGTCAATGTAAAGTGTGCGTGACAGGCAAGTTACTCATAGCAAGTAAATATATCGGCCTGTTTTTTCCAAGTCGGAGTCATTGCGCCATCGAGCCTTTATGAACTTGGCGTGTTTTGACAACAACATTAAGAAGATGTTAGTTTAAAAAAGTTGTAACTACTTATTTAAAGCAAGTTAAATATACATAATTTTATCGAAATTAAAATAAACAGTTATCCCACAGTGTGTCGTGAGTATTCTGATGAAATTCAAACTTTTTTGTCAAAAAGGTCTGATTCGATTCCTTCCTACGGAATCCCGTAACGGAACCGACAAAAAAAAAAGAAACACTCTCAGCTTAGTCTCCATCGGGAAAAAATTTACACACACCCGGCGCTATTCGAGAAAACGATCAAATAAAATAAACGCGAAGTGTGCCCAAACAAATTTCAATCTACACACATCTATCGGTCCCGAAAAACCTGAACAATTTACAAAAACAATCTACTCAACCTTTTTTATATTAAACCAGTTATTGTGGAGCTGCGCAAACTTACTTTATGGTCCTATCTTTTTGGCGCGAAAAAATCTTGTTACGTTGGTCGGCGGTTTGTTTTTTTCTGGGCCAAAAATCTTTTGTCGCGTTGCCGTGTAGCGACCCGCGGGGACCGATTCTTGTTCAAGAACCGTTGAAAATATTAAGGCGAGATTGTTTCCAAACGGATTTAAGCGCCTCCGCTTTGTTTTCGTTGAGTTTTTTATTGATTTTCATAATGTTATCACTGTTGTAAATTTAATGGAAACCGTATAATTGTAAGGTAGTTCAATATCTTTAATTTTACTGAAGCAGGTCTAGTACATTTAATTTACTTATACTCGTAGTATAGGTAAGTTAACCGTATCGCATTATTTTTTATTTTTTTGTTATATGGCCATTTTTTAACACTAAATATACCCGGAAAAAGAGCGACCTAACTAAATATTAATTGGAGCTAAAATATTTTAGACAGAACTAAAGATAGCTAACTCTAAAAGAGTCGATATATCACAAACAAAAAAGTCCTATGTAAATAATTCTTTATCTATTTACATCAGTTATTCACTATGTTTTCCACTGTTAATAGGTAGGTATCCTTCAAAATATTGAAAGCGATTTAGTTTTACAATAAACTGTTTACAATGGAAGATGGAATTTTTATTTTGTTTTCTCTCTAGCCCATTTTCGCTTTACGGCCAACCGGCGTATTGAATAGAATTGGCGGGGAGTTTATTCCTTACCGCACTGGTAAGATAGACTCTTTTTCATGATTATTTTTATATGTTTAAATACATAAGGATAACTATGTTTTTATATGTAAAAGTAATTACTTTATTTTTTACTCGTCTACGACCAAGCGAAAAGGAGGGTTATGAATTTGTATGTAAGAATGTTCATCTGTTCCCTTATAACTTTCCAAACTACTCATCGTAACTGGACAAATGAGGTATCATTAAAAGCTTCTTAGTTGTTCGCGTGCTATAAGCTATGCGACATTACATCAAATTGATCATCTCTTTAGATAGCATAAAGTGAAAAACTAAAAAAATATATATTATTCAATCATTCCGTGTGCATATTCCAAATATAAATAAATATTATAATATCTAGCTCTATTAAATATTTTTTTTACAACGTAATTTAGCTGTAGTCGGGTTTTAGTTTTTGAACTTATTTTTGTTATTATTTGTGTTAATAATTAAAGTAAATTACAATTTGAATAAAGTTTTTTTTTTTACCTAAACTTTATATAACTATATGTAATTCTAAAATAAATGCAAAAATATTCTTATCTATATACGTGGATATATTAGCTACTGTATTATAACATCTAAACCTTCCTCTTGAATCATTCTGTTGTTCGTTGTGTATGTAGTTTTAAATATCTCAGCGTAGAGATATTTTATCTATATAGGTATGAGTAGCTCGGTGGCGTAGTGGATAAGCGCCGCGGCCCGCGGTCGTTGTCGTTAAGCAACTTTCGCAAGGGTCGGTCACGGGATGGGTGACCAAAAAATTATTATCTCGAGCTACTCCGTGCTTCGGAAGGCACGTTAAGCCGTTGGTTCCGGCTGCATTTGCAGTCGTCATTACCCTCCAATCCGCATTGGGCCAGCGGGGAGGGTCATGGCCCATACTCCTTAGCCATCCATAAGGAAGGCCTGAGCCCCTGCAGTGGGGACGTAAAAGGGCTGATGACGATGATGATGAGGTATGAGAAAGTATGAAAGTGCTAGTACTGCTTAAAATAAAAGTTTCCTTCTTCTTTTGTTTCTAACAATACTACAATACGAAGAAAATTGTCTTTGGTGCTTGATAGTTAAACGAGATAGGACAAATTGTAGAACAAACCCGTTTTCACGATTCTTTTCACAAATTTAATGTAATGTATAGACACCTACAGGTCTTAAAGGGAACAAACCTTTGAGGACGAATCTATCGCTTAGGATTTATTATGTTGCTCCAAAATTGCTTGGCGACCAATAAACCATGATTGGAAGTATCATGTTACATAGTTTATGTGAACACGTAATGTCGGTATCGGTCTCGCGGTAGCAATAGTGTCCTCTTACAATTATAGTTTTTCTGTGACGTCGTAAAACGTTTTCGAGCGGCCATTTTGAAGATAGATAGACTTTTGTTTCTTTAGACGGCTAACAAGCTAGCTCCGTTAAGTCATATCAACTGTGTAAGTTTAAGTATGGTATGTTATTAGATGGGTAACCAACAGTCATTTATATAATAAAGAAAAGATTTAATCTTTTTTATGTGAAGTGAATTCCTTTCAGCATAAAACGACTGCATTTTATAAGCACGTAGCTATGTTACATCATGTTACATATTATTTTAATTACATTTGTTATTATTAATCTAAATGACTTACATATCAAAAGTAAGGACATAGTAAGTATCATAGATTTTCATACAAAAATGAACATAATATGGATTTTGAATCAGCTTGGCACAGTAAGAGGTTGAATTCTAGAATAATAACTAATATTAAAAGATAAATTTTTCATTTAAATGTTAATTGAAGTGCAGTGGATATTGCATCCTGTCTGCGATGCAGAGATTTTGCAAATTTCCCATGAGCCTGTCATAGGATGGGTGACCAAAGTTATATTATTTAATATTCTTCTATGCTTCGGAAATCATGTTAATCAGTTGGTCCCGGCTGAATCTGTTACATCAATATAATAATCAACATCCTCCAATCCGCACTGGGTCCGCTTGGTGGGTTATGACCCGTTGTCTCTAGGTATTTTTTCCATTCATAAGGAATGCCTGAGCACTGGAGACTAATAGTCTAATAATGATGATTAACTAACACATGACAGATATTTAGCTATTTTGTTAATGTTACTCAAGTTTTAGCAAAACCTTTTTTTTCTCCATGACTTCGGCTGGGTAAATTTATCAATATTAAGTGAAAGAATTTTTGAAATCGGTTCAGTAGATTCCGGCTTATTCAATGCAAATTAAAAAAAAACAATCAAATCTTTTCTCTTTATAATATTCGTATACAGGAATATTATATTTCGCGGAAGCTCTTATAGGTGCGAGTGAGACGGGCAATCCAATCTATATTCTTACGATTTCATTTGAACTAAGCATCACCCTTTAGCAAATACCTCCCGTTTAAGTACAGTCATGAATAAAATGCGTCGGGGAGTAATTTTAGTTTTTTGATACTCGTAGTAAGCTTAAGAAGTAAACTTGAATTGATTGATTAATTTTTAATTTGTTAGTCAAGTGTCAATCCAGGGATATCGCTTTGTATGTTAATGCGCGAAGTATTGTATCATAGGAGATATGTTATATGAATGATATATGTGTTCACTAATTTCGTTAAAATAGGTTAACGATATTTAATTCGTTATTCTCGATTTTCACATAATTATGGAATATATATAGGTATTCTACTTTACGTAGTTTTTTAAATAGTTTTGCAAACTACATTCATTTTGTATCTAAATAAAAATAGATTTTGGAAAGTAATCGTATGTGGAATAGTAAACTTAAAAATGGAATACTGCCATTATTTTCTAAATTATTATTTATTTTGAATAGGTACTCTATAAAATAAGCCAAACGATTGTGTAACTAAACCGATTGCGAATTTCTTAGACTTATTGACAATTAACTTTCCGTCAGCGACTTCGTACTCGTAGTCCTATATAATAATCTTTCTCTTGAATCATTCTATTCATTGATGAAAATCGCATTATGTAATCCATTGTTTAATTTAAAAGACAGCATACAGGCAGCGGTTAGTGATTTTGTTCTGTACTATTTACAGATTTACAAATATGCCCCTAATTAAGAATAATTTATGAAGGAATTTCAATATTCCATATTTTATTTTATTTTATTTTTATTTATGTACATGGATGACCAACAGCTAAAAATTACATAATAAAAATCTTAGCTAAAAACAGACAGCCACTGACAGGTCGTCACACATAGAAGGAATTATATAGATTACTTCTACTACTTTTGAGCAAAGAAATTTTGCTGTAATTGTAATATTTTTTTGCATAACTAAATCATTGTTTTAATATACCCACTGTTGGGTAAAACAGGTTTTTCCTATGGATAGAATCAGATAAAAAGAATAGAAGTCTGGATTGGCAGGGTTAATGATTAATGGCTACGACTTTTGCACTTAACAGTCACGGGGTGGCACTTATCCTACTAAGCTCTAGATGGGAACAAGAGGGGGTGGAATGAGACGAGTGGGGCGGAGTTATTTGTTCTCCATTATAGACTGTTACAGATAAACGAATAGATCCTCAGACATTGCGACGGGAAGTTATAAAGAAAATTTACATATTTATCGATTAAAAATATCGCAGGCAGTAATTAATAAACTAACAATAAAGATAGTTTTTTGAAGTTGAAAAATACAAATACAAATCGTAGGATTCTTTTCTTTTCGAGAAAATATACCAGGTGTAAGTAAAATGGTTAAGGCAGTTTTATTGGGAGCTAGTTTTCCTAGTTAGTTTTATAAACTTTAATCTTGTCTCACCTTATATATTGATGAAAATCACGTTGTTGGAATCCCAAGTTCGATTGCCGGCCGTGTCAATATAGAAAATGATCCTTTCCATATATGAAATATTCCGCTAAGTTTGTCGGAGATGCCAACATAGCAAATGTAGTAAACCAATTTTTCAAAAATCTGTCTTTTGAAAATTAAAGATTGTCTTTTTTATATCCTAATATGCGGCAATGATATTTTATTGGATAAAATTGCACTCTTTGTAATTGTACATTCAAAAAAGGATTTAATTCCTTCTATGCTTATTATTACTTTATTTTCTGCTCACTATACTATGTGAACGTTTGACGTTTTATAAAAACCTGTTCACTGTTTTTATAAAACGTCAAACAATGTCTAGTCCTGCAATTTGGCGACAAAAAACTGTAGTGTAACGTACTATTGACTTGATCATGGGCGATTGTTGTGATAACTTAATTATTTCAGATTCCCTTAGCACAAGTATTTTGGCTACTTGAAATTTGACCATAAAATTTAAATTGAGGTTTCATCATCACACATTCGATAAACAACATTTTTAAAAACACGTTGGTGTGTGTGTATGTTGTTCATGATGTCGTATATATTTTATATAAATGTACTCTTAATCATTATTATAAACAAATATTAACGTGCCTAACTTCTCCACATAAGTCTGTCCAAAGTATTTACTTGATGTAGGTTCTAATAAAATTATTAGTTTAATAAGAAGCAGAATATAATATTAAATATCGTAATCTTCACTTAATAAAATTTTATTTAGTCACTTTTAAAAAATAAATATTGAATAGATAATTTCAGCAAATTTGACAACCAACAGCGGATCAAAAGGGTTCCATATCTCAATAAAGCTTGCCCATTACTGAGGATTATTAAACTTTAATTAATTGTGTGTAACACCGCCCCGTCGGCACGCACACAATGATATTACTCCTTCTGATTGGTTGTCTCAGCGAGACATGTCGAGTGCTATGCAGATAGACAATAAAGGGTGCTCTTCGATTTATGTTTCTGTGTTAATTATCGAAGTGAACTGCAAGTATTTTTTGCGTTTTACAATCCATACGATTTAATGGTCCAGACCACAGATTAAAAAATATCGAGAAATTGGTCTTGTAAAAAGAACTCGCTTTTTGTTTATTCCAAAAAAATCGGTAACAATAATCAGAATTGTTTCTTTCGCAAAAAGAGAAAATATTGATTTCTTACCTACCTAAGTACACCTTAAAAATGTAAAAAAATGTATTGTTTATTGGACTGTGTTTAAGTCAAAACTTAACGACAAATCAAATTCGTTTTTATTTATTTATGTATATTATGGATTTTCATTTTTATCACAGGATTAAAAACGCCTTTTTATGTTCTGTGACTAACCGATAACGTAATACATTAATTGTTAATTATAATGTAAAATATTGAATTGTTCCGACGTATACGTTCTAATAATTTCAGATATTATTTTTACACTGGCTCAAAAACTATACAAGCACCAAATTATTCGAATTTCGGATAACTTAGATTGATATGTCAATATAAAATAATGTAGTAATGGATAAATTTAAACATACTGTAATGTGCGTGGCATGCGATATAAGATTTTAATACACACACATCACACATAGGTATCTCTCCCTCATTATGAAACCTGCTTTAGGACATTCATTAACGTAGTATGTTTTTATTAACGTCAACATTGCTTATGGTTTGAAACATTCTGAAAGTTTACTGGAATAAGCTGTATCAAGTTTGCTCAAACGGTGTAAAAACTTATTAGCAATGTTAGAATATATCGCTGGATATTGTCTGTCTGTAAGTTATGAAGTCAAAATCTACCGAACGGATACTCGTGCAGTTTTCGGAAATATTCTTAAAAAATATTTTTAAGTGTATTCGTTAGATAAAGTGGCCAAAATATGAGGATGATAAATATAAAAGTTTGTTTTTTTTTTCAATACTTTCGAACATATCATTGACACTTCTATCTGGCGTTGACAATAAATTGCAGTATGTAGATTTCCTCTTAAACCAACATCCGGTGCTGGAGAAAATCAATAGAGCCCCGTTAGAAAGAGACAGAATCATTTCCTAGCGTACATGAGTGAGATAACTCTATTTTTATCTGTACACACCTAACTTGGCTGTATGAAAATATACGATTAAATGCTATCAAAGGAAAGCATACCTAAAGTCGACAGGTATCAGAGTCCTTATTCATTTGCTACCAAAAAGAATTATGTTATATTTCAGATGGTAATATATTTTCAAACGTTTTTAACCTTAACCTCTTTAGAATAAGGTATAGTTTCGCTTGGAAATGTTCTCATTACGGTTTTCCTTATGGCTAATTTGTAGTGATTTAATAAGGGCGATAGATGACACTTATCGTGTTATTCCGTCGGTGAACGATAGTAATTGCCTTAATGTCTTTTGTTACAATGAATGATTATAATTAATTCTAATTTTATTGTTTCTAGATTGTTATTTAATTACCACTCAATATAATTTTAGATAAAAAACTTCACACCTAACACATAAAACAATATACAATAATTTACATTGTTTTCAAATGAGTAACTTAAATTACTAGAAGTCACAGCACACATCACAAACGATTTAGAATAAGTAGTTAATGTTTCTGCATTGTGCTGACGGAGCATTGAATTCAGGACCACATATACACTAAATTGTAACTCCTGCATAAAAATTATACAATTTGATATAAACACTACAAAGGATTTTGAAATGAAATCGAGTGACCTCGTGAAAGTCCTTCTTCAAAACTTCAAATAGTGCGACTTCGCTTTTACTTTAAATATTTGATTTCTATTGGTTAGTAATATTTTCTTTACATATATTTGTGTACAAGTTCAAATGTCTGATCTGTGACAATAATTAACCATCCAATTTTAATATAAATGTAATTTTATAGTTCATGGCAAATAAGGAAGCGATTTTTTATTATTATTTACATAGTCTCTCTCTGTCATTGTTTCTTGAATGAGATAAAGACAGAGACTTATAAATTCTCCTGAACTATTCAACGTATTTGGTTTCCTGTGTTGGATGGGAAATTTCTCAAGGAAGACTTGTCATGTATGTAGATCCGCAAGTGTAGCCTCAAGACAGAACATATTTAACGTAAAAGATTAGAAAATCCTAGAATAATAACTGATAAGTAATATTTGAACAAGCATTTAAATGTAGTTTTTTCTGGTAAAAGTATATTTTGAGTCAAACAGTGCTAGGAACAATTTTTGCCAAATTTTGTGAAAATCCGTAAACTCCATTTTGAGGTGAAGAGTTAAGATAACTTACATCTCAACTTTCAAATAAAGTTATTTTATATTAAATTATATTATAGTTCTGATATAGTAGGTAGGAGCTTGTTATTTGTTTTGAGAGCGAATTATAAACGCCTTTTTACCTTTATACGCAAACAATACAATAACTATCATATTATCATTCGAAGAATTTCCCTCAGAATGATACACGGGAACAAATTCTCAAGTCGTTAAAGCTTCCAAAAGGAGGTGCGTTAGTGGACAACTCCCAGATTTGGCTATAATGGGTGAAAACATACGTTTGGAAAATTGGTGCGGGCACTCGACGATATTTATGCAGTATGAGCAAAATCAAAAATGTACATGTAAGTGAACCTATTTATTTGCCATTACAACCAGGTGATATAATGTATGATAAAATGATTTATATAGGTAATGTAATGAGTGAATGATTACTATTATTATCTTTCAGTTTTTAAGATGGCGACTCCTCTACACCCTCCGCGAGACGAGTCCCAGCGCGGTAGAACCGGGGTCTTCCTATCCGCATGAGGTGCATTTCCTCTGGCGTTAACAAAAAAAAGTGTATTATAACGATCAAGTAAAATGTATTCTTATATTTTTTAGATATACTGCCGCACGCGAGTACGTTTAGTTTATTTTATTTTTAATCTAATGTCAAGGTTGTGGTGTGATGGGTTCAATGCTTGGGCGAATAAATAAAAGGCTGACTAAGCTTAAGAACTTGATTTTATTACACGATAATAAAGAAAAGGGAAAAGAAAACTGCAACAAACAAAAAATGATCATAAAAACAGTATGATTCCCTAAATATATAATTACAATTGCTAAATAGAACAAATACATAGGTACCCCGTTTCTGGGTTTCTGTAATATATGACTTGGCAGATATTTCACGAAGATAATAATAAAAAAATCGTATTTAAATTAAATTTAAATTTAATAATTTAATTCATATAAAATTTTCATTTTTAAATTTATATAATTACGTTTTCAAGTTTACACTGCAAGTGAGCATATTGGATTACTCAAAATTTCAAATTACGAAAGGTGAATAATAAAAAGAAATGATGTTGAATATCAAAGACAAAAAGTTTGCATGCGGATACCTATAATAGGACGAAATAAACGGTGGTACAGCGCACCGTTACAGTTGTACACATGCATAACGATCATATTCTCGTCATATTACATGTAAACATGCCTTTTGGTGTCATTTACTTCAGTATGTTTACAGTATACGTTGACTCGACCACAACATGGCTATCGATAGATTTGACTCGCAAATCGACGTTTCGAGCGTCGTTGCAACACTAACCTGACGCGATAGATATCGATAAAAAGAAGCAAAATGCCGTTGATTTGGTTAAAAGTTGAGTTTACATCGTATTAAGGCGCGTCCATATTGGTACACGTTATTTATTAATTTTTTAAATTATATAGACATAAAACTGTTTAAATCTTTAATTTTATAAAAACAATAGAAGAAGTTTTTTTTTTATTGAAGAGGTCGTTGGTACTGTCTTTAGTACATTCGATATGCAATGCTGAAGTTGAGTAGATTTCATAAGGGCCGGTAAAAATGTATAAATTATTTAGACCATACTTTGGAAGGCAATGCTAAGCCATAAGTCCCAGCTGTATCGGCAATTATTTAACACTTACCAATTCCAACTATGCCCACATTGTGCAAGAATTTTGGTACTCGATATATTCAATAGGTTTTGTTAATTTTTTTATACTCTATTTTATATTTCTTGTCTATTGTGTCGACCTCGTATTGAAAAGAACCGAAATGAAGTCTAATTGAGACTTATTTTATATTACCAACAGATAGAATCACTTTGATTCACTAGAACCTCTAATTCATCATTGCTTATAACATTCTAATTCATCATCATCATCAGCCCTTTTACGTCCCCACTGCAGGGGCTCAGGCCTTCCTTTTGGATGGTTAAGGAGGATGGGCCATGACCCTCCACGCTGGCCCAATGTGGATTGGAGGGTATTAACGACCGCAAATGCAGCCGGGACCAACGTCTTAACGGGCCTTCCGAAGCACGGAGTAGCTCGAGACAATAATTTTTTGGTCACCCATCCCGTGACCGACCATTGCGAAAGTTGCTTAACGACCACGATCGCGGGCTGCGGCGCTAATCCACTACGCCACCGAGCTACTCATTATTGCCTCTAAACTATATATCTTAGCATTGGAACAATGCAGAGTTGTGTCTGTTAGTCACTACAGATATAAAGTGAGTATGCCATCCTAAGTACAGAGAAATTAAGGATAAACCATTGTTTGACTACACATCCGAAGAACAGCGTTTGTGGATGAACTCATAATCAGAGCGCTACTGAAATCCTTCTAGAATGTCGTGGTAACAGAAAGTAACTTAGTGTGTACAACGCTTAAACGGACTCGATTCGTATTATACAGGGCTATTTCCAGGCAGGCTATTTGAAAACAATCGCTGTAGTTCTCTGACTGACGGACCTCTGACGCATACAACCTTTGTGGAATAGGTGTTAGCATTACCAGGCGGTTCTGCGATTCGAAATATAAATAAATCTAGTGGCATTAATAGTAGTTTCAAATTTGAAAAATAATTTTGAGTCTATACGAAACCCACACGAAATTAGGCTGACGTTCGATGTTCGAAATTAATTTACTCTTTTTTTATTTGTATCATTAAATATATTTTTTTTACAATCCACTGTTGTTGTTGCAATGGTCAATTTTACATACATTGGCCATTGATAAAATATATAGCTGTAAATGAAAATACAACGTACAACAACTGAGTTCGCCTCACCTCGGTCTCATAGTAGCCCCTCAGTGTTTTCGTTCCTTATTTGGGTGAGATGAGAAAACAATATGAGGTGTGTTTTCTTATTATGAAATAGTGTTATGAAACAAGGATAAAAAATAACTAAAAGATGATAAATTAAATTAAATAATTTATTTACATTAAACAAAAAAAATAAAATAAAAGGGACGAGGTGACTAGTGAGATGAAAAGTGAAGAAGTGTGAGTGAGAGTGTCAGTGTAGGTGAAGGGACGTGGGTCAGCGGTGAAGTTCCGTTGATGAAGTACTTCAGCAGTCTTGAGGGGCGTCTGGATCCGGAGCGTAAATTCGGCGAGGCGTAGTCTCTCGATGCGTCGAACAGGAGATTCTTCGGCAACCAAGAACTGAGAGCGTAAATCGGTGAGGAGTAGTTTCGATGCGTCGTACAGGAGATTCTTCGGCAGCCAAGAACCGAGAGCGTAAATCGGCGAGGCGTAGTCTCGTAGACAGCCTCCAGGAGAGGCAATATTGGACTAAGATTCCAGGGGGTGAAGTAGCGAAGGAGGTTATAGTGGAGTATTGAATTCTTGTCGTCTAGTTAAAGCCAGAAAGATGTCATGAGACTTTGAGACCGTAACTTTGAAGAGTTCCCGGGGCAGTCGGGAAATAGGCCTTTTAAGAATTTAGCTAGCTCTGTACGAGCTCCAAAAAGCTAACTTGGCAACTGTTGCCGTTGAAGTGATGACGAACTATTTGGGCGAGGCTTTATATACTTGAAGACGAACTCAAATTTGGAATTAAATGATTTCAAATTAGAACCCTAAAAATTCAAAAACTACAGAGTTTCAATGCCTAAAACTGACAAACAATGAGTCAATTTTCATGAAGAGTATCAAATATAACCATAGCAACGAAGAAAAACTTTGATGTCAATTCTGTCAAAACAATTAAAATTAGCGATAATTTGTGTTATAATTTGTAAATAAGTGCTTTAATATGATTAGAATTGGTAAACTGTATAAAGAAAAACTATGAAAAGTACAGGTAAGGGTTCACATTAGTATAAGTAGACAAAAACATAGGATGAAAGTTCGTTAAGGTTTGGATAAGTTTATATTACAGAATTTTAATGGTTACAGATATAAAATTGAAGGTCCACAGTTATAGAATGGAGAAAGTAAAGAATATAAATGGAAAACACTATAAAGTTTATCGATATGAGCAAAATTAGTGATATGAATCTAAGGAATGAAAACGATCCGAAAGGTTAGTTACGACAATAGGTATGTTTTCTTTTATGAGTTTATACACAAAGACTTAATATTTTATTACAAGTTTTAACATACTAATAAAATATAGATATATATTTCTTAATGCATTAACAAATTGTCATATTGATGCAAAAATAAATATTTTTGATTTCGCAGATCTGAGTAATTAAGATTCAATAATTGAATGCCTTCATAATTAAACTTGATACAACACTAATGCATTATTGAAGGAATATGCTATTTTTGTTAAAAATTGAATAAAATATAACATCTGTATATTTGCTGCCTGGCAATGTGTTAAATATGATACACACATTTAATAATATTGATTCCCATAGACTTAGCAATGTACCGTATGTGGTCGTTTAGTAAAGACTAAATATGGATTATTATATTTTTAGCTACCAAATCCTCTTCTATTGCTGCCTAGAAACACATTGCAGATTGCAAAATGTATTATCTCAAGTATAGGGTTAATACATGTGTCGGACTCAACGTAACGCCCGCATGTCTTTGGTCGCATACGCTTCATCTTTTGTCCATCACAATTTCTTTTGTCATGTTATATTCTCCAGAAGCTTAAATGGAATCTACGCACTCTTGCCCCACATGACTCTACAGAATGTGAATAAAACAGCGGAACGAATTGACATATACAAGTCTCATATTTTTGATTTAAAAATATTTACAATAATTACACGACGACTTAAAAATTACAAATACCGCACACATGTTAGCCAAATAGTCAATAATATGATGATGCGGCCACGAATTCCTCAGGGATCTTTTACAGAAACTTGTAATTGTGTCCCCTCCTACTCAGTTACGAGATTTACCGTTTGATCCAGAGAACTAAGAATGTGGAGAGCCGACGATGCCGCTTTGTCTCAAATTTTGATCATTACCCAAGCTCACGGGTAATCATATGCATGAGCGAACCAAGAAACATTTTCCAAGGGGGCTTGGTCCCCAGCTAGAAGCACCGCAGGGGGGAAGGGAATGCTTAACCTGGAGATAGTTGTGAACATGGCTTATTTGTTAAAATTCTATTATGAAGTGAGCATGGCACAGCGTAGCTAAAAGTAAACATGTTTTGGTCGGTTATATTAAATTTTGAGCTCATCCGAAAAATTTCGTATAACGTATCAAACAAAGAATAATAAAATTAATGAACAAATAAATACTGCATAATGCGAGGGCTTTAGATGCTCATCTTAGAATCCAAGTAATTTATATGATATTGTTTTATATATATATTTTTCATTAAAACAGCATTTCAAATGATGCTACTTAAATAATTGGTATTTGTTGAAAATGTGATAGAAAACGCCTTAGATTATATAATGTCGGCATACCAAGAGCGATGTGTTCGACTGCACCGAAGTATCACCACAAATATTAATAACTTAACCTAAAAAGCCTTTTTCCTCATATTTTCATATAAAATCTTATCTGATGTAACAAGACTACGTAAATAAATCACAAAAAAAAACACAAAAATTACCTATGCATTGCATTGTGTATCTTAACATTTAGATGGCATAGTACTTAATAAGTGACTATGCCCGTCTAATCTCTTGTTATGATCTGTGGTGTGGATTCCAACATACCAAGACTAGGGGTGACCTGACCCCCAAAAACATGGTGTCCCGTGGGGCGAGTTAACATTACTGCGATCGTCATATTACATTGCTACTTTTTATCTGTACCTAACCTACTGAAACCCGTAAAATAATTACATAATTAAATACTTTTAACAAATAAACAAGAATTCGAATCAAGTAAAAACTGTTTATAATAAGAATAGTTTTTATTTCATTCAATTTCTCGGCTATTCGTTGAAAATATCCTGCTTAAGTTATGCCATTTTCTTAAGTAATCACTTCTCTCAACTATAAGGAAATACGAGCGCAAGACACGCCGGAGTAAAAACTATTCTGTTTAATTTTTAACGCTAAATTCAATTAAACTCATTTTTTATTGAATATCGAAGTTTTTTTTTATTTTTAACACTAAAAAGTAAAGTTTTCAATTTTCATTAATAAGAGAAAGAAAATATTAACATAAGAAGCTAATTAAAAATACTGCATTGCCTTGTTATTTTTAAGTTACCTGTAAAATCTAACAATTTATAATTTATAGCCAATTAAGAATAAATAATTATTGTAATTTAATGCATAATAATTGTAATATAATTAATTTAATTAAAATATATAAAAGTAAGGGTAAATTTCCAATAAACTTCACATTAATAGATGAGGAATCAAATCTTGTTATCTCCAAAATTATAACACCAACCACATGGTCTCGGGAAAAAAATACACGGAAACAAAAGGATGTTACAGTACTACGATATAAAGCGACGTTCCTCAACAAACGCCTGGCTAAAATTTCATTCTGAGAGGCTGAGCTTCCGAGACCAAGTCCTAAATTCAACAGAGCAACGGTACAAGATCACTCCCACATCAATCGTCTAATTAAACCACCAGAAAAACCAACACGCTATTTGATGTTGACAACATAATGCCGTCCGCGGGAGAGCAAAAACCAAGATAACTAATGAAGTGATTCGCACCGAACCAACGCTCTTAATAAGGGATGCTGCACACTACACGGATCCACAGACAATTTCTTAAACGATTGTAAAACAATCATGTGCTGGTTGGTCATTTTATAGATTAAGCGTATGCGTATCTGGAAGGGATGTTGATGATCGGCTAGTAATATTAAATACAAGTTTTTATAGAAGCGTGCAATGTTGCAATTTTACGACATCTGCATCTTCTAATAATATTACTTTTACTACTATTTACTAATATGATCGTGTATTATTAACATACTTTAGTTAGTTGATATTTTAAATTGTTTAGATTAAATTGTGATAGTGTGAGTAAAATTTATGTTAGATAAAAAAATTTAAAGTTTTAATTGACGTTATTAATTATGATAATTACGTGTTTATAATAAAAACGCTAATGCTAATAATAATATAAGGACAAATTTTAGTGAAAGGATGTTAAATTACGTGTAGATAACAAATATACATAATTCATTTACTTTTATTTCACATGAATTAGAATAAAGTATTAAATAAATTATTGTTTACTATAGCACACGCTAAGTACAAAGATCGACATATAATAAATAATACTATGAGATTTAGTGTACCGCTTAATTTGATGCGTTTGTCGCGCGCTCTGTTTACTTAGCGCGTTAATATATTAACGCCGTATTACTTTGTTCCCTCTTTTATGTTCAGATTAATATTAAGTTACTAATCATTCATTAATCCATTGCATATTGAAAGACATTCATGTCATAAGTATTGGAAACAATAAATCAAACAAACTAATATTATAATGAGGTACGATTTTTTTTTTGTTTACAATGAATAAAAAAAATACTGGACCGATTTTAAAAATTCTTTAATGCGGTTAAATTAAATATGCGGGTGATATCTCTATAATTTACGCAAACGAAGTAGCGGGAATAAAGCTAGTTATACTTTTTTATGCCTAAAAACCTGTCCCTTTGAACTAATGTTGAATTTTACGGTAAAACACTACAAAAGTGTAAAATAAGTATGCTAATTTCAAAATATTACATTATTGTTTAATACAGAACACAAGATTTGACCAGTAAAAATACATCATTATAACAAAAAATATAGTAACAATGTTGTCATTCTTAGTAACGCATTTGTTCTTCATACAAAATACAGTTGTCCTTGAGCACATGTCTCAAGCTTCTCTGGATTTTTTCCACAATATTTCCTAGGTGGCGATTCATAATGAATTCCGCTTTAAAAATTTAAGCCCTAAACCTTATTTATAATGCCAATAAATATTTTTTACATCAAAAAATTATTGGAGTAAAAAATTATTTTGACTGTGTCCCTAACAAATACTAAAATCGTAACTACCTTGCGTTGCTATATGAAAATAAACCTTTAAGTGAGTGTATTACCCTTTTTTGCACCTTATTCGGCTTTACATATTGTAACTCGTATAACGAACGATGGCAACCGCGGGGGAAGAGGACGCTCGTCAGATCAGTCGCGTCGGAGTCGTCGGGAGAGGTGCGTGTATTTATTGCGTGGCCGCTGAGTTACCACTGTCGAAAGGTACGTATTGACAATATTTACATAATATTTGTTTTATATGTAGTTTGTCATGTATTGGATCTGTCAGTGTTAGAATATTTGCACTTTGTTATTTCATTTAGTGATTATATACAACATAGTCAAATATTTACAACTGCGATACTGCTACACTGCGTTACTTGAAAATGTAACGCAGTTGTTGCATTGGTAACGCAGTTGTGAATATTTGACTATGTTGTAAATAATCACTAAATGAAATACCAAAGTGCAGATATTCTAACACTGACAGTACAAAGATATGACTAACTACATATAAAAATAAATAATATATTTGTCAATGTTGGTGATACGTTATTTAAGCCTTAATTTTCATATATTGTTCTTTTTTATCTTAGAGAAAAGATTCTGCGCTAAATGGCGTTAACAAACGCAGAAAAACAACGTCGCTATAGGCTTAAATTAAAACTAGACCCGGTGAGAAATGCTGAAGCTAAGAAAAAACACCTAGAAAGGTACCATGCAAATAAAAAACTTGTCAAAGATATGACAGAGCGAGAACATAGGAGTGCTAAGCGTAAATGGAAAACTGCAAATAAGAAACGTCGAGAACGACAAAAAACTGCTCAACAAATTATGGACATTACACCGACGTCGAGCCCGCGGTCAGGAACTCCAGTTTTACCGAGGTCTAGAGGCCGAAAACAAATACGAAGAGATAGATCTGCAGTGTACAGAAATAATTTGAAATTGCAGGAAGAAATAGAAAAGTTGAAAAGAATGTGTAGTAAATATAAAAAGAGATACCAAAGAGCTAAAACGTCAATCAAACACACGGAACAAGTAAATAAGCTTAACCAAAATAAGTATTCAACATTATCCAATGCCATCAAAGACCATTACAGAAGTTTGAAGTCAATCAAAGAGAAACAATCATTAAAACAAATTTTCAAGGAGAAGGCTTATCTAACTCTAAAATAAAAATTGCTATTGTACGCGAGACGTTGGGAATTGATCTGATGAAAGTGATGAAACGACAGCAGAATACCTCAAAGAAAAATCTGGTTAACAGCATTAAAAGCTTTTTTGTTCGTGACGATGTTTCTAGAGCTACGGCTGGAAAACGGGAAACTGTCACTTGTAATAAAATTAAAATACAGAAGCGATATTTACTAGATCACAATGAAAAACCTATTTCATTCTTTTAAAAAAGAAAATCCAGAATTGAGATGTTCTTATTCGTATTTCATTAAAAACAGGCCATTTTATATAAAGCCACCTTCAGTTTCTGGAAGAGAGATTTGCCTATGCAAGGTACATACTAATGCGCAGTATATTTTAGATGCTCTCTGCAAAACCAGGGTTATCGCTCACCAAAACACTGAAGGAGTTAAGCAAGGTCCGTTTGTATTTAGTGACCGACAGTGACATACAAAACATTGAAAAAGCTCTACCTAAAAACCTTGTACCACTTCAAGTTACGATGCTAGTACATCAAGTTTTTACTGACACTCCCGGTGAACTTCAATATAGAGATCTCAGTTACTTTTGCCAAAGAGGTTTTTGCTCATGCATGAGCCCAAAAACTTATCACCCTGTTCCTGCTCCCTTTATTGACACACTTACAGAAGATATTCTCTTGGATGGATTGGATGAGGAAATAGTTCTCGATGATATTTCATATATAATTATCGTACCTAGGAGAACATTTTACAATACGGTTTATTCCACACCTTCCAGCTCTGATGACGAGTTCTTAGCCAGCTATAACCAACCATCAGTTTCTAATATAAAAGAAAGGCAATTAATTGAAAAGGAAAATATTCATCCTACAAAGATATCAGACGGTGTCCATGTCTTAGTAAAAGTGTCTTCTGTTAAAGACAAACATTACACTTATCTAGGTGTTGCTAAAAGTGAAGTTGATGAAGAAGGAAACGTCAAAATTATGTTTTACAAGACAGTAGATAAAACTGGTAAAAGGTTCAAAGCAGTAGATACTGATATTTCTTACGAACCTTACGATAACATCTTAGAAATTGTTCCTAATCTTAAAATTGTCGTAAAAGGTAAAAGGATATACTTTGATTATGATAAGCCATTAAACGTCTTTGAAAAGTAGGACTGATTTGAAAGTGTTCCATTAGTTATTAAGGTTGATTTTGTGATTTTTATTTTTTGAGTTTTTAAATTTATTTCATTTAAGATACTTTATTTTATATCGAGTCATAGGAAGTTATATTTTGTTATGTTTTTATCGTTATACTAGATCTCTATAGAAAGTACAAATATTGTATGTACAAGAATTGTATGTAAGAAAATACTACTGCGTTACTGGGCTTACTACTGCGTTACTTTTGTGTCCCTCAGATTTTTTATAGTATTTTCGATATATCTATGATTCTAATTATTTCACATGCTTTAATTTCATACATACGTATTACTCATCAAAATTGAAAGATTATGTTGTTAGTTGGTATTAATTTTAAGTTTTTATTTGTGATAAATATAAAAGTTTATGTTATAAAATTAAATTTTGGTAACGCAGCAATCTAAAGTAATAAGGATACTCTATGAAACTGATAACTTCTGTGATTTAATTTTATAAGAAGTTAATTATAAGCGTTACAGTTTAAAACTGATACGTAGTGATTCTCTTTGTACAAGATTAATAAAAATTAAAAATAAATTCAAAATGTAACGCAGTTGTTTAATTTTCCGACAACTTCATATATTGTTGACCATAACTATAATTAACTCATTTAAACTAACGCTGCAGAGTTAGGTACATTATAAACCGAACTATAACGTATCTATATCTGCATATAAAAATAAGAATATTAATATTTTTATAAAAAAAAGAAATTTTAAATCGTATGTTTAGATTAGGCATTAAAAAGTATTTTAGCCCATACATAAAAATTGTCGGTGCAAATAGTAATCAGATCCAAATTCAATATGTACGTCATAATTTATCTTTATTGAAATTAGTACCCCCTAAAGTCCAAATTATGGAGGAACTGGAATTATATGAAATAGCAGAGTTGTATGATATAAGTTGAATAAATACATATTGTCTGTTTATTGCCTAAAACTATAGTAGGAATCAACTTCACATTATGTATTTAAAAATATAAGCTTTGAGGGAAAACAACAATGAAACAATACTCTGTATGAAGTCAGTAACAAGCCTGAAAAAAATTAATTACATTTATCATAAATGTTAATACAAAATTTTGAATCGAACTTAATTTTTATTTACATCTTAAATTAAAATACTACTTATCGATGTAGAGCAATGTACTTTAATCAAAATTAGTATAAATATTTCTAAATACTTGTATTTAAATACATGTATTTATATTTTGTCAATAGGATAGTTCATAACTAAATTATTCCATCTTTTATACTTAATTACATCTTGAGTATTTTTACATAATAGTTCTTCTTGAAACAATGTAGGATCCGAATCGATCAAAATATATCAAGACACTGGTAATATTGCTATATATAAACGAAATTCCGATAGTGCACTAATGCAGCAATCACTAAAAATACCTTCTATAAGTCCTCGAGGGTACTCTGAACATCATGATTAGCCAAAACACTTCCTTAACAGATGAAGCTTTTGACCTTGGAAGTCATTATAGTTTCACGATGATCAAAGCGTTTGTCTCGCAAAACGTTAAACATCTATTCTAATTCCATTGAGGCAAAGGTAAGCACGTTCACCAATATCTAGTACGCTGGGGCTACGAGAACCTGCGCCCACGACTTATTGTAACCTTAGTGATCCGCCAATTAACATAGAACTTTGAATTAGAAAAGTTCCTAATGAATTAGTAAAAAACGTAGTTCAATTTAATAATACGTTTAATTTCATAACAATGCGTGAGTATCACAAACAACACTTATCACATAATCGTAAATTTCAAAGGATCTGCCATAAAAGGAAAAACACACATTTCAAACACATTTAAGGATGAAAGTGGTATGAAAAGGATTTAAAAGCAAAAATAAACGGGCAACTTAGCAGTTAGGACGTATCGTGAACAAATCTTCTGGCTACCCTGATTATACGCTGACGACAAAAACGCGTCTGAACAGACATCGAAACGCGATTCTTATAAATAAATACATATTGACGAATGGTGTAAGTTAAGAGCGGAAAAAGAAATGTTACCTACAAGCTAACCTTTCGGCATACTCTGAACAATGCGATTTATTTGCAAAAAAAAAACAACAACATTCTGAATTAAAAATGCTTAAAGAATCCACTTGGTCCCCTGGCACTCTGAGATTGGTTTTTAAGCATTTTTTATTTAAAATATTTTTCAGTACAACATTGAGAATGTGAAATTAATCAAATAACAGCATTATTTTAAAACATTTGCCCTTGTAAATTTCTAAATTAAAAATGCTTAAAGAATCCACTTTTTCCCCTGGCACTCTGATATTGGTTTTTAAGCATTTTTTATTTAAAATATTTTTCAGCACAGCATTGTAAATGCGAAATGAATCAAATAACAGCATTATTTTAAAACATTCGCCCTTGTAAATAAAACTCTTTTTCACCAAGATGAAACCTACCTGTCATATGGTGAAAGTCGTAAAAAGTGAGAGATAGTCTTTTCTTATTGGTAAAGACAGCAAGTCTGTTATACTCCTACTGTGACTAGAAAGTATATAAATAGCGACACACCATTTCAACAATTTCACCATTTCATAGGTTTGTTTAAAAACCACATACTAATCAATAATAGATAAGAACAGGTTACTACGATAAGTATGATTTCACATAAGTTAGTCTTCAGCGTTATTACGCTTTCCTTTTGTTATTTGCGCCAGACATTTAGATGAAAGACAACACCGCGCTATTGCAATGCATGAGGGCCACAGAAAAACTTGTGAAAGCGGCTGTAATGGCCGGGGAACATTTGTAAAATTATACCGCGATTGTCTAGATGACGCCCCGTATCCCTGGATTGATGCCTTCCAGAGTTCCTTAGGTAGAATACTTAAAGTCTCTTAAAAAAATGTACGAAACAAATCTCATGCGGACCCTATTGACTAATGAAATTAAAGAAAAGTTAAAAGTAGTAGGCGCTGGTTTGGCTGACGGGAAAATCAATTGTATTTGAACATGTCACCTTACTGTCAAACACCTTTTCCGTTTACTTTTGTAGATCTTATTCTTGAGACAATTTTTAATTATTGACGGTCCAAAATCCTTATTTCTACCAATTTTCACCAAAGTTACACGACATAAACTATTTTTTCTACATTGTCAAATCTGACAATGTTACTATATAAAACCGTAACACCGTTGATAAGAAGCTAAAATTATGGTATATATGCAACGCAGGCCGCAACCATGAATTCCCATGTTGTTTTCTGAATCAAAACTAATGATGTTTTATTTATAACATGTCCAAAACGTTCAGAACCTTCATATCACCAATCCATTTCGTCGTTTCCCAATATTTTTTTTCAGCAACATCGCGCGGTGTTCCTCAAATCGAATATTATGTATAATGTATTATTATTTAAAGAGGATTAATAGATTCGAGATGTCTGCGATTCTTGGTGTGTGCAGTCTTTTGTTTTCGGCGAATGTATTTAATTCTAAGTTAATGTCATATTTTTTATATTCACATTAGATTTGAAGGCATACAATGTGTTTGTATTGTTTTTAACTTATTGAAGTTTCTTAATTAATTTAAGATTACAGAATTTATTTGTGGATTCAAGTTTTCAAGAAAGCTATGATCATCGCAATGAAATATACTAATGTGTCAAGGATTTGTTATTTTAACACATAAGTTATTAAGGAAAAACATACTTATATATAAATATGTCATAGATAAGAGAGTGCCGAAAACGAGTGCCGAACGTTGACAGACGTGAAATTGACAAATTAAAAAAGCTATCTCTATTTTTTATTTCATTTAATATGGATATGCAAAAAACAACTGATTTATTCTCAAACTATTAGACGGACTAATTTTAAGTTTTTTGTAGACTGTCGTATAAAGTAAATTAATGAATTTTTCACTTTTTAATGCCTATCTATGGATACAACAATTTTATTAATTATAAAATAAAAATTAAATTGCATTGTGTGATATCAACACAGTATAAAAAAATCGCTCCCAGCCGTCTGTAGGTACGTGGAGATCTGTTAAATTATAAAACGGATTTCAATGCAGTTTTCACCTATATACGAAATTATTATTTTTTAAATGCTCGCCCCTGCTCCTTGTTTACCTGTATTACTGAACTTAAAATTAATTAAAGATTCTAGAAAATATTTGATACTCTTTGTATAGATTCTAGAAAAAAAATAGTAGATGTTTATGTTACATATGTATAGAAGTTTCCGTGCAAGAGTTCGGCTCATTTATCGCACCTGTTGCACTGTATAAATCCTAGTTTATTCAATGTATATTATATTTTTTACCAATCAAACACATAAAAGATTGATACATATAAAAATTAACAAAAAATCTTTTCAATTACAAGTAACAATTAGACCGTGTAACTGCTTTCTGTTATAAATAAACCAAACAACATTTGATTCGTCTGTCCGTCCAGTTGCCCGGTCGGTAACATTAGCACGTTATTAATGACCATTTGACAGTATAACACACATTATCATATTTCAAATTAACATAACGCACGGGTGAATAAATCGTTTTGTGATTCGTCGATGGGATCAAGTGTTCAATATTTCGGGATCGCACAATTAATTATAACACCGTGGAGAGCCACACTCGACGGTAGGGTTGGCAACACTAAAATATGTGGACAAATTTTATGAAACCCAAGATTTAGACTCTCAGTGTAACTTGTGTAACTTTGATTATGAAAAATATATAATATTGTGAGTGAAACTTAATTTAACACATAAATTTTATGCAGCCGTAACATATGATATCAAGTAAAAAGATCTAATCCTGAGAGTCTCAATCATGTAGCCTGTCTAAGGTGGTCAGCTTAACTTGACAAAAGACTAGTTCGAATACTGTCTGGAGCAATATTTTTACAATATTGAGCAAAGTACAAATATATATATACTTAATTTTTAAAAGACATTTGATTTATTGTAGTAACCTGAAGCGTTGTACGAACAAAATATGTAATATACTTTAATTTTTTTGAACATATCTAAACATTGTTCTTAATACCTTTATATTTTAATCTCACTAATAGCTGAAGTTATTATTAATTTATGGCATATTTGAAAAAAAATACGAGAAATGACAATTCAGCCATGTGGTAGCCCTATCCGGCGCGCATTAACAAACTGCCATAGAGAGCCAGACTTAAATTGATCGCGTACTGTAAAGCGGTCTAAGTGATAAGCTAAATGAGCTGTATTTTATAAAAGGTAAAGGTAAATCCTACATATAAATACTGGCTTAAACAAGTTAAACACTAATATCTATACCAATATTTGATTGTTTGTTTGTTGACATGGAAAAGGCTTCAAAACTTTTGAATCCATTTTTAAAATACTTTTACTTAGACAAACGGACGAAGTCGCGGGAAAACAGCTAGTCTTTAATAAAATAATATATAAAATTAAAACAATATTATCAGAATTTGTTAAATCTCTGATATTAATAGTAGGTATAATTGAATATTTTAAGTGTTTTATTATATGTTGTTGTGTATTTATGCATTATTAATGCCTGATTTCAACTATTATTTAAACAAGAATGTACTTTATAAAAGCCACTACCTACTAATTTTTGAGAGTTAAAAGGGATGACAAGAAAGAAAGTCTTATAATTTGTACCATCGTGTACAATTCGGTGAATAAATCCGTCGCGCTGGTTATCTAGCCGCATTAATCGTGTATGGACACCGGAACAAATAGCGGTTAACAAGCCCTCCACAACAACTGGTTAAACGTTTAACTATAGTTTTAAATAAACTATGACGCGACAAACTGAATAAGTCGAAGCGTTCCGTATAAAACACGTTACATTTCGAAGTACACTTGATACCATTAAGGTCAAAATCAAATTATATATATAATTAATATAAGATATACATATAATTATGGTAATATGAAGGCGTTTGATAACTATTGTTATGGCGGTATATTTTTAATTTTCCCTTTGAAAACGAGACTTCGGTTAGGTGTATCATAAATAATGTATTCTTTGATGAGTTTTGTGCATAGCTGTTGGACGATTCAAAAGTGCTTGTAACAAGCTTACTTGAACAAAAACATTTTCATTTCCTTTCATTTCATTTCAGTTGTAGATATTAATATATTAGTTCCTTACATTAAAACATAACTTATTCAGATTATCCGCTGTCGTAGCTGCGGTCGCTAATTTATTAATTGTAGTATATTACAAATTGTGGAGACTTGTAATTGGTTTCTTGTTGTTATATTTTTTTTTCATTGCCTGTAACTAACCAACATCTCAGCCAGTCTCATAGCGTTCATTACAGGAGTATGTAAAAGATCCAAAACGTCGTATGATGTAATAAAATATTTTCTTAAGGTTACAGAAACTTTAATTCACCAGAGACAATTTACATGTTCTGTCAATTCAGAGACGTATTGTACCAATTAACATTCAAACAAATGCCCCACGATTTAATTATCTATATATATAAAAATGAATCGCAAAATGTGTTGGTAAGCGCATAACTCAACAACGCCTCGACCAATTTGGCCAAATCTTTTTTTAAAATGTTCGTTGAAGTTCAAGGATGGTTTTTACGGCGAGAATTATTACTGGAAAAACCCTAAAAATAGCCCTTTTCTTTTTCCCATACAAATGATTTGTAACTAAAACGTAGTCAATTTGAGCTTTATTGCTATGGTATAAAGTTCATATTAAATTACAAGCACTCACTGTTGTCTAAGCAATGTAGGTGTGTTCCTAACGTCAAAGATCATATCTATCAAAACAATGTGCGTGTGTGCGTTGGAGCACAGAATACATAGTTGGAGGAGTTTAATGTCGCGTTCCGAAACTCGCGTTTCTTTTGTATTAGTTTCGGCACGCGAGATAAAATGCATCAGTTTCCACGTCATTACATGTATTGCCGGAACATTGATGAAAATACGCTCTGTAGTAGCAAAGCTGTTGGGTCCTAGATAGCTCATTGGTTAGAGCAGTCCCTGGATCGCGAATGGGTTCGAGTCCCATTCCGGGGTACAGGTAGATGGATTCTTCCAGCATTTTTCCTTGAGAATGTTTATATATTTTTTTAATTCGAATAGTTTACTTTTATAATGCTGTTGTGTGTAATGTGTTTTTATGATCATAAAAATCTCTTTTTTCTATATTTAATACTATTACTATTAATACATTGCAATAATAATTATGATTCACATGATTAACAATAAAGCGATTACTTACTTTTAAATCCTTATATATGTTTTATTTAATTATTTTTTATTCACAACGCCCTATCACCAGGGTGACGGTTCTGTTCAGGAGATTTTTTTTAAATACGTAGGCAAAAAAACTGCCACATTACAAATCTTTTTGACAGGACGAAGTCTGTCGGGTCAGCTAGTTATTAATAAAATAATTCTAAACAGAATGAATTATAAACTATAACCTTATTTGCTGTCACGTATCAGCATTTGGTGTAAAAAAAAAAATACATAAAGCGACATATTTTGTGAGCAAAAAACTCATTTCTTATTTTAAACGGTCACGGGTGTCAATGAAACGCTCAGCTCCCATAGACAAACGATAAAATCTATTAAAAGTTAACTTCCCACAGGCCCCTAAGGGCCGACACCTTCTTCTATTAAAATTACCAAAATAATAGGTGATTAATCTCGCTGGCAACAAAAACTCTTTGGATTTACGATCGCTGTCAAAATAAATATAAGCCGAAATCGACTAACAAGGTGGCGTTTTTCAAAGACCAAATTTAGATGTTTAACAAAACATTACAAAGAGAAAAAACGTTCGGTATTCTTTTTTTATTAATTGGATATTGAGATAGTGTGAAGGTGTGCGTCGTGCGATGTATTATTATTAGTTAGAAATATATGCATTTGCGCATATTAACGCCCGACTCGGATTTGTGTTTGTTAAGCGCGCCGTACACTGGGAAGAGTGATTGGTGAACCTTATAAGTGATATAGTGAAAGTAAAAAGAAGTTTTTATTAACCTTGTGTCTCAGATAACAAAGAAACAAGTAAGAAGAATGATTAAATGTTTTGAAGCTGTTAAATATTCAATGATTTTTATAATTCTTGTGATTAGTCAAAACTTAATTAATCAAGTTTTATGCATAGCTGTTGGACACAGTATTATTTTTATTGCGCTATAAAGTTAAATTAATAAACGTAATTCTAATAATTTTAATGATTCCTATAGAATTATATGTATCACAATATGACAGATGCTTTTCAAAAATTTAATTATTACCTGTGATTATTACGCTTAAGGCAACATCTATTTTTGCATTTAAAATAACAAAATTGTATGGAGAGGCAGAGTAGAATATATCTTTAGATCACATTATCTTCAAAAGAAGTCTACCATTCATTCGTCAAAGTACATACAAACAGGTCACCACGTTTCAGTGTGCGTTGTTCCTCAGATGTTATCAACACGTTCCAAGAAGGACATGTGTCGACCAATAAACTAATTGGCCCCGGTATGCTCGCGCTGCGGCCACAGAAATTTATTTTCAACATTTTTATTTTATTTGTACGCAGCACCAGCCGTAACGAAACAGACTATCGGTATTTCGTGATTTGATCTTCGAAATGTCTTAATTAATTTATATTAAATGACGCTTTTCGGGCCTCATAATTAGGGTCCAATGTAAGCTAATGAAATTTGTTAATATTTTGAAATCAATATCGGTTGGATTTAATAATTTAGATTGTGTAGCTATTATAAATTAAATTATTAAAAATACGAGACAGAATAGAAGTTATATGAATGTCCCAAAATAGACAATAGAGAATGAAGATCTCTTTCAAATTGTATTAGTAATAGTCTGACATATTCTAGTCGTTATAATATACGTAAATTATCTGAATAATCAATCCACTGTCATTTCTGACATAATACTTTTCTAGATGTTTTCACCAAACTCACGAATACTCACGATGTTTGTACCCATTTTTTTTTTAGACACTTTCGAACTCCAAAATAAACTTTATTATATTATTATAACTTTCAGAATCTATTAAAAGCCTTGATGGTCCTTAAAAACACAATAAGCTGGTCGTTATTTAAATTTCATAAACAATATTCAAATTTACGACGCAGGTAATAATATTTTGTGTTATTAAAAATAACATTTGGTGGTGTTTTAAAATGTATTCGTCGACTCCTTATATAATGGTGTCCATAATTTCGTATGATATTGCCTTATTTTTTTCATAACCAAGGTTTTTGCCACTAAATGAGACAGGTCGATTTGTTAAGGCGCGACCGTATACGCAACTCGTGATATTTCAGTGTACGGCAACGTTTAAGGCGCAGTTCATTCACTTTTTGCTTCTTGTCAAGTCGAATTCTGGGGTTATTTACCGGGGATGTAAATTGCGATATTTGTTTGCCTGCAAAATTATATATTATGATTGTTTTCATTGCGTATTTTCTGCGATTCTGTTCTATCCAAACTGAAAAAGTTTGGATGGAACAGAATTGGTTCCATTTCTCTTATAAAACAATATTTACTTTAAAGTTTTTAATAATATTATAGTACCTACCTGTAGTTTTTACTACAGGTAGGTACTATAATAATACATATGTTACTGTTTTCTTCGTTGTTAACAGAAACAAAGGTACAGTTTGTTTATTCAGTAAACCAAAGTGAGTTTTTAAAATGTAAATTTAATGTGTTTTTAAGCATTAATATAAAAAAAATTGGCATTCTGCACTTCTTCTTTATATAACTTTTTAATGAGTCCGCTTAATTTAAGCCAAAAAAAGTCCGAATTTATGCTTCTCGTATTACAAATAAATAATGATAATAAATTGACAAATGCTTTTATATATACTTTATGATTTTAACGGGTTAGTAAATTAGATGGGAAGTAAAACATTCAAAAATATTAACAACAAAGTTCGCATGTTATAAAGACATAATTATAATTCAAAACTAAAATGCAGTAACTCAGAAAGTTAATATAAATATAAGCGCTTGGTTTTTTTATTCAGTTTTACGAGCCACCAATATCTCAAAATCAGGTGGTTCCTTGAAATTATTTGGGTGGATCTGATGTCACGGTGCGATAAGAACAGACGACGACCGTCTCTCTCTTGTCAAGTGATGATATATTGCTGTTTAGTTACAATGTAGATGTTATCGTGCGTAATAATTTTGATAAGGGGTCGATGCAGTGGGGAATTTCATATTCGCGTATTAGTTTTCGTTAATATTTTACATAAATTGAAGGTACATGATCGAGGAGCTCGGTGGTGCAATTATGAGCACGTTCGATCTGCGATGCGAAGCTAAGCGGATTTGGCAAAGACCAATCATAGGATGGGTGACCAAAAATTTTGTATCTCAAGTACCCACGTGGTTGTTAGGTTAAGTCGTTGGTCCTGGTTTTGTTTGCGGTCGCTAACACCGATCTCCATAACCCATCACGTTGTGTGTCGTCTGAAAGTACGTAGATATATACAAAGTGTAGTAGCTACCACACTATCCTGCCCCGAAAAAATATTGAATTTTTTTTTTCTATATTGACACTGTTAAGAATCAAATCGTCAGAAAATGCGACACCTTAAAACTTGAGTATAGTATACACATAACCTGATAATTAAGCATAACGATACAGATGACACCTCGTTATTCATAATTTAGATCAAAAAATTTCTTCTTTATAGAACAATCCAATATTTATTATATTATATCACTTTTGCATTTACAATGCTATACTAAATATGTTCTTAACTAAAAATACTTACCACTGTAGAGCAGGTGCCCGGATTGGGAAAGGTCGTGGGTTCGAGTTCCATCTCATAGAGCCAGGGACAAAGTGGATACATTAAGCATTTTTTTATTAAGAATATTTTTCAGTATTACGTTGTGAATGGAAAATTAATCAAATTTAATAATAAGAACAAATTTTTCATCTTTATCAAAAGTTTAAATATTACTTTCGGCTGGTTGGGGGAATTCCCTGAACATTGATGAGAATACGCGCTGTAGTAGCGGAAAAGGAACAATTGCTTGAAAAATTCGACAGGCCTGTTAGGTCCTGGATAGCTCAGTGGTAAGAGCAGTTCGAATCCTATTTCAGAATGCCAGAGACAAAGTGGGTTTGTAAGCATTTTTCATCAAGAATATTAATCCAATATTTATTTAAGGAATTAAAATTTTAAGGAGCACCCTCGTATCGTAGAAGTCCTGGTTCTCTTTCATTTCTGAATAGTTAGCCTTTGAACTCTAGCCATCATGTGATAGCCCAATTCCTAAAGAAAGTCATCAGTTAACAGCACACTATTAGGCACCATGTATGTAAAACTCTACTCAAACATTTGCCATGCGCATTTTATATGCCAACTTTGTCTTCTCAAAAGTGTCTTTTACTCCTAAGAGAAGTATCTTTAAAAATATAATAAATCTAAAGAGTTGTAAATATAAACGCCTTTATTTTAGGAAAAACGTGTTCCTTTGAAATGTTATGACACTTTCTTTTTGCTGTTGCATCAACGTGTCTTTATTTGTAAAATAAACAATGAAATAGCGGCCACAGCTAGTGTGTAAAATTAAAAAAAAAAAACAAGAAACCACGCACTTTCACCGATTGAGCCATTATGCATAATAATTGTCACCATAAACAATAATTAATTAAACAATCTTCATGTAATGGCTATTTAGCTCGTGATG
This sequence comes from Diatraea saccharalis, assembly GCA_918026875.4. Taxonomy (NCBI): domain Eukaryota; kingdom Metazoa; phylum Arthropoda; class Insecta; order Lepidoptera; family Crambidae; genus Diatraea; species Diatraea saccharalis. Next base: position 1,576,992 of record OU893338.1, read on the forward strand.
CTTTTAAAGGCATTTAACGTCCGCAGTGACAAGTATCATGATATAAAATTTTATCTTTGGGACGATCACACTTTGTTATCTTTTCGGGTATCTTGTGATATTTTCCAATTAAATTATTTCTTGTCTTTTTTAATGTTCAAAATAATTGTGCCACTAGTGTCGCGTTTCTTATTCATATTTCTCAACGTTAAGGAGTACTTTTTCTGGATTTACAAATAAGATTTTATTTCCAAAATACTAGCTTTCCCCGCGGCTTCACCCGTCTGGTCCCTAGGAAATGAGGAAACGGATATAATTACAATGACTGATTTAATAGTAAACAATGGTTACTATGGCAACATTTTAATTCTCCATACAAACTTCCACTCCCATTGTTTTCCCTTTATTTGCTGTTTTCCCTTTATCAGCTTGAAAATAAATTGTACCAAACCACAATCGAATATACCGATCCTCAGACAGTTAATATTCGTTACTTTAGTAATATCAAATGATCTAGCGCTTGAGATTAAACAGTGCTATTAATAAACAATGAGTAGCGTAAGAGTAATTAATTTAAATAGCAATTTTAATATTACTAATATTAAAATTAATAACACTAATAACATTTAGTAGTAGTAAATATTACTTACGAAACTGGGTTAACCTTTGCTAAGTCTCTCTTTAATAATATTTTAATACCAAGTGCAGTCTCAGCGTAAATTTAGTCCAATGCTAAACCTTGTTTATTTATAAAACTGAAAAAGTTTAATGGAAGCCTAAGGATCAAATCGATGGTATGTAATATTATGTATATAGATGTTGCCTAACTAAATCACTTATGGTAAGGAAATCAGAAAGACATTCATTGCCATCTATTAATTATACATATATCAACAATAATTTCATTATAAAACAATGGTGACAGAGAAGTTTGTTTAAGAAGAAAAAGGAAGTTTTTTTGGGTTTTGCTCTGAATCAATTCTGAACCTCAATATGATAACATTATAAAACTTGAAGTGGACTTGAAAATCAGTAAAGGGATTTTTAAAAGTCTTTTTACTACAATGACAATTATTAATTATTTCAATACACTATTTCAAATAAAGACAGCGATATTTAAGGTCTTGTTGGAATCTTTTACGTACGAATCCCTAAAAAGGTTATATCATACACTAAGTAAATTAACGTCCACTTTTTTTGTTGTCTTACAAATGCTTTCTCAGAATCTGTATATTTAAAGTAAATGATGCGATGTGTTAAGCCGTAATTAGGCAATTACGACAACTTTAATACCTTAGTTATGTGACACATTCTTACTGTCATCTCTAAGATTTACACATACCAGACAACGTAAGAGGCAATTAAATTAATATGGCATTTTAAAAAGACATTTTGTAATACACAAATTGTAAAGTAACAATTTAACGGTTATAATACTTAAAGGTAGTGACGAAATTATATATATGTTGAGTATTATTCATAAGAATTTAGAATCTATTTGATTTTTAAAGTTAAAAACATTTGCATTTTGCAATTCATTATGAAAATACCAATGATAAAGATAAATCTTTTCTATAAGATAAATAAAGTCGTCTTTTATAAGTTAAATGAAAGCAAAATAATGAGCTGAATTATGTTATTTTTGTAATTCAAAATATTTAATAAAATACCTGACGATAAAAATTACAACAAATAAAAAATTACAATAAAATAAAAATATTAAAGAAACGTAACATATTGATACATAAGTCTCTTCACGCAGCTGTTTCTAAACATGAATAGTAATATAGTGCATATATGGTGTTAAACGTTTGTCTGTCTGTACTACGGATGAAACATAATTCAATCACTAGGGGGCGTCCATAAATTACGTGAGATGTTTAAGGGGGGGAGGGAGTCGAGTCAAATCTCATCTAATCTCACGTTGGAGATAGGGGGGGTCTCGGCAAATATGACGCAATTTTTAAAATAAGGCTCGGTGCGGGGAATCCCTCATAGAGTGACAAGTCTAAGGTTAAGATCATTCACTAATTCGTTGGAAAGAAAATAATTTCATTCGTACTTTGACATTATACATCACTCCTGATTGTCAAACCACTATACTCGTTTTATACCAAATAGCTCAATTTAATTTGAATTTACGGTACAATGTAGCCCGTCCTTTGTTTTCGCGCCACTGTCAACGTGTGACTCGATGAATGAGAGCGTACGAGCTGAGTGCAGCGACACACGGACAGGTTCCAACCTGCTTTGTTTATTCTTGCAAATGTTTTACTCGATTCTTCAAATGATCTACATATAATTCTTCACGACCGTTTTCTGTCACCTCCATACCCTATCACTCAGGTTGATGGATACTTGACAATTCCGGACTTTGAAGAGCATGACGGAAAGTCATTTGCTCCATTTCTAATACGCCACTGCCTACCGATTCAACCGCTGAATGCCTTCATTAGCACGCCTTATGATCTCTATTGCCCAAGTGTACATGATGATTTAGAAAAAAGATGCTGTAGTACATGCGGTATTTACTTTGCATCTATCACAAGAGCTGCAGAGCACAGGCGTGCAGCCCACATTGCACCAGCTAAGGAAGCGCGTATATTGCGCAAAGTATGACCCGCACGGATTGTCACAAAACAAGCTAATGAGTTACTGTGCGTGCCAACGGCTTAGAGTGGCTGGATCAGAACGAAGTTGAAGGAGCAGATGATTTTACTGAAAATCATATGGACATGCTGGTTCCAATAGTCTCTCTCGAGACCGTGCATGATTCTCCATGGACTGAATTAGAGTAGATATTCCTTTTTTAATCGCAGTAGTTACGAATTAAGTATTCTATTGTTTAATCTTTATTACACTTGTAGCTCTCAGCAATATTGATTACTAATCTCTAACTAGTCGTAAATAAAAGTACGAAGCGAATTATTTTTTTCTTCTTTTTATTAAAAAAATCCAACGTGTTTAAATAAGAAACCCACATTTTGAAAAATCTCACGTGAGATTTGGGGATGGGGGAGGGGATTGAATAAAATCTCACGACATCTCACCAGGGGGGAGGGAGAGTCAAAAAAGTTTGAAAAAACACCTCACGTAATTTATGGACGCCCCCCTACATGAATTTTCACATACAACTCATCTTTTAATTATAAGTAGGTATATTTTTTTACGTACTGTGAAAGTTGAATTGGCGAAAATATGAACGATAATATTGGCTGTAGCTTTTATACAAATAAATATATTGTCCTAAGGACATTTAAAGTAATGTTAATAATATATAAAAATTAAGATATTTTACTATTTATTTATCAGTAAGGTACTTTGCAATTACTTTGCAATAAGTTTATGTATTCATTACAGAGTGAGTCATGAATATGAGGAACATTGGTATTTTGTACAACTAACAAAATTTGTATTAAACAACACATAAAGCAACACAAGAACCATATTGATTTCAACAAACTATAAAAACGTGTACATATACCAAAAATACCTTACTCTAAATTGGTTTTTGTACAAATAAGCTCTAATCGAAACTACATAACATAATTCTAAGGACACTTAAAGGGTTGAATATTAATTTACCTATAATTATTTTTTTAACTTCTAAAATTATTATTACTTCTCGTAATTTTACTCTTTTATTATATGAAACATTTATAAATATGTTGATCAGTTTATAGCTGAGTGCTTTAAGGAAAGCTTTATTAATAGAGATCGAATCCTGACCCGCCTTTAAAAGAACTTTAAAACAAAAAGCAATATTTAGCATGTTAAACAATAGTTAATTAATCATATATTAAAACTGACTTTTAACAAATAGCATTAGTAATTTAACATGAATCTTTTTGACGTATACTTTTATCCCTATGTCTTATCTCAATAATCTGGTACAGTGGCGAACACAAATAATATTAATATTTCTATTCAGTCCTTTTTAATTCAGTCTTTAAGAAGTTTAAGAATTATCTTTAAATTAGTTCATTGACTTTCCAGTAAACAGCTATTTAGTCTTATTATCATCATTAGCTCATTAAATGTTAGCATTATTTACCTTCCGAAAAGGTTATCTCAAAACAATAAATTTTAAATAAACCTAATATTTTATAAAATCAGCGAAATTTTTATCACTATCTTTTAAATAAAATTTCATTAATTTCTAACTACTTTAAACTACAGCCGATTCAATTGGGAGAATTGGTGAAACAAACTCAGACAAGGAAGCAATGGCTTCCTTTTCTACACCGAAGTCTGTTAAGCATATATGTACTCAAAATGGCAGGTGCAAGAAACTAAAGAATATTGGGATACTACGACTCTTCTAGAACCATGTTGGAAAGAAATGTAGAAGTTAAAAGAGGAAGGGAGAGATCATAATCAGCTGTATAAAAGATAAAATGAAAATGGGCGTCGTGTGGTAATAAATAAAATAAAGAAAAATCAATAGAAAAATAATTATGGTGGGTATTCCACCGACAGGAGTGTAACTCTTAAGTAAATAAATAATAATCTTCTTGTCAGCTAAAAGATATATGAGATATTTTTGGAAAATATAAAACTGTTTTTATTTATACCTTTTATTTATCTTATTTGGGCCATTTTTTTTTTCATAAAGAACAGTGGGCTCGTCTGTACTTGGTAATAAGCATACCACATCGCCTGTCGTCAGAGACGGGCGTTGAGCGAGGGATAATTGAAACACTCTCGAGTGTATGCATAAAGAGAACATCTTATTATTACATTTAACATGACAAATATGAAAAAAAATAGCGTCTTGGTTAGGCAGTTTCATATTTCATTCTCATTCAAGGTAAATATTTTAAGAGAAAAGAGTTTAATAAATATTGATCCGAACATAATAATATGTTAACTAAATCTTTGCTCAGTTTTAAAGTACATTCAACATCACATCAGGTCACTACATTTTGAACTAAACTATCAGGATTTAAAATCTAGTGGAGCACCCCGACGTGCAGTCGAGTGTACATATGATAGCACGTCAGGTTATATCAAGTTTATCCACTTGATTTTATATTTTAATTCGTTGAAGGTAGAGTTTAAAATCAAATACGGACGTATTGTGGTATACTCGTGTCTGGTTACACTATCATAATCCTCACTGCTGGGACAATAGCCTACCTTATAACCATCAAATCATTTGGGAGGAATGAGTCATGACCAAATGGGGCCAGTGCGGATCGGTGGGTACAAACGACTGCACATGCGACCAACGATTTAACGTGCCTTCTGAAGCAAAGAACCTCACGCTAATAAAATTTTTGGTCACCCATCCTATACACGGCCCTAAAAGTTGCTTAACTTTTGCATCGCAGACTGAATGCGCCATCGAGTTTTTGTATCGGTGCATATCCATATTATATGAAAGTGAAGAATAATTTTGGTGTAATAATGATATGTATTTTTGTTAAAATATAACTAATATGCAAATTATATTTCCACCACTAGCCCTTTTACGTCCCCACTGCAGGGGCTCAGGCCTTCCTTATGGATGGTTAAGGAGGATGGGCCATGACCCTCCACGCTGGCCCAATGCGGATTGGAGGGTATTGACGACTGAAAATGCAGCCGGGACCAACGGCTTAACGTGCCTTCCGTAGCACGGAGTAGCTCGAGATAATAATTTTTTGGTCACCCATCCCGTGACCGACCCTTGTGAAAGTTGCTTAACGACTACGATCGCGGGCCGCGGCGCTTATCCACTACGCCACCGAGCTACTACTTAGATCTAAATACAAGAAAATATTCGAAATGGAACGTCAGAACATGTTGTATGCATACCTTATGCCATTCCTGAATATTTTACCTGCCAATATGAATCGTCATTACTCTTCTTAATATCTTTTGTAATAAAACACCAATGGGCCTCTTCTTAAAGTGTGGAACAGTAATATGCTGTAAAAAACAAAGTCATTGAGTTAAGTTTTTGTAAGTAAATTATGACAACTAAATTATGGATACTATAAAGTGATGGTTTATATATTTAACAGGTTGAGATAAATCTTAAACAAAAATGCTTTACCAGTCCCAAGTGCACGAGATGGGAGTAGAACCTATACAACCATTCGCAGTTGAGAATTTTGGGTGTAGTATTTAAATATATTTCATGTAAAGCAAAGGGATCTTAACCCATACAGCCTAGTATCCAAAATATTAATAACATTGTTTTCTGACAGTTTAATACTTCTTTGGAGTTTTGAACCACTCATAAAAGGAAGGAATATAGAGAAGTCCACAGAAAAGAGTAGACCTCTTCGCGTCATTAATAAAAATTACACCTATGGAAAAATATTATAAATACACCAGATTTAAAATTAATTCAGACAAATCTCCATAAATTCAATCCTATCCTGTTGTTTTCGTGATAGGAAATGTTCCATCGATAAAATAAATAAACAGGTTCCGCAGCTAGGACTTCCCACGCTAAAAACTCTTAATAGAACCTACACGATAAAATAGCACTAGATACTCCAAAATAGAAATAATTCAGCCTTTATAAATAGATTTCATAAAAAAAGAGTTTACTGGAGTTCAAAAATGGAACGCTTTATTTTAAAAAAGAATTGTAGCAGAACCATTTCTTACGACTGTCAGGATGGGTACGCCATTGTCTGTCCTCCGGTGACTCAACAAATCCCAAATTGCATTTGAAACATGTTACTCGAGATAATGATCGTTAAGCCCGTATCATTATAATGATTCGATGATTAACGACACAGATCGCGTCCGTAATGATTGCTAATGATTCCGGTTTGTTTTTGTGAATACTTTGAATTTGTGGTTTGGGTACAGCGGGTTGACCATAAAACCTTTGCTTAAATCTTAAAATAAATATCCATCAATAGCTCTTATTTCAAACAATTAATTAACATCTTTTCAATATTTATAATTGACGAGTTCTTTTAACCATTCTTTATTTTAAATAACTTTGATGAAACTCGCATACGAATCATATACAATCTATATATCTATCTACATATTTAAAAACCAATTGCTATTCGTTTGTCTCCCAAAAACTCGAGAACGTCTAGCTCGATTTAGCTGATTTTGATATTAAAAGTAAGGTTTAATTAAACGGTAAGCGGTGATGTGAAGTACACCGAGTCATCTAGTTATTTATATGTCAGTGGCAAAACAGTACTCGGTCTTTGCGTACTGCTGTAAATAAAATCATTGTGGCAGAAAGTAAAAATAAGCACACCACACCTATTTTTACTACCTTAAGAGATTATCGAAAAAACAAAAAGATCTTATATGCAAGTACAAGTTTTAAACGGCCTGCGGTTCTTTATACCAAAAACTTATTTACTGACTTAATGTGCTATCATTTAAACATTATTTTATCCAAAATAAATGTCTCTCTCTCTCTCTCTCTCTGTGTGTGTGTGTGTGTGTGTGTGTGTTTTAGAGAGAGAGAGAGAGTCGTGGAGTAATGCACAATTGGATTGGATTATTCGTCTCCATCAGCTTCTGTCCATCGCATCTCTAATAAGCTGTACAGACTCACGCCGAAAATCCCCGAGAACATCCGAGACGTGAATGTGATAAGTTTCTCGGGTTCGCATATTCTTCGTCTCCGAATACAGTGCATCGTGAGACGTAAATGTGACGTATACCTTAATATGTGTGATTTGGATATTAAATGACCTAGTTCTATTTGGATGAATTCATAATATCACCATCTTCTGGGCCTTATTTATTTTTGGATATTTTAATCACAAAGCTAGTGCACTTATACCAAAATAGCTGCACTAGCAAAGACGTCTATATCCGAGAACAAAGAGAACCAAACGAAGAACTCACCGTAAGTATGAACATGCACCTATTTCTCTTCAAGTCTCGCTGAGCCGACTGTCGGTGACACTTCTCGGCGTATAACATTCATGTGTATAATTCTTTCGAAAATTCAGATGCAAGGTTTATTTTAACTGAACGGTTGCCTTTAATTTATGTTACAATTGTAAACATTACAAAGCAGGTATATGATGAAACTAATAATTATAAGCTGGTACTGTGTGGATGACTTTGCACGTCTGTCTATCCGATGGGCTCCCTGAATGGTACAGTAATATTTAATGATTAATTGTGACCGGTAGCGATCGGACGTTGAAGTTGTATTGATATTTAATTAATCATAATGTCATAGTTATTTAGGTATCACTTTATAGTGTTATGATGAGATAATCGGAAGAAAGAATATTTTTTAATGGCAAACAGAGAAAAAAAGCTGTTAAAAATAAATTAACTGTACGTATTACCCATCAATCATAATAATTAGCTTCTGTTAGATTATTTTTTATTAGAAAACTTTGAATATTATTTTATACGGAAATAGACTTCAATAAAAAAACGTTTATTATATTTTGTGAACACTACTAAACAGTTATTTTAAGTTACGTAGTATTAGTTTAAGCTTGATTATATAGAAATAAAAACAAAGCGTTTCGTTCTTTATTTATCTTTGATAATTATCATCTCAAAAAACAATAATATAATATAAATAGTTACCAAAATAAATTTACTTAATACCATAAAATCCTAACTAGATCATGAACACATCCATTTATTAAACATACACTTGTCGTTTCCATGAATCAAACCAACGACCATGTCCAGCAACAGCAAATATTATGTAATACTTTACTATGACTATTGAAAATCATTTTTTATTTTTCATAAATGTGATTCCCTGACTTAATTTTGTACCAATTAAAATCTGTGTCTCTTGGTCAACTATGTAAGATTTTCTTTCCCATTTAACAAACTGAAGATCTACCCGTCTCACAAACGAAGAGTGTGATTTAAGCAGCAGCGAAGACACGGACACGTCACGACCGCGTTGACCCCAAAAACCAATCAGGACAAAAAAAATATAATTCGAAATGGTTAGAGAAAACGTTTAACCAACAACCGACACTGGCAAGCGTGACTTTTAATATCTTTATCCGTTTTAAAATATCAAATTATAATATTAAGCATTCTCGGAGGGGATTCATTTATATGTGAGGTATAAAAGACCCCTGCGGAGAGACTCGAGAGAGCGTCAAGATAGCTACCATTGGGCGCGCATACATACGGATCAGTAATGCGTTTGCAAAAGCATCAAAAAGCAAAATTGCAAGTTTTTAAGATTTTTTAATATTGTGTGAGTAACCGTTTCTAGGTTTCTGCATGCTGAGTATTTTGGATTTTGATGTAATATTTGTTTTTTAAGTTGATATTCAAAAATCTAGTTCTGTCCTATAATCTTGAATATAATATATTCATGGAGTTGACTAGAGTAACTCTTACTTCGTCTACGTGCATTGGAAACATTGATACAGATCTCATTCTATTTTCAAAACAGATAATTGTTATCAAGTAACTACATTCAGATTATTTACCACCAATATTAGCACACTTATTGGCTAGTAGATATCACAGATATGCCAAAAAGTGGTAGTAATTAGGAACGTTTTAAAAAGCACATAAATTGTAAATTGCGTTATTTGGATCACAGAAATAATTTAAATGATTTTTATAAAGATTTTTTTGATGTTTACTGTACACAATTAAATTTTTTTGCTTTTAGCTTATGAGTATTTTTTTTTTGCGTTCACGATCGCAATAACATCTCGTATCTACCCACACTAATCCTGTTGGTTTCTTGATCTTCAGATAGTGAAGTGAGTTGTAAGTTTAGTCAGTTGTATTCAAGTGCTTAAATAATGTTTACATTAAATCGTTTGATGAATGCTACTGATGGCTGCGAATAATAAATACTGTTCCGATACGATTTACTTCAAGTAACATTAAAGTTATGACGGCACTTGGTTGCCGTTTCGAATCTCTGCAAGGTGCGAATGATTGTATGATATGCTATAGTATCATACTAACGAAGTATAGGCTTATGTTGTGCTAAGGGGGAAGGCATATTAATACATCCTTTCCCTCTGTAGGGTACAGCGAAACGAAGGAGATCGATAGCCGTCCCTGTATTGGACGGTTTGTCATTGTTGTATGCATTTTTGTAAAAGTCATTACTTCTGTTAGTGCTGGTGAGTTTCTTGCTCATCCTTCTTATCGGCCTTTTAAAGTACTTAAATGTTCCCACTACTAGGGCTCAGGCCTTCCCTAAGGATGGAATTCAATAGAAAAAATGGGCCATGACGCGGGCCTAGTACCGCTTGATGGATATTTACAACTACATATACAGCCAAGAGCAACTGCTTAACATACCTTTCGAAACACGGTGGATCTCGACATAATAAATTTTTGATCACCCATCCTTTGACCGGTCAATGCGTTGCTTAAAAACCGTAGGCAGGCGGCAAGAATTCAGGTGTACCTGAGACTTTCCGCTTGAGAGGACCCGGCGCTCTCGTTCGGGGGATGAGTATCCCAATGGTAATTTCAATATAGAAAGTTAACTCTTCTATCAAGTCTGAGTGTTGTGGTACATAATTTAGTAACTAAGCTTTAATAGATATTGTTTTATTGAAAGGTATTAACTTGATGTAAATATTATTCTACTAAATATTATAAATGTATAAGATTCTATGTTTGTTGTAATTATCTTTATGCAAAAAAGCCTTGAAAGAAATTATTACATTTAGCGTACAGATAATTCATATTACTATTTATCTTATAAGTCCCGTAATTCTTTTACAGCTAATAGTTTCCCTAAGAAATATATTAGACGTTTAAACATAAACACACTTTCCTCAGGTCTATATGCTTGAGTTTCTGAAAGTTCATTACAAGTTAGGTCAAAGGCAGGTTAACTGGTGAACCATTACTCAGTAGAAAATACCCAATAGTGAGTTTGACAGTTAAAAAACGCTACCGTGCCTCACTAACAACATCATTAGTGCCCGGGCATGTGAGAGCAAATAAGCTTTAAGCTTATACTATACCTTATTATGGTAGGGTGGATATTAGTTTTGAGATGGTAGGACAATTAGTACCTTCGAGTTTGCCTGACATCTTGTACCGATAGTAGGATTGATGCCAACCGAGAACATACTAATTTAAACTACAAAGCACTTGGCTCTAGAATCTAATGGCCACGGTTTTTAATTTGCCTTTCACTTACTCGGGTATTTTGTTAAAGGGAATCATAATCCTTACAACACAAGAAATAGTTTTGGTAGGGAAGAATCTTCTTTTTTCCATCGATTAAAAGTAACTATCCAGACATACCATACTAATTTAATATTGGAGTAAATTAATATTTATTTGGAAAAAATATTTGTTAAATAAAATATTGTATATTAACTAATTTCATATCTTTTCTATTGAAAAATATCATAAGTAAGATTTTCGTATTAAGCATAATATTTCCAAATCAATATTTGACTTCACATACACGTGAATTTTGTATTTGCACATTTATATCACTAAAGAGTGAAGTGTCCCGAAATAAATAAGAGTGTTGGACACCCCAGCCTAACTGCTTGAATAAACATCGTTAACAGTGATAGATATGGGTAGTTATGAAAATAAAGCAAAATATCAACCGCTTAACGAGCTTGCCTACCAAAAAGTGGTGAACATTCAAAAACCAACTTTTACACAATATACATCGACGCTTTATTTCAACGTGCCACAATTTAAAGTCAAAATATAACAAGCAATGAAACGAAAATAAGCGCTACAGTCGACATAAACATGGTATTGAAATGTGTGATAGTGAGAGAGGATGATATCCCGCTGTGACGTAATAATTCTAAGTTTATCCCTTTCATATCAATTGGGTTCGTGTTATTTTCCTCTCTTTTTCTCATTGACAAACAGTTTAGTGGCATGATTGCTCTTCGGCACTTGAAATCTTATAGAACTGATTATAATAAAACATTATAATTATGTTGATATAGTTCTTAATGTCTGTGACTTGGATCTTAATTCTAGAATCTACATATCCAAACTATTTTGGTTAATGGTCTAAAAGTCACCTTAGTTTTTTAGTTTGAACTATTTCGTCCCATATATCAAAATAATTAATAAAATCAATTCAATTTTATTTTTCACTGAACACAAAATATAAAATAATTGAAGCTTCCTTTTAAACAGCTTAATTTGTTTGGAGACTCTGCTCGACCATAACAGAGTTACAGTTTTAATAGTTAGTCACCTCTGAAAACAAAATTGTTTACTAAAATATAAATTAAGGTTGTAATAATAATAATTTTGTATTATAATTTATAACCAGTGATCGGGATTAGGTAGAGTTATTCATGTACTTACACTGATTTCATACAGCGAAAGAATAAAGTGGATATGCCTCAAATCCCGAGATTAATTTTAAAGAACAGAAAAATCCCGTGATTTTTTAAATGAAAAGTTATTTACTTTTACACAATTTAAACTACTGCACGCACGACGTTGCCAAACTTACATCAATGACATCGGATGTCCAAAGAATTAGAAATTGTCTATTAGAAATCCCGGGAAGGTCCACATTAATATCAATATTTCGATGCAAGTACATAAATAACTCTACCTAATTCCGACCTCTGTTTATAACGTTATCTAGCAGTTATATTAAAAATACCCGGCGCTGAAAAGCTAAGTAACATCAATAAATGATAGCACTTTTAAAGTCTAGAAATACTTAGTTTGTATATTTGAAACATACTTAACTCTATGGCTATTGTGACCAGCATGGTTCATTCTCGCGTGTGAAGTACAAAAGTTACGAATTAATTACAACGAGATGGTAATGCCGTTAAATATTTCTCGACACGAGAGACGTTAGCCGGATCGGACGACAGGAGTGCCAATCGATTTAATAAACTTCTTATGGAGAGATATTTATTTTTTGTCTTACAGATAATCAAGCACTTACGGGCTTATTAAAACCCAAATGGGCTCAACAGCTTAAAGGACACAGAGCCATATGAGTCTACGCTTGGTGACTGTTTAAATTTAAATTCAGTATACATAACCGTGCTAAGCTGCAGTGCTGTTAGGTAGGTAATCAAATTTGCGTTGAACTGAAATAATACTTGAAGATGTAATAAAGGTTATAAGGTATTAAATTTCTAGACTTTTTATTATGACAGAATTAAATATTCCAGCATAACTGGAAGCGAAAACAATTCCAAAGTTCAAATTATGGGTATTTGAAACCCGTCAGTGTGTGAGCGATAAATGATAAAAATCAGTATAGGGTTTCATCGATGATTTGCGAAGAGTCTTGATATAAACACTTGTCAAACATGGATTCCATCACATTTACAGTCTTTGGGGGGTGGGCGTAAATCCAAAAGGCTGACCTTTATAATATCTCATTGCGCCCGGCAATGTCATGATAGCGAAAAACTGTTTTAAATTTTTAATTACTCGCATACTAATACTATTATTGTAAAAGTTCTATATAAATTGTACTTCAGGTTGCAAAGTAACTCTTGTATCAATTTCCCATATAAAAATTGCATACATAAATTATACTAATATAATTTTTTTAATAAATGATATCTATTCTATTCAAACGAGAAAATTTTATAAAGTCACGTTTTGATTGTCACAGCCAAGTTCATGTTTAAACATACTTATTACTATAGATTAGACATAATTAAGACGTAACTTCCTCATTTATAATATAGTTTTTTTTATTTTTATTTAGGTCCTCTTTTCATAAATTCATTACAAGAAGACTTTAGTCTGAGAAAACCCGTATATGTCCAATAGTCACTTATCACAACTATGCACAAGTAGTGGGTTACAACCCGTTTGCTATTTGATTGAAGAATTGTGCAGAAATAAACCGATAAACATAATTTGATGCCATGAAGATATGAAGCTACAAACAGGGTTCAAAAAAGTACACAACCACCCATACTCTTCACCTGTACTGTACACTCTTGCTCAAAATACGGCATTCCTGCAAAACATAAGACGCAGTGATCAACTCTATTATTCTAGCTTGTGGCATGCCCCTACCAAATATAATTATGCTAACATATTTATACAGACTTAAATGACATTCAAAAGATGAACTTTCATGAATACTAATGAGCTGCTTTATTAGCTCAAAACTAACTAAGCTACCGTGTCCAAACCGAATCAAATGGAATAACATGTTATTAACGGAGATGTTCCAACAATTTTTAATTATGACATCATCCCGCATCGAAACAACCGTGAACATCATTGCCCAAAGTCAATAAGAACTTATTAACCTTCTCTCCGTTTCACTGTGGCCATTATTTAAATCGGAAAGTAATTATCGCCCGTGCGAGACCGACTGAATGGATCCAATTTGTCCGCGCCGAATGAATGAGTTGTAATCAAAGTAGGGCTGCTGCATTAAAAGACCTAGGTGTTATTAAAATGAGTCTATAACATATATAAAATCAATTTTCAAATTGATTGTAAATAAAATCTAAAAATTTACTTGTGATAAAAGGTAATCGAAAAAAATAATTTATCTTGGAACACCAACAACTATTCAAGTATCATAGATTACAAACATAATAAACAGTAAGCCAATTATAGGCATATAGAATATTAAAAAAATATATCAAAGTAGGATTGCTTAATGACGGTGTGGTAAGCGCCCTCTGTCTGCTACTGTTGTTAAGCAATGGCTGGTCATAGGAGGGATGACCAAAAAATATCTCGAGCTCCTCCGTGCTTCGGAAGGCTCATTAAGCTGTTAGTCCCGGCTGCATCCAATCCCGCATTAGGCTTGCGTGGTGGGTCATGACCCCTTATTCGCCTCCATCCATGAGAAATGCCTGATGTAAGAACATTAATAAGCTGGTGATGTTGGTGAAAGCCTTTAAAAAGCCCTTAAGGAACTATGTGTAAGTTTCGTAATTGAAAGAAGAAACGGTCTCAGCCTTTAGGTAGTTTAACTTTCAATGATAATGGGTTATTTATTTTGTAACTAGTGCGTGTCGTGTATAATGTGTAGTTTCATTTTATAATTTTTAAACTAAAAATGAAATCTGGGTAAGGTGTGCTATAAAGGCTATGAAGAGAAAATATTCAAAAATTAAAAGGCAAATAGTGAATATAACACGTTTCTGTTCTCATACAAACTTGAGCTTCTCTAAGTCTCACAAGCACTAAGAAAGCTTTGTAGCCATAAAAAAGATATTCTTCTAAGATCCTGTAAATTCTTAGAAATAAGATTTATTCGCCGAGGAATCTGGTACTCAAGGGTCAACCCTATTGTTTCTTAGCTCATTTGAATGAGACCAATTTGAGACGGTTAGTTAATCAGTTGGTACGATCGGACACTTCCACTGTTCTATTTAGATCAAACTTCTGACGCATTACGGCTTAAGACGAAATTGCTTCCTCTACAGATGCATGCATACACCTTAATTTATAATGATATATTTTCTTTTGGCAGTTTTAATATCTACAATACATTTTATTTCATATACTCACTTATGAAAGATTTCGTAGAGATGATGTATAGATTGATTTGTTCTAAAATTCACGTCGCATTAACAAGGTAAAGGAATTATCAAAAAAGGAATACTTCAATTAACTATATGATTAATTTATATTTTGCACAATTAATTAACTTAATTTAGGTTTAGACGTGACTTAATATGTAAAATATTTTTCCTACAAATACTTAGTAAAATTTCCCTCCGTATAGTAACTCTTTTCACGCGACACTGGCTAGACCCAAATATGTTCCCAAGTAGGGAAGGGAAAAGTAGGGTTAATTAGCTAGGCAAACAGATCATCACAGTCAAATGAGAGATATTATATAAGTACATTAATAAACACTTGATTTTTCTAGTCTACACAAACATTAATTACCTACTTCCCATTCAAACATGTCGTGGAGTTTGGGGGTTGCTGAAAATATGCTGAAAGTTACTAGAGAAAAATGTATTCAGTTTCTCTAATTAATGTTTTATTTTGATGAAATTATAATCTTTTCTCTTTAAAGTTCGCTAGAGAATGACATTTGTAATTGTCAATTTTTACGTCATTGAGGCTCCAAATGATCTTCTGCAAAGGTGATAGAAGCCATTGTCATTCGTAACTACGTGATTGTAAGTGAATGATGAAAGTTTTGATTAAAGCCCATTGAAATAATTTACTTCTTGCTATGCAATGGACAATCATTCGGTAAAGAACAAAAAAATATATAAAACCACAAGGCCTCTTCTGTTTCTCCGAAAACGAAAATTCAACAATTTTCGAAACGTTAGCATTTAGTAACGTGTTTTTGTAGTTTGTTTCTTTAGAGTCAAACATACTTCTTTTTCGATAATTTATAATGTAACGGAGGCAAAATACTGCTTCTAATGCACATCCTTCATGGCTATGTTTAAACAAAACTATGAAAACGATACGAAATTATTTGAAGTTTTGTTCTTGGATAAACAGAGCCTTCTGAATTCTATAGCACCATTCGCAGTGGCTAACCTCATCGAAGGCCCGGGACGGCAATAGGTTCGGGTCGACAACTTTTCCCAACCATCCCTGGTAACTTGATATTACGTTTACATATTACATACATTTTTAACTTTATCATGATTTTGGCGGATAGCTGCAGCCCATCTGGAGGTCCCCAAAGGTGGACCTCCCCCCCCCCCTTAGTCCGCCACTGATCACTCGTCTACCATTTCTACTATCCAGATCATTTGCATCTTTAATTGAAACGGTCAATAACATGTTAATTGATGAATGACAAAAGATTATGTTTTTGTTCAAACTCAAGCTATTTTGAACATCAAATTGGGTAGATATGCCATATTAATCACTTATCAAAAATATCTCTCTTATTTCTGCAATAAAATGGAATGTGACTTCATGTTCTAATGAAATCACTTTTCAATATGACTTCTCTGTGTGAAATAAAACAGGAAGAAAAAAGCAACCCTTGCTGAGTTTCTTGCCGGTTCTTCTCAGTACAAGGTCTCCCGCCGTAGTTTTGCGAACCGATGGCGTAGTTTTCGACATTCACAAGTGCTCTGTAAAAGCCTAAACCGAATAAACAATTTTGAATTGATTTTATTTAGATTGGTTCGTAAATATGTAAAGGAAGATCTTGTACTGAAAAGAACAAGCAAGAAACTCAGCTGACTGTATTTTTTTCTATTTCATTTAAAAACTACAAATGTGTTAGTAGTGTGTTCCATAGAATCAAAGTTAAGATCTTGGACAAGCGTGGGGGGTGTCAATTATTAACACTTATTATTTTTAGTTCTTCGTATGCTCCATCTAATCGATATTGACTATTGATGTTATTCAAAATAAACAATCGGTCCATTCTATTATCGTCTTTAAGATCATATGAGTTAAGTCTAAAATAAAAGTAAATCGAC
Source organism: Diatraea saccharalis (assembly GCA_918026875.4). Classification (NCBI taxonomy): domain Eukaryota; kingdom Metazoa; phylum Arthropoda; class Insecta; order Lepidoptera; family Crambidae; genus Diatraea; species Diatraea saccharalis. The sequence continues at coordinate 1,594,271 of OU893338.1, forward strand.
TTTCACTTGTTCTTATAAGGACTTGCACTCAGGCGCAAGTACAAAATAATTGAAACACGCACTGACCAATCGGAATACTTTAAAGGAGGAGTTGGACTATCGAGTTATTCAGCTCACTTTTTCACTCGTAAGTGAACTTTAGACAGTTGTCTCGCTCTGTTTTATGAGTAGGAAATAGTTAATATGACGCCATCCCTATCGCACTCGAAATGCTACCGTATCTTTTGTTTTGTAGGTTATTGAACTAAAACCGTCGAGTACTCGTGTTAATCCATTGTTTGGACACCATAGCTATTTTACAAAACAAATCTACATTTTAAATGAGCTGTGGATATAGGTCGCTAAAATATGATATGTAAGTTATATTATCAAATGAAACTAAACCCATTAATTATACCAATAACTTTTAGTTTGAATTAACGACGAAAAAATGTAAAATATATTATTTGAAGACTAAGCTCGCTAGTTATGGAAAGTATTTTGTGGTATAAAAATCTAAAACAACAATAAAACCACTACATAAAAAAGATAATATGTCTACATTGATTCGATGCTCAATTAAAATTTGGACTGTATAACATATTTTTATGCATAAAAATAAATGTTACCTTTACTCTAAATTTGATAAGTAACAACAGATTGTAATGACTCTAAAACTATTAAAAATAAGATGGTGCAACACTCATCTCACTATTTTTAAAAGCTCATTTGCTAAAGGCAAATCTACATATGTTCTTACTTGTGTTATGATAGCAGAAATGCAACTAAAAAGTATTCTACTAGATTTTTTAGCAATTGTGTCCAAAAACAGTGGTATTATTAGAGAGTAATAGTGCTTCTTTGTTCTTACATTCTTTAGATCTAATTTTAAATTGGCTATGTTTTAACGTTATTTATAATCCACAACTAGTGAAAGAAACAAATTCAGTATAATAAGTTTCTTTTTTATTTCAGTGTTAACAGAATATAAAAGAAATAAAACTCTTACTCTAGTTTGTGCAGGAGAATTGCCACCGAAGATGGTGCGACATAAGAGTTGTGAAACTAGACTAGCAAAATTGAGCAACGTTCCAATAGGATTACTCCAATATAAATTTAAAAAATATATAAGTACTTGAATTTAAAACACACAGACATGTAGTTTGCGTACTTAAAACATATGTATGTAATGCATTGTTTTTAAGCTTGTTATCTCGCTTTATAAAATATAGTTCCAGCAGAATAGAATAAAAGATTTTAAAAGTAAGTATAAATTGTTAAGTTGCTATCGTATAAAACATTTGAGGCAGGTGGACTCATGCATGTTTTGAGACAGACAATATGATGAAATAAGGCTATGCATGAAATTATGAGTAATTGGTTATAAAGTAAATAAAAGATGAACTTAACCAAATAGAGGTGCCTCTTAAAAATATAACACACAACTTTTTGTAACATGCGTGACGCGTTGATGTCTTTATAATGATCGCACGCTATACACAAACTATTATACGTTACAAGTAATAAGTCTAATGTTATAAACGGCCATCGAGTGATGTTTAAGTTATCGTTAAGTTAAACTGGTGATTATGTTTGCAGGTGAGCATCTGTTGGTTATAATAGGTTATAATATAATACTATTTATGAAGAAACTAGTGCCCTCTCTCAGGAATGAAAGGACTACGTACAAAGCTACTCAGTAGCTATAGCTGAGCAATTATGTCATGTTATTTATGTAGTATTATTTCGTTTAGATATTATAACCATGTTATTATAAAACGAGTACCATGTTATTATAAACGAGTAACTTTAAACAATTATCCGACTAAAATAAGTCAACAGGTCTCAAATTCACGTTTTGATTTTAACCAAATACTAGCTTTGATCTTCTACATAAAAGTCAAAAATACCCAATTTAAATATAATTAATTAAAACGTGCGCTCAGATCGATGTGGGCTCCTAACCTTATAGTGTTGTACAAATAACAAATGCCTCTAGCGTGGAATTAGTTTATGATAACTGATAATTAAAGTGGTCGAGTGTGTAAAGGATGCTAAATGTGCGGCGCAGGAGTGCACCATTATTTAGCTGAAGGTATAAATTATTGCGGGGAAATGAGGGCCACGCCCAGCGCTCGATCGCCCCGGGCAAAGGATGGGACATTGTCGATAATTTCCATTTACATCATATCGATATATCGTCTACTATGGAAGTTGTTTGATCGAAACCTACCTTTATGCTGATAGAAACAATATACAAAAATTACGTCAATTTTTTTCAACCAAAATACATTTATTTCTGGATAGAAACCTACTGAAAAATCTAGATATAATTTAGTTGCTTCCATTTAACGCTTTCCCGAGTCCTTCACCGGATCCTTACTCTATCTTGTTGGGCGGTTACTGCTCCTGACAAGTCAGCTAGTTAGACTATATATCTTGAAATAAAATCAACATCTTCTAATATTCATATTTATCGACAGAATGAAGGTATAGGGTACACCACTAAACTTTTCAGTAACAAGGCAGCATCGTTCGATACTTTCGAGTGATTAACCATTATTATATAAAGTAAATTCAATAATGGCCTCTCGCTAACTTAATGTTTACAGATGTAAGATTTCCCATCATATACTTTTTGACTTTAACTCAACAGCATAAAGGTTAAAATTGAATGAAAAATCATATAGGAATTTCGGCTGAAGCAAACTTAACTTTTGCTTTAACCCCAAGCTTATTCTTTATGAATTATGTATGCTAATGCGTTTCACGGACGGCAAATGTAACTTGGTAATTTAAAGGGTAATTTCGCCCGGTGTTAGTAGTATTTGCAAATTACCCACATAAAGGGTAATTGTCCAAGATTTCAGGGTGCATAATGTGTTCGCTGTATGGAATAATGAATGCGGGGGAATGCATGGTGTGTACATGTAATGTGGATTTTTATCGACATTAAAGCGAATTAAATGTAAATTATGAACTACTTTTGCTGATTTCTCTGGACGTAAGTATTATATTGTCAACGTTATGTTTTGTCACAGTACAGTAAAACATGAATAAATACTTGACATAATATTGCTCTCGCTCAATGTAAGTCGCTAAGTAGTATTTCCTAAACTATGAGTCTATTCTATTATAACGAATATGGATTAAGCACAAATGAGCGATTCATCACTGTATAAGATATATATTTTTCTCCCAAGATTGAAAAGTTTTGTTAAACGTAGCCTAACCGACTTGGGAAAACACTAGGCTAAGGTATTTGTCATGTATAATCTTATAATACTTATCTTATAATACAATCACGCAGCCTCGAAACAATATTGAAAAGTTAGTATTTCTACATTTACCCGAATAAATAATAACTAGAATACGTCATATCATTCGGTTATATAGAAGAAAGATTCACGAGTAGATAGACTTAAGTGTAATAGATGCATAGAATAATGCATCACTCATATCATACTTCTATTATCAACATCACATATATTACTTTGACTCCATGATAGGTGTTTAAAACCCTCATATTTTAGAGTATCTGAGACAACGAAGATAAGTACCACAACGCTCAAACCCGAGACTATATGTATATCCATTTTCTGCATTGACCCTTCCAGATATCGAACTAATATAAACAATATCGATCCCAGGACCTCAAAGTTGGCGACACCTTGAAACCGGTGTGTGGACCACTTAGCTACATAGGTCGTTAATTATTGAGCTATAACCATAACTACACAACATCAATTTTAGGTCATTATAACACCTACGATTATTATTGATTATGTCACATAAGTATACCACTATCTATTAATAAACCTCAAAATAACAACCAAACTAAACTAACTCGATTATCGACTCGCAGCAAAACAAACTAAATTTTTAACAGCATCGTATCAATATAACTTTAACCTCGAGGCATTATTTATAATATTAATAACAACTAATTATACGCTTAAAAGAAATATTTTATCCGTAATGATGAGATATAAATCTCGTTTGGTCGGCTAGTGAGGGGGGCGTGTCGATGAATATTAATTAATCGATATACACTGTCGATAGTTTTATTATAGTGCCGCAAAATGTCTTAACTCATCATGGTTACGAAGATCAACTTTAACTGCTCTTTTATGGAAAGTATATGTTTATATAAAGTATCATATAAAAGATAATTGGGTTTCAATGTAAAAGTCACGTAACAGTATTGTAACGTCTATTATGTTAATCATCTTGTAACTAGTGCTTTAAAAAATACATTTAGATGTATTTTTTATTTGACTATTTTGTCCATTAAAATACTAGGCAGAAAGGGTTTTCATAGCCGTGAATAATGTCATACGTTTTATTTAATTATTATGATTTTTAATTTGCATAATATGTGAACATAGAGATGTCAATCTAATTATTTTTCATCACAATTTTATTATGAATTGAGATCAGTGTATTTTAAACTGACTTCATAAAAGTGATGGTTCTCAATTTGCCAGGATGTTGTTTTTTTTTTGTATGTTCCGCGATATCTTTGTCAGCAGATGATCGATTCATATAATTATTTTTATTTAAAAATGTATATGTATATTGTCGCAAATATTATTGAAATAAGATTAGTAGCTTTTTCTAAATATTTAAAATTGTTTAAAAAGTAAAACCTAATCCGAAGAAAAATCTAAAAATAACTCTTAAGAAACGAAAAAGGTCCATTCATAATTTCAATAAACTCTATTTGAAGTAAGGTAAAAAGCATGACCCTAAAATCCTAGAAACTAATTGAAGTTTATTGAACCACGTTAGATCTCTAAGCAGCAAAAAACAAATGCCTATTTATGACATAAAAAGTTGAGCGAAGAAATCTAAAGTCAGTTAAGATACACCATCGACACTCGTATTCAATAACCAATGTCGTAAAGTAAACGCCCCACTATCAGTGCACAAATAAAGTGCAAACTTCTGCCGAGTTTAAAACAAATAGTTCCGAGAAGTTGAACTTTCATAACTCCGCTAAATTGACACCTTGTTCGACCCGATGCAATTCTTGACAATTTGCAGTGCCTGTAAGTGGGCTATTATAAATCCACCAATTTAAAACTCATCCTTTGTTGCGTGATTATAAACTGTAATACAAAGAAATAAGTCACATCGAGAACGTATCGTGATAATTGTAAAACGGTACGGCAACTCGAATATCGACCTCCGCACACATCTCATCGACAACAATTTTGTACTTTTTTCCCATCACGAATATCAATGGAAATTTGTTCGGGCCCAATTATCGGCGCATGCCTTCATTTTGTGTTCTCTGTCCGGGATGTTTTATGAATTTCACTTTTGTTTATTACGATTTTATTATGAGTATCTCTTGGTAACGCTAAAATACATTTGAAATGTGTATTATCATACTCTCATATTGATATTTATTACTTTAAAATTTATATTATATTTATTTTACATTCACTTCGATATTACATTAACCATAAACCTTGTTATTATGTGTTTAATATATTAATGATTATTTAAATATGTTAATAGTTATTCAAACCTATTTATTGTATTAAAAAAACTACTTTGGACTAATTTAATCCCGAGCCGAGAATGTGGGATGCGTGCACGCGCTTTTTTGCTCATATAATAATACGTTTAAATATTTGTTAATGCCGCAGACCGGTAATAACCGAGCGTGAGTTATACTGGCGGTTGACACGCCCCCGTATCGATAGCAGCATCACTAGTCGTCGACAAAAACATCGATAAAGTTACGACGAAGAATAATCGATTATGTAAAAAAGTCAGCGTGGAAAGGTCGATTAAATAAATCTGAAATGATATGTACTCGTGTTGAATAAAATTTGGTGTTTAAATATGATTTATTGTGAGATTTTACTTTGCTCAAAACCTTATATTATTTAATCATGGTATTTGATTGTGTTTAATTAGTAACATGAGTTATATTTGGAGTGACATTAATACATATCTCCAAAAAATTTATAAATAGCCCTACTGCTGGAACTCTATCTGTCCTAATGAATGGAATCGAATTCAGGAGAATGGGCCATGACCTACCACGCAGGTCCAATGCGGATTGGTAGGTTTTAACGTCTACAAATACAAACGGGCTAAACGTGTTCCCGACTGCATCTGCAGTCGCTAGAGATCAACTGTTAGACCACAAGATGGGTGACCAAAAATGCACTATCCAGCCAGCCCAGACCAGCCTAAGCCGAAATTGCTTTGATTCCGCATCGAAGACCTACCGCGCGAACCACTGCACCATCGAGCTTTCCATATTAGTTTTATATTTTCGCTTTATTCTCTAGTTGTTTCTTTATTGAAAAATATTTTTATTCATTCAAATAATATTTATGCTTAAGCTGAGATAAAAGCTCCAAATACCTTTATGAACAAAACATTTTATTTGGTTAGGGTCACGTTGACGGACTATAAAAGAAATGAATAGTAGAGACAGCAGACTAAGATCACAGATGTTGTCAGTTGCATAGCCAAATTGAAGTGGGACTGAGCTGGTCATATAGCTCGCAAGCAAGCGGCTGCTCGAGTAGCGGCAATGGAGTCAATAGCTTCCTTCGGGAAGGCCGCAAATGCGTTGGAATGATGACATCAAAAGGACTGTTGAAATTAAGTGTATGCAGGTTGCAACCAGATCGATAGAAATGGTGTAAATTGAAGGAGGCCTACACCCAAAGGTTAGAGACAGGCTGAAAAGAGAGAGGCTGTTTAAAATATAAACGCTATGTTATAATTACGATAATTGAGCTTTACAGCATCTCTTTAAAAGTTGTCATTTGTGTAAGATAAAAGGGATTTAAAATTTGTAGAAATAATATGCTTTTGCTTACTGACAAATTTGCCATTGAGTTATTTTTCAATTTAACGTCTCAGTCTGAAATAAAGTTACAAAACGCCCTTACTGGGATATTGGTCGTTTCGTCACAATACAAGATCATAAGATCAGATATGCAAAACGAAAGCATTACTTTACGTTTTTCACAAATGTTTGGTACCTAAGCGGCCTAGAATAAAACTATATATACTTAATACAAACCTAATATTAAAATGGCTATCCGTGTAACTTTCATGAGACCCGATAACCTTTTTCAAAATTCGACATAACTACAGTTCATTAAAAAATAAAATTGGTTGAATACATAATAAAAAATAAAATAAAAGTAGAAATATCCGCCCGAAGCGTTTCATTAGGTCATTATTTTATTGGGGCCAAATTTGACCAACTAAACCCTATGATTTGGGCCAATATCGTACATAATTGAGCCTTCTTGGAACTTGAATATGATTTGTGAGACAGAAGTGGATTTAGCCAGCGATATTGTTGGAGAACAGTGATGGGCAAAATTTAATTTAGATGAATTATTACATTTAATATCCTTCTTTCTGCATCGATGATTATTTATATTATCGTAATCTTTAATCACTTATCAATAAATTTATAAATAACTAGCTGACCCGACAGACTTCGTCCTGTCAAAAAGATTTGTAATGTGGCAGTTTTTTTGCCTACGTATTTAAAAAAATTCTCCTGAACAGAACCGTCACCCTGGTGATAGGGCGTTGTGAATAAAAAATAATTAAATAAAACATATATAAGGATTTAAAAGTAAGTAATCGCTTTATTGTTAATCATGTGAATCATAATTATTATTGCAATGTATTAATAGTAATAGTATTAAATATAGAAAAAAGAGATTTTTATGATCATAAAAACACATTACACACAACAGCATTATAAAAGTAAACTATTCGAATTAAAAAAATATATAAACATTCTCAAGGAAAAATGCTGGAAGAATCCATCTACCTGTACCCCGGAATGGGACTCGAACCCATTCGCGATCCAGGGACTGCTCTAACCAATGAGCTATCTAGGACCCAACAGCTTTGCTACTACAGAGCGTATTTTCATCAATGTTCCGGCAATACATGTAATGACGTGGAAACTGATGCATTTTATCTCGCGTGCCGAAACTAATACAAAAGAAACGCGAGTTTCGGAACGCGAACGTTCGTTTAATATGAACTTTATACCATAGCAATAAAGCTCAAATTGACTACGTTTTAGTTACAAATCATTTGTATGGGAAAAAGAAAAGGGCTATTTTTAGGGTTTTTCCAGCAATAATTCTAATTTTTCTCGCCGTAAAAACCATCCTTGAACTTCAACGAACATTTTAAAAAAAGATTTGGCCAAATTGGTCGAGGCGTTGTTGAGTTATGCGCTTACCAACACATTTTGCGATTCATTTTTATATATATAGATTAGGGTAAGTATTATTACGAACTTATCCGACTTTAGTGATGGTTTGATCGAGCGATATTTTTGTGAAAAATGCATCAAAACATCGGTTAAAGTGTATCAAGAGACCATTCTCGAGAAGGTAATTAAACACCTTAACAAAAACCATGTTCAATAACCAAGAATCAGTAAGAATCGTCGCCAGGTCATAAAGCTCGATCCAACCAATCTTGGTTAGAAATGAACGATTCGAACTTCATCAGAGCTTAAGACTGGCCATCACCTTATCTAGATTTCAATCCACTGAATAATGACGTATGAAGTTTTAAATAGATATATGTTACGTGCAAAGATCGAAAATTTCCACAACGCGTTGAGATCGAAGAGCGTGTCAGTCACGAGTTGGATTTTGGTATGTTGTTATTCTGCGATTGCCACAACGCGTTTGTGAACTATTTTTTCGCTCAATGAGCGATTTCGATCTTTGAGCGTAACATTTATATATTCAATGACTTTATATTAATGTATTAAACTAACAGACTGTAGTAGTAATAAATGTTACTTCCAAACAAAACTGATAATTTTCTGTGTAACAATATTTATGGCAAGACTATGTATATATGTTAATATTTTACAGTGGTCACAACGCGTTGTTAACTATTTCTTCACTCAATGAGCGATTTGGATCATATAAAAATTCCCAAAGAGTACCGGATGAGACTAGCATTAATTAATAAGATACAAACATTTTATCGTTCAACACACAACAGAGGTTAATAAACGAAAGTAATTACAAATACTTCGTTTTGCACAGCCTGTACTGAAAAAAACAAAAACACGTAGTTCATTACAATTAAAATTAAAAAATATAATAAGAGCTATAACTAATAAAATAAAACATTAGTTAATACTTAACAATTGTTAATAGTTTAGTATAAACTTTTTTTTAATACACTAATTTCATACAATTTGTTTGCTCTAAAGTTTTATAACTCAGTCATATTCAATTTAATTTTTAACATTGAAACTGTTTGGCTCTCTGTTTCATAGTTGCACCGCCTTTTTTTCTCTGCTCTCTGCTAAAACTCTCCGGTTGACTGGTAGAGAATGCCCCCATGGCATTAAGTCCGCCATTTGTACATTTTAATTTGTGCAATAAAGCTTAAATAAATAAATATTAATTTTAACCTTATCTCTCTACATTAGCGCTTAAATATAAAACAGCCGTTTCAGCACAAAATCTTAGAGAAATGATAAATTGAACTCTATAAGTTTCGACATAAGGATCTATGATTGCTATTAATCAGCTACACAATATGATTTATTTACTTATAATCAAATCGTGGTTTTATTTTGCTTCTATTAAGGTGTATATTTGTCTGTAGATATTGAGAGATACAATGTTCCCGTAGGCTTAGCGGTTAGAGTGCTGGTTTGGTATATTTGTTGGCGGTTAACTCATTTAATTTATGGCTGTTGAAACGTTCCTGTTAAATCGTTATATTGATGGGATGCTTCGAGTTGTGAGGGTTGTCAAAAAAGAAAACACTAAAAGTATTAAACAATATTATATTATTATTCAGATGCCACATCAATTAACCAAATCCCTGTGGGAAATACCAAACTCACTCAACTCGAAATCGAACCAAAACCGAATTTAGAGAATATTTTAATGGCATAATATATATCATAAAAAAGGAAGACATTAAAAACTGCAAAAGTGGAATTATATGATTTTAACTTTAAGATTGAATTCCAATTCTGCAACATTTTGAATTATTTATCACTATAATTAATTTAGTGAGCGACATATTCATCTAAGCTATTTACATGAATACCAAAATTGAAAATAATTTCAGTAGTTTTTACTTACACTTTGTTTCACATTTATGAAATGTGTAGTGGATGCTAGAGTTTTTCGACAGCCCTATTGTTACAGCCCCTGTACTTACCTCAGGCGTGCTCGAAGTCAAGTGGAAGCTAATTTGAGAACAACACACACATATACATAATTATGTGTACACAACAAATGGTCGTTTCCAAAATTACCAATACATCTCAGTAATACTGAAAAAATATTATCCTGAAATTATTGTACTCCACTCAACTGTCAACTTGTACAACAAATACAAAATCCATGCAGCAACTAGGCTGTGTGCAATTAATTCCTTTGCAATGGCTCGCACCAGAGTCGATTACCAGTTATGACAATTTATAAAAAAAATATACATTGCCTTTGGTTTAGGTTTGTGCTACCGGGGTTGGAGTTGTATACGAGTGCTTTATCTAATAATCTGGAATTTCAAAAATGTTCAGTAACTTTCGATTATAAGTTTTGTTAACTTTCGTAACCGAATCGCCTATTTCTAGATACGGCCATATCTGAGATTCCGGGTTCGATTTCCGCTAGAGTCCAATGTAGAAAACAGAAATGTTGAATATGTCTTAAACCAGGTATTGTTGTGCTATCATTATTATTTCTGATTCCTTTTATACAAGGGCTTTTCCTACTAAACTACCTCTTACATTGGAATCTGAATGAACTTTTGCGTTGCATTATATTAGATTGATATATTAACGCGATAGATTTTGATAGTTAGGTAGACATAGCGTGCGAGAGCATAACTACATAGACGGTGTGGACGAAAGGCATCTTTTTAAATTAATATGTTTTACCATTAACCAACTGTGTGCGTGTCTTCGATATTTTGCTCTCAGAAGTTACACACCTCTGCTTACGAGCTCAAGTGTACTAGATACAGCGATCACATCGTTTTTTCTAGTCAAACCCTATTTTCTAACATTTTAACTCTTTTGCTTTTTTCTATTATTTGTACTCACCTACTCTTAGTTCTACTTCTTCTCGAAGTTGCTCATACCCTTAAAAACTACCCGAGACATTCAGGGGAAGAGTTTTTTCCCCTGAAGTGCAAACAACTTACCATATATCAAAACTTACCTTTAAGAATTACACTCTTTTACTAATCACAAAACCAATAACGTACAAAGTAAAACAAAAGGCTACAGACTATTAAAGGTTCTCCCTTTCTACTAGTAAACGAACGTTTTAAAAATATATTGTAATAATAATTTACAAAAATTAAAGCTGTTATCAAACACATTTTACAGAAAAAAGATATCAAAACTAAAACTGTTTATTTAAACTACAAACCCATTAGGAAATATCCAAATTATGTTTTGCTTATCGCTTCCTGAACATACTCAACAGATCTTAAAGCGGCCATTTCAAAAAAAAATGACATAACAGGTACTAAATAATATTTGGGAATATACAAATTCTTGAGGCATTAAGAAAATTTGAGGCTTCCGCGGGAGCACATTGTTTGTAGAAGGTGAACATTTCCTGTCGGTCTGTCTGTCTCACTCTCGTCAAATGTTTGACTTATAACTCTATTTGAACACCGATTTGTTTTGCCAGTTCCCTTTAGCATTTTAAATGTCGATTCTTTCTACTAGTGTGTGAAAGTTTGGTTTATTTTTATGTGATTTTAATGATATTTGGTAAAAAAAACTGGTCATTTGATTCTAAGCTAAGAAATAGTAAAATAATAGTGACTAGTAGGTAAAAATCTTTGTTTTATTTTGTTTTTTTTTGTGATAGTTTATATTTAGATTGTTTAATGTGCCCTTCGGCTCCCCTGACAAATAGGATCACCTAGTTCAAGCATTATTTTTAACTGTATGCATATGTCTAACTATAAGTATATTGGAAATTTTTAAAGATTTTAATAAGTATTATTCTTATTAGTATGATTCTCTATGATGACGTATTCAAATTCACAAGAAAACTTCTAGTTTTAAATCAAATGAAATAATATTGAATAGTAACTATTATTTATTGATGCTTTTTTTTTTTGTTTTAGACTTACGTAAATGGTCAATTTTTGCTCACGTTACTATTATCGGAAGAATTATATAGCACTATTTAATTAAATTAAATTAAACAGCCTCGAACTCGTCGTACAATGCTGCGCTGTTTTAGCATTGAAATTCAATAAAATAAAATGTACTTCAAACGGTAATAAAAGTATAAATTCATTGAATTTCTTTTATATAACAACGTTATTTTTACGCTGTAAATATCCACGAATCATACATAGCAACTCATCCTTATTGATTTTGAAATATATTAATTTATGTATAGCGGTCGACCACCGTTTTATTGTTAAATGACTAGACGAAAGAAAGTATAACTTAATAAATTAGCAGCTTTATTATTAACTGTGTTTACGATGTAGAGTTTCATTTTAACGAGGCAGACAACTAATTTCTATTAGCTCTAGACGTAAATGGCCCTTGGTTTTTAATTAGTGGAGCTGAGAAATGCTAGCTTAGTTTTATTAATACACCGATATAACTTCGCACGGGTTTCTACCGTGTACCGATTGCAGCGTTGTAAATTTTTAACTTTATTTATTAAAATGCAAAAGATTTCTAAATCATTAGACTAAATACGTAAAATGTGCTCTATTTTGTAATAAAAAACATACTTTTGTACTTTTTCATTTTAATGTACAGTCGAAAACCGTTCGAAAAAACAACTCATTATTAACCTTAATAAAGTAATTATAGTTAACAATCTATATCAAACTTCACAGCTACTTAACAGAGGAACTTACACTATTTTTATTAATCGTTTCTTCTTAAAATCTCCACGTGACGTATCAGCAGTACAATCAGAATAATTTGAATACAGTCGTTCTCTTCTAAGTAAGCCGGTGTTATTTTATTCCTACATAGTTTTTATCTTGCAAAGACTATAAATGTCGAATGGCGGTCGATAGTAAATTAATTTAGCACGCGTCTATTTTTATTTAGACTTCCCATTAGTGAATGGCTGTCGGTAACATACCACAGTGGGGGTGTTACGCTCTTATTTATTGCTTTTAATTACTTATCGCAGTCGTCGCTTTTGCAGTGCACTTCCACATGATTTCAATTAAACCAAAGCTGAAAAGTCAGATAATTGACTGAATGATTTCTTTGATATTACGTATTGCAATTGTATTCAGTATTATAGGTTGAAATTTGATGCATTATAATACTACAATGATTAGATTATTTGCTTCTGGATACTAAGGCATCTTTCAAAAGGTCTGTTTTCGAATGGGTGACCATAAATATTACTCTAAACGGAACTCTTCTGTTTTTTAGAAAGCATTATAGGCCGGAGCTTTGTAAGGTGTATCTGCAGTTATTAAGACCTGTCAATTACCTAACACAGTTTTGGCAGTTCTTCCTAAATTATATTATGTTTCCATATAATATAATTTGTGTTGCTTAAAATTTTACTTAATCCTATGAAATTAGAACTTGATTATGTATGCTAATTGTATTATACTACTTTTTGTATAGCTTTATTAAATATTCGGGTTCATTTCAAATACCCTGATGTCATTTAACACATCCAATTTGAATTTCGGAAATCAGTATTTTAAACATTCATAATACATAATTATTGTGTTGAGACCGTGTATGGAAATACCGTTTGTATGCTTTTAATGCCGTTTGACGACGCGTAAAATTAATTATAGGGTGATCGGCCACTGCGCTCTAGTATGACGCCATTTTGTTAGGGTTCCGTCTGACGCATAAGCGGTTGTGGCGAAACCGGAGGACCTATTCCTGTGTCTTTGGAATCGTAATATTACTTCTTTATTTTATAAAATAGTAATTAAAGCATTCAACCATCTCGGGCAATTTCCTAACACAGGAGGAGGCCTATGTTCAGCAGTGGACGTCTTCCGGCTGATGATGATGATGATGAACCATCTCGGGCGCTTAATAAACCAATTTGCAGTGCTATTCTGTTATTAGAAATGGTCGCGAACACACCGTGCCAATAGCAAGCACCAATTAAAACCTACTTCAAAGGTAATAAAGATTATTTTTGATTGCACCTCTATGACGTGACAGAGTTGTGTTCGCCGACCACTTTGAGGTACTTTTTAATTTATAGTGTATCTTATGAGGAACTTATTTCGTATTGGATATGAGACGTTTAGTCTTATTTGAATATATTGTAAAATAAGGCGTTCACTTTGGCATTTTAACAGAATAGGTTATCCACCATTCTTCATTCATTTCTTCACATCTTGAAATCTCATTTCCTTCAACTGAGACCATCCAATTTTTAAAAGTATTTTTATGTCAAATTAATATCAAAATAGCATCTTGGAAGCAAAAACAAATGTTATAATTAAAGATTGATAAATTTATAATTTTATCAAATCTCTATTAACGTTTTATTTATGTAATAGTAACTTTATATAATGAACCTTTCCTTTATATAAACACAGTACGCTTAATACTATGCATTCATAATTTATAGTGTATCTTATAAGGAACTTAATTCGTATTTGATATGAAACGTTTAGTCTTATTTGAGTATAAAATAGCGCGTTCACTTTGACACATTCGCTTAATTTAAAATTTACAAATGTGTGCATATTAATAATATTTAACATGCAATGCGTGTGTATATCTTAATATGTAGAATTCGTACGAATTAACATGACACCTAGGAACCAATTTTATTTGTTCTCAAGTGGAAATTCGGAAAATTTCCAATTGTACTTATATTTTTGTTAAAATTATATCCATGAAGTTGGTGAAAGTAGAGTCAGTTCCTACCTCCGTTGCATTATAAATCGGGAAACACGTTTCTTTAAAGTCGTATTAACATTTCAAAAATATAAATTCTCATAACTCATAACACTCCAGTAACTTTTTTCCAAACGCTAGCTGCTTACTTCTAGTCCTTTGGCTCTACGCCCCAAAGTGGATTATGGCCTCCAACACCAGAGTACGCTTACTTGTTAATTGGGCCTGTAGTTTTGCTATAAAATCCATTTTTTACTAAGCTCTTGATCATCATGAGCCCTGTTCGACCAATTTAGTGTAGGCCTCCTTCAACCTCCTCCACTCTTCTATTTTGAACTGTAAGTATCCAATTTTTGCCCGCCACCCAACTAATCCAATTTTTGGTCGTAACCCAAATTATGGCAGAATGCAATGGTTAAATGCATGCTCTTTGCGAAGTGGTGATTTTCATATTGAATGCAAAACTCAACTTCATATAGGCAGTTCACCCTAGTCGTATTCTCCTGTTGATGTCATTGGTTTGGTTTTCATTGGCCATCCTGATTTTCTGATATACAGATTTCACAATCCTCTTCAATGTAGTGCTGTCTATGTTTCCGTGCTTTTGGTGCTTTCCTAAGCCAAGGTGAATATTGAAATAATAGCCAAATAAGAGAAAAGTATTTATACTTGAACGATATCTTGCACGTAAAATTTGGAAATGAAGATGTCTAAATAAAAACTACTTATATTCATATCCATTATATTTAGTGCTGATGTAGGAATGTTTATATTAGAATTGTCTTCACACTGTAAACAGTACAGGAAGTATGTTCCATACACGGTCTCAACACAATAAACGTATGTGTACCAAATCTATTAAAATTCTCGCTGATTGAAAAATATCAATTTTGAAATAATTAAAGAGATTGTCCAATCAATATATGATTCAATTCAATATCTATTTGGAAAAGCATAAACTCTAAATTACCAGAGTTACTACATAATATTCTCAGCAATTTCAAAATTTTAACTCAATTTTGTCGGGCGTATTTTTTTCACCAGACAACAATCAGAGGAACAAACATGTGTTTTTATTGCGACCGCTCGTGTAAATCCTCTTTTATTTTGAAAGTAAAATAGTGACTGGACAGACTGACGGACGCCGGTGTGACAGAGACAAACGACCGTGCACAGAAAACAATCACTACGAAAAAAAAGAGATGGAGAGAAAAAAAGTTGTTGCAGCGAAGATTCTTGGCATACCTCGCACCCCAATTAAGATTTCGTAAGATTGTCGCTCGCCGAGCGCGTTTTCCTTTTTATTTCGTTTTTGTTCAACGGCGTTTTATTTATACCAATTGGTTTTTCAACATTTCACTCTATAAGAGATTAGAGACCAGATAATTTGAGCCGTTTTGTGGGAATAAAGATAATGAACGCTTCTCATTAGCGGGGACGATCAGGCATCTTATTTGGTTAAGTTTCTGATGAACTTTGATGTCCGTCCCTTTCTCTAGCCTTAGGATTGACAGTGAGGAGGGCAACGAATGATATAGAAAAGTTTCGAGAATATAATCTCACTTCGATTGACGATTTTGTGTTAATATGCCATGTAATGAGGTGCGTTTGGATACTTGATGTGGTGAAGATAAACGGATAATTACTTCCTTAATCAATGAGATGTGGACTGATAACGGTTGCGGATCAATAAATATCTTTTAAATCACGATCGAACGAGCGAGTGCCATTCAAAGTTTAATTACTGATAAATATGTGTTAATTTAAGATTAAATTTGAGATTTTACTGACAGAACAGGAATTAACAAATTTGAATAATAAATGTTGTAAAACACCACATTACTAGAGAGCGCTTATGATACATAATTATTTTAATATCTGTACAAATTAGTACAGAAATTGAAAAAAGAACGAATGGCACTTCAATACCAAATGTTTTTGATAGAGTTCTTAATCACATCATCATCATAAGCCTACTACTACCACTACCGGGGCACAGGCCTTCCCTATATATGGGATCGAAGGGAAAATGGGCCATCACCCATCATTACAGTCCGATACAGATTGGTGTGTATTTATGACAGCCAGGAACAATGGCTTAACGTGTCTTCCGAATCACGGAGCAGCTCGGGATACTAAATTTGGTCAACCATTATATAACATCATAGACTCAGTGGGCTAACCGCTGCGTCATCAAGCTTCTTTCGTTAAGTCCTGAGGGCCTACTCTGTTTGCATACGAACGAAAATTTATCCGTGAAGTATTACAATATCCGTGAAGATTATCTTTGCATCAGAGGCAGTGTGAGGTCCTACCTCTTTTCCATCGTAAATTATCGAAAAATGGGTTCAATTAGAGTTATAGTAGTGTGCTGAAGCACAAACTTTTTGATATTATTTATTTTTTTATAGTTTTTTATATTTTGTTTTTCTTTTGATAGAAGTCATTGTTTTTCTGTATGTCTTGTCAAATATACCGATTCTCCACGGAACCAGCAGCCTTTAGTTTCATTATTTCAGAATTCTTAATAATTAGTGTTTCGAAAATAGACGAATATTCGTTTTCGGTGAAACAGAGTAGGCCTACTGCTTACTCAATCATAACATAACAATCATATCTCTCACCATTGGTTTGTGAAGAAGATACTGTACTAATAATATTGGCTTTCGTTGATCTGAGGTATATGGTACAATATCAAATTAATCGAGACGCCATTGAGATGCAATTATCACGTTCTCTAAATACGTTCTGATTGCACTTAACCATCACTTTTCCCGAGTATAATTCACTCTCCACTTGCTTCTAGAGTTCGTCATGCTACACGTGTAGGAGAGACAGGGGACTCGGGGGACACAGACTACAACAAGTGACTTGTAAATAAAATACTTGCCTATAGTAATAAATAAAGAAAAACTAATGCTGGAATATTTTAATATTGTTTAATTATAAGTATAATTTTAGCTGTCGTGTTGTATTTGTTAAAATTATTATGTCAATTTCTTAATATACAATTGTAAATAAGTGATGAAATCAAAACATTTTATAACTGAATTTTTATTTACAGTTGTCTGTATTTGATATTTTTTTACGAATCATTCAAGACTGCCGTTGTAAGTGAATTGAATTAAATTGTAATAACAATTGTGAAAAACCTGGCTAAATAAGAAATAATACTTGATAAAAAAGCTATTTAAAAATTCAATAAACTCATATTAAAGTATCACCAATCGTGAGTATATTTGATTTTTTGTTTGAATTAAAAATGTATCTGTGAATGTAAAACATTCACAGATACATTTTTAATAGTATTAGTATTAACAAGTATTATAACGTCTGCAGTTAATATTTCATTTTTATAGAATACACTTGACCTTTTTACCAGATTAAAATGTAAATAGGTAAGTATTACTCTTTTTTCTTTTCCTATCAATGATATTGTATAAGAAATATATAAGTTTTCTCTTCTTTGATTATATTATTTTCCATCTAACATATTTCATTCCTTTCATTTCACTATTTTTCAATCCAGTTCAATTCTTCATTCTTTGCGTTTAGAAAGAATTCAAAAAAGATTTTTATGGCATCTCTTACGCTGTTCTGGTATATCTAAAAAGAAACTGCCCTCGTATCAGAGCCGCCTATCACATTTCAATGTAACTTCCTTGGAAAACCGTAGAGATCTCATTAATATTTTTTTTATTTCCAAAATACTATCTCATGAAATAGATTGCCCTCAACTGCTTGAGAAAATTAAACTGCGAGTACCCTTTAGATATCCTCGCAACAGAGTCACTCCACTAAGCGTTCCACTGCGTAGAACTGTTTTCGGTTCTAATTCACCAATATGTAGGATATGTAAATTGGTAAATAAATATAGTAACCCAATAGATATTTATCACGACTCAGTCTCAAAGATCCGTAGGACTCTTTTAGAACTGTGGAGTTAATTTTTTTTTAACATACGTATAATAGTCTGATCTTGTTTTTCTTTTTCAAATAATTAATTGGTATAAATAATAAAGTAACTTCCTTTCTCATAGTCTAGTGTAAAAGTGTAGTTTCTTACTTACTCTATGTTCTGGTGCATGTTGTGTTTACCTATAAGTGTTTGTGACAATTAGTTATTTAACATAAAATTTATTGTAACTAGAATGTATGTAATATTGAACACAAACGTTGGTAAACCTTAAATAAATAAATAAAAAATAAATAAAAAAATTCTATCTAGACATATACGTTTTACTTTTAAAACAATAACATATATATTTTTCACAAATGCGTCTTGCGAATAATACCAAAATTCATTAAGATTATATAAAAACTTTTTTTAATTGAAATTCAAACAACGCACAGTTATAGTTATTAACTATTAAAATGTAGGTAGATAGATATATTATCTTACTTGGAAGATGCACTAACAAAAAAAAGACATACAAGAACGCTGCATAAAATGCAGAATGTATATCGCATTAGTTTGATTAATAATACTTGTGTATGGTTAAAGTAGCCTGGCCCCGTAATTATTATTCTTCTTCTTAGGCTACACTCTTGACAGAGTGGTCATGGTCGTCAAGTCGACATTAGTGGCCTGCTTCACAATGCGACGCCACTCCTCCCGAACTCTCGCTCTTCTCGTGCATTCATGTAGCGGTTTGTTTAACGTTTTCTTTATTTGATCGGACCACCTCATGGGTGATCTGCCGCGTGGTCTGGTACCCTCAATCTTTCCTTGCACTACCAGGCCCTCCATGGATTCACCCCCGCGTCGTGTTATGTGGCCAAAAAAAGTGAGAACACGAGCCCGAACTATGCTCGACAATCTTTGTTTGATGCCTAGCTCAAGAAGAATGGATTCATTGGTTTATATTATTATTACGCTATCTCTTATAAAATACTAACACCAATTATCATTACAATAATAAATGTTCAATTACAGATAATTCATTTTCTAAATAATCAGTTCTGATTTGCAGTGAAACAGAGTGATCAGCTGACAATAAATTTATTGTAAGAAATAACGCCGGTTCTACAATAGGCACGTACACCTTTTATTACTTTTAATGACGTTAGGTGTTTAATGAGTTCCTAGTAAGTGGGTTTATTAGCGCTGGGCCCGAATCCGAACCCTAAATTGTGGTCAATATTTCAATATTGACTACCAATTACGTTTCACTGCATTTACACCATAACGCAATAAATGTATTTATTTATATATTTAAAAGAACAATAGGGATGATGACTGGGTAAAAAAAATGCAATTCTGTTAAGTCCGTCAGTCAGATAATAGAAAAATATTAGATACGTATTTTTTTTTACTTCAATGTTACAAGAAATAGTATAGATTACAGGCATTAAAGTTGAGGAGTGGGGGCTCGCTACGTCACAGTTGAGTAGAAAACGTACCCTAACGTGACCTCATGCGAAATTTCAACTCCATGTAACGCCGTAATTTTATGATTACGAAAAAAATAAAAAAATACGTGTTTAATATTTTTTTACACTCTACCTGACGGACAAACAAACAAAAATTAGTCATCATCCCTATTATTTATATTTATAAATTAATTATATTTAGTTATTTCCAAATAATGATAGTCTCACTACTCGGATGATTGATCTGTTACGTAATTTGTAAGTCGTTTTCAATTTGCCCCTATTAAGAGGAAGACTTACCTATGTTTGGGTACGTTATTATTATAATTATTTCAAATATTTGTAAAAAATATGTTGTTAATTTGTATTATTAGCAAAACATAAAACTTACCAATGGTGCAATTAACTGTAGGCTGCTACAGATTTAAACTACGTTAGATCAAATCAGTGCAAAAAACATGATTATATTTATATTAATATCTAAGTACTTAAATACTTTTTAAGCCGGCAGCATTACACATTGGTGTGAGTATCAGCCACTCGTTCTTAACAAGGCACCCGCTGTCCGTGTGGACACGCCCTAACAAGGTGCTAGTAAACCAATTATTATGGGTTATAAACCGTACGAGTTCGGGTTTTCTGAGAAAAACTGGGATAATGCTCTGTTCTGGAATTTAGTCAAGCGTGATTTTTGAGTTTCTTAAATTAGATTTGTATAAGACAATTAGCGAAAACTAATTAAATTATAATCATATCGTAGACGTACGTTTACACTAAGCAATGAAACAAAAATATATTTAAATAATAAAACCTTCTCGCCACCTCCTACTTTCTTTTCTATATCATAATTATCAATGTATAAGTAAGTTTAAAATAAACTTACAAAAAATTTAAACTCTCTATGTAAAACTCGATGATTCATAATACCTTTTTTTTTGGGAAATGGTTGTTACTTTTAATTTTCTAATTCAGCAGACTAATGAAATGTAATATTATATGTCAGTGTTTCTGTGTCAGGTTAAATTATATATGAGTAGACTAGTTTGCATATGATTATAACATTTTATGTTATATCATTATTACTGCTTATAGCTGATAAGTTTCCTATACCCAATCTTCTAGTCAACCATCAAAAGTCACCTTGAATATATCTAAGGTAGTTTAAAATATTATATTATTCAAACTTACTTTCAGTAGGCTTATTTTGATTACAAATAAATCCTTAGCGAAAGTATTGATGAGGAACCCAAAAGAGGATAACAAAAATATTTAATGTCCCGCGATGTAATTAAAATTGGGCTGTAAACTGTGTCCGAGAGTTGAGTTCCTCATGTTAACAAGAAAATACAAATGATTTAATTACATGCCGTTTATGATGAGGGATTGAGCCTAATGATATATGACTTGGGAGCCAAAAAAACCGACATCTAACGATGATACGGCAATTAAGTTTAAACAAACACGAAATTAACTAAATCGATACTATATTTAATGCTTACGTACCTATTTACTCGAACCTTCCATGATAAATAATTGAGTATTTATAAAACTTTGTTGACAGAAAATAAAACGCAAAGTTACAATTAATGATATTTCATTATATCTCTTTACATTTTATTACATTATAAATTGATAAATTATATAAGATATATATATAACGGCGGGTGGTCAGAACTATATGCTGTCGCCAAGCCCCAATAGATAGACTATATCGGAGGACTATCTTTAAAATAACACTGCAGGCGTGTATACCAACGTGGATTTGTTCCATTTTATCACTTTTCATACGAAAATATAGCGAGATGAGCGTGATGTCGTCGGATGTCTTTACTCCTCGGCGATCGGAAATAGAATGTGTGCTAAAATGGCGACAACTTGCTTTTTGTTAACGAGCTGTCAAAGACAATGTCACCATTCTAATAAAATTAAAAGTATCGATGATCACGCTCTCTCTACAATCGAGTAACTAGCAATTAAAATAAAAGAAACTAAATCAAACGATCTTCGTAAAGATGATGCGACATATATAATAAATAAATATTTATGAATATCCTCATTCCACTTATATACAAGTTGTGTCTCGTTCTCTCATTAATTTCTTGCACACTCTTGATAGGCTGGCAGGTCCAGGCAATCGAGAATATATGTATGATTTTCTACAATGTTGCTACAATGCTTGTGGTCTTGGCAGTGGTCACTGTATCATTTAGTAAATAAGTTCAATATTAGCACACAAAAAATCATAAATAAGGGAAAATTTTAAGTTATTTGCTCTTTAGAACGATAATGGAAGGTAATGCGAGCGGTTTCCGGTGGAAAAATATACCGGCTAGGTGGATAGTAATGAGACATACTGCTCAGAAGGATGACAAACGAAATGGTATTTCATTCAAATAATGTTATTTATGTAGCAGTAATTTTAAAGGACTAACTAATCGACACACAAAAGCTAATAATTGAATAAAAGGTAGTGAAGTTAGCGTTACCTGGAATAAGTTTTAACGTTATAATGTTCATTTGAAATAATATTAAAATACGCTTGCAATGCAACTTAAGCTTATACTTACTTTCACATCAAGTGTTTTGTTGTATCAACCATCGATACTGTTTGGTGCAGTTACTGTTTGGTCGCGGTTCATCTTCAAAAGGGAAACCAATTTGTACTATTTTTAAAGCTTTCAAATTTGTTATCTTGGTTGAAAGCATGTCCTTAAAGAAAATTGGAGCTCACATACCTAAAGAATGCCAGTCTAACTAGAAGGCTCGGAATTTTTAAGGAGTCTAATTTTCGATTTTCTTAATTTCTTATTGGGGTTGTAGGACGAAGCACCCTAGTGCTTGGCTTGCTTTGGATATAATTCCACATCAACTTTACCTAATACTAGCTGACATACAGACATGATGAAACTATAAGGGTTCCTTGTTGAATATTGAACCGCAAAATTTAAAATACAAACAACTTTGTTTGATAAAAATCGGAAAAACAATGTAGACGACAAACATTAAAGAAATCAAAACCCCGTTTTAATAATACAGTAGCGTCATCTGGCGAAAACAATTATAGTATCATTTTATTTTTCGCCTGATTAACAAGTTTCCATTATATAACTTTATTGGAAAAATCGTGAAATTTAAAACGAAAACTACTTTGTCTCAAAAAACCGAAAAAAAAGAGTACAAACATAATAAAAACCCGTTTCAAAAGTACAGTAGCGTCATCTAGTGATCAGTAGCGACAGTTAAATGTAACATTTTATTTTTTGATTTGATTGTACCGATTTAAATTAATAAAAACATAATTTAATCCTGCGTAAAGACCTTATCGTTTAATAATAGGATTGGAAAAGTATGATATGGAATATAATTACAATGACAAATTAGGTGTAAACAATGGTTTGGTTGTAAACAACAATTGGTTCTATGGTCACGGATTAATGCACTATACGAACATCTACTCCCATTTTTATCTTTTTATGTGTTTTTTTTCGAGATTGTGCTTTTTTTAAGAACTTTTAAGGGGATCAATGACGTAATACATGATTTTTTTGTAACAGCGCACGCAAAGAAAGTTTTAAAAAGTAAAATATTATATTATTATTATATGTAATCGGGTCTTGTTCGTGCATTTTTTAAAACAAATAATTTACCTTTAAACAAATAATTTTAATAATTTGCCTGTGTCGCCACCTTTACGTACAATAAAATCAAGTGGAGGGTACATCTGAAAATCTGTTAAAAACATTATTACCGGATTACCCTCACGCCTCAACTAAATTCAGAAGACGACACCTGCCAGTTCTCCAGTCTCCTCGTGACCACGGCTGCTGTAACGTAGCCGAAACGTCGAGGTAAATTATTTGTTTTAAAAAATGCACGAACAAGACCCGATAACATATAATAATAATGTATACAAATCGTGTGAGTTTAAAAATATTATACATATATACGTTTCAATAGTTCCTGAGATTATAAAGTTCAATCAATCAAACAAACAAACTCTTCAGCTGTATTATTAGTATTTTGTTACCTATGATACTTGTGTGAGATGGAGCTCCCCGCAGACAAAGGAGTTTTAAAATCAGTGCAGTAGTTTCGGTGTAAGCAAACAATCAAAACTTTCCTGTTTCTAATATTAGTATACATGTACTGCGTACAAGGACCAGTGTTTGAGTTTCCAAGTAAATGAAAGTATTATTGTGTTATTGTTATTTTTTGAAAAATTTCAAGATCTGTATTCTGCAAATAAATTATTATTATTATTCTTAGTGAAAAATACGTAAAAATCCACTTTGTCCCTGGTACTCTGAGATGGAAAAGATGGAATGGAAGATAGTACTAGGGTAAAGTGGATTTTCTAAGCATTTTTCTGTACGAATATTTTCAGTATAGCAATATCAATGCAAAATTTATCAAATATAATTTCATAATAGGAAGTGTTATTGCTTTGGCCTGGCCATATTACTTTGTATCCTGGTAAAGTGTGTGGTGTACGACTGGAGAATTTATACATTTATTCCTTCTCCTTTCCGACACAATGTAGGAATCTATCCAGGAAAGTTTTAAATAATAGTTAAGCATTCCGTTCCATCCGTCCGTCTGTCAAGCGGTGAGGCCGGGAAGGCTGTTGTTCATTTCATTAGCGATCGTGAGCAGATATCGTTATTGCGTGGCGTACACTTGCGGCTACAGTATATTATAAGAAAACAGATCAATCTGAATTTATATTTATATACGTTTGACAATATGTAACATCACTCTGATGTAAAGGCATTGTAAATGCGAAATTGGTCAAATATAATAAAGAGTATTTATGTTAAGAATGCTGTCCAACCTCTAAACTACCAGTTTACTACACTATTATAGATCATATATAAAGAGTACAAAAACTATTGTATAGCAAAAGATATTTTTAATCAAATGTATAAACAGCATGAATATATAAACAGCCTCACTCCACTTAAATTCAAAAGTTTCAATATGCCTTTTATTGGTTAAGTGTCACATTTTATATTTTTTAAATCATAAAAATTACACCGGACTGAATAATTATTGTTTCTTCTTCAGGAATAACCAAAAAAAAATATCGTTTATTTGATCGGTGAAAATTCCCTGTCGATGACCTCTCCCAACTCTTCCCGACAAATACGCTAATCATCTGGGTGTTTTAAGATTAATCGTAAGTTGTATTCTTATGAAATATCATCTATTATAAAAAAAATATATTCATTATCTGTTTATTGAACTTATACTACGTACAAAACACACTCGCCTCTAAAACATAAATAAATAATTACATGATTATGTTGAATGAAGCTTAATCACCTGCTAATCACAGTTCTTCTTGTACCAAGAGGCCTAATAACATAATGACGAGGGAGTAAGACGGGCACGCATCCGAGCGGGACGGCAACAGGTCGCCATGTTTCGCGCCGAATTGAATTAACGGCGCTGCGTATGCGCAGAAACGGGTGAAAGTTTGAAATTACACCTGTTTTGAGCGGTGATCATAATTTGAATATTACAAGGCGAAATTATCTAAATAGCTATGTTGGTCAGTTTAAAGACCGTGGCAAATTGCTCTTTTGTTATCAATATGATTGTTCATTTATAAGAAATTTGAACTTTAATCGTTTTTATATAAGATACAGATTAAGAGACATGGTTATATTTTTATAGTCATTTATTCTAAGATATTTGAAACATAATGTGCTTTTGTTTTATTTCGTACCGCTGCTAGAAGTAACAATATCAATCCTACTAAAATTTATTTGCTGTTTCCTTTTTTCTGCCTATTTTACTGGGCTTTTTAAGGAGGCTACGACAATATGCTTTAACCAGCCATCCCTGTTGTTGTAACTTGATTTCTCTGGTGTATTTCAAACTCCACTCATATTATCTATCAATTTATGTATCATACTGACTTCATTTTGACAGATCAATTAAGACATCAGTTACACGGTGGAGCCGCAGAACGCTGCTCAGAAAGAAGATAGCATGTTTTCCTTTATAATAAACTAGCTATTATATTTGATCAAGTTTGCATTCACAATGCAATAAATAAAAATATTTTTAATGTTAAATTATAAAAAAAAACCACTTTGTCCCTGAGATGGGACTCGAACCCGTGACCTTTCGCAGTCCGGGCGACTGCTCTTACCACTGAGCTACTCAGGGTCTAACAAAACTGACGAATTTTTCAAACACCTGTTACTTTTTCAAGCAATCCAGCGAACAGCCGAATGAAATATTATTACAAATACTTTAACTTTCGATAGCTTTCCGCCAGCGGCTTCGCGCGCGTGCTCTTGTGTTATACATAAAAACTTTCCTCTTCACTATTCAAATTAATGTAAAACTGCATTAAAGTCCGTTGCATTATTTATCCATTAAAACTGCAAAAAAACTCAGCGTATAAACAGCGAAAAACTACTTTGTTTTATACTATGTATACAGAATTGAATAAGAAGAAATAAACTTTAGAAATAATTGAAAAATAATATCACAGGTTAATATTATCACAATAAAGTCATCTTGTTGGGTTATGGTCTGTGGGTATTTTTAATTTGTTAGTAATATTCCTTGACTGTAAAACCTTAATAAACAAAAAAGGTAATGACAAAAAGGCAGCTTATACATATTTTGTCACACCTAAATTAGACTATACGTCATCTGTATAAGTTATTCTCTGTGCGTCGGTCTGTACTTCTAATGCTCGCTCAGTAAGTCAAATAGTACGTGGCTAGTATACGGAATGGGACATTAATGGGCTATGATGTAATTCTTCGATTCGGGGTGTAGTGACGTCATTAATAATTTTATTACTGTTTTAAGAAGACGTGATTATATGTGAGGTTTCATAGAATTTGGAATGTTGCACTGAGTTATAACAATGAAAATATTAGTAACATAGTATTTATGTACGACACCGCCAGTAATTTCGCTTTCGTGATTTAAACGATGATTTGTAAGTATATTTATTACAAGAGAAACGTTTAATGAGATATAAAGTAGAATATACGTTAAATTCAAGCTTAATCATACAAATCAGTTCTGTAGTAGCGATACAAATAGTTCTCTTAAATCCTCAAAAACTTTCAGATTTATAATATGAGTAGAATATATACGAGTAAAACTTTGGCGCTGGATATATACGGGTAGGTATACGGGTACGACTACGATCGTGGGCCGCGGCGCTTATCCACTACGCCACCGCCACGATCGTAGTCGTTAAGCAACTTTCGCAAGGGTCGGTCACGGGATGGGTGATCAAAAAAATTAAAATCTCGAGCTACTCCGTGCTTCGGAAGGCACGTTAAGCCGTTGGTCCCGGCTGCATTTGCAGTCGTCAATACCCTCCAATTCGCATTGGGCCAGCGTGGAGGGTCATGGCCCATCCTCCTTAACCATCCATAAGGAAGGCCTGAGCCCCTGCAGTGGGGATGTAAAAGGGCTGGTGGTGGTGTATATACGAGTATATTATATTGTTACGTATGTGTGATTGTTCCGACGTTTTGTTGCAAATATTTAATCTTTTAATTGTATTTAGTTAACAATGTTGGATTTGTGAAATATATTCTGAAAAAGCCTGCGAATTGCCCAATTTTAATTGTAATTTTATAATAATAATAATATTTATTTTATCTTAAAAAAATTAATAATAATTAACTATTATTTAAAATTAATTTAGGTACATCGTAATTGGAAAAACAATATAAATGAGTCCAGCCTATTTAGCCATGCAAACATATTGATGATAAAATCACATTATATAATATAATATAATTATCAAACAATTATTTGAACTAAGAATTGATTAATTAAATTATATGATTACCATTCGCATAATAACAAACTAATAAAATGTTATAATCATTTCAAAATAGAAAACTAATGTCAGATACAAACAAGCAAGTCATCAATTTAATGCATTACAAAAATTCTAGCTTATCTATTTTGCCGATTTAAGGCACGTGAATGATAAACACATTGTCCATGAAATTCAATTCATAAAAATAAAGATGCCAATTACATATTAGTCAATATTTATTGTATGTCAATCTTTCTATATTGTTAACCCAACTATGGCGTGTTAATGGCGTCTTGATGAGATTTTTTATTTATTTATATTAAAATCTCCTTTTGACACAGTATTCGGTTTATAACAATAAGAAAAGAATATACCTATTATATCAAGACTCTATTGTATTAATAATATTCCTAGATGATAATCTAAAAAAATCATTTAAAAAAAATCTAACCACATTGAACATTGACAAATAATTACTAAAATAAGTCGCAAAAGTGGTCTGAAAATGGGTTTTATCGCATTATTTATCTCACAACAAACTGGCAACTTGTCACTATTTGAGAAACAAATGAGTTCAGCGCAATGTTTCATTGATAATAAAAATAATAAGCCTTTATTCAGAGGACCATTAAATTTACATTTTAATTAATACAATTTCATTCTGAGATTACACAATTATCTTGTTTAGTCACATTATTTATTGTATGCTGATATATGGATTATTTTATATGTCAATATTAAATAAGTTGTTCCGTCGGTTATCTCTGTTTATCTTTTGGCATAGGCTTCCCACAATCCTTTAGATTTTTTTAGTTAAATAATAATAAATAAATATTACACAATATCACATACATTGTTCAGATTCCAAGATGAGTAGTCAAAGCCCCCGTATTATGGAGTATCTGAGACAGCGAAAGTAACACAACAACCAGACCCGACACAATATAGAAAAGTTCATTTTCTACATTGACCCGCCCGGGGATCGAACCCGGAATTTATCAATCTAGTCCATGTCACTCCTGCAGTTTTTGCTAGTTCATCCTCCCATCTTCTCCACTGCCTCCCTCTCCTTCTTTTCCTATTTCTGGGTATCCAATCTGGGTATCTTTTCTGCGCCTCTTATAACATACATTATACCTAACATACTTCCTTCCTCCTTCTAGTAAGTCCTTATTTTCGGCAGATGGGATAAGTTTTTCCCTTGAAGCTAGTTTGGAATGTCTTATTTTTCATAATTTTCTTTAGTGACCAATATCTCCTCCAGACTCCACTTATTCTTGTTTCGATTTCTGTATCTGTCATGTCTAATGGTGAGATAATTTGTCCCAAGTACTTATGTATATTCGTCTACAGATTCTAATTTGTCTTTACTGTAATTGGAAGTTTAGTTTTATTCGTCATGGCCTTAGTTTTGGACATATTCATGGCTAACCCCTCTTCTCTGCTTCGCTCTTTAAGATCTTCTACTATTTTTTGTAGGTTTTTAGCTCAGTCTGAAAATATAACGAGGTCAAAAGAAAATCTTAAGTGTGTCAGCTTCTGGCCATTTATGTTGATTGATTCTGCGTTATTTAATGTTTGGAGAAGATTGTAATAAGGGTGTCTTATTAAATCTGGATTGTGGATTGTGGGTCTATGTTTCATTGATAGTGTACATCAAATGTTAACCTTACTTTAAACTCGCCAAATATGAACGTGTAACATCACTCACATTAAGTTTATGCTTTTATTTTCCGGTTTTGATTGAGATCTGATAAATCTGATGATTGAGCTGAAGTTTTTCCTCACTGTAATTAATCGAAGCAACGCAGATGATTATGAACTCGATTGATTTGTCTAGACAAGGACTTTGGTCCTTGACAAATCCAAGGTCTAATGATGGAACTGATGTGGCCAGAGGATCTTTCTGATTAAATAACGCAACCTCTTCGAGTTTGGCCTTACTTTGTCTATACCAGATCTTGTCTATACCAGCCCATCTGATAAGGATAGGTTAAAGCGTGGTTGGCCTACGTGGTAAAACCCATTGCAGCCAAAACCCATTCATGATGTGGGAATGATCCGAGGTCTCTCAAGGAAGCCTCCACATCTCTCCTAGACAACAGCCATAAAATCTTATTTACCAAAAAAACGTTTAAAACTAATGTGAGTAGTGTTGATTAATAGAGTGTGATAACCTCCTAAGAACGTCACTTACTAAATTTATACAATCCAAAATTACCATAAAACAGGCAGTCAGTAGTCCAAAGCTATTTCTTACTATTCAGCGTCGACCACATCCCTTAATAGTATTAATACTAATTAGGATTATACGCATCACGCATTCAATGTGCGCGTGCCACCCTGCGCGCAGGAAACCAGCGCAGGCGCACTTCGCCCATTAAATTATTACAAGGATGCGCGCAAAGAATACTTATAATATGACTCTATAACGACGAAACTATTTGTTATAACTTATACGCAACTGATATACGAGATGATGCATAAACAAATTCAATTATTAAGAACTAGTTCACGTATCGTACAAATAATACACACCAGGGCTAATAAAAAAAAATGTTATCCTGTATTAGCTTTATAATAAGTCACTATTTGAGGCGATAAGTGTCAAAAATTAATGCAATCATGGCCATGACGGTATCCGAGACCTTGTTACTTTTGTTTATATTTGGCTTTATACTAGGTATCTACTTGTCTTTGCTTTACCTCTTTTTTTTATGAACTTTCCTTTTTTACATATCTTGTAGAAAAATACCCAAATAACAGTCCGAGGTGGCTCAAATGGGATTACATTTCATTGCGTTTCGCAATTATGATTTACGCGGGCCAAGTCGCAGGATAACTCCTATTAACAATATAAATGTCAAGTTTATGAAATATCTTCTTAATTCTTTCTATTTAAGGTTTTTAATTATAATTGATATAAGTATCTTTACAAGTCCTTTTCCCTTTATTGTCTGCAATAAATGTTGTGTAGTGAGCTATTGAGACTTCTGCTTAATCCCTTTAGAATATATAAAGCTGATGTAATGCATGATAAATGTAATTTTTGGGGTGTTTTAAGTTCTATGTAAAACTTTATTTAAATTTAACTGGGTATATTGCAAACTAAACAATCGTTATTTTTTAAAATATGACTTTAATAGAGAGAGAATAGAAGTAGTAAGTGGGCGGGGCAAGCGTCGCTGGCATATGCGCTTTTACTCATATGACGCCCTTTCCTCGGTTTTATATTTGTCAGTCGTTCGTCAATCGTCGAGTGGTGATTTTACTGATTTTTTCTATAAAAAATACCGTTTTGTGCTATTATCACTTGCAAAAAGCAAAACAAAGTATACAATCTAACTAATGCAAACATTTCCTTTCACTGGTAAGTACAATTTTAGTGCTAAAATATAAAAAACGTAATAATTTGACACAATTTCAAATAAAATATACATTGTTTGCTCAAACCAACATTAATGTTTCTAACCCCGTTTCTAGACAGCAATGTAAATCATATTGTGCACTTTTGCAAAAAATAGTGCTGTGCCTCCTGAAAATAAAAGATGAATTGATACTGAACAGATGAAATAATGAACTATTCAGGCACTTTTTTACGAAGATTCGGTTAATTATTTACACGCAGATAAATATTAAAAAATACTGATGTGCTATAAATATCTAAGTTACGAAGTATATCAACGTTTTATGAACAATATATAAATCAAACGAAACTTCGTGAAAAGCTACGAGTGTTGGCCTAATAGGTCTTATTAGAAACTGGTGAAACTGGATTTCACTTATTTTGCATTACTTATATTTCAGTTTCCCTAATAACTTTACAACGGATTGCCCTGTTTACATAATTTATTTTGTCCTATCCGTTTTAGACCTAAACCTATCAAATGAATTTCAAAACAACATATTATCTATACAAACAAAAAATCATGTTTTCAACTAACGTAATATTGTTGGTGGTGTGAATTTAATTTACAAAATTAATTTATAGGCGTCAATTTAATTTACTTTATTATGCTGATTCATAATCGGAAACCATTATTATAGAAATCGAGTTAAGATAGCCACTTTAAAGAACCGCCCACAGAACAGCTTTTATCAATTTTTTTGTTGCTTCATATTTGCACATAAGTTTATAAACGCATGTCTCAAACGGATGTGACTTTATATGTAGATTGACGTTTGTACGTACTTATCGCTTTTGTGTCTGTCTTCAAACTTTTTTGTCACGGCTTTCAAACTCATACTTGACCAGCGATTCCTTATTGTCCAGTCGTTGCAATTAAAAATGTAGGTACTATTATTATTACAGTTATAAAACTTAGAATAATAAAGTAAAACAAACATGGCTATGATCAATTTATTATTGTAATGATCATATTAGTTATTATGAATCGCTTTTGAATCGTCCAAAAATTTTTTTCCCCTACCACTTGTTCAGGACGTCTTTTAGCTGACAAGAAGAACAAGCGAAAGAAACTTACCAGCCCTATGATATTTACATAAATCATGTCATTTCATATCTTATCACAATAATAAATACAACTTTCAAAGTCTGTAGGACATAGGTTGAACATATAATTAGTCTTTATAGAACAAAGCGATGGCTATTCATTCCATGCATTGCGATTCTTAAAATAATCATCAACTTTATAATAGCCTTTACTCATAAGTATGTTCATTACATGAATTTTAAATTTATTTATGGGTAGGTCAACTACATTTTGTGGAACTTTATTGAACATAGCAATGTAAATGCATTGATCCTCTGGTTTTCTGAAGTCTGAAGCTTGGAACGGCAAGTTTATTTTTATTTCTTGTGTTATGATTATGAACACTACTTTTTTTTGTGAAGGAATCGTAATGTTTTCTTGCGTAGATAATATTTTCATTGATGTATTGAGAGGCAACAGTCAAAATATTTATTTCTTTAAATATTTCTCTGAGAGATTCTCTAGACCGTAAATTATATATAGCATGGACAGCTCTCTTTTGTAGAATAAAAATATCTTGAATGCTAGCCGCAGAACCCCACAACAATAGATTATACGTCATTACACTATGAAAATAACTAAAATATACCAATCCTGCCGTTTCAACATTTGTCAAGAGTCTAATTTGCTTAACAGCAAATGCTGCAGAACTCAGTCTACTTGACAAATTATCAATATGAGGATCCCATTGCAGTCGGGAATCTAGTGTAATACCAAGGAACTTTGTCGATTTCACCAACTCAACTTTTTCACTATTTACATTTATAAGTGTATTAATATGCCTCACATTAGGTAATGCAAACTTTATGTATTTCATTTTATTTGAATTAAGCTTTAAATAATTACTATCAAACCACTGTAGAACATTGTCGAACTGAATTACATTTTACTGTTTCATAACAAAATTTAAACCTCTTATTTCATCAACTACTATTATGTCACATCACTAATATGCACAATCGGAATGATACCAGTAAGAAAAAATTACAAATTAGGCTTAATGTAATTAATACAAAAATTCTGTTGGTTTCTTAATTTTTGTTTTTTTTTACACTTTCCCTCGCTTAATTATATTACTCCACAGACATATGATAGAGTTTATCATTAAGTTTTCTTAGTTTTTGTACTGCGTTTTTTAAAAGAAGTTATATAGGGAAAAGCGTTATTTTTTTAATATTCACTTGGTTACAGCAAAATCTAATCTTAATAGTTCGCACATAAAATGATGTCCCCAATTTTTTAAAATGTGCATAATCTTAAAATATTTTTTCCCTTCTGGTATCCCCGTATACAGCCACGTGACAGTTCAACATTCATGTTAAAGTAAATTATTTATTATCACGTTGAATTAGAGTTTGTTTTTAATCGTGTGATTTCTTAGCTTAGTATCTTTTTGGGATTCTGTTTATGTTATCAC
Organism: Diatraea saccharalis; assembly: GCA_918026875.4. NCBI lineage: Eukaryota > Metazoa > Arthropoda > Insecta > Lepidoptera > Crambidae > Diatraea > Diatraea saccharalis. The sequence goes on from OU893338.1 coordinate 1,628,227, forward strand.
GAACGTATCGCGTGGCAGTTTTTCATGTAGTGAACAAAATGATCATTTCATCTAATCTGTATTTGTGTGCGGAGAGGCGACACTCGGTTACCATACTAAATCAATATCATTATACTTCTATTCTCTCTCTATGGTTAATACATTAAAGTTACGTTTAAAATCAATTTGAGATGGTCAAACGATAACACTCAAGCCCGTTATATAGTAACGAAATGCATCTATCCTGTGGCTTCTAAGTAAACTGTTGCATATTCTAAACGCACCACAGTAATAAACAACAGTGCATTCAATTCAAAACGCTGCAGGAACAGTCCGTGTGGTCAAGTAGGGTGTAGCTATGCTGTGCGCCCGAGCAAACGCGTTTAAAACATAACTAATTCGTGGCGTGCGTGATGAATGCGTAATGGAGCTTTATCCGATGCAACCAAACGCTTTTGAGCGGGAGTTTTGACAGATGACGTTTGAAATAGCTCTTTTGTTTTTTTTTTCTAACTTATATTAGTTTTTTTTCTACATTATGGTTATTGGCAGTGATCAAAATGAAACTTATATTGAAGATATTATTTTTTGTTACTCCCGAATTGGTATTTTTTATTAATTAAGTAATAATTTTTTTGCCAAATAAAAGCTCTATTTTTTTGAGTTGCGTATTGCGTAACTTCGGTCATGCTTATGTGTCAACCGTCAGTGTCATAGCCAAAACTCGTGAGTCCCATTATGACATATTAAATTTGACTATTTCAATTAAATTTAGAAAATATCAAATAATATGTCAATCTTTCAGAATTATAATATGATTGACGTTAATGTTCCTTTGAAACCGAACTTAAATGGAACATTTAAAAATCATAATTTATTGGTTTAATCTTGTACGATATGCAGACCAGAAATTAAAAACAAAATTTTCTACAACCCGAAACCACAAACCGGCATACAGCCACTCGATCACGAAAGTCGCATTGGAATTTGGAATAAACCCACTTTATATGAACCTTAATTCATATTAAAGTTTCTGCAATTTTTTTAGTAGAAAAAAAAGGAGCATTTGTAATGTGATCCATCTATCAGAATGTACCCACGACATCACAAAAAAGGTTTTGAGCAAAAATTGTTATTTTAGCGACTAAAACTGGGCGTTGACGGCACGTCAAGAGTCGGGAGCGATCCTCGTAAGCCAAATTGCCATTTTAATTGGCCGTTTAAATATGTTTGGATTCGATTTTCGAATGACACGTTCCAGGCAAAAAGTTGAGGCTATAGACAAAACTTTTTTCGTTTCTTTTTTTTGACGAAGGAATGCGCATCTGTCGCGCTTTGGGCATTGTCTGTGCCCAATATACGGGCACTCTTTATTATCTACGCAGTAAAGTTTACATTTATTGTATAACAAATTGTTACAAGACTTTATAAATACCCTAATTAAGTAGTATGGGTAAAGTTACCCATTTAACCGCAACGATTAGATAAGTGGTTAACCTTGTTAATTTTATAACAACCCCCATTTTAAAAACAGACACACCTTGTAACAAATGCTATATAATTTATATAAAAAATTCCAGTCAACATCTTACGTGGAGTGTTTTAAGCTGAATTTAATAAATGGGAACCCAAATTATAATCTGTATAAATTCAGAAACTCTTGTTATGGTGGTCGACATAAATATGAAAATTATCAATTTTTTGTGCTTTAGAGCATAATGTCAATTGGTCATAATAAAATATCTGAAATGCATTTTTTTTGCGAAATACATGATTTTGATTTTGAACAATATTAGGTTAACTCAGTTAACAACACGTAGGCTAACTCAACAATAATAACAACATAAAAGTTTTTGAACGGCAGCTCTATATTTATTATTTTATTCCAAAGAAAGTTATTCATGAATATTGGCGAGCAGAAGCGCGAATGTTGTAATGTTGTAAATCAGTCAAAATAGACTTTAATTATTCTAGAACGAACAATTATAAAAGGAATTATAATTTACTCATATCTTCCTTCTCTATCATTAGTCAGTTTGCTCTTCTCGTTCTAACATTGATTGATCAATATTCCGAATCATTATTATCTGTAAGTTTCCTATACGATTAAATGCGTCCTTGCTAAGGACAGTGACCACCAATCACTATTTATCTATAAGTAAACTACATCAGGAGTCATTTGATCCGCACATTATACCTATGAATACTAATGATAAATGTATTGTTATAATTGGACGTGTCATTATGAGTGCACGCAGGTCCCGAACTTTAATATTTGAGACTGGCCAAATCAGACGACTTTCTATCCAGTAGAGTAGTTCTTAAAAAAAAGAAGCATTAGAAGGTAATATAAGTAAAATTCTACTACAATAATGTGAAGTCAATTCACATCGTCTACTGTTACAATATTGAGAACAGGACAATACAGAAACTCTTTTTTTTAATTGCAAACGTAATGGAAAGTAATTTAAATAATACTAATGTTTTTATACGTTTCGCAAAAATCAAAGCATCGAAATGTATTTTTTTTGTTTCCGAAAAAAAAACAAAGGACATCTAGAAATTATATTATTTGATAAGTAGTTCTTCATTTCATATCTGTTGCTCGACAAAGTAAAATTGATAAATTGTACGGTACCGTATCTTTAATTATTTAAGAAAACGATTTAAGAAACCTTTAAGTATAACAATTCTAATCGTAAAACTTAAAGGTTGGTGCATATTTGACGATAGATGCGTCATGTAATATCCGATCGCGGAAAGTGAGAACTGACTAATGAAATGACATTCAACCTTGCACACCGACGCGACACCACGGAAGAACCGTCGCGTACAAACGTTATACTTCCGTGAGACACATGACGGATCTTCGGTCAGATTAGCACTGACCCTTATTATTCCAGTCTGAATATCGCGATAACGATCATTTAACTGATAAAGTTATCGTAACGGAGGTCGTAAAATGATATATTATGGAACGATCGTACCCAGCATAAAGATTCACCCTGAAGTTGAATCATTCATTAGAATTCATAAACATACAACAGGGATAATATTTTATGATACATTGTGAAACAACTACCGATTTGTAAGATTGTATTACTACTGGTTGGAAACTTGTTATGGAGAGTAGTAGGTTTATTACTTTGAAAAAAAAAAACATTTCAAAGCTGATCGCAAGAATGAAATGAACTACTTAGTAAAAAAAAATATTTATTAATTATATTTTATCTGATTTTAATGATCAATCTCAAGGTACGAGGAGCTGGTAATTTTTTAAGCATTTTTATTTGAATATATCTTAATGTTATGAGTAGTAGTTTTTCCTTGAGCTCCTTAATGAAATTCCGTTGCTAAAGTATACTGATATAGTACGATACCTCTAACCGCTCTATCGTTTCAAGATAGCTTCAGTTTGACATAGGCACAAATGAACACAATCAATATCGAAATGTTACTTCGATCTATAGGCCAAATTGATAATAGACAGCAATAGTAATCGTGAAAAGTTGTGTTTATGTTCGTCAATTAGGTGCCTAATAAGAATTTAAGTGAAAAATAACCATATCCTATTTACTATTACTATTACTATAGTTTCAGCTCAGCTGTTCAATTTAATAAATATTTCGGTGACTGTATTCCTGAATATGTGTATACAATGCTGTACTTGTATTAGAAGTTAGGTTTCCCTGTCATTGTTTATATGTTAAGATTATTAGATTCCATGATTTCGTCACTTTTATCAATAATAACTTATTTTAGATTGATATTAAACTTTTTCTATCACACTGCATCATTGTTTATCTATTTGGGTTCCATGAAATTTCACGCTTCTCTACTCAACAAGACATTGTCATAATTCGTTCGAACCGACTACCTTTATGTTTTTTTTGCTGATATTACGACAAAAATATTAATTTTATATTAGCTTTGCCGTGAAAAGGGATTGACACATCGTCTGTATCATTTTCCACTTCATCTAAACGCCATTCTGTAAAGAAATTAGACAAAATTATTTTTCACTTCGATAAAATTGAAGTATATTCTATTTCAAAGGAGTAAGAGACAACTTTCGGTAATGTATATTTCAACGCCTGCATGCTGTAAGGAAACAATAAACACCATGGGGATTAAACACAAAAGATGGGAGTAAGATAGACATGTTAGAAAGAAATAGATTCACTGGTGTATTTTTTTCTCTTGATTTTTTTTACATACCAACTGCCGTTTCCGAGAAGGTGTAAAGTGGTTCGTATTTTGTATTATTTGTTATTTATTTTATTGTATTGTTAATAAGCATGCTTAGGGGACGCTGCCGCGTCGTAAACTATTATTAAATGGTTATTTGGAACTAAATAGAATATAATAGCCGTGTGTAATCGTTGAATGGAACCGAGGCAATCAACGTGCATTGTTGTCGAACGGGAGTTGACTTTTGACGTCTCTATTATGTTACAATCTTCGACAAAGTTATTCATGATTCGATAATGTTTCGACACTCCTCTATTAGCGACCGTATTAAAGTCGAATTTCGAGCGGCGTTAGTGTAGTTCGTTATATTGTAAGGTTGTTGATTAATGCTGAAATAATTCACACATATTGGCGCCTTCGACGAATCGTAAGATAATTTGTTACAAATAAAAATCTTTTATCGTCGTATTGTATGTACGATGAAGGCTCTCGGTGATGACAATGAAGCTTTGACGCTCCGTTTATGGTTGCGTGGTTTTATTGTAAGTCTCTAGTGTCTACTCAAGTTTCATACATTTCTATAGTACAATGAAAGTGGATAATTAACAATTGACTTTATTAATAACAACCTATATATATTACTAAGCATATTTAGTAATTTCTATAATCTAGGCTAGTCTTATAATATTACCATAGAACGTTACTTTACATAAATATTGATTTAACTCTACTACTCGAAAAGTTGCATACTTTATTTTATGATTTGTAAGTCATGCTTTTGTTAGGCTGTATGTAACGAGGCATTTGAGGGAAAAGGCTTTTTCATTTCGTAATTCACAATTTTTTTGATCATATCATATAGAATTCAGTAAACAAAGTTTGTTTAGGTTAGTTAAATTAAAATTTAATGAGTGTTTTCTAGTGTCCCGTTACTTAAACTCCAACCCATATGTTCCTAGTGTATAATTGAAGTCAATCTCGTAATAATGACATTTACCCTCGCAAAATCCGTGAGAAAGATAGAGTTAGTAGCGATACAATTTAACGTGCGTGTGCGCCCGTCAAATAAATTGCCTTTCAATTAACTGAAGGGTGGTTAATGTATTTGAAATCAATTCAGAGAACTCCATGATAGTTTTACCGATAATTTGTATAAGTTGATTTTATCTATGTATATTATTATTACTGTATACTGCAATTCCACTCATCCGTAAAAATATTTAATACAATCTTCTTCTCAATATTAAAATATTTCATTAAATGAAACTGATATTAAAGATGTAAATCTAGATGTGTACCAGAGCGAGGAAAATTCCTGTTTAAATATTGAAAAAAAATTACTCTTAACACGTTTTATATATTGTACATAATCAATTAAAAAATTATCTCATATGTGTACATTTTCTGACGTCTATACCTTAATAAAGATATATTATTCGAATGTTATGTTACGGTAATACTACTATTATATTTTTAAATTGATACCAAAATATATAAAGATTCCTTTGCTTCCTTATACATAATTAAAAACTATAAAAATATAAGCGACAGCTCCGTCTTCACTTATGAGTTAAAAAGACCGCAGCGCACCAGGACGTCTTTCAAAATCAAAATGACCAACACTAAATACTCATGGCACCAACTGTGTGTTTGTTGTGTACTTAATAGACGAATGTAGTTGTATTATTTAAACGCTAAGTACTCAAAGTTTTGTTCAAACTGTACAATAGAAAATAGTTAAGTTTGTCCATCGATTTTATGGTAAATTTGCTATAACTGTTTGTTGGAAACAATGGGATTATTTGTGGCTCGCACTGACCATTAAAAACCCATATTTTGGGGTTCGGGATCATAAATAACGTACCCATTAAGTTTTAAAATAATTAGCCTGTGTGTTTAAGGGTTACTCTTGTTTGGGAAATTTCGTATTTGATTTGTAACTGAGACATACTCGGGGAGATATAAAATCACATTTAGATAAATTGATTTTTTCTTTCGTCTACCACTTTCATTTGCTATGTACCCGAATGGTAAAAACGGGACCCTACTATGACTCCGCTGTCTGACTGTCTGTCTATCAGTTTATCTATTACAAGGTCGTATCACATCAATTGACATTCAATTATTGATATAATACCTATACGTAATAGACACAGCAGTACATTAGGTTAAGTTAACATGAAAAAGGAAAATTTCTTATCTTTTGGCGCAGTTGACACTTAAGATCAATTAAAGTATTTCACAGCAGGTATATTAAAAAAACAACATTAAAAATGCGTATCATTAAATGGCGTTCAAAGAAACTCAACCGACTATTTTGAAGGAAATCATAGTCAACGGGATAGTGTTCCCAATGACGACTGACTAATTTAATTGAAATATAAATAAAATCCCAAAGCATTTCCATAAACTTGCCTTATACCTCGCGGAGGTCATGCTCCAAAGCACGTCTAGAAGCGTTTTTTTTTTAATTTAGCGAACTCGTCTCCCCCTAACTCCGTCCCAGCACACACAGAATAAGTTGTCGCGCCAGGGGGCCGAACAAGCATCAATCGTAACACCCGCCCGTCACTCAACATTTATAATTATTGACCGTGTGAAGACCGTGCCCAATTTAGCGCTATACAAATAGTTAAACTTTATGATTTAATCTCAGCACATCGGTATGTATAGCATATTGACAGAACACGACTTTTGATAACTCTCGCAGATTCGATAATGGAATGGAATTCTGCATTTGTTATTGGTGTAAACGAAATATTTTGTTCAACTTTACATGCACATAACTGTTGACATTATGTTTACAATTTCATTTCTGCCAAGTCATTTAAATAAGTGGCATTTACACACTCCCATTACTATAATAAAAAAAAAGCTTAAATTATAGAATTACGATTTATTATTAAAGTTAAGTTTATAATTCAGCGGAAAAACGGCGAACAGCAAGTCAGTCACGCACAAAGGATCCGAATAAATATTAAACTAAAAAAATCAGATTTTTTATAGATTTTTCTGTATTCTATTGTCTGTCTGTCCGGCAGACACAATTTTTTTTAAATAATGGTGAATTTCATGTCACAAAGTTCATATTTCGAATCTTTCAGTGCCCTTACATTGCCTTAACTATATGACGTAGCTTTCTTCTCTTCAGTTGTACTAAAATATATTAAATAATTATTTGGACGTTATCTTTTAAACAAAAGTAATTGACACTGTAAAAGTTACTAAGATTAATTTTATAGAAAAGTAATAAATATACATTTATTTATTTAAAAACATACGACTCGAAGCACTTCTCTCATGCTCCTTAAATAGCACCCACCACTGCCCGCACTGAAACAGCACGTACGCGTAACCTGATACACTACTATCTGTGGTATGAGTACAAAGCCACTGTACTCTGACCTTTAACTCTTAGAAAGATTAGGATATGTTTACAGATGCCTAAGTCAGATTTACATTTAATCTGACATTTCGCTTAGAAGTTAGACAGATATGTACTCATATATTTTATTTAGTTACTCATTATTGTTTTGCCTCAAAAACAGAAAATGGCGGACTTTATGTCTAAAGGCATTCTCAAACTAGTGAAGATATACACATTATAATAATATACACACTGTTAACTTTATATTTATTGGTGGTTTAAATTTAGATACAGTCCAATCAATGATAAAAAAAGTAAGATAGTTGTTCCTAAACCCATGTACAGTCTTGATAACTGAATTAATTGCGTGACGTTACATAAGAATTAGTGTAACAAATGGATAACACGTTTGCAACCAATTTAAAATAGCGTCCTAAATTAATTCTAATAATCTTGTTGATATAATGGATAATAATGGTAAACAGTTATAAAAGTTGGGTTAGGTTAGGTTAGGTTCGAGTGTTATAAAGCAATTTAATTCGTTTTCCACAAGATGGGTCTATGATCAGGTCAGGATTACCGACCGGTTTACGTGTTTTTGGGGGAGGTTTTTGTCCAGCAGATGTTTTCCGCCTGACATGCTGAAATCTTTTGTTTCCAATAGCTAGTCAATAGCCTGCAATTTATTTCAAGTCGGGAATCCATAAATAGTGGGTTCGCCATAACCTTATTGACATTCACTTGTTGGTTGAAAGAAGAGAAAAAATTATCTTAATGAAAAATCTTTAAAAATCCACTTTGCCCCTGATACTCTGAGATGGGCTCGAATCCATAACCTTTTGCAATCCGGGCAAATGAGCCACCCAGGACCTAACAGGACTGACGAATCTTTCAAGCACTTGTTACTTTTTCGCTGCAAAGTGTATTTTAAACAATGTACAGGCAGTCCACCCAAACCACCGAAAGAAATATCTTTACAAATATTTTTACTTTAGCGTAGCGTTCGTAAAATATCTAGGACATCTATTTTTTACACTGAACTAATTTGTAACCTATGTAGTATCTAAGTGTAAGCTGTTAGTAATGTGTGTATGTAGCCGTTCAATCAAACTCAAAGGAATCTGAGCAATATAGTCTATTTTTCTATTTTCAAACATTGTTTACTCTTTAAAAGCTATTAACTTTCTTCAAACAATGAATTTTCAATAAACATGGTATACTATTTATCACCGAAAATCCCTTGAACTTAGTTCATATGTTGCATCCTATAGATTCACTTACATATTTGTAATAATACATCAAAGAGTATTCATAGGACTTGGCATAGAAACAATAAAAACATTTTAAAACACAACTCGGATATACTCTTGTATTTACTAAGGCAATATTTTTTTCCTTTCACTATCCCAGTGACACCCTCAGAAATTTCACCCACACAAGAGGTCTCCTCTACTGGCCACAGGCTAAATAATAGAGACATCAACCGAACAACACCAACAATAATTTATTCAAATTACTCGCAACGTGATACGTGTTCAGGCGTACGTGGTTTACCGTGTGATGTGATCTTTATTTTTTCTATCTCTAGTTTTGTTTGTGGCGCTACACTGACGCTTGATTTATAGTAAAGTGGTGGTTCTTTTTCTTTTTAAATTTATTATGTTTCTCACTAGTAAATCTAATGAGGTTGTATAACGTTTGAAATAAGAAAAAAATAGTAAATAATGCTTGTAGAATTAGAGGCACATAAAATGAGTTTTGAATCAATTGGCAGCTGTTCTTTTACTTTCCTCCGTTCCCGCTAGTTCACCTGATAAGTTTAAACGGTTTAATTATGCTCCCATTCTTTAGTTCAGATGAATATAGTTTTTATAAGACTGTAGTTTTACTAAAAAAAACATAATTAACATAAGTCGAATAAAAATCGAATTTTAAAAACAAAATAGTTTATATATTCGGAATTGTTTAACAGAATTGAAAGATTTTACAAAAAAATCAAATCCAAGACTTTGATGAAATCGATTTAAGCATGGTTGACACCTGTGTCTTCTGTCAAGTCAGCCTTTCTTGACTGTCGAGACTCTTAGATGCCTTGTCAAATATGCAATTGCAAGTAACTAGCTCAACCCGCTTCATTGTAATCACGTCTTATATGACCATGGAGGAATATGGAAACATTGGAGTAAATTATAAAACAAAACTTTGGGAAAAAACGACCCAACTTTACGACATGCGATCACGAGGTCAATATTACATTTGTTTTTATGCTAATTTTCAAGATTCTGACTTCAAAATGACTGAATTTCGTGCTGTTTCAAGCCCCCCTTAAACTCTTATGTCGTAGATTGATCTTCCAAAAATCAATTTGATCATAAATATTTCATGTATATAGATTCTGTATACTTACAGTATTATTCTAAACGCGAAAAATTACATATATTTAAATATCATAAATTCCCAATTTTACTATTTCTCTGTTCTGTGACGTATTATCATCCGGTTCTATCAGGTTCATATCATAGGTTCGCTTGTTAACCAACTTCCAAAAAAAACGTGCCAGTAACAATAGAAATCTAAATATATTAATAATTCAACATAATATTATTTTATTACGTCATATTTCGTTCAGATGAAAATACTGCGACATTCATAATACACAATAGGGCATAAAAATTCATCATGGCCCAATCTCACAACATTTCAATCAAATCAAATGCCCACATACAATAATAAAGTAGTCACGAATTTATTTATACGACAGCATTATGTGACTTTGAATATATTAGGTCAGACGTTCTCAAAATTTGCTTCCCCGCCCACCAAACTGTTTTTGGTCTTTCGGTACTAATAAGGTAAAATTGTGTAGTTAAGCTAAATAATAAGTTAAACTTCATCAACAAAAATTACAATATGTTGCAGTAATAGTTAATGTTTAATTAAAATAAATTAAATATTATATAATTGAGAATGTGTCTTTAATCATTTAGATATAAACTCATAGTAATAAATGAATGTAATAATAGATTAGAATTAGTTTTAAATCTGTTGTTTCGGAAAACAAGTGTAAGAAATGTTTAATACATTTCTTTGAGTGTATTAAAATTTTCTGTATTAAAAGTTTAATACAGTGTAAGAAATGTTCAAACAAAAAACACATTCATTAGGAATGAATGTGTTTTTTGTTTTTGTCAAAGATTAAATCAATTCTAAAAAAATTTATGGTCCCAAATAGTGGGTTTGAAAACCTCTGCATCAGATAATATTAGATTATTCAGATGAAGGCATGCTCCTGTGGTGTTATAGACCAAGTCTTTTGTGAGGTAGCGAGCCACCTCCGATTCAATGGGTTAACAGTTGACATAAAAACATTAATGACGCGGATATGTGGTCTAACTGACCATTTCAAACAATTTACCAATGTCAACTTTTTTCGTTCTTACAGTTGCGTATGATTTGATTATACAGCTACGTTTCAATCTTTGAACAAAGTAATACTACAAATAAAATCGGAATGTTTGATGACGTCGCTGCTAATGGTTTAGATTTGGTTTAGATTCTGGGCCGAAGGGATGTATATGGGGCCGTCCATAAATTACGTCACAAAAAATTAATGATTTTTAACCCCCCCCCCCCCCCCCCCCTCCTGTCACATGTTTGACTATACAAATTCTACTAAATATTGTTCTAATGTCACAATTCGTTGACACCCCCCCCCCCTCCTAACGTGTGACGTAATTTATGGATGGCCCCTATACTGTTTCGGGTCTAAGCGTGTGTGGTGATTTCATCATTATCGATTTCCATAACATAAGCTTTAGTTAGTAATTGTGGAAAAGTGAATTTCAATAAAGAAAATATTATTTTAGTTTTTATCGTTTCTTTTTTCAAGATTGAAATAAGTTTAAAATTTGTTTTTAATTCGGGCGAGAATTATTGTGTTCATCTTTTTATTTTAATATAATATTAACCTATTTCTTGATTCTTTCTTATATTAATTAATTCGCTTTTTTGAAGTAATTAAAGATTTTGAAGTTTTACTGATTATTAAGTTACAAATATTGCTAAAAAAACTAGAGGTCAAAATTATTAAAAAATATATTTGTACCAACTGAGGAATAAACTTTCAGATCACGATTCCCATAATAAACATGCTATATTTATTAGAGCTTTCTTATGAATTTGAATGAATAAATTAAATTTCGAAAAGATGCCACCCATATGCAAATCTACTATCTTGTCTACTCAAAGGACTGGCAAAGTCACAGAAATATTTTTTTATGTATTATTTCTGTGGGCAAGATAACCAGCAAAGGTTTTATAACAAATAAAGATTGTGATCAGTAATCATATGATGTAGTATCCAATTCTATTTTATCATGTTAGAAAGGCAATAATTATATTACGCACAGTACAATGATGTATTCATAAGATTTAATAGCCGAATGATTCGCTACCACTCACACACGCGCACTATTTTATAATAGATTTTACGCTTAATCGAATGCTTATACAAAAGGAGTTAGCACAGTTGTGCAGTAATCAGTATGACAAATAGTGACATTAAAAAATTAAGACACAAGAGTTATTTTTTACTATTATAAGTATTAGAAAATATTGCGTTAGATTTGATTCAAGAATTTGTTAAATATATATTAAATACTTATTTTCGTTAGCTTGTAATATGGTATCTATGGAAATTTTATTATTATAATAAAACTATTTATAATGCTAAAATATTTTTTGTTAGATATGGGTAATTATTGTCTACTATAGTTTATTATTTTATTTTATTAACATTATGTATATTTAAATAAACATTGAACTATGTATTTGCTTGTTGATTAATATTTATATTTTAAAGTATCACCCTTTTTATAATTAACTAAACAAAATTAGTTAAAATCGAAAGATATGTCTTACGTATATAAAATCTCCGTACTGCCTCTCTTCAACTGTGCAATTTATTTCTGCAAGTAACCATTACACTAAACATTTTCTAATTGACTTCAACTTGACACTTTTATTAGTATTAATAAAGTTCATTTTCGTTAGTAGGCCAACACAAAAGGTTTGTAACACCTGGCCCATAAAGATTGGACGTACAAAAGGTGTATAAACACCATAAATTAGCTGAAACGACGGTTGGTGACTTCTGCCTAAGGCTATTTGGTTTGACACGTGGGATGTTGCTTTTTTTTTCGTTAATCTGACTTTCGAATCTGGTGTGTGTTTCTGTAGATTTATTCGTTTTTATTATTCAAATTAAATACCAAAAAAAAACTTCATTTAACCTCGGTCGGTAACAATCATTCGTTTCAAAATATTACGTCTTCAGTTTTCTTTGTACACGTAAATTATAGCCTATTTCAAACCCCGTATGATGTAGCTACCCGTAGGTGAAAGAACTTTTAAAATCGGACCAGAAGTTTAGTTTAACAAACAAACAATAAAATCTTTCCTCTTTATATATAGTATAAAATAGTGCTACAAAATCAGCTATGCCATTCTGTAATAAAATTAGCCTCGTACTCGATATCGAGCATAACATGAAGGTTCGATGAAATAACACCTTTATTACTTTTTGAAATAGGTTTTATTTAATACAACTTCTATGCTGTGACAACGCTGTGGTAAACATCGACTTTTACACCGATTTTATTACAAAATATAATTACATAATAGCGCTGCAGGAACGACGGTTTTGTAATTAGTTTCTGCAACTTTTATTATATATGTAAACTCCAGAAATATTTGAAAGATTCTTTAATTTATTTTGTTACTGTGTGATTTGTGATAGTGTTTATGGGTAGATTTTTTTAAAATATATATGTGTAGTGGATCTACCAATGAAACGAAATTTCAAAAAAAAAATAGTTTTTTTATAAAAACTCCAATAAATCATGACTTTGTAGATTTTTCCTGATTCTCTATAATCCACATAAAATGCAATGGCGAACACTGCATCACCAGCATCAGTGGAAAGAGTATTTCCCACCTTTGGACTTCTGCTCATTCTACAATCAGAAACAGATCAAGAATGGAAAAGCCAGGAAAGTTGGTTCTTTTGTGTGATTTGTAATATATCCGGTATCTAAAATTAAAAAATTTGTTTATTTGTGTTATGAAGTAAGAAATAAAACATTTAGATTTAATCGGTGTCTCTCATTGTAAGCATTACTTAATTTATATCGTGATTTGTAAAGCTCGTTTCATGATTTAATCAATGTGATTTAATTATAAATGTCAACAGTTAACTCTGGTTTTAATACAGTTTGTTATTATTACTAGCTTAGTGGTCGAAATTAACCCACATCGGATAATTTATCTAGGGACAGAACACTAGCAATAATATGAAGAGTATATTGAAGGTATACTCTTCTTAGTATTGCCAAGTAAAATTTAACTATTCTACATTCTTATTCGGCTGCGTTAGTTTCGTAAAAAGGATTACTTTATTTCACTTAGTCACTTATATATAAAGATAAACTGTAAAACAAAGAAAGCATAAGTTAAATAATATTCAATTACATCTAACCCGTACCTGCTACTGGTGCTACGGACGGAGATGTACTAATTTTCATATATTCATACGAGACGGGGCTAATATAATCAACCAATGACGGCCATAATAAAAAAGTTTATCTAAACGATCTATAGGGGTGGTACGGGATGGACTATATGCTTAATGCTTTAATCACATACAGGCATTTAATTATACAGCGCACGGTTCGGCTACATTTTGGACTACTTTAGATTACGATGTAATTTCAAACATAAATTATATTTTTCAATATGTATTTGTAAAACATTAAATTTTGAAGCAATTAAATATCCATCTAAGTACCTACATTTATGAACGCATTGTACAAGATGGTGTTCACAAAAAATACTTCACACGAGTCCGAAAGTGATTCTTAGACGTGTATTGAAAAAAAGTCTATAAAAGCACTCTTGAGTTGACCAAAGCAAATTCTGTTGCCCACAATAGCACAAAGAAGGCATAATTGAAATCGACACTTCTCTATATAGCGTGACACTCGGACGGACAAAAACTCACTGTTCTATATGAGCTGGGGTAGCAAAAAATATTGACATCTGTTGTATGAGACATTCGCTGCGGTACGGTGTAATATGGTGAACAGAAAAAGTTCAATTATTTATAGACAACTATTTGTTATTGAAATATCTATTATTTATAATTATACTGTTTTATAAATAAAATTTAATTTAATAAAAATTATTTTTAATGAAAGATGTTTAAAAATCCAGCAGCCTCAGAGCAGCCCCCCCTCCTGTCACATGTTTATCTTATTCTACTAAATATTGTTCTAATGTCACAGTTCGTCGACCCCCCCCCCTCCTAAAGAGTGACGTAATTTATGGATGACTCCTAAATAATTATTAAAAAATCTAAAGTATATAATAGTTTCCGATCTAAGCTTTTTTAATAGTAGTGGAGGAGCAGATAAAAGGGGATCTACTCACTAAGAACTTTGGGCATGGCCTCAGTGGAAAGTGGATCCCCAGAACCCAGATACTACGTCTTCCGCCACGCCACTTTCAACCGAAGAAATATCTTAAATATTTCAGCTTATATCGCAAATGATAGAGACGATAGAAAAAGATAAAAAGTCCATTTGACTGTATTACAAGCAAAAATTCAAATCTGAGTGCTGATGGTAATATAATATATCGTCACAAAATAGTGTACAACACATACACATAGTTTTAAATGTAGCTATACAATTTTAGGTATATTCTACCAAAAGTCAGATATTACTTTCCAAAATTATCATAATATACCTATGGAGAAATAGGCTTTGAATGTTTGTTTCTGCATGAACAACTCGTTTCCAAAAATGTCTACTTCAATAAACTAATATCGCACATATTTTTGCCGACCGTATTGCACGAACTAGCAATAATTTGCGAGCAATTGAGCGTGAACCGCCCTTACCATTGTTAGCTATTGACTTGCGATGCCTTGTTAAGTTGCTAAACGAATATTCCCTTGGGCACCCAAATACACCGCTGCGTAATCCTAAATAGAGTCACTGATAAGTTTTTTTATAATTGAACTCGATGGTGCAATAGACAGTGCATTTGGTCAACCAATGAAACAATTGTTAAAAAATCAATCGTTATGTTGAAATCTGAATTCCATTCAGCTTGCAAAAGTTTTTATAGCAATAACAGTAGCCCATTTAGTAATTTTAGCTGCATTTTTTAAATAAAATTCAATATCGAAAAATGCGTTAGAACTGTAACTAAAAAGAAATATTATTCTTTACACATAAGTGGAATTGGTTTTGCTTTTTTTTTGCTATAAACCTGTTTTTGTTTTGCTTTAAACCTGTCAAATTTAGGAATTAAGAATACTTAAAGTCATTTAGCACTTTTTTCTTCTCAGTATAACAACTAGTAGGTAAATAAAACTATATTCTATCATATGCAACTACAAAAGAGATCTTTAAATAAACCCAAATTATAATTGGACGTTTCAGTTTAGAAGAGTGGTATAAGAGAATCGATACCATTGTTACACGACTGTGTAACAGACGTTCCGCAAATCGTGTTAGTGTGAAATGTTTTTATTTAATCACCCCGTGTGTCAGGGGCCGATTTGGGAGTCAATTTCACGACTATTCTAGCCATATTACGATCGCTTTCGAGAATCGATCTTTGTGAGTACCGCAGTTAACGGTGACGTAGTAATCTGTGACTTAATTATGATTACGATTCGTGGAATGCGGTCTGTTTAATGATTTGCCCTAGTTTTTGTTTTTCAAAATAAAATAAGCGGTAAATGTAAAGTTAATGAACATATTATGGAGGAGGTTTTAGTTAGCGACAACTTGTAGGGTTCATCATCATCATCAGCCCTTTTACGTCCCCACTGCAGGGGCTCAGGCCTTCCTTGTGGATGGTTAAGGAGGATGGGCCATGACCCTCCACGCTGGCCCAATGCGGATTGGAGGGTATAGACGACTGCAAATGCAACCGGGACCAACGGCTTAGCGAGCCTTCCGAAGCACGGAGTAGCTCGAGATAATAATTTTTTGGTCACCCATCCCGTGACCGACCCTTGCGAAAGTTGCTTAACAATAACGATCGTGGGCTGCGGCGCTTATCCACTACGCCACCGAGCTACTCTTTACTTGTAGGGTTATGTAGTTTCAATATTTACCTAATATCGCACATATTTATATGTGATGACAATGCCATAAGATCTTAATGGACATAAGTAATTAAACGAAACAACCCCGTCGTTATATTCGTCAGTACAAGATCTTTAAAGCTCAATGAAGCTGATCTGATGATGGAGTCATAAAGTAACAATGTCAACCAATGAAAGGGCTCGTTTTTTTCTGTGTATTTGTATTCAAAGTTCTTTATTATACATTAATTTTGTTGTTAGATAATATGCGTATTTTGTTATGTCTCGACAAGGCCTCATAATGGAACCATAAGAGCTTTGTAATAAAGAAAATTAACTTTTCTATATTGTCTCGAGTCTGGGTGTTGTAGTATCATCATTGTCTCAGATGTTTCATAATACGGGGGTTTTAGCTACTCATCTTGGAATCTGATCAATGTATATAATGTTGTCTAATATTTATTTCAAATTATCTGTTAGTTGAAACGCTAAAAGTTCTATATTGTCTTAACGGTTAACTTGACTGACATTTGTATAATATTTTTTTTGTTATTACAACTGATACTAGAAAATCCATTTAATACTACAGCAGTGACCATCATGAACGTTCTTAAATAGGTTAAAGTACTGACTCAAAAAACGTAATGCACATTTAAAAATTCCCCATAAGTTATTACTTAATTCCGCTTACACTTAAACGGGTCTGATCTACATCAGAACAATGAGACGACAAATCGCCGCTTTACAAATAAAATTGCCGAAAAACCCGTTCGAGATAACAACCGTGTACCACAAGAGATAGTTTAAAACGTAAGTATGTAAGTTGACCATGTTATAATAATAAAAAAATAATATATATTGCCTGTATTTATTTCATTCAATAGTTCCAAGACTCTTAAGAATTTACTTACAATGAGTTGTTTCAATATTTTTTAATTTGATTTAACAATTTTTTAACACTCACTGTTAATTATTAGGTAAGCTGACTACTTCAACCATTTCTTTTCAAACGAATGGAAGACATTTAAAATTAGAGCTCTTTATATTTATTGTTATAACTAAATTTTTGTATTTGGATTATTGTTATATTACTGATTATTCTAAAGGAAATTAAAGAAAGTAAGACACGCACAATTTTATAACCCACAATAAATTACACACAAATAATATCGAGCAAAACTTTAGGTGTATCATTCATAACACAAGGTAAGCCACTTTGCGCAAGTAAGTATATTAACCAAAAATCCATGAACATCACAAATAAACACAGATTTTTATCATTCGTCACCTCAAATAGTAAGAGGTTGCCTAAAAGTCAGTTTTCTTCATGAAAGTAAATATTTAAGGTAACTGAATAGATTATCTTTAACCATTTTCACGAACTGTTTATGAATAGTTTTAGTTTGACATATTATTTCTTATAACATACCAGGCCTCTGTTTGCGGCTTCGCCTGCGTCTAGTTTTCATACTGCATAGTCTTCACAGTTCAGAAATGAGAAATATCTACATAAACTTCACGCCACTATTTCACCCCCTTTTCTAAAATCTTAGTACTTACTTATATCATGAAAGGACCCCTGTAACAAATTTCAAGTGTCTAGGTGCAGTAGTTTCGGCTTTGCTTTGATGTCTAAGTCAGTCAGGTTTGCCTTATACAGTTACGATTTTTTTAATCAAAGACTGTCCTACAGAATTCTCATGCATGGTCACAGTGCTTGGACTCGGTAGTGTTTCCCCAGTGAATTGTCAACTTTGCCGTAAAAAGCATTTTTTGGTCTAATAGCGGCCATAAAGTAGTGGTATAGCGATGGCGGATAGCGCTCCGTGTAACGTGTTCCACCGTTTTGTGTCAGAAATGAGAATGGCCTTTGACTTGTAAAGGTCGAGTTACATACGTGTCTTAATAATATTAAATTATCTAAATAAAATGTGACAATATACAAATATGTATTGTTAAATATAAAAATCCACTATTTCAATGTTTATTCAAGTCAAAATAGCCATTCAGAGTTCCTTTCTCTAGTTTTTCTCATACTTTTATGGAAAGTAAATTTAAATAGTTATTATTAATATGAACGGTGTTTTGAACTTTATCTTAAAAAGATTTGCAAAAAAGAAGTATTACAGAGATCATGTAAGTTAGTGGCGTCTATAAAGGTTCACGTTCGACTGCAGGACTATTTCCAATGAAAACTAAAAAGCTAAGAGCTGGTGAGTTTCTTAATTGTTCTTCGTATCAGCTAAAAGAACTCCTGAACGAGTGGTTGAAGTAATGAAAAGTACTTTTAATAAGTTCATTTGAATAAAGATTCTTTTGACTTTGATAAAACTCATTTAAACTCTGACTAGCGCTTGGATGAATGTTAAAAATCCCATTGAGTTATTCATGACCACACCAATTTTACCAAGAAACGTGTTTCAGATAATTGTGTGCATTATCATTTTTATTCGACGACAACAAAAATAACAGAACGAGGATTACATTTAAACTATTAACATAAATTTGAAAAGTACAAGTGTGTAAACCACACGTAAAGAGAATCGTATAATAAAATAGTCTCTCAATTTATTCTTCACTTCATTTAATTTTTATGAAAGTGACTTCATTTGTGTTATAACCACATAAACGTTGGACTACTGGAAATTAAAATATAAACTACAGGAACTCCAAATAAAAATAACCTTTTGTCATAAATTAAATTGAGTGAGAAAGCTAATTTAAAAAACAGCGATAGTATTATTAGATTGTGTTGTATCTGTTTTTTAATATGAATATAACACACTTGATATGTGTGTGAGCAGATTCCTTTGTCTTTTCATCTAAGTAAATAACACCCAAAAAAAATATATCTATATAAAAAAATCATTTATAATTACAATATTTTAACTTACATATTATAAATCTAAAGTTTTAGTGGTGGCATTATCGTTTATAGGAACTACAGATATTCAAATTAGTTAAATGCTCGAATTGATTCCAATTCTCAGAATGAAAGTTAGAAATTTAATTGCGTATCACAGTGGACTGTTATCCTTAGTATATATATTAATACCATTACACACTTACAGCTATTATATAGATGGTGTTAAGCTATAAATTATTATGTGCTTATTAAAATGATCTCAGAATAAGGTAAATCCATAGATCATGTATATCTCTAAATATAAGTAGAAGTCAGATTAAATTACAGAAATATGAATTTTAAATTAAATAATTATTCATTTTAATATGCTGGAGCAATAAACCTTTCTGTCCTGAAAATGAACAATTAACTATACTTTTAGTGTACTAGATTTTAACTTCACTCGAGGAAGCTATTCCTGTGGTGTAAAATGTTTTAAAGTCGATCCATATCTTGTTATATAAAAATAAAACAAACATCGTTCTTCCTAAAAAATGCGGTGATTTGTAAGTGCTATTGACATTTTTTTTCTATAGTCTGTTCAGTTTCCAATTTTTTCCAAGATAATATAATTTTATTTATTAATTTTGAAACATATCATTTGATGTACCCAACCTTTTTCAATTGTGATTCAATTCATGCTCACATAATAGGTAGCCACTAAATTGTAGCGCGTGCCGAGAATCAAACCCACTAATGGTCATGACTACACAGTAGGTGCTATTCCAGTTCGGGATTATACTTTTATAACATTTCTTAAAAACCATAAAACAGTTCATTTGCATTACTTAAAACGTTTAGTAGAATCGAAATTTAAGGCGATTAACAATTGAACAAAGGAACAAGTTAAAAGAATTACCAAGCAAAATTAATGTTTTCGATCCCGACTATAGTCGTACTTATTGATGTTTTAACAATTATTATTTAATATATATATAATATATCTTATAATTGTTCGGTATATTATGTATAAGTATAAATTAAAATTAAATATCATATAGGTACACATAAATTTACTATTACTATTGAACCTCAATAAAAACGTAATAGGTTTTTTACATACTTAATATGTTATATAAAAAAACTGCTCTCAATTTTTTTAAGTGAGTTTATTTCATGAAGCTGTAATTAGCCTTTCAACCTTGCAACTTACGTAATTCAGTCCTTAATTTCCAACACTTTATATAATCATTTTTTTGCGATAAAAACCTCTAAGTACCTATAACTAACCTATGTCCTTCCAAATGGTCTACTTTATTTGTGTACCAAATTTCATTAAAATTTATCGAGTACCTAATCAAGGTAACATAGTACTTTGGTCACCCTACAAAATCGATTGGCCTGGGTATAGTCGGGTAAATCGTCAAACATTAAGCATCGAACGACATCGCGGATGATAGAAAGTCAAATCAAGTAATAGCAACATATTTTGATATACCCGGGCAGATCTCGATCGGCCCAATTCAACGATTGGCCAATGAAATGGTATACATACAACTTTTGTACGGCTGGTTTGTGAGACTACATTAAAGGACGCGAGGCGCCGGCGCTGGGGTCTTGCTGAACAAGTTCATTTCTATTTTTTTTTCTCTTTATTTATAATGTAGGTATTGCTCTGGTAATGGCGTGGTTTTTGTAAATGTCATTACTCCTATTAGAGCTGGTGAGTTTCTTGCTCGTTCTTCTTATCAGCCAAAAGACGTCCTGAACGAGTGGTAGGGAAAAAAATGTTGGACGATTCAAAAGTACTTTTAAGAAGTCTATTTGAATAAAGATTATTTTGACTTGACTTGACTTGACGACACTTTGACTAGTGAATCAAAATGATTCAGAACACACGGGTTATCACTACTTGAGCTACAAACCTATCTGTAACACAGATAACATAATAATATTCCAATGGATAGCTTGGATGCAGGACAATGCCTAGAAGAAAAAAAAATAGAAACACATGGCGAAAACGGTGGTGGGTGCTACAAGTTCTAAGTGAGATTGGATGTTAGCGACTCTAGACGCAGCCGATTTTTAACAGAGGTAACTGCCAAAAATATATGAATACAACTTTTCAAAGCTCGCTTTCATTAGCTTTAATATAAATAAAAGCTCGCTTAGGACTTAGAGCGGGAGCGCTCGAGATGATCCATTTTTAATAATTTCATAGGTAAATATCAACGTAACGCAAACCACTATGTTTTCGAAATGATCTTAATGCAAGTGCATGCTACAAATAAATCACAACAAGCAAAACAATGAGTTCATTAAACATATCCCGACAATACCTATCTTTAGAACAAAGAAAACATTCTTATAAATATCACTAAATTATTCAATAGGAATCACTAAATTATCGATCCTCATTGGCCACACCGCTTCTGAGAAAACTAAATTGGCCATTGTTATTTCAAGTACTTCCATATTAACCAATAACGCGTCTCCAAATATCCTGCTAGAAGAGCGGTGGAGATTTCAAATTGTTTCATTTGAAATTATTGAATATGCGAGCCTGTTACGATGCGAATTCTATATTCGTGATGATGATTTTGTATCCTTAACACGTTAGAAGTTAGACTCAAAATTGATTGTAAAGTTTGTTGTAATCTAAAATTCTATTGTGTAGATAGTCCGACAAATAATTATTACTATAGAAAAGTCTATATCAACATTTTTCAAATTCAAATCGCATCGCAGATCTTTTTATTTGATTATAATGCTGCTGATGATGCTTAGTGTAGGGAGAAACACGTGTGGGGTTATTGAGAGATGCTTTCCTATGTCAATTGTATCAGCTACAATATTCTGTTACAAAACAGCATCAAACTTGACTTTGAGCTCAGCGTTGTCATGGCATAGAGATTCAATGAAATAAAACCTTTATTACCTACTTTTTCGAATAGGTTTTATTTTATTGAACCTCCACACGAGGACAATGTTAAGCCAGATTTACAATATAATAGCACCACAGGAAGTAAGTGAGTAAGTATCTTATGTAATATAATTTTATTTGTGGAAGTCATAGTAATGTTATCATTATTAAAATTGTGAGCATTAACATACAATTGTATTGAATATTTCCACACAACTCATTTACGAAGAAGCGAGAAGTATGGGCGCTTGAAAAAAAACTGCGTTACTGCAATGGCAAAGTAAATACAATCAAAGGATATTTTTTTAACATATATTCGGCTCATATGTACGAGAAATATCTCGGTCGAGTGTCGGGCAGATCTTGTAGGAGGTAGTTATTATAATATTAACCCCATAAATTGAAAACACCGATTTAACACAACTGATGCAAATAAAATCTCATGATAAAGAGTAAGAAATTCCTCCATCAAAATGCTTATTCAGTAAGTGCCCGACAATATTAATAAGAAAAACTAAAAATACATATTTGAATATAAATAGCAATCAACTTGAATTGATGTAAAATTATTTTACTGCCACCATTCAAATTAAGCTTCCAAAGGTGCACCATAAAGATACAGGCTCCATAATAAGCGCATAGAATAACATTTGATAATTCTAAAATTGTAAATTAAGTCAATGGCTACTGAGAGGCTACGGTCCATGTTCCAGTTAAAGATATACGTTATAAAGACATGTTTTATTCTGGTTATCGCTTGTCAAGAAACTTCTTTTGCTAGTAAGCTCTGATTTTACTGCTCAGACGATGTCTTGAATTATCTGCTAGTCTGCCTTTTAAGTTTGTTTTTAGATTTTTATAATGGCAGATTATAAAATGCAGTTTATTTTTAAAACCACTATCTAATATGCTCGGTTTTGAATGCTCGAGTTAATAAAAAAACAATAAGGAAATCTTTTGATTGCAGTTTTGCGATCGGCTGACCGTCAGTTGGAATATAAGATTGTGATGGTAATTGTTTTAGTTTTTGAGGTTTCAAAAAAATGTTACTTATCATCAGACAACACTCAATAAATAAAAATAAACAAACTTTGTCGATTATTTGTTTATTTATTTCTTTGCTATTATTACATAAAATTTACGGTAAATTAATTTGTTTTAAAGCTATAAACGTTATCTTAAGAGGATATAAAGCCTTATAAAAATTCCTAATAAAGACATTACAGTGCAACAGTAGTCCGAGCAGCGGACCCCATACGGAGACAACAAAATAATATATTTATAAAAATTCCACAGTCAACTATAAAACCGCCATTTTGTTTTTAAGTCTGAATAGCAAATGAGGCTGTAAATGACGTTATGTTTAAATAGAATTCTCAAATTTGTTGAGTTCGTAAATTATGGTACTCTGCGTTTTGTTGTTTTATCAAAGATAGCAAAATGTTGTCATCAAAACTAAGATTTGTATACATTTATTTTTCAGTCAATGAAATGTAGTTTCTACGGCCATTTATAAATAAGAGGTTCGTATAATTAACTCTTTTATATTGAACAATATGTCAAAATAATCAATAAAAGATTTTTTATATATTATAAAAGTTATATATAATAATAAGTAATAATTATAGGTATTAAGAAATAGATGGCGACTGTGTATTTATTTGAATAATCGTTTGTTTGTATTCATTAAGCTCCGAAACTTCTGGACCAATTTACCGACCGACCTACGGGGGCAAAGTTGCTGAAATAACTAGTTTTTCATATTATATTGTATATAAATATAATGTTGCCAGACTATCACACCACAGATTAACACACAAGTGTTTGACTATTGAAATAGTTTAACTTATTATATTATAACATTTAAGTTACCATTAATTGACAAGTCGCGTCAGTGTCATTATACTAAAAGACGTATCGCTTTGATCGAAGAACAAAAGTTTATTTTAAAACTAAACATGAAACAAATCCATAATTGAATATTTTAATATTGCATAATTTTATAGAATAGAACCTAAACTTTGAAATTTTATACGTAACACGCTACATATTAAATGCTTTACCTAATATTTCCCAATTACCATAATTATCTCTCGATCGTC
The DNA here is from genome assembly GCA_918026875.4 of Diatraea saccharalis. Taxonomy (NCBI): domain Eukaryota; kingdom Metazoa; phylum Arthropoda; class Insecta; order Lepidoptera; family Crambidae; genus Diatraea; species Diatraea saccharalis. The sequence continues at coordinate 1,652,791 of OU893338.1, forward strand.
GTCTCTCTTATCGTGTTTATACAAATTACGTCGGTTTATTACTCTATGTAAATGCAGATTAGAAGATAAATAAGTTAAAATTACGACCGGGGCACATTATTTTTTTTATAGTTCATTGAATTAATGTTTAATATTGGTTTTTAATTTTAATAGTAAAGTAAGCAAATGGAATGCTAAAACTATGTATTTGTTTTATTTTTAAATTGTTATCGAACGCATGTAGCTTGTTCAAATAGAATTCCGTCATTTTTCCCTTACGTCACAGCAGCTGAATGAAACATTCAGTTTAAGAAAAATTTAAAAAAAAATTGTAGAAATTCGTGAACACATCAAAATTAATATCAATAAATATCGCATAAGCACAAATCATATCCCGAATTGTAGCTAAAGACAAGTTCTTTAGCTACATTATGAATATCTGAAATATCGTAGGTAATACAACGCCCGGACCCAAGATAAATATTAATTTTCCACATTACTCGACCGGAAATCTAACAGCAGGCGTCGGATTGCGACACCTCTAAACTAACACGCAAACCACTTGGCTACAGAGTTTTTCGAATATAGCTACATTCAATCACACATACAATTTTCCCTTCTTCGAAGTCGGTTAACAAAAATGTTTAACTTTCTAAACGTCGCCTTATATGGTGTTTAGTCAAACTAAATGTGTTTATTACCTCATGTTAATGGAGATTAGCGACATCATTATGTATAAATCGGACACCACGCAACGAGAAAAAACATAAATCTTAGAACAACACGACTATAATAGTTTGATAAATTGGAAAATACACACCAAATTTATAATTCATTTTGTTCTGACGCCTACAATTTTCTAAACTAGTGAACGTCCATTTAAGAATAAAAGGTATTCAAAATATCAATAAACTAAACCCTAAATCTAGCTTTTGCATTTTCTCTTGTCAATCTGCGTTTTCAATTCTTTATTTTAACAATTAACAACAGAAGTAGGTAACCCTACTCATTGCATTATGGTACATACATAGAAGTATCATGCGACAATAGAATAACGTTATAAGTAGTACCAGCAAGAAACAGGGAAACCGAAGTTAAAATGGTCTGAGCAACTCTTGGGTGCCAGAGTAGGGTTGCCAACTCTCGCGGATTTCCGGGATTCTCCTGAAAAAGTTATTACCTTAAAAAATCTCCCGGTTTCAGGAACGCAGCTAAAACCTCCCGGACTTGCGACTGATCTTTGACTTATTTGACGAATTTGATGACATTTTTTTTGCAAATAAAGTGAGTATTTTAACAATGGACGAAGAAATTAGCTGGTATGTTCTCAGAATGTACGAATTAATGAGGACAAATTACATAATCATTGCTGTTTATTGCGAGAAGTAATTAAAGTTGTGTATGCTTAAGAAGATACCAAACAAATAGAAAAGCTGGTAACATTACTTCTATCAATTCCTGCGAACGGGATTTTAATGTAGTAAATGAACTGTGATCAGAAAGTCGCAATCGGCTGAATGAAAGACATATAAAGTCTGAAGTATATAAGTGTTTACTAATTTCAATTACACATGTAAAGAATTCTATAATTTTATTTGCAATCAAAAGTTTACAAGCTGCTCTGTTAGTATAAAAAATACAAGTTTTTAAATAAAAATAAAATTTTGATTTACATTAATTTTTTACTTCCCAGATTTCTAACCAATCGAGTTGGCAACTCTATGCGTGAGACGACCAGAAGTGCTACCGCCTTACTCTCTAGCCTTAGGATACGACATTTTAGCAACGTTATGGCGATATTTTATTACTTCTCTTTGATAGAAAAACCGACTAAGTTAGTCTCAAATCCACTAATAACTATTCATTATCATTCATTTGTCGTATCAAAGTAGTAAAACGTCATATATCAGTGAGATGTCGTATCCTATGGCTAGAGAGATAAGCGGTAGCAGTTCTGCTTATCTCACGCATAGGGTTGCCAACTCGGTTGATTAGAAGCAAACTGAGGGAAGTAATATTACTAAATACCGAGTGTGACGAGAAAATTAGCACAAATGTTTTCTAAATCACCGTTTTAGAATGAATAACATAAAACTTATTGATACTAGTGGAATTTAGCTGATACAATATCCCGTTTGTGGTCAAATTTCAATTAAAACATCACAATATGTTAACCAAATGTCTTTGTTTTGAAATGGGGAATCTTTCAACTAATTTAAATGTTTTCTGTTTAAACACACATTCTCAAAATCATCCCCTAAAAATCATTGGGAATGAATTATTAGTTTTTAGAACGCTATAAAAATATTAATAGCACATCTCGTTTCTCACAGATAAGAAAGAACTATCTTGTATTATTAACCACCTTCTTATTTCTTGATAATAAGAAATGTTTTGGCAACTACCGCGTGTTTTTGTTTCAATAAAATATTCAGACATATTGATTTTGTTGACTAAATAAGATTAACACAAAAATGACAAATCATTCAAGCTTTCGTTAAACGATGCCGTTAGATAGCATGTTTAGCATGGGTTTTATATATAATTATAATATATAATTAACGGGAGTCAAATTGGTTACTCATTACCATATATATCTATAAATATTTCATGAAAACTACTCTTGGATGGTTCTATTATTTCTGTCCGCCTTACCTATTAAATAAATCTATAGAGGCTGTGAATTTATTCACATCTAGTTTATCATTCAGGTTTAATTTCCAACCATGTAAACAAGCTCTTTACTTCTACTGACCATAACACAAGCGCTTTAGCTTACATGTCTTTCTTATGTACTACACTTAACCGCTTTTAGTAATCACTTCGAGTAGGAATCAAGTCACAAGTTTTCGCAAACAGAATTCAAGTTTGTTCCTCTATAATTAAATAATCTATATTCAAACAAAATAAAATCACTCAAATTATCCAACGTGACCACAGTTATGACATTTCCTTACCGCAGGAAAATATTAAAAACCATTTTATTAACATATTTATCCACTGTGACGCTCATAAAAATATTTAATGCCCATTAGTAAGACATAAAATGCCATTAATTATACAAACAGCCGAAACGGACTGTCTATTTCGAGGTGGATTTCGTAAAAATAATTGTTTTAGAATAATATCACAAAAAAAGATTTAAAGAAACTGCTACCTAATAACCAAAGGTCGGAATTAGGTAGAGTTATTTATGTACTTGCATCGAAATGTATATATTAATGTGGACCTTCCCGGGATTTCTAATGGACAGTCTTGGACATCTTTGGACATCCGATGTCATTGATGTAAGTTTGGCAACGTCGTGCGTGCAGTAGTTTAAATTGTGTAAAAGTAAATAAAAAGTTATTTAAAAAATCACGGGATTTTTTCTGCTCTTTAAAATTAATCTTGGGATTTGAGGCATATCCACTTTATTCTTTCGCTGTATGAAATCAGTGTAAGTACATGAATAACTCTACCTAATTCCGACCACTGCTAATAACTGATCATTAAAAAAAATAAATCAAAATCGAAAGCTTGTTCAAGTGACGTTTAATTATAGTCCGAGACGTGCTTAACTAGTCAATTCAGAAAGCGAATGTAAAACTTGCAAATTAATATCAGGAAAACGATATTGAAATTCACCTTTACTGTCGACAATCTGCCATCAGAATTATTTTTAAATTGTTAATATTATTCTCTATTTCTTTTATCGTGATGAATGTGCTACGCGGAGGAATTAGAATAATTTTATATTTTTTATTAGTTCAATCTGACACTTTAGATGTCATGCTAATGATGGCAAACTTAATTCCTGTTATAAATAATAATTTAAATTACTATATCATATAAAATATTCGTAAACAAGTTTAGAATTGTTTCATAATACATTATTATTTATTGAGAAGTATGTTATTTTAAATTAGAATATATTATGGGAAGTGTTAGAAAGAATTTTTAAGAGTTTCAATAAAATATCAATATAACTGTAATGTAAATAAATTATTGAGTTTATATTATTATTAGAAAAAAATGACACCATGAAAAATTTTCGTAGAATAAATGTTTTAATTTGTTCAAATGATTTAAACTTAATACATATTTTTCCTGAAATATTCGGTTTCGGCACAAACGTCCATTAAAGTTTAAAGGCGCCTTTAAGCTCTAATGAATGTCAAATTTGTAAGGATAATGGCGCTTTAAACTAGTGACAATTTTATATATGTGCAACTGTAAGTAACAATAATTACAAAGTCTTCTTCCTCTGCTAAGTATTTTTAAGCCAGTCGACTATTGATCTGCTAAATATTTCCTTGTTGTTTCTTTATTAATAAGTTGGTATACTATCTCTCCATATATAGAGCAAGCGAAAGAACAGGCATGACCCGAAATATTATGAAAAATATTCCCAGAATTCGAGCTCCACGACACACGTTACAAACGTCTACCGAACCCGGCTGCTAGCACTAACGACTAATGAAAATGGCCTTTTAAACTTGACACCTAAGCATAATATTAAATTTAACGGTTTCATACATTCTGTATGATAAACATTGTTATTTTTATAATAGCCCTATAGTTTTACACCGGGGACAAACTGAGTCATCGAGTTCCTAGAATCGGGACATTTTTTTTATTTGTTAAGATCCGCTAAAACAACTTAAATGCCTTATCAACGTATCGGATGACATTTTGTAACATTGATGTAAGAAAATTTTGTTTTTTGTCGATAAACAAATTCATCTAAAAGATTTATTTGTGATTTACAAATTAAGTATTATATTAGATAAATAAATAGGCATATATTCTAATCGTTGAAAATGTAGTTTACAGTCCGAAATTTTAATTTATTTAAGTACAGACTCTGTGGTTTGTAATCATTTAAAAAATATATGTATATTAATTAAAAATTTGCTTAAAAATTCACCAGACCCAGATACCCAGGTTACATTGTTATAGTTAATACAGTTAATGGGAAATGTTTATACATACGTAATTTTCATATTTAAGAGTTTAAAATGGCTCAGCGTAAGGTGTCAGCCATAAAAATATCACTTGTAAATAAGATCAAATGAACTGCAATACTTTTGTATTTTTATGGACAATCTTAACGGTAGAAATTCTGATACACATAATATAGTTTTAAACCGGTTAAACTGCGATTTTCCATTCTGTTAATAAACTTTACTCATATTTAAAAGAGCTAAAGTTTCTGAGTTTGTTTGTAGCGGGGGTAATAATAGGAAATACTAATAAAATTATTTCACCTACGGGAATATACATTATAATCCTGTGTTATAATCGGATGACATAGGCTATAATTTAATACGAAATCGCGGGAAAAATAAACATTCCATTACATTTTTTACAAATTAAAATACAAAAGAATGTTTATTTTTATTTATTGTATTTTAACTATTTTAACTATGTGTATTTTAACTAGCAAAATGTTTTACAACCTTTTGTTACCGATAATCTTTTTCAAAGATTAATATTTTAATTTTTCCATACCTACGTTTTACGAGATACCTAGAAGACAATCGTATTAAAACGAAATACCTTATTCAAATCTTCTCAGATCTATAACAGAAACTATGTTGTGAACAATGAATAAACTATTGCCAACCCACACTTCTCCTACACAACACTATCAAACGAAACCATTAAAATCAAATTCAACCTTATCTCCATTAATTTAAAGAGTATGTTGCCCTTAAAAAACAACGTTGTCAAAGTAACATTATCGTTTAGGAGTGATAAATGTCGTTCCCGGTACGAATAAAATACAAATCTGTTAAAATCTCCCTTAGTATAAATGACTGCGTACAATATTGGATGCACTGGTTGTATCAATCCTTATCTCAATACTTATCTGTACGGTTTTAGTTTTATTATTTTCTCGCCTCTGTGTTTCCTAATAAATGTATTCGAATATGTAGTTACATTTGTATGGTAAAAACACTATAAAAAAATACAAGCAAGAATAAAATCCATGGTTTCTACTTTGAATAAATAAAATAAATACTTACTTATTGTCTAAGCTTTTATGACTGTGCTTGACTGCTAAGTAATTTTATTCTATTTTAATTTATACAATCTGTAAAACGACCTGTTTAACAGATAATGTTTTAAGTGCAAATCAAAACAATTACTTGCAACTCCAAATCAGTTTTATTCGTATAAACTTTTTCACATTCATATTTGCATTACGAATTTGTAAAACTCAAAAACAGTGGATTCATAATAAAACGTTATTGTTCTTAATACTAGAATATATAATATTATAGTTGCTTATTTTTATTTTAAGAAAATAATGCTTAAATGAGTTTGTGTTTTGTAAGAACAATATGATCGATTTGGAGCGGTTGGCTCAATCTACTTGTAATTTACTTTTATCAAATTAAATATGACTTCAAAGAATAGTTTGTAAATTTTTAAAATGATTTTTAACCACAGATTAAATAGAGAATAATAGAATAGATTGTCGTTGAGTCGCCACCTAATTAATTTATAATATTGTAACTGTAATTTTACTAATAATATATTAATCTTCTAGTTATGTGGTACATAGTTTTTCATGCGACATGTTTGTAAATATTTTGTCCGGATGAAAGATTATGGAGTCAAATGGCGACAATTGGTCTAATAAAATAGGATGGAACTTCTATCGTTTAATTTAATATATAGTCACCAAATCTTGGCCTGATTTCTTTTTGTTTTAAACGCCTCCGAAGCCGAATGATTCGCACACCGGTTTCAAGGTGTTGCTATCTCTGAGGCCCCGGTTCGATTTCCGGTCAGGTCAATGTAAAAATGGACCTTTCTATTGTTTAGGGTCTGGGTGTTGTGGTACCTTCGTTGTCTCAGATACTCCATAATAGGGGAGCTTTAGCTACTCATCTTGATGTGATGTTGTCTAATATTTATTTATAAATATTATGAAGTTTTATTTCAAAATAAAATTACTTTTTTAAATAATTCTTAACGATTGAAAAAGAATTTGGTACAATAATTCGAAAATGGTTTAATTAGTTAAACGCATTTTTTCTAAGTCATAAGCATTTATCATAAAGTGAAACACTTTTAAAAAAAATCACCCGTTTTTCATACGGAATTCAAACGACTGCTGTCACCGATTGAGTTATCCGGCAAATGTCAATATAGCATTGTAAATGTTAAATTTATTGAAGCTAATAAGCAGGTATTGAACATTAATATAATTCAGTAATAAAGAACCTGGATTATACCATCCTTGTACACTGATGATTGTAATATTATCGGCAATCTCTGTGAATTCAACGGTAAACGTTAGCGCTCAGGTTCGGTTCCCCGCTGTGCCGGTAACTTACATCACTCACACCTTCCTTAGACGGATCCCCCATATATATTCAGCTATTACTGTAATCATATATACCTGTATTAATTAAGAAGATCGTTGTTTTCTATAGTCTACACATCGGAATTTAATTCTCTTATTTCAAATTACTAGCAATGATAATTAAAATACTTATTATTGTACATGAATAAATAAGAAATTTTAAATATTTAAACGGTCTCTAGTACGTAACTACTTCAGATACATCTAGGCTTGATATTTTTGATCCCTCAACTAACCTTGCAAGTAATAGCTCAAGTGAATAAAATTTTGGTCACCCATCCAATTACTGACCTTTGGGAAAGTTGCTTAGCTTCCATAATCGTTATTTTACACGGTTAAAATCGTTTAAATGTATAAAATAACGCTAATATAATTTAGAATATATACAAGTTTCTTGTCTTGATTGTAAGTACATTAAGGTGTGCACAGACGATCATCAGCCGGCCGGTGAATCCCGCGAACGGGGAGGGCACGGAGCGCGGGATCGAACACCCGCTGCGCCAGTAACTCACAACACTCACACTTCCCTCAATCTGGCGGAGCGGCGTGTACTATAACAACATGATCTTGATCCTTTCTGTTAAGGAAGAACATTTACATATCACGCTCTTATCTCGCCAGTATGTGCAAAATCATCGGTAACACAAAGCTCATATCACGATTATTTATTGATATACATGGCCAATAAAACGGTGCGCTGGTCTTTTTATAACTCAATACTTCATCCAAAGATTGTCTGGTAGAAATCGATGTTGGCGATAAGACCGCCAATTGCTACATCATATAAAAAACCTTGAAATTGTAAAAATGGTGTGACAATAAAGTATTATTATTATTATTACTTGCCTATCATTTACTCCAAGCGGTTTTTATCACTCACGAATTATGAACATCTGATACATCACGTAATCTTCTTCATGTTATATAAATTAACCTAATAAATGGTCAAAACGTTCACTCAAATTAATAACTTGTTCACTTTTAACAATACAAAACTGTAAAGCACTATTTATCAGCACAAAAAAAAAGTTTATTTTTCAAAATGTATTTTAAATGTATCAAAGCCGTGAGTCGTTCTACGCCTCGGTAATATATTGATGATGCTGTAACACCCTATTGTGATCTTTTGTTAGATTATGATAACCGAGATAACTTATTCTCAACTTAATATAAACGTCTGACAGCTAAGCTGGCATGCCTTGGTTACCGTCGGCTATTTGTTATAGTTAATTTAATTTATAAATAATAAAAAAATCATGGCTGTATAAAAATGATGTGTTGTTGTTCTATTAATGAATGATAAAAATGTCACCGCACCAGATGATATTTGAGTTTCAATTCATTGAAATCAAGTTCTGATAACAGCCCAATAAATTTGAAATAAAAATTTGATGTTATTGTTTCGCTTGTATATTTCAAAAGAGTTAATTAGATCAACAATTTCTAAACACGTTATCTTTATATCCCTTGACGTTAACTATCGTCGTCCCACAAACCCACAGCAAGTATCACTTTCAAGCTTAATCACTATGATAAAACCAAAGCAACATGATACTTTAACGCCTCCAAATAAAATAAATAACATCATTAAAAGCTATAAATTGAATGAGTCTTAAGCGTTAAAAATAACCATTTGTTTGTATAATACCGGCGATATTTTATTGTACGGAATGTGGATAACTCAATCTGGCACGTTGAAGCACGCAGAGGTATTAAACATGTATGTTGAGGATACCAATAAATAAAAAAACACTACTAGAGTCTTTTTCTACATTGACCCGGAACCTCATACCAAGTGATTGAAAATGATAAACTCGAAAGTTTATATGAACTTTGCGGGTCCACGAAATTTTAACCGATAGATATTGTAGTTTATATATTTTTTTAATAATGTTATATTTGGTGACTCAAGCACTAAATAAAAATTAAATAAAGTAAATATTTATAACAAGCAATAAGCATACAACAAGACGTTAACTTATAGACCGAAAAAAAGTAAGTTTTTTTTAATTAGTAACTAATGCTGATATTAATTTATTGATCTAATAAATAACAAAATACATTTAAATTATTACCGACTTCAATGACTTCCAGCTATGCAGCGCTGTCACAGCGTAAAAGTAGGTTTTATTCGATTGAATCTCTACCATATAACTTCGCTAAGCTGGACATCGAGTACGAAGCAGTTTTTATAACAGAATAGCACTCAATGTCAATGTTACTGACATAATAAAACTTTCTATTTAAATAAATTCAAATTAAGAGTCCAGCTATTCAACCCTAAGTGGTAACTAGAATCGAAATGTTTCAATTTGTAGTAAAAAACAATAACTACAAACGGCGCGGTGTCGCGTTACTGATGTATGTGGGTTGGATCCAGTAAAGTGTCAGTACAAGCCCTGATTATCATCAAGAACCGTTTAAGTCTCCACTTTTAAATTTAAGAACATGAATAGATGCTGCACAACCCTAGTCAAAAGTTTTCTTTTTTTATAAGCAAAAAAAATTTGAAACACTCTTTCGAAATAATTTTGGACGAAATTTATCGTGAAGATAATTTTAAAGTTTTACGTAATGCTGTAACAACTACAAATATACATTTTCAATTTTTATTTTAAATCATTCTCTAGTGTTATTAATTTTATAACCAGCCGCGAACTCCGCAATATTAAGCTGCAAGTTGTTTGAGACTGTATGTTCGGTAATGAAGGATAAATACAAAGCAAATTACTTTCTTTTGTGTTGTCATTTTATATATTTGAAAATATGCGTATTAATCCAAAAACCCATTGATTTAAAAATATTAAGTAGGATTTCTACTAAAACTACCGAGTTATTTACCACCTTCCCAAATACACTCAAGGATTTGCGAACACGAATAAATAAGCACAGATTATTTTAATTACATCCTGTAAAAAAATCACAAAAAAATGATGAAACCTTTAAAGAATTTCATTCGTTCAATAGACTGTGACTTATTATTTAGTACGTGCGGTTTTAGTACAGATAGAAAAAAAGCTTTTGAAACTTTGTAAAATTTTTATTGACATAAATAAAGTCAAAATTTAAACTATTTTCAATATGAAACTACACTTCCTTTAATTATTGAATCGTTCACAACCGATACAACGTAATCGGTTATATTACATAAAAGCAGGGTTTGAACCCTGAAATACATTGATGTATTTTTATTTATTAATTTGTAAAAATTCCTTCGATATTATCAATTTGAAACTGAATTTGTCGACATCTTTCCTTAGTTTAAAAATATAATAAGATCTTTTTTGTAAAAGATTTTGCTAACCGTACGAAACTTCTAATGTAGTGAAGTCACAAACGATGGCTTATATTGTCTTGATATGTGTGAGAATGGTATTAAGAGGATTTGGTGTGAATTGACCTTTCTTATTAAATATGACATGTTGGAATACATAACAATTTCACACGCTTTGTTGTACAATCAACAACATATTAGGTTAGTACTGATTTTTTTATCATGCACCTGAGACAGTCGGAGTTTTAAGTGATTTTGAGATACACAATATTCTCAAGTTTATTTTTAAGTCTTTAACAGCACGCATAAAGCTATAGAGAAAAAGAGACAGAATTGCGAGGTCACAGTTAATGAGACAGGTAGTATATTACACAAAATGAAACATATTTTTTTATCGATACCTCAAAAATGAATATTATAATATTTAGCTAAAACAACTCTGGTATTATCAAAAACCAGTCAAGAGCGAGTCGGACACGCGGGCAAATATTAAAGTTTAAGGACTGTTTCCTGTAATCTAAAAGTAAATAAGTATGTATTTTAATAAACATTGTAGGCGCAATAGTTTCGGATTATTTATTAATAACTATTGTTTATTAATAACTTCATTATCATTAACTGCTCTTGGATCATCGACATATAAATAAAGTCCTATTTCTACTCTAACTCAAGCTGCAATAGTTTTGAAGAAAACACGGGCTGTCACAAACAGACAACCGAGTTCCAATTTTTCTTTTCAGGTGAATAGAATAGAATAAATTTATTTGCAAGAAACATGGAAACATTATAGCTGGTTTGTTACAATAAGAGACACACATGTTTCACCAAAGTATGGCATGCAAAAATGTTTTTTAATTAATTTATCAATAAAAGTTAAACAATAAGAATTAGATAATTTCATATCACAAGTCAATCAAACAAAACAAGAATATTACAATTTTATAACATGACGGTCAATCAATATAAATCAATATAATGTCAGAATAAAAACGTGAATTATGTCATATTACTCGTAAATATAATGCGAATCCTGGAAGAAAAAAAATATCTCCAATTTTTTATTACATTAAAAAATTGACAAATACAATTTAAATTATATTACTGTTAATAATGATCATCACATCGAATGTTAAGTAAAATCTATTGTAATAACTGTCATTATTGTAATAACTGTTTTCCCGCAATTTACTTCCACGTAAATAGTTATATGTTCGGAATATATGAACTATTTTTAACTTATAAATGTTTAATTAAATAAATTTTATGACACTAATTTGCAAAATATTACGCTTCGATAACTTGAAAAAGTAAGAAAAATTTACTAAAATACAAATGGCATTAAATTAGTTACATAAAATGTTATAACTTTCATTATAACGTCTATAAACATAAACGCACAAATAACAAAGATATTACAAAGATTGGCCAAAGGCCCATACGTTTTTTGCTACCGCACCGTGTGACGTCACTTAGTGCTTTGAATTTTTAGGGAGAGTTTTCGATTGACTAGCAGCAGTTCAATCAAATTAAATCAGATATTTATTGATTATTTATTTTTAAAATTAAAAAAAAATTGCCTATTATTACCAAGAATTTAAAAAATCTAAAGGCTAATTCTGATTAATTCATTTCGTTTGAATAATTTTAGAGTAATTATTTATTGTTTGAATTTAATTTGTGATCATTGATTTAATTTATTGAAATTGTATATTTCTTAATTCTTAATACTATTAAATTATATTCCAAATGCTCAATTTTGAAAACTGTAAAGTTAAATTGTAAAAAATAATACGTTAGTTATTATAAAAGATACATGGTTATGATGTAATGAAATTGATTGTAATCTGTTATTTGTTGTAATAAAGAAAATAAAATAAATATGAGGTTCTATTGAGATGCGTTTATTACATAAACATTAGCAGAATTAGGCTGCTGCTTTCCTCTATAAAATATTTGTGTAGATTGACAAAAAATATGAAATGCTCTATTTCTATAAAGTAGGTACCAGAGTTTCATTGATGAATAAAATGTAACCCCCCTGACTTGTTTCAAAGTGTTCAAGGTCTTCGATTGGTTTCCCGAAGCATAAACGACGAAAGTTTGCTAAGTTCTGTCATGTCCGGCTAGTGGTGATACCTTCTTTATTTCGGATATCCAAGCAAGTAAATACAAGAACTTACGGTAATTAACTAAATGTGTGATTTATTACATATTGCTTGTAATTCTAATATTTTGGAGTGGAGAAAGGAGTTACTGTTATTCTGGCGGCGAGTCACAATAGATCTTTTAGGTCGCAGTGACTACAGTTCCTCAGGAAACTGCATAGCCCCTTAAAACAATAAATAATTATAATAATTCTAATATAAATATCAATCAACATAATATATATATATATATATATATATATATATATATTATGTTGATTATATGATATATATATATATATATATATATATATTTTATTTAAAGATAAATAATTCACGTATTATATCAAAACTACCGAGTCTAAAACCACATAAAATTTTAACTTTTAGGCCTAATTAATGCATACACAAAACATAACGTAAAATTAATGTGGATCCTGATAGATCGCTTCTCGGGTATCAATATCAAGTATACTTTGTCAAGTTAAATTCCTCTGTTCATAACTCCAAATCAAATTAATCACAGTAGGTACTATTTCAAAAACTATTTTTATTACAAATTATTATAACCATAAAACTCACATCCATTGAATGATATAAATTCCTATTTTTACCCGTGTAACCTAACACCAAACGTATCTAACATTTTGAATAAAGTCATTACTAGTGTTGGGATATATCTTATAAATATCCGTACATTGACAGAAATATGGATAATTAATACTATAATTTATGGATCACGATATTGATCCTATATATTCCATATTAATTTATCTGTCTTACAATGGATTTTAACAATATTGAAGGAATGACTGAAGACATTGTGCACTTTTGAAGGTCTGTCTAAACAGCAGTTCCTTCAGTTAAAATTAAATTGATTTAAAAAATTCTTTTGCTTTGGGAAGCTACATCTTTCATCAGGATGATATACTATTAATACTGCCACTATTAACTAGTTGTTCTATATTTAATGTTAATTTATCATTAAGTAGTTATGTGCAAATGTACTGAATAGGTGTTTTAAAATAGTCCTTTCTGTTAATAGGCGCAGACGTAAATGTGAGTCTACAGCCACTCCAAGCTGAAGAGTTGTGCTCGAGGGTGAGCACAAATCAGGAGAATAGTCTTGTTTGAGGGAGAGCACACGTCAGGAGAGGCCGTGGAAGATTCAAAGATTAGTACGTCATGTGACCAACTTATATAAATGTAGCTGCTTTTTTGACTGCCCAAATGCCAGCCTCCAGCTGAAGAGAAACTGTATGAGCAGTGTAATTTATTTATTAAGTGATTATGTAAAGTATATTCTTATAAATATGTGTATTTAGAAGTACTGTCTTTTGCTTGTAGAATTGTATTGTCAAATTAAAGGTAAATATGTGTAAATCTACAATTTCTTTATTTAGACATCTCTGTTTCTTATTTCTAACATAAATAAATTAATATGATGATAAGGTAATTAAAGTATTTTACAAAAAAATAACTTTTTCGTTACATCGTTAATGGAATACTACACATGCTTATATATATACAATTTTAAACTTTCCCGTGAAAATATTACAACAGTTAACTTCCTTAAGATATGAAATATTAAAAAATAATGTTTTTTATAACTGTAGATAATGTCCACTCAAAGCCAAAGTGCCCATACAAACGAGGGTCAAACTGAAAGTTCTTAGAACTGGCCACTTATAAACAATATAATAAAAAAATAATTCTAAAATTTGAAAATATAACTCTTTGCCAATATTACTGAGTATATATTTCATTCATTTGTCATTTGTTTTAGGATTGGCGGCAAATTAAAAATTGTCTGTGTCACGTCATCATGAATTTAACACGAGAAAATTTTCGTGCAATGATTTTTTATGACTTTCGATGTCATTTAAGTCAACAAGAAAGTTATGATAGACTACGATTGGCCTTTCACGATGAAGCCCCATCTCGTACGACTGTTTACAACTGGTTTAATGAGTTTAAACGTGGTCGCACTAATCTCACTGATGATTTACGTGAGGGACGGCTTTCTACGGCGACGACTGAAGATAACATCTGTGTTGTGCGGCGTATGATAGAGACTGACAAAAGAGTGACCTATCAACAGATTCGGACAAGCTTAGGCATCGGTATGAGTCAAGTGCACAAAATCCTCCACGAACATTTAGCGGTCAGGAAGCTTTGCGCCCGGTGGATACCTCATAATTTGACTGAGGCTCAAAAACTCCATCGTGTGGATTGGTGTCGTAAAATGATTGAAAGATTTAACGGAGGTGACTCAAATGCTGTGTTCGACATACTAACAGGTGACGAAAGCTGGATTTACTGTTATGATCCTAAAACCAAAAGACAATCTGCTCAGTGGGTGTTTCCTTTCGAGGAGTTGCCAACTAAAGTGAAGAGAGATCGAAGTGCGGGAAAAAAAATGGTGGCCTCGTTCTTTGGAAGGATAGGTCATTTTGCAACAATTGTGTTAGAGGATCAAAAAACAGTTTCTGCAGAATGGTACACTACCAATTGTTTGCCACTTGTCTTGGAAAAAGTTCGAGAGAAACGACCTCGCAGTAGGATCCTCCTTCACCACGACAACGCCTCGTCGCACACCACCAAGCGAACGATCGACTATTTGGCGACATCAAACGTTGAATTACTGGGTCACCCGCCGTATAGCCCCGACCTCGCGCCTTGTGATTTTTATTTATTTCCAAAAATTAAAGAAAAACTTAAAGGAAAGCGGTTTATGAATGCTGAAGAAGATATATCTTTTTTGGAATATACACAAAATAAATACACAATAATCCAAAAAATTAATAAAACATTATTGTTTCATTTATGCATTTTATGTAATAATTTTGAATTTTAAGTGTGCATATAATAAAATAGAAGTTTTATTTAAAAATAAAATCTATATTTAATAAAGTCAGATTTATTAATTTTATATATTTATATTATTAATAAACTTTTTTTATAATTTTAATAAATAGTTATGCATCTTAACAAAATAATTAGTTCCATTAGACATAACACATATAAATTGTAATTCTTATTTTTTTTTTCATTACACTAATACTGCGAAAGATTTTAGGTTTCTATGTTTTTTACCTACAATTTTAAACTGAAGAGCCTATGTACATTTGATATATGGATAATGCTAAACCAGAGTTATAATATAGGCCACTTTTTATTTAACTTAATGGTTCCCTCACGTGAGCGATGCCTTCTGGTTCAGACCTAGTAATAATAATTATAAAATGGTGTCGTTCAATAATTATTTCATTAATTTTGTGTGTAGTACTCTGGTAACTAAAATTGTTTTTATTGCTTCAGCGTAAAATTAATGCAAATGTAACTCAATTTAACTAACGTTGTAACTTATAACGTTTAAAATTAATAAATAAATAGCCTAGTCACAAACAGATTCGTTTGATAACTATTTAGGTATAGCATACAAGGGAAAGAAAACGTATCCGTACCGCGGTATAAGCTCCAGTGACTTACAAACATCACTAGTCATTACCATCTCGCTTAGCAACTTGATACTCACAACCGGGGGTTATACTTAATCCAAACTTAATGGGGAACTGTGTACTTGAATGGTGTAACATTTGTTACTTAAAGATAAAGATATTAAGGATTTTCTTACACGTTTTTCATTTATTTGTTAAACATTGTAATGACTTTTACGCTTAAGTTACTTAACGGACGTGACTTTTTCGGTACTTCGTTCACAATTTTTATTTCGTAGCATCTCATTCTTCAAAGTGTCAACTTTTAATGAACTATGCCGGTAACCCTGGCAAAGGACCTATATGGTCCAGAGGTTAACGCGTTCAACAAGGGCTGGTCATAGGGTGGGATACCTGGGAGACCTACTTTGCGGCGACACGACAGAAGAAAAGAAAAGACGATATGAATGTTCCCACTATTGACACAGATATAGACAGAGGATGGCGTATTCAATATTATTTTTAATAAGCTACTCACAAACTATGACTTCGTAAATCCCTATGCTGCCTTGTGTCGCATTGTTATAAATTTTTTCTATTGAGATTCGAAAATTCTATAAATTCCCATTTTGACTTCAACAAAATCCTTCGAAATAATCATAGGTTGCACGTTATTTCTTTATACAAAACAAACTGAAAAATTTACATTTTTGGTGTGCAATAATCTTAACAATGCAGTTTTATTTAAATTTCTAGATGGAATAGAAAAGAATAGAATACTTTTATTTTATTAACATACATCACTTACACAATATACAACTTAAAAAAAAATACAATAAAAAAATGAGAAAAGAACAGAAAAAAAAACAATGCAAAATAGTCTGTGCCATGGTGTGCGTTGTCAAAGATCTACAAATATATTCAAAATTTCAATATTTACATAAAATAAGTCAATTATTACGATCGTTTTTTTTATATTAATTGAAGCATAATTTTTTTATATGTTTTAGACATCTACATAGAGTTTTCGCCCAAATGGTGTTTACAACCCATGTGTAGTTATAACAATAAATTCATAAAGATCAAGATTGAAACAAATTAATTAATCTAAGAAAGCAGATTAGGATGTTTCAGACACCGACTTTCGAATTTCGAGAGACATATATAACTATTTATAAGCCGGAAGATTTAGAACTAACAATGAAGAAAATAACAAAACTTTATAAAAGTAACAAAAAAAACCACATAAAAGTAATTTAGTAATGGAACTGTCAGGTCTATTAGTTAAAAAGAGGTTTGATTGTATTTGATATACTTGAAATATTGTTAAATGTTTAGAAGAATCTTACAAAATACAATGATTATTTTATTATTTAAGATACACAATACCATTATGTTTATGTTCGAATAAGATTACTAATATATACTATTATTAATATTATTATAACTCTACTCAGCACTAAATACCTCTCAAATAACTTTGAGTTAAAAATAATAACTTAGTTTCAATTCAAGTTTCAAGTTAACATAATTATCGGAGCACGATTTCACAGTGGTAAGCGTACTCGGTCTGCGATACGGTTGTTAAGTAACTCTCGCAAAGGCCGGTCATTGGATGGGTGACCTAAGATTTATTGTCTCGAGCTCCTCCGTGCTTTGGAAGGCACGTCAAACCTTTGGTGTCGGATGCATCTGCATTTTAATAACGCAGGAGAAATACCCCTTAAACCTTAAATCAGGGAGTACCCTTGCTTCGTTAATACAATATTTCCTCAATAAATTTAACATGTTTCATACAATTCTTGGATGGAAGAATTAAATTGTACAGACTGCAATCAGATGCAAACTAAACAATTTCCTTTATTGAATGAGCGAGTCTACAGTTCAACTTCGTATGGTTTATGATAATTTTATTGTTTGTCTTGTGAAACATGCTGGTTGTCTATAATTCCACTTCGTGAGTATTACATTTCTCGTAGGAAGAGACATCGTTCCTTCGCGGACATTAGTTGGTAAGGAGTTTAAGTGCCAAAACTGCATTTCAATGATACCAATCTTTGATAAATCAATTTTCAGAACGATATCTACCAGTCAACTATCTTTTATAACTCTATGACGAGAACTCGGACTTTAGCATTTAGAAGTGCAGTTAATAACAAATTATTAATTATAGATGTTGTAAGATGTAAATAAAAATACATTCATTCACTATACATTTTTCACTTTTTCAGTGTGTTATATAATTTATTAACTCAAGTACGTATATAAGAAGAAAAACGATATTATTGATGTAAGTCAGGACCTTATTTTTATACGATTTAAAATATTCTCAAATTATTAAATATTAAATTAAATAGGTAGCCGCCTCACGAGTTCAGACAACGCATAAAGTTAGGACAAGCATTGTACGGCGCCTAGCATTGTGCATTTGCGTAATGTGACATAAATTTACTCTTTGGGTATATCGGATGTGTCAAAGGATAAAATCAATTCAGTAAGTTGGAATCAAGGAGGAATATGGAAAATATTAGAATTAAGATATAAATGTGAGATTTTGAATTTTCGGTGTTTTTATAAATGAACGAGGAAGACTTAGGTGCTCGTGTAAATACAAGACCACGTATATTATAATTCTGTAAACGCAAATATGTCATACATTAAAAAAAGAAGAGGGAATGAAGCATGCCAAATCATAGATAAACTTTGCATAATTAAGCAAGTACTTCGTAAGGCATTACTTAACGATACAGGTTTAGTGAAACGACAAATCTGCTTAAACTATTCTTAGTATTACTTGAGTGATTTCTAGTTAAGCTGTGCTTCTAGGTTAGTGAAAACGGGTATTATAGACATAGTAGTAGTGATTAGTATATACTGTTTAAGGAGGTCCACTAATACGAAAGTATAATAATGTTTTCTAATCACACTCCTTCTTGTGTTCAACTGATTTGTAGATTATAGTTGTAGGATAGTAATGCAAACGTATACCAGTTAGCTTGTTACCACTCGAGCTGTCAAAAACCGTTCACTTCTGTGATTACACTACCTAATCGAGTTAGCGAGCCTAGTCACGACTTCAGCGAGTCAAGAAAGTACTAAATATAGCTAAAAACCTATGAAAAACCCATACTTTCAGTCTAAACGTACAAAATTCTAATAAATCGTGAAGTTTATGCTCGACATTAATATTATTTAACAACAGTTTATTATTTAATTAAATAAAATGAGTAAGTTTACGAGATAACACGATCGTTATATGCTTGGGGGTCTACCAAGGCCTTCTATGAAATCATCATTTGCTAAATCATCAAAAGTCAAAAGGTAAAGAAATTTTCAAGAGAAGTTCGACACTGCGATTTTTGCTGTACCACTAGTTATTCAATAATTAGCATTTTGCCTTCATAGTTATCAAAACGCCAGCGGCCCACTCTGGTTTTTAAAATATTCTAACACATATGATCATAGGGTTAATGCAGGATTCTAATGGTTAAAGATTTTTTTTAAGTCAGTCCTGCATGTTGTAAGCCTATTGATTGTAAAAGATCAAACAAATCTTACATCTTAATATTATATGTATTGATTATATATGTTAAACATGTTGTACATAAAGATGGATAAGATAGGAAATTGACTAGATCTCTATGGTAGATGACAAGATATAATAATCATCAATATTTTATGACATAAAATTATATATTACCTATATGTTTGTATAATCTAATTTGTGATAATAGGTATATATATATTAAATACAAATTACAAGTACAATTACAAATTAATTTATAATATATATATATTATAAATTAATTTGTAATGTTGTTATTTAATTTAATTGACTGTGATATAATTGATTATTAAGGAATGGAAAAATAACCATTTTGACATTGTTAAAATACTTAATTTATTTGACATTCCTACTTACAATGATTTGACCTGCATGATTTCAACCTTTATATTTAATTTGAAATGCTTATTGTAAAAGACTTGCCGAGTGTAACCTTCTGAGTTATATGGCCAATAAATGATTTGATTTGATTGACATGTTCGGTTATCACCTGAATTAGTATCTACGACGTCAACATCGGTTCACGTCAAAAAGGGATGACAGCAATTCTAAACTCTTTTTATATTAAACTCTTTTTTCCTTTTTTGGGGAATTATCTGTACAATAAAATCAACAGTAAATTGAATATTTTTTCATTAACAAAATTTAACTGTAAACGAAAACTTAAAAGTTGGCTATTAGAGTTATCGTATGATGAAACAGAGAAAATGCTAATACCTTTAAAATAAGCTATACTAAATATAGTGTTTTGTATTACTGTGTGTTATGAATTAATGTAAAGGTTGAGATTGACAGTAATGGTGTTTGTGTTAAGCTATAGTTTAAATTTATATGAAAATAAGAGATGTGTTGGATCGATCGTGGGGTGGGAACCTGGTGATTTATTATTTCAGGCTAAGCCTACTATAGACACCAGTCTCCCACAAATTAACGTATAAAATAATCAACAAAATAAAAATGTATGTACCCATAGTGTAGTATGTGAATTTGTGAGGAGAAATAAAGATATTTATTATTATTATTATATTCAGCTATGAGAGGCACTGGTAGTTCCCCTGGAGACATTATTTTTATGTAAAGGTGTAAAACTGGCTATTAAGTGACTTTAGCACTGACAATCATGAGTCTTGCGATTTAATTCACAAGTAAAATTGCGTATCTTATTATAATTGGGCACAAGCGACATCTGTTAGTGGTCATCCGAAGCGTTTAAGAATCTTCGAAGTAGGTTAATACACCTCTGATTTCTCAAATTGAGTGACTCGCAGGCTGGTTTCAAGACGTCGCCATCTCTGAGGATCTTGGTTGTTTAAAGGATATTCATTTATTATTATTAACAGGTCTTTCAAGTATCGGATAACACAATTGGTAGAGCTACTAGCTCTACGAAGGTAACTGGTTCGAATCCTGTCTATTATACCTGTGATGATAAATTTCTTAAAGCATTTTTGTGTAAACTGTCAATTTGCTATCAGACACCATACGCAAAACCTCAGAGATGACAGCTACAGATATAAACACTATTTTTTTCGAATTAATATAAATATAAACTTTACACTCGATTGCTTCCCTTTCAAAGACCATTACCCACAATCCTCTACGTATTTAGTTACCGTGAAGTACTCTACACCTTTCTACATGAAACGGTAATAACGACCACCGCGAAACATTATCGTCAATCTCCTTAAGCTATTTATGTTAAATAACTTCTCGTATCTAAATGGCTGATCAATGCTCACTCACATTTTTAACGCAATTAAGTTCAAAAACAATTCCACAGTTGACACGTAACCAAACGCAAACGAAATAAAAAACAAAACAAGAACGAATCGAACCTTATTTGAAAATTAAGAAAAAAGAACGTTCGAAACGGCACTAAATAACATATTCGAATCGTTTAATCTCGCGAAACAGGCGCGCCAACGAAACAAAGCAAAATGGCTTGGCATAATGCAAAAATTAATTTTCTTACAGCGTGCGCGCGCGGGGCGAAAAAAATAAAAGTCAAGTAATAAAGTGAAGCTCACGCCGTAAATGTCAGTTGCGACCTTCTTTACGAGTGAGGCGATATTTATTTATTTCGATATAATTCGGACGATGTTTATATTTTAGTGTATTGATTCTTTGCCAGAGCGTGTTCGCGCCAATGCATCGACGGTAGAATAACACCTCTTTTGATATATTTGTTTGTAGTTTTTTTTACCTAGTGTTTACATAAAATAGAAAAACACATTTGAAAATTGTGTTCTCAAGAAAATGTATTAATTGTAATGAAAACAGTATTTTGTCATCTATATAAAAATTACCCTTGGATCTTAAATATATTTCGCAGGATATTATAATTTTGTTGTCTATGGGTGACTAAATAAGTAGACGCACTAACTAGGACTGTATGGTCGAAGGTACTATTTCAATTTCTAATACTAATTTGGTTTTCCTGGGCTGTATCTGATATAAGAAAACTTTATCTTTATTCATTAATGCGACGATCGTTATAATAATAATAAATAAGTGTTAAAACAATAAATTGTTTTAATCACATTACATATGTACATATATCGGTGTTGAAATTATATAAAAACTGTTTTATTGAGGGAAACACGCGAATACCACATTACCGCTCTACTCGAATGATACTTATGTTTTTATCTAATTTGTTTTCATTAAATGAGGGTATCGAACTTTTGATTCGTTGAGTTTTCTTAGAAAACAATTTTATAGCATATTAAATAAATACACGTTTAAAATAATTTTTACGAGTTTATTACATTTCAGTAAAATAAATTGAAAAGGGATTTCTTTTCTTAACTTACCAAAGCTTAAGCAACCTTTATATGATTGCATGAGCTTACAAATTCATGTATGTCAATAAATATTATTATAGATCATTAACATGCTCTGGATTTGGGTACAATCAACAGCACGTCAGATTATACAGAACAGTTATTATTGCTAGGTGAAATTAAAAAACTTAATAGGTGAAATTACAAAAGAAATAAATATGATTTGTTCGTGTCGCAGTCTTACCCTCTCGTCCATATTCCTGTCCGTGCGCCGATCAGATTGCACGGCGCTCGCTTATTTATATTGCTTTAATATTGCCCCCGAACAAAACGTACTGAGATCGATATGAATATGACAACTGGGAAGCGTGTACCTTTTCAACGAGTTTCGCGGTGTTAATTCAATAAATATGGAAATATTATGTATTGAAAATTGAATTATTTTGGGCGCCGTTTGCGGTGTTTATTGAATATTGCAATTTGTTTGCTCTTTTAGTAATGTAATAAAAATAACTTAGAGATTTTAATATAACAACTTACCTTTGCCAAGTCACAGTTGTTGTTCAGAATAGGCGGAAGTTATTTTACTTAAATAAACTTTATTCAAAGTCAAAATAAACTTTATTCAAATAGACTTCTTAAAAGTACTTTTGAATCGTCCAACATTTTTTCCCTACCACTCGTTCAGGACGTCTTTTGGCCGATAACAAGAACGAGCAAGAAACTCACCAGCTCTAATATGAGTAATGACATTTACAAAAACAATGTCATTACCAGATCAATACATTATAAACAGAAAGAAAAAAAAAACTATGGTCTTACAATGATAACATAATCATTTAATAATAATGGAAACAAGATAATGAGTTTAGAAGGAATCACCTATCCAGTTGCTGGATCATCTCAAGTCCAAGCGTTCTTATCTGTTATATAATCGGATACCTTATAATAAGCTTTTTTAAGCTTATCTAATTGTTGTATTTTACTTGGGACCTTATTGTAGAAGCGCAAACAAAGACCCTTGAATGAGTTATAACTTTTGCAGTCTAGTGCAGGCACCGGTAATTTATTTTTATTTCTTGTATTAAAATTGTGTACATCACTTTTTATAGAAAACAAACTAATATTTTTACGAACGTACATTAAGTTCTCGTATATGTATTAAGAAGCAACAGTCATAATGTCTATTTCCTTAAATTTCTCCCTTAATGAGTCCCTAATCCTAAGGATTATAAATTGATCGAATTGCTCTTTTCTGAAGCACAAAAATTGTTTGTATGTCGGCAGCATTTCCCCACAATAGGATACCGTACGACATAACACTATGAAAGTAACTGAAGTATACTAATCTGGCAGTATCTATGTCAGTTAACTTACGTATTTTCATTATGTTGTTGAGAGAACACCGCAAAGTGGAGCTGTCGTCGTTGTCCCCTATTTTGAAATCACGGCGTTGCGTTATTAACTGCTCTCTGGTAAATTTAAACAAAAATACCTTGAATTTAGTAAAATAATAATTACTAGAAGTTCTGGATCATCGTAGCCGCTCCAAGGATTGTCCACAGCTGGAGACAGAGAAGTTTTGAGAAGGCGTTCTGTTCTGTGGCATCTCAATAGCCGAAAAGAAAAATAGTTTCTAAGTAACTATATTAATATATCTTATAGACAGACCATTTTTTTATCGATATTGGCTGGTTATTTTCTACCACAATAGATCACTTATAAAATTGAGACACTGATATTCGCCTTCAATAGTAACTCAGACGGCAAAGTTTTAAAAGTTTTCCAGGTCTTCAAAAAATATAGATCACGGTGTTACTTGCAGGCGAAACAAAAACATAAGTATTTATATTAATATCACTATAGCCTGTTAATTTCCCCAGCACATACCTTCGAGAGGACCTTTTTAGGATTTACTTAATAAGCACTCACATCAACGCAATATTGAGGTGCCCAGGCTTAATGTACAGTACTTAACTAACAATATAAATTTTATAACCTTAGAATAATAACAATTAATGCGACCACATTAACGACATGTGACATTCAATTAACATAAGGAAACAGGTGTTTCAAATCGACGTGCCTTTTATAGAAATTGTTAAGGAACAAGATTTAATTTGTTCCATACTTATATAAGTATATATTGTCTGTGGTACACCCCTCTTTACTCTCTCTGTTCTGTGTTCTCGTTATGCAAGCTAACATGTAACTATAGATTACGAATATTATAAAAACATCTTTTGTAATAATAAATGTTAATATACAATTGTGAAATATTATTTGCGGCACCCAAGATACCGTCAAGAGAAATAATTATTTATAAACCAACTTAATGATTATATTATAATTTTAAGCGAGTACTTAGTCCTAAATGAAAGCTTTATAGGTAAAGACTAGGCAACAAGTAAGATAACGTAAACCGCAACAAAACAAGAGCGAGTCAGAGTCGCGCCTTGAGGGTTCCGCACTAATATTAATATTAAAATATTAATTTTTTTGTATGATATGATATGATAATCACGTCCCCATAGCAGGGGCTCAGGCCTTCCTTATGGATGGTTAAGGAGGACGGACCCTCCACGATGGCCCAATGCGGATTGGGGGGTATTAATAACTACAAAATGCAGCCAGGACCAACAGATTAACGTGCCTTCTGAAGCAAGGAGTTGTTCGAGATTTTTTTTAACACCCATCCCGTGACCGACCCTTGCGAAAGTTGCTTAACAACAACGACCGCATGCCGCGACGCTTAACCACTACTCCACCGTCTAAATATATATCACATATCACTTGATATCTGATATAGACTTGATATAAAATTAGAGATTTAATTACATTTATTTATAAGACGATATTTGTTGTCAAAAAAATTTAAAACGCATATTGTGCGTCCACCAACCAGACGATCAAATTTTCACTATCCCACTTTCATCCCTTCAAACGGGCGGAGGTCTTCTGTAGGTTTAACAATGAAATGATAGGCTTTTGATATAAGTACCAGTTCAATTTTTTTTTAAGGTTTTTATTTTATTCTTTTAAGTTTACTGATATTTCTTATATAATAGATAACACAAAAATATTAAATATAAATAAAAATATTCAACATAGTGAAAGTCTTAGAAAAGAAGACTTTATTTATTACTCGGTATAATTTTTCCAATAACTCTATACACATATTATAAAGTGGATAAATTTGTTTGCTTATTTGTTTGCATTGGATATGTTTCGAAACTATTGAACCCTTTTTATAAAAGTTTTTCATCCAAGAAAGCTACATATAATACGCGTTGGATATAGACTAAAATTTAAGCAGGCGAAGTCACGAAGAAACAGCTAGTATGATATAAATTCGTTCACGATTCAAGAAAAAAACGATTGACGTACTCATATATACCAACTTTCATAAAAATATATCAAAGAAACTCCTTTCAGATTTTGAACGAATTTAAAATACAGTTTTTGTTTTGTAGCTGAAATACGAGTATAATACATAACATCTACATATTTAGGTGATATGTGTTGAAAAACATATTTTGTTTCGTTATAAAAAGGGAAACTGCTGATTCGATTTCGATAAAATTTAAATGCGACCACTTCGGTCCATCAAGCTGTCGAAGAAAAATATAATTTTGAAAATCGGAATAAAGTGGAATTAGCAGTGAACATACAAAGAAAACATACATCGCCGTCGAACACATGACCTCTTCCTTTTGAATTTAGAAGTCGAATAAAAAAAAAACATAGAACAACTTCGGGGAAAATATTAAATAAAAACTCCTTTAATAATATTACCGCAGCCACCGAAAGTAACATCGACGAGAGAAAAAAAATAAAACGCCCGCAACCAAAACCGTTAATTTGAATAAAGAAAAACGACGATAATTATAAAAATTTACATTTTATTGGTCAATTATAATAAATGATTTAGAAAACTCATACTAACAACCTCTTTTAAACACTGACGGGCTGTGATTAAAAGCTTTTAAACCAAAATGATAGGTTTAAGAATAAATATTTTGCCCTTTTCGTTATTCGCCTCCGCGTTCGTTAGCTGTTGTATCGCCATTACTAAAGCTGTTTTTCGAAGCGAAACCTTATAATCATCTATCCTTGTTCGACTCATGGAGTTGTCGCATTGAATTGAACCAGCTGTCTCTTTCCTTGGGCCAGGCAATTTGCTGGTATGTTGTTAAGTTGCAATCAATTGGCATGCGCAAACAGACGCCTATGATATATCCAATTAAGTTGAAGTCGATGATAAGGTGGTAAGTGTGTTTTTGAAGAAAAATATTTGATCTCATTTTTATTTCGAAGGAAATAATACATGCTCCCATAACTTAAGACACTTCTCGCTCATATATTATTATAACAAAAAAACCATTTTGTAAAAACATACATAATAATGACATTCTTCTCCTATTATAAGCTTCAGACTTCAGAAAACCAGAGGATCATTTCTGAGTAAACGAATTGCTATGTTCAATAAAGTTCCACAAAATGTAATTGACCTACCCATATATAAATTTAAAATTCACGTAAAGAAAATACTTATGAGTAAAGGCTATTATAAAGTTGATGATTTTTTTAAGGACCACAATGCATGGAATTAATAGCCTTCGCTTTGTTCTATAACGACTAATTATATGTACAACCTACAGACGTATAACCTACAGACTTTGAAAGTTGTATTTATTATTGTGATAATACATATTATTTTGGTAATGACATGATTTATGTAAATGTCATTACTTATGATAAAAAGCTGGTAAGTTTCTTTCGCTTGTTCTTCTTGTCAGCTAAAAGACGTCCTGAACAAGTGGTAGGGAAAAAAAATTTTGGACGATTCAAAAGTGCTTGTAATAAACTTACTTGAATAAAGATATTATTCATTAGGACAGCTTTACTTCTACACACTACTTCAGGTTTTGTAAAAATTTGAGTACAAAATTCAAAGCACCTTGATTTAATTATCAAGGCGCCTTGAATTTTGTTGTTGTGCATTGCGTAATAAGCCAATAAGCCTATAAAATCTATAGGCAAGATGACGATTTTCACTTAATCTTATAATGGAACAAATCTTATAATCAAAAACTCCTAAAAGCACAGATTTTCAAAAAAAACTACTATTATATGTAATAATAAGTTCAGCAATTATTGAATTATAATCGATAGATTATAGATTAGTTTAATTGAGTACGGTTCTAATTGTCATGACATTGAAATTATTTTTTCTTGATACGTTTTAAAAGATTCAAAACATTAAATATTAACACGTGTTATGTTATATTACAATTACTTTAAATATCATCGATTGTGTTAGTATTTTTTTATATTCATATTTACACGCGGTATTTTTTTTCTTTTTTGTAATGGTTACTGTACCATAAGCAAAAGTAAAGATGGTTATTTATTAATTCTTAAGCGCACACGCTATGCCATAGAACTTCTTAACGATTTATGGAATCACATTTTTAACCGACTTCAAAAAAGAAAGGGCTTCTCAATTAGTATTTTTTATTTATGTTACCGTATATCTCCAGTATTAATAGTCGGATTTGAAAAGATCTTTTGTATTCAAAAGAATAGAGTGCCCGGTGGGTTTCATGGAAATTTGGTTAAATCTGGTAATCAATTCGTCAAAAATCAACAGAATAAGCTCTGTTATTATGTTTTAATAATGCATATACCCACCAAACTCCGATTATATGTATTTTAGTGAGTACCAACAGCGGGTATTGAGTTAATTTCGTTTTTACTTAGTAACTATCTAAATATTGAAATCTCATTGGGGAGATACTGGCTTCCAAAATACAGGTAAAACTGGAAGTCAGGGCTTCAAATATTTATGTAACTGGTATTTGTACAAAAATAAAGAAATTATTATTAATTATTTTTAGCTTTTTAATTTTTTATTTTTGCTACACTTTTTGGATTATTATTGTACACCATTACTGCATCCTGAGGATTTAATAAACTTCGAATCTTTATTTAAAAAAATCTCAGCTAACACTTGCGTACTTCTGCCCGTAAGCTGTCGGGCAGGTAACGTGAAGAAATTTACCGAGTATTAAATCTCTGAACAAACAAGTTGTTCGCGCTTGCCGCACACAGGCGCGGACCAGGCACGATATTGAAACGGTAGACCGTCAAATATAATTTATTAAATACTTTGTTTTAATGATACCCAATTAATAACAAACTTGTGCATTTATTCTAAAGAATCTAATAAACTACTGTCGTCTAATAAATAAGAAACTGGTTTCTAAAATAAATATATATATATAATTACAATAAATTTAATATTATAATAAAGCTAACTCTTTTGACCGCTGAAGTGCTAAAAGCCAATTAAAATCTCATCATTTAAACCTAATTCAATGTGGGTTTTTGTCAATCCATCAGGCAACAGTGGGCCTTATTAGGCAGCAGTCATCATCTTCATCAACCGTAAAAACTCATTGCTGAGCATTGGCTCTCATCTGATCTGGATCTCCACTATGATCAATCCTGCGCTGCCTGCATCCAGCAATGTACATATTAACATTCGTTATGTATGTCGCCTCTTTAACTTTAAGTTTTACTAAATTTACTAGTTGACTGATAGAGAATGCCTGTTTGGCATTAAGTCTACCATTTGTCTATTTCATTAGGCAACTAAGATTAAATAAATAAATAAATCCAGCGGCTTCCCGCAACTTTTATAGGAATCATCGGCCCACCTAGCTGGGGCCCACTGGTCGTCGTCCGGTACGTGGTCACTATTCCAGAACCTTTCTACCCCAGCGGCCATTGGTTGTTGTAGGCGACTCTGTGCCATATATAAAAAGAATGACCAAATATTTACTCTTAATGAAAAATACTCAAAAATTCCTCTTTGGCCCTTATAGTCTGAGTTTAAATATTTATAAAAATATTTCTTTCAGCTGTTCGGGTGGATTGCCGGTACACTGGTGAAAATACGCTCCAAAGTAGCAAAAAAGTTGTCAGCCTGACATCTTGCTTGTCAATAAACCTGACATCTTCTTAGTCGTGTACTTTTGCCAGAGTGGACGCCATTGATACATCGCCAAGTGGTACGATATTTGGCGAGATAAGCGCACTCGTTAATGCCGGAGTGCGTTACACACTTTATATCAGTAAGCATACGAGGCATAACACGTGGAATAGGATGCGCCAGAATTCGTATAATTGATTAGGTTTTAGCCGGTGTCTTTACCTGTGTAGATTACATGAATATCTGTTAAACAAATCTTATTTCAACTCCTTAAAAATACTATAACGGGATTTAACCTTTTTTCATAGCTACCCCTAAATTAAAGTACCATATTTCTAATATTTGAAATTACGAACTTCTTTACAAAGTCCTCAAATACTGATAAAGATGTTTATTCATTTTTTATTAGTAGCGTGAAAATATATATTTATTTGTTTCTCACTTACATTTTATTATCAAAAGATTTATTTCATTGAAGCTCTATGTTGCTATAGTGCTGTATTCGACATCGAGCTGGAAATTGTTTAAATTGAACATCATGACTGTTTGCAGTAAAAAAAAAGGAATAATTAATATATTTGATCAATTATGCATTCAAAATGCTGTACTGAAATATATTTTTATCTATATCTTATCACATCTCAGGGTGCCAGGGACAAAGTGGATTTTTAAGGATTTTTCATTAAGAAAGGAATAATTGTTCGAAATTCAGCTATTAAAAATCATGAAACCTAAAAAAATTTACGACAACTATTGATTTTTGAAATTTATTCCAACAGAAAGAAAATTTTCATATTTTAACGGAGGATTTGACTAAAAAGGTTTCATAGGAACTAGAAACATTTATTTTGATTTCTAGATCTACTTTTTTAAATACCTTTCCTACCTCTTTGTTGGTAACACAAAATCGAACGTTATCTGAATAAACCCCCAAGTTTCGCGCTTGCACGGGTCGAATATCTGACACTACGTTCGTCTGAAACTCAGATGAAGTGCTGATACTAAGGCGTTAATGATTTATTAAACTAATAGTGGTATATTCACGCTCATATGTCATACTTATTTATTTATAAATACTGCAATTCGCAAGTCAGTTTTGGACATAGACATCAAAATGAACATAACTTTTAATTTGAAAGAAATTGTAGAAAATGCATATGTTTGCATACTAGTTTTTATTTTTTTATACATTAACTCTAAAGCCATATTAAATCAGCTAGTACATGCATATTTACATACATTACTCAGATCTCATTTTAAGAAGCGAAAATCTTTGTGTAATGAAAATCTGAAAACAACGAAGTTACGCCGACATTCATATAAAAAAGTATTTTTTTTATATTGACCACTCGGGAATCGAACCACGGAGCTCAGAAATGGTGACATATGCAAAAGCAGGAAGGAACTCGCCACCACCGTAATTACTGTATTTCATGTCAATTTTTGTGTAGAAACTTTTAAGGGCCCTTACATTTTACACATTCAATATTTGCTTAACATGGTCAATTTTGGCATTGTTGAAATCGCAATCAAAAATATATTACTAATTTTGACTTAACTTTTTGTAAATTATGGTTTACTTTTTAATTAAACTTGAAATTGGAGAGATTGTAATTTATAAAATAAAAAAATATATAATGTTATCTCTTACATGGCCGTATTGTAGAAAGAGCCGATAAATATACAGCCTCTTTTGACACGTATGGCTTATAGCGGCCTCGAAATTTTGAAATATCATTTATTAAAATAAAATAAAAAATATTATGGTCTAGAAAACTTTTAAAATAGCTGAAAGGTAACTGTGAATTTCTACGCTTTGTGTTTCAATATATATTATTTTTATTTTCTTGTTTATTTTATCGTCTTATATGTTACGTATGCATGCAAAGTTTCAGCTTAATCAAAAACATATAAGTCATATTCAGCGGGTAAGAGTTGACTCAAGCTAACACGACAATTTAAATAAAAACTTTTAATAAAATAGAAGACAAAATGGCATTTACAATTTCTAAAGCTATTGAGTTATTATTGCCCTTAACAAAAAAATTAATCATAATTATGTTGTAAAAAATTATAATACCTACAAAGCTAACGCCCTAATCCGCAACTGAAAAAAGCGCTTATTGAACGACCCGCATCAAACGAACCTATTACTTTATTATTTTTACTTTAAAAAAATCACACAAAAGATTTGACGAATCCCGCTCTTTTCAGACAAATAAGCTTGACAATAGACAAACTTAATAAGCTGAGCTTAAGAAGGTAATTGTTAATAATCACTAAAGGGCTTTTAGTTTTAATAAATGTCAACCCTTTCCTTTTCATGGTACCGTTAACTATACAATATTTCGAGGCTTTTGTGAATAAACAAAGTAATTTTCAATTATGTTTTAGGTATTTACCTTGTTTAGAATAAAGATAATTAGTGTTTCATCTAAAATTTCAAAACTTGAATACCGAATTGGCAATTTATCGAAAGGGTAATGTTGCAACTAATATTAATTTTGACGTCTAGATGGCGTTATGACGAATTACATCGCGATAATAAAATATCGCTGTCATGTTATATATACAAAACTGAATAAAAAAATCTTCGTTCTGCGAGTGTGGATTTTTATTGATCTCCCCGCGATTTCTGGAATTTTGTACCGAAATTCTACAGGTAACATTTATACTTACTGCAACCTTCATTGTGTAAGGTAAATCTAGAAATCCGCACTGGGCCTGAGTCATTGATTAATAAATAGATAACATCGCATACATTGCTCGAATCGCGATTTAAGTAACATTGAGCACTTATGTTTGTACCTACTATGGAATCCTTACCTAAACAACGTAGGTTGTAGGACTACAATACACAAACCCAAGACAATAAAGAAAAAGATCAGTGGGAACAACAAATGGCGATAATGAGGGTAATATTGACGATTATTAACTATTAAATAAAAAATTGAAATATTTCACTTATTATTTACAAAATTTACATCAAGTAATCCAATGTCAATAAAACTATTGAAAACTTAAACTCCATAAAATCGGGGCTCTAAAAACCAAACACATTAAATATATTAGAAAAATTTGATTCATTTTGGATCATTATATCTTTTTATTACATTTTAAAAACGAATATCACAAACATCAATATCAAAATGAGTTTTAATAACAATATACGATCATCACACAACCTCCTATTTTCGACCCATTAATTTCCATAAAAACTACCAAGTTTAAACGATAGCTTTCAAGTTAGCCACTTATAACTAATGATGGTACAAATTTAGTGTTTTTAAAGCTTTTAACTCTTAAAGAATAGAGTTTAATTTTGATAGTGATAAATTGTTGTTTGTTGGTCACGTCATAATGGTTCGGTGAAGGGGCGTATTTGGGAAATTACCCTCAAAATGGGGATTTAAACACCCACTTATCCCATCAGCGACTGCTGGGCGAACGATCCGAAGCGGCCATGGTGAAGGTGTCCATTGTCTAGCGTCTGTTAATTACGGTGTTAGTTTTTGGTTCTGCCGTATTCCATTAATAAATAACGGTTATCTTCTTCTTCTTCTTCTTCTTTGTACAAAACGAAATTGCTTCCCGCTTTCTAATAAACTGTGATCTTTTAAACTACACAACGAATTTTAATGCTTTCCGGACCGATACATCTCAAACAATACATCATGGCAGAGTATATACAGAGGTGTATTAGCGTCGCCCTTTCGTTAATTAATAGAACTACAGTGTCACCGTACAAGTAGGTAGTAATAATGATATATGCTTTATTGCGCACTACAAAAAACCAACCAACCAACCAACATCCATGGCGTCCATGGCTTTTTGTATTTGAGAAACAAACTTGACCCTCACCCGTGGGCTACTAAAGCAAGATAGAAAGTTGTCCCTTATGACTAAAAAGCTAAGAACCACTGATATGTATATAGAACTTTGAGATAAGTTTGAAATAACTTTATTTTATTAATCAACTTTATTTAACATTTTTAAAGAATTACACTACATTATTCCAAATCACGAATACCAGTAGTGCCATAAACAAAGGATTAGTCTGATACCATAGACATTTATATATTAACACACAGAACATCCTCTCCGTTTTAACAAGTACTTATTTGGTTCTTACCCTTTACAATATAAGTACTAAAACTAAAATAAACTTAAGTTTACACCATACTTTCTTAAAACTTACATATATATTTTTTTTTATATTATGAAACTTAAATTTATTAACAAGTTTTAAACTATTATTTTGCTTTTACATGTATGTATTATAAGACATAATCTCTGTACTTTATTGGGATAGCCCTACATCGAACAGGTCTTATATTATTTGAGGTAGACTCACTTATAGGGGAAGTTCTTATATTACTTGAGACAGACTCACTTATAGGGGAAGTAAGATTTGAGTTTAAATTGTCATTAGCAAATACTTCGCAGCCATAGTCCATACTATCTGTGTCATGTATACTATTTGGTTTATATTTCTGATTAGTATTACAGTTAGATACATTTTCATCTTTTTTCTTTTCATTGCATGTTTTTTCAATATTTCCTCTATATGGTTTTATATGGATTAAGTCTCTTCTGTATAGTACACCATCTACATTAACTTTATATGATCTTTCACTTACTTTTTCAACCACATATCCTAATTTCCATGTATTATTGTTTTCTGGATTTATTTGAACGGCTACATTTTGACCCATTTCCAAGGAATATGGTTTTCTACATCTTTTGTCATAAAAATATTTTGATTTTTCTTTTCTTATCATTAGTTTTTCTGGAATGTTGTTAATTCTTACAGGAACCATTTGTTCTGATGTACTAGGCAATAAGGTCCTTGTTCTTCTAGATAAGAACTTTTGTGCTGGGCTACAATGATCTTCATTATTGGGAACATTTCTCTGGTGTAACAGTGAGATCCAAAAGTCCTCACCTGTTTCAGAACATTTGAGAATGAGCTTCTTTGCCGACTTTACCGTTGCTTCAGCAGTTCCATTTGATTGTGGGTAATGTGGTGACGATGTTACATGAACAAAATCCCAATCTTCAGCAAACTTGGTAAATTCCTTGTTTACAAAATTAGTAGCCCCATCAGTACATAATTTTTGTGGTATTCCATGTCTTGCAAAATTCTTTTTACATATATTTATAACCTCTCTAGATGAAAGATCTCTTAATTTATCAATTTCATAAAAATTTGAGTAATGGTCTACTGTTATCAGAAAGTTCAGAGATTGTGTATTTATTTTTACATTAAAAACATCCATAGATACATACTGAAAAGGATATGATGGTATATCATGTGATAACATGGGAAACCTTATTTGAGATGGTGAGTATTTTATACAAATTCTACATCTTTCAACAAAATTTTTTATGTCTTCGGACATGCCAGGCCAGAAGATATTTTGTTTTGCTAATTTAATGGTACTAGTAATGCCATTATGACTTAAATGAACCTTTGACAACATGTCTTTTCTCAAGCATTTAGGAATAAGAACTTGATCATTTCTAAAAATTATGTTATTTTGAACTGACAGGTCAGATGCAAACTTATAAAACCATCTGAGATTCTCAGGCATATCAGAGACATAATTGGGGAATCCATTTATAATATAGTTTACAAGCTGTTGACATTCTGAATCAGCTTCTGTTTTTTCTTTAATATTTTTCATTATATTACTTGATATTTTTAGGTATTTCAAAGAAGAATGTTTGGCTATAATGTTAAAAATCTGTTTATTATAAAAACTGTCAAAACCATTACAGTTTATTTCATTCATTTCAGTTGGAGCTCTAGAAAGAGCATCAGCAACAAAATTATTTTTTCCACTTATATACTCTATTTTTAGATCATATCTTTGAAGAATCATTAACATAAGCTGAAGTCTCTTTGGAGCCTCAATTAGAGGTTTTTTAAAAATATTCACCAATGGCTTATGATCAGTTTTTATAATAGTGTTAGTATTTGCAGTTACATACTGACTAAATCTAGAACAAGCAAAGACCACAGCTAGCATTTCTTTTTCAATTTGGGCATACCTTTTTTCTGTCTTAGTTAAGGTCCTAGAAGCAAATGCTACAACCTCCTTGTCCTGATAGAGTGCTGCTCCTAAGCCTATACTGCTTGCATCACATTCTATTATTAATGGCTTATTCATATCATAATATCTAAGGGTTGGCAAACTACTAAGTGTTAAAATAATTTGTTCAAATTCAGCCTGTTCTTTTTCTGTCCATTGCCACTTAGCATTTTTTTTGGTTAACTCTCTTAACGAGCTTACTTTAAAACTTAAATTCTTAATAAATTTGCTCAAGTATGTTACCATCCCCAGAAGCCTTGAGACGTCTTTACAGCATTTAGGTATAGCTATATTCTTGATGGCTGTAACTTTTTCTTCATCCACTTTAAGACCAGTATCAGTCAATACATGGCCATAAAACTTCACAGATTTCTGTAATAAATTTAATTTATCTTTATTAAGTTTACAATTGTTTTCTCGTAGTCTCAGTAAAAGATTTTCCAAATTAATATTATGATTTCTGATTGCTTCTTCTGTAGTGTTGCCTGACCCATACACCAAAATATCATCTGCCATAACCTCAATACCCTTTAGACCATGCAAGACCGTTAATAATTTTTGTTGAAAAATTTCTGGCGCTGAAGAGATACCAAATGGAAGCCTAAGCCATCTATATCTACCAAAGGGCGTCCAGAATGTTGTGAGTTTACTGCTTTTGTCACTAAGTTTAACATGCCAAAAACCCTTTAATGCATCCACAGTACTAAAAACTTTAGCTTTTCCTAATTCTGGCAAGACTTCCTCTAAAGTTGTAAACTGAAAATGAGGTCTTTTCAATGCCTTATTCAATGGTATAGGGTCTAGACATATTCGGAATTTTTTACCTTTACGAACCAACAGAATATTATTAACCCAATCTGTATGTGATTCTTCCTTAACAATAATTTTATTTTTTACTAACCTATCAAGTTCTTCTTTAAGAGGTTCTCGCAGTGCCATAGGAACTCGTCTTGCTGGTTGAATGCGGGGTGGGACGGATTCATCTATTTCCAATTCAACAACACCTGGAAGCTCACCATATCCTTGGAAAACATCATAGTATTTTGCAACTATATCCTGTGTGTCTTTGTAATCATCCATACCTATCATCACAGTGTTACAGTAGTTTATCAGCCCAAGAGATACACATGCAGATTCAGATAACAAAGGTTGATGACTAACATTTACAACATGAAACATTATCTGATATTTTTTATTCTTATACATACATTCAATATCAACCACTCCTAATGTCTCTATGTCTGTACCATTAAAACACTTTAGTTTTAAATCTGTAGGTTGCAGATGTTTCAGACAATC
This sequence comes from Diatraea saccharalis, assembly GCA_918026875.4. Taxonomy (NCBI): domain Eukaryota; kingdom Metazoa; phylum Arthropoda; class Insecta; order Lepidoptera; family Crambidae; genus Diatraea; species Diatraea saccharalis. The sequence goes on from OU893338.1 coordinate 1,689,727, forward strand.
ATCATTGAGCATCTTCTTATATTGTTCAACACCAATAACACACACCTGAGCTCCTGTATCTAATGTGCAGAAAGCATCGAGCCATCTATTGCCAATTTTTAACTTGAGTTCAACCTCTTTATGTCCAGAATGTTGATTTGTTTTAATTTTAGATATATATATACTGTTGTCACTTATATTTGCTGTTTCTTCCTCTGTGTCATATTTGTTTTCTTGTATTTCTTTTATGACTTTCGTTTTCTTACATACCTTTTTAAAGTGATTTCTGCCATGACAACTTTCACACCTCTGTCCCCAAGCTGGACAAAGTTTCTTATTGAATATATGTTTTTCTCCACAAAACTTACAAGTTTTTATTTGTTTCTTGTCAATTTTTAGAATGTTTTTTTCTTCTGTTGTAACTCTATTGATAGATTGCAACTGTTCAGTTGTTGTTTCAGCAGATCTACATATATTAATAGTCCTTACTAGATCCAGTCCCTCGACTCTCAGGAGTTCCTTTTTTGTATCTGCATTTCTTATTCCTACTACAATTCTGTCTCTCAACATTTCATCTATTATAGTAGTGTTGTAGTTACACGATTTAATTAATTTTCTTAGTTCTCTTATATACGAATCAATGTCTTCACCTTCTTGTTGATTTCTTTTATTGAAAAGGTACCTATTGTAGATAACATTTTGGTTTTTCACAAGACATTTTTCTAATTTTAAAAATATCTTAGCCTCACTTTTCATATCTTTTTCTTCCAAACCAAAATGCATATACTTTTTCATAGCTGCATGTCCTATGGCATTTATTAAAAGTGTCGGTCTTTGATCTTCCTTTAACCCTGTAGCAACGACATAATTATACCACGTGGTTTTAAAAAACTCTAGGGCGTCCCCAGGATTTGTAGATTCCACGTCCAATGGCGCAGGCCACGGAACATGTATTCGGTTTCCATTTGACGATCCTTGCAGTTCTATTTGTTTTTGAATACTTTGGAGAATTTCACACTGTTTTTCCAGTACGTGCGCTAATTCTGAAGAAGCCATATTGTTTGATAATTTTCACTTTTGTTTAAGATAAAACTTATCTTCTATAAATTCTCTTTATTTAATGAGAATTCTGACACCATCTTCTTAATAAAATAATAATGATAAGTTTGAAATAACTTTATTTTATTAATCAACTTTATTTAACATTTTTAAAGAATTACACTACATTATTCCAAATCACGAATACCAGTAGTGCCATAAACAAAGGATTAGTCTGATACCATAGACATTTATATATTAACACACAGAACAATAACTTTGACGTTTCGATTCACATATAGGTTTTTAAGTTCCCTTACACGTCAAGTTTGCGCTCACGTCAAATTAATCCAATGGAAACGCACGGCGTTTAGACGTAACCCATTTAAATAAATACGATTACGTTCCAACCCATTTTATAAAAAGCTAATTTGATCCATTATTAAATGTTAATTTATTATGTAATAATGCCCGCTTTTCCATTTCAAAAGTCTTTCCATTGACAGATGTAAAGTCAGAAATGCGGTTTTTTTAAATTACAATGCCTTAAATTAACTACCAGACCATATAGTTGTTGAAAGTAGATAATGGATTATGTGCGTGATGTCACTGATCGGTTATAATCCTCATATGCAATTCTACTAATAATAGTAAAGTAAAAAGTTTGTGGTGTTATCTGTAGTACTAAAAAATAGAACGATCGTTGGATCGTTTGAAACAGATTGTTGAATAATTTGAACCATACCATCTTGCATTGACGGAATTAATATTTTAAGATTATAAAATGTAATAAAATTCTTTCTTATTCGCTTTGTAGCTGAGTGTGAGAATTGAGAAATTTTGTCATAATCGATTAGGTTTGCTAGTAATCAATCAATGATAGTTTTTGACGGCCCATTTCGCGTAAAAAGCTGTCATTACGTCGAATACATTGAGCGTATCAACAGAAGTGGTGAAACCGCTTTAACTGTATATATACATACTTGCTGATTTCCTTTTTCTATAGATTTCAATATGAGTGCCCAAATAAAAAAAAAAATCTGGTGTGCTTTCGGGGGTCTGCTGTACTGCCAAATCTAAAAAGAGGTTGCATTAACGCTCTCAACCTTACCGCTGATACCAATACAAATAACAGCATTACGAAGAAATCTTCATACGTCATTCTTCTTTTGTTTTTTCACCACAAAGCTCGAAAATATATTGAGCTACATAAATTTACATATATTTCAAAATTAATTTCCGCAAAATATAAACAACAATTGAACATACAGAAGACCATACTAATTGTGAGCAGTGCGTCAGTCACTGGTTCGAGTTCCGGTGTCGGTAATCTTCTTGCACGGACGGAAGGGGGAAGGGATCGCATATTAACGCATCCTTTTATTCTGCCGCATCGGCTGTCACCCTAGTCCTGACTTTAGGGAACACTTCAATGGCTGAGGAAAAGGCTGTTATGTACCTCAGTATTTTCGTTCCCGATAACGGCGACCACCTCTTCTCGGGGTAGTCCAAGGATTGGGAACTGGATCCTACGCCCGTCCCCCAAAGTGAAGATGTATCGACGGGGATTTATTGGCTATACTATCCACGTTTTGACTTACCTTCAGGCGGGTCTGTTTGGATGGAGAGTCTCACATACCCCCTGTCGCCTATCAAACAATAAGGAGGTCGGGAGGGCATTTCCCCTATGAAAAAAAATAAGGGACAATCTTTTTTCTTATAGTTTTTCTTTCGCTTTATTTAAATTCATAAATAACCGCTTACATTCCGATTAAGCTCCTCACGTGTGGTCTCAACTATTTACACACCGTCTCACCAGGAAGTATGCGTCTACAGTCAACGTACTGACGGATCAACAGTTGAGTGTGCAGGGTTGGATGTCATCTATACTAATAATATTATAAAGAGAAATGCATTGCATAGACTCCGAAACACAAAAAAGCATTTCTGTGTTGCGTGTTCCGAGACAACTGGACCGATATTGAAACTTCTTTCATCTAGGGCTAACTGCATCATAGACTATAAAAAAGCAAGTAGTATATATATAAGTACATATAAGTACATATACATATAAGTTTTTGATATTGTATATTAAATTAGATACTTGTCAATTCTAACGTTACACAATGGATGTGGAGAGTACTTAATACATACTTCCGTTACTCCGCCCGACAAATCTTTCTAAAGATTCGCATCGACCCTCTAAAAAAATAATCAAACACAATAAAAAAATACCTTATTCTAAAAAATTAAAATTAAAAAAAACTTAACCGCTGTCATTTCGGCTCTATTAATTTAACCCGAGTAACATCCACTACACAATCAAAACACCGATTTACTAATTAAAGCGACCCGATATGTCTTTCGGTACACATCAGAAGACTCGTACCACGTTAAAAATGCAACCAACGATTAATTTATCCCATTGAGATAAAGTTCAAATGGTTTACAACACTTGTAAAGTATAAATTTGCAATTAAGATATGATTTTATATAATGTTACATCATGTGTCACTGAATCAATGAACACTGAATTGATTACGGCTTTAACTAGACATATAGTGTTGTTTTATAATTTTATTATAATCGGATAAAAGTGTTGTTACATTTTATATAAAAAAAATATTATATGTATATATTTAATAAGATGTTGATTACCTTATTAATTGAAAATTACTTTACAATATACTATTACAACTCACTTTTGACAACGCACAGCCTAAGCCACTGGTCGTAGAAACTTGAAATTTGGTAGGAACATTCGTCTTATTACGTAGTAGTGTACTAAGAACGGATTTTTGGAAATTCCATTCCGAAGGGGGTCAAAAAATTGTGAAAACGTTTGTATGTAGCTTCTTTGCCTTTGGGCCTATATCAATGAAAATTGGTATTTGTGTAGTTTAATATCCTAGAAACATATTTTATGTATATCGAAAATTAACACTTAAAGGTATAAAAATGGGAGTGAAAGTTTTTATGTGAAATCAAAATGTTACCATAACAACCATAGTTCACAATTTGATCTGTCATTATAAAAAAATATTGCAGAAAAATTATGTTATTTTATTAAGACAACTTTTGTCAGAAGCATAATGCTCACTTCTCTGATTTTAACCCCTATACCCTATGTTTAACCATTCTGTTTTATTATTAATATTTTAAGTTTATCAAAATCTAATATTTAATGCTAAAGAATATATCTACCTAACGACCAATAGCATTAATTACTTTTTATAATTGTTATTACTCATAAAATGTTTCTTTCACTAACAACAAATAATTGTACTCCAAAAGATCTAAGATTTCGTGGTATAAATAAAAACCACAGATTAGATCCACAAAACTAATTTACCATCACAATAATTGCCCTTAACTAACTCCGAAGCTCGCAAACAACTGTCGACGAAAAAGATCTTTCGATAAACACACAGACTTACTATGTTATGAATATCACTTTGAAAATTCCACCAGCGACCTTCGTCACGACTACTTAATACTCAAATTCCTAAAACAAAACTGTAAACTTTAATTTGTAAGTCATTCTCCTATTTTGCCGCCATAATTTGATTAAACTTATCGGATAGAGCTGTCAATCGCCATTAATAGACGCCATCTTGACAGCATCTCGGCCAATGGGAGTGAGAGATTTGGAAATTTGTATTCCGAAGACCGACTTCGAAGATTTTTATTGAGATTCTATCTTAGTTCGTTGAAATTTGAAGTTCAATCAATTAAGTTCGGTATAAAAAAAGGAAAGTTATTTAAAGTTCAGTTTGAATCGTTTCATATTTGAAGATATAATAAAAATATCACCTAACAGAATACTAACTGAATCCATTAAATTCGAAGCCCTAAAACAAAGCCACGGTAATATAATGTGGATAAATAAAATAAATTATTATGAGTTAGACAATATTACCAGTTCAGGTAACGCCTCGTTTTAGAAACCTATAGTAAATTGAACCCCCTAATGTTTACTAATGCTTTATTTTTACATAATAGCAAAGCTGATATAGTGTCCAGACGGACTTTTGTCATTCAAGAAGAATATCCGTCAACCATCTCACTGAAGCGTGTGTTAGTACACCACAGACCTTCCGTCCAGCGTGCAAGGTTGAATGTGCGGATCACGAGAACGTGACCGATGAGACGCAACGCACCTTTCGTCAGCTATGCACCAACCCTTAGCTTTTGCCTGCGACTTAATCCGCGTGGTATAGATACTTTGGGCGGCATTTTTAAAAACGCAAAAATGAAATATCTTTAAATTAAAAAAAAAAAAATGATTTCCTCTCCTAAGTCAACTATTTTTAGTGGATTAGGTGTGAGAGCTTAACAGACATATACACGGACTTACTCTTGCTATATAATATTAGTGTGGAATAAAAATCGATTCTCTTAGTCGCTCATTTTATCATATAATAATAGATTACCAAACAGTTTCCAAAACCGCTAATGTCCAATATGTTTCAGATCTAAGGTTTCAGTACTTTATCTTTGTAACCTTAAAGCTATTTGTTCCATATGAAATACAGAACGAAAGAAAAAAATATAAATTTTATACAAAACTTAAATCTACCCAAAATTCTTTGAATAAAAATGGTTAAAACCAAAATATTTATTAGCCATTATTAGCCAGCCAAACTAACACTTGGTAAGTGTTTTACAATTCAATTCAATTAAATACTGAGGTTTAAAACAGGCAAATCAAATCATTAAGTATTTTAACAATGTCAAGTAGATTATTTTAACAATTTATATTAATCAATTGCATTACGAAGACAATTAATTAGCAATATTACAAATTAAATAAAAAAAAATATCTTTGACCAAAACAGTGTCATGTAAAAATATAATTAACGCCATCTTGTATAGCACAAAATATAAAGTTTGTGTTTTCTTTAGTATATAAAAAAATATTTTTATTATCAATTATGTACTCAAGTACCATTTTTTATCACAATTTAAAGAAATCTTAATAAATAATATTAGATAGATTTATCATAATGACAGATCAAATTGTAAACATTGGTTGCTATAGTAACATTAAAATTTCCCATGTGCTAATTTTCGATATGAAATACCTTTCTAGGGTATTAAACTACCCAAATACCAATTTTCATCGATATAGGTCCAAAACCAAAGAAGTTCCATACAAACGTTTACACCCTTTTTTGACCCCCTTCGGTATGGAATTTCCAAAAATCCGTTCTTAGTACACTACTACGTAATAAGACGATTGTTCCCACCAAATTTCTAGTTTCTACGTCCAGCGGTTTAGGCTGTGCGTTGTCTGTCAGTCAGTATGTCAGGACATCACCTTTTGTATATTTATAGATTATATTATAAAGACCATGTAGCATGTTTCTATAATGCGTTCAAGCTTAAGTCCTAAATACTAACATTTATAACCCAGTGACTACAAAACAAGAAATTACGATTTAAAATATCAAAGGTAATCACATTTTCTTATTAACGTTAAATATAACCAAACTAAGTACTCTTAAAAGTCAACAAACAAATACTTTGTTGGTGTTATTATACGTAGTTACTTACCGTTCGTGTCTCGTAGAGAGGTTTCTAATAGAAGAATCTAAATAAATACCGATGATGGACCACGATTATGATGTTTAATGATTTGTCAGTCCGTCAAAAGTATAGTGACCGTGATCTCCATGTTCTAGTCGACTAGTTTGGTGTGAGTGAAAGGCTGTAGCGTTTACAATATATATTTAACATTAAAAATTAACACTTGAAAAATAATATGTCCATAAACATTTATGGATTTCTGAATCAAATTTGTTGGCTCTATTTCAAATGAAATCCATTTTGTTGTTAAAGTGGTTTTAAATATATACCTTAACAATTAAGGTTCAACAACTTTAAAAGTTATCATATAATTAAATTATAAAAAAACTCAATTTAAAAAAACACAACTCTGTAAAATATTTCAAGAAACTTCCATTGAGGTCAGACGGAGGTATTATATAGTTGTTAGAATTTACCGCTCGGCTGCAATCTTGATTTTTTTAAGCTTTTTTTGCACTATCAATAAAATAACCTATTCGCTCGAGATTTAAATCTATTATGGTGTTGAAGGCAATAGATTATTCACCTCAACTATACTCTAATTCTATTAATAAACAAGGTTTAGCGTCAGAGTAAATTTACGCTAAATTTGTAATCTTAATATTAGTCCAAATTCATATTATACAGAGAAAAAACATACCTTCTACCTTCTAGGAGTGAATGTTACTCTCGTAGAACTTCGTACTAGGTTAACCTTTGCTAAGTCTCTGATTAATAATATGGATTTTAACTAATACTATGTGCAGTCTCAGCATGAATTTACTCCAGTACCACTGTATTAGTATACGCTAACATCTCATTACTTAACACCATCGCGTCATGACTAACGGTGTTAAAAATTATCGCTTAGATGACCCTCGTGATATTAGTTTTGTGAACTTTCTTCTCCAAGTTTTGATACCAAGGAAAAGTGACTACATTTGCATAAAATTATATTAATTTAATTTAATTTAGGTAAATAAATCTGATGAAGAAATTATTGTTGAAAAATTAAACAAATAGTTTAAATTACATTAAATATCGATGAGATATAATCCTCTCGCTCCCCAATTAGCAACAATTTATTAGTAGTGGAAAAATATTTACTTTTTAGTCAAAATAGATCATGTGATAGCCTTTATGAATAGCCTTTTATATAGATGTGTATCACAAACCGTGGTGATGTTTTTGTCCACATCGACTCACTGAACAAAATATAACTTAGACGTGTTTAAAAATTTATATTGCCTCATAAAACGTTCGTTTGGAATTTCTTAAGCAATTTAAACTAATACTTAATTTTAAACGCCTCTACCTTAGCAAAGAAGTAACCAAAGTCTGTAATTCCTACAACAGTTACTTTTAAAAATTCAAAGAACGACCGCCACATTTCAAAAAGGCTTAACTCAAATTTCATTACATCATGCGAGTGTTAAAAACTTAGTATAATCCCTTTCCAAACACCTTTTTCTACGATAAAAATGCCTACTTAGTCATTTGCTAATTTAATTATTTATTAAGAAAACTTACCGAAACGTGAAATAGAACCCTCGTCCACTCGTAAATTCATTAAAATATAGACCCTATGGTATCAAAGAAAAGGTGTATTATACAACTATTCAGTTGATTAGCAACAAAAATATAAAACCAATTTCGTTTCATTCCAATATAAGCCGCAAGTGTTGACTACAAAGGTTGACTTTAAAATAGCTTATTTAAAAGAAAAAAAAAACACAACTAACCAATTTCTCACTGCTTATCTGTTATTTTGTTTGTGAAATCTTTGATGTCGTTAAAGTGCCACCCGCGATGGTTCCCAGAAAATTGGCTTAAATCAGAAATCGAACCTACTACCTGCCTCTGAGTAATCCTTTTAGCTTTTTGACTTCAGTCGCTTCGGTGGAGGCGGTACCTTAGCGTTTTTTGCACGTATCTTTACAAGATTATCTAGTAGAAAACGCAGTTTAGTACAGAGTGTGACTCTGTGTAAAATTAATAAATTACATCATTTAACTATCATTTAAAGAATCAATCATTTATAAATGAAAAGTAAAATAGAAATAGGATTTTCATTACCAGCCTATTAATGCCTCCGCCTTCCCTATGGATGTAATCGATTCAGATTGAAAAGGAAAAATGGGCCATGACGTGGGCCCTGTACCGATTGGTGGGTATTAACGACTGCAGATGCAACCTATACCATCGGCTTAAGACCTACCAAAGCACGGAGATAATAAATTTTTGGTCATCCATCCTATAGCCGGCCATTTGAAAGTTGCTTAACAACCTTATAGGAACACATACCCAGCGCACTAACCACTAAGCCGCCGAGCATCGAATAATATTATGGCATATTGCTCCAAACGGTAAGTAAAAAAAACAATACTATGATGTACTAGGTTTCAAAAAAGATATATTTAAAATATATAACGTTTCTAATGATATAGATTCAAATCTGTTCAATCATTCAAAAGTTTTTTACGTCTTCATGTAAAAAAACATACTAATCTAATCACAAAACTTTACCCATAATAAATAACCCTCCTATTTAGATTTGGTTAGATTTGAAACGTATTGTGGATAGCCTATTTATTTAATATAATTTTAAACATTCACTTTTACTTATAATCTCACAAATGCTCATTATTTTTATTGTATATCGTAAAATACAATATAGTTCGTAATTGGGTATTTATATGTATTGCAACAACAATGCAACAAAGTATCAAGAAATTTAAATAAGAGTGAGTGAGTGACCTTAAAAAATTTCCTCAAACTTTTAGTGTAATTTTAATAGTGCACTAAATCAGACCCTGAATCGATAAAACGACGACCACTTGACTTCTAAAGTCAAACGATACAGTTCCGGTTCTATTTTAGTTTAGTTAACTATCGATCGACAGAAACTGTAAACGGTATTCTACTCGCTCAATCGAACATAGAACTATATAGATGTAGTTATGCAAACCGGAACCAACCCACAAATCTGTCAAAATCGAGTTATGTGCAGAGAAGCCTAAAAGTGTTGCAATTAAACTCACATGTTGTAAATTCACAAAACTTCTTGATAAATAAATAAAATAAAATATATTCTACAATAAATTATAACTAAAAACAAGAAACCCATTTTTCTCAAAACTGACATCATGTGGCTGGTTTGCATAACTACGTCCATATACTTGAGTCGATCGTCGGCCCGTCGGCCCTTATTCCACTAAAATTTTGACACTTCGTTGGATCGAAACGCTACTGAAACGTTACTAAATCCGAACGTTTCATCTGTCAAAATTAACGATTTCGAAAAAGTTGCAAATTTCTACTTTTTCGTGATCGATAGTTAGCGGTTAATGATAGATGTGAAACAATTGTCTATATCCTCTAAACAAGTCAATGTGTCATTCATACCATCAGCTCACCAAACAGCAGACATTCTCACAAAGCCACTGCCTAAGCTGAGACACTATATGTGCCTAACTAATTTAGGATTAGTTTAGTGTTATTTGTTTTGTGTTATTAGGTTAATTAGGTTAGGGCATCAGTGTTAAGGTACCTTTGATATAGTGTTTTTGTACATACAGTGTGTTGATATAAAGGGTGTACATAAGTGTCCTGATTACAGGGAGGTGTAGATAAAACCTTTTTCTATATTAATCAGACACTGGCATCTTTTCGTATACCTTTTTGAATTAGTATTTTATACACTGTTTATTGTTTTTTATGTCACTCTCTTCTTTACTCTCATCTGACTTTTATGTATTTACAATGTGAAATATATTAAATACTCCAATCCACTGTGACTCTTAATTCCTACATTTTAAGAGTTTGTGAGTGAGTTATCAATAGACTGTAAAGAACATAATAAATTGTGTAAATCCATTGATATGTTTGCTTTATCATTAATTATTTATAAAAATACCTTTTATTAAGGTACCAAAAAATTTTAATCTTTAACTGTCTAGCACTTCAAGCATATAAAATTTTCTATCCAATATTATTTATTTCACAAAGATACAAGGATACTTTCAATGAGCACCCTGACGTCTGAAGTAAATATACAAAATCTGGGTATCAAACACCAGATTCCTCATCTACCTCATGAGAACATAGCAATCCATATGATATAAATTATGTAAAATTACTAGAAAAAAAATGAAATCGAAAACTATGGAGCTAGATAAACAAGTGTGATAGTGCATGCATATGTTTAATAAACTTTTTATGTACACCATTTCATCTATTTGTTATAGATAGTTCTGTAATTTTGTGGTTGCTTATTGATATGTAAAAATGTTGGCAGACTTTAAAAATAAAATAAATTATATCTTGATTATTAATCTTAAATTATTATTTTTTATTAAAAACTTAAATTTTATAGATAAATTAATAGGTTTTCATTTCTCCATAAGGTCCACCTAGTTGAGGCATATAATGTAAATTAAAATCAATAATTATATTTCTGTTAAAACTTTACATAATTATAAACAATCATTGTAAATAGGAACATTGTAAAAATCATTATTATATTGTAGGGGCTATTGGCTTTAAGTAAACTTATCTATGATTATAAAAACATGAATTTTTGAATATTTTGTATTGAAAAAAGTAAACTATTGTAGTATTTTTACAGGAAAACTTAAAAGTGTGTATTTACAAGCATGTGTGGAATTCCAATAAAAATGGCACTGAAAAAGTCCTTGTTTAAAAATTAATTAATTTATCATTATTTTTTCTGATCACTTGCATTTGCAATACTATATTGATATTTATCTTAAAGGAAAATAATTAAAAAACCCACTTCAAGCAATTAGTGCTTGAGGTGGGATTTAAACCCATAAACACTCACAGTCTGGGCGTCTGCTAAAACCAATTTAACTACCAGATAACCAGCAGGTTTTGTGAATTTAAGAATTACCTGCATTACTAGTGAGCATATGCTCATTTATGTTTAGGAAGTTCACCAAAACTATATTAATAATACCATTATAGAGAATAGAATAGAAAATTCTTTATTGTTAACATTACACAAGTTATATAGGTAAAATAAAATAAAATAACAATTGGTGGCATTATTGCTTAAAGCGATTTCTTCCAGGCAACCATGGGTTGGAGAGAGAGACAACAATTTATGAAGACAGGGGTGTAAATGTTATCAATAACATTAAAAAGAAAATATGATCAAATAATAATCTTAATTAAAAAATTATAATTATGAATATTTTTTTTTCTGACAAAGTATTACTCACTTTTTTATTTGGAGATTATAATATTATAAAGGATTATTTCATCATATCATCATCATGTTTAAAGGATTGTTAAACAGGTAAATATACTGTTTATAAGATTTTATTCTGAATTATTTTTAATTTTAAAAATAAAATAAAATGATCTTAGCCTCAGCTCAGTTTTATGTAACATTTGAAATAACATGAGGCTTTCTGTAACCATATATTAAGTTGCGTGCAAGATAAATGTTCAGCCTAATTAGTATTAGCTACATGAAAAATACATATTCTACTGTTTTTGACACAAAATTAAAACCAACCACCAATATTCCAAAGAAAACTGTCATACGCTATGATGGGTTACAATTTAGAACAAAAAAAAATAAGCCTGTGAATCAGGAGCTCTTGTTCAATTTGGCAGGAATTTATATGTGTAAGTTCTTTTATATCAGTTGAAACTTATACTTAATTTGCTCATAGTCAGCATGGATGACAGCTGCGAGCAGATCCATGCAACTACAAGAATTTAATTTGTATACAACTTAATGTGAAAGATATGTCAAATCATTAATAATTTTCTCTGATCTTACTTATAATATCTAGTCAATAATGACATTTCTAATGGGTTTCTATAACAAACATTGTTTTAAATTTAATCTTGAATAGATTTTCCACAGTATATATTATGTTGCCTTGCTTGATTCGGTGTACAGATGTAGGTATAGCCAGATTTCGAAAGATATTGGATTCATTTCATCATCAATAATTCTCTCTTAAATGTCTACTTTGAATCGACTATCGTTTATCTTCTTCACTAAGTTATTGATACGTATGAATATTTATTTTCAATCGAAAACTTCTTCTTTTATTAAGGGCTTTCGCATAATTCTGCCAATTTCACGTGCGTAGCCAATACATGGTATGAATTATTTTATAAAATTAATTTTGTAAATAATATTTTCCAGTATAATGTTTCACTTCCTATTACAGTTTAATATTACAAAAAAATACACATATGGGGATTGTTTTAGTAGATATCCCATATTAAATTGTCATTTACAATTCAATTTTGTCAATTTCATTCTTCTTTTATTAATGGTATATCTGCGCATTTCACACAATTCAGCCAAAGTCAAGTGAATAAATTAATTTCTACATGTAAAATGAAAAACGAATGAATGAAAGATTAATTAAAACATTGTCTGTATCATTGTGGTTTGTATTGACAAAAAGTGAATTGGTGTTGCAATGAAAATCATGAAAATCAAACATCGATTGGAAAATAATCGATTAATTCATTCATTATCATATTGAATAAAAAAAACTTTAATATACTTTTAGTTAATTTTGGTGCAATTTTGCATTTTACCTAAGTTTTACGGACTACTACGGTTGTTGATTCAACAACGCCCAAATAAATAAATATATATATTATTATTATTATGTAATTTCCAATGCCCGTGATTGGAAATGTTATATGAAAACCTAATGAAGTCCCATAAAGTCACAATATGAACTATGAAGTTCAACTAAGTCCATGTAGTTTGATGAAGTCTGATGATATTCAATGAAGTTTAATGAATTCTGTTTAAATGGATTGAAGTTACTAAAGTCATATGCAATCATCATTTAACTTTAACATTTAATTTTTAGTACAAACAAATGTATAAATTTAATGATTATTTTTGTTGTACATTCTTTTGAAACGGAGTTGTTTAAAGTAAAGTATACACCTCTGGATTAATGCTCGTCTTAGTCTTGGACTGATTGCATACCTCACTTCTTACAGTTTGTTAGTGACTGAAAATGAGTCAAAACTTTTCTGTTCACGACCTACCCATGTAGGTACCGTTTTATTTTACGGAATCATATTATTCACTTTCATGCTACTTTATCTCACATAATAACATTTATTTTGCGAATTAAAACTCGGTATAAACAATAAAATAAACCAACACCATTTGAATTTTGAAACTTAACTCTTTAAGCTTGACGTTATCTTTAGTTGACGCCAGGATTTATAGTATTTCATCTGACTTTTTTTGTTAATTAAAAGACTTAATTATATCGGATTTATGCTTTAAATATTAAGCATGTTTAAAGTTGAGTGCTTAATAATAGAATTGGGTATATGACGCTTTTCTGAAAACTAATTAATTAAAATAGTTGTTTGATACATTATAAACACACTGTCAATATATTACATGAGAATCTGTTCTATTTTCGATGAATATAATTTTAAAATCTACAGATTATAAGAAATAAACTTTTATTAGATTATTATCTAACATGATGATAATAATACGCAACTTATTTTTATAGTGTCAAATACCCATAATGATAAAAATATTAATTATAAATTCGCGTTTCGGGTATTTTCCCTTGTAGCTTAACACTTAGGTATGCACTTTCTTAATGTAGCTAATATTCGGTTGTTTCGTCCTTATTTTAAAACGATCGAATACAAATGTAATACATTCATTATATAGTGATAAAAAAATGAATAATCATTAATCGTCTCCCGTTTAACTAATAATTTCATTTATTTTATTCTGGTAACACTAATGACAGCTGTTTGGTTCGGCTACGATTACGTTTCAATTTAGTAAACGTTCGTTTGATAATTGACGTTAGCAGAATGCAAATTTACAGCAAAAATCGAAACGTAACCGTTACAGAAACGCTATTGACGATCGATCGTTGTAAATTAGTAGAATTGGCCCCCAGATAATAAAACTGCAACAAGGATTGTTATACGAATCTTACAATATCTATATAATAGGGTTGTCTCTATTATAATTTGCGAAAACAAATAATGGTGATAATTTGTTAGACTATATATTTATTAATCTATCTAAAATACACGTATACTGAATATCTAAGTAAATAAGAGCATTGTTCTTGTTGCAAAATGACTAATAAATATACCTCCAATATTTACTATATAAGGAATGACGGCAGAAAATTGGTGCTTCCAGGACCGACCCGTCCACATAGGCAAACTAAGCAAATGCTAGGGCTCTCATATTTGGAAGGCGGCATGGCATAGCAAAAATGCCGGCCTCCAAATATGAGAGATTATGTTTGCTCTAATTATTTGAACCTGAACTTTTGTTCTTTGAACACGCGTCCATGTTGCCGGCAATAAGAAAAAATGCACTATTTAATCGGTGTATCTACTTCTTTTATTTTGTTGAGTTTTTTATAGGCATCATTACAGTATTTTGCCCAGGGTGTCAAGTTTTATTGAGCCGGCACTAGGTGCTTCACCTGTACATCATTTGTGATATTAGTACACCACGCCTAGATATTTCGCACACTCAGATATACACATTTTATTCCTTATTATCTTTATATTTATCTCTGTATATATCTTCCTTCTATGTTCTATTTTATATAATGTTGCATCAAAGTAAAGAGTGATTTCTGCAGAATTTCTACTTATACAGAAGCCATAGCCTCCGTAGCCGAGTGGTTCGCACGCCGGTTTCAAGGTGTCGCCATCTCTGAGGTCCTGGGTTCGATTCCCGGTCGTATCAATGTATAAAATGAACTTTTCTATATTGACTCGGGTCTGGGTGTTGTGGTACCTTCGTTGTCTCAGATATTCCATAATACGGGGGCTTTAGCTACTCATCTTGGAATCTGAGCAATGTATGTGATGTTGTTAAATATTTATTTATATTATATATTTATTAACAGCCCTGCCCGTTTCCTTTCTGAATTCACGTCACGTGTATACTTGCACGGGCTGTCGCGCGCACTCTGTTGTCACCGCGTGACGTCACTAGCAGCGGCCCTGTGTGGTCTATCTATAGTACTTATAGACCTTCGGTTTTACTATTTTTTTGCGCCAAATATTTGCTACAAAACAGTGGTGTAAGTAAAATTTTATTTATTCATTAAATTAAATTTATATTAATACTTCTTATATGTTCCAACAATAAGAAATAATGGGAGCAAGAAACTCTTAAACATTTTATTATTTTTTTTATATGAAGAAAAACATATAAAATATAATCCTAATAAAGATATGTGATTTCTACACATAGCTGTAAGTAGATTGACATTATAAAAAAGTACTTTTTGCACTGCATTCTTCTTCATAACAGAGAAGTTAATGGAAGTTAGGACAAAAATAATAAACTAATCAAAATATTTAGTTGTGTTAAGGTTCTCAATTTATACAAATTGTTAGTACAGACAATATTTGTTGAAAAATGAATCGATTATAATGTATTCTGTTGCAAATGTCACGAAATACAGGCGACAAAATTATCTTGAACAATTGTTTAATTAGTGCATAATATTATCGACAATTATCTTCACCACGTGCTACACAAAGGCACGTTACTATGCAAATGCAAACTGGCATACTACGTGTACCTCCATGTGCTACTTCTGTCTTCCTTCCCGCTGTCCTACTTTTCCTATAACTTTACTTAAACTCTTCTACGAACTTATCGTTTTTATCCTAAACTATGCTCTACCTCTTTGTCTTCTCAAGTCAATATCTCCTTGCTCGTCTCATTCTAAGGTACTTTGATCCGGGATAATTAGGGAGACTGTCCCACCACCTGAATTATAACCCGATTGCGACGCACTCGATGGAGGGGCCATGTCGCCCCAATTGCATTCAAACACTTGAGCCAATATACCATTCTTACAACAATAACATTGAAAAGCAAAAACATTTTTTTCCTAGTCCAGCATTAAAAAGCGATCCAAAGCTGATCAAATGATTAATCTTAACTTTTATATTTAAGTCAAGCGACATACATAAATGTATAAACAATTTTCTCCTGCCTTTTTAAATTCCTTCGATACTTTTTGAATAATAAAGTTTCCTAATCTAAGTGGTGTAAATGAGCAAAAGTTCGCGAATCCTAAAACGCAAGGAAGGAAAAGTTGAGGAGCCCTGGTCTAAAAAGTCGTAAATAGTTTAAAAAGCATATCTAATTAGTCTTAATGTGTGTTCACATACGGCGACACTGTCAGCATCAAATGACTCATTTTATATTACAGTATCTGGATGATAGAGCTTATAATGAAACCTTTCTAAAATCTGTTTTTAGTCTCAGGGACTTAATTGACATTTACTGTGTTACCGAGTTTTTGCAGTTCAGTAAATAGTGTGTGCCTCAACCAGACTTTATACGAAAAAGTATACAAGATTATCTTTTTTTTTAAATCTCTGATAAATTAAAGTAAATGATAGTAAGGCAACAAATTTTTCATAGAAATTATCTTAATAAATAGACTGTTAAAAATTTCTACGAATACTTTTGTTAACAAGTTGTAAATTCATGTTAATGATCCTTTATGTATAAATAATAATTGTAAAGACTGCGTTTCCTCCAATTTATTATTACATATGTAATTTATTGGAGCGCGCTTTATAAGACTTTAAAAAACTAACCATATGCTAACTAGCTACTATCTGACATCATCACAAAAGTGAAGGCGTAGCCACTCGCGCCATGCTATGTGGTATCAGTGAATAGTTTTGTTCTATGATCGAGTGAGTAATAAGTAAGTAAATTCTTTGTTTGTTTGAAGAATACAGGCATATACACAATCAGCAATTCATGTAAGTTTTCAGTATTCTTAAGTACGAGTTTATTTTACAACTTACTATATTATTATATTTGCATTCACAATGCTATACTGAAAATTTGTCTTAATGAAAAACCCTTAAAATCCACTTTGTCCCTGGCGCCCTGAGATATGACTCGAACCCATGACTGCTCTAACCACTGAGCTACCCAGGACCTAACAGGACCGACGAATCTTGTTACTCTTGTTATTTTCGCTACTACAGAACGTATTCTCATCAATGTTCAGCCAATTCACCCAACAGGGACCAAGTGAATTATTAGAGCGTTTTTAATTATGTAAACTAACTGTATTCCTGATCACTGTAAAAACATTTAATTTAAGAACCATTCCTTAAGGGGGGATCTAAATTAACAAAATATCAAGTTGCCGTAAAATACAAGAGTACATAAAATAGGTAAGATCAGTTAACGAACGGAGTGATCAAAAATTATTAATTCGAACTCCACACACAAAAGTACAGGATTCTGTCCCTCGTTCTTTATTTTTTCTGATGTAAATGTTATTTCTGTGTTAAAAAAAGGTTATCTATCTAGCTCTAATGGCTCATTTACATTTGGCGATGAGGTTCACATTGGGATACCCGATTTCTACTCTGTTGTTAAATTTTATTGATCAAACCAACAATCTGTAAAGGGTAAAATCAAAACAACTTCATCTTAAATGAGTAAAAACATATATTTTTATATCACTCGTCTTTTAAGTTACTACATTTCCATTCGAACACCGGGTACAGTGGCGAAAGAAAATTGTTAACCGAATTCAAAACACAGGATACATTCAGTATACTATGCGGACTAAACTAACACACATTTAATATTTACAATCACTAAACAATTAAATACTAACCAAAATGTACAAGTATGCACTCTATTACCGTATATTTATTATAAATTTATTATTTATAAGTATAATTTATTTACAATCTGCGTAACTATGGCATACGAAACCCACGAATGATGAAGGAACGTTATTTTTTTATTTGTTATAAATTTATTTATTATATAGGAAAATTTACAAATACTCATCTCATAAATCGCAAATTTTAAGTTCGTCGTACGAAATAAATAGATTTTTATTTACAATGTTTAATTTTATCTAAATTAAGTTTGGCGGTCTTCGTTACTTGAACCGAATTCAATAAATAGTAGAAATTAATTTGCATCATTAACAACTAGGGCTTAATCATTGTATTTTATAAAACAATGCCATTCCAACATCTACTTACACTCGGCATGCCTGCTCTGTTAATCGACTCCAATTGAAAGATGTAGGTATACTTTTCAAATAGCTTAAAAATGTCTTTTTCTTTGAGCTTCGTTTAAACTTCGTATATTTTGTCGCGGTCTTTTTACATGTGAAATGAGATGGCATACCAAGAAATAAGATTTAAATTACTTATCGACAGAAATTGACAGAACATTATTTTTATACAACTTAACTTTTTTTCCATTTTCAACTCTGAATCGCGTCCGATACTACAACAACCAACCTTATTGATTCCTTCACGTAATAGAAAAATACTTCCTGGACGTTGGACAATATTGCATCGTATTTTTCTGTGTGTATTTTCTAGGGCAGGTCGATGTAGCTTGTTGGACGAAAGCATAGTGACGAAATTATAAAAAAAAACTTAAAAAAAACGAAAGATAACTGAAGTGAGACAACGTTTTCACATCATATTTTAATAAGCCAATGAACAATACAAATAAAACTAATAAAAATCATAAAGCACAATCATTTTGTTCTATCAATCTGTCAATATATTTAATACTGTATATTATAAGCAGGGTTACATGACATATTTTTATATAACTAAAGGAACTGACTTAATATATCTATGAATTATGTCAAATTGAGCGAATCTATCATACATTTAAAATTTTTATTCGTTTAGGCGTTGGTAATCTCTACTGTTTTGTACATAACGCCACAAAATAATTTTAAAACAAAAAAGGGACCATAATTCGAATTACAAAAACATACAAATCATATGTAAGAATAAGCTGAAAAAACATGAACCAATAGTTGATTTAGTGTTGAATGAATTTATAATTTTACTTCAGTATTTAATTCAATAAAATTTAAATACTCATTGCTTGTTTTGAATAAATACCTTCACAATATGGCCGGTATTTAAAAAAAAAACTAACGTTACACACGCAAATTAACAGCTTTGAAAGTTATTAACGACAAAGTAATTCCATTTTGTTGACAATTTGATTTATTTTTATGAATAGTCTTATAAAAACTTTTTATAGGGAAAATAGTTTTAATAAACGGCAAAGAGAGCTTCGTCATTTGGTTTCTATTGATTTGGAATAAAAATATCCATGCTACTTATAGCTTATCTACGATTTATATAAAAATAGATGATCAAGAGCTCCGTCAGTTTCAATTTGTTATCAAACAGCCAATAGAGTAGGTATATGACCGAACGAATTCAGTAAACGGAAATTGTCACATAATCAATGAATTAGAGGCAATCAAGGCTCTGTAATTAAAAATCACCAAGAATACAATCGTAAAATATCGACATGGTCGCTAATCACAAACAGTTAATGAAGAAAATCGATAATTAAATCGATCCAGAGTTAATTGAGCTGAAAATGGAATCCAGCCTTCGGTTGCCAACTAATAATGCGATTTGTACATTTCCATTCTAATTGTGTAAGAAACACAATAATATATATGCAAAAGAAACGTTTGCCATCTTTAGAAAATATTTTATAATTTCTTTTTGAAAGGGAATAATTGCCGTAAATAAAGGTTTTTTTTTAACTCCAACTAGGTATAAAAATGACGTATTGTTTTCTAAATAATCTCACACTAATATTGTTTAGTAAGCATACAATCCCATATCCAACCAACTACAAATATATAGACTATTCCTAAAGTTGATTAGAATTTAAAATTCTGCTAAAAATAAATGAAAGTGATGCAATATGATTTTTCAACCTAAAAGAATGTTAACACTAACAACTTAGTTCGGTACTATTCTTACCGATGGTTTTAGTTCAAAAGAATTATATAAACTAAATAAAATATACAAACTCTTTCAAAACACTTTAACAAATCAGTTTAGGTTGAGATTAACATTTTTTTATCCAGGTTATAAAAACTTTTTGACTTTATTTGTTTCCCAACTCACTTAATTACAATGTTCCAAAGATAAAAACAACACACATTTTATTGTTAGTTTGTTTGTTAAAGGGCCATTCGGAAAACACGATATTACCACGCGAATAATAACTAAATACGTATTAAAGCGATTCGTAAACCGATACGGCGAGAACTCGATACTCATAATCGTAAATCAATCGAACAAAAGACGGAAAAGCAAATACAAATTAGCCCTATAATCGTGCATTAAAGGACCTAACTGTCAGGGTTGGCAGGTAAGAAAGAGAAACAGGAAATGTAAATATAACTCTTTTTAACTGTCACAAAAGCTCGTTCTCTTTTTTTTGTTAACCAAAATAGTGTACCTGATTGAAAAAGAGTTAAATGAATTATCATGGAGATGTAATATTATTATATACATAATAAAAGAAATGTTTTATTTGATATGCAAACATTACAAAAACCGGAAGCTTGAAAATAGTTGTATTATTTAAAATATTACGATAGATGTTGTTGAATCCTATCCATATTTCAACAATTCAACTATAAAAAAACGCTTTCAGCTTCCAGAATATTCTATTCTTTTGAAATACTATTAATAATCTTATTAAAATATAGCCAAATCGGTCTAGTCTCTCATTTTGTGGCTATACGGAATGGCGTCATTCTAAGAAAAGAAACTGTTTATAAGTTTATCACTTAACTTTACACAGGTAATATTTAGAGAAGATTTAAAACAATTTTACATAACATTGAATAATTTTAATTATAAATCACTACACATTACAAAACAAAGTCGCTTTCCTTCCCTGTGTATACTTAGATCTTCAAAACTACGCAACGGATTCTGACGCGGTTTTTTTAATAGATAAGGTGATAGGCGAAGCTTCTGGCTGATAGCCAATATTATATACATATGTCATGAATTAAATTCAACTTATATTTCTTTATTATTAAAAACTGAATCAACCTTATTTACACTTACCTCGAAGTGTAACAGAGCTCACGAGATCTGGTTGTTATAATCGTAAATTTTATATTTACTAACTACAAACAAAAAACTCCAAATTGAAAATTAAGTACAATTTCGAAGACAATATTTTAATAATCGACTTTGCCTGAGTTTAATTAACGAAGGCTTTCCACTACCCCAACTTGCTAAACAAATAAATGATCTACTTTATCCCAATTTCCTTGAAATTTAAGGCCAACAAAAGCTAGGCTATACTATCTCGATACAAAAATTCATCGGAATCGGTTCTACGGGTTAGGAATTATAAAACATGCCTAAACCGTTATTTTAGCATTTAAAATACGAACTGTTATTCTTGGAATCATTAACATTTTGAAAAAAGATGCCCGTACCCTTCCCTGAGCCCCAAACTATCTCCAAATCAATTTTCATCACAATCAACTTAGTGATTGCCCTGTGCAGCACAACAGGCATACACAGTTGCTTTCACATTTATGATATTTATAGAATATAGAATGTCACGCCAGTGTACTTTTTTTAACCGAAAAGAACTAGCCTTCACACTTCATTAACCTGCCTTCTTATTTTGTAACTTCTAAGGACATCAGAAATAAATTGTTCACAGAGCTCTTAATAAATCAGTAATCCCTAGCCTGTTGCTATTTTTTTAATTAAGATGAAATCACTCATTGAAGTTACCTTTATAGTCACTAATGCTTACGGAATACGAAATATAATACGAAACGAAGTTTATCAATACAAAATCAAGTGTCAAAATGGAGTTGGGTGGAGATTGTCGATAGTTTCAAAATTGCTAACCCTTGATAGAAAATACGAATGAGTGATTTCGACTCATTAGAATAACTAACTTTCTTCGGTGATCACGATTTTAGATTGTCAGTTGAGTTGGCGATTATGTCTTGGACGGCTATCCAGCCACCAATGATGGAGGCAGCTGGCCTACAGTCAAAACCCTCCGTTGCACCCTCTCGCTTAATCCAGACTCCGGTAACTGGCAAAGAATACCCGAGATACAATTAGACATTTATAAATAAGGAAAATGTTTCTTTTCCGAACGACTAATAGGGATGATGACTGGGTAAAAAAAATGCAATTCTATTTAGTCCGTCAGTCAGATAATAGAAAAATATTAGATACGTATTTTTTTTACTTCAATTTAACAAGAAATTGCTTAGATAACAGGCATTAAAGTTGAGTAGAAAACGTACTCTAACGTGACGTCATGCGAAATTTCAACTCAATGTAACGCCGTAATTTTATGATTACGAAAAAAATACGTGTTTAATATTTTTTAACACTCTACCTGACGGACAAACAAACAAAAATTAGTCATCATCCCTATTGTTGAATTTTGCAACAAAAATAGATCAAAATAATCTACTAGTAGTGTTTTATCTTATAGAAAAATTTAGAAATTTCGTTGTAATTGAGTGTAACGAACTGTGTGAGAACAAATCTAACAGTAGCTATATTGAAGTGTCGGAGAGCATATTTATATAACCAAGTTATTAGCAGAGTGAAACTGACCGTCGTCGTTATAACAACGGTATTCGCCCATCAAATTATCTCTAAGTGTCGAGTATAATGGGCAATAACAAAGGAGAATGTATGCTTCAAAGCTCGCGTGAAGACCCCAATCCAGAAACAGATCTTAATCATAAAAATTGACCATAGACAAATAGCCATAGAGAACAATCGTCAAGAGATTAAAAACAATTTTTGGGCCGTCGTCGGCAATTACCGAAGTCGATTCGAGCTCAAGATACCAATTTTTGAACGAGTCTCATAATAATAGAGATGCAATAATCGCCTTCATCTCTATAAATATCACCTTTCTCTTTCTTACACTAACATAAAACATATATCTACTCTCTTCACTGTTGACAAGGTCCGTTTAGAAACCACAACGTATCAGCCTTTGAGATCTAAATGTCTAATTATACCCACATCACTGGAAGAATGTATCTAGAGCCGTTTTTAATTAATTTAACCCCCTAAAACTATTATAACGCGGCCAATTTCGTTATCTAATAACTCATGACGCTAACAAGACGCCATCTTGAAATATGTTCCGTTAAATTAATGACACGTTTGCCGTCCCGAAATGTGGCTTACAAATTGGTGTGAATTAACAAGTTTTATGATAATTTATTGGAGTTGACGATTGAGGTTTAATGGGATTATCAAACTTTTTGGAATTACTTTTGTCAACGAAACTTTTTTTAATATCTCACAAGATTATTGTGGAAAATAAATGGTCCAGCTTGATAAACGCAAACAAATTTTGAATAAACGATCTTTTTAAATGAAATAGGTACCTCTTTCTTAGAATAAAGGGTGATTTTTTACAACATAATGACGCCAAATTCAGGCCGTTTAACCGAAAAAATAAATTAATTAAAATTTATGTAACTAAAACTAAATTACATTAATATGTACAGATCACTACGTTCACTTCTCACGTCTCGTTGTCACTCTCACTTAGTTCATCCATGTCCATATCGATAAGTTCCTCATCTTCCTCTTCATAGGAGTTGTTGAACTGATTGTCCTCGGGCTTGGAACTGGAGGAACCTGATTTCGTGCCCGTTTTCGCCTCTTCTTCTTGCTGCATTCGTTTATGTTTCGTTCTTCTGTTTTGGAACCACACTTTGACCTGTGAAAAATATTTGAATATTTACATTTTTAATTTTGATAATTTATTTATGAGCATGAGTTCTTAATCGGTAAGCAAACATTTATTATAATAAACTCCAGTTATTTTTAAAATAATACTTTTGAAGGTGGCACCATTAAGTAAGTGCTTTAAAAGAATTATATAAAAGTAGGTAAAGTAACATTATTTTTTAATTAAAAATATATAAAAAAAACCTTATTAAAAATGTCGGTTCATTAAAATTGCTATATACAATTAAGCGAGAGTAAATAAACCCTCGATAACATCACAATAACCATCATGACGATAGGGGAACTACCAAGTTCACAGTCGGTTAACCCCACAAAGGATTGAGGGAAACGCCAATAAAAAAGCACCCTATTGCAATCATACATCATCCGCTATTGAAAGAAAATCCGTTGTCGAGATACTTTCCTAGTATAGTTTACCGCGCAAAAAGCGGGCAGCCATTTTGTTCGACAATTTGTCACAAAGTTAATGGCTTGCAAAATCTATTCAGATTGCATAAAGCTAGCCGTATGATGAAAATAAACAAAAAGTTTTTATTACAAACGTGTTCTAAAACTACAATACCATTTAACCTCTAACTTTTTAAATAATTCATATATGAAAAATAAATTTGTGACTAAGTTCTAAGATATATATAAATTTGATTGAATTCGGTTATAAAGTAACTCTATTTATGTTTTACGATCGACTTTATCAGTAACAAGTAAATGTTATTCATGCGTATGTATTTCGATTGTAATTTCATGCCAATATGTTACGAGTTACATTATTGAAATGATGTTTTAAAACCAAAATACATTCTGGATAATGGAAAATTGGAAAAATTATTGCCAATCGCGAAAATTTCAAAGCAAAATAGCGTTATTACATTTTTAATTTGTCTGTCCATTGACTTAAGCAATAAAATAAACAATTTCTACTGATTTTAATTAGAAAGCATGTTATCACAATGTAAACCGCTTACGAAGTCAGTTTAATGATTTTTAAAAGTAAAACACAAGATGCCCTTTTTGTAAGCACACCCCTTGTTTTGGATATTTTTATTTCTCAGTATGTTTTTTTATTACGGACTCAGAATAAGATTCTCACGGAAAGTTAAAAGGCAACCCACAAATTGTATTTTTCTCTAAGGGATAAATCTTAAAACAAACCAAATATAATTCATTGATTTTAATTCTAATGCAATTTTTAATTATTAACCATACTAAACTCCAGTTAGGTATCGTAATCAATCCCATAAAACTTGTAAAATCACAGACTATCATTAATAATATGACTGTACTACAAAAGAGCTAATATTATTACGTCATAAAAAAAACTCATTGAAACTTAAAGCGTGGGGCGAGTTTACCCGACACTCGTCGCCCCACAAACTGCACGGCGATGATTAGTTATCATGTTAACTTATTTAGTTCATTGGCGTATTAAAATTAAATAAAAGCTCCCTATTGGTCGCCGACTGGGGGGCGATAGTTCCAAATTAGATGACGTCACGGTACATTAGGTCTTCACGTATGAACATCGAATATCAATCAGCTACTTTCCTTCGCTCTTTTGAAGAGTAATGGCGCGTGACAGAAAGAGATGGATTGATGAGGAACGGGGAAAGTGCTATGAATATTATTTGTTTATGAAGCATTTTTTTCGGTTCTTTTATTAAATATTGTTAAGAATTAATCAAACAGTGATAACGCAATTGTTATATGCGTTTATAGAGGAAAGGGAAATACAATTTAAATAAATAGGAGCTGGTGGAGTAGTAGTGTTCTTATTATAAATTAAAATATAAATTTATAAGTTTTATTTTCTCGTTTTTTACATACTCAATGAAAAATGCTTAAAAAATATATTAAGAATGTTTTCAAGTATAGCATTGAGACTGCAATATTAATCAAATATAAATATTGCAGTTGTTTATCCGCGCTATTAAATGTATTTGTTTTCCACAAATACTCACACATCAGAAAACCTTGTTAACAAAACCTTTGAGGATCATCGGCTGTTGTCTGTCCATTAATAAACACCTTTGAAACCGTAACCAACTTCAAAAGTTTCATATCTTTTACAGAATTTAGATACATTGCCACTAGACCGAGATGTTTGCCGTGAAAGGGAACACTTTTCACTACTATTCCTATAGTCGCAATAACCCAATATTACCTCAGAATAATCCTTGTACGTTGACAATACAAACAACGGACAAACGACAACAGCAACAATTTACACGACAATGTTTCTCACATAAAACGTTGTTGACACACACATACAATTTAACTACCGACAAAACCTCTCTTTATACTCAAAACTCCACAGACTAAAGCCATTTAAATATAACAAAGTTGTTGTACCTTTAAAATTATAGGTTTTAAATTACGTAAAACATCTTACTTGGTGAGTAGTAAATTATACGATTTATAGTTGCTAAATACAGGTGTAGGGTTTGAAAAACGGTAAATGAGATGTTATAATTATATGTTTAAAGGTACAGACACCGATAAAACATTGACACATAGTTGCGAACTTCAATATTATTGTAGGTATGTGACTTCCTTAAAGGCAGGTAACGGATCAGTGAAATATATTTTCTCGAAATTTTCTAGAAATAACTGGTGTTAGAAAAACTCTTCAAGAATTCTAGTCTTATTCTAAACATGTAGTTTGATTAATACAAAATTAAATTATAGGCTATGTCACCCGCGTATGATGTAGATTCCCGTGGCTGGAAGAATTTTTAAAACCAGTCCAATAGTTTCAGAGCATTTTTCAATGTAAACAAACAATTCTTTCCTTTTTATTGTATCGATATACATTATTATATGTAATGTATGCGTTTCTGAATATTAAACGTTTAAAAAAATTATAATGCTTTATATACCCGTTCCAATAAAATATATTGTCCCGATACCAAGCTCGTATTTTCCTCATATGTTATAAAAAACGTGACATCTTTGTGTTTACGACATAAGCAATTGTTCCACCATCCCCTGAGAGCATCATACGTGGTCCGGGGGCGACACGAGATATACAAAAAGAATCTTAAACGTAACAAAAATAGGATTCACATTTGTCAAGCGAATAACCTCCTCGGGGATTGAACGTATCGCTCAAGCAAATTGAGCTTTTATAATAGTAATCTTGATGGGGTTTTGTATTTTATCACGTTTGAGATTTGGTTATCGGCTGTTATGTCATTTGTCATATTTATAAATGATATTTGGAATGAATACTAGATAAAAACATTAAAATTTGTCAGTAATTTTACGAGACACGTTTTTAATATAAGCGACACCAACTTCTCTAAGCGAAGTCCGTGTCACTAATTGGAGCATTTCTGTACGAGTAAGAAGTAATAAGAAGACGCAGGCTTTGATGCCGTAAACAATCAGTAATTACCTTTACTGAAACTTAATAAAACTAAATTCTCAACCAAACAGTGAAACAATTAAACAATAAATGAATTTTAACTCGAACACTCAACAACAAAAGTTTTTAAATACATAATATATTCAGTAAACAACTGTACTCAACAAACGATTACACAATTATGATGTTCTGATGCAAATTTAATGTTCAAACTTCACCCATCACACGACAATAAAACTTTAATTTCATCTGAATGTAGAAACAAAAATGCATCTGCCAAAATTATTACAGCGACCATTACAAAAGGTTCCCCATTTGAATTAAACAGTGAAGGACAATAGCGCTACCGTCGCCGGTCAAATAATAAAAGTCATAAGTCTCCACAAACAATCGTTTTAATAGGGTAAGGGAGTAAAATCCGCGCATCAGAACGGTACCCGCACTAAATAAATAGAGGGTATCATTCGCAACATGCCCCAAAATGCGATTAAGTACTTATGTACGCGATTATACCGCTCCCCTATGGATTAGCGAGCGAACGAGACGGCTGATATAACACGCGAGTGCGAGTGAGATGGAACGCAAAGGGGAGACACACAATTACGGGGCAGAGCGTGAATTGGGCCAAAATTTAAGCGGAAAGCTATTTATCTCTATATTACTTTATTGTCGATCCATTAGCGTGCGAGAGGGACGGATTGATGAGGGAGAGAGAAACGCTATTACGCGACAAATTGGGGTTGTTAGGAATTTGCAATTTTTACGAGTTACACGCTCTCCCAAGCGGCTTTCTCTAAATTGCTACTGAGAGGGATAGGAACACTGTGGTGTTATTTTATCAGAATGAGACAGCGATAGTTTCGCTGACATTTAATAGTAGTTACGAAAGATCAATTGGATGTCAGAAATGGATGGTTTGTGAGATATAATTGGTAACGGGTTGGCTAATTTATATTACTCGGAACATTTTGTTGATTAATGTTTGCTTTTGAAAATTATGTGTGGCCATTTGTGCGTTAACTTTTGGTAATAACGAAAGTGATTTTTTTTAATCACACGTTATAAAGTAAGCTGTTTATTAAATTAATAAGAATATTGTTCGTCATTGTACCGACGACGACGTTCAAAGGTTTTCAAGCTAATAAGGTTTCATAATTTCGTACGAATTAAAAAGATTCACCGGTAGCTGAATAATTATCTTATTATTATTATAAATAGATTTATTAACACTGCCAAATTGAATTTATTTGTGTTGCAAACATTTTAACAGGGGAAATAAAAAGACAGCTTTATCCGATTTTATTTAGGGGATTGTCAGCTCCAGACAGACATTTTGAGTGAATAGAAATAATTGGGAAGACCTATATATAAATATTATTTTAATTGATTGTAATTAATTTTAAAAATAAATAGGTACTTAAAGAAAATAAGTATTTTGTTTGGTATTTATGAAAAAGATATTTCTTTAAACAATTTAAGTATCGTAACCATTGGAATAAAATTTTTTTCTAAACCAATAAAGCTGGTACCCAAGCTAGAATGTGTCTATATATATTTAATATGGTCATGTTAAATAAATAAATATCTACAGAAAAAAACATTCCTAATTATTGACATTAGAAATAAGAATACCTATATAGTAGAGTGTAAATAAATCGAAATGCCGAAGTGAACCCAGCGATACAAGCAAAGCGGCTAAGCCTATTTGAATTAAGTCCAACTCTAATGCGCACCGGAAGAGCCGTAAGTGCTCTTTCCACTTCCGCTTAAGCATAGACTAAAGCGCATGTTGATGCTATCGAATCAAAATGTGGTACAAAACACTTTACGCTTGAATAATGTTCTCTATGGTAAGTAACTTTGTTTCCAACACGGTATTTGTGTCCGATAGAAACACTAAAAAGTCTTCAAATAGAAAAAGTTTTATATATACTTTTTTTCTTTAACTTTTATTTGTATTTTGTGATTCGTAACATGAAACCTATTGGAAATGTATACAAGTCCTTTCTCTTAAATTATAAGACCAAAAGAAACCCGATACAATAACCAAAATATACTTAAAAATGTATGAATGTACCTACTTTTTTTAAATTGACAATTCATTTTAAGAAAATCGAAATATATTATGACAAGATACATTAAAAGCGATAACCGATTTATTAATTATTATTTATAACAACTATCGCCGCAATGATTTGCAAATAATTCTATTATTCCACGCCGTTAACTTCAATACGCACATTTACATTTCACCGATATGAATTCTATCGTCACTACACTCCTAAAATTATACGTGTGAATTACTGCTATTAAAAATAACTGTTAACCATTTACTATGTATATTTAATAAAGAGCCTGCCTAAGATTAGCTAATTTTACGACTCCACTTCCGAATATAATAGAGTTCAAAAACCTAAGGTATGAATTAATTCATTTGTATATAAATTTTCACGGCGTGTACTTTAATTCATAACGATATCCGTTCATTTTTAATTTCTTCATTTGCAACCAAACCAGTTGTATGTGCTCACATACCATATGTTTCATACAAATTAATTTATAATTTAGGCTGTATAATTTTATTCCTTTGCTTATTTGTTTCGTAATATATTCATATTTCCGTTTCCTGATTTAGTTTCTCCTATGAAATTTGAAGCTGACAATTTGTATTAACTACTCGTGTGATAAAAAAAATAACTATGCTTAATTTTAAAAATATATAACATTTATCTATATGCAGATAACAGCAAATTGTAATAGGGCATATTCAACAACCCGTGCTGTAAATAACGGGTTTTAATTACCGATTTAAGTTAATTACTAATTTATTAATCTTTATTACTTTATCGTTAGTAATATACAGGCGTATCTACACAAGTAAATCTAAAATCATCGTGAAAAAAGATGTTTCTTACAGAGCGACGGAAAAACACAAATAGACTATTCTAAGAGACGGACAAACAAGTCCACCGTGCAGGCAGCGGCGGGGTTAACGAAATTGCGTTCCCGTAATCGAATTATGTACTGCAAACATTTTATCTTAATGATCCCTTATATATGAGCGCTCGAGTGCAGGTAATTTACTTAATCATGTAAAATTGCCGTACGTAAAGTCGACGGGAGAATAAATATTATTCAGTATAATAATTTTGCCATGTAAAATGTCTGACATGAGCGAGAATTGCTGTTCTTTAACGTATATTATTTTAATAGTAGTTGTATAACTAGTGATAATTTTAGATTTTATTGAATGATTAAGTATGCAATACAAAACAATTGTTTAGCTACTCGGTTTTTTCTAAATTTATGTCGCAATAGAATTAAGTTCTCTACATTTCAACTTGACCTGTTGTATAGTTTGAGCTGTGCATTAATACTCAGCCACCTTATATATACCCTATAGAGTACCAAGGCCAAATTGGATTTTTCATTAAGCATATAATTGTTTTTAGGAATGAAATATTACACTCAATAAATGGAATATTTTACTGAGTAAGATTTGCGAATATATCATTAAAATAAAACTCTCGTTATTATATGTGGTCAATTATGCATTCTCAATGCTATACTGATAGATATCTATTGGATATTTAAGCATTTTTCATTAAAGAAGCTCTCGGTTAGATTTCATGGAGCCGATATACCTCTACATGTTATATAAATTTTACATAAAAAACACACATCAAAATATTACCAAACTTCTGAATTCATTTTTAAAGACCAATATATATGTAAACGGCCAAAAACTCGAAGAACCGATGTCCTTATTCTTTATCATACCTTTCAAGTGATCCTTATAAAAAGTATATTCTTTTACTTATTAAATTTCTTTGATCCCCTTACATTTTTGTACGCATGCGCGTTCCCCCCTCGATCTCAAGAGGGGCGGAGCGATGGGGCGCCTCTATGTTGTCTATGTTAACACGTCGCCCACCAGGGGGCGCTTGTAGCTATGATTGAGGAGTGCTAACATTATCTATGGATTGTCATAAATATACGAACAGTCGCACTGCCTTGATGCAATTAATTTTTCATGTGATTTTTTTTAAACGCATATGTTTAATGTTAGTCCTTTAAATGATTGTTTACTACCTTTCAAGTTAATGATAAGTTTTGTTGTTTTTATTTTATGACTCCAATATTCGATTTTTTAAAAAGGAGAAAAATAGCTATAACGATATGAAAAAAACCTTTTATCTTGAAGTTATTTATAAGGAAATTCAGTTAAAATTAGTGTTATAATGTATAAGATATTCTCATTATTGATAACCAATTAACAATATTACCTACCGTTAACTGAATATTTAGTAAAACGTACCCACACGGTAACCGAACCGACAGACCGTCACTAAAGTCGGCATAAATAGTGCTACTATCGATACACTCTAATGGTTTTACTGAAGAAAAACTCACACACAAGATAATCACGGCTAATTATGGACAAAAAAAAGTTATTTATTGGCTCAAATTTCTTAAAACAGCACAAAATATTATGGACATAAACTTTTATTGTATCAACAACTCATGTACATACATTTCGTGAAATATAGGATGTATATAAAAAAATTAAATTGTCTTATGTCGTCAAAAGAATGTAGTTATTTTCACGAGTGTCCTCACATTTTTTGTGTTTCCACAAGGCCCCGGATTCAAAGAATAGAAACACATAGCCATAAAGTTCCAGTAGCTCTCGATTTTTGCGCTACACAATTTGCAATTCTATGAAATGCCCAATTTCATATCGGCAATCCTACAACAACGAAACATATATTTATTGCGTTTCAAAACCTAAATAAATAATATATTTAACTCCAAATCACCTAAACCTACGCTTCGTGCTATAGATTACACAAACGCAAGAACAGCGACAACTTTTTTCTTGCTTGTTAGTTTCATATTAAAATAGATCAAAGGAATCACAGAATGTACAGCCACGGTAGGAAAATTGTGTTGCTTTTACCCAGACCCAGTATAAACGGAACAAAACGGATCATGCAGTTTAAATCTACTATTAAAAATACTGGTGAGTTTTTTGCTCGTTCTTCATATCAGCCAGAACACGTCCAGAACGAGTGGTAAGGAAGAAAATGTTGGACAATTCAAAATAACTTTTAAGAAGTCTATTTGAATAAAGATTATTTTGACTTTGACTTTGGAAAATCAGCGATGAGCGCCAGCATACGCTGAGCTAAAATTGTTTTCTGTTTATTGCAACTTATTTCAATATTTTCCTTGTCGCAATTCATAAATGTATAGCGTTTCATATTCACCTGTGTACCTATTCGTTTTAACACACAATTAATAAGAAAACATTATTATATTAGTAAAATATCAGTATACAAATTGACTAATTATTCAAATGTCTTTTAAAAATGTGACAAATAAAACACAACGGAACCCCAACAATAAATCGAATAGCTATAAATTATAAAGTCGATGTACACGGCTCATTTACGGACAATTTCATATGTTAATGGACTCTAATTGCACATATTCGAACATAATACGCGAGTTACTGCGATGATTGATCAAGAAAAAAAATATGTGTTTTCAACTGATTATGGAACAGGCGTAATGCTGTTAATTGCCGATGAATTCAATCGCTAGAATACAGTTTATTAATCGGAAGTTTCGAATTCAGTTGCTATTAACATTAGTATAGTGTACTAGTCTATTAATGGAGAGCAACACATCAGTTACTACAAAAAGTCAAACATCGGTAATCAATTTACAACCATTAGAATGGTTACTTAAACTATTTAAAATTTATTTATTTGAAAATACGTCTTTTACGACGACCTTAGTTATTTACTTAAAATCGTATGATAATCCGTTTAGATGTTCAGTACAAAATTATAGGTAATTTCGACAACGGCTAGATCAATTAGCTTGTTTAAATTCGTAGAAATCCTAAGAAAATTCTTATAGAAAGAAAATTTATGATAGAAAAAAATCTCGAGCACTAAATTTGTACGTATGACTATTTGTTACGTTAATATCTGATGAAAAGTTTAAATAGCAAGAAAAGAATTCAGCGAATTTAGATCTTAATTTCAAACCGCCTTCAAAAATTAAGGAGGTTATCAATTCGAGATGTATGTATATATGTAATATTGTTGGAATGGCGTAATATTCATATATATAGGTTTCAAAACACATGTGCAAAATTTTATAGATGTCTATACGTATGTATGTTTGTCCACAGATATCTCGCAAACAGTTAAAAAATCTCCTTTGATAAAACTATCAATGATGAAACGATTATCCATTCAATGCATAAATTAATTACTTAACAAATAGTGATAACGTTTATCAGTAAAAAATCCACTTTCGCCTATAGACAGCAACGCAAGGTCTAAAAAACTACGCGAACTAGGCCGTTGCCGACCACACCCGACGCGCGTCACTACCGAACCGATGTTTAGCAGGTAGTGATAGCAAAAAAATATCGATCGGTCACGTCAATATTATAACATTTTAATTAGTTTAAAGCATCTTGTGTAACACATGTATTGGCATGTTAATTATAAGAATTAATTGTAATGAAATAATAAGTATTTTTGAACGTGTACGTAAAAAAAGTCAAGTGTTTTTACTTACACTTTAAGAAACGATACTAAAGACTTATCGTCTAAGAATATTGCTATTGTAGTTTCTCATTTCAGATATTTATCGACGACATTTCAAAAGTCGTTTTAAAAATTGTCTACAAAGTAAAGGATATTATATCATTAAGGAATATCTAAATGACAAAAAGGCATGGTGTTAGATATTTTAACTTTATTGTATTTAACTTTCTAATATTGTAATGGAAAGTGACTTCATATTGTTATGAAGTCACATTTGAAAAAGACTTCTCTGTGTGAAATAAAACAGGGAGAAAAAAGCAGCCCTTGCTGAGTTTCTTGCTGGTTCTTCTCAGAACAAAGTGTCCCGCCGTAGTTTTGCGAACCGATGGCGTAGTTTTAGACTTTCACAAGTGCCTAAACTAAATAAATAATTTTGATTTGGCGACCTCTATTACCAAGTGGCTCGCACGCCGGTTTCAAGTTATACCGCCTCCCCAATTGGACCTCATGGATGGCGCTATGAGGTTCAGATTTCAATTCTCGGTCGGATCAATGCATTCAAATTCAGTATAATTTAATCAGTCTAGATTGTTATAAGCACTCGTGAATATCGAAAACTATGTACTCATTTTACAAACCTACGGCGAGAACGCTACAGCGTCAGTACACTCAGTACACTGAGAAGAACCGGCAATATACTCAAATGTTTTCTGCATATTATCAACAATATTTTTTTCTATATTGTGTCTAGATGTTGTGGTACCTTCAAGTACTCCATAAATACAAGTGTGGTAGCTACTTATCTTAGAATCCGGGCAATGTGTAAGTATGTGATGTAGTTTTATATTTCTTTCTAACTGTTTTTCTCAAACACTCAATAGAAAAATAAACTGTTAAAATTATGTTATTTATTTATTTATCTGTAAGTAACTCAATTGTTTTGCGGACCGTAGTCTGTAGCGTTAGCTCGCGCTCGCCTAATGAACCAACAATTAAATATTTTTTGCTAACAGTTTCCAACAATTACACATTACCAACACTGATATATTTCTCGGTATTTTAATGTTTCGTTTGTTTCATTTCATAACGAATTTACTTAACGTGTTATTTCATAGAATTGATATTAAATTGTGAACTAGGAATCAAAGCCGGCTTTTATTGCAGGAAAAAATTTTACGCATACAGAGATGCGTGGTGGATAATGAATTAATATGAGACGCTTCTAAATCGATCCAGCGGAGGTATTAGCTTACTGGCTCATCGCAGGCCTATCCAATGAAAACACTACACCTGGGATGAAACCCGGAAAGTAGTAGTAAAGCCAATTTAAAAGACCAAAACCATGGCCTTCTATATACCTATAGCTTTAACATGAATTCATGCGATTGTTGAATAGGGATGATAATAAGCAACGGCGGAAGCGAGATGACGCCATACACTCTTATAAGTGGTCTCCCGTTCTTACAAACGCATTTAATTCGTAATATCATATTGAAATCATATGGTAAGGCACCATTTTGAAGATCTAAATAAATAACCCGTCTCTCAAGAACACAGCTAGTTGAGTATTATAACGTTTCTAATATAGTTGTAATAAATTCTTCCCATGTTCAAATCGTCCTTAGAAAAACTTATCTTAAAATTATAAAACTGTGCTTTAATTTTAAAAAGAAACTAACAGAATTCAAACTAACAGTGTCTTATTTGAAAAACCAAAGACATTTATAAGGTCAACCGAAAAATTGATCGAATCACATTCATTACACAGGAAGCAAATTTCTTAATTAACTGTACTCGTCATTATATTGTTACTAAGGATCTATGAAATATTAATTTCAATGCAATAAGAAATAAAAGTCGCATTTTATAAAAATTAAAAATAATTACTTGTGAAAATCGAAAAAAAACGCATTTATAAACTCACTGAAATATGGCGTCATCATAAGATGATAAAAGACTGTAAAAGTCAATTATTAATCAACCTTTTTCTGTGCTTCTTACATCTATGCGAGTAACATAGATTATAACTTACAAAATCGCGGCAATACACCTAGTTTTTTATTAGTAAAATTTAATTTATGCTTGGAAATTATTTTATTACTAATATTCCAATTACATTCAACACAATCATTTCCATCTTACTAGCAATTAGAACAAAAATGCTGACATATTATTAGTAATTATAATAATTACGCACTAAAAATACGATTGTACAACTCTTTCTTCGCATAATTATCTAATCTTAACATGTTCACACGCTTCAATTCTTAAAAAAAAAATATAGATATCATCTTCGCCAAATGAAAAGTTATTATATAGAAGCTTTTAATAAAACGTGAGAATAACACAAAATTAAACTCATCAACCAACATACGTAAATATGTAAATTATTTTCCCATTTCCCATTTCCCCAACTGTACTCCAGATTATTACAAACATTTTTTAAATAACGGTCGGTTTTATATTTATATAAGATAACTAATTAACTATAATAAAAAAAAATAGTCAATCATGGGAACACATAAATCAAAAGATAGAGAAATATATCCCCTACTTTCTTGTTGATTGTTCTTGGTAAGCTATAAAGCTTCCTGAAAAGTTTCACGACAACTCAAGGGTGGAGCGTGAAATTCAAAAGCTTATACTTCACTAACTGTGCTAATAAACAGACGAGATTTTAATTTATCTACGCTAAATGAAACAACTTTTAAACGATTTCAGCGCGTTTTTATTTAGTTTTATTGAGGTCTCTCTCTTCTTCTTATGTGAACACGGAGCCTGTGGAGGGTCCGAAACGTCATTAAAACAAAATAAAAATGCGATGATACCGTTTAAAAGATAG
This sequence comes from Diatraea saccharalis, assembly GCA_918026875.4. Lineage (NCBI taxonomy): Eukaryota > Metazoa > Arthropoda > Insecta > Lepidoptera > Crambidae > Diatraea > Diatraea saccharalis. The sequence continues at coordinate 1,726,727 of OU893338.1, forward strand.
TTCGAGTGAAAATTTAAGAAATCATTATATACGCTAATATTATAAAGAGGTAAGTTTTCATTATTTGCATAGAATAGTATTTGAAAGTACTGGACCGATTTAAAAAAAAAATGATAACCTACGGAAATAGACTACAATATGCCTAATTATAATTATCGATCATCTAATTGAAATTGAAAAATTGTAATCCAAGAAAATACACAACTAATTTATCTGTAATCGGATGGGTGACCGAAATGCAACTTCTGAATCCGTCAAGTGCATAACTATCGGTGCATTTACTTAAAGTATAACTTACCGATATTTCATTTATTTGTTTTTATTATGTTATTTTACTGTTATGTACACAAATTCTGCCAATGTCCCGTGAGTCAAACTTCATTCGCAAGGAAAGTCTTAGCTTCAAATTAGAGGTACTAATGATGATAGAAAATAATTATATAAAACAAGTTCTTACCTGTGTCTCCGTCAAGCTCAATGCCTGAGCCAGCTGCTTCCTCTCAGCTCCGACCACGTAATGGTTCTTCTCGAAGGCATGTTCTAATTTGAGAAGCTGAGAAGGGGAGAATGCTGTCCTAATCCTCTTCGGTTTTCTGAACGGCTGCAACAGGAAACCGGGTATGTCGGGTCCTGGAACAACACAAGACATTGTTAAAAATAATGTTGCATTATTCATAGTAATTATCACGTCCCCCCCTTACACTTGCCTCCGGGCACCAGTACTAGACCGCCAAATTCACAAAAAACAAGCATTACAATTTTTTTTTTTCAAGACAAATTTTTGGCAGACAAATCAAATCAAAATCATTTATTCAGCTAGTCTGTTGTTACAAAGCACTTGTGAAAAAAAAAAACATCATTGAAATACGATGTCATTTTCTATCACAATATTAAAAAATATATTATATAATATAATTAAAGTCTGGGTTAAGATCCTGTTTTGAAGAAATTATCCCTCAAGCCTTAACGCTTAGAAAACGGTAACATAATACCATACCCTACATGCACTTTTACGGCTTTCGCGGCAAAATTCATTTTTATTTCGATAAATCATATGCCATGGTATATATAAATCGATATTTTTCAAAAAAATTGGAAAGAGAAGAAAGCTCAATTAAAATTCAAACTATAAGTGTTGTGTAAAACAACATTTATTGAAAACTTAACTGTGCCACATCAAAATTAACTTCAATCTATAGATACTTTACGTTACTAAATGTTTCATAATTAACCATAATAACTTGAAAATTGCACATAATTTTAACGCAAAAACTGCGATGGTCGAACTAGTTGGCAATGCGTTAAAACGGACGAGTTTACGCAAACTAGACCTACATCCCACATGCAGAACAAAAAGAGTCTACAATACTGAGTTAAAGATATAAAAAACAAAGAGGTTTACATATAGCATAGAGCATTAAACATAGAGCAGGGATTCCAAGCAACCAGCTGTCCCTTGGTTAGTAATAGAAAGAAAATCGCGATACATATCTGTCTCTCTTTCGCATATGCGTAATTAAAGTGAGAATATATCAGAACTATTTAACGGTTTCATACTTGAGCGAGGTCTTTATAATGAAATGCAAATTAAAATGAAATAAATTATATTATATTATTAAGTTTACTAAGTTTATAAGTCGGTTACAATCCAATTTTGGACGCTACTAACAAATCAGAGCATATGTTAAGCGTGTACACTATGCCGCCTGCTAGCTAGTTTCTGACAGTATCTTTACTGTGCACCCATCAAAAGAGAGAGTTATATTTTCTTTTTCTTTCTATACTAGGGATGTTGCTACTTACAAGCAGCCGCATATCTTTCCTACTATCCCTATCTAACTTCAAACATGGAATGATAGCTGAATATTTGTTATTATATATTTAAATTTAATATCTTTAAGCATCAAGTTTCCAAGATATTGGTAAGTTCTCAAAATTGGCTGTTGTATTTCACTGAACCTTCGACACGGGTGGATTAATTCTGGAGATTCCTTTTTTGTTACAAAGGTGTATCGTCGACCCATTAAAATTTTATCGAAATCAGATTAGTAGTTTATATATTAAAAAAAAACTGGAAGAACTACATCTTCCAAATTATCTGTGGACGATTTTAAGATGAATTAACCTTACCTCTATGTATTTATTTTTTTATAAATTACATATTACTAATACTTATCATGACTATTACTACAAATAATAACTATGGTGACTTATAACAGACTTCTGATAGATACAACCTTGTATAAGCGGCTATTAAAATTGAATTAGGCAAAGATTGCTGGCTAAACGATCGCCCCTATTCATCGTAGGGCTATCACAACAACAAAAAAAGATATCTCTATTTTAAACCTCGATGAAGTAATAGTGTTTTATAAAATAATTATAATGAGTGCCTTATAAAAAGTTATGAACTTATGATTCACTACAGCAGAGTTCACAATTTAACGATTCTTTGATGCAGGCATTACAAAAATACGACATGTTGCCCAAAACCACAAAAACAAACTGTTCAATCTCTTTTTCACCTCAGTGATTCAAAAGTTAAATTGTAAATCTATTGTAGAAAAAATATTTTCTAAATTGAAATTTTTGGTAAACATTATTATTGTATAATAGACACTTATTTATTCTCATATAAGGAAAATACACTTTAATTGCGATTTTACTTCAGTCAATCAAATTAATTTATAATATCTTACAACAAGTTAATACAGTTATTACTAGGTATATTTACATAATCATTATGTCAATAATAATTCCAAATATAGAATTTATACAAGAGACAACCCTACATGGGGGTAATCTATCAAACACTTATGTTTTCACGTGCGTTTACCGAGAAATATGAAGTAATGAAAGACCACAAATTACAGGTATGCTGCACAATCATAAATTGTACACCTCCGACTTGTATAGGCTGAATGCATTATTAAATGGAATTGAGACAGTTGTTTAACTTTAGTATTTAAGTGATCTATTACCAAATATCTGAATTCGCAACCGAGTGCCTACAGTTTAAAGGGCTCTATTTATTTAAATATATTAATTATTATCATTTTTTTTTTGTAAACATTCTGGAAAGCAGTACCTAAATAATAAGATAGAAGAAAAAGAAAAGGGATCTCTGTTTTACGTACTACTATTCAAATATAAAAATAAATAAAAGAAATCTATACATATCCACATCTATCACGCTATTAAACAAGAGTTATTAGTTAAAACGCTCCGTTATGCTCTGGTATACCTAATGTTCAATATTTTAATTGGTTTTAATGTCTTAATTCTGAAACTGATTTAATTCACGTTACAATCACCCCAATTCATTTGACAATTAACTTTACGCTGCGGTATGATAATAATGATGATCTTGCCCCCACACTTTACGTGATAATGTCTAATAAAAGCCACACACGGTTGAGTTGGTTGCTCATAGCTAAATTGCAATAATAATCGCCAGTATTTAACGTAAGAGTATAGACAAATGACATGGCCCGGTTTCAATCCATTCGGTTTAATGTTACTGAAATATACTGGAGAAACAAGAAATTAATATTTATAAGAGGTTCAAATTAATGTATAGCATAACGATTAGACGGTTTATAACTGCTGTGTGGGAGCAATTTACATTAAAAATAATAAACGTAAGTTCATACATAGCGATATCTCTTCTAAATATCGTGTATTATATTTTACATCGAAACAAAAAAATAGAGTGAAGGCCGGCAAAAATCCTCTCATAGCGAAATTTTCATAAATCATATTAAAATAATTTATTGGCACAGATAACATTCAACTTATTGATTTCACATAACTAATACAACGTGCCTAACGGGCGTTTAACTGTGGGTGGTGTGACCTTGCCACGTTCTGACATTTTCCGCTAATGATGTTATAATTGGACAGTTGGCCATTTTGAATTTTATACTAGAATGGCTATTTCTATCGTGTTTATAAATAATAACCGTTATACAAAGAACTGGGTAGTTTAAAAATGTGCGCTGTTTTTATAGACTGTGAAGAAACATGCTTAAAATTAAATCAACCGATTAGTAAAAAAAAATAAACTAAAGTACTAGTTTCTTTTTCGAAGGTTGTTTAAGCTTGAGTGCTTTTAGTAAAATAATCTCAATTAATCATTATAACAATTTTCAACTCGCAGAACATTTGATTATAGTAATAAAAACATATTAATAGCAATTAAATTTATTGATAAAAACCCTTAAGCGTACATTAATCACCGCACGGTTGATAACGACTGTTTAATTACACTTTGCGTTTATGTCAACGCAAATGCGCATTTCGCGTGACACGTGAATAACGTTATTTAGCAACGTTATTTTTTTTATTATTACTATAAATTGACAGGCGAACTTACAAGCCTGCAGAACTCCGTACGGGTATCTCTATCTCTCTCTATCACTAAGGCTGCGGTACGCGATCTTTTTCTCATTGGATGTAATTTAAGAAAGGTTATTTTTAAAACATCACTTTACTAAATTACGACTTTAATTTAAATTATCTAGTTATCTAGTAGGTAGTTAATTCATCTACGAATTTAAGGTGTTAACTATTGAAATCATTTCATTATATAACTGACCAATAAAATTGTCACGAAAATCGTAAGAGTTGTCTTTTATTAGAGGATATTGTGTACACATCATAACACAATGATGTTATCTATCTATACTAATATTATAAAGCTGAAGAGTTTGTTTGTTTGAACGCGCTAATCTCAGAAACTTCTTGTTCGAATTGAAAAATTATTTTTGTGTTGAATAGACCATTTATCGAGGAAGGCTTTAGGCTATATAACATCACGCTACAACTATGAGGAGCGAAGAAATAATGGAAAACGCGGACGAAGTCGCTGGCGGCCACTAGTAGAAGAATTATATGATTTCGAATGATCACGCAAAGTATATTACAATGCCGATATGTGAGAGACCTTTGTATTAGTACATTAACGCCTATAGGAAAATTCTAATTTTTTTCTTTATTCATATATAAATTCTGAAGTCAGACGGTGACATCAGTTAGTTTAAGCTACGTTATCGTCGTGTTTCTACTCAGCCCGCAACGTATCGCTATGTCAAATTGCACCAGACAAACATTAATACCTAGAATAAATTCCTTTTATGACATATCCTTATATTAAAATTTCTATTCCCGGTCACACACAGCCAGTTGCACATACATACATTATAATTGTCATTAGTTTAAAACGACATTACCCATAAGAATTTGACATTCATTAGAGCTTAAAGGCGTCATTAAACCTTAATGGACGTTTATGCAACTGACCGATAGACACATAAATTACACGATTATATGACACAAACGCAGCAGGCGAAGAAGACAATGACACCTTCAAAAAAATTTCCAAGTTCAATATTATTTTTTTTCAGTCTGGCAATTGTGCAAATCGACAGGAATGAGTCTCTCTCTCTCTCATTACTGAGGATCGTGGTCACTGAAACTTGTCCAACGAAGGATCCTTTTGCAGTTCAGGCTGTCCGCCTTTGGAATAAATTACCAGATGATATAAAGCGTACACCATCATTGAATGTCTTTAAAAATAAGGTAAAAGACCATTACCTATCTGTCACTTACTGAATATTAAATTAGGCTATTGTATATTTATTATTATACAATTATATATTTATATATGTATATATTTATATATGCATGTGTGTATATATTAGTATGGAAAATTGTTATTTCAACTGTGTAGGACACCATTTACTACCCATCTTTTTTATGTAACTGTCCAGTCTAACTTTTGGTTGCCTGGAAGATATTGCTTTTTAGCGATAAGGCCGCCAATTGTACTGTTTATTGTTATTAATTTGTTATGTTGATTTTATTTTCAAGTACAATAAAGTGTTCATTCATTCATTCATTCATTCATTCATTCATTCATTCATCCTTCTCCATCGATTCCGGTCGGAAGCAGCCCTCACCACCTCGCAGAACTTGGGTAGGGATGTAGCTCCATTCACCCGATCAGACCATCGTGTCGGTGACCGACCTCGTGATCTTTTCCCATCTGTGCGCAAATCTACGTATAGACCTTGAACTGAAGAAGAACCAGAAGAAACTCAGCAAGGGCTGCTCGTTTCTTTGTCAGTCTTTTGAAATATAATATAGCCTGTCTTACTCTCTTATATTGGTGTAAGTTTTTTTTTCCTTTTTTATAGTAAATAATAACATTAAGTATTAATTGATTGAAATCTTACTCCACGTGTATGCACACATGATACATCGAAATATTATATTACCTATGACCAAATATTTTATGATCGCAAACTATTCAGTTTCTGCAAAATAAGTTTCTTTTACTGTAAAAAATCAATATAAATCTCCTTTGAGGAATTTAAAGCCGTTATTTTCTTTAATTATAAATATGACAAGTTTGTGTAATTAATAAGTATGATAAACAAGTATATTATTTATAGTTTCTTACTCGGTTTACTTACTAATGATTTCAACAAACATAAATACATTTTTAATTAATACTACATCACATCAATTATCTTAATATAAACATTGTTTTTGCCAAAAACATGCTAAGAAACAGTTGTTATAAAACATTATCTAATTAAAAATAATCCTGAGGTCGAGACGATAAACGGACCAAAGTCAACTAATGAACCAATTTATCTACAATTCAATAGTTAACTCGATTATTCATAGATCTGAATCGAAATCTCGTGTCATCAATTAAAATAAGCTCTCGATATTCACCAACGGCTAGTGTTGCGACGACACCATTGTACTAAACTATCGATTAATTTCAATGATCGATTAAAATGGTATATGATTGAGCTCCACTTCGTTATTAATTGACTGACCGACTTGACAGTAATTATAACTTCTTGTCAGCTCGTTGGAAGAGGGTTCATTAAATCTATTTAATATTTTGTAATACTATTTTATACTTAAACAAAGTTTAATCTGACATTCTAAATAGGTCCTAATCCTAAGGTTAGTCGATATAGTCAGATCAACACGAAGGCGTTATTGATTTTTAGTCTTAATCTGTTGAAATTTAAATTTTAAAACTGTTTACAGTATTTCGAGATTTTTCTGTAACCTGCTATGTTTACTGTACATCTATGGTGGATTTTTACCCGACTACTAAGCGAAAAGTAGGGTTATGATTTTTGGCTGAAATGTATGTAACAGTGTTCATCTGTTCCATTATAACGTCGTTACTGCTCATCGTAACTAGATAAATGAGTTATGAGAAGCGTCTTAGTTGTCCACAACTGTAATCGGCTGAATAACGTTCTATAAAGTTTGAAACAGAAAAATTATTTTATAGCGATAGCTATATTATAATAGCGATGGCCAAAGGACAGTATAGTCGTTTGCCATTGAACATAACAAAACAAACTGTTGTGGCACACGACTACCATTTTCTTTGGTCAGATAAATGTCTTGTTTCAAACTTTTTAGAGTATGATTTATCTGTAGCCTGGTTTTAGTTTTTAAACTTTCTTTTTAATTCATCCTTTTTAAAGAAGTTTATAAATGTATAAAATTATAATAGAATATAATTTTCTTCTACATATTAGATGTTATACATTCTATAAAATAATTTATTTACCTACACACGAATTAAACTGTGCAATATAAAACGGTTCTTGTTACGAGTAAATTACCCAGATTTTATAATTTTACTAAAAAGTTACGTTTTATTTAATTTAGTTATAATTCCAATAATTAGCTATGCTATCTTTTAAATACGCAACCTCTGAAATAAAGGACCATGACCCTGTAATTTACAAAAACTAATTAAAAGTTGAGTGTTAAAGCTAATTAATTACACTATTATTTAATAATAACATAACGGAGGTAAAATCGGTTAAATTAAACTAAAATACTTATTTAAATTTTTAGTCCAGTTTTTTTAACACTTTAAAATTTAAAGATCCAAACAGTGAGCGTTCTACAGCACTATATTGAACTATCTAAAGTGATAAACATAAAATGTTATTAACCACAATAAAAAAATAAAAAGGTCGACCGTGACACAAAAACGAGCCCATTTCTATTACACCTACCTTTATAAATGTTACACACCATAAAAACTCAGAACTTAGGTATGGGAATATTCAGATGAGTAGTTTAACTTTATAGACAGAAAATATTAAAATGTATGTTGAGATTAAATGAACTCTATCATTAGGGAAGGACACACACAACATCGAAACTGCTCAATTTTTACATAGAATATTGCTCTCCCTAAAGTTTAGCTGTTTCGAGAAAACACTCTGATTTGTATTGACAATAGTTTTTGTGTTACAAAAGAGGCTATGTCTTTGGATATAGAGTCGTATTCTGCATTTCTTTTTGAATACATACGGTGTATGAATCAGGTCGTTCTCGTGTGTGAAGTTGAAATATAAAAATTTCACATCACTGATATTTGTGAGTAAATACAGAATTATGATCTTCTAATGTCCATATCAAATTGTCACAATGTTCCAAAAATAAATTCATAATCTTCACAAACTGATTTCGAGATTAAAATCTATAAACAGCGCTGTAAGCACCAATTTTATAAATGTCAATTCGCAAGCAACGTGTAAATGTACGTCAAACATCCAATATTAAGCGTTTTACATTATAAATTAATGATATTCCCTTCAAATGTTCGAACAAAAACCCTGTTCGTTTACCTTTACACGTTTTTTTTTTATTTGCCTGCATGATGTTTTCCCAAAATAAGTATGACTCAGCATGGTCGAACCGTCTTAAAATTAAGTGCTCCAAAACTAAATAGCCAGACAACGTTATCTTCACAAACAATAGCAAGTTATAATTAATCATAATTCCCGACTTGCACTCAACTCTCAACTAGACATTGTAAATCATTTGTCTAACTACCGATCGTACGCACAAAATGGCTGACCAGTCCAGTGGTACCAACATAACAGCCATTATAAATTGTTACTTCTAAAACGCCAGTTAATCGTCCCACACCATCGCTCAACAACAAAGTATACTCAAATTACATCCAATTATAAGCTATTCAATCCTTTAAAAAATATTGTAAAAAAAAACATGCTGCCACAATCGAGGTAATTAAGAAAAAGGCGCGTAACGAAAGATGTGACGTTTGGTGCTACCAACGTGGTTAACGAGGCGATACACTAGTGACGTGCTTGTGTCGATAAATATGCAATCGTCAATCGACCTAAGCGGACCTAAGTCATATCCAAATCCAGAATTAATAGATAATCATTACAGACTAACATATTCATTAATTCAGTTTACATTTACTCAAAACAGCTAAGGACCACATAAAATACGTTTATGGATACATAATTGAGGCAATTACCATTTAATTCAAAAATTATTGAATATCACTGTAATGGGCTTAAATTGCAAAGTTTTATTAACAAGCTGGAATATTTTGCATTACTATTAATACAGAGAAGTTGTGAGTGCTGTATGTAATTATTTACGTACAAAAAGTTTACCGTAATGTTGTTATACAACAAGTATCGATTTATTAAATTTTGAAACAAACTACATTAACTATACTACAGTAACGTTAGAATGCCTATATATTCTTAACACTAAATAAACAGAACAGTTGTTTTGAAAAAAAGAATCGACGTCATCACCGCCCTATGAAATAATCAAATTTCGAACAACAATGGAGTCGGTTGATAATCGCGGGCGTTCGTCCCTGCCTCATCACATAAAGGTCCTTTGTCGAAGCTTAAAACCTCTTTGTAAAAAAATGTTTTTATTCACTTTATTAATATTTTTCGGCTACGACATTTTCGACTCAAAGCGGAGCTTTTTAAGCCAGTTTAATTAAAAAAGTACGGCATTTGTAGCGAGTTCATAAAAATATTATTGTTATTATATAGGGCGGGTGTAAATTGAAAGGGATATGGCGGGTTACAGTAGAATTTATTTCATGAACAATATTTTCTTTGTACGACGATAGGGGCGGAATTAGATCGGTTTTTTTTGTTGACTTAGATAATAGCATAGAGTATGAAGGGGCTGGCAGTTTTTATTGCTAACCGTGGTAATACAGAATAGTATCCTAACACAATTGTGATCTAATTGAGACTATACAGCTATTGTTGGTATAGTTATTGCGTGACGAGTGCTCGTCTTTACTTTTTATTGGTAATTAACGATCTTTTAATGAGCCTTATTGAATAGAACGATTATAGTAACATAATGAAAGAGTTTTTCTACCTGTAATTTAAATACTCTATGGAAAGCGCGATTTTTTTATATCATATGTATGCATCGGAAAATCATATACTTTAATAATCTGCTTAAGAAGACCTTTTTTTTTGATAACGCAGGGGAAATGCACCTTAAGCCTCAAATCAAGGTTCTGCCTGCCCACCCTGCCCTGAAAAGGGCTGGTTAGTGTGGTTGGCCTACCTGATAAAACCCGCTGCTGTTCACCTCACGAGATAAGTGGAAGAACCCGGTATCTTAATCCTATCAAAATACCTGTACTCAGTAAACCTCGTGTAGCACGTGTGTTTAACTATAAATAGCATCTGCTACCGCATCTCACAGTATCAGTTGTAAATCACATTATTGATTTTCGTCGTATATCATTAGCTGAAGCGGCATAAGCTACTATCATTGCTGTCCATTAAAAAAAAACTAGTGAATAGAGAGACTGAAACATACTTAATCGCCGTTTTTATTGCAAGCGGAGAATCATTTTATCATAACAAATAACAGTAAAAAAAAGCTTTAAAAGTATAAATTATGGAAAAGTACATTAGTTTAGTTGAGAAAATGAAAATACGATATGTATACAGTTAAAAGTCATATAACCGTAATAAATGGCTGCAACTGCGCCTCTGCCGTATGTGAACCTGTGTTTGGATATGAAGCGACGCTTCGAGGTCCTACACAACGCACCTGAACTAAAACTGCTATATATAAAGCTTCCTAAATAAATAACACTGAAAAATATCACCAATGTCATTCGCTAATAATGTTGCAGAATACTAGAGATACATCACATTTATCTTCATAATTATGTTATCATTGCTATATAATTATGACTAATGGGCAAAGATAGCAACATTGTCGGAGGTTATAGGTTTATCTAGCTGTAATAATTACGAAATGATTTTGAGGTTAAAGGGTGACGTGATAGTCGGAGTGTATTGCCTAATGCACCAAATGCACCCACAAAATAAACTGTCGACGACCTCCATATTGATTATTTTTTTTAATTTTTAATGTGGCACAGAGATCTTATAAGCAATAATTTCTACATCACTAACGGCCGGTTTACTGAATTCAAAAAAGGAAAAAATGTCAACTGATTATTCTAAATAACTTAAGTTTTTTACTTCTAACAAGCAAAAAGTCCTAGTTTTTATCAAAATGCTATCAACAGATTATTAAAAAAAAAAAACTAAAACCAGAAACGAAAACCTGTTTAAGTGAGTTAACTTTAATATTCAATTCATAAACCGAGTGGAAATGTTGATAGAAAATAATATCAATTGTAATGATGTTGAATTATAATTCGTGAATTTAAGTTGTTATTTTCTTCTATCATGAAATGAATTACCTAAATTTAGTGATTTGTGCTCTTAACGTGAGATTGTACGACATAACTACTTTTTAAACCAATTTTATTCTAAGGCTGTGCTTACATTAGCCAAATAATATTATGTTTTGTTTTTGTTTGTTAAAAACGGAATCATACATTACAATAATTGATTTGATAGAGAATAATCTCAAAAATGACTCTAAATAGCGATTTTACAATTTATATCTTAACTGTATAAAAATAGATTTTGATATAATCTAAAATCATTTCAAGATTTTTTATTATAAGTGCATTTTTTCTGTGATTAAAAATGTATGAAATCAAGCGAGCGCATCTTTACTCTAGATGCATATTTGATTATGTATTTATATGAGTATGTTAACGGAGTATGTAATATTATCAATAATGTGTGTTGTAGTGACGGGACTGACGCAGTTTTCGATAATTATGAGTGCAAACTGTAAATTATGAGTATATATGGTGCTAACAAATTAACTAGCGATATTTTTACAGATAGTACTCAGCTATTAGAGTACATTTAACTATAAATGATTATTTATAAATGATTACCTATAGGTTTCATAGTGTTCTTTTTTGTGAAAACCTGGAAACTAATTTACTACATAAAACACGCTGTAACCTACAATAAAATAACCTCTGCAATTTATGAATTAATGACAACTTCACGTTGATAGATCAAATACTTAATTGCCAATGTCATGTTATTTGTATGTTATATACATTTATGACACACAACAGTTGACATGAAAGAAAGTGTGAAACATCTTGTTAGTCAAATGCACAGGAAAAAATCTTCATCAATACCTAAAATTTATTCATAAAGTAAAAAGATCAGATGCCTATTTAAGATATTTTTTTACTTTTGTGTTTTTTCATAGTAAGAACTCTTCTCATCCTCTAAATATATTGAAAAAAAAAACTGTTATAACTGCCAAAGGAACAAAACGATTTCTATTCAAATACTATGACTCTCTTTTTTCTTTTACGTTAACCATTTTCGCGCAATATAACTCTAGACGTGACAAACTCCAATTTCCTATGAGTTTACACTTGTTTTAATAAAAACTATTATAAGCTTTACGCATGCCAGTGTTGTGCGTATTGACAATAATTTATCGATATAAGACGTGCGTGAACTATTACCATATAACTCTTACGTCGTTCATTCTGCTTTAAATTGTTATTTTAATGATGTAGAATAGGACGCAACATCATCAAAGGTTGATTTTAGAAGTACGCCCCATTAATTTGTGTATATTTTGTTGTATGTTTATAACAAACAATATTACTTATGCCACTTTTATTTGTTCACAATGTTTGGTAAATTCAAAAAATAATTTAATTCGAAAATCCAAATTTATTCTATATCTATAATGCATACTATTTAAAATAGTGGTTTCATGTAGCTACGAATATAAATTAAAAAAAAATACTTTTTGCCTATACAATAAATAATGCATTTCAATAAATACAAATTTATGACTATTTGACTGACTTAAAACATTTAATAATTATTACAATAAAAAGTGTTCATCTTAAAGAACCTAAATAAGCAGGGTTAGTTAGTTTCAGCATGATTCTCATGTCACTATAACTCTACCAAATTTAAAACGTTGCCTAATCCCTTCAAACGTTTCGGCAGTACAACTTTTTAATTTTGTCAGATTATGATTTATTCATAATAGTCAAAATACGTAATCTGGGATTGTCATTAATTGTGAATACTACTGCATTTCTTGTTGTTTTGCCATTTTCGGTGATTGAGTAATTACTGTTTTATTGTTGTTTTATTTTAGTTGTTATCTTTTTGTTGTTAAGTTTTGCTAAATTGCGGCCCGAGAGTCCTACAACAATTACCTTTGACATTTTAGCGAGTTTTTCCAATGTCTTAATCAATAGTCTAATATCTGAATAAATGTTATAACAGTAACAATAAAAATTTCATTTTGTTTACCTTTATTTTCTGGGCATAGATATAACTAAATTATATTCTAATTATATACACTTACAATTAGAATCAATCAAAACCACAGATAGGTAGTTTTATTTCCATATTGGCTCTGAGTAAAAGATGAATTTAGAAAATGCTAGTCTCATCTCAACCCCGAGAAAATGTAAAATTGCCCAACTCTTTCGGACTACCCAAAGTTCAAAATTTCAACAAAACTATTATAAATATTTTTTAATTTTATCTTGTAAATAAAATGTTCTGCACTGCTGCTTCTGAGAGCCTCTTTTTTCTAATGTTATAATGAATGGAGTATAATATCCTACTAACACTTATGTGTTAAGGAAATAATAATTAAGTATATTAAATCATGTTTACTTAATCTAATGCATACATATATATGTCACAGTTGCTAAGTGACATATGTTAGTTTGCGTTAGATTCAGATGCTAATATTTACTTTTAATGTTTACCCCCCTAATTACTTTGTAAAGAAGAGTCACTAATTGAACAATGATCTTTATCGATATTCAATAAATATAAATTATTGACATGACATTTATTAATATCATTTTTAGTATTAAACGGCGCAGGTAAAAAAAAGAAAAATATTAATTAATTTTCTTTTAAAACACAACACGGCATATAAAAACTTAATATGCGTTAATTACTACTAAATAACAAAATGTGATATTTTAATTAATGGTAATGAATCGTAATTAGCTTTGCACGTGCGTAATGTGAGGCGTAGGTATACATACATTTTAAATTATGACAATGGAATATAATTTAATATGAAATTATTATTAAAAAAATAACTTTAAGACCATATGATTAAATAAGTTTAACTGTGCTTGAACTTAACATTATTTTTCAAGATCTTATTAAAGTAATTATTTATTTATCTTACGACGTAACAATTATGTAATTATAATAACATGTTTAATTTGAATAAATTTTTCGATGTATATAAGTTATTACAAAGGCTTGGTAAAAACACAAAAAAAATATATTTTTCAAAAATTAAAAGACAGCTATAATAAAAAGTTTTTAGTAAAAGCTTAAAGTTTATAGTATTAAACAAACAGATTATCTTTTAAGACCACGTCAAAGGACAAGCGACCGTATTTTTTTCTTTCTAATAACCAACCGAACTTTTTACAAAGCTTATCTGTTAATTAAAAAAAAAACACCCTCAAACTCAATGGACCTCTTCGATTTGTTAACTGTTAAGCTTCAAACGAACGCGTTTATTTTTTTTTTATTTCATAGATAACGGAGTTTTTATCTTAATGATCCCTCGTCTAGAGATAAGCTACCATTTTTTTTAAATGAAACATATATTTCTGTCATTATTCCCGTCACGGACATGAAGTGGCAACGGATCCATTTCAATCTCGAGTTATTATACGACCTTTATCTAAATTACTGAGCATGTAACAGAATTTAAACGATAAATAATCAACAATCTCACTTCCAATTAGAAGATTATATTTAATTGAGCGGTGAGTGGTCCTCTTAGGTGTCCTATTTCAACTTAATATATAGAGATACACTAGAGATATCTCTTTTTCTGTCAACCAACATCAAATGAATTTGACGCACTGTACTTGCATAGTTATCGTTTTTTAAAACGCAGTAAGTTACAGATTCATTTTTCTTTATTCATTAAATAAATCTTCATTCGAATTCGGGCGAGTATTCACAGGCTAAGAATTTAATCACCCGTCTCTAAATGTAATATCTTCAATTTGTAATCCGCTTTATTAGACATTAACAAATATTATTAGCGTTTAATAAAAAACTTAATTTTAGCAACTAATAAAATTTAATTTTTAGTCACTTCGACATCCAATTTCTCTCCGTTAATTTGAGAATACACCCTTTTCAAACAAATACAAAATTCCTTCATTAATAACTAAATATATCATGGAACACCTACAGATAATCGAGAACCTCCGTTCTTTTAAGACTTGCTTAAAAACAACATGAAACATTTTGACACCACAAAACATAAATATAACTCTGGAGTGACGCCAACCAGGCTCAGTGATTTAGATGACTTGACGTCACCATGGTTCCTGTCTGCGAATGTAAACTTTATGTAGTCAACATTATGTGTCAGACTCATTTGATTTAAAGAGTATAACTAACGATAAATTAGAGTAACTCTACGATAAACGTTGAACCGCTTAATGATGATGTAACACGCATGATAACCGATTCAATATAATTCGTACCATCAAAACAGTAAAAAACAAATCATTATAATAATTAATGAATGCGATAACTGTAGTATCATACTGTTGAAATAAGACGATACAAAATATGTGCCGTAATGAGATTTTTAATGATTAATTGGTGCTTTATTTGTTTTGGCGTTGATTTGGCTCTATATTATAAATATTGAAAATATTAATAGTGAGCTAGTGATTTTAATATACATACCAAGGAGATATATATCATCATCAGCCCTCTTACGTCCCCACTGCAGGGGCTCAGGCCTTCCTTATGGATGGTTTAGGAGGATGGGCCATGACCCAATACGGATTGGAGAGTATTAACGACTGCAAATGCAGCCGGGACCAACGGCTTAACGTGCCTTCCGAAGCACGGAGTAGCTCGAGATAATAATTTTTTGGTCACCCATCCCGTGACCGACCCTTGCGAAAGTTGCTTAACGACAACGATCGCGGGCCGGGGCGCTTATCCACTACACCACCGACCCGAAGAAGAAGATATATATATATATTTGTTTATTCTTTGAAAAACGAGAGTATTGTGCTAGGTATACATAGAGTATAGATCAGTTTGTGATACAATTGCCTAAATAACTTCCACTTCTATATAACTTAGTCTAAATATAGAATTAATAAAAGATAAAAGCTTTGATAAAAATACATGCGGTGTAATATAAAGTAAATATATGTATAGTAAAAGCGGCGGTGGTGAAATTTTCCATTTATCAAAACATCTATTTTCAGCCGTCACTTTTGGGAGCTTTTAGAAAAAAAATATTTGTTTAACTTTATTAGTTTTTTTTAAATTTCGATGATTTAAAATTGTATGTATATATTTTAATGGTACCTATGTAAATATTACATGCTCATAGGTATGGGTATAAGGTGTATAAAACAAAGATAAGAAAAACCATATATCTTATTAGAATCAAAATAAATATTATTTAAACTATACATTATTTATTTAAATAATATCCATAGAGGAAGGTATGTATCATAAATAGAGTAGGTAGGTAATAAAGTAATTCAATTATTATTGGCTTATAAAATAATGTAGAGGGCTTTAACGGCTCTTTCTATCACTCCCGTGCAGCGCTTACGACTGAGGTACTAAATTCTGACGTCACAATTTAGTATATTTCTATCGCCGTCTATTAACGGTCTCATAATATACAAGAAAGTTATTAAGAAATTTGTCCTTATTGTGTAGTTAAACTGAAACTCAAGCCTGTATCGAAAAGATAATAAAACAGAGGTAATTTGAAAACTGATAATGTTTGATTAAATATAAAAACAAAATAAATATAAATGTAGATAGAAAAATATGCGTTACTAACAGATATTCATAGAGCTAAAAAGGTAAATTCTTAAACTAAACCCAGACTAGATGCTGAAACATAACGAAGCAGGAATTTATTGACATCAGAAATCTATGCTATCCGTGGTCGCCTATCAAAATTCAAATTCAATATTATTTATTCAGTCTAGGCTGTTACAAACACTCGTGAAATTCCTTTGCCCTAAACCTCATAATATGTTGTTCTATGTGACATATATGTTATACCTATACCTACATATTTCAGATTAATAAAAGTTTAATTCGATTAAACCTCTAATGCTCCGACGGCGCTATGATCGACGCTGTATTTTTAACAGAATAGCAAACCTAGATATTTTCTTAGTTCATGATTAGTCGGTCGGATATAAGTTTTACTTCACATCCCAACAAAGATTAAATAGATATGAAAACCTTTAAGTTTCACCTTGTTAATAAAGTAACCATTACAAATCATAAAAATCATATTATGAGGTTACGTTTTCAATTAATAAATATTAAAGCAACGTTTAATGGTGTCATAAAGTTAAAAAAATTCCATCCGATCGCATAACAAAATCCGGATTCAATTAACAAAGAGCAGCAGCTATAAGCGGTTTCAAACTAATCGATAATACTGTCAATTTGCGTCTCAAACTAGTTAATAATTAATTAACTAATATCAGTGTGTTTAAACATCACATTAATTACTCCCACTGGTACTACAGATTATGACTGTTTTAAAACAATACCATAACCTAAAGCAATACCATAAGATATATTAAAATATTGACATAAAATACTGTATAATACTACACCAAAATTGCAAAGAAATATATAATAGCGTTGCGAAAACTTATAAAGAAACAAAGTAAAGATAAAATTATAAGAAAAAAAATTAAAATACATTCATAATGAGATGCATATTATTCTATATAGTAGGATATAGGCGGGGACCATATATTCTCACGGCCACTATCTAGGAGCTTATTAAACTGTCAGACATTTTAATCATATCCATCATCGAAAATCGTTTCAACAAGTTGAACTTGAAAGGCTTTAAGAATATTAAGTATGCAAGTAACATATGGCCAAAGAATATTTGTAAACACGCATGATATCTTTTCGCCGGTTTAATAACAAATTCCATTAAACCAGTGCATGTCAGCAAATCCAACTGCTGGTTTTTGTGACCATTTCATGATATACAATTATTCGGATCAACAATAATGAATCATTAATTAACAAATGAATTAACTTTAGCGCCCAGACTTGAAAAAATAAACTAGCTCATTGAATATTTTCTAAATCATCTTACGGAGTTTGCGTGTATATTTGATAAGTGATATTATCTATCTTTTAATTGTATTAAAAAAAAATAATTTAGATGTACTGAAAATAACTTACCTCCTGGAAACCTATGGGGGAATATTCTGCCATGCCTGTTGATCAGCCAAGGATAAAGTTGATAAGACTCTCTCGGCACAGGCGCAGCAGGATGTGGAGGTGGATGTGGAGGTAGAGGAGCTCCGAAACCTTGTTGCTGATGTGCAAGTGCCGCTGCTAGCGCCGCGCCTTGGAAGTGCGCAAGGAACTGATGGTGATGGCTTTGGGCATCTAAATAAGGTAGCCTTTTGAGCTCGGGTGTAGGAAAAACAGCTGGCAATGCACTCGGTCTTAGTAGCGGACGAGGCGATGGACTTCTAGGGGACGCAACCGGCGACGGAGAGCCAGGACTTGCCAGCGGAGGTGACGCCTGTTTCGGCCGCTCCGACCCACCGACTATACTGTCTATGCTAAATCCGATCTTAGGCTTCGATGGCACCGCCACCACTGGGGTCGGTGCGAGAGGCATCATGCTTTTGCACACAACGAGTCCGTCACAAAAGTATCACCAAATTTCAGAAGCACATGTCACACAGAGCACAATCCATTTTCGTGACGCGAGCGCGCGATACGAACGCCGAGGTGGCGCGCGGCCGAATGAGCTCTCCGCTCCTGCCTGACGCGCGTTTAGCGAGAAAAAAGAATAACGAACATGGACGGCCGCGCTCTGATTGGTCCGTATTCCTATGGGTGTCGACGCATCTGCGAGCGTAAACTCTTTATTTTGATATCTGCGTTACTATTGGCTGAAAGGCGTGTAGAGGTGTTATTTGAATTTGGAACGCTTTTGGAGTGGGCGGTTTGAGTTAAGAGCTTGTGATTTAACCGGCCAGATGGAATGTGGCGGGAGATTTGTCGCCCGCGATGGGGACGTGGTGCTTTTGTATTTTGTTGGTTATGATTCAATTAAGGCGCCGAATGGGGAGGTCGGTGCGGTCGGTTTGCTCGTTTTACCAAGCGAATGGTCGGTCGTACTCGGAGTGCAACACTTTTTAATTAATTAAAATGCTTTATTAGTGTTAACGCGGCGATATACAGCCAACTTTGCTGATATTCCACAGTAGAAATTAATTGATCATCTTTAAATCGTGTATGGTGGGTACTCAAATAATTGCTGTTATCGGTATAACGTTACAATCGGATACTGAATTATTTTCTTACGCTGTTGTATTAAAATTTAATGAAACTCGATAAGGTTTGAATTTCACGCAAATTTTACGCCATCATAAACTAAACAGTGTTTGGTAAATAGTTTGATTTTTAATTAAAATTGTTATGATTCGTAATGTAAGCAACTGCACTGATCGTTTGGAGGTATTATTAATTGTATTTTTTCATTATATGTGTATAAGAGCGTGTTTTTTTTTAATTACGATAAAGATAGCAAATATATCGAGTAATTAACCTACTTCTTAGCTATTGGTTTTTTAATTATCCAAACCAAATATTTTTATATTAAATTAAATTGATTAATAAGAGATCAGTAATAAATAAATAATCGCTTCTAAATACCTATGAGATTTTAATAATTTTAGGTGTGTTATGGAGTTGGATTTATTTCTTTATTATCTTAAATTAGGTATGTAGTTTATTTTATTAGCCGTTTTAAAATTATTTCTACAAGAAATAAAAAAGTAGTTCTATCTCTTTCTTCATCTTTTACGTTTTAATGATTAAACTGTGCAGGTTATGATGTAATTTTCATATAGAGGGGTAAGAATCTTTACACAATATCGATAAGAATGAACTAGACTTTTGCTTATAGATGTTAATAGCGTAAACGCCTTTGTAGTATGTCCTTTAGCTTGGTAGCCAGCTAGTTGTGGTGTTTTATGTTTTCAGAGATTAATATAAATATATCGATCAAATAAACAAAATCTCCTTTTCTTAAACTCACTTAACAGATATCTACTCAATATTTTTTTTTAAAATATTTCCACTAAAATTATTGGCTTTTTTTTCAAAAAGTAGTTTTCAAACATACCAGCTTTCAAACATAATAATTATTGAGAAATAATACTTTTCTTAAAAACGACTTAAAATGGTTATCGTTTAATAACCGATAGAAAATTTCCGCTAGATTTCAAATACAATTCCTTGAATAATTAAACCGTTTTTAAAATAAGTATTATTCTAATCTTCTTTATTATGAAATTAAAAACGCAGTATAGGTGGGTATCATTAGATTTAATATCAAACTTATAATGTCTGCAATAGAAATATTAGTAATTTACATACCGTCAACGTCGATTATAATTACAGTATAATTCATAAATATAATTCTTTAATTATAAATTTTGATAAAGAATAGATATCAATAAATTCGAAATAGATTAATGGTCACTCATTCAATAACAAACCTTTTGAAAAATAGCTTCAACGATCATGTATCGCACTATAGGTATGGACCCCCTTGCTATACATAAGTATGACGCATCTGTCTGTCTATGGCACCGTAGCTCTGAACTAATGATCTGATTCGAATGCGTTTTTTTTTTATTCTAAAGCCTAATTTATCGCAGTGGTTCTAAACTATGTTTTATAAAAACAAATGAGTAATTTTAAAGCTGCATGCACTTAAACAAGACCAAGGAGCTACATATTTTCTTTCAATTATTTGTTATAACAGAATAGCACTGCATATACAAGGTTATCAATGAAACAGTAACACCCATTTTCACTAACCTTAGAACAAGGCAAAGCTTAACTAGGAAACCCCTATTTCTTTTTCTTTTATCCCTTGACATATTTACGACCTGTCATATACGCAAATACCTGGTGCAAGGCATATCGAATGTCAACACTTTAGATATTGCTTAATTTTGTTAGTTGGTTCCTAGTTAATGGTGAAATGTTTATATTATTATTCTTATTCTAAATGTATTTTCACCTTAGGTGATTCCTAAATATTTAACGACAGATTTGGGCGACTCTAAAGTTTAGTGAAAACGGGCATTACACTTATAATTATGTTACAAAATTAATTATTAAAACGCTCATCATATCTGAACTATACGGCAGTGACGGCACTATTGGTTGTTGCCAAATCTCATTGGACAACGCAGCTTGTTAATGTACAATGGTTCAACTGTATTATTGTAACAATTGTGGGAACATAAACCATTGTAGTGTGCCTTATGGCCTAATGACAGGACACTTTGCAACTTTGCATTAAAAAAACTTCGACTGTAATTCCAGTAATCTATATTTTCTCCGAGCCATCCTCAATCACAATATTAATTATGAATAAATCAAAAACCTATAAATAGTTTCAATGTGAGAAGCTAATATATAAAAGTAAATGAAATACTTATAAGAACATAATTTATTTTAATGTTTCTCAATTGTGCCAGCCATAGAGTTCTATAGAGCTAATTTCGGGGGTTCACGAAAATCTTGATCATCTTTCGTCAAATTATCGCAGTTAAAGTAAAATATATACATCATTATCAATTTACACTAACTCCACATAAAAGTATAGTTTAATTTTTATTGTTAATATTTGGTTTTAAAAACTTTTTATTAAAA
This sequence comes from Diatraea saccharalis, assembly GCA_918026875.4. NCBI lineage: Eukaryota > Metazoa > Arthropoda > Insecta > Lepidoptera > Crambidae > Diatraea > Diatraea saccharalis. The sequence continues at coordinate 1,748,728 of OU893338.1, forward strand.
AAATGGTACCGCCTTAAAATTTAAAAAAGTGAAAAATAAGGCATAACTTAAAAGCGGTTCAAAGAAACATTGAAAACCCTTTTATGATAAGTATTATTTTTCACTTTTTTAAATTTGAAGTTAGGTCATTTTTTTTTATAAAATTTTGAGTTTTGGGTATGTATAAAATGGAACAAAATAGAACCACATGACAAGCACGAGCTTTCAAATAAAGAAAAAACCATCAAAATACGTCGACCCAGTAAAAAGTTATGAGGTAACAAACAGAAAACAAAATACAGTCGAAATGATAACCTCCTCCTTTTTTTAAGTCGGTTAAAAGCCTCAAGTTAAAATTTTGCCAATCGCCAAAATTTTGAGAACCCTGCTCTATGCAAACTTTAAACTCTTTAGACCTTTTTTCCGTATCTTCGAAGGGTCTAATACTATTTCTATACAAAATATCATCTAATTTGTTCAGAGGTTTATACGCGAAAGCGTATCTAAGAGACTGACTACTGCCGCATTTATATACATATAAGTACTTTCGTTTATTTTAAGTATGGTAGAATGGGTCCTAGTTGTCCTACCGACACAATGTTCCTCTTTTATTTTTGTAAAAAACAGGCCGGGATCTATAGGCAAGTGGAGCAAATAATACATACTTACAGTTTAAAAAAAAGAACGAACTTTATAAATCTTTTCATACACATTATAGGCTATGATACGATGAGACAGCCATACTTCAAAATTCCTATATTTTTTTTTAAATCATACACTACAATAAAAAGGTAGAGGAAAGCAACACGAAGTTTCTGACCCGGTTAAAAAAGTTATAGATCCGGACCTGGTAAATAGTGGTTCCTTTATTTTACTTATTAATTAAAATATAAACAATTGTTATTATGTCTATTGGAGCGACAGCAAAAAAGTTAGAAGTTGTTCGACACTATGTATTTAAATAAAAAAAATATACAGAGATATACATAGGTAAGTACATAGCTCGCGTTAAGATAGTTTACCTTTTGTTCCTAAACTACAATGTCGAATAGAAAATGAAAATTTATACGCGATCTCTACATTAGTATCTATTTAGGTAAAAAATCGTAGATAGCTCCTGGTACTACCTAATAGGTAAGTACATACGTAGACTTTCCATAGATAAAGCTGGGGGTTAAATTAGAACACTGTCTCTGTCTATCTCATCTCAGGGGACGGCGAATTATAAAACTAAAAGTAGATTTTTTCTATCGAGAAAATTTTATAAGGTTTTGATTGTGTTGACGTTTCGACAAAACCTTTAAAAGCATGTTATATTTTTTACAATTTTAATTGCAGCTTATTTGGAAGCTATTTCTTAGTATAAAATCAATTGAAGGATAGCTTGTCGTTATTTGTGTAAGGTACCATATCAAAGTACAATAAGTGAACCGTTAATATGTCTCCGTTGTCTGTCTGTTTAAGAAAATTATTTAATAGATACGAAATAATTGATTTGTGCCGTGGCGACTTAATTTCATGCAATATTACTCAATTTTATAATCAATGGTGGGCACTAAAACAGGTTGTTTGGTTGAAATAAATCACAACAGGGGCTTGCTAGCGTACCTAATGCGCGGTCACAGCGTAGACTGAGTGAAGTATCTTATTACTAATATTACCTATACAAATGTTACAAAACTGTTGTAGCAACTCTTAACTGATCTAATAACATCTGTCTTTTCAATTTAGTATTAAAGGACGCTATTTTACTACTTAAAAGTATATCAATATCATAGTTCTAATAAAATCCAAATGAGGAAGTATTTAAAAAAAAAACATTAGTTCCCGAATTCAACCTAGATGTCGCTACGGTACATTCTTGATTTTTCTATGACAACCTTTCCGGTTTTCTTTCATGTTTAAAAGTAAATTAATTTTCAAAACTCAATTAAAAACTCATATTCTATTTGTACTTTTCGTATTTGTATGGATATCTAAGTTTCGAACTTTTCAAAATTCAGTTTTTTTATATGTTAGTTAAAAGGAACGGAAATTACTGTAATTGGTCCATTCGCTTCCTGCAATATCAACTTTTGCTAGAGTCGCCATCTAGTATAGAGGTGCTTTTTAATGCTTTCGTTGTTTTTTTTTTTGTTGAATTCTTCCTCATTGATTAACTAACAAAATGTGATGTTAAAAAAACGTGATTTAATGTATTTTTTTCTATAATCAAAAGAAAAACTGTGTGTATATTACAAAATGTGTTTTCATGTTATTTGCTAGTTCTTGTTCACTAAAATACTATTTAAAAAAGAACTAAAATCAAGGTATTTTATTGAATTTGGGTGATTAGTGTGAATACAGGTAGATGGTACTATGATGAAGTTATTCTACCACAGACTTCAAAAGTAGTCATTTGGTAAGCGCTCGTATTACGGAAACCAAATACATGGATACAAAAGTTGCTCAAAGTTAATTTCTATGAAGTAATACGGTTTGGATTCCCAAGCTTTGCTTATGTAACCAACTTCACCATTTTTAGTTAACCGCTGCGTTTTATCTCGCCCTGGTTGAGCTGCGCCGTGACCACATTTGAATACCTGACCACCACCTCCGTAAGCTACTTCAATGCAATAGGCAATTTTAATGTATTCCTATATCTCGTAACCTAAGGCCACCTATACAATCAATAGTCCAGTATCGAAATTTCTTTTTAAATTATCCCTGACAGGTGAATTTTGTAAATCGTCTATAAGTTCAGAAAATTTGCGATCGGCTAAAGGATTTGCTTGTCTTATTTCAAAGAGTATGTAATTTCTTATAATTAATAATTTATAGTATTCCATATGTTCCATACGTTTTCTTTGTTCAGAGATATAGTCTGTAACACGAAGGAATTCGACGTTTGAATCAAATCAAATAATTTATTGGCCATATAACTCAGAAGGTAACACTCGGCAAGACTTTTACAATTAACATTTTAAATTAAATATAAAGGTTTAAATCATGCAGGTCAAATCATTGTAAGTAGGAATGTCAAATAAATTAAGTATCTTAACAATGTCAAAATGGTGATTTTTCCGATCCTTAATAATCAATTATATCACAGTCAATTAAATTACAACATCACAAATTAGATTATACAAACATAGATTATATATAAATTTTATGTCATAAAATATTGATGATTATTATATCTTGTCATCTACCATAGAGATCTAGTCAATTTCGTATCTCACCCATCTTTATGTAGGAATGAATATTCATCCAAACTCATAGACATAAATTCATTTAAAGAGTATAAGGGATGCTGAATAAAAAAAAAAAATTGTTCTTTCGAATTCGTCATCATTCATGTTTTTGATACTGAGAGGAAGTTTATTATACATTATAATTTTATTATACATGCTTTGTTTTTGTACCTTTGCCAATCTTGTTTTAGGCAAACACAATCGTTCCTTATTACGTAAATTATAGCTATGGTGTTTGTTAACACATATTTTGAATATGATGGCCTATATCGATATGTATCTCGACTGAACAAGTTCGAGCTGCAGATTTGCTCCATTAATATAGTAGTATGAGATGGCTGGAACATTTCCAGAATGAGTAGACATTTTACTTAAACATTCACTACGTTCTCTAGCAGGAAAAATATGCTTAAGAAATTCGCCAGTCGGGTCGGGAAGCTCAAACGACCACTTGGTCAACCAAAGGTCATGATTACGGATTCTGCCTGAAACACCTGAAACGATAGAAAATATTAAGCAATATTAATGATAAAATCACTTTTGAACTAAGCGTTCAATTTGTTATATCTTCTAAAGTCAGCAACAGTCCTTAAACAGTGGCAATAGATAAAAAAAGAACCAGATGTTCCATTATTAATCGTTATTGGATTTTGTTATTGATATCGGTGTTATTTTTTACAATCAAATATATAAACAATCAATATTTCCACAACCTATGACCTACATTAAGAGCCGCTTATAATGTTATCGAAATGTTAAAATTATCAGCTTCACTTTCTACCTCAGCCTCTACCAAGACTTACGTAAAATTCTTTACTTTATTTACCTGTCTGGGATAGTCTAAATTATTGTTTAATAGTAATACTTACTTCATTTCTTAAAATAGGTTGCCTAGAAAAGATAACTCTTCAGCAATAATATTTACAACTTCAGCCATCTATTGTACAATATTATTCCATAGGGTTGTAATCCCTATTTTTTATTATTATTATTTTGTTTTACTATAAAGAGCGTATATAAGATAAATTGTAAAGTTGCAATTTCATGTCAAAAAATGTAATCACTACATAGTATACAACTAAGTCGCATCTCTGTCTTTATATCTCTATGTACGCATAAATCTTTAAAACTACGCAACGGATTTTGATGCGGTTTTTTTTCATAGATAGGGTGATTCGAAAGGAAGGTTTGTATGTATAATACGAGACCACGCGGGCTAAGTTGCTGGCGGAAAGCTAGTCAATAATAAATGTAAACTAAGGTCTCTATATAATAGGGATGATGACTGGGTAAAAAAAATGCAATTCTATTTAGTCCGTCAGTCAGATAATAGAAAAATATTGGATACGTATTTTTTTTTACTTCAATTTAACAAGAAATAGTATAGATAACAGGCATTAAAGTTGAGGAGTGGGGGAATGTTTTGGAAATTTTGCCGCTTCTAGATAGAAGTAGAAGCGGCAAAATTGTAATAGCTTACTGGCGGTAAATGTCTTATTCCGAGAAAATGGCTATCTCTCTGCATTATTTCAATCTTGACAAAATTCATCTTTTGAAGATCTGTTACTGAGTTTTATGGCTTCTAACATCCCCCTTTTATAATACGCTACCAATCTAATCATAGAAAGCGTGTCCAGGCCTACCAATACTGTAGAAAGTGATAACATTATTTTATATATTATTTAATATATTTGAGTCACGGAGCAATTCATAAGTAGCAAGCATGTCTGTCAGTCACATTGTTACAAATCACAATATGATTTTGACATAAATTTAATTTAATCTAATTTGTGCAGCAGAATTTCTAGCCAGTATCATGGCGTCAACTTCTAGAGTTGCTAGACATTCCGTAGTCGTTTCTTAATCTGTTCAATATTTATAACAAATACCTATAAAATTATCTTATTATAAAATATAAACGTTAATAGTTTGTTTGCTGAAATTACTAAGTTCGATTAGCGAATATTATGAAAAATAATATATTTTGTTATTCCCAATTCAAAAACTTAAACGTCGTTTGCGAGTAACCCGCATGTAAATAACATTGACTTTATCGATATCGATTTCGAATCACGCACGTCCCTATCGGTATCAATCATAAAAATGTCACTGGTGAACAATAGCGGTGTGTGGCCGACGCGGGCGGTCGCGACACATTAGCCGCAAGTTCGACTCCCAGTCATGGCGGCATATCGATAATTAAGCATGTAATTAATTAACGTAGCTATTGTTGTATTATGTACAAAATTGCATTAACGTGACCACACTACGTTGGAATGAAATGTTACTTAACATATAAACATGGGAATAGAACAATCCCAGTGCGACTTAATTCGTTTGCTTTAATATTGTAGTACCAAAACATTGCAGCGGAACAATTAATCACAACAAATCGTTTATGTCCACTTATGTTGTGAAGGCGTTTGGTCTAACATTGTCCGTTACTTGAGACATGTGGCAAAAATGTCGGACGAAACAATAACGATACTAATATACATCGTGAAACTGGAAAATATAGCAGCAAAAAGAGTATAATACACACCTTTCATAGCCAAATTGATCATATCTTGTGAGGTGATAACAGAAGCTATTAAAACCAGCTAACAAGTAAGTAAAGGGCTATGACTAGAAACAATAGACGTGTGTGAAAATGGTGTTATGTGCTCAGTTCCCTCTCCTTACCTTACATGAGATCTGACATGAAAATATACTTAGGATTGGATAGTAAGTACTGTAGGGTTTGCACAGCCAACGAAGCCACTGCAGCACCTATTTAATTTGTGTTAGAGTTCATAGTGTATTAAAAAGACTCAAACTCAGATGCTCTGGTTCAATCCTATAACTGCAGCCCTGATTGATCTGTCAGTTTAACAAATCATAGTCCGATTCTGACAGATCAAAGCTTCAGTTACATGATGAAGCCACAGAGCTCTACCATATGATCATAGGGCTTCTGACTGGCACGATATCCAAAAGTTTTGGGAATCGATCAAAGTGACAAGATGTTGCTTTAATGGATTATTTAAGGGATCGCTACCATACACCATATTGTTATCAAGTTCCCGATATTTCGAAGCTGTTGCAAACAATCAATATAGTAGTAATTCCTCAAAAAAATAGTGACGTCACTTCAACGAATGTGTCATGTTTGAAATCGTTACATCGATATTTATTATTAAAAAACAAACTTGGAAAATTGAAATACTAAAACGTAAATCCTAAACGCTTTCATGTTAAAAGTTCAAAACACGAAGTATACTTTTTCACCGAAGCTCTTATCAGCAGAACGAAGGTTAAATGCCACTAAACACTGATAAAGTTTTGTAATAGCTTCACACTCGAGACGTAACTAATAAAGTGTCCCAAACCTTATCTTTATGGCGTGCCGAACAAACCAGTGTGGACGCCATTAACCTTCGTCTGTGTTCCTTAAACTAATTACATCACTATCTTTGGTTTATTGATCTGAATATTTTTAACGACATCGACTCACGCTCACTTTTTGTTTAAAAAAGCTATTTGATTTGTTAGGAAATTTTAATGTTTTTAATTAAAAAATATACTATATTCTTAATATTGAAACTGATTTGCGCAAAACCCTATGGAATTAATCCCAAATCCTGCTAATTGAACTTTTCTGTCAATTGGCGAAAACGCCATAAAAATCTGTCAAGCTTATTTTATACTTGGAATTAATCCCAAATCCTGCTAATTGAACTTTTCTGTCAATTGGCGAAAACGCCATAAAAATCTGTCAAGCTTATTTTATACTTCAGTATGTAGATGAGTGGTGATTTAAGTTGTTTTTTGTTGTGAAATACTAAACTTACCACAGAGGGTAATAAGATAACTCCACAGTGTGAATAAGACTCCACAGGCAGCTACTGAATTCATCGCTTTTAGACACACAGACGTATCAGAAAATTTTCATATTATGTAAGAAAAGGTAAAATAACTAAAGGAGTTCGATGTCGATGTGTTCAGTTCGCTCGATCTGCGATGCGGAAGTTTAGCATTTTTCGCAAAAGCTGGTCATTGGATGGACGAACAAAAATTTATCATCTCGAGCTCCTTTGTGCTTCCATGTTCCGTGCGTGCTCGGGGCTTGTTAGTTAAACCGATAATCCCAGCGGCATTTGCTGACGGTAATATCCACCAATCCGCATTGGGCATGCTTGGTGGGTTATAGCCCGTTCTCCCTATTCGAGTCCAGCTATAGGGAAGTGCTCCAGCAATAGAGACATTAATATAATTGAAGAAAAGTAAAAATTTAATATCAAATTACAACCAATAATAATTGTTAACATATTATACCTAGGATAGGCACTGCCTTATAATACCTTGCTTGTTTATAAGTAAGTAATAAAAGATAAAAATCTAAGTAGGTCCATATAAATAATTCTATCACTTGGCTCACCATGTGATTTGTTTCTCGAATAAATAAACTAAAATTAAAATTTTCTCTTACTTACACCAATACTTAATCGGTATCATTTTCTTAATTAACATCCGTACACCATTAATTAGGTTCTTAGATACCGGTAATTTGTAATCCGACGCACCTTTATTGATACGAAATACAAAAAAAAAACTTGAGAACTCACAAACTATCTAATTATCAAACTGTAAATATTTACATCGAAATACCGAACGGTCAATTATCGACATCGATAAAAACTTATAATTATCGACATCGATAAAAACTGTTAATTGTCGATATATCGATACATCTCGGCCGTTTTGTTAAGCGGGACGTTTACGAGCGCGCGCTTAAATGCGTCCACAGATTAATTTAATATTTTGTAATTGCTGTTTTTGCGTCCTACGGCGAATAATGAGGAAGTTTATCGATTTCCCTTCCTTTCAAATCAGTTTACATGACGAAATGGGTTAACAGTTTTGTTTTATTAAATTAAAATACGTTTGTTTTCAAGAGTTTAATGCATTGTTTGGTTTATCGCTATGTATGCGGGGTAAATGGAATTTTAATTTTGTTATAAATTATTGTTGAATCAATCGCATATTTATTATTAATAAATATTAAATTATCACTATTATTGTAAAATAAATGGTATTTTCTCTAGTGAAATAATTTATTTAATTTCCTTTGTTTAACTGTACATTTATTAATTTGAAAAAGGTACACCAACAGTACATGAAAACTATATACAAAATAGTTATTTTTTAAAATTAAATAATACGTTGGGTGAAAAGTTTCTTCACATATAGTATGCATAAACTTGTAATAAAAATTCAAATTAGGAAAATGTGTGTTTTTCTTACTGTCAAAATGAGTGAAACTAATGATAAAACTTTATTACAAAAAAGGTAACAATGCAACGCAGGCCGCGAAAAAAAAGAACCGAGTGCAGTTTCTGTGAAAGTATCGCTTTAGTTAAAGCGTATTCAGTCTGGAAGTTTTACTAAATATAAAGAACTTACTTTTTGCACGCGTAAATTGTAGTCTATGTCAACCCCGTATGATGTAGCTGCCCGTAGGTGAAAGAACTTTTAAAATCGAGCCAGTAGTGTCAGAGCCTATTAGATGCAAACAACCAAACAAACATATAAACAATCAAATCTTTCCTCTTTATAATATTAGTAGAGATAATAATAACTGGCGACGCTTAACGTATGTTCCGAGCCACAAATAAGATCGACTTAAAATATTTTTCATCACCCATCAAATAACCAGCCTTTGCGAAACTTCCATATCGCAGAGCGAACGCGTTTCAACATAGCATTGTATTATGCGTACAATCCATTAAAATAGTATGCTAAGACTCCTATAAAAAAATGAATATAAAAATAAGACAACATCACATAGATACATGGTTCAGATTCCAAGATTAGTAGCTAAAGCCCACTGTATCACGGAGTATCTGAGGAAACGAAAGTACTACAATACCCAGACCCGAAACAATAAAGAAAAGTCAAATTTTACATTGACCCAACCGGGAATCGAATCCTGTACCTTGTAACAGGCTCCAGAACCACTTGGCTACGGAGGTCGTACTGCTGCTTATTATTGTATTTACATTTAAAAATTGATTTCGTATATTCGTTTATCACATTTAGAATAATCACCACTATTCAGGGTTCGATTCTTGAACAAAGTCTTCTTTAACATTTCGATACGTTTGTGGTATCTAAATAAAACTAATTAAGTATAACCAAATCAAACAGCTTTGAATTACGTAAATATTTCAAAAGATGATGCGAAATAATATAAACACGCTTACAAAAATTGCTGAAATTAATGTAAATATTTTATAACTAAATTCAAAGTACTAATGAGAAACTAGTAAGATAAACCAAATGAATATCAAAACTTGTACCGTAGTGGTCGCATTTCATGTCACGAAGGTGATTGTAAGAACAAAGCCTCATTATAACCGAAGCCCGCGGCCACGTATAAATAACCCGACATCCCCCGACTTATTTCTGTTTGTTAATTCCTTTAATTACTCTCGGGCGCTTCGAAACCGTCAATTATAGTTGAAAAATAAACAAAGAAAACGCCACAATACGAGTTCTAACTACTTATTCTTAATTACTTATAACTAAGACGTAACTCAACTGCTGAAAGTAGGTATTTAGTGGACTTATCTTTTAACTGAGGACGTTGATGTATTGCTGCGTGGAACGGAACGCATTTGGTTTTTTTTTTAATGGCCGCCGCTGGCCCAAGCGTAGTCGTTCGTTCAGCCAAAGCATGTAATTAGTTGGTTATAAAAAGTTTAGATAATGAATTGTTTCTGCAAAGCACGCCCCTACTGATGGCTTTCTGTTTAAATTGATATTTATTGTTGACATTTCATGTCGTGAGTACGGCTCGTATTTTAATTGTCGTTAATTTTTATTCATTGCACACATTATTTTAGAAAATTGTTGTGGAATTTGTATTGCAATTAAAATTTTCTTTAGTGCACTTTTTCTATCGAACCTCAAATCTGATAATTACCATGTAAAGAAAGTTTAACAAATTATATCTATGCATGAAACAACAAGTTAATACTTATTAGGTAATTAAGTATTATTTTAATTAGATATTACCTTGTTCCACACTATTTGAACATAGAAACCTGCACATGAGACTAAGTTACTTTAAATTTTCTTTAATATATATTACAATAATAGGGTGGAGATTTGTACACACCACAATATTTGAATTTTACATTTCTGTCTTAATTTTGTCTTTGTTGACTACAATACATATAATAATTACTATGAAACAAGCTAATAAAGATGCACTTTACCTATATGGTAAGTTGTCATACTTTACTTTAGTTTCGTTCATACTTTACATACATAAGTAGGTATATTCAAATCCATTATGTTTCAGAGTACAAAGTTGGAGAATTACGTTTAGAAAGAGTTCAGAAAAAAAAATCCCGTGACACTTGTCTTTCGCAAATAGAATCTCAAGGAAAATGAAGGCTTTCCCATACATCGAACGCCTTAGGCATTATAAAACGAAGTCTCTGATATGCCGTTATGAACTCAGTGATTTAAGTTTCACATGGAAGTTATTAAACAATATAATTGACTGTCCGCCACTACTGACATTATTTAGATTACGAGTCCCTGGCAGGTATCCCGGAAAGTCAATAACAAAGCCACTAAGCCCCCCATTTCGTAGGACCGTATTTGGAGCTCATTGCGCGATTCCAAGACTTTGCAATCGTGTGAACAAGTATATATATATACGATACATGCGATGTCCACTTTGATTCCCTGAAAAGTATGCATATCGTCACATTGTTCCCTTGAACCAAAAAGATAAGATATTTTTTTATTGTAGCTTCTCACTGTAAAATTACCATAACAAAGTCTAAAATTGTTTTGTAGGATTTTCTGATCAAAGATGACTATGCTTCTGTATTGTTACAAACGCATGGTATGCGTAATGTTATTTTTCTGTTTTAAAGTAGTTTCTGCGCTTCTAGGTATAAACTTTTAAGTGTGCCAATTTTCATCTGCGTAAAAAGGTCTCAAAAACTCTTTGTGGCATTATTTCTTTTTGTGATCCCAGTCTTAGTAATTGAAAAAGTATTTGATGTAACAAGTATTGTAAACAAGTATTTGATGGTTGGAGATTCGGTAAACAAATTTGTCGATGGATCCCCAATGTTATATATTTTTGTGAACAAAATGTTGCATGTGGTATTTACCTGTAATGTTTGATACATTATTTCTTGTATACTAAATCAAGTTATTATTGTTTGTAATAATGTATTAAATGTTGGAGAATCAGAATAAAAATAAAAAATACACACTTTTGCATATGTAGGCGAGAAAGAGCAGCGGGTGCAGTGGGTCACTATTTAAAACAATGTATTTTTATTAAATAAAATTGCAAACTTTGGTTCAATGCTTGGCTGACAGTGATTCGACTGGTCAGACTAGTTTCATGTAAAAACAACAAAAAAAAATAACACGTTTATTTGCATTATTACAAAATTGTCATGAAAAAATAATAAAGGCACCTAAATACCAAAAACTATTATACTAGGTATTTAAACTTTCCTTATATTAATACTAATCATAAAGTTAGAGTAATGTAGTTCTTAAACTTAAAATATAATAAAAAATTACGTATTAGAAAATTGGGTAACACACTTATTTATATCCACCCACAAATGTCAGCCAACAATAGGTTAATTAACATTAGTCTATCCTAATCTGTAAAATAATTGATGCTTATATTGAAACAATAACCGATCGCCATCCGTATTGTGTCCAATAATTAGCCACGTTAAGGTGATTGTACACCCGATGCGACATGAAGAAAACTGCTATACTTAAAAGTAATAAGATATAGATAGATGCCACTATATGAAACATTCTTATATTCTGATAAGAATGAATGACAAGTAGGTATGTCAGTTGATTTGAATGCCACCGCCGAAGTGGCCGTGAAAGTAAGCACATGTTCAGTTCAGTGAGATACTGTTCTAATCTTCAATTGTGGTTTTATTTAATCATCATAATATGAACCAGCGACCGCCACAGCCACCTCTAGAATTAAAAAAGATTACCCTTTTTAGGCTGCAACTCGCCGTTTACAGAGTAGAATGGCTGTTTCCGGCCGCATATCGTTTTTTATATAAATTATTGAAAACTTGGCTATGATGACTTCGAATCAGTCCTATCCTATTAATATTATAAAGGCGAAAGTTTGTAAGTATGGATGTATGGATGTTTGTTACTCTTTCACGAAAAAACTACTGGACGGATTTGGATAAAACTTTACAGCAATATAGGTTATACATCAGAATAACACATAGGGTACTTTTTACTGGGAAAACTTCTCACTCCCACGGGATACCGACTTCCACGCGGACGAAGTCGCGGGCGTCCACTAGTTATTTATATATGAATCATGTTTGTACACGATCTTTATACCTGGGTGAATTCACAGCTACTGTATAAAAATATTGCTTTTCATGATTCATTCCCTAAAATTCAAGCTAATACTTTTATTTAAAACTAATTTTATAATACACATCTAAAGTCCACTACAAAGCTTTAACGGCTTATAGCAGTCAAATCCAATAAGGCGCCAACATTATTTTACTTTATTAAGATGATTTCGTGGGAGTGGCTCGCGGACGCCGTGGTTAGTGCGTTCGGTCTGCAATTCGGAACTTAAGAAACTTTTGCAAGGGCTGGTTATAAGATGGGAAAAAAAATAGCTTGTCCGTGCTTCGGAATGCACTTTAAGCTGTTAGTCTATCTGTAATCGTCAAAACCAACCAATCTGCACTGGACCGGCGACCACGACCCACCAGGGTCATGGCACGTTTTACCCTGCAATGGGGACATTAATAGGCATAGTGATGACGAGAGAGGGTTCACCATGAATTATTGTATCTTACTAGGCAAGGAAGGAGTTTAGATAATTCTTACGTAAGATACAAAAATGCGCTAAGTTACAAGTGACCAACTTTTTTTTTTTTTTTGACGCTGAGAAATGCGTTACGCATACCCGCTTCACCCTGCGCGGGCTCCACGGGTGATGTGGGACTCCTCCTGTGGCCCCACCCCCGAAGGGGCTAGACAAGAAACAGGAGTTTACCCACTAAAACTCAGCGATGTCCTTCGCATGGAAGGCGATGCGCGGGATCAGCCCGAAGGTCATACAAGTGACCAACTTATTATATATTTTTTTTAATTCAGTCATAAGAAGAATTTATTAACATCTGTTAGACAAACTTTTTTAACCTTATATAACAAGTTTTGTTACTCGAAGTCTTTCAAAAGAACAAACAAAGAAAATAACAAAACTTTTTTTCACTAATTTAATTATAGGTACTCTCGCTAACTATCAAAAAATCGTTTCGAAATTGCACTTATAGTCGCAATACATGTAACTCTACCTTTATTAGACCACGTCGCGTGATCAGTGCCCATTCTCCTGTTCTAATTAGCAATTCAAACATATTTAGCTTAATAACAACGACTTAGTTGGTCCCGATTGAGTTTCTTAATAATAATTAATGGTGCTTTATCATTATACCATACCCTTATGGAATATGAGTCGAAATCGGACTGGCCAAACTAGATACGCCTTTACTAAAGTTTTACTAAATTTTGTTAATAAAAAACAAATAAAATGAAATTGACATAAATTCTGTTAAAACGATCGTCTTTATTTTTTTATAATTTGGCAATTTAATTTTTGAATGATATAAGATAAATTCACACAGTTAGCTCAGAACTCAGTGATTACGGCGTTTACTCAGGTAGACTGGCTTAGGAAACAAAACCTCATCACATTAGGCTCCTAACTGACTCATTTCAACCACTGGCCTATTTTATTAGTATGGCAATGGATTCTATGAAAAATTTTATATAATTCTCGTAGAATTCATTGCCAGATCTGGACCAAATTAAAATGAAACCACACGGCAAGCATTAGCTTTCAAATAAAGAAATAATCATCAAAATCAGTCCACCCTGTAAAAAGTTTTGCTATCTCAAACAAAGCAAACAAGAAAAAACATACAGTCGAATTGAGAACCTCCTCCTTTTTTGGACTTCTTACTTACTTCTCTAAAAAAACTTGTAAAAAACATAAATGATTACCCTGACGAACATTAAATGATATTGTTATTCTTATTTATAGTCGTAATATAATTTGATAATCGATTTAATTTGAATATTGACCAGTGTGTATTTTTGATATTCATTGTTGACATTATAGCTTCTTTTTGTTAGTATTAATGAAAATTAAATCAAATGCTAATAACACTGGTAAACAGTATTTTTGTTAAACAAAATCGAGTCGGTTTTTTAAACACTACTACTTACCCGCATATAAACCTCATACTTAGTTTTGTTCAATCACCCTCAGTTTTCGTTAAACATAAACTAAATTGATTACGCGAATTTTGCTTACCGACGTATGTTTCCGATAAATTAATATTGAATTATTGAAATTAAAACGGTTTTTTTTTGTGATTGTCGTTTCTGTACATCGTAATAAGATGCCCAGAGTGTGTGTAAACCATCCTGATAACTTTTGTTACATTTGCGGTCAACTTACTATTAAAAGTCAACGTCGTAATTTGACACCATTAATTAAAAACTGTTATTTTAATTATTTTGGCTTTCCGGTGCGAAATTTGGACAAAACCTGGACTCCTAGTGTTTGTTGTACACAATGTGTTAGTTTATTAACATCATGGGCTAAAGGATCTCGTCATATGCCGTTTGCAGTTCCAATGATATGGTCTGAACAGAAAGACCATGTATCAGATTGTTATTTCTGCCAAACTTCTATCAAAGGTATTAATCACAAATCTAGACACACCGTGAACTATCCGAATTTACAATCTGCTCAAAGATACACTTCTTACACTCTCATTTGCATTTTTTTCCTCAAAATTTGGGAGCCGTTAGTGATGAACACGGCGAGCGATTCCATCAGGATATATCCAACATGGAAAAACGATACCAAGGCAAGTGGAGTCCGAACATGTTGGCTGATTACTGTTGGACACTCAAAAGAGATGTACCTGACGCTAAATATTCCCGAAAATCCTGAATAAAAGTCAAATGTTAGTTGTTTTTCTTGATTAAATTCAATTTTCAACCATATTTACTTAAAAAAAAGTGTATTGCAGTTGCAAGAAAACTGAGGGTGACTGAAACGTTTTAAAAATGCAGATTATTAACAGGCTAATTGTAGATACAAAATATCCCACTCAAATTAATTTAACTTTCATTAAGGTCATTTTTGTCAATCAGTGTAATTTAATGTGAAATGTGACATGTTTATTATAATAACTATTAGTGGAAACTTTACTGATTAATATCTTATTTTAAAATGTTTCATTTGTATTTATTGTAAATATTGTTTGTTTCCCAAATATAATAAAATAAAATATAAGGCCTATAAAATTTTACGAATGGCCTTGCTAGGATACCTGCATCTACAAGGAAAATTTGCAAATCATAGAAATATGAACACTTCGTTTCTAGTTTTTAATAATAAAATAATGATTATCTATTATGTATATAAATACATAATAGAAAATAAATGAAATTATTAATATTATATATAACTTTCATTAATATATTCTTAGTTTGCCGATGGTTAATTATAATATGTAAAGCATTTAATGTTTCATTTAAATAAAAGAGCTTTGTATTTATAATATTGACCTTGCTGGAGCCCTGTTTAATGAAAGGAATCTTTAATAATAATAATATTCTTTATTGCACACTACATCGGACATATACCTAACAAAGAAGCTAGAAAAGGGAAAATAGACAAAACGCAACCTCATTGCTACGTAGCTCTTCCAGGCAACCCAAGACGAAAGAAAAAGATATAAATAAATAGAGGAGAAGGAGGTGCAAGATGAAAGAGTAATGGATATATCTGAATAAGTACTAGAAATATAGGAAATCCAATATAGATATAAAATAATTACATATTATACTATTATGAATGAGTTATCAAGGCAGAGGCAGGAAGTGAGCCTTCACTTGACCAATAAAACAATACAAACTGCGACACACAGGCGCACAGCGCACAGCGTGCACGGAAAATGAGTAGAGAAGGTTAAATTTGAAGAAGAGCGTAAAGAGCACTGTGAAAAGGAGGCATGAAAGGAATTCCATTTTTATAGGTAAGGAGAAGACATAGGTAAGTAAAGGATAGAATAGAGTTACGTAATAAGTAGTATGCGTGTGTATCAACTGTTTGATAAGTTCTAGTTCGTCGTTTTTAAGAAAGGATAAGAGTATATACCAGCTGCGTAGAATAATAACTAAGTGGCGTCATAAGATGTTCCATAGACGATAAAAATAATGTTATTTGTTTCTGGTAAACCTAAATAAATAAAATAAAAATAATTACAAATTCCTGTCTTACTCTTTGCTAATGTTGAAATTCATTGCTTTCGCTTGCCCGATAATAATTACAAATTCCTGTCTTACTCTTTGCTAATGTTGAAATTCATTGCTTTCGCTTGCCCGATTGACATGCTATCGATAACATGAGTTCCTATCTCGCTCACGCTATAGTCGGAACTATAGCTCGGAACCATTTTTGGTCAAAACTAAGTATGCTGTTACTTCCCTTTTTATTTTAAATTTGTTAAATTTTCATATAAAAGAGGATTATTTTCAAAACGAATACTCACGAGAGTGAAATGACTTGGTATATGGATCATAAACAAGAGACGATTACTGTAAAAACATGAATATTCCAACGGACATGACCAAGTTTATCATATCTTACCTGTGGAAAGATCATCATTTATTTCCTATACTACATTTTAAGATCGCCTCTATGAAGAAAACATTGAAACATCGAACTAGGCTATGTGTACTAACATTCCTTTGCCCTAACAACTGACATTGACAGTGACAGACATGTCAAAGAGAGTTCAAATTTACGAGACAAGATCGAAAGTTTTTGCGTTGGTAAAGTAAAATTATTAATGAAATTGTGCCGGTAATATTAAAACTATGTCAGTACCTGACATTTTGTGAATGTACAGAAGTGTGAATTTAATGGGTTACAAATTCAGCGCTTCGAAATGCCTTGGTATTTGTTTAGGTATCACTTTCATCATGGGATGCTATTTGGCCTCCTTACCAATACAGAAGGGTAAATAATTAAAATTTTCTTGTTACATCGATCATAAATTTACTCTTTAAATAATCATTTTGTACTTTAATTTCCAGAAAGAGCGGCTTTACCTAAACCAATAAAACATCAAATAAGCTCGACCATTCCGGTAAAAAGACGTCTAGCTATAATCGTACCGTTCAGAGATCGGTTCGATGAACTGCTAGAATTCGTTCCACATATGTACAATTTCTTGAACAAGCAAAAAATACCTTTCAATATATTTGTTGTGCAACAGAAAGATAACAACCGTTTCAACCGAGCTTCTCTCATTAATGTTGGATTTTTGTGTACCAAACTTGACTATGACTACATTGCGATGCATGACGTAGACTTGATGCCCATTAATGACAATTTAAAGTACAACTATCCAGCCTCGGGTCCATTCCATATATCCTCACCTCAAACACACCCTAAATACCATTACGATACTTTCATTGGAGGTATTTTGTTGATAACGAAAGAACACTATGAACTAGTTGATGGGATGTCCAATAATTATTGGGGATGGGGGTTGGAAGATGATGAATTCTATGTCAGGCTTAGAGATGCGGGTTTGAAAGTAACCAGGCCTGCTAACATCACTACTGGACCCGATAACACCTTCAAGTAAGGAATTTGTTAAAAAATATCTTGATTCTAGCAACTATGAAATTCCCATTGTTTAATTTATGAGTTTGAGAAAGTTTACAATTCTTAAAATAATTGATTTCATATATTTAATTAATCTGTTGTATAATTAACTAACATTGGTATTTAAGCAAATAATCAATATATACTTTTGGTGTCTCGCCACAAGCAATGAAAACTCAAAAAATAGTCTACAGCTATCTCTTAGCAAATAAACCCTTTTTATGTTCTTGTTATATCATGTTATAATAATTATAGGTATTGTGAAGTAGAATTGAAACCTGTACTCTAGAAGTCACACTTGGCCAATTTTTATTTACTTATTTAAGTAGTTTCGAAGTTTAATATCTAAATAATTTACAAGGACAGATAAAACTATCTATAACTAATGAGCCAATAATCTTAGATTATCACTTTGTTATCATTGAAAACTATAATTGATATAATTCTTCCCAACATTTTCTTAGTAAATTCAATTACATGTAGTGTCATAATGAATATCATTTTACTGAAAAACTGTTACATACTTCAAATAAAATAACAAATAAAATTTAAAAAAAAAATACCTTACATCAATCATTATTACCTATTTTATCTCATAAAAACAACAAATATGCAAAATATTTTTTTAGAATAATATCAAACATTATATACATAAGTTATTATTAATCTAATCTTATAGTTATAATTATAACATAGTAATTTCCCCAATTAATGTAATAACTCCCCACTTTTCAGACACATACATGATAAGACATACCGTAGACGCGATATGAGGAAATGTTACAATCAGCGTGAGGTGACACGAAAGAGAGATCGTGTTACAGGTCTACACAATGTAGCATACAAACTATGGAGCACTCACAACGTGACGATCGACCAGCTGCCGATAACTGTGCTGAATGTTGAACTGTTATGCAATAAAACTGCAACACCATGGTGTCAATGTCCAGACCCTGTCAAACCTAAACCTGTCATCAAGCAGACTTGAGTGCCTTAAACAATTTAAATGTGGGAATTTTGCACCACACCAGTTCCAGTTAATTCATACAAAATGCTTGAATAAATGCCTTATGCTAATATTGTAAACGAAATTAAGGTAAATGTGTAACAGAACTTGTAAAAATGACCCCAGCTAACTGAAGACAAACTCACCTTTTTAACTCATTGTTAGAATTATATTAATATTAAGTGATGAATCTGCAATAATTTTAGGATACTATTACATGACAAAACTGTAGTATAATAAGTAAAATAATTGTATGTATGTAAGTAAAAGATATTAATTATATAATTTTAAATTCTAATTAAAATACTTAAAGTTATGTAAAGTTGGAAATAAAAATGATTATTCATAAATAAAATTATATTAACTGCTAGAGAAAACCTAATCGATTACTTTAGCTAAATGATGTAAGCTTTCACTTCTTTGGATTAATAAAGAAGTCGGTCACAAGCTAACACCAATTCATTATAAACTAAAAATGGCCAATTAAGAGTGAAGCAACTGGCATGCAGGACATTGCACCTCATACCACTCTTTAATATATACTTATAACAAGTTAGCCAAATATTGTAAATAGTATACTTATGTATATATATATTGTAGTTAACTATGGTTTATGGTATAAAAATACTTGCTCAAACAAAAAATCACCCAGTTACACAAACGTCCATTAAAATTTCATTAATTTAAAGCGACGTTACCCATACAAATTTGACATTCATTAGAGCTTACAGACGTCATAAAAACTTAATGGATTTTTGTGCAACTGACCGTAAGTATATCAATAACACCTATCATTTAGTGATAAATTTATATACATTAATTTAAAATTATTAGTGGACAATGAGAAATTACTGAAATACCTGTCTACCAGCTGTCAAAAAAAACTGTAATTTTATTCCTATTTTTTTTTCAACTAGTCTATGGTGCCATGTTATTATCGACCACTAGAACTTAGATATTTTGTAAAAAAAATTAATTCATTAATTAACTATTGTATGTAAAATCAAGTTTCAATGCGAAAGGATTTTTATATTGGAATGGCAGTTTGTCTTTTGTATAAAAAGTTATCTGAATTAATATCATTATGTGCATTAAAACGTCATGTTTGGTATTACGTCGTTAAAGGTGATGATGATCATCGATATTATGAAGGTTTGCTTGTTTCGAAAAGGAAAATTACAAACAGCTTCGACATTAAGAAGGAGCTGTTTCATTTATAGAGGGTGCTGCTGTCTAAAATGTCCAAATAACCAATTATATTAGAAAAAGTTTAATCCACTTTCTATCAATAATTCGAAGACTCCTGACAGCTGGGGTAAGCGAAGACTGTATGGCTCCCTCCTCCCACTGCGTACAAGTCGGCAGCACGTCAGGTTATACAAAACTAAAATTTCTAAATTTGATTTTATTGAGAGTAGATTTCCAAATCAATTCCGGATATTTGACTCTCGCTTTCTTCACACTAATTGAATTTTTAATAATACAATAGGTATCAAAATATTCATTTGTAGTTCACAAATTAATATTTTGAGACCTATTGGAGATGAAAATTAATGAAATCGAGCCTTCCTTTATTCGGTCATCGAACAATTAATCAATATTTAATATCTATGTTGACTGTTTTCAGAGTGTATGGAAAGGTTGTTATAAAATAAAAGTCTAATGAACAAATAAATTATTTATTAAGCATACTTGTTCATAGTTATTTCAGGTACACTTTTAAAACAATAGGATAAGCCAATGCAAGTCTACAAAAATCTTAGGCTATTACATCGCAGTTACATATCTGATAACAACTAAAGATATGTATAATGTAACATGGCATTTGTTAAAAAACATATTTATATATTGTTTTTTAACAAATGCCATGTTACATAACGTTGCAATAGGGGTGTAAACAACTTTAATTTTAAAAAATTCCCGCGAAAACGCCTCTTCTGGCATGGCTTTGCTATGACATCACGGAACTTTAAAACGAATATCCTTCTATGTACGTATAAGGTTGAATTCTTTAAGTTCTGATATGAGTGAGCAAGACGTGATGTCACGCGCTATTTGCGATCACGTGACAACGAGCATGAAATATTTGTTTTTTTTTATAATTAATTTAGTGTGATTATCGGTAATAGTATGTTGAACACTACCAGAAAATAAAATTTATTTAATTTCGTTAACTGTCCACACCCGTATTATATTTCACAATAAAAAGAGGAAAACATTTGTATTGTATAAAGAAAACATAAAATAAATAAGTACACTTAAATAAAAATAATTGGCGACAGTTGGGTCTTAATAAAAAGTCACATTTGACACCTATCAATATAAACTTGATAGTGAGGCGTCCTTCTTAAAATGTTCAGTTAATTTAACGAACCGATGTGGTTTTCAAAGAAATGTGATTCGAATGAAGTTATTGTGCATAATTAAAATGAATTTTATGTTTATTATTAATATATTACTTCGTAATAATGTTTATTATTTTATGTATTGCGTCGACATTGTAACAAGAAGAAAATCACAAATTTGTTTTCACTAAGAGAAACTTAAAAGAGTGGATATAAATCATAAACACCTTTTTGTCAAATAGATAGGGACAGAGGATGTCGAGTTGCGAAAAAAAACTGTTTGATGAATTACTCGCAAATTCCATATTACGACTACCTTGTTAACTGCTACATGATTCCTTCGGTCACAAAGTAATTTACGTATTCATCAATTTTCTCTATAAATATGTAATAATTACAATAAGAAATGGAGTAAACTGAGATTTCAGAGGTAACTTTCTTAGTTCTCAGCAAAAAACCAATTGAAAGTTAGCGGTCTATGGTGTTTGGTACATCCTCTTAAATGTAACCAGGGAACACCATTACAAAGTCAATTATATATGAGTTTATTAAATATTTCGATAGTGCAAGTGGTTAGAAATGCAACCCGGTTGTATTTCCTTATTTGTAAATATTTTCGTATTTAAAGGATTTCGCAAATTTTTGGACAGTGATTTTTGGAGTTCAAAACATTTTGAAGAATGAAATTGTTTATAATTTTAGAGATTACAAGATTTTTAATGTGGTTATTGATTCAATTCAGTCCCTATTGTTTAAAAAGTCCACAGACAACATTGTAAAATTGATTTAGTTATATATTTGACAATAAATATATTTTAATAACAAAGAAATTGCCGTAACTTTGAAAAAAAGAATTATATGTTTACTACATTAAAAGGTTATTTTGAAGTTGACACTGAGAGATGTCAAATGTGGCCTATTATAAATAATGACCCAACTGTAGTGCATCATTGCATCTCAATTTGGTCTGACTAAATGTTAAAGATACCTTATCCTGTTTCTATAGAGATGAAAATTGTACACGAGAGCTTCATAAAGCAGACCAATTTGCGCACTTTTTCATTTAAATTTTCTAAATGTGGCTAAAAACTATTAAGTTGCTTGATTATAGTGTACATACTGTAAAAAAATCGTTTAATTGATCCGCTGACCTGACGCAACTCATATACGAATAACAAAAATCTACGGAATCACAAGAAACTATACATTTACAAAGTAGTCACAAAGTAATAATTATAAAATATTGGAATAAGTAAATACCTAACAAAAGGTATACCAAAACGCCGAAAAGCGATATCCCCTTAGGTTTTTCTATTACACTAGAATATCCACATATAGATGCCACTTGCCATTTTTAACAACTCTACTGTCAAAAAATTTAAGATGTTCAACAATTCTGGATTACACAACGTATTTTGAAATTCTATATTATATAATAAGTAGTTAGATACTTATTATTGTAGGTATAGGTATTTGAGAAATTTGCTAAATACATACATTCTTTTGCAGATGTTTCACCCAGTATTGACGAAAGGGTGTTATTTCTGGAACTCTATAAGGAATTGCAACATCTTGAAACCCACAGAATATATTAAAACTTTGTGTTCATCAAAACGACCCGCCAAGAAATCATAAGTGGTGGTTTCGCACTCTCACCATCGGGGTGTACGCCAAGATAGCAGGCACAACAAAATTTAAGAGTCTTATGTATGTCAATAAATAGAGTGTACATAGCATATAGTGCCACTGTAAATTAATATGTTAGAATATCTCAATATGCTTGCCAGCTAGACATACATTTACTCACTATTTTTTGACATACGTCAAGACTTTCAAATTCATTTATGTGCCCTGCTATCTTGACGTAAACGCCACCAGCTTTGATGAAAATCTTAAAAAATTGTCGATATCAGAAGTTTACTACACGATTACCATCAAATGGCGATGAATACATCACTACACTACAATCACAAAACGATTAATAAATAAATGACGATCCACCTAGAGGTTCAAGCAGTATCTACATCTAATCAAATTAAAATTACCAGACTTTTTAAGCAAATAAATAACTAATATTTTCAACCTTATTTATATGATCATAGAGATTATTTTTCTTGTCACAACGTCAGGCCCGTCTTAAGCACAACAGGCGCCCGGGTGCAAGTAGTGCTCTGGCGCCCCCCACCTTACTTTTTTTACATATATTTATATTTAAAAATTACCGAAGTCATCGATGAGGATGTACTACAAGATAAGACCATCATCGGCGCGGCGCCCCCAACGCGCAGTGCCCGGGTGCATTGCACCCCCTGCACCGCGGGTAAAGACGGGCCTGCGCTATGTTATGTCCACGACATTCAATGTCCGTTTCACAAACGTCCAATTTAGAACATTCATTACAGCTTAAAGTCGTCATTAAACATTAATGAACTTTAGTGCAACTGGACGATAAACTAATATAATTAAGTACCTATTCTAAAAACTGGAATATTCAATCTAAATGCATGCTATCACGGGTGAGTAAAATAAAGTCACAACAAGTGTCATACTTACAGTAAGGAAGCGGGTTTAAGAAAGAGTACTGAATAAACAATGTATGGCATAACATTCGTTGAACTACGAGCAAAGCTAAAGACTTTCTATAGGAGCTTTCTATAGTTAGTATAGTATATTTTCGTGGTGCGTGTGGATAAGCGCCGAGGCCCGCGTTCGGGATGAGTGACCAAAAATTTATTATCTCGAGCGATTATGTGCTTAATAAGGCTCATTTAACCGTTGGTCTCGGCTGCATTTGCAGAGGTTAATTTCCCTCTAATCTATATTGAGCCAGCGTGGAGGGTCATGGCCCATCCTCCTTAACCATCCATCCAAGAAAGTGTGTCCCTTGCAGTGGGGACGTAGAAGGGTTGATGATGATTTTTAAGGTATTTGTATCGATAAATTACAATTGTAAACAAGAAACAAAATGAGTTTTGCATACACAGTTTGTAATGCGCACAGATTTGACTAAAACGGTTAATGTATGTTTGATTAATTCTATAATAACTGGATTTGACGTTTCGGAATTCAAACATATGTTTAAACAGTTTAAGGTTTAAAATCTATTGCCATCATCAGACCTTTGACTAAGCGGACTGAGAGTGACATATATGTACGACAGTTGCATTTGATGCATCATGGTAAGTACTTATCAAATCAGAATAAAATTAAAACTTGAACACATTTTCAAAGAACAATTTTTTAACGAAGCTGCCTAATTTTAAGTTTGAATAAAAATATCAATTTATACTAAACATTAACTGAGGTAAAATTAGTTTCCACTTCAAACTACTACTTGTTATACTGATTTTGAATTGTACCTACACTTATTTAACGTTATCAAATCTAATAACCATAAAACATAGATATTAGTTTGTAGTGGAAAAAGGTCGAATGCCCACTGATATCACACTGACGCTGCCTATTTACCACATGATGAATTAAGCCAAAGACTTTCGAAAAACTTTTCCAAAAATATATTTGATGAGTGAATCACCATCAAAGTTACATTTACAATAATGATGATCCACTTATGGAAACTCACAACAAATCATTAATCGATCAATACTATAATAAATCAGAATTTCACCAGAAGCGAAATATAGACATGTAATTGTATATTTTCGTCACTTATTAGTGGGCACACGTTGCCATAGGTACCGAAGCATGCATATCACAATATTTCCTGGCAGCACAACCAAACAAAAGCTACACCTATTAATGCACTATTAATAACGGCGATACACTAACATACTTAGAAAATTAATATCACTTATATAATTTTACTTCTGTATTATGAGAGTCTAACATTTCTAAAACTTGAACTCGGGACCCCTAGGGGTCGCGTTAAATTTATAATATTACCAAAGAATGTTAAATATATTAGAAAAGTATAAAATTATATATTCAGAAGTAATAACATCAAAATAAAATATAACCAAACATCAAATGATAACATAATAATAATTTGTATATTAAGGATGTCAAAACATCTTTTATTTGACTTTTCTGGTTATTTGATGCATAGCATGAGAGACAATTAAACACTTTGAGAAACGATATCTATTAATGCTTTAGCTATTAACTCATGATATATACCAGGAAAATATAAGAACTATTATTAAAAATGAATATATGTGACTAATATTTTGCGTTTAAAACGCTCGAATAAATTTCGAATTGTCCCACGCTTTCCGTGCGATTGCCTACTTTGTAGGTTACCGGAACATTAATTCCCCCTATCGATATTTATTATTTAAGGCTCCATTTCTATTATTTCAGATTAGGTACAATTGTGACTTTGTCATTTTCCGTTTAAAAATCTTAAGAAAGTTTTAGTAAAAAAAAATTAAATACATCTCTAGTAATATCATCGCGACTATACAAAAATATATTAGAAAATACTTATACTACATTACTTCTGATCGCAAATGTGTTTCAATTGCCATATACCTACAAATTATAATTTCAAGACAATTCGCTTAAAACGGGCGAAATATATAATTTTAAATCAGTCAGCGTCTCAAAACTATGATAAGTGGTAAAATAAGAAGTAAAATCTTATAAGTAGTTCCTACCTCTCCCATGAATTTATTATAGTTAAAGTATTGACACTTCCAATTGGAAATTCATAGTATTAAAAATTAACTTTTACAACAGTAACTTTTGTAAGAATTAGTACTACGAATTAAATAGGGTTAAATGTATCATTACATCAAAAGTATACGATCAAAAACAGACGAAACTCTCACAACAATACATAAATGAAATAAACTATGCAGGATCACCCACATAAAAAAAGCGTAGGTGAACGAGTCTTCAAACGGTCATACGACATATATGTTCAATTCATGACATATCCTCAAATATCAAACGTGATCTTTGGTCACACTGTACCGTCCATAAGCAAGCTTGAAAAAACGGAAGTACCACAACTCGTCATGTAGAATCGTCCGATCAATTTAATATTTCTAACATGATTTCGATGTACTGATGCGAAGCTATGCGATATTACCGATATCGATTCATGGTAAAGGTACAGCAGATAGAAGTAGGTAATATATCAATAGGCGCGCGGTCCTGGCTACATCACGTTCGTGTCGCCGCGCGCGCAACACGTCAGCTACAGCGGGCAGCCGCCTCCCTACGCACACAACGACACAAGGTAAACCCTCTACACAATATGCATTCCCGCTGGCCACCAATGCATGATGCAAATTGATAATGCATTAGTTTATTAGATATACAATTGTCGTGCAAGATCTATAAAAAAATAGCCCACGTATTACCGTTTCACATCGTGTATTGTGAATAGGTCGGCAGGAATGAATAAGGCATAGAATGCTTTAGCAGGGCAAGGAGTAAAGCCAAAACGTCCTTTTATAACGACAGTACGTCATGTTTATAAAACAACATTTTGACTTTAGTATTAAGGTACATAAACAGTGAACATATTATTGAATTACCACAGCAAAAGAAGAACATGAATTATCTTCACAGTACTCTTCAATAAAATGTTCAATTTATATAAGATACGAGCAATTATTATTTTATGTGAACAACTTATTTACTTTTATTATAGATTTTAACGCCGTCTTTTCATTAACAACAATAATTTGTTTAGTATAGATTAGTAGATGGCAAACTAGTTCATAGCTTTCATTTATAATTATTAGATAAATATAATAATTGTTCGTAACAATATAAAAAAG
The DNA here is from genome assembly GCA_918026875.4 of Diatraea saccharalis. Taxonomy (NCBI): domain Eukaryota; kingdom Metazoa; phylum Arthropoda; class Insecta; order Lepidoptera; family Crambidae; genus Diatraea; species Diatraea saccharalis. The sequence goes on from OU893338.1 coordinate 1,775,823, forward strand.
GGCAGACAGACAAATGCATGGACAAAAAAAAACATTACAATGTTAATGACATATGCTATCAGAAAATCGCTATGGAAACACTATTCTAAATCAACTACAACTACAAATAAATATTACAGAAATCAAATTGTTTGTAAATGTTATTTACAAAAATCAAATTACAAAGTCATTTAGTGGAGAAAAAAAAATATAAAGGTATTTTTGATACGCGAGCTTGACTAAGACACACCTAGCTAAGTCTAGCACCATTTATAATCAACTAAATAAATAAAAAAAACATCAAGAATACAAAAAATATGACAGTATTCAATTTTAATAAATTAACTTTATAAAAATAGAAACTTTATTAAATGAGTTATTATACATATATGATGTGTTATCCACCAGAAGGCAAGAATATGGATATACAACCATATAAATCAAACTATTTGTATGTATTCCAGAGAAGCTCACGAGAACCAGGGATAAACAAAAAACATTTATACCAAAACATTTTAAGGATGCACTCGAATCATTATTATATAATACTAAATTAAAATAAATATGCTAGTTTGTTTTAAGATAATGTAAAATAAATACTTACCTACTCAATATCTTCTAATTGTAATAATCTAATTTAATAAATATATAAAATTAGAATTTTTATATTTTATGGGTATAAATATTAAACATAATACTGATAGAAATCAAGTAACATTTCTAACACCGCGATTCCACAAGGGACAACAATCACTAAAGATTTAATTGTCAATTTAAAGCAAAAAAATTGGCCATCATATTAATGACAATAATTATATTTGGATATAAAGTGATCGAAAATCTATCACAGAGGGCATTATAGGTTATTATATTGAGTATATTAATAAGAACAGGTATAATAATAAGTCATTAGCAATAAATACATTTTAAAACTTCAACTTTTTACACTAATTTCAAATTAATCTACGGTATACATAAGTTTATTTTACTATTCGTATAAATATAATTAAAATTACTCTATAGGAAGTATACATTGAGCGATAAGATTAAGTACAGCCAGCCAATCGCGTAAACTATATGGCACAATCAAAACGTTATTCAAATTTATAGAGAAAGTCCAGTCGGTCAAGTCGTGTGACAGATGTACAGATTTTATAAAATACAGGTAGACGATTAAGTGGCCAGATTTATTTTGCTTGGCTACAAAATAATTGCAAGTTCCTATTTGCACGAATGTCACCAACTCGAATTCCTTAATCCGGACCATATTAATTAATTATACCTAAGTAGCTAATTAAATAAAACTACTCTAAACGGTTTCAGCGTGTTTATTACTAAATGTTTTTTGCTGATTTAAATATTTCGGTATATTCAAATGCAGTTTTAATTGACTGACTGTAATAATATTTTATAATGAAAATAATATTAATTCTAATAGTAACGAATATAATCTACAGGGTTCGCTGATAAATATAACTAGATATATATCATGATATATACGTTGATATTTAAAATATTTATTGTTATTTTGAATATTGAATCTCAGCTAGAAAGTAGCAATCTTTCTTATTGGAAATTTTAGATTTTCCCATTAACATTAACGCGAAATTCAAACGGTTAGTTTATTTTTTTTTTCTTAAAATTGAATGCTTATGTTCACGCAATAAGATCTATTTTAGTAAGTAGGTAATAAGTTGAGTATTCCCCTATACTTTACTGGATTTCCTGACACGCATACTTCCATTTGATTACTTTATAATAAATAAACAAATATGAAATGATGGTTTCATATACATATATGATGGTAGCAGCTTAAAAATTGCAGCTTTTCATATGCATGATATATATAGGATATTTTGATATTTATTATAAATATCGAATTATTGCGAACCCTGGTAATCTAAGATTTTTTAAATATTTTTATAAAATTTTATTTAGCTTTTTTTCTTTTTAATTTTTGATAGTTTAATCTTATTTACGAAACATGAATTTCAAAATTGTCTAGTTAAACTCTATAACAACAAATTTTTAGTTTTTTTTTTATATTTTGCTATTTAATTAAAGTTAACGCTTTACTAATTGACAAAATATATACTGGAGTAAAGCCATTACAGACAAACAAATTTCAATACTCTGAAATAAATATATCGAGGTATTTTTATTACATTATTTTCTAATATATATAAAAATGTATTGAATGTTGTCACTAGGGGCCATCCATAAATTACGTCACACGTTGGAGGGGGGGGGGGTCGACGAACTGTGACATTAGAACAATATTTAATAGAATTTTTATAGACAAACATGTGACAGGTGGGGGGGGGGGGTAAAAAACATGAATTTAGTGTGACGTAATTTATGGACCGCCCCTTATCCCAAAAAACAAGTGCGTAGCTAAAACTTTATGTCAGCAACTTCATTTATAACATATAATTTATCATCAAACTTTTAAATGGAAGACAAATTGGTAGATATACAGTGGTGGCCATATAATTAAGAACGATTTGTAGAATGTTTTAAATAAAACTTGCCCTATTTTTTAAAATATTACTTTTCAATTATTACGTATTCAGAGAGCCAGTTAGTTAAGATAAACTAAACTAGGATAGACATATAAATTTAGTAACTTTTTTTGTAAAACTATATTTATTGTGGGCAGTATTAGAGTATATGATAATGAAGCTGAACAAATAATTAGAAACGATACTTTTTATAAGATAAAAATAAATAAAAAAATACATTAATAAATTAATTAAATATATATTAAACTAATATTAATATTTGGTTTCATGTCCACGACTCTTAACAACTGCTTTACACCGACGAGGCATTGACTATATAAATTTTTGACATTTTGCATAACAAATAGTATCTTATTCTTCCGAGAAAACGTCGTAGTTCCCTTCACCCTCACAAAGTCTATTCGCTACCTTATTATTAACTTCACACCAAAGATTTGATTCACAACAAATCAGGGCTGTTAGCTAGCGAGTCTAAGACGGAAACGGATTGAGAATGAAATTCCTTTGCTGAGCGGGCTGTATGTTTTGGATCATTATCATACTGAAATTTCCAAATAATTGGAAGAACGTCTTCAGCATAGGGTAACATTGTTTCTTCAAATATATTAGGGTATTAAACTTTATCCATGTTTCCTTCTATGAGCCTAATAGGCCCAATTCTATGACCAGAGTTGCAACCCCAAATTTTCAGGTTGCCACCACCATGTTTTAAAGTCACCTTACAAAACTTAAGATCAAATGCCTTATTAGAAGGGCAACGTCCGTATCGCCTTCCATCAGATCTATTTATTTTCGTTTCGTCAGAAAAAACGTACATTTGAAACTGTTTAACTGTCCAGGTTTCATATTTTTTTTTGCAAAGGCGAGCCGGGCTCGCCTTAGGCACTGTTTTAGAAAAGGTGCCTATCTTACTATTATGCCGTACAACTTTTCTTCTACTAAACGCCTTCGAATAGTGCGTGCCGAAATCGCAGAGGGGTTCCTTCGCCAAAATCTCGTTAGACCCTTTGAAAAGATTTAATTTCGCCAAACGAATAATGTTTCTGTCGTCTCTAAGATATGTTTTTCTCGGTCGTGGCATTCATGGAATATTTAAAGTACTGTTATAAGTTTTAAAATGTTTCACAACATTGAAGATCATGGTTTCCGAATATTGTAGATAATCAACTATTTTTTTATAAGACCAGTTCTTTTTCCAGTTTTAATATAATCTTGTAGATTGGTCGCAACTTTTATTTATCCCATTATTATTTTGAATTTTTTTTTTTTTAAGTAAATGTACTATTTTCCATAGAGCATTCTTAATTATATGGTCACCACTGTATATATATGTATATGTAATTTATATAGCAACTTAAATATAAGCAGAGGTAATATATAAATATTACACAAGCATATGCATACTTGTGCTAAATATGTGTAGCCAAACTAAGTACTCTACCCATATGTTACGTAAATATAAGATAGGTATCAAAATGTTACCTTGTAATTTATCAATAAATAATAATACTGTTAACCTACATTACTCCCATTGTTAAACCAACCTTTCTCAAGATATTTATATGATAAATGTTTTTGCTAATAGTTAACACACTAAAAGTAGTGTCTATAAATTCGATAAATATTTCTTGTGAAGTGCATTACAATCACAGATTAATATAAAATATTTATATCAGAAACAACACGTGCTGGTTTTATATATATTACGTAACGTTTCTGCCAAAATCGTTTAAAAACCCGTAAGTTTGCGTAAACAAAGAAGCAAGTTACCTTTTAATTTAATTATGGCTCATATAATAAGTGAAAATTCAACACCCATGTTGTTTCACCACAAAAACGCCGTATGCCGCATCGAATGGATCAACTGGTAGAAATATTTGAGAAACGCTGAATTACACAATCGCCTCGGTATCGCTAATAACATGTATACCATGTTTAGTCAAGATCAACCTAACGATATCGTTACAACTCCTCGTCTTGTAATTCCTAGACGAATCTCTATCTTTCAATTTGATACTCTTTACTTTATCGCAGAGTTTACTCACTTCCGATTTGCTCTTTTTCATTTCATCGGGCCGAAGTTTTCGAATGGTGGAAGAACATCGTTTCTTTATCACATTATCGATGTTCAAATTCTGTTCGACGTTACTTTCGCTGACTCTGCGTTTGTATATATCAAAGTCACCATCGTCTTTAGACAGGTAACTATCCAGAGACCTATAAGTTGATTCAGCGAGACTTACCTTCTCGTCTTGAATGGCGTGCTGGGTAGCGTCACTGACGATTTTTACGGCTTTTCCGGGCACGTAACTCGCGGGGACTTTATCTAAATATGCAATTTTCGGTTTGATCGGATCGACCGATGGACTGACTGAATCGGTATGAGTGTTAGGCATGAGGAAATTGGTCTTCCTAGGTCTTTTCACGGTAATGGTTTCGTCAACTATAGACGGTCTGTCTTTTATCGATATGAGGATGTTTTTAAAACTTGTCTCCTCAGGAGACGTCATAATGACGTCTTGTGGGGACCGTTTGTTGTAGCTGACTAGTAAATCATTAAGCAAGTTATACTCACTGTATCCAGGCAGGCGTGAGAGAGAGAACACTGGTTAATCGTTTTTGTTATCGCTGCGTAATCAACTAAGAGTTAATATTTAGCATTTTTGTAACATTCGCTAATGGAAGATATATGTAAAAATATTTTTACTAGGAATGCCATACACAATATTTCCATGAAATTAAAATTAAAAATTATATACTTCTAAGCAACTCATTTTGATATAGCTAAAAGTAAAAATTAGACAAAAATATTCTACACGGATCTCCCATTACTGAAGCAGTAAGGATAACACTATCCACCGTAGTTTGATATAGTGTTATATCTAACAACAACAATTGAAAGTCAACCATAGTAAAATGTCATCAGCTTATCATGAATAAATGTATGTACATACTATCGAATAGTAAAATTTCATTTCCAAGTTTCAATAACAATAAAGAGTCAGCACATATCAACTAAACTCCACAACATATTAATAAGTTAAATTTCACCATTATAAAATCCCAAATCAATTGAAGAATTTTAACACTGTTCGATAACCTTATTACACTGGCTACATATTAAAATTTCATAAAATATACTCACGTGATATTAGGTGTGGCTCCGTATAGTCTATGTTGTTTAATATATGCTAGTACCGCATCATCAGTGAGATATTTAGCACTTTCCCCGCGACGCACAAGCCGCCTCAGAACTGTAGAACTTACGTCGTTCACTATGTAATTGCTCACTAGGGTCACATTATTCTGGAATGAACATAAAACAATACTTATTCATTTCCCATTCAATTTATAATTTACGTGTTAATTGCTAAACCGGAGATTACAGTATCAGAGGTGTCCAAACTTTATTTTCTCATGGATCACTTAAAAATGTTACTGGTTATTGAAGACCCCCATCGAATCTGTCTTGACCCCTGGGGTCCATTTGAACCTGTTTGAATGCCATGGCTGTATTTTTTTGTTTTCCTCCATTTAAAAATACTTCAGCTGCAAAATTATTTCAAACCAGCCGTTATATCGGGATTTCACCCGCGTAGATTATGTCACCCGATTATTAAAATCGGTCCAGTAGTTTCAGAACCTTCAAGGTGTGATTTCAGCTGTTGACGTTTTATATATATATTTTGTGCTTCAATTTTTGATGTCCTGAATCAAAATCTTTTCACATGAGCCACGCCACACTCACTTGATACACCACAATCTTGGGCACGCCAGCTTAGTACGATGTTATTATAATGCAGCTATGTAAGCACAAAACATTAAGGATTTAAACCTTAATTTTAAAATTCCTTAAAAGTTTCTAAAATAAATGGCAAACCGAAAGTAAACTTGTTCATTATTTACAAGCCCCCCCTTGCTATTAAATATTATATTACATGTCTTCAATTACAATTTTTTATACATTACATTATATTGAATAGATCTTTGGTTTTTGAATAGAAGTTAGAACCCTTCGTAGGTTCTAACTTTTGATGAGCTTAAAAGCTTTAAAGTAGTCTTGCTTCTATTTAAACAGATGCCTACAGTTTTTTAAGTTTATCTTACTTTAAAAAACAATATAGTCTTAAAACATCAATTTCATATAAAATACCACTTACTCTATATTTGTACAACATGTCAGACTCATAAATAAATTTGCCAGGGTCGCTTCCTGCCCGTGTTACCACCACTAACCCATGACGGCCAACAATGGTTTCCAACTGGAAACAAAACGTTTAATGTGGTTTAATACATTCATTTTCATACTATTATGTGGTATTTCAACAATTAATACCAGTAAAAAAAGTTAAATTTTGCCATGAACACAATATAAAATCTTGCTTTTGCTTTTTATTTAGCATTCCCATATTTATTAATAAAGCATGCAATTAACTTAAGAACAGTAGTGAAGACTTATGATAATATTACTCACATCTTCATCAGACCACAGCCCTGGAGTGGCAAATGACTCTAAGAGATCCGCTCCACACAGCAACTTAACAGTCACTCTTCCTGTATCTCCATTATTAAGTTTATCCATTAGGTTGTCTGGTTCATCAATACTATTCACATTGAGGACATCGTCTGGTAGCCACGAAGGTGGGTCTGGTTCAATAGCCGACATGTGTCCGTTGATGGTATCCTTATAATAAGCATATTAAACTATTTTTTATTCATGGGTTTAGTGATTTTTTGTACTAAGTGGCACAAAGATTTCATTAAGAGCTGATTTTTAATAAGTTTTATTCCTTAATACAATATATGACACTTTATGAGCTGAGTATTTTTCAACTATATAAAAATAATTTTCATTCCATAAAATAGTTATGATAATTATTTATCATAAAGTTCTAAGAATTTTACTATTTAAGTAGTTTACAAGTTAAATGAAACCCAAAATTACTTATATGAAAATAAGCTCTCACTTGATGGTATTGCATAGAAACTCTCGTTCTTGTCCAACCGGACTGCTGGGTCTCCCATTCTGAGACTTTAATCCATGAAGATGAACGTAATGCCAGATTCAACATAGATATTCTGAAAAAAAAACTAAACTAAAGTTACACTAACTCACTTTTTCTATTCCAAATATTGATTCAATAGAATATATCAATGTCAGTGATAGAATTCTAAATCTTAGTTATATTTAGATTTATATAGGATGTAGCAAGTAGCAGCATAACCTATTACTAAATATTAATAGTTGCAAACTACAATTAATAAAGACAATATCATTTACTATAAAACACTTATCCAAACTATTCCATATTCAAAGAAGCTCATGCCACTACAGATGCTCAGGCCTTCCTTATGGATGGCTAAGGATGATGGGCTTTGATGTGACCTTCCATCCTAAGGAAATTGGAACCTATTTCTAATACACACCAAATCTAAATCCACATAAGATGCTGTTAAAAGGAGTATCAGATGCAAGAGCCAGAACTATTAATAAAAGATCATTAACAAGAACTCATAATATCATTCCAAACTGTAGTACAAGCTTTCAGACATTACCTATCATAAACTGATAAGTCTGTGTTGGGAAGCAAGAAGAAAATATCATTATATTCTAAATTTGAAAAAATTGTAATAACAATGTTTTGTAACCTGTGATGTGCTGCTACTAAGTCTTTCTTGCCATATGCATCATGCACTGGAGATACAATGCCACCAACAACAGTAGCCAACCCTGTAGAGTGGAAATAATCCCTTGCAATTTCTGAAATATTAATAACAGTTTGTTACATCAAAATTATCAAGACTCTTGTACCTACAGATATTCTTTTAGACATTTAAAAATACATTTATCGATTGATTTATAATTAAACTACTGAATAAAATAATATTTTATTTTTCAAAAGAAAACCAATTAGAAGTCACATCAAATAATTGCTGAAAATCATATTTTAGCATCTTTTAATGCTTCCAAATCGCATACAATAAAACTTACCGAACATGCGTAAATGCATGTATGTTGGAGGGCTAAAGCTTCCACAAGCTATCAACACAACCTTTCCTTGAGACATTCTGTTCATATTTAATTTCCGGGTTGTTATTATTTTATTGTTATGAAATATTTTATAGCACATAGAAGCTACGATCACGCAAATTAATCAACATTCGCATACATATAAAGTAATAGCACATTTCTATGATTACAATGAACTGTCGTAGTTAATTATAATGGTATTTTATAACACTATTTTATGTGTAAAGTATGTTTTTTTTTTCTTAGTTCTTAGCAAAATACAATCCAATGGAAAATCAATGAGAAACGTAATTCTGACACTTCTTTTTCTTCTTTTTTAATTCATGGCCTATTTGCGTTTACACAATTCCGCCAATGTCACGTTTGTGGTCTTGACACGTAAAGAAACAATAATAAAATACCTATGATAATTTTAAACATGGGGTAATAGATAAAACAATAAAAAAATGCTCTGAGCGCTTCTATCTAATTACATTGTTAAAGATAATACAAATAGAATTTATATATAAAACAAAGATATTTATAAATTAAGACTTATTGATTGCTAGGAATTTAGATAAAATTTTGTATGGGCTGGGTTTCTCCATACTCAAGATACTTTTGATGGGAGAAAATCATAAAGGGAGATGGATAAATTAAGACAATTAAACAAAATATGATCCGTAGTTCCTTCCTTAGTTTGTATTTAATTTTGAATTTGGCGAGTCGAACTGGGGAATACACATGTCCAATTTTCAGGCGACAAATAATTGAAATATTTTTTTTCTTTTACATAAAAATTCTCCTTAATTAATCAGGGAGTATTGGGGATACTTTTCTGAATGTCAAAATAATACTTTTCGACTCTATTTCTGGTATTTTTTACTTGGTATCAAAGGAAAGTATTGATACCTACACGTATCGAATTGTTTTAAAATGGATCTAATCTAACCCTCGTCGTCATTTTTATAGAAGATTTGTTACTATTGATAGTCAATAACAATATTCTGTTTACACCGTTAACAGAGTACCCCTACTAATTTTAAGTAGTTAGAAATTTATCCACTGCAGGCACTGTACAGTATAATTATTACATTGTTTTTGCAATGCCCTCTATGGATAGATTTCTAACTAAATAAAAAATTTTAGGGGTTAGCAATGCTTCGTCATACGACCGGGACGCCGCGATTTTGGGACTTTTTTATGAGACAAACTTTAGGCACCTTACCACAGAGTAAACAGTCTAATGCAAACGAGTTTTAACTCTCGTCAGTGAATGACTGACCAACTATCGATAGAAATACTTACTTCCATTACTACTTGTTACTCAGTTCTAAATTAGCGATGGGTGATTGTTGCAAAAAAACGATCGACTGAATCAAAAATTGTGGTACTGCGCATTCGATTGTCGATTAAGTAGTTCCCTGCCATGATTATTGGAAAACCAGTCGTCTTAACTACTAACTGCACGCAGACTATGTAATCATTCTGTGCTTTGCGCGTGCGGTCGGTTAACTGCGCAGAGTGTTTAGGTGTTGCGTTGATTTTTAACTTACTTTATTAGTAATTAGTTGGTATTTATATTATTATTTATAACAAGAAAGAGAAATAACATAATACAAAAAACCGGCCAAGTGCGAGTTGGACTCGTGCACGAAATGTTCCGTACCAAAAGCGAGTGGAAAAAAAAGAAGCGAAAAAACACGTTTGTTGTATGGGAGCCCCATTAAATGTTTTTATTGTAGCGGCAACAGTAATACATCTGTGAAAATTTCAACTGTCTTGTTATCACGGTTCATGAACCGTCATGAAATACAGCCTGGCGACAGACAGACAGACGGATGGATGGTCGAACGGACAGCAAAGTCTCAGTAATAATGTCCCGTTTTTACCCTTTCGGTACGAAGAAAAAGATGCAGTAGGTTCGCGATGGTACATTTCAAGGTTTGTTAGTATAATATTTGAACATTATTCGTCGCTCGATAGTGTAGATAAGTAACAACAATATTGCGACAATCGAATGGATATGCCCTCAAATCAGTGGATTGACTACTAAATATAGACAACTAAAAAACATATTAGCACCAATCACATAATAACTGCAGTTGAGCGCAGCGCACGCCGCACCGCACCGCACCATCAGTAGTACGCACGGGTATAGTAATATGGCACTGCGCTAGAAATTAATCGAATGAGTTACTACGGTAACCGCAGCGTGTCATAGCCACCCGCTGCCGCCGCAAGGTTAAGTTGTTAACAACAATCCAATAATATCAATTGTAATCGACTTTTATCGACTAAGCAGAACAATCGACTAATTCGATTTTTTTAAGTACCTAATAATCGCCCATCGCTATTCTAAATATCTATAAAAAAAAACTTCTATTTACTGATATCATTTTATCACTAAGACAATTCTTCAATAAAAAAAATGAAGAAATATAATCTTTGATAAAAAAAAGTCGTTGTTCGTATCGTTTTATTTTTCAAGTGTAACCTGTTTAGTCGGTATCTCTTGGTAAAACTCAAATATTTGATTACAATATATATCTATGTTCAACACCTGTGGTCTCGACATTCATTTAAAATTGTTCAAAACATAACCTGTTAAAGTTTAATATTTGAAATTTAGTTGCACAAGATGAGACTTAATATACCTTTACTTTCATCTGTAGTACAAAGGAGACCATTCTATATTACTACACCGATTTTCTATGTTAATGCTGGTAAATATCCATCACAACTTTCATTACAAGATCGTGCGATTAGTTTGTTTACATTCTTTATCTTGTCTTCTTACTCCAACCATCGGCTTGTATACTGTTAAAATTGTAAATACTTACTGACTCTGAACTAATGTAACTGTTATTTACTGAAATACCAATATGCAATAACAAAATAATTGTCAATGAAAATAAATAAACTATGATCATAAAATAAGTAAACAAATCTAACTGGCTCCAATTCTATTTCTGAAGTATATTTCCAAAAAATTATACGATAAATTATAGTATAAAAATTTCAGTTTTCTTATAATTTCAGCACCACATATAGGTCATCTCTACTCAGCTGTCGTAGCAGATGCTATCCAGAGATTCGAAAAACTAACAAATCCTGATTGCAATATTATATTTAGTACAGGTATTTCATTTTATTCATGTAAACTGTTTGATTAAATAAATAAAAATTGTATTAAAATATATACCATCTCAGACACCCAGGTTATAACATGATTTTTGTTGCAGGCACAGATGAACATGGCACTAAAATCCAACAGGCTGCAGCCAAAAATAACCTTCCTTTGCCAGATTACTGTACGAATTTATCACAAGAATACCGCGACTTGTTCAAAGATTTTAATGTCGATTTTACAGACTTCATACGCACCACCGATGAGAAACACAAAATTGCTGTACAGCACTTTTGGGTAAAACTACATTTGTGGTAAACTTAATAACTAAATTTTATGCAGCTACAATCATTACCCCATCCCTGCAATATTATATATGTATGTATCATTAATATCTAAAAAATATTCTCACCAAGCTAAATAGAGTATACTAAAATACTACATAGCATGAAGTAGCACCAAAATATATGGCTGGTATATCACCAACAGCCCTTTTACATCCCCACTGCAGGGGCTCAGGCCTTCCTTATGGATGGTTAAGGAGGAGGATAGGCCATGACCCTCCACACTGGTCCAATGCAGATTGGAAGGTATTAACGACTGCAAATGCAGCCGGGACCAACGGCTTAACATGCCTTCTGAAGCATGGAGTAGCTCGAGATAATAATATTTTGGTAACCCATCCCGTGACCGAACCTTGCGAAAGTTGCTTAACGACTACGATCGCGGGCCGCGGCTACGCCATCGAGCTACTACTAGTATATATGGTACTGGTTTTAATGCAAGGGAATCCTCTATCTTAATATAATTTGTGTTTTAGAAAAAGTTAATGAAAAAAGACTACATATATAAAGCAAATTACTCCGGCTGGTACAGTGTTAATGATGAGTCGTTTGTACCAGAGACACACACAAAAGATGAAATTATTGATGGGGAAAAGGTTAGTGACATTATCAGGCATTCCTTATAAATATGTTTATATTTTTTGCAAAAGTTTTACATAAGATAATCTTTTGTACATAAAATATATGAGGATTCCATTTTCAGTCACTCATTCTGTTGGTTAAACATTGTTTTTGGTAAAATATATTTGACATCAATTTCAGTTGGTAATAAACTACCAGTGAAAAGGCAATTTGACATTCATATCAACACTGTATAGTAGTGATGTACTACATACAACAGTCTCTACTTAGCAATGTTGTCAAATCTACACTGAATGCAATATAATGGCACAAAATGCTTTTTTTTCAAATTAGATTTGATAATTTCAAATTCACAATGCTATACTGAGAAATTTTCTTAATGAACAATAATAAAAAAAAAATCGACTTTGCCCCTGGACTTTAATTGTTTGACATGAGTTTGAGTCCCATCTCAGAGTGCCAGAGGCAAAGTGGTGGTTGTAAGCATTTTTCATTAAGAATATGCAATATTTTGTAAATTAAACTAAAGTCCTAAGGCTTATAAATCACAGGTCAGAGTGTCAGTGGAATCAGGTCACAGGGTCGATTGGACAGAGGAAACAAACTATATGTTCAGACTGAGTGCATTCAAAACACATCTGTTGGAGTGGCTGAAAACAGGTGAATGATCTAACAGTCACTTTCTCTACTTATTGCCTGGAAGATACATTGCTTTATAGTTTTTACTAGCTGACCCGACAATCAATTTTTTAAAATCTTATATACAAACCGTGTCATGAATCATCTAATTCGATGCAGTCGGAACTGGAATTCGGTAAATTATGGTAATATAATACAGATAAAAAGAAAAGAAATTTATACGCATAGCCTTAATTATAATAAAAAATAATGTGCGTCGCGTCGCTGGGGGAATAGGGGCAAAATCATGTTTCTTCCCCCTGTTGGAAAAAGTTGTATATCCGGGCCTGATAAAAGATAGGTAAATTTCCACGGGATCGGGACATAAGCGAGGGAAACCGCGTGGAGTAACTAGTTACTTATATTTACAAAACACATTAAAATTTTTAAACTTAAAAATCGTAAAAGAAAATTTACAAAAATGTAAAAACCAATTCAAATATGTAATTGTTAAACTAAATTACTTATCTGGACAAAATCACCATAAAAACTATTTTCAACCACGTCTGTGTTATTATAGGAAATCGCGCGCTTTTTTTTCGGCTCTCAACCTTAGGGGTTCGGTACCACCTTCCCAAAGGGGGAAAGAGGCGGTGAATCCTTCATTGGATACCACACAGCCAGCTGTGACGTTATATCAGACTCCTACTGATTAAACACCGCCTTAGACGGTTGGTTACGTGCCCTGAAAGGACAACGAACCTTCGGAATCGTTTACCCCAACTGCTCATAGGGTTGGAATTACAGCTGACTCCCTTAAGGGGAACGATCAGCCAGATCGGATGGTCAAATCGCGCGCAATATCGCTCGCCTTATATAGCATTCAAGGACGACAGAAGGCGGGTAGGCACGTATGTGAACGTACATATTCACTGCGCTTCATCGATATTTAATTTCTCGCTTAGAGATTTTTATTTTTCGATAACTCATTAGTTATTAATGCAATTTTGATCTACATTATATGCATAATGTATCTAACTTATTTATTTAAATAAAAAATTAATACTGTACTGTTTAAAAAAGGGTCGTAAATAACCCATCATTTTAATGTTTTAAGTGAAGGCAAAAAAAAGATTATTGTGGGTTATCCTTGGAAGATGAACATATACCACCGCGGACTTTTTTGTACATCTATTAAAGAGGTACATTTCCACCATACATTGTTTTGTTATAACTGAAAAGCTTTTAGTAGCGATTTCGAGGAAAGCTTCCGATGGGCTTTATTTATTCCGACATATTGAACTAATATCATTGTAATATCGTCAGTTTGTACAAAACCTAAACTTACAATACACTAAAACCTTCCTCAAGAATTGCTCTATCTATTGTTGAAAACTGCATGAAAATCCGTCCAGTGCTTTTCGAGTTTATCGCGAACAGATAGACAGAAGCGGCGGGGTCTATATGACTGTGATACGGAGCAACTATTGTAAGGCCTGACCATAGGATTGGTGACCAAAAGTTTATCTTCTCCAGGTCCTTCATACTTCAGAAGGCACGTTTAATCCAGTTACGTCTGCAGTTAACGCCGACAAACTCGCTGCACTGGGATCTCGAGAGCTAGGGCCCATTCTGCCTATTTGCTTCCATTCATAAGTTCTGTGCCTGAGCAGTGGAGACTAAAGGCGGCGGATAATGAAAATTATCATATTGTTTTAGATGGTGTTATTACTCCTCAAAAATATCAGAAGCAACTGCAGGAGTGGCTCCAGAACGAGGTGTACATTCCGGACATATCAGTGAGTCGACCATCCTCCAGGGTGCACTGGGCTATACCGGTAAGAGATAGCTCCCGTATTTCGCTTGCAACTGCAGCACCCGACAATTCTCTGACCTTAAATTTGTATAATCTTATCGTTAGGTGCCAGGTGATCCCGATCAGAGCGTGTACGTGTGGCTGGACGCGCTGGTGAATTATCTCACAGCGATAGGTTACCCCGACGAGGACGCCATGATAGCGCGCGGGAGGCCCTGGCCGGCCGACGTACACGTCATAGGCAAGGATATTCTCAAGTGAGCGACTGTCCCTAAGTCACAAAGCAAATCCGATGTTAACTGTATATAAAAATCATTATTTTGCCCATTAATCTTTTTTAAGGAAGCCGAAGTGTTGTCGTTTTATGTTTTTATCGAGGAGCAGGCACCTCTTAGTTCAGGATTTCGAATTTCCGAAAAGCCCAATCTATGATCTTCGAACACACCGGTGAATAATTCGTAGCAAACTAGTCGAATAAGTTCTCATAGTCTGTCTTAAAAATATTTAACATTAACAACCTCGCTGCGTGTTCAACGAACCCATCATGATACTAGATCCGATCTAGTATCATTTGGGAATCGGAATTTCAGAACCGTAGCATATTTTGGGAATCGAACATTCTGAACCGAAAGGTACAGCAGCACCGTTCGGTAAAATATAGTCCAGACGCTCGAGAGGGAGGCGCATATTCGTCCACTGTCAGTATTGACTTGGGTGAGGTCGTATCAGATTCCACGGCATATACTGGCCGGCGTTCCTGATGGCGGCCAGCTGGCCCCCGCCGCGGCGGCTGGTGTGCCACGCGCACTGGACCGTGGCCGCGGCCAAGATGTCCAAGTCGCGCGGCAACGTGGTGCGGCCCCGCCACGTGCGTCTCGCGCCGCCCGCGCTGCGCTACCTGCTG
This sequence comes from Diatraea saccharalis, assembly GCA_918026875.4. Taxonomy (NCBI): domain Eukaryota; kingdom Metazoa; phylum Arthropoda; class Insecta; order Lepidoptera; family Crambidae; genus Diatraea; species Diatraea saccharalis. The sequence continues at coordinate 1,791,728 of OU893338.1, forward strand.
CTGAGGGAGGCCACCATGGCCGCCGACGCCAGTCAGTGCACACTACACATTATAAACTAGAGATGCGCCCGATACCGAATAATATTCGGCTTAAGCTCAACCGAACCGGATATTCGGTTTACCATTTCATTGTAGCCTACGTGTTTCTCGATGCTTAGCGAACGATTATTTCGGAAACAAGCAACGTATATGAAGAACTATGCTTGGTGTTTCCGTATCATAATTTACCATTAAATATTAGCATATTATGTGTTTATTTTTGCTTAACTTTTATTTTATTTCTGATCTCTATTATATTTTTACTGTGTCTCTCTGTCTCCATATCTATATGTCTATTTTTGACAATTTGTCTCTTAAAACTATTCATTAAAAATCGAAAATATCGATTTAAACTTTTAAAATGTTGGCTTATAGTTCTTTAAATTAATATATAGGATTTCTTAATATAACATAATCTTACAAAAAAAAGTTTTCTTTTAGTTCCATATCGTGTTGTGTAACCAAGAAAATATAAGTATTCGAAGCGAATATTTTCGACACTAAAACGGAATAATACTCTGAATATTAAACGAATATTCGGCGCATCTCTATTCGTTACTTGCATATAAAAATAATATTAATAACTACGCGCAATACTTGATACATACATAGGTTGCGCGAACGCAACGTGCTCCGTCCGTTTCAAAAAACTTCTTAGACTTCCAAGTGAGCTGTCGTGACACAATGAAAAAACTTTAAAAACAGTTTTCGACCAAAATATTCAGTTAAAACTTGAATGTCAAATGTTGTCGTTTATAATCGCTGCTCGTTTTAAAAATAACCCTGTATACAACGTGTAACATAATTAATGCACATCCTGAACTAAGTTTGTTTAAAATCAGATACCGATTCAATTTCAACAATTTCAAATAAAGGCAGGTATTTTTTTTTTGTTAAATTTAATTGGAAATCAGTACATTAAGGTTACCTGTAACCAATACAGCCGTCACAAACAAAAGATAAACTTAAGTGAATGTAATAAGGTTTTTTAAAATGCAATATACCTATTCTTCGCAATGAGGAAGTATTTAAAAAAAAACGAAAGCACTAAAAAAGTACCTCCACTAGACGGCGACTTTAGCAAAACTAGATTTTTGCTGGAAACGAATCGACCAAAGACAGTAATTTCCGTTCCTTTTAACTAACATATTAAAAAACTGAAATTTGAAAAGTTCGAAAATTAGATATCAATACAAATACGAAAAAAGTACAAATAGAATACGAGTTGTTAATTGAGTTTTGAAAACTGATTTACTTTTACACTTGAAAAAAAAAACGGAATGATTGTCATGGAGAAATCAAGAACGTACCGTAACGACATCTAGTTTCGATTTCGGGAACTAATGCTTTTTTTTAAATACTTCCTCATTAGTACAACTGTGTGCATACATAAACAATGTTTTAGTACATAAAAGTAAAATTCCAATTTTCGTACTATGATTATAAACGCATTTTCTAATGCGTTATTTCTGTTACACGTATATATCGCACACCTAGATCTAAACTGAGACAACTCAAAAATTTGAGTGAGTTTTGACTTAGTACAATATTCAAATAGTCGGTGATCATACGCATCTATCCAACATAACAGATTCAATATAGGTTCGGGAATGAGTCCGCTAGATAACTTTAGTTTTCTTTTGTTGAATCAAAGCTCCTGCCACGTAAACAAATGTATTGACAGACCTCCACATTAGTTTTTTGGGTTGTCTTAGTTAAGATCTAGGTGTGCGATATGGAATATCCGTCGGCGACGTAAACCGTGCACTAACCATCGTCGCGATCTCGCACTGCACGCAGACTACAGCGAGACGAAACTGATAAACGTGTCCAACTCGGAGCTGGCGGACACGCTCGGCAACCTCGCCAGTCGCTGCTGCGGCGCCGCGCTCAACCCGCGCGGGGAGTTCCCGCCGCTGCACGCGCGCGAGCTAGCGCTCTGCGGCCGCGATGACGTCACCGCCCGTCTGCGCGACAGCGTCGAGCGGCTGCCGGGTGAGGCTCCTTCGCTATAGGCGGTCGTATCTCGACGAGTTAAGCCGTCGGTCCCGGCTGCATATGGCCCGCGTGATGGGCCATTGCCCGTTCTCCGTATACGATGTAATAGGGATAATGACTGGGTAAAAAAAATGCAATTCCGTCATATTTAGTCCGTCAGTCAGATAATAGAAAAATATTAGATACGTATCTTTTTTACTTCAATTTAACAAGAAATAGTATAGATAACCGGCATTAAAGTTGAGGAGTGGGGGCTCGCTACGTCACAGTTGAGTAGAAAACGTACCATAACGTGACGTCATGCGAAATTTCAACTCAATGTAACGCCGTAATTTTATGATTACGAAAAAAAATAAAAAAATAATTGTTTAATATTTTTTAACACTCTACCTGACGGACAAACAAACAAAAATTAGTCATAATCCCATTGAAAACTGCACGGCGATTCTGTAAAAATCGGACCCCGTAATTTAGTCATTTAGTGAAGAAATTCTATTGATTCCATTTTTGTATAAAAATACAAAACAAAAATTGTTTAACTAAACGTGTCTCACATATTCTATCACTATATTATTTAGAAACTCACTTCACTTATTCCACGAACGTTCTTACGAATTCAAGATTGAGCGGATGCCGCTTTTGAAATAAATTCGGACACCCGAGTGAATTCGCATTCGGATTTGGATTTGTACAGAAGTCGTTGCATACTTTTATACACAACAATCAACAATAAAATGGTGCACGAAATACCTTATGGTGTAGTAACAAACATTAACCCTTAACTGGTGACATGGTTTTTTTGTAACGTGACTGGTGACGAGCGGTCTGAGAAGCCGCTGCCGTTTTATGCTTTATAATTTAGTTATTAAGTAGGATATATTGCCTTAGTGTTTAGAAATAGATAAAAGACATATTAAAGAATAAAATAAAACGACGATATAAACAATTTATGTATTTTAATTATAATAAACTTTAATCACAATTTAGGTAGTCTCTTTAACTGAAAATTTGAGGTGAGGTCAACAATTACTCATAAAATCTAATAAAAATAAAAGAAATGTAACCAAAACAATAGTTTTCTTAAAATTAACATAATATCAAACCTTAAAAAAAAAATTAAGTAATTGTGAGTACCATTTCACTAAAATGACAATGGGTAAACTTTGGTTATTTTTATTGACAGTCTGGGCACAATTTCTTCGCACATTGCAAGCACACATGCTTTTTACATGACATACACTGATAATTCGATTTACGATTTAACTTGGGAGGACAACTAAAACAGGTTTTCCTTGTTTTTGGTCTATTTTTGGAGGTTTGTGGTTCAGGTGGCAAATCAGACCCTAAAATACGCACCAAGTTAATCCGTACATCACGTGAAATATGAGTATTATAAACTCTGCGTTGCATGTGCAGTAAAATCGCTTTTCTGGCTAATGTCTTAATGAATTGTCCTCTATCAATAGAATGGGCACCATCAGCTTGGTATAAAATATGTGCATTTACTGTACTTACATCCAATATTCGGAAAAATATCACCATGGGCAATGATACATCATCAGTATCACTTTCTGAAACCTCATACGCCATTTCATGTTTCAGAAAGTGATTGAGTTCTGGATAGTGGTGTGACGTGTAGCCTGCTCATCGTCTTTAGAGGCACTTTCTTCAGAATTCGAGTTGTGATCACTTTCCTCCGGGACGAAATTTCCAGGAATATCTTCGGCTTCCGATCCGCTCGAGTCTTCCTCAGCCAGAAAGTCTTCAATTTGACGACTAGTTAAGTCCTCAGACTCCTTACGCTTCTTTTTTGGAGGTTCTAAACTATCAATAGCAATAAATAACTGTGAAAAACGAAAAAAACAATATACCAAATTAACGTTAAAAAGTTACGTAATTGGTGACATAAGGCCTGAGAGGCCGCTTCGAAACTTTGTATCGATGTAACTTACCGATATGAGCCGGTGCAACACAGTTTTCTCACTCCACGGCGTAGACGCAACTAAACTTGAAGCTACTTTAGGCGCACAAACACAGGAAGCGCGGGGAACGGGGTGAAATGAAGTATCACTAACAACGCTCGGCCTGTGAGACCGCTTGTCACCAGTTAAGGGTTAAACAAACTAATATTCAATTTTATCATCCCTGGTACAGATATCTGCCATCAACACTACAGCAATTACCAGTTTTATAAAGCGGTGGACGCGGTCATGAACACTTTACATCTAGCGAACCTGTTCTTTGAAACTCACAAACCTTGGGAGCTAAAAAAGAAACTCGAGTACCAGAAACATCTGGACGTTATATTACATATCACCATGGAAACGCTCAGGATCAGCGCGATCATATTACAGCCTATTATACCAGATATGGCGGAGAAATTACTAGATAAACTGCAAATACCTAAAGATAATAGAAATTGGCAACACTGCGAGAAACCTTCTTGGACGATAGAGGGCGCTATTTATGAAACAAAATATATACAGAGCGGAAAGTTTGTGCTGTTTCAGAGAGTTTATGTCGATAAGAAAGATCAAAAGAAAAAGGCTAGCGTATAGCACTAATGTGGAATACAATATTTAATCCAAAATTCTGACTCGATTTGACCTCGAAAAGGAAGTAGAGTTTTAAAGTAACTAACTATTATATTTTATATTTTAAGCATGAACTTACATCGGTTATAGACAATCGAAATTAAACAAAAATCAGTAAAGCGTTTCAGAATAATCTGAACTTAGCTGGTTGAGGGTAGCAGTCAGCGGTACCTGATCATGAGTCGATTTATAAAGTATTTTTATAAAAGTGAATACAAAAATATATAGTTTTGTGTAATAATCAATTCAGGCTTCACGGGTATATTTACAACCTGTATACGCAATAAAGAATTGTATTACATACCTTTGTAATGTTGTGTGTATAATTAATTAATAATAATGTAAATAACCAAACACACTACTACTACTGTATATTATGCTTCCCTGAACTCATAATAACAATTATTCTTAGATACTTTCTAAAGGGCATGTAATTAAGCTACTCTTTTGTACTCTACCGATACTTTGACGCGTTTTATTCGATTTGTAAGGTTTTTTCACAGTTTGATTTTAATTTTGAGCCATACATCAAATAAGCTATCTCTTGTTCTTCACTATAACTAGAAAGAGACAGGTAGCAATTATGTAATGTTCATTGTATTACATAATAATAATATGCCACGATTAAAAAAAAATAATCGTATTCATATATTTCCTTAATGTGTAGAGTGAGTGGCATCATATTTCAAAGTGTGCACAATCAAACGTGAATCGTACAAAGTTACTCCTAAAATCTACTTTTCTTTTTTATTCTTGGGATAAATATGCGGATCTCTACTGTCGAGAACTTAACGACGAACTTTTGCAACAATCGTAATGGTTTAAGAGTAATTAATTGAGAATAGTTATTAATCTTATATATAAAAATGAATCGCAAAATGTGTTGGTAAGCGCATAACTCAACAACGCCTCGACCAATTTGGCCAAATCTTTTTTTAAAATGTTCGTTGAAGTTCAAGGATGGTTTTTACGGCGAGAAAAATTAGAATTATTGCTGGAAAAACCCTAAAAATAGCCCTTTTCTTTTTCCCATACAGATGATTTGTAACTAAAACGTAGTCAATTTGAGCTTTATTGCTATGGTATAAAGTTCATATTAAATTACAAGCACTCACTGTTGTCTAAGCAATGTAGGTGTGTTCCTAACGTCAAAGATCATATCTATCACAAAACAATGTGCGTGTGTGCGTTGGAGCACAGAATACATAGTTGGAGGAGTTTAATGTCGCGTTCCGAAACTCGCGTTTCTTTTGTATTAGTTTCGGCACGCGAGATAAAATGCATCAGTTTCCACGTCATTACATGTATTGCCGGAACATTGATGAAAATACGCTCTGTAGTAGCAAAGCTGTTGGGTCCTAGATAGCTCATTGGTTAGAGCAGTCCCTGGATCGCGAATGGGTTCGAGTCCCATTCCGGGGTACAGGTAGATGGAGTCTTCCAGCATTTTTCCTTGAGAATGTTTATATATTTTTTTAATTCGAATTACTTTTATAATGCTGTTGTGTGTAATGTGTTTTTATGATCATAAAAATCTCTTTTTTCTATATTTAATACTATTACTATTAATACATTGCAATAATAATTATGATTCACATGATTAACAATAAAGCGATTACTTACTTTTAAATCCTTATATATGTTTTATTTAATTATTTTTTATTCACAACGCCCTATCACCAGGGTGACGGTTCTGTTCAGGAGAATTTTTTTAAATACGTAGGCAAAAAAACTGCCACATTACAAATCTTTTTGACAGGACGAAGTCTGTCGGGTCAGCTAGTGCTCAATATAATACGCCATCGTATCTATCTATTGCGCCTTAAATACTAGCTACGTCCTACATTTTTATGTATTTTATAAAGTTGGATATTACCACGCATGCCTCATCATAAATTACCTCGATTTGTTGAAAACACTGGTTCCTTTGATCTTTCGTAGTTGTTAGTTTATATATGGTGCATTTATGTTGTAAGTAAAATATATTGATTTGTGTTCGACTGATGTTATTTATTATTGATATTAAATTTTGTTGAAAATAATGGGTTTTTCTTTATTAAAAGTCACATCATTTGAGCCATTTACGCCGAGAGAAGATAATTAATGCACAATTATTTCATTAAAGAATTGAAAATCACTATTTACTTAATGTTTGTGATTAATATTTATTGTTATCATTCGAGGGTGGGTAGTCTCTTATAGATAAAGTATATAGAAGTTAAGTAACTGTAGCAGACTAGTGACTTCAGTCTGCGGACATTTTTATAGAGAAAAATTGCCCAAGGAAATTGCTATTAAAGACGAATCTCCACACTTCTCGGTAATATTTTCTACGTTGAAAAATCCTTCAAAATAAGCAAAAAACCGTGTTAAATAATAGAGAAACAAAGCAGTATGCAACGCTCATTTAAATCGATAAAAGATTTGAATTAAAATAGAAAATAAGGTTATTTCGCGGAGGTAGCGAAGTCACGCCTACACGATGATACACCAAATCGAGGGAGGAGTAGAAGAAAGGTGTAAAGTGAGATAAGGAAGAAGAAGAAAAACAGAGGAGGAAGAATGAAGGGGCGCCGTCTTTGGAAAGATAGGAACATTATTGTAAATTGTGACCTTTATAATGAATCTTATGGTTATGACGTGACATAATGCCTAAATAATAAGGACCAGTTTCACCATTTGTTGATAGTCTCCGATGATCAGAGACTTATCTGCCATATAAATTGCAAATTTTGTTTTCACAAGTCTAAGATAGAATTATCTGACGGATACTATCAGTTATTTAATTGTCAGCGGATAGCGTTATATGTTGGATAACTATCTGAAACTTTAACAGTAAGTGAAACAAACCCTTAATGTTTTCTGGAGCTGCCCTTTAGACCTAGAGGTGTTTCTTTTGCGTTTAAAAAAAGTCGATATATGAAATGTGTAAAATAAAACAAACTAGTCTATATCAGAGTCAATTTATTTTTATGAATACGCTTATTAAATAATAATATTTGCACCAAAATACTGCAATAACGACTAACAGTATCAAGAAAGCTAAGTTACAATTCACTATAAAGCTATAACTAAGGCCGTGTACATTGTACCCGACGCGTACAAGTTTACAAATTATACCTTAATACACTTAGTCGAAAATGCATCAAATGAGTATGATACAGGTATGAACCACTATTATACTATATCATTATATCATATAAATTCATACAAAAATTCGGTGACAAGTACATTCTTAAATGCTTAAAATATAATGTTGTCGGCGAATCAATCCGTCGTAGGAGTGTCTTTGGAATTAATTTAACAAGTCAACATCTAGCAATGGTTTTCAGTTAGTTACATATTCAAAACAACTGCAATTATGTGCACATATATAAACATAGTAACGACCCATACTAACTTCTTCGCACACCGCACAATATCAACGTACTTTAATATAAAACGGCAACAAAAATAATACTATGATTCTTAGCGACTCTAGTTTTTATGACCCATTAAAATTTTGGTAACATTAATTAACAATACTTGTTTGACAATTATGAAATTACCCTGCCTATTCTGGGATTCAATTCGAACACGAGACACTGATAGAAATATGCACTCTGAAGTTCCTTGCGGTTAGGATGTTTAGGAAAAAAAAAATACAATTTTAAATTAGGATACAATCGAATAAAAACGAATATTTTCTCGCAACATCTAATAGAAAAAGTGATTGAAAAAAATATTCTGTGTTGTCCGCGTGTAATATTCTAAGGTGATTTTGTTTAACTGTTTTAACTCAATGAATGGCAAGTAACTTTGCTGATAAACACAGCAATTCCAAACGTAGCGCCATCTATGAACTGTAAAAAATATAATCGTAATATATATATAAACATTGCTACAACGAAAGTCAAGCTCCGTAAGTACTTGAATACACTTAACGGTCAACGCGAATGGTAAACTACTCTTTCGAAATGTTATTGACCTCTCTCTCTCTCTCTCTCTTATCTAAATTGAAAATAGAAAGAAGTCTTTAGAGTTTTTGGTGACTAAAATTCCCTCGTCTAAATAGAGCTAAAGCTGAACAAGCTCCTAACCCCTTGATCATACTATAAATCATCATATACTATTATTTTCGCTTACAAATCGCCCAAAAGATGTTTTGATGACCTCTGGAACGATATTAGCAATGACTCAAATGTCAAATCAAGTCGCTCAATTCGAGAGGAGTGTGCGAAATGTGCGAATGTATTGACAGATTTATATAACCTGAAGTGCTGTTGACTGTAGATAATAGGGGTGACGACTTGGTAAAAAAAATGCAATTCTATTTAGTCCGTCAGTCAGATAATAGAAAAATATTAGATACGTATTTTTTTTTACTTCAATTTAACGAGAAATAGCTTAGATAATAGGCATTAAAGTTGAGGAGTGGGGGCTCGCTACGTCATAGTTTTGTAGAAAACGTACCATAACGTGACGTCATGCGAAATTTCAACTCCATGTATCGCCGTAATTTTATGATTACGAAAATAATAAAAAAATACGTGTTTAATATTTTTCAACACACTAGCTGACGGACAAACAAATAAAAATTAGTCGTCATCCCTATTCTGGTGGTATATTATAAACTTTAGTACGGTAAATTAATTATGCTGGGTCACTTTTTAGAATTTCTCTCAAATTTACTTTTCATCGATTGCAAATATAAACTTGATAGAATAGGTCTATATAAATATCGAAAACATTTAAGACAGATTTGAAATAATTTTATTGTGATCAGAAATAAAATATACAAGCGGACTATGAAGTCATCATCACACTATTAACGTGTCATTACAAAATCCATAAACAAATGTCGTAGCAAAAATAATACGGCGTCCCTATCATTTTCAATTCATTTATATGGTCTAATATAAAAGTAAAATGTAAAGGTAACACATCAAAATTCACCGATACTTACACATCCTAATTATAAAATGGAAGTTTTTTTTTTCTACACTGGCAATGTACAAATTATGGCTTCGAAATTGTATCTCGGTAATTTGAGTGGTTCGCACGCCGGTTTCAAGGTGTCGCCATCTCTGAGGTCCCGGGTTCGATTCCCGGTTGGGTCAATGTAGAAAATAAACTTTTCTATATTGACTCGGGTCTGGGTGTTGTGGTACCTTCGTTGTCTCAGATATTCCATAATACGGGGGCTTTAGCTACTCATCTTGGAATCTGAGCAATGTATGTGGTGTTGTTAAATATTTATTATTATTATTATTTATTTTGTGCGATTCCCTAAAACACTTGTCACGACACACAATTTATTATACACAAATACAACGCCTCTGTTTAAACTAATGTTTCCTAACGCAGCGGTGCCGTCACATAGTGAATTTAGTATAAATCTTGAATGTATTTTAATAAATAAATTATTATTTAATTTGAGCCGCCTGAAAAACCGTGATCTCAGATAAAGCATCATCTTCAAATCTGCGTAATCTTTATTTTATATATATATATAGAATATAACGTCCACTTTATGACGGTACCGCTATATTACGAAGCGTAGCTTTACAGAACGCAAGTACATACTCGTACGATACAATTATGCAGTAAGAGAGAAGACATAAAATTCGTTTCCATACTTTATTGCTCGGTTCATATTATTCTCCAATTCACAACTTTTTAATTTCATTAAAAACCAAATTGAAATATATTCGCTACTCTCATATTTTCATTCACAAAAAGCGATAATACAATTTTAGTACAACTTTTAAAAAAATTATAAATAAATAGTTAATAAATTCGAAAACAAACCGACATTCCTACTTTCTTACACTATACAGAAAGCAACCGTACAGCGTATTATGTAATGCATGTATAATTAATTATATATGACGATTCCATTATAGTATAGTTTTTGGGGATAGACTAAAGAATAATTAATGCGAAAACATTTATACATTATATTTTGATCAATTTTGAATACACAATGTTATACTGAAAAATACTCTTAATGAAAAATGCTTATAAAATTCGCCAGGTACTCTGCGATGGGACTCGAACCCACGATCAGGACTGACGAATCTTTCAAGCACTTGTTGCTTTTTCACTACCAACGAGCGTAGTTTCATCAATGTCTATACATATCGGCAACTAGTGCTGTTATAAAATAATCCTTACAAACTCGTAACTACCGCACTTTTGCACTTATTATACGGTCCGAACCTTACAGTAAAACTTTACAATGATAAATTAATATCAAAAATTTTCAATATACACATAGAAGGTAGAGAAAAATATGAATACATAACAAAAATATACATTTGTTCGCGTGTCACCGACTTCGTGAGTGCAGAAGGACGGAGTAATTCAATGACAATGTAAAATTATCCTTATTCCGTTTGTCATAAACATCAATTTGGATTAACCAAAATATGATATTTGCAAAACAAAATAATATGACCCCCTGTCATTAAAAAAGAGTCTCCGCCCCCTTTTATGCTTAAGTTTTACTGGAACGAGCCAAGTGAACTGGAGACGTCCAAACGCTAAAGTAAATAAAGTTACATCGTCATCGTCATAGATGATCCCTCCTTCCTAACGACTTTTACGCATACAACAAATTTCATTCATACAACAAACCTCATTTTCCCTTAGACACATAAAATATCAAATAAGAAACGATTATATTAATTTAGTTATTGACTCATTTAAGGGGCATTTCTTAAATCATTAGGACGTTACAAATTTTCCATTAAAGTTCGACATTTATTAAACATCCTACTTATTTAACAGTTCATTTAATTATTGTTAACTATAAAGACGTGCTGTAGTCAAAATTAAAGCAAATCCTTATTTACCATGTCGACATTTACAAGTACTTAGAAGTAAAACCAAAACATTTAAAAAATCAGATAATACATTAAATTTGTCCGCGGGAGAGCTGTTTATAATTCTTCTAAGAGCAAAACCGTCAACGTGTCCCAAACACTTCAGTTCAAATGTTGTATCAAATTTCTCAAGTCGATTGTGCACCTTATTACATAGTCACTTAGTGCGTGTTTACACGAGCGCCACAAATTTCTTGTGTACTTGCAAAATGCAAAATTAAGTGCGGGGCACATTAAGAAATATTATTGTTTGTTTACTGGTAGAATGGTACTCTATATTTATATTCTAACTTTCATATAGAAGTGTTCATTTTTTTTTTAATTAACTTACAGCATCTCTTTGAGCGTGATATTACATATTAAAATAAATAATGGAAGTCGGTAAAAGTGTAAAAAATTGCAAAAGCACGTCCACGGTCGTTTCATTCGCGCCGTATTATAAACGGCACAAGAGTGACAGTGAAGTGTGCGCTATATTTACGTTATGATGTTTAGTTACTGAGTTATTTGCGTGTAAAACATTTATCTCCCTTCACTCGAATTAGAGGAAACAAAATTACTACTCCTATTTCTTACTTAGTCTTGGCTACAATTCCAATGTTAAATTCAGTAAAAAAAAATGAATAAACTTCCTTCAACATGGAGTTTTACGTCGGTGCCGTAAGATTCTCTTTCGCCATTTATCTATTTAATTTTATTGTTAACAGTGAGTTTTGGTTTATCATCAAAAGTTTATGAGAATGATGGTGCCAATTCTGTTGTACCACTCTCAAGGCTAAATTCAAACAAATATATGTTTCCTTTATCTCTACTCTATTGCCACGCGTTTCTAAGAAATAATAAAAAAACAATAATCGGACGTATGCATAAACATGCGTTTACAGCATCGCACGCCTCTCTCTCATCTGATCTATGATACTGCATCTGTCAAAACCTCAAAAAAAAAACATTGAACGTTTACATTTAATAGCAGAAAAAAAAAATAACCTTAACATATGGGATAGATCCTTATAGTTAAAAAAACAATCGTCCCTGTATAATACCTTCTAAATTACAATTTTTGTTAACACCTTGGGCTCACCGTTAATACTTCAACAAAACACATGGCATACTTTTTTATGCATTTCACGAGGTAGATAATATGTCTTTTGTTCTATTTAAAACGCATTGTTCAACGGAAACTATGTCAGTTTATATTATATTAACAAAATAACAGCGGTCAATGCGTTGTACATTAAATAGGTTGTTTTTTATCGCGAGTCTTGTACAGGACATTACGACATTACACATGAACAAATAAAGAAATATATATATACTAAAGATTGCATCACATCGTTTGTAGGTACGTAGCCATATTTTTTTCTACTCAACGTTGAAACGAATTGCAATTTATCTAATGAAAGAAAAAAATGGTAAATAAATTCTTTAGACATTATGGAGATTCGTTAGTCAAATAACTTTCAGAACTTATCGAAATTGGACTTTCGGTGAGATTTAATTTATTTTAATTGAAATACGAATAAGATTATTTCTTAATAATACCTGAAATATTTCACATCCTAGACTTAAGAATTTGAATGCCTTTAGTTACATCCAATTATCTAAAAAATAAGTTGAATTTGACTATACCAAAACTCACGTGATCAACATTTATATTCCACTTTCATTAAGAAAATACTTAACAATCTTATAAAGCTGAAGATGTAGTTTGATGACCGTTATATGGTTATAAGGATAATATTACATCAGTTTTGGATACGGTTACGGTTGCATTTCAGATTATCCGTAAGTTCCGCATAATTTCGGTTTCGGATACAAACCCTGATAGATTCAAATTAAAATACTAGATCGCAATTTGCCGGCATGAAAAAATAATGAAATATTTTTAAATCAAGTAAGGGCGGATAAAACCACCGGCCACAACCAGTATGTAATATATATTTATTAAATGTCAATGAAATTCTTAATATCAAATGTTTATTATTAAACAAAAAGACACGATCGCCAAAAATTGTTCATACACAAAACTTATTTACTTACAACTATGCGTTTGTTCATGATCGTTAACTTGAGACGTCCCTTAAAGTTCAACAATAAAAAATCTAAAACGACATGTATGTACACAGAAATGCATCAAATTGATAATAAAAATTAAAAAGAACATTATCACTATCCACTATTATACAACATTCATTTTAGTGAACAGTAGCAGTACATTTTCGTATATATTTGAGCACTTTAATTATGACAGCATCCATAGAATTATTTTTATTATTTATCATTTTTTATCAAGAGAAGATGAGTCCATGAAATATCTACAAATAGTTTATGTTATGACGACAGACAATATTGCAATTACAAAAGAAAATAATACTTACAGCCTTGAATATATTGCAATAATTCTGTATAAGAAAAAAAAAGGATTGTAAAATATAATTAAAAAAATATTCTTTGTCGCATAGCACAAAATGACAGTTACAAAGGAGTAGCAAAATAACGACAATACGAGCGGAGGCGCCGTGGCTTAGTTGGTTAAAGCGCCTGTCTAGTAAACAGGAGATCGTGAGTTCGAATCTCGCCGGGGCCTTTGTTTTTGTTAACTAGTAGCTTTGTATTTGATAATTAATTTTATTAGGTTAATTTTAAACACATTAACTTTATTATTCATTTAGAAAAAAATACAATATAGCAAATTCATAATACTATTTAACGAATAAAATATATTATTATTTTCAATGAGAGAGTGAGATGAAAATACAAACGCTTCACGTGCTATGAGTCTTGTCAATGAGTTTTTACAACTTATTTAGTGTGTATGAGTAAAATACCTTTGCTCGATATAATTTCGAGTATATTTCATAGAGACGTGATGGCTGCTTACGTAGTTTAATGTCGTCGGCCATTCGGTAACCACAACGGGAGGTCCGTTAAGCTTTTGTTGGCTATTCAATGAAGTGCACAGTCTTATGTATTCTGGAAAAAATGAGAGATAGATTTGAGGATCAATAAAACCAATTTTATGTGAATAAATATATATTATTAGATTATAGATTTGTTTTCTAGAGTAGATTTACAATGTTATATAATTTGCTCTTCATCATTAACTACCATGGAAAAATTCGTCTACGCAGAAGCGAACGAGCTAAAAAACCTATAAATAAAGAGTGATTCTTGAAATATAGACTTTAAAAATGTTATCATAAGGACAAATATGGCGCACACATAATTTCTAACCAACACAGCGCATGGTGAATCTTCGTTTCGATAAACGAACGTATAAGTGAATACTACGCCATAGTTGTCCAGATAGTCCGAGGACGCGATACTTGAATCATTCTAATTTAGCTCTCTGTAGGTACATTGGTGAGTGACATTAGTTGTATAAGTCCCGTAAATTGCTAATGCGCTGGAACCTTGACTAAATAACACGCGCGGGACGTTATTTAAAAATATAAAGTATAGATAGCACAAAAGTTAAGAGATAAATTGTTTATTACTTATGAATTATTTATGAAATCCCCAAAATTTTATTTTAATAATTTAATAACAGGTTGTTAATTAATAGTATGAATTTTTGGAAAAATATCAATGTACATGTAAATATTGAGGTATATGTAAAATGAAAAAAAGAAAAACATTTACTTACGGAAATAGAAAAGACATTTTTTTTAACATAACCAAAAGTAATAATGAAATGAACTACATTAGATATATACACAGGAATATTTTTTTTCCAGTGCAAAAATTTTTTTTGGTGGTTCAGTATCAGTAATAGAACACTTTTCCATAATTAGTTAAAAAAATTTTTTTTAAATATTTTTATCCCTATCGAAACGGTAGAATATGGACACATTTTTTAAAATAAAACTTCAATGAAAACGTCTTCTCTTGCGTATGCCACTGTACAACCCCGCCGCACCCGGTAGCCCCCCGCCACAGCCCCCACCGCCCCGCCGGGACCGAGCGACGCGCGCGACAGTGAGACTCACACGCACGCGCCGATGTGACGTGTCCTCGCGTTCCCGCGCACGCGACGCGCCCGCCGTCGTGAGTTTTACGAGATGTACGAGTTTATCTTCTGAGTGGTGAGAACCTACATAAGCGCAATTCGGAGAAAGTATGCGACGAAGAGCATACCTCGTATGCGGGCCTTTGGGATCCGTAACCCCGCGGTCCCTAATGCTTCGAACCATTTTAACAGACGAAGTCCCAGAGTCGGTACCCACGATGCGGCATATCTCTTTGGTGTGAGCCAGCCTGCGGTATTGAAGCTGCTAAAAACAGCCGGACTCCATCCGTACCACTTTCAGCCGGTTCAGCAGTTCCATGACCTAGACCCAGTACCACGTCGAGCCTTATGTGAGTGGCTTCTACATCACCGCGATGCAAACATCTTGTAGACGGATGAGGCATTGTTCACAAGTGAGGGACTGTTTCTTATGGGAAGAAGTCAAACGCCGAGATGTAGAGGAGGCACAAAGTCTAGAAGACTTAACAATAAAAAATAATAACGCTTTCAGTAAAGTGAAAAGTGACACTAGTGTTTTAAACAAATTAAATGACAATTTAATGAAATGTGCACGTTTATGTCTGGACAGACGTGGACTTCATTTTGAACAAATATTAAAATACATGGTAAGTAATTAGTTAGGTATTTGTTTTGATTCAACATTATTGTAAATACGTAGTTGATTCTAATTTTTTAAATACGCCTTAACGCAGAAGTACCTATGTAACTTCGGCATAACGTTAATATTTTTTTCTAGGTAACGAATTTGTTTCTCTTTTATTTTTTTGCATTTTAATGGCCTTAACCATAAAAGTATGAAGGGAAAATTGAAATTACTCTTAGAAATCACCTCAGATCATGGCATAAAATCTAGTTCGAATCTAACAAAATGAGCGTTCAGTGACCCGTGTAGATAGGTACCTACGAGTACATGCCTACGGCGTCGAGCGAGCGGTCAGCTGACGCACGGCGCGCGGTGTCCATAAATGAAGTTTTAAAATCTCGATCTTTGATAAGCGATAACTTTATTTTTTAGTATTAGAACATATCAAAATAAAAAATACGTGTTTATTTAAATTACTTAAAGTTTATTTTCACAAAATCTTCGCAGTGGTTTTAAATTATTCCTGTATATATATTATTGGTGAAATTATGTTTACTTTATTGTGAAAATCATAATCACAGTTGCTATTTTAGTCAACCATAACAAGTAAAAACAAAATTTAACTATAACAATAGAAACCAACAGAAACATAACATAAATAACGTGTGATCACAACCCAACTCAATAAGTGTTCTCGTCGACCAGTGTATATTTATGAACGGTACTGATTTTTGAACGCCATTACGTCAACAAAATGGCGGCCAGGTGCATTAGCAATTTGCGGGGATTATACCTATATTACATCTGTGCCTAACCTGTCGCTAGAGTCAGCTGGCGGGCGGTTGGGGCGGTTGGGGCGGGTGGGGCGCGGGGGAGGAGGGCTGCAGCAGATGCTCGGCGACGGGCACCGGCCTCAATCTGGCCGGGACTTTCTTGGCACCACACAGTACCTAGCGAACGAATGTACACATACATTACATTTACCTAATGTTACAACAGTGAATATTACGCTGGCGTACTTAGCAGCACTAATACATATAGTAAACTAACGAACTGATTGATGATTCTTGAATAAACTCACACTATTTCTAATTATGAATTCAAATATTAATTACTTTACTCTTTGCTCACTACTCTTCGAGTGACATTTGATGTTTGTTAAACGCTGCTTACACCATCTACTAGTGCTATCTGGCGACAGAAAGTTACAGTAATATATCCTATTGCCACTATATTATTTATATAAGACGATCAGTAGCAGATACGATCAAAAAATGAATGCATGCTAGAAACCCTTTCTTTAGATGTCGCAGCATTCGTGTTACAAAAGATAAGCAAACGTTTAGGAAGGAATAAAAAGATGACGGAGAATAGGATAACAATTAAAATAATAATTAATAGTTGAGAATAATTACTGTCTAAAGAGATCTGAGATTGCCTATTACAAAATTAAAATTTCCATAAATTTTCCAAAAATTTCATATTTGGCATAACCAAGTCGACTGTACTATTACATCAAATTAGGATATTATCTACTACAGTTAAACTTTTTCCTTGATGTATTAAAATTTAGGGCAACATGTACAGCTACACACATAAATTAACTATGATTAATATTCTAGAGTATAAGAATTATATGTTTTATGCATTTTCAGAGGGAGGTCAAATAGATTTAGTGACAAAGACTCTATAAAAGCCTTCGACAAAGTTATCATCAGTTATTCTACAAGAAAATGAAATCTTTTTGGTGTCTGAAACATGAAACTATATCTGAATTTGAATCCTGATTGATATTATATTTACTTCTGCTATCGGCTGGTTGCTAAGTAGTCATAAATCTTTGTTATGAAATCTGTTGTATCTCAAGGATCCCATTGAGGACCGCTTTTTATCATCGACTTAGCTCAGTACTCCTTCTGTTCACGCCTACTTCAAATTTAAGATCTACAATTCATATTTCCCAATAAATGAAAATGCCATGAAACTTCTCCATCTATAATTATTTGCTTGTTTTAAGTATAAAACTATTGCAAAAGGTTTCGAAATTAAAGACAAATCATTTCAAGATCGAGGATAGGTTTAAATTAATCTTCTAGCTTTATTTACCTGTAGAATCTGTTCTATGACAAAACAGACTTCCTCATTAGATTAGGACTATTATTGGCCTATACTCAAAACACAAAAATAAACTCACTCGTCTAGCGAACACGAAGCATCCCTTCTCTTCTTCGGGCGTGGTAATAGAAGGTACTAGTTGCAAATCCGGCGTGGGACTCTCCTTACCATCCTCACCTACAATAAATATGTATCGGTAATCGTTATTATAACCTTTTCAGTTCGTTTTTAAAAATAACATCCTGATCCCGCAAGCTTCATGCTACTTTTTTAATAAATGAAATATTGATAATATTAGGGGATCAGACAACTTTCTGAAAACTGTTTTCAATAAATCGTTATGGGCTCTTATTCCCACAAAAATATTATTTTATTTAAATAAAACTCATTAAATATCCAAAATTATTTTTAACATTTAACTGTTTGAAAAAACCGCGTAAACGGTTATGACATAATTTGTAGGGTAAAAAGGGATTTTCAGTGAAATAAATGAATTATCGTCTGCAATTATTATATTTAAACTCACGAATAAATAAAACAGTATACTAACCTACAGGTAACAATGTAAAATCAAACAATCCATTGTACTATAAAATAAATTATGATTATAAATTATGACTTTTAATGGTTCCCGCGCTTTGGTTGGTATTTCATTTGACATGTTGGAAATATTTGTTTATTTAGTTAAAATGTAAATAATAATTATTTAGCAAAAGTATTCAGCGTATAATCTTTATGAACTTTTTAACCACATACAATTTAATTTTTTAACCAATTG
This sequence comes from Diatraea saccharalis, assembly GCA_918026875.4. Lineage (NCBI taxonomy): Eukaryota > Metazoa > Arthropoda > Insecta > Lepidoptera > Crambidae > Diatraea > Diatraea saccharalis. Next base: position 1,810,731 of record OU893338.1, read on the forward strand.
CTGTCCGATCCCCTAATTTATACAAAGAGAACTACAGTACTATTGGTTGAAACCATTCGCCGCTTGAAGCAAAATGATAATGATACAAGAGAAAACATCAAATTGAGGCGTGCTGTTAAATTTTGGTCGCATAATTATATAAAGCTGGTATAAAAGTTTGACTTAGTTTTATAATAAGACGACATGGCTTTATCCATCATAAATAAGGATGATAAATTTTTTTTTTTGGTCCGTCGTGTAGATTGTTAAAACATGTTAAACATGAATTTTAACACATTTCACAGTCACATGACGTCGCGTTTTTGTATATTTTCTACATAATTGTGTCGTAGCGAGCACCCACGTCCAACTTTTATGCCCGTATATATATATTGTTAAATTGAAGTGATAAAAAAACGAATCTAATATCTTTCTATTATCGGACTACATAGAATTTCATTTCTTTACCCAGGCATTATTTCTATTTAAAAATGCAACAAAAGTTCAATATTTCAAAGATACGATAAAAGTATATAAATATTAGTATAAGTATACTGACCCCTCGCGAACACATTCAGCTCTGTATAACAGCCGGTCTCTATCATCTCGGTCTGCCACGGTATGCTGACGGAGCCGGTGTTGAATTTGCCGTAGAACGTGTCGTCGCCCGCGTCCAGGTTCACGCCCTTCACCGTCGAGAACTGCTCGATGTCCAGCACGTCTTTAGCGTACACCGCGTGGGGCTGTCATTGCATTATATATACATATTAATTTTGGTACATAAAGATAAAGTCGTATTACAATTTTACAGGAGACGCACAAATTTGTGTAAAAAGCGAAAAATGGGCTTTAAAAGAGTTTAAAAATGTGTAGAATTTAAAGAAATATTAATTGAAAGGGTGGTTGATATCAGAAATTTTCACAGGAATTTCTTTGGTGTGTTCATTGGTTATGAACGAGCTCAAAAACGAAAACAAATCAAAAAGTGGGTAGTTTTTAGTGTCTACGAATTCATGTATGTGATAGATACTGTACTGTATTGCCGATTTTTTATTTTCGATAAAAATATTCTGTGACTATCTCTTTTACTTTGTTCACCAGGAATCCAAAATGTAGTTGTTTTTTAAGATCTTTTTATTTTTAGCTTTATAACTTTTAGATATGTTTCGGAAAGCTGTTGAATTTGTTTCAGCAAGAGAACGTGACTGGTACGACACTAACGTCGGGCACGAAGGGCGCGTCCACCATGCCGGCCTCGAGGCGCGCGAAGTTGAGCCTGCTGAAGAAGCGGTGCGCCTTGACGTGCGCGGCGCCGCGCCGGCCCGCGCCGCAGCCGAGCCGCGCGCCCGCGCACTTCACCAGCAGCCCCGCGCACAGCGACCGCGCGCACTCGCTGAACTTGCCCGAGTACTTCTCCTGCTCGTGCTGCACACACCACACCACACGCACGATACACTCGCAACACTCACACGCCGTACTGTACACTCGTTGACAGTTGTATATCTACTAGCTTTCCCGCTTTGAAGACCTCTGAATATTAATGAAAACCGTCGTGTAATTTAAAAGATCTCAGCGTACAGACAGCGGGTGACGCCTTTTTATCATACTGTGTAAAGACATTAAAATAGTAACGGTCCCAATATAGAACCTTGTGGAACACCGTCGTTAATATTTCTTATATCGCTCGCGATAATTGTCACATATTCTATTCTAGGGCATGTATACAGATATATTCTAATTCACGGAATAGGATGACCGTACAGACTCTGACGAATGCCTTTGTTAAATATTTTACTTTCTGCTAAACTGAAAAACATATATCTATGGCAATTTCAAGACAAAATCATACTGACCCTATCAGTATGATTTAACAAAAACGAAACTTCTCACAGAAAGCGACGAGTTCCAGAGACCTTTATCTAGGATTTTTAAAATCTTAAGTAGCCATACGACTCATTCCATGGACTATTTCCCAGATTTAAAATCGGAACGGATAAGGAGGCTTACAAAAGAGTATCACTATATGTGCCACGCTTCGAGCCCCCGCCGTAACCGCGCGAATTTTATAAAAGAAACGAAACCTTATTACTTATTTAGTTAATCCCCGTAATCGGATAAGTTGTACATATTTTATAAATAATGTATTTGTGTTCTAAGCAAGTTTACAGGACATAGACTAACATGACTGCCTTATGTTGAAAACTATATAATAATACGCAATAGCACGTTACACCTCAACTACGTCAAGATGACAACTCATCACCATTCTCACACCGACTCTAACGAATTTCTAGGGAGCAAGTTCCGGACGTGAAATAGAACAAAGAAAACTACTCTACCTTCCCTCGTTCCCTATCCTTCTATCCCTGACCAGCCTGCTATTTTTGTTCCTGCTCTCGTTTTTTCCTTTCCACATCCTGCACCCACTTCGACCACCATCAAGGAAAATATCGTGGCATACTCTATACTATTAGTTGATGACTAATACAGAAAAAACAATCTAAGCCGAGACTAAATTCTGTACCTACCTAAAATTACATAATTCTATTTTCTTTTTTTTTTATTGTATATAGTTAGTTTTATTGTATTTTTTTTTTACATGAAAATATATAATTTACAATTTTTTTCAAGTTCTGAGCAATAAGCTCAGACGACAACAACGAGGCAAGAGCAAAGTAAATAAGTAACTGCTATTTAAAATTGCTTTTATGAACCTATTTTAGCTGTCCTATTAGTATTAAATTCATATAATGGATTTTAAACGGTAACATGTGAGACGGATAGCTATTTCATTTTTATCTATAACTAGCTGTCCCGACAGACTTCGTCCTGTCAAAAAGATTTGTAATGTGGCAGTTTTTTTGCCTACGTATTGTGCTTGTAATTTAATATGAACTTTATACCATAGCAATAAAGCTCAAATTGACTACGTTTTAGTTACAAATCATTTGTATGGGAAAAAGAAAAGGGCTATTTTTAGGGTTTTTCCAGCAATAATTCTAATTTTTCTCGCCGTAAAAACCATCTTTGAACTTCAACGAACATTTTAAAAAAAGATTTGGCCAAATTGGTCGAGGCGTTGTTGAGTTATGCGCTTACCAACACATTTTGCGATTCATTTTTATATATATAGATATGCCATAAATTTTATCACACATTACAAAATTATTTCAAAAAGTAAAAGCTCATCTATCAGAAGTAAATACGCCGAATCAGTAGAACTTCACCTACCATTCATTTGTAAGGTGTGAAGCAAATTTCTTACGATATGCGAGCATCATATAAAACCATCACCCTTGCAATACCTACAAGATAAGTTACATCATAAACTACGTACGATCTGTATGTTTAACTATACCTAAATTTTAATTAAAATTAATTTTTAAAATTTGTGTAAATCAATATGCTAAAACATCCCATCTCAACATTGAAACAAAATTGTCTTAAACTATTTAATCACACTAACCTTAACCCTCCTGTCCACCTCTTCCCGTTTCACCTTCTCCTTGCGCGCTCTGAACGGCGCTCTGCCCTCTATCATCTCGTACACGAGACACCCGAACGAGAACCAGTCCGGGCTGAATGTATACCGCTCATTATCTATCACCTGGTATATAAAAAAAATGGTTGGTTTATAAAAACATAAATAAATCAATTCTTTCATTATTTGTTGAAGAAATAATCGTCCACGGGATGGCTAATAATAAGTTCTCCAAATTTAAGTACTGTTTCAAACGCCTTGATGCAGGGTAGATCGATATAATTTGTCAATAGCACCCACCCGCAATATTTCAGCTACACCGTGATCATTCAGTTAGCACAATGTACATTATAGCATACCGTGAGTAATTTATACTCTATAGAAATCTGTAAAAGAATGGGCGCGCGCGCGTGTGCGTGTGTGTATGTGGTGTGCGCACGTATGTGTGTGTGCGTGTGTGTGTAGTGCGTGCGTGCGTGGTGGTGGTGGTATACCTCTGGCGCCATGTACCCGACGGTGCCCACGCGGCCGCGCACGCTGCCGCCCTCCGGCACGTCCACGGCCAGGCCCAGGTCCGAGATGCGCACGTGCCCCGCGTCGTCCAGCAGGATGTTCTCCGGCTTGCAGTCCCTGCACATGCGCACACTTCATACTTTACTATGTGAGTTGGCTGCGGCGCGCTTGACAAGAACGAAATTGTGTAATAAAAGTGCCTCTTGACAGTATAAAATGGACGAGAAACTGGTTCTTGATATAAAATAAAATAATAACTGTGCGTGTAGACTGGTAGACTATACGATCGTGGAACACGGCGACGCAGCAGGTCTCAAAATCAGTTTCGAAAAGAGTTTTACGATGATTGTAAATTAATAAATTATTATAAGTAAGTTAAGTAACATAGTTTAATTTAATGGAACAAACATATTCAGCAACTGTTTAAAGTTTATTTTGTAGCGCCTCCGCGTGTTTCAGCACCTGACCTCCATCCTGAGTATCGAGTGATGGTCACCTTTAGTACTTAAACATGCTGAAGTATCAATCATTGCAAAACTCTCATACATTTTTGTCACGAGCTCTCTGTCTATCAAAAACACCTTCCGTCTGACCGTGCTAAAACGATAATATCTCCGGAACACACCATTTCGTGCACACTTCGATATTAATATTCCTAATATAACTTTGTTCAGAAAATTTTTAATATCCGCAAGTAACTTTAAAATCTAATATAGGTGGTACATGTCCGCCTACACCAACCTGCATACAAATATCCTACTCCATTAATTTCCAGACCACGTTTTAGTCTAAGAACCCACTGCTTAAATCTGCAGTTATTTGCTTTTTTTTATAAAACTTATTTTTTTATGATAGATCTAAGATAGTAGCATAGGTGCAACAGGGATGCCTGGCAGAATTTAGCCGCTATTAATTTTAATATTATTTTTACACATTGCAGTCATGTGTTTTTTAGAATGATGTTAGGAATCGAAATAACAATGGTTGCCAGTTCTCAGTTAACCGCACCCATGGGCTGCCCCGCGTAAACATGTAATATCTTAATGTAAATTATTTGCACTTCCGTGTTTACCTAATGAATTATAAATCGAGTTAAAGTTTATTCTTTTATTTACATTAAAAATCTGCCAAGTGCGAGTCGCACTCGCACACGAAGGGGGTTACATACCGAAAACGAGCAACAAAAGTTAATTTTGATAATAAATTATAAGTAAAATGGGTCATTACCTTCTTTATTATTTTTTGTTTCCGATGTTTGCAAGTTAAAACATATGATTAACCGTGACGAACACAATATTAAATTTTGTGCGTTGGCTACATTTTTTTTTACTGTAACTAACTGTTAAATTGCAGACTTGGGTTTAATCGCAATGCGGTCCGAGCCTACGAGTGTATATGATCGATCTGTTAAGGTACATATTGGCCCGCACCTGTATACGATGCCCATTTTATGCAAGTGCTCGAGGCCGCAAGCAACTTGAGCTGCATAAAACCTCGCACGCTCCAAACCGAGCCCCGTGTCGGCGCCACACATATTATATATATGGAACTTCAAATCGCCACCTGTATAACAAAATTATCATATTTATTCTCATCATACCCAATTACAATTTTCCTTTTTTTCATAAAGTTCCAAAATTAGTATAAAAAAATTCTAGTAAAACTTCGCCGCTAAGGACCTATTGAAAGCACGACGTGTTAAGAAAAAGTTTCAAAAGACGTCGTAAGAAATCACGGGTAATAAAAAATTGAAATGCTTTTATTTCGTATAAGTCCAAAGCGTCGCCGCACAATTTCCTCATTTATAAATTAGGTGAGATGGTTCGCAAACACATCAGGTATTCATATCGGCGTAGAGTACAAAATCGAATGGAGATCGACATGCACAAGTCAGAAAGCAAGAGTATGTTGTTCTTAAGAAACTTAGCCGAAGTCTGAAAATATTATTCTGACTTACCGCGATATGACTAAAAACCTAACAGTCACTGACCCAAATGGAATTACTGTAGCGTACATCAATTACGTAGTCAATTAATATTTATTAATAAATATAATATACAATGAGAGCCATCACGTGAGAGTCGCTCTTTATCGCACAGGATAATAATATGCTTTGCATTATAAATAGTATTTATAACATAAATATTAAGCCGGTAACAATGTACGTATGACGTCAAAGGGTAAGGTGATTATATATTCCACCGTATGTGCATGTTAATAAGATATTATTGTTTAATCATGTAAAGGAAACAATTTACATAACTTCATTTGAATAAAATTTAATAATACTAGCATTTATGTATTCTTCATCAGCTTATTATATCAATAAAAATATTTACAACCTCCATAGACTAGCAACTTTAATCTACGTTAAAAAAGATTTTAAAGGAAGAAAATATTATTTAAATTGCCCGGAGTGACGGAACATTACTTTTGCGAATAATTTTTCTATGGAATTTTACAACACTACATCTGTCGGGCGGGTCAGCTAAGAATAGATAAATATAGTAAAACAACTAGTATAGTAAAACACAACAACTTCAACGAAGTCACACAAAAATAAAATTATGCTCCAGCATTATAGAGGGTGATATTGATAGCAGAATGTTGGTCCTTCGAGCCGGACATCACTGACCGTTCATAATGGTGAGCACTAGGCAGAGCGCGTCCTTCGTCTCATAAGCGTACGCCAGGTTGACGACGAACCGCGAGTTGATCCGCTGTAATATTTGCTTCTCTATCAACACCATCGCCTCTCCCTTTCGCTTTTTTATCCTCTTCTTTTCGAGCTTCTTGCAAGCATACATTTTTCCGGTTGCTCTAACCTGCCACAAAGAAAATTAATGTATAATAAAAAATATGCTGCTATCTATATAATATAATGTGTTAAATGAATGATTCTGTAATAGATATACTATACAAATAGAATTCCAAATTAATATTTATGTTTAAATGTATATATGTAGTTAATCTAACGTTATTTTCCATGGGAATGAAGTTTCTTGTCTACAACCTTAATAATAAAAACTACATCAATTTGTCACTTCTTAATTTACTTAATCACAAAAAAGTACTATATTGAACAATAATTTATTGGATATTTTAAGTATGTGGTGTTCTTCAATAAAATTTTCCTGGAAAGTTATTTTATGGATTGATAAAAATAAACTTGGTGTTTTGCGTTTTTGAGACATTCTGTGTATAAAGTGGAATATCAAAAAGTCCCCTCACTATATTGCTAACTATAATAAGGTAGCGGCACATAACATGTCCACTGTTTTAAAAAGTGGATTTTTTAGCACTGATATGTCCAAAAACAATTGTTATGAAATTAGATGGAAAAGGCAGTGAAGTATGTGAAGTGTAACAGAATGTGTGAAAAGTGCGAACATGCCTGACACGCGCAAACTTCGCCGAAGCCGCCCTTCCCCAGTACCCGGTACATCCGGAAAGTGTGCTGAGTGACCGGCTGAGCCTCCAACCACTTCCACTGCAGGTATCGGTGGAAATACATCGACCGCTCGAACTCCGCAAACGGAGTGCCGGCGAGGAAGTTTTTTACGCATTTGATGCATTCTGTGAATATGTCTTTTGAGCCACCTGTCACGAAAATTTTGAACATTAATAATAGAAACTCTAAAAATCCTGGTCGATGAAACTTAATAGCAAATGAGAGACAGAGAACAAAGTGAGTCACTTTTCAAACAAAATTTTAAGACCATATGATAAAAAATAATAACCTCTTCTAGACAGTACAAGACGCGCAATATGTAATTATTGTAAAGATACTTTTTATCACAATCTCTGAGGGTCCGATTCCAGGTCCTGGGACTGAGTATTTCAGATTTCCATAGTACAAGTGCTCTTGGTACTTAATTTAGGATTAGAGCAATGTATTTGGCTTTGTCTAATATTATATTTAGGAAGGAATATATCAAACGTAAAGTTTTGTGATACTTATTTATTGACTCATTATTAAAAATCTTTTTTTATTAAGAATATTTTTCAGTATACCATTATGAATGAAAAATTGATTAAATTGAGATAACGAAAAGTAAAACTTATTAAAAAATCAAATTCTACGAAAGTTAGCCTTCAGGCGAATACGAATAAACAGCGAGTTCACAAAGCGTATGAACGGAAATTATTCGAGCGTATAACGAGTAAGCAACCCTTTCAATATTTATCATGTCAGAGAATTATTCACGCGGTGTTAGTTGCGTTTGACGTAAACCTTCATAGCCTACTCACAGTCCGCTACCGAGGGGACGGGATGCGGTGTAACAACCTTATGATTTAATTTGAAACCGAGTAGAAGAAAAACTCAATATAGTTGGACAAACAATATGTCTATCAATATTCTCTTACCCCGCGAAACCACCTCTGAATTAACAAATTGGAGTATAAACTCACGTATGGTGCGCCTCTGTGTTTGACACTCTCAATTGGCTTTATTCATTAAATATAACAAGGACTTAATCAACTAAGTAACTAAAGCTTGTTTTATTTAATGAACACGTATGCCTTTAATACTGACGTCACACCTTAGTACGGAGGTAGTAGATTAAAATTTATCGCAAGCATTCATGAACATTTAGTAAGAAGTATTTTCTTTAGTTTTAAAGAATAATTAAGAAGAAATCTTTGGGTTTATATGTATCACGTATCACAATTTCAGTCACAGTTGTTTTTTGTATTTATTAGCTTCAAATTCTTACCCCTTTGTGGTTACCATTGCTTTGAGCGTCAAGTTAGCAGGTATACAAATAATCAGAAATATCTCGAATTTCAATTAAGTGAGCGAAATTAAAATTCGCGATATAGACTTCACTAATTAGTCACAATTGTATTTATAGAGTGCCTGCTACTTCAACGTCTAGTCATCAGGCATACTAAGATTTTAAAATATCTGTCAATTTACAGTGTCACTAATTATATGTCGCTATTTACTCAGAATTTATTGACATACATAAGACCCACAAACTCGTTGGTGTGCCTGCTACCTTGACGTTCACGCAAAATGAGGTAAACTAAGATTTTTTTTTATAATTCAATTTGACCTTTTTCGTCATCTTCTATAGAAAAAATGGACACACCGAAATATTTAAATTTGTCAAGGTTAAAGATATTGTTGACGTTTTAGGAACTTTAGATTACAAAATCTAGATGACATTTACATCGATATGACATTAAAAAAACAGACAACGGAAGCTAGTTATTACTTTACAAAGAAAAGCTTTTATAATCTGAAAAATAAAATATATATATTGTGGAAGCTTTACTTTATATATGTTATGCTCAAAGACCGAAACTTCTCATAAATTCTCAGTATAACAGCCACAGCGCGACATTCGTGTAGAAACACATTGCAATCAACGGCATGATCAAATCGCTTCATTTTGTCATCGATGATATGCAGTTCATCGTACTTGTTTAATAGAGGTGAATGTTTCAAATGCACTGCCCGAATAGATCTCGTTATCTAATTTCTATACGTGATTGCTAGGAAGAGATCGCTTTTAAGCGATGGCCGCCATTTTCTCTACTTGCTTGCATGTGTTAATTAAAGTTTCTTATTATGATAACATTTTTTCTTCAGCATTAGCGTGCCCTTTTCGTAATTATTTATTTGAAGTAAGCTCGATACAACTTTGTTTTTCTATAGAGAAAACTATATGAATTCACGTTTTGGCTGAGTCAGACCAGAACCCTCTGAATTAAGATGTAGTTTCTTATTTTAAATAACAGTTTTTTATGTCATTTCTTTGTATAAACAAAACCAGTTTTTTAATGCTGTTATAAACAATGTACCGTAATTCTATCTACGTCTCGACTCGTCCGTTCGACTTTGAACAATGAGGTGTCATTATTCAATCTCATTTTTTTTTCCTATGGTGTATCTGATCAAGTATTGTTGTATTCTTGTACGCACATGACAGTGAAAGAAGTAAAATCAATCATTTGCAGAACATCTTAAAATAAAACATTATGAAATTACGGGTGCTAATATTGAACATGATATCATTTTAAGTATCTTATCTTTAGCGGAAGGGATATGCATTACTGCTTACCCCGCCCCAGCGAAGTTATATGGGACTCCTTTCTGTAGGCCCGCTCCCAGAAGGGGAGCTAGTCAATATGCAGAGGCATATCTCTCTATTGTATGCAATGCACGGGAACCGGTTCATTCAGATTATATGCGATTAAAATCCTTTGAACAGTTTACCAAAATTCAGTTTTTTTCATTAACTGATTTAAATTACACGGGTCAACACGAATTTTGAGTCTGAGTTCTGTACCTCTGATTTTGATTACTTATGCCTAACTAATTAAAGAAAAAATACTTTTATCTAATAAAGTTTGCTTTTGTAGTTACTAAAACGAAATTTTAATTTTTATGAAAAAGCTCTATTTTTTCATTTCATTTATATGTAAAAGGAAAACAATTTTGAATTCACATATTTTTATTGACTTTAAATATACAAGACGGCATAAATAAACCCACAAATACAAAAAAGACTTTAAAAATGAACAGATTTGGTATTTCTTCTGTGTAAGTTGGAACTTTCTCGTATGAGCCCCCAAATGTAGTCACCCATCATGTTTTCATTATATTGTCCTTGATAACGTTTTTCAAAGTTCATTACATCCTGGTGGAAACGTTCCCCTTGCTCTTCTGAATATGCACCTAAGTTGTCTTTAAATTTATCCAAATGAGCATGGAGCATGTGGACTTTCAAAGACATTCTGCAACCCATAACTTTGAAGGTGTGAAGCATATCAGTAATAAGCTTCGTGTAATTCTCTGCCTTTCTGTTGCCAAGAAAGCCATGAATCACTGCTTTAAGGCTGAGCCACGCTTGTTTTCCGTAGGTACTGAAGAGCTGTAGGAATTGTTCACTGGCCATAATTTTTTTTATTTGTGGACCGATGAAATTACCAGCATTAATTTTAGCCTCTGACAATTTCGGGAAAAATGATTTTAAATATTGAAAGGCCTCAGAGTCTTGACGCAGAGTTGATGTTGATGACGTTGATGGTATGTTTGGGTATTCAATCTTTTTGGCATTTGTACCTGCGCGACGCTTACTTGGATTTACAACACAAAAATAGCAATCATGGATATGGTCAGTTGGTTCCCTCCATATTCTTGGTACTGCAAAATTCATCCTTTCTTTTTCTCCTCGGTACCAGGCTGGAAAAAAATTAACATTATTCAATAACGAATGACACATTTAATGTATGTGTCAGAATAGATATAGTTATATATATAAATTTTAATGAAAAGTATGATGTATTTTCTTACCCTCTAAAGTGTTTTTGCAGTTACTACATGAGAAATGAGGTGCCCATACTTTATCTTGACTTCGTACGGGTAAATTAAAATAAACTTCATAGGCTTCACAAAGTCTTGTATTTGACGACAAACAAATTTTTTGGCTCTCACTTTAATGAATTCGCCGCAAATATAACAAAAAGGGTCCACGGGATTTTTGCACTTTTTGGAAGACATTTTAGGCCTCACGACACATAAAATACGTTATTCCTTTGCAAAGCGCACGCGCACACTGCCGTTGACAGTTTGTCACTCCTGCTTCACACCTACAGCCCCCTCTACCCCTCTCCTGTATCTTATATGCAACGGCTCCTAAAAAAACTGCTAAAACGCTATAATATTCATTTTACATTGTGTAAAGGTACAAAAGCAAACTTTATTTATTATAAATGGAGTTTCTGCTTTCTTTTCGATGTATAGAATCAGAAAATATTCACTAAATAACGGACTCAAAGAAAAATATTTTTTTTGTTGACTTGTGTTATCAATCCGGAAAATAACCTCGTCAACTTTGACAAGGTTATATGCGCGAAACCTAGCGCATTTCCGTTTAAGCTTCATAAGTTTTTAAGTGAATGCGAGCGGTACACGTAACACTTAACCAATTTATTAGCAAGAAATCAAATATAGCACCCTATAAACAGCGTTGTCCGCTCATTTAATCCGAAATACGCCAACTTCCACTCTAGAACGGAACTTAACAAGAAAACCGGTTTATTCTTTACCAGTTTAAATTCCCTCTGACAAGCCAGGGCCGTCGTTACCCCTTTGTCAGCTGCAATTGTTACCTGCTGCAATAGACACTGCAGCAGATACCTTGCATACCTTCTAGTAGCGCACTCGTGTCGTCTATGACGCTAGCGCTGACCACGTCAGTGACAGCCTGCGCGTCATCTGTCTTCAGGTACTGGCCAAACACCTCCGAGGCGAGCGCCGTTCTCGTCTCGTCCACTTCCACCTCATACCTCTCCGCCTACGACAACGAAAGTTTCACATAATGAGAAAAAATACTTTAAGAAAGCAAAAATTTTAATAGCTCATCTAAATATTTATAAAGAGAGATTTATGACTGGACATGTAGATCATGATGACTCTTTGCGGTGTACGAGATGAATTTTACTGCTTTGTAGCTTATAATGCGCAGTCTCCTCTGTAAAGCATAACATATTGTTCCTATAGCTTTTCTTGGGTAATTGTGGTGATAAGAAAACATATACAGAATAGTTTCGATAGTGAAAAATATGTCACGAAATAACAAATTAATCAATTTATTAAAGTTTACATTGAAATACACATAGATGTTCCGATTTTTTTTTTAATTTGATCCTGTAGTTTCGGACCCTCTATTTTACGCTAAGAAACAAACAATCGCATCTTTCTTCTTTATAATATTAGTATAAAATATTGTTAGCTTTTAGTTTGGCCTGGTCTAAGGCGGACCAAGCTAGGCAATCGTCCATTTATCGCTCCTCAATTTTTATTTTATAAACGACTACCTGTCTTTCCTCTATTATTCACGCAGAAATTATAGCCCATGTCACACACGTATGATGTAGCTTTCCGTAGGTGATAGAATTCTTAAAATCGGTCCAGTAGTTTCTAAGTTTACCATTACGCCCATGAGCACTTATACAGATACTACTGATTAGTATTAAGGCGGCGAAAATATTTGCCTGGAGCGGTTAAATACGACGGTGGATTGAAAAGGTAGCGGCCTCAGCAAGAAAACAATATAAAATATAATCAAAGTAATTTTATTTTTCACTTCTTCCATCTGGTTTCCAAAGCCTGTATGCCGGTCATATAAAAAGTTTCTTCAAGGCCTTCAAAAAAGTCACCCAACGCAACTTCGAACTCCTCATTTGAAGGTGCCAAATCAGGGGAATAGGCAGGATGGGACAGTAATTCAAAGCCACAATCACGAATTTGAGACATAGATTCAACAGACGTGTGAACGCGTGCATTATCCTGATGGAACAACACTTTCTTGCTGAGTAATCGTGGCCTTTTCTCTTTGATTATTACGCGCAAGCGACGTAAGAGGGTGCAGTAATAAGCCGAGTTTATAGTTTCACCTTTTGCAAGGTCCACCATGATGACACCCTTAGCATCCCAAAAACTGACGCCATCACCTTGCCAGCTGACAAAATTGTTTTGGCTTTTTTGGAGTTGCTTCATCACGTTTTTTCCACTGCTTGGATTGCTGTTTTAACTCTGGGGTGTAGTAGTGTGTAGTACCCAAGTTTCATCTATTGTTATAAATCTGGATAAAAAATCTTGTGGATCAGCCTCAAACATTTCCAAATAGTCGCGAGAAATCGTGAAGCGTATTCGTTTTTGTTCGACTGAAAGCAATCTGGGTACCCACCGCGCAGAAACCTTAGAAAATCCAAGTTCATTGACTATGATGTTTTGTGTTCGTTCATACGAGATGCCAATAGTGTCTACATCTGATGATCAATCTTCGATCTGTCAATGTCAGATCACAGATTTTCCCGATTTTTTCTTCAGTCGTAGACGTCATAAGCCGGCCAGAGCGAGGGTCATCTTCAATACTCTGTCGTCCGCATTTAAATTCAGCAACCCACTTTTTCACAGTCGTATAGATTCCCCCAATTTTGTTGACATATCTTCGTGAATCTTTTTAGGAGTTATGTTTTTTTTAAACAGGTATTTGATGACCACACGTTGCTCAATTTTCTCCATTCTTTAAAATGCTGTACAAAGGCTCACAAAATTCAGTCAAATTTAAATACAGTTAATGCTATTGCGATAGAATTTTACAATTAGACAACCAGACAATAAACTTATCGAATGAGGTCAGTTACATTAAAATAGTTTAAGTATTTATGTGTTAGGCCACGAACTTTTCAGTCCACCCTCGTAGCTAGATCGGGCCTGAGTACATTCCTATGTATGTAATCAGTGAACGAGATTATATACAACAAATGGTCGTACGTAATCATATATGGCAAGTAATTGAAGCCATAAATATTATAAATCCCGAAAATACAAAATTATATAACATTACATAACTGTAAATAATGCGTAGGAAATGAGTTTATCCAACGGGAGAGTTCCCAATATATTCTCATTACGAATCCCCGCTTGAGGAAAATAAAAAAATGGGGTCAGTGAAAAAATCATGCACGATTAGGCTTCTACGTTGAGCATTATCTGCAAACTTCATTCAGGCATAATTTGCTATAAGCTGGTCGGTGTTATGTGAACCAAAAAATCATCTGCTGATTCATTATCTATACATGAGTATTAATTGGCTTTCGGACGACTCACCTTAATATGTTTTTTACGAAACTTTAATATCTTTAAAATGTAGTTCGAATTATTTGTACCTGTAGCTGACAAACGTGTAAATTATTTGTTTATGTATCTTAAGCGAATAGCCGTTATGCATTGTTTTAATATCAGTACACGTCCAGCGTGATAAACTCGAGAACGTTTTGTCTACACTCAAATGTCATTATTCTCGGATAAGGACAAACGAGATCCCACTCTCGACCCCTGAAAAGTTAAAGCGTCTCTCGAGTTTGTCACGCTACGCGAGCAGGAACAACAGCGCCACCACAGCAACATAATTTTTAATTAAACGGTTATTCCATCCCTTCGCCGTAATAGGCATATCATAGCATCATGATTTACAACTAAAACAACAGGATAACAGACATATTAAGCACATAAATTGTTAAGAAATCAATGACTTGGAACATGCTGCCTGTAAACACCATTATTCGAATCAGAAATAAAAGCGACTTATTACAGAAATATTAAGATACACCAACTAAGATTTTATTAATATTACCCGTTATCATATGAGCTTCAATTCGACTTTTTCCCAAATAATGATCTGAATTATAGGGAATTATCAGAACAATCATTACTGATATCTATCTACGTGATCAGGATTATATTCTGGGTCTCTTATCAACAGTGCTACCAACAGTACTGTTTCAACAGCAGATTTTTAGTTTTCTTTCACATTGATGCGCTTGTTTTCTGTTTCATTCCTGACTTTACTGTTTTCCATAGCGTTCAACGCCACCTAATTACACTGTTCAAATATAATCTTAAATAACCGAATGCTACATATCTGAAGTCACATAAAGGCACCTAAAGAAATTTAACATAACCATGGATGATTTTAAAGTCATCCATAGTTGTTAAATAAGAAAATAAAGAAAAGGAGGCAATTCAGGAAGGAAGTGGACATAAATATTTCGTTTCATTTTTCTTTTATTTTGTGACCAATATTATAATTTAACAATCTATGAAGTCCTGATAACTAATAAAAGTATGTGATTGTTTTAATTATGAGAAAAGTATGAAATATGCCTTTTTCACTAAACCTACTATTTTCTCCTGTTTTTTTTTTTATCGGTGATCTGTCGTTTTCTTATTTCTTTGGGCTGGCAACACTGCTTATCAGAATCCGTGACTCAACAGCTAAGGAACATCACTCTTACTTACAAATGAATCTATAAACAGTGTTTAGCTTTTTTTACTAGAAGTAAAAACAATTGATAAATAACTAAACAACTATGTAATTTTTATTAGAAACAGCATAAGCACAAACAATTTAAAACGTGCATTGACAGAGCGGTAAATATTCAGGAAGCGAAAATAATGTGACAAGACCTTAGCACGCGAAGATCTGCCTATTTATTCTAAAAACCTACCACGTGCGAATCGGACTTACGCATTTAAGGGTTCTGTACCATTATCCATTAAAAAAAAATCACGTTGGTTGTTTTCTACAGAGTTGTTCGAAATTTTCGAGTTAAATACAATTGAACGACCATTACTCTTAAAATTCTAAAGCCAACTTAAGTGTGACAGTTTCCCTTTTAACTTCGTTATGTATAGGTACTATTGACGTCACTTTCGAATTTTTACCCGCGACCACAGAACATAGAGAGAGATCGTTTAGTTGGTAGCTCTAGAAAGCTTAATTGTCACAAATGGTGTACTAAATCGAATAATGGCTTTCCCATTGCCCCAATGATTTTGAAAGACCTATCTAATTGTTGGGGATGGAAACAACAGTTTGGAGATTTGAAGGCGTTTATTCTTTCTTCTTATTTGCAGTACAAAGTACGAAAACGTTCGTAGGCATGCTTTCATACAAATCGGGTTTACTTAAGTGGGATTTGTTCGTTCGCACTTAGCTACTATCCTAACGCGTTAATTGACCTAATAGATTCATGTTATGTCGGTGCCCCTTCCATTATGCGGCGGGGAGGTCGCGGGGGGGTGCTCCCGTCGCTGCTGCCCGTGGTGTGCCCCCTCCACTCGTTGCGGGGGTGAGGTTGCGGGGAAGGGTCTTCATGTCCGCCGTCCGTAACAGTTCTCCCCCCGGCGAAGAGACGCTCGAAGAGATGCTCGGAGCCCCTTTCGCCGGATCGGACGGCTCGCCAGGCTCAGGATCGCAGCGCGTCCCTCCCCGCTGGTCCGGGGGAGGTGCGGATAATGTGTCCAGTGTCTCGGTGGTCAGCACGATGAGCTTCCTCGTTGGTCGCCGAAACAGCCCACCTCTGGTGCGTACGTCGGCGCTTCGGATCTCGCCGTCGGGCCCGGGGAAGATGCGTTCGATTACTCCCCGGGGCCAGATGTTGCGCGGTGAGTTCGGGTCGGCGATGATGACGAGATCGCCTACTCGAAGTGCGGCTTCTTTTCTTGTTTCGCCCCTCGGTACCAGCGTCGGAAGATATTCCTTCATCCAGCGCTGCCAGAAACTGTCGGCGAGCGCTTGGGTGGCCCGCCATTGGCGCCTGTCGCAGGGTCGACAGGGGCCGGTGAGTGGTAGACCTGATGATGTTCCTAGGAGGAAGTGATTCGGTGTGAGGGCTTCGGCGTCGGCCGGGCTGACCGATACGTGGGTCAACGGTCGTGAGTTCACCGCGTGTTCGGCTTCGGTCATCAGCGTATGGAGCACCTCTTCTTTCGGTGCCCTCTCGTGCAGCGTTGTGGCTAGAGCTGTCTTGACGGACCGCACTAGTCGCTCCCATGCTCCCCCCTGGTTGGGTGCGCCAGGGGGGATGAACTTCCATTCGACGCGCCGTTGCAGCAGGTAATCTTGTAGTCTGGGGGCCCATTCTCGTATGGCCGCTTGTAGTTCCTTGTCGGCGCCTTTGAAGTTCGTTGCGTTATCGCTCATTATAGTTTTCGGCCATCCACGCCGCGCTGCCATTCTTCTTATCGCCATTATCGCCGAGTCTGTGCTGAGGCTTGCCACAACTTCTAGATGTATCGCTCGGGTGGTTAGGCAAGTAAACAATGCGCCCCAGCGCTTCTCGTGGCGTCGTCCTACGGTGACGGTCATTGGCCCGTAGTAATCGAGGCCACAGCACGTGAAGGGCCTGAGGTGCGGGCTGAGTCGTTCGCGCGGTAAGTCCCCTGTAGATGGCGTTGTTGGCTTCGATCTTCTAACTCTGCACATCACGCATGCGCGGGTGGCGGTGCGAACCGACGGACGTAGGCGCAATATCCAGTAGCGTTGTCGTAATTCGTTGATGACACGCTCTCTGTTTGCGTGACCCGCCGCTTCGTGTTCTCTCACGATGATCTTCCGTGTGAACGGGTGCTTTCCGTCCAATATGATCGGCTTCTTCATTTCTTCTGGTACTGTCGCGGCGTTTATTCTTCCTCGTGCGCGCAGTACTCCGTTCATCAGCTCGGGGTCTAACTTGTATAGGCGGCTTGACTGTGGTATCTTCTTTCCTTGTTGAAGCAGTCGTATTTCGTCGCCGAAGGACTCTCGTTGCGCCCGTCGTAGCCACATATCTTCAGCTCGTGTCATGTGGCGTAGTTCCAACTGGCTGCCCTTTCGATGCCATTTTTCGATAGCCAATAGTACTAAGGCCGTGGCGCGGATGAGGCATTCGTATTTGCCGATTCGTTCTATATTCGGCATCGCTTCATTTTCGTTCGTAGAAGAGACGGTCGTGTGGGCCACTATTTCTTCGGAGATGGGTCCCTCTTCGTTGCTTCGTGTAGGCCATTCCTCCCTGTCGCGCAGCAGGAACTCCGGTCCGGATAGCCATCTCGCGGGGACGACGTCGGCGTATTTTGTTCGAGTTGCGTCGTCGGCCACGTTTAATTCGGTGGATATCCATCGCCATTGATTCGGCTCCGTTCGTTCGGCGATTTCACCCAGTCGGTGTGACACGAAGGCGGTGTAGCGGCGTGCGTCGTTGTTGATCCACGCGAGTACAGTTGTTGAATCCGTCCAAAACACCGTTTCGTCGATTGCCCATCGGTGTTCGGTTTTTATCGTGTCCGCCAATCTTGTCCCGATAACCGCTGCTTGTAGTTCTAATCGCGGAATACTCTGCGCTTTGAGAGGCGCTACCTTTGCTCTTCCGCTCACTAATGCTACGTGAGCCTCTCCGTGTTCGTCCTCGATCCTCCAGTAAGCGACCGTGGCGTAGGCGCTCTCGCTGGCGTCGCAGAACACGTGTAGCTCCCGTCGTCGACATTTCGTTGCCGTTGTATAGCAGCGTGTGATTGCTATCTCTCCCATGCGATGTAAGCCCCGTAGCCATGTGTGGAATTTATCGGCGTCTTCTTGTGGTAGCGGCTCATCCCACCCAATTTTCCTTCGCCATAGATCTTGGAGGAATATTTTCGCGGCGATTGTATATGGGCTCACTAGTCCGAGTGGATCGTACACGGACATGACAGCCGACAGAGCCTCTCTTTTCGTCGGCGATCTTCTTTCTTCCTTCACCTCCACGGGTACCCGTGCCATGGTGGTGTTAAATGTCAAGTTGTCTTCGGCGGCGTTCCATAGGAGTCCCAGTGTCTTCTCGAAGTGATTGACGTTCGCGCCGAGTCGGGTCGGTGACTGGGCGTGTAGTTCGGTGGGTATGGTTGCTAAGACGGCTGCGCTGTTTGAGTTCCAACTTCGCAGCACGAATCCCGCTTGCCGATGGACGTGCGCCACGCCGTTTACAATTCTGGTGGCCTCTTCTTCGGTGTCGTAGCTGTCCACGTAATCGTCCATGTAGTGACTACGTGTTATTGGTTGTAGTGCTTCCGGATGCGAGTCGGCGTAGGCTTCGGCGTTAGCGTTTCTTACGCTATGTGCGATGAAAGGCGAGCTTGCCGCGCCGAAAATCAATGACGTCATCTTGTATTTCTGGGGCGGTTTTGTTCGTTCCGTTCCTCGCCACAGAAACATTTGAGCGGGCTGATCCTCTTTTCTGATTTTAATCTGCAAGAACATCTCTTGAATGTCGGCGGTTACGGCGATCGGTTTTTCTCGGAATCGGAAGAGTATTCCTTGCAGCGACGTTAATAGGTCTGGACCCTCTAGTAGTTCTTGATTAAGGCTGGCATCGTTCGTAACGGCGGCTGCGTCGAAGACGAGGCGTAGCTTGCCAGGCTTGTTGGGATTCTTCACCGCAAAATGCGGTAGGTACCAGCTCTTCGGGCTCGCTTGTTCGGTGCCGTCGCATTGCTCCGCGTATCCTTTTTCGAAGAGGTTTTCGACTTGCGCTCTGTAAGCCGCGGCGAAGGACGGGTCGCGATCCATTTTTCTCTCTATGCCTTTCAGTCGTTTCAGAGCGTTGTCATAGCTGGGCGGCATCGTCACGTCGTCCGTACGCCATGGTAACCCCACCTCGTATCTTTTATTCGTGCGGCGCATTGTCTTCGTTACTATAGCCGCGGCGCGTTCGTCGTCGGGCTTTGTTCGATTTTTCGTCGATACTCCAAGCGCGTCGATGTCATAGTGACTTCTTATAATTTCGTCGAGGCGTTCTTCGTCGACGTCGTTAGTGCACGGGCGAAGCGGCGCATCTTCTGTGATTCTCAGATGTGACACTATCTTGTGATTTTCCTTGGTCGTGGCTCGAGGCAGGTTTCCCAGTATCACCCAACCTAGGCTTGTTCTTGACGCGACGGGCTGCGATCTTCGTCCGGCGCGTAGCTCCCGGGAAATCACGAGGTGCCAGTGGTCCGCGCCGATGAGGATTCGTGGTCGTGCTCGATCGTAGCACACCTCTTCGGCGCTCAGCTTACGTAGATGCGGGTGCTTCAGGACGGCCTCTGGAATCGATTGTCCTCTTATACCGATTCGGTCGATCGTTCTGGCTTCTAAGTCGAAGAAGTTCGTGTTAGTGCCCCGTATTTGAAGTTTCACTCGTTTGCTTTCTTCATCCCTTATGACGTTCTGTATGCTGTGCAGGTGGATGGTCTGCGTGGGGCCGTCGGCGCGAAGTTCCTCCGCTAATCTTCTGTCTATTAGCGAAACCGTCGAGCCTTCGTCCAGTAACGCGTAGGTTCGTACTTCGCCGGCCGGTCCCTTGATGACGACCGGGCACACCTTCAGTAGGACTTCTTTCTTTTTCTCGGAGCCGACTGTGGTGGCGACGGTCTCGACGTCAGTCTTCTTTTCGTGACACTCCTCGGTGGTGTCGGCGGACGTCGATGCGGGTGCAGGTGCGGCCTCCGCGTGCAGCAGTCTATGATGGGGTCGGCGACACTCGTTCTGGCCGCACAGCTTTGCTCTGCACGATGTTCGTCGGTGGCGCGCGGCTATGCACTTGAAGCATATTTTCTCCTTTTTGACAAGCGCCCATCGGTCGTCCGTGTTCATCTTGATGAACTGCGGGCACTTGGGTAGCTCATGATCGCCCCGGCAACAGCAGCAGTAGCGACGCTCGGTTGCTTGTGTGATGTTGTGCGTTGCCGCTCGTCGCGTTGCTCCCGTGTTGAAAGGTTTCTTATCTTCTTTTTTCGTAATCGTGCTGGGCGTTGACATGTGTGCATGTCGGAATGCTCTATTTGCTTCGCGCGTGAGAAACTTCGATAACGTTACGATCTCTGGTTCTTGATCCGATCCGTGGTCCTCTGCGTAGTCCCACCATTTTGAAGTGACGCATGGGTTGAGCTTCGCTACTATTTCTTGCACCAGCATTGGGTTTGAGAGGTATCCTTTCTTGTCAATTTGCTTCATAACGCAGACGATGTTTTGAACTTTAACCGCTAACGCGTTCCATTCGGCGGCGGTGGTTCCGAGCTTCGGTAATCTTCTTATCTGCTCGAGCACGTGGCAGATGATGCTTTCTGGTCGTCCATAACACTGCTCTAAAACTTGTACGATCTCAGCCGGGTCCGTAGTGGTTGCTAGCAGCGCCGATACTGTTTCTCTAGCTTCCCCCCTCAGGCAGTTTCGAAGTCGCGCCAGGTTTTCCATCGGCGTAAATTTGTACAGCTGCGTGGATTCGTTCAAAGCGGCCTTGAACGGTAGCCACTCCATCGGTGATCCGCTGAATAGGGGTAGTTCGGTTGCTTGTCTCGGCGGCGATCTGACGTGCATCATTTTCTCTAGCACGTCTGCCAGCTTTTCCATGCCCCGTTGCTGTCTTGACGGCGATCGTCGTCGTTGTGGCTGTGGTTCTGCAGCGTGCGCTTCGGGCTCCCCCCCTGCATTGATGTAGGGAGCGCGTCGTGATACGCGGTGTGGCGTTGTTCTCGTTGCTTCTCGTTCCAGTTGTGGCGCTGAATCTTGCTCCGTGTGTTGCGCGATGGAAGAGCTTTGGTTTAGCCATGTGTCGATGCGTTCCTCGACGTTCGTATCGTCGGCGATACTCTCGTTGTCCGACTCTTGTATAACCGCTTTTTCCCATGCCAGCTTCTTCTTCATAAGTTCCGTCTCCATACGGATCTTCATTTCCGACAGCCGTTTTTCGGCTTCGTATTCGGCTTTCAAAATTCGTGCCGCAGTGCTAGCCGAAGATCGAACCGATGCCGGACGCGTAGGAGTACGCTGCTTCTCTGTGATTGGTGCCGTGGCCCCTTGTTCAAAGTCCTTTTCTTCCCTGGTTCCGACGGGAATAGGACCCCTCTCGCGTTCAGCGGTCGTTGTTCCATCGACCACAGAGGGTGAAGCGGGTGGCAGCTCATATAATCCACGGCGTGCTTGCTCCAGTAACGCGTCGGTGGCGCGGTCGTCCTTAGTGGTGCTTCTTGTTCGCGGCATCTTGCTGTATCTTGAGACGTAGCTCTGTCCCGACGTACTCTGTACCTGACGTACTCTGTACCTGACGTGCTCTGTACCGACGTACTCTGTACCTGTGTACTCTACCTGACGTACTCTACCTGACGTACTCTGTACCTGACGTACTCTGTACCGACGTACTCTGTACCGACGTACTCTGTACCGACGTACTCTGTACCTGACGTACTCTGTACCGACGTACACTGTACCGATCTTGCAGTGCTTCGACGCTCGTAGAACACGCTTTCTTCTTTCCGGCTTCGGACGAGCAAACTGTAGCTCGGCGATCTTCCTATCCGGCTTCTGAAGAATCAGCGAGCTCCTTATCCGGCTCTTGAAGGACCAGCGAAAACTGTTGGGGATGGAAACAACAGTTTGGAGATTTGAAGGCGTTTATTCTTTCTTCTTATTTGCAGTACAAAGTACGAAAACGTTCGTAGGCATGCTTTCATACAAATCGGGTTTACTTAAGTGGGATTTGTTCGTTCGCACTTAGCTACTATCCTAACGCGTTAATTGACCTAATAGATTCATGTTATGTCGGTGCCCCTTCCACTATGCGGCGGGGAGGTCGCGGGGGGGTGCTCCCGTCGCTGCTGCCCGTGGTGTGCCCCCTCCACTCGTTGCGGGGGTGAGGTTGCGGGGAAGGGTCTTCATGTCCGCCGTCCGTAACACTAATGGTGCCCCACACTCACTCACACGAAAAAAAACTATCATCCCCACTTTACATGTAGGGGAGGTCGTCGTAATTAACGTGTATACCCATGCCAAATTTCAACTTTCTAGTACCAATAGTTTTTGAGCTAAACCGCGGACGGACGGACGAAATCCTAGAAATTAGTGAGACTGTTACGTTCGGTATAATCGTTTTCTTTAGAAATGTACTGAACTAATGCAACATACGGAATATACTAATGTACCGTATTTCATCAAATAAAATTTTTATATTATACCAATAACCTCATCACATCTACAAAGAGCTTTTTGTTCCGCAAGACGCCTTATTCCGTATTGCATACTGATTCATTAATACTGTGTTAAAAGCACTAATTGAGAATTAAATCACGGATGAGGGGCAACCGGGTAACGTCATCGATTTTCTGCGATTCTATACATAAGAAAGGCTTACGCCCCAATAATGAGAACATTAATGGTAGTATAATAACAATAAAGGTATACAATTTTCCGTTCGTGTATCTTTCGCCATGAGATTGTCCGATCAATCTTCCCGGATTAGACACATCCGTAAGGAATGATTAATGAAATACACAATTATTTCATTCGTGTCAGTAATGTAATTAATTTAACGAAATATTAACAACCATTTAGGTACATTAAGAACAGTTACATCACAAATATTATTATTATATCGCAGACGATGTTTACACGAAGGTTACGGAAAGTAGCTCGGTGGCGTAGGTGATAAGTATCGCGACACGCGATCGTTGTCGTTAAGCAACTTTCGCAAGGGTCGGTCAAGAGGTGGGTGGCAAAAAAAAATATTATCTCGAGCTACTGCGTGCTTCGGAAGGCACGTTAAGCCGCTGGTCCCGGCTGCATTTGCAGTCGTTAATACCCGCCAATCAGCATTGGGCCAGCGTGGAGGGTTCATGCTCCTTAACCATCCATAAGGAAGGCCTTCCTCACAAATCAATGATGACAGATATATTTATTATTGTTATGATGTAGTAAAAAGTACTGAATCATAAAGGGTTGTACTTGAAGCGCTGTTGACTTTCCATAATTACGCTAACATTAGCACAATTGGTCTTCTGCGAGTCATCAACCCCTATTTTTAAATAAAAACCTTATCGCTTTGAGCTTGAAGTTATAATGCAACACTTTAACCACCACCATAACTGATAAAGGGGCGAGAGCAAACATGTTATGGGAACGCGAGTAAGAGATGTAAGGTACACCCAATAGTGATAGAACAACGTATGTCAGACTGGTTACATTATATAAAACAGCACATTCAATATTGCTAGTGTTTGTTAACGTTCCCTAACGCATAACATCTACACCTACGAACTAAACTACAAACAGAAGAATAATAAGCTCAAAGCAAAACCAACCAAAGAGTGCAGTATCTATTGTGCAATATATAAAATTGAAAGTGTTATGTACTGACCAAAATTATTATACTGACCGCGTCTAGGAAGTTGTTGTACTTGTGGTACTCCGGTCTGTTTTTCTCGCAGAACTGCCGGAAGAGCAGCTTGCCTATCGGCTGCTGGTCCACCACGTAGTCGTAACCTACATCTGGAACAATGGAAAATTCCAAGTCAATACCAATCATATAGTTTCAATTGTCAACAAAGCACTAGAAAAAGTTCAAAATACGTCTAACTGGAGCGGAACACTGGTTGATTTGACCTCAAAAAAGGTTGTGGTCACAACCACCCAAAAACAGGAGTCCTCGAAATAGTGCATTCCTGCAAAGGCGATCTTTACCAAAATAGTGCATAACATTATTCTGTGACCAAGATTTGTACAGTGTATAGTGTACAAGTGTGTTTCAATGTGGGCAATCAACCTCAGTAGATCTTATACTCGCCATTTTGTTGATATTTCAAATGGAGTTATTTTTTTTCATTAGAAAACTTATAATGGTTAAATGGTTATATTAAATTAGTTATACAATTATCCAACAAGGTACTTTTAATTGTTGCCGTTAGTAAAATATTTAAAACTCGCTGCCTATACAGATTTCGTTCTATCACAGTTATTGGACTAATGCAATTTTTTTTTATTGACTTTCAACATGCAATACTTAGTGACAGATATTTTCATTTACATCATAGTTTGTACAGCAAGTGTGTATGCTGTATAGGATTGATTCATTTCAATTTTATATATGCAAATATCATAAAGAGAAAAGATTAGATTGTTTATTTGTTTGCATTAAATAGGATGAAACTATCGGACCAATTTTGAAGATTCTTTCACCTAGGGTAGCTAGAGTGTAAAGCAGCTGGAACACAACAAGCCTCTCGATCAAATTTCCCCCAACTTCAACGAATAGGTTGAGTCTCGAAAACTAGTTAGCATCCAAAGCAATAAACCAGATAGGGTAATAAGATAATTAAAAAAATATATATCATGAATAATTGTATTTAAATTTCAGACACAATTGATTGCTAAAGATTTATGGAAGTCAATGAATCTCCATCATTCAGTTGAAATAAGTCGTTTAAATCTTAGGCGAGATTGAGTAATTTCAATGTCGCCGCCGCCGCTCTGTCAATAACGTAAAAGATGGGATCTTAAAATAACATTAATGAAATTGTTGGAAAATAATACCTTAAAATAAATAATAATGAGAATAATAATTTGTTTACATATATTGTATTGAAAACGATAATATTCACCTTCTATACTAACCTTATGATACTATATCGAAACAATTAAGAATCAATGGACATGTATTGATATAATAATATTGCCGTGTATGATTTAAGTCATACATAATATAATTATCATCAGCTTCAGTATTACATTCACATTCTCACATCATATTGAGCTATCTATGGCAACAACACTGCCTCGCTTTAATTAAAAACGAAAGAACAATTCCATCTTCCAAAAAAAAACAAAATCACTTTTAATGGTGGCCTGTAAGTGGACAATCACTACAAAGAAACACAAGATTAACTTAAGAATCACAAACAAAAATGTCGTATAAACAAACAACATTGAAATTTTATTAGAAGTTATCACTGCACGTAAAGGATATTACTGTTAATCTATGATAATATAACAATAAACAGAGAATATATGATTTGTTTGTTTCTTTGCATTGAATGAGCTCTAAAATTACTGGAACAATTTCTTTCACCCACGGGAAGCTATATTTGCACATGGTTAACATAGGCTATAATTTACATGTTGCGACCCTATGCTAGGCCTGACTCGCCCTGCCTGCTCTTCAGTGCTGTGTAGGGACATGATCGGACTGGACACCGGAGGGCGCATAGATCCACGGGGGGGTGGTGCGATCCACGATAAGTGTTATGCCAGTGTGGGACCTACCAATTGGACGGGTAGGGATTGGAAATGCGCAACTGTGCATTTCCAGTCTCTAGTCGGGGGTAGTTCGGCCAGCATTGCACGATCTCGCCCTATCTGGGAGGTGCGTCTCAAATATCTTTCAGACACCCCGAACCCGCAGAGGGTCTGCCCTTTTCATGGCGGGCCAAAATGGGGGTCAACAAATAAACCGCCGGCCACGCGCTAGGGGAGAGCGGGTATGCGTAACGCATTTCTCAGTGTCAAAAAATTGGTTACGATTTGAGTGGGCGAAGTCACGACACAACAGCTGGTCAAATTATAAGTTCACTATGAACTCATTCTTCTTATAATGTCTAGCAACTGATAACATCTCTTTGGCATTAAAAGTATTTTCAATCAGCGTCCTTTAATTTTCTTGCGATTCCATAGATAAGCATCAAACAAGCTAAATTTATTACGCATGAAATTTGAAATCGTCAAATCTGCAAATCGTAATTGAAATCGAATGGGAACATAAAATTTATGGGTAGCCGTTTGCTTCCGCGGAGCACGACAAGACGTTAATATACGAACAATAAATAACACGACTCGTAAAGAGAATGTGAATGAATTTCATATGTGACGCGACACATTACTTCAGACGTCACAAAATGTAAAGGCACACCGAGTACAAAGATTCCGTTAATCGCGTACAATATAGGGTTTTAATTAATATACAGACATGATGTTAGGGTTACCAAGTGTAAAAATAAAAAGATGACTTAGTACTTATGATATTTATACTGAACACCAGACATTATCATTATCACCAGACTATTAATGTCCGTAATACTCGAGCTAAGGCCTTTCAAGGATGTAATCAAATCAAAATAAAGTAGGGAGAATGGGACATGACTACGCGAGCCCAGTGCGGATTGCTGAGCTTAAGTTGCCTTCCGAAACATGGAGGAGCAGGAGATAACAAATTTTTGGTCACCCATTCTATGACTGCTCTAGCCAAAATTGCTTAACAACCGTATTGCAAACCGGGCGTGCTAACCACTGCGCCGTCGAGCTCCTCATCCTTAGAGTCAGCTTTAGACAATCCATTTTGTAATCCATTTCTAAAAGTAGTTTACTTAGATGTTTATTGTCACGCTGTTGCCAATCATTCATTACATAGTAAACATTTTAAGTCGCTGTCTGTCGTCCCATTTGAGGCTTTCTAACACCTCTTAAACCACGCAACGTATATCGGTTTATAGGATTGGATAAGAAATTTTTCAGGCCGTCTCATTAGTTTGTAATTAAAGCTGCTACTTTTACTACATTAACTCGTGTAATTAACAAATGATGAAGAAATACATATGCTATAAAAATAAAATAATATATTTCAACTGTGTAAAAGGGTCTAGTTTCTTTGATTGTAACATTTCGTTTTAGGAATTTTTGGAAGCCCTGTATGCATAGCTATCTCACCACATATGATATTTCAGAGGTGTGTAATTAAAATGTTTTGAAGAGGGTCGAAGCCTGCGTATTAATATCATAATTATACTATATTTAACACTCATTATTTCACTTACAAATTATTTTAGCTCATCTAAAATATGAAAAGGTTTCTGTGAAAGGTAACTAATTGGATATATAAGCATTTTTATCAAATCGAGAAAGATAATTATCAATTTTCTGGTACATTATTATATGTATGACAAATCAATAGACGACCACCTTGGTTGAGTGGCTTGTGTACCGATTCTAAGGTATCATAATATCTAGTTCAATACTCGTCCAATAAAAGCAGAAAACGATTTATTTTTTATCTCAGGATCGTATTACCTATTTCAATTTTCCGATGAAGAAAAGTAAATAGCTTTTATTCCGTGTCCTCGAGTAATATGCTAACCAACGAGCATTTCATTTATTAGTTACTAGTGGCCGTCAGCGACTTCGTCCGCGTTTTCCATTATTTCTTCGCTCCTAATAGTTGCAGCGTGATGTTATATAGCCTAAAGCCTTCTTCGATAAATGGTCTATTCGACACAAAAAGAATTTTTCAATTCGAACCAGTAGTTCCTGAGATTAGCGCGTTCAAACAAACAAACTCTTCAGCTTTATAATATTAGTAAGTAAGTATAGATGATTGAATGACATCGCCTTTATATCTATACATGTCCGTAAAGAGATATTAATTACTATCACAGGTGCTGTTTCTAGGGTGGAAAAAACGGTCAATGACCTAAAGTATTATGTGAGTGTTAAAACGATTAATAATCAATCAATATCAAAGTACAGTATGACGTGTTCGAATATCTCAAAACATGTATGTTTGAGTACCTACTCAACGTTATATGACGTAAAAGAGCGCGTTTGTTTATAGTACGCGGATGAAAACACACAAACACACAGACGCTAGACTACAATCACAGACTAAAATAAATGCATCACTAATAATTTTAGCCCTTGATTTATTAGTACCGACTGACTGACCGCTGAAATAATTAATTTTTAAACTATATATTGTAAGTAGTAATAATTAATACTTTATTTTTAGCTGATACCTAACGAGTTTGTTTGCCTAAAGTCAAGAGTGTGTTATTGATATTTTGGAAAAACAAATCAATCGAGTATTTTTAGGATTATTTGGTTAACTGAGTTAACTCAGAGTCACCACTTTAAACAGAACTTTGGTCTCTTGTTAATTGATCGACATAAAGACAATCTTAATATCAAATACTGACTATAATTCTTAACCTCCTTATATTGGCAAACTAATCGAATAAAGAAATAGGCCACTTCAATTATACTTCGATTAAAAAGCCACCCGCTAAGCAACACGGGCATCGCATCAGTATCACGAACAAAAGCCTTAGTTAGCACCACATCGCCGCAGTGGCACTTCCATTAATCCTAGTGTAGCCCAATAAAACTGCAATCGAACTAAAAGCATTGCGAAATATCTCATGGGATGGCTTGTAGTTTGTAGTAACGGCCCTTGACATAGTTATCGAGAGTCGATTGATCTACACCGATGTATATCAGATGATAGTTGCTACTTCAAGTTGTAATTGGTCCTTTGAAATATACTAATGATTTCGTTCGGCGATGACCTACATAGTTTAGAAAAAAGGTAAATAAGCACGAAATATAAAATCATAAACTTTAGCAATCCAAGTATGATTCTTCGTTTTTCGGAAAAATAAATAAAATAATAAATAGGATTTTCTCGATTAAGAAGTTCATTTGTAACTAAGTTAATATAATAGGTTGGGGAAAAGGTTTCTTCGCATTTTACATGAAAAAAATTTTTTTTTTCCATAACTTTTTGCCATCTTATAGGTTGCTATAAAAATTTTGGAGCTTCTGATCAAAAAACCACGACAAGTGGTTTTGGCAGCTCTCGCGTGATGATAACCTGACACTGCCTAAAGAATTATGAAGACACCGAAACAGGAAGAAATCTGAAGGTGCAAGGTCTGGGCTATACGGCGGATGCATTAACAGCTCCCAGCCAAGCTCTCTTAATTTTTGCTGAGTAGCAAAAGAGGTCTAGCGTAATCATGATAAAACACATCCCTTCTATTGATTAATTATGGCCGCTTTATCCCAATTTCTTGCTTTAATCTCATTACTCGAAGTAGAGTTCAGAATCGATTGGAAGGGATTTTGATAACAGCTCAAAATGAATAATGGCCCTTCCAATCAGACACTGCATCACCTTGTTGCGAGTTAATCCGGGTTTCGCCAGTCTGTAAAGCCTGACCGACCGTTGACTTCAACCTTTATCGCACGTTCTCTTTACCTTTTATCTTCAATTATCAGCTTCTTCAAAAATGGTTCGGTTTCATTACGCCATAATAAAGAGTCACAAATGAGTACAAGGTTCATTAGGTTTCTTTAAGAAGCTCGTGTAGTACCCAAACATCCAACCTTTTTTGTGTACCCAGCTATTTTTCAAATGCGCTTAAACTGTTTTGTGGTCAATCCTCAGTTCTTCAGCTGCGTCGTAACTACTGATATGCCGATCTTGCTCCACTTTTTCAAAAATGGGCAACCGGAGCGACCTGCAACTTTGTCATCAAAATTTCCGGAGAAAAACCGCTTAAACCAAATTTGTGCTACTCTCACAGAAAATGCACTAGGTCCGTAAACGTCACAATTTTTTTTCGCGGCTTGCGTTGCCTTTTTACCTTTTTTGTAATAATGTTTTAAAATGTCTCATTAGATTCACTCCTTTAGACAGTAAGAAAAACAAATGAATATCACACATTTTCCTAATTTGAATTCAGAGTTATCTTCTTTAAAATTTAAACTTAACTATTCCGAAACCAGCCAGCTACAAATGGTTAGCCAGAAAGGTTGTATTACAAGTTTATGCATACTATTTGCGAAAAGACTTTCCCAACCTATTATTAATTATATTAGAGTTTATTCAGGTTATAAATGTGTTAAAACCGCAAAACACTCGAGCTAAATAGCTACCTTTGTAACTGAAACGAGTTACTAAACGTTAACAATAAGGACAGCGAAGATAAGTGAATCATCCGTTTAATATGAAATCAATAATCTATTTATTCGACAGGTGAGCTGATAACGAACTAACGGAATTGTTGTTTTCTGATATTTACCACCTCTTGTTTCCTGTTGCTAAATAGAACGAATATCCTTCTAATAATGTTGTTTGATTATCACACAATTATTCTAGTATAGCTTAAGAAAAGAAATGAAAATTAGGTTATAGAATCCAAAAATTTAGTTATAAGCATTTTATTTAAAATATACAGAGTCTCCAATATCACTCGTATACTTAGTTTTTATTTAGAGATAGATACTTGCGTCTTTTCACGCATTAACTTATGCTACCGAACACTGAACCGAACAGCTATTGAAAAAGAGCATAATAAAGGTACTCGGTACTCGAGTAGCATCACTTCCGTCTGATATATCGACGTCCTCGTCGTATTGTTAGAGGGTAACTGTGTTTTTAATTACTTTAAGATTACCAACATCTCAGTTTAGTGACTCCGAAACCTAAAGGGGATCGGGAATGTCTATAAAATATAAGAAGTTTACAAATGACAAGCGCAAAACCGTTCCTAAGTTGTTCTAAGAAACAATCTAGATGTTTTATAAGGGTAGAGTCACGTAAAGCTATTCCAACAATATTATCGTTTTTGCAAAAGAAGTTTCGCTAAAAGGGGTCTTACATTTCCCTCTAAAGCCTCTTATGTCATACACCTCTTTTGCCGAAGAAAAAGTTTTTATAGCGTTAACCCCGGTTAAAGCTCTTTAAAAAGAGGTTTACGCAAATAAAACGTTTGATCCAACAAAGGAACACCGAGTAAATAACCACAGTTATCTTGATTTACAATCTCTCAAGCCGAAAGCACGTTCCAGAGATCAATAAGGGCCAAAACAAACATATTACCAACTTTGAACAGGCTTTAAATCAACGACTTTTATTATAACAGAAGCTAAGGAAATGGGAAATGGAATTAATCCATTGTTAGATGGAGTTATGTTAATTTTATGACTATGAGTATGCCAACGAAGTTACTATAGTAAATAAAATAATAAATAGTATTCTTTGGGAAGGCACAGAGTGTAGACTCAACTGTTTTCAAAAAATAATCTATATAAATGTTTGAAAAAGGGTACATTTGAAAATATGCCGTCAAAGCTAATTAATTAAAATTAAGGAAATCTTTAATTTGATAAGAAAAAAGATTTAGAGGAGGAACAGATAGATTTGATTTATCATTATCGTCATACAAACGTCCTAACTGTTTTAATCTAACGAATTAACGTACCATCCGAGAGGAGCAAGAGGAGCTCAAGATCGGATCAACCATCTGACGAGCAGCTTTTACGAGAGTTGAGCTAATCATATCATATTATGGCGGTGAGAAAACATTAACCAAATATTATTTATAATCCAAGATAAATACAAATTAACTTGTATTTTAGTGTTCACTAAAGCCTATTATTCCGGTTCTTTTCTCGGCATCAGTCCATTTCCGTACTTGCTTTGATATTTCCGAGCCGGTGGATTGCGTGATTTATTTGACACAAATCACTTTGACCTCATATTTTCTGATAGAGTCAACTCAGTTCGTGTTAAATAACGTGAACAATTCTTAAAAGGAGAAAATTTACTTTTGTTTAAGCTCTACTATTAGGAGCGCTATTTGAAATGTTTGACAATTTTTTTTGTTCAACCCACACTACCAAAATTTGTTATGTTCCTTCTTCACTTCACTTTCGAAATCGATATTGAGAATTAACTTTATGCTACACGGATCTGAATGCTTACACTCGAACGCAATCTCGACTGATAC
The DNA here is from genome assembly GCA_918026875.4 of Diatraea saccharalis. NCBI lineage: Eukaryota > Metazoa > Arthropoda > Insecta > Lepidoptera > Crambidae > Diatraea > Diatraea saccharalis. Next base: position 1,843,388 of record OU893338.1, read on the forward strand.
ACTGAAAAAAAAAAATGTCTACTTCAATCACAATCTTGTTTATTATAATCACCCTTCTTGTTTCTATTTGAACCTGCTAAGAGCTTAATTGATTTGACTTAGAGAACTTTGTCGAATATTTAATCAAAAATATGTTTAATGCAATTGTGAAACAATATCAAATTTACGGTTTTCCATAATAGAATCAACTAAGAAAATAGTTATATCAATGCTAATACTTGCTTATTCGAACAATTATTTTATTCAATTCAAACATATTACTTCTTAAGATTCAATAAGACACTACTTAAATCAACCAAGATTCTTGATTCTGCCTACCTACTGCAATTTTAAGCCTACAAAGTATGTTTGTAGATTCAATTTTTCCCATAGTCGTATCAACTAAGAAAATAGTTATATCAACGGTATAACATACTTAGAAGAACAATTAAATTGTTTAATTCAAATACGATACTCATTTAGATTCAATAAGAAACTACTTCAATCGACCAAGACGTTTAGTTGCACCTACTTAATATTGTATTGAACCAATTAAACTGCTTGTTTACAATAACATATATCATATTCAGTGCAAAAATGTGTATTAGCTCTTTCAATCAAGGTCTTGGTCAAGTTTGTCAAATTAGTTTATAATATCTACTAAGAGTGATTGTTGATATGTTCATATCAGATAATTGATCTAATAAAGACACTTCTTCCAATACACAATTAAGCTATCACTACTCTTGTCTGACGCTACACATTGTAACAACACAATGTGTCGCAGACAGACAAGAGTAGTTATAGCTTAATTGTGTATTGGAAGAAGTGTTTTTATTAGATCAATTATCTGATATGATAATATATGATTTTATGAAAATAATAACATTTTATTTTAAAATATAAATTTTATTATATCTCTTTTACATTGTTTACTTACTTTCTAAATTATTTAATATTTTAGATACCATAATGCACATCGCTAAGAACATTAATGTTACATGGGATAGGAGACACTAAAGTCTTGTAACGTTTAATTACATTTTGATTAGTTTCAGTATCGGCAACTTGATAAGTAAAAAAATGCTCGTCAAATCTCAGTGTCTGCATTAATGTTCCTACAAAAATTAAATCATTTGAGTCATAGGTACAAGTAAACATTGTTAACAAGTAAATACGAGTACGTTCGCAGAATATCAAAACTATGTGACAATTTGAAGTGCGACTTAAGAAATTTTGTATTTGGTAATTGCAAATGACATATATAAAACAAGTGAACATAATGGAAATTATAACTTTTTTAACGTATATTCAATAGTAATATAACCTGATGTTATATTCAATAGTAAAAATGATTTGATCCTAAATAAATTCTCACCAACAAATAATATACGAGTATATGGTTGTGGGCATATTCCTTTTGTTTTCAAATAGTTTAGCCTGGAATCTATTGTTTCATGTATTGCAACATCTGATAGCCATCTCTAGCTTCAGCTTCGGATGGCTTCCAAGAGCATCCAGACTCTGATTTGCCTTTTTTATATTTTAACTTAATGTTAGATGTATTCAGCGGATCAACGATTGCTAGAAAGACTGCTAGATTTTGTTGTTCTACATTAGAAACTGAAACAGATAAGAATTATTCATTAGAATAAGTAGGCAGGGCAATGGCTATGGGCAGGATATAGCAATATATATATATATATATATATATATATATATATATAACTTCACGTTCCATATATATTTTAAAGTAAAATAACATTGAGATTAATTACTTTTGTTGTTATTATCATTATTTGTACAAGTATTTTCTAAATACAATGACTAAAAATAATGTTTGTTTGCTTTTATCATTTGGATAAGTACTTTAGTCGTACTGTATTCAGATGCAATCAAATTTATATTAAAATAAAAACGCAGTCATAATGATTATGAATTTAAACGGAGATTAATTACCTACTTACACGGACAAACAAACAAAAATTTGTCATCATCCTTATTGTAAGGATACAAAGATATGCGAATGAACGCTAATGAAATAATAATAATGTTAAGTAGTAATCAAAAAAAGTTAATGGAAGAAGACGTAAGATAAAATAAAAAGGTAAAATACATAAATAAACGATATTTAGATAGAGATAAAAGCTTACCGAGATAGATGAGATGTTGTTACTACTCTCGCAACCATTTTGAACTTTCCATGTACTTCAGCATCTGGTGAACAAAACCCTCGGTCCTGATTGAGGAATAAGATCCCTTAGATCTTTTATGAGGGCAGATAATGCCTGAACATAACCTGCTGCTCTAAAACAGAATAAATAATTTATTATTAGGTATACGCCATATCAATACTAATAATAACGCTAAAGAGTTTGTTTGTATGTTTGGTTAAACGCGCTTATCTCAGGATTCGAATTTAAAAATTATATTTGTGTCGAATAGTCCATTTATTAAGGAAGGCTATATAACATCACGCTTAGACTAATAGGAAGGGATCAACAATGAAAAGCCGCTGGCGAAAAGCTAGTATAAGTATATAAACTAATCAACACACAGCTGAAACTAATGCATACTCACAAACTTGAAAATTGGTAAAGAGGTTCCTTTCATGATGTAAATGAGTACTAAAAAAGGATTTTTAGAAATAGGGGTGTGAAGTTTATATGGCCCATGCGGATGCGGGCGAAGCCGCTGGCGGAAAACTAGTCAAATATAAAGATTTATACTTATTAATAAACCTGGAACTTACCTTCAAATACTGGAATAAGTTGTGAGAGTTCCCACGCTTGTAACAATTTTTTCACATCTCCGTTCATGCTATTATATCCACTAACATTGATATGTACTTCCAACGCACTATTTTGTTATTTTTCATCTTTGTGGTGAATAAAAATTTAAATGGGAGGTAAATACCAATTGATACCTAATTAAATAAAACAAAAGTAATTGCGAGCAGTTGAACACGCTGCACCACAATTTCAAATGAATAAATGACAGAGATGGCACGAGACGGACAACGTCGGTTTAGCAGTGTTGTAATCATGTTCGTTATTAATTCAATGCAGTCATTGTTGCAATAATTAAACAAATTAATTGCTACAACTATTGATGTATGTTAATAGAAAAAAATGAAATAATAGAATTTACTATTATCTTGTTTAATTCAGCTATAGATCTAATTTAATGTAACGTTTCCAGTGATCATTATAACATTGCGCATTGTCAATGCAACATATGATCTTCGTATGTCTAAGTAAACTCTCAATTGATTCAACAATGTTTCTTAGTTGATTTAGCTTTAAAAATAGTTAATTTTATATTTATCTTAATTGAAGGGAAGATCAAAATTGTTCATTTTAACATATCTTATAATTATTTCGACTTTGTGCTTTGTTAATCATACAAGCAGCAATTGTTGATACAAATATGACCTCAGCTAAAACAGATAAAAAGAAGAGAGTCGATTTAACAACGTAAATTTTATTAAATTAAAAAATGTCTTATTTATCTTGATTTAGGACTTTTTTGAGTTAACAATTTACCTTTCAAACAAGTAATGGTTTTTCTAACAACTAATGTCGTTTCGTTAAGGTAAAAATATGCAATGTTAAAGTAACCGATGTAATTATTAATTCAACATTTTTTTGGCCAACTAAGAGAAAATGCCACTTAGTTGGCTATCATTTTTTTCAGTGTAGACATAACAATTGTGCCACTCCGCACCCTTGATTGAATCACTAGCATACTCTGACGCTAGAGTACCCAAAAAAGACTCGGTAACTTAGTAATTAATCTAGGGATATGTAGGTATTAATTACTTAAGTGGTACAGTCTTATTATAAAACGAAGACGATATTATAGTTATATCCAAATACGGATTTTAGTCCTTCGTTTAATAATAACAAAGGTGGAGTGTAAACTCCTCTGTTTCGTTTCTTCAAATTGAACTGTGCACTCATTATTAAGATTATTATAATGTAGATGTGAAATCTACATATCTATAATACGGCACACATCAATGGCCAAACACCAATAATCAGTCATAGATTCAAAACAATATATTTCTAAACTCAGGCAGCAATAAAACCTCGTCCTCCGGCCAACTTGTAATTTTCCACCTCAATGGACTCTCTGTTCCTAATAATTTGGGTTTATCCCGAGTATATTTCGACTGATCCCTTGGATAACTGTGCCGTTATCGATATTAATTAAAGTAGATGAGAATCTATCTAATAATATAAAGTAATAAATGAGTAAAGATATAATAAAGTAGATGTCCGTCAAAATGTTTTTATAAAGTGATTTCTAAATGTAAGTCAAATATTTTATTCGATCTTGACAGTTTTTAAATTAGTCACTTTTGAAATTATTCTAAAATGTAAATGTATATTTAAAGAAAAAGTAAACAACTTTGATCATTTACAACCACATAAATTAGGGACCGCGATATCAATTGTTCTTGCATTGGTTAACGCTGCTACAAAATACAATAGGAATACTTATCATTATGATCATCAGCCCTTTGTACATCTCCACTGCAGGGGCTCAGGCTTTCCTTATAGATGGTTAAGGAGGATGGGTCATGTCCCTCCACCCGGGCCCAATGCGGATTGGAGAGTATTAATGATTGCAAATGCAGCAGAGACCGACGGCTTAACGTGCCTTCCGAAGCACGGAGTGGCTCGAGATTATTACAGTTAACAACAACGATCGCGGGTCTCGGCACTTATCCACTACGATACGTTTTTCAAAACGAAACACATATACAATAAATACCTTCAGTACAAATATACTTAATAATTGTCGCCGCAAAAGGTACCGGATAAACAAATGAGGGGACATATTTTATTTTATTTCGAAATGAGTTTGATTTTATTTTAAATGCTTTGCTTGCTAACTATTAGAATTCTGTGAAACAACCAAATCAATACTGTGAGGATAAATAATAAAATAAATTAATTAGGCTAGTGAGACAGCGGTCCGAACGAAGTTTTGGAGTCGGTTAACCTAGGGATCGATACGGCAATCTAATGAGACTGAAGAATCAAAGTTAAAATTTCCTAATTTCAACCAGTGACGTTCATACCCGTACATTAGTGCGTTTTAAAACGGCGTTAACTTTATTGTGGTAGCATTACATTATAATACATCTACATAGGGAACGAAGAAATCAAAAATAGTTATCTCCCTACTAGAATCATGCAGCATACCCTTTGTTAGAACGAGATAAATATACTTGTTTAGCTTTACGTGTCAACTCCGATCTCTCCTAGTCGCAGAACACGATGCACTGACCAATAACCGCGTTCAATGATGTTTAATTATTTTTATTAAAATAAAAAAAGAGTAAATGCATGAGTACCTTTCTTGCTATCAATGTGTAATTTGTGCATTGTTTGAACACGCAGGAAGGCATTTTTTCTACAACTTTTATTTTGTAGAAAAAAATAGCCACAACGCTGTGAAACGTAACTTAAGTGAAACTCAGGCAATTGCCTTGCTTTCTTGTTGTCAACGTTGTGCGCAGATAACCCATCTAAACTATTTAACACATCATTGATTTCAACTTTTCAAGAGCCATTAAAAGATATCGATCAATATTAGATAGTTACTTTGAGGAGATTTTGTGTGAAATAATGTAAACAACATTGAGGTTAATATCTAATGAATATGCCATAGTCAACTGGGTAAAACATCCGCCCAATCAGGCAGCTAGCCCTTTAATAGAATAGCACCATTCATTTGCACGGCTAAACGTCGTTCAACTGAGTAACTATCATAACGTAATTCTATATGGCGGCTGTAAAATGCCCAGTTCCCTGGGCATAACGGATATTAGAATAAAAATACTTTGATGTCCAACTAGGAAGATACTACAACAAAAAGACATAAGTATTTATTTTATTTAAGGTACAGCAACAGCTGCACATGTAATTAACCGACTAATGCCCATTATGTTTCAATAATTTATCTTTAAAGATGTTTATCCCATTTGAAATTCAAATGGAAAGAAAAACGAAAAATCAAAGTTCATACAAAACTGAAATCTATGCAAAATTATTTGCACAAAACGATGATTTCTCAATTTAATTAAAAAAAAAATGCAATCTAGTAATAGCAAAGCTTAAAGTTCTTTCTTACTACATTTTATTTTAAAACTCAACCTTCACTAAAACAGTGCGATGTAGAAATATACTTACCGGCATTAGTACCTATAGTTCAAAATATATAAATTTTCACTATCATTTTCGTCCCTATAGGTGCTAGTATTGAGGATAAAAGTATAACCTATTACTTTCCTAAGGTCTTAAAATACCAATTTTACCAAACACCAATTTTCATCGATATAGGTCCGTAAACAAAGAAGTTTTATAAAAACTCCCTTTTTGGCCCTCATCGGAGTGGAATTTCTAAAACTCCGTTCTTAGTACACCTCTACGTCAAAAGAGCAATGAATCCTCCAATTTTCATGTTTCTACGACCACCTACGTTTAGGCTGTGCGCTGTCTGTCAGTCGGAATATCAGGAAATCTCCTTTTATGTATGTAAATAAACAATATTTATCTGACATAGTCACAGAGCGATCAGTCAGATCGAATTATAACTGCTTAATCAATGTAATATACCTATATGTTACGCTCAAAGACCGAAACCAAAAAAATAGGTCACGGCGCGTTGTGGTCATAGTAAAAAAATCACAACGCGAAATTCGTGTTATAGCTCTAATTAAAACGCTCACAACGCGTTGTAGCAATCACAGACAGTCACAATGAGAAATTCGTGTTATGGCTCTAATTAAAACGCTCACAACGTGTTGTAGTAATCGCAGAAATACCACATACCAGACTATCCAACTCATATGCGTCTATATTAAATAATTACGGTTCCAAACACTTCATGGCTTTTCTTTTTTTGCGACAACGCGTTAGGGTCGAATACCATGTCAGCCACGACACGAATTTCGCTATGTGGTCTTTCTGTGAGTTCCTGAACGTTTTTCATTCATTAGAACCAGAATACATTTTTTTTTAATGTAAACAACGCGCTATAAGCTATTTTTTCGCTTAATGAGCGGTTTCGGTCGTTAAGCGTAACATATATAATATATATCAATGTAGTAAACGTATATATCAATGTCGAAATTAGACAGCAAATACATTCAAGAATATACAACTATTGCATGCCTCGGATCTGAGTGGTTGTATTGTGACAATTGTTGTTACTACTACTAGAGTAAATTAGAAATTGAAAAAAAAAACTACAGCTATTACATGGAAAATGTTTTAAAGCCACTACCTGACATGTACCTGTAAAACTATCAACTAATGCGTCAAATAAAAATACGTTTAACTCGAGTGTGTCACGCGAGGGCGATGAATGTCGCCATTATGCTATTATTTTTCAATTTATTACGTGCTCACACCCTTTTAACTGAACATTTTATTTAAATTTTCTATTCGATGAAGAGCACTTTGTGATATAAAAGCTCTTCACTCATTATTATTGCCAACATATCAATAAAAGCATACATTATATAATTCAATTTAAATAAAAAAGGGACAGGTTCTTTGGAATAATAGGCTTGAGCCGCCTGTGTGAATAAAATTAAATTATCAAATTATTTTTAGTTGAGAATTTTTAAGTTTAAGCAGATATGGCATTTTTAATATTTGAAAGTGCCATTTTTATGATAGCAATCTTAGGATTACCGGGTAATGTCGTAGAGACAAAGAGAAGCGAAGCGGCTCTTATTTCAAATATAAATTGGCATCTGTATTAATATTATTACTAGATAAACTTAGCCACGCCCCGCTGAGGCATGGCAACTCCCGTAAATATCCCGGATTAAAAGTACATTAAAGTCTTCTTTAAAATTGTTGGGTAAAAATTTGGAGTAAATCCATCGAATACTTTTTCGACTTATCAGGCTATACAGAACTTCAGTTTGTATAAAAAAGATGATCTAGGTAATTATGGCTTACTTTAAGAAACTTCTTCCATGCTGATTTGAGAGTGCTCGCTCGTATATTCAGATTATTTAGTTTCAACTACTTTAGACATAGTAAGTTATTGGTTAGAACTTCAAATAGGTTGTAATTCAAAATGGATGAGTCAATTTTTAACAGCAACAATGTTTACACCCTTTTTTTGTGTCAAAATTTTTTTTTGTGATAGTATCACTATCTAGCTCATTGCCGGATGCAATGTGATATACAGACGAGTCTTTTGAAAGACCCTCTGTTGCTTGACATTCCGCGTAAATATTATTAGACTATGCACGAAGATCTATGCAACATTTCATTGGTTTGACGTCTTTTAACGAATTTTAACTTCGACATTTAGTAATCGTGGCATTGATGCATAAAATGAAAGAAGCTTTGATCAAGGGCCTGAACATAATAAATAGAATATTATTAGTAAATTTGAAATTCTTATCGAATAAAGCAATCTCTAGAAAAACGAAATAAAACTGCGATATTTCGATATGTTGAAACGTTTTATTACTTTAAGAAGTAGAGAAGCTTATTAAATACGCCACCTATATAGGTGGCGTAATTAATAAGCGCCACCAGCCGCGATCATTATTGTTAAGCAGCTTTCGCAAAGGTCGGTCACGGGATGGGCGGTCAAAAATTATTATCTCGAGCTACTCCGCGATTCGGAAGGCAGGTAAAGTCGTTGGTTCCGGCTACATTTGCAAGTTAATGCCCTCCAATCCGTATCAGGTCAGCATGGAGGGTCATGGCCCATTCTCCTTAACCATTCACAAGGAAGACCTGAACCCCTGCAGTGGGGACATAAAAGAGCTAATGATGGTGATGTTTTATAACTCACTATAAAGTTTAGTTTAAAAATCTCAAAATAAATCTTTATTCATATCTTCTAGAAATTGCGAGTACTTACATATAACATTAATATTACCATACACGACAGTAGTCTCTGTAAATATCCTCCACAACCCATCCGAATAAATGGTTACCAACATTTACATACATTCAGCGCTCATATAACACAAATCCCAAGGGATAACAACTAATGATGTAAAGCTAGGGTTACCGATTCCTAGAATTCACTTTTTTTTTAGGTTTGGAAAGCGTCTAGTCCTGGAAGCGTTCAGACTGGGAAGGGTTCAGTTCGGTCAGTATTTTCACCTAGCTAACAATATGTTATTGTAACCTGCTGTTTTCAGTCGTGACATTCGGTAATAACAGCAGTACTATTCTGCTATAAAAGCAACTACGAACAATACGTCGAACACAGCGCCGATATATTGACATTCGATCGAATAAAATCTACTTCAAAATGTAATAAAGGTCTTATTTCAGTAGATTTATCATTCTAGTTAAAATATGTCTTGAATGTGAAAGTAAGTTATACAACTATTACACATGTTTTGAGATTTATCATACGATAAATCTCATAATTTAGGATTCTTTTAAAAACCGAGAAATTATAAAAAATATTAGTTATTTTATAACTCAAAATGTTGCCGTCACCTTCTAGTAAAGAACATATAGTTAAACGGATGGCAACCCTATGCAGGGCGAGCGAGGGACACTGACCGGCAAACAGGCTAATATAATCCGAAACGTAATACCAAGATGGGAGTTACAGGGAATCGTACATAAATTAAATATGCGCCAACCTAGGGTTGCCTGTGTAAAATAATATTATCTCATGGAATAATGCCAACTTCGGCCGTCGGCTTTTACTACCTATAATATTTAACTTCTAACTCAAAAAATTCAAACCTACCAAGGTTTTAATTTTTTAAGTTGAAAGGCAATTGACATGCCCAGATCACAATCTTTGTTGAATGTGTTGATGTTTGAATGTGAAAGTAAATAATATTCTTTTTTTGTTTGAACGTAAAAAATTGATCACAAAGATCTGAACTTGTTTGAAATATATAAAATTTGAAATATATCATACAAAATATGTTACTCGTACATAAATAAATATATTTCATGCATTCACATAATAAAGTAAGGCTTTTGCTTAGGGAATTTAGTTCAACTGAATTACGAACGGCGTTGTTAGAAACGACTGCCGGCGACGCAAGAAACTTCAAATGTACGCTTACTGCGTAACACGCTTTATCCGATACTGCAATCTATTTTCAAACGAACTACTGTATCATTAGATTCAAAATTGAGATTCACTAGGATCGAATAAATTTTGTTTCGGAGTTTGCATACTTTCAAAGTTCTTCGAAAGTGTCAATAACTTCGTCTCAATATATACGGGGGTTGGATCCAGTTCGCTTTATTATAAGATTCACTTTAAAATCCTACAGTTTAATAATTCATTTCCGTCTCTATACGGCAACACGACCAAGGTGATCTTCCTTCATCGAATTAAATATTAAAAGCACCCCGAAGCATCCATCAAGATGTCGCACCAAGGAGAAGTGAAACAGTGTAGCAGCCAAATTGGGAGCCCGAATTTCGTACTGCCAAGTATATCAATCAACTTCCAATTTCCTAAATAGAATGAAAATAAGATTCACCAAATGAAAAATTACTAAGATGCTTTAAGTAAGACATAAAGATAAAAATAAAACATAGCATGTGTATACTTTAGTGGATTTCAAATTTAATTATTAAGTAAGGTACCCACAACACAAACAGAAATATTTCTTGAAGAAAGCTAATGAATCGTTTTTCTAAATAACATTACTGAAGAGATTTCACTTTTGATTAAAATTACGTCGAATAGTTTGTTCCGATAGACTGTATCCTTTTTTAAGTCATTCATTTATATTTCTTGTACTTATCAGCATTTTTTTACCAAAGCAAAACGTAATCTCCGAAAAGTATCTTTCTTTGTGGAAGAGACCCTTCTGGTGGGAAAGGCTTAAAGTATAAGTAAGCCTCTGGGGCATCTACAACCAGTAGTAATCTTCAAACCCCTCAAACCGCCGAGGCGCTTTTACTACCCTTGGGGCCAACTGCAGAAAGTGGTAGAGGAAATTCCACCTTCCGTCTCGCATCAAGCCCAGTTACCTTATATGAGGTTTGAACCAGAACAGAAGAATAGATACTCAGCACTGTTTCAGGTCAAGACACTTATAGAAAAAGCAGCTTAACATATAATATATATAACAAGAAGGTCCTTTTCGCATCATATAATATCTTGTTTGTGAACAAATTCCTGAATGCGATGCTATGTTTAAATTAGTCATTAATTTTGTCACATCCGCAGTTGTTTTAATATTCTCATGACATAAACTGACACAGATGGCGTCCAATTCTCCAGAGAGAATTTACGAATATTCTTTTCATGTTATATTCGAGATGAATATTTTAGATAAGAATGAGGAAGAAAGTGTAACATATCAAAACAGAAATTTGATAACTTATAAAAGTGAAACATTTTTAATATCGTATAATTGAAATTAAGCGTAAAGTAAGTGTATTTTTACGGGCAAGCTCATGAAATGATCCTTTGATCTATATTTACAATGAAGGCATAAAACGTATAAGTATCACATTTATAACTTTTTTAGTCGTCTCTCTTAACGAAAGTATCCAATTAACACTTTATCAACTCTAGAGGAATACCATGTACTTAATATATATATATATATATATATATATATATTTTAATGTGGAGACTGGACTCTTTAATAACAAAGACGCGTGCATCTTTGTTATTAAAGTAGAATTTTATATCTTTAAACAAAATATTTACGTTATTTTGAAAAATGTCTATAGGTATGAAAATCGAACCAATGTTCTAGGTAAATTATATTCAGAATATTTTATATTTCATACAGCCGTCATCGTATTACATTCAGTACCTTAATAAATTCTACAGCGCAAAATTGCTATTATCTACTCTGTTTTGGTGATAGGTGGATGAAAATCCGTATTTTAAAGTTTATTTCACGGTCAGACAAACGGACTGCGACGTGGGCTTTGTTTTTGTGATATCTCGAGTTAATTAAAGAAAGCTCTACTCAAACTCTATGGGATTTAGCGAAATCGTTTAAGCTTACCGTACAAAGAAAATGAGAATTTACTAAAAAAAAGGGTAATGTAATTTAATGAAGATAAAACATGTAGCAAGACTAGCGAGAAGTATTATAATCTCGTCAGCTAGCGGTACTTGTCAAGCTGTACATATAGATAGGTGTAACCTACTTGACCTGAATCACACATCTATCCCTTAGGAATCAAATTTGAATCGATCGCAAGTAACTAGGGTAAGATGACGTGGAAAGATTTAAATTCTATCAAAATCAATCGAGATAATTTCGATCTACCTACAGCCTCTTAAGTTCTTACTAAGCAAGAAAACACAAACCATCGAAGAAAGATAAACGTAGAATCTTAAAAAGTTAAAATGTTTTCATTTTGAAGCACAGTCACGTCACCCGTTTTGGAAGTTGGCTTAATCAAATCGAAATCGTTTATTCAGTCTAGGCTGTTACAGAGCACTCATGAAAGTCGAAAACTACGCCAACTGTCCGCAAAACTACGGCGGGAGACCTTGTACTGAGAAGAACTGGCAAGAAACACAGCAAGGGTTGCTTTTTTCGCCCTGTTTTATTTACAACAGAAAAGTCTTATTGGAATGTGACTTCATTAGACTATGAAGTCACTTTCCATTACAATATCATTGTCCGTGTCATTATCCTTAGCAATCAACCAGCCAGTATATTCACAAAGGTAGGTACTTACGATCACAACATAAGCAATAATTATGTTTTTAGTATTCCATAAAAACTCTTCAATACTAATTGTAATTTTCCCATGAGCCCATCATATAATGAAACTAGCATAGCGGAGTAATTAAACTAATGAAAAACCGATAACAATCGCTGATAGCGAATTATAGCGTAAATACGTAATGGGTTACGTTACTACGGCCATTTTGAATCATTCATGAGGCGACATCTGCTGACCGTGATACGTTGATTTTATTATGCTGAGAACGACAATATAATGTGGGTAATCAATATGCAGTAGGTAGGACATGAAGTTATTTGTATGTAAATACATATATTATAAATGTCTATAAGTGATATCTGTGTATTCACTGTTTCACGTTTTTTATCGTTTTATACGGTTTGAATGTATCTACATTTAAAACCTTGCGTACATTTCTACGGCATACTTACCATTAATCATATTTTTCGTCGTTCAGAAGCTTTCTGTAACAGTGGCAAATAACCGTATCAGAGCGCAACGAGATATGTTCGTGGGAGATGATATTTTGTAGAAATAACAAAATATTGTAATTTGAAGAGATAATTCTTTTTTCCCTTTCGATTACATCACTTAATAGCAGCAGGCATCTAGTTAAAATAGCTGTTCAATTGGACGACTAGCTTATTTATTAAACAGCGCCAGGCCAAAGTCTCTATCACTCATTCCATTATTTACATTCACATTGGACGACAGGGGCGTCTTTATGGGCGTCGTTATGGGGTCTGGGCCATTTCTTTGCCCCATTCTCATTGATTCTCTATCTCTCATTGGATTATCGACCAACGCGACGACCCCACATACATCACCGCATTTCTAATGTGGTCTCTATGAACCGATGTAAACGAATTAGGTTTTTCGACAACGGATTCCGTTATATTTATAAACTTTTATGTCAAAGATAGAACCAACAATGTGTATTTTTACAATTACAGTCACTTTAGTTTACAGTCAACTTGTTAAAAATTCATATGTAAATCTTACATCGAGTATATATATAAACATATTTTACGTAGAACCTCTTGAATGTCGCTCGTATCAAATATAAAACACACATACATACTCACTTTGCTTATGTTGCGTAAAAACTGTGCATAAAAATTACTATAATATTTCATATAGGACAGAAATAAATGAATATTGCCTATTTCTATTTCAAATCGCAAACACGTTTGTTTTTTTTTTAATAAATATTTCGTAATGATTTACTTTAAATCGATGTCTCATATTAATGATCTCGAGTAATAAATAATGTCATGTGTAGAATTAAAAACTATACATTTAAAGAACAGCGTAGGAAGAAATATTTATTTCGAAATTTATAAACGAAGTTCGATAAATACTAATCATAGATGCATCAGTTATTTCTCAACGCTCTCGAGTTCTACTTGTTAATTTTAACATCGTCAAGTGTGAATCGGACTGGAGGATCGTGTTTTCACATTTTTTTTATTGATTTTATTATAATAATACGAAGCTTTTTACTGTTTTTTCACATTAATAGGTTCAATAATAAATAACGTTAACATTTTATCATTTTGAATAGTTGATAACTCGGTCGATTTACCGAATGCGAGCTCTCGCAGTTGTTATAGCACCTGCGATGGTTCTACACATGCAATAATGAACATATAAAGATCTTCCGCAACCCGCATGCGAGCACTATTGACTAGTGAATATGACTCCCCGAATGTCGGAGCTAACATTAAAGCAATCTCCGGATATCTTAATGCCTAATGAAAATATGCCTATTACGTTTTAATTGCCATCAGAACGTAAGCAATAATAGATTTTCAGTAGCTTCGAACGATTTTATAGACCCCGAGTATTTGGTATGATTTTTTTAATATAAAATTCTCATCATAATTAGATCAAAATTTTAAGTAATAGCTTTTAAATCAGTCAAAACATTATATAATGATATAACGTTAAGAGAAACCATTTTCTTGGTAAAAAATTGGATATCTCATATTTTTCAATGTACAAATTTGCTCCATAAAAAGACAATAAAGTGCTCTTTTTGAATAAATTCCATTATGGCACACCTTCAAACGATTTTCCGTTAAGCTATTTATCAATAAGTGTCTTCAAAAGGTAATTTTTAGCGATACACAATAGGCACATAAAGAGACAACCCCGGCCTTGCTACAATATCATTTTGTATTTAATCCCATCAGATTTTCTCGAGTGCCTACCATCTATTTTTATTTTATTTTTAAAGAGGCAAGGGACATCTGGAGAAATATATATTTTTAGTTAATTCATTAAAACTTAAAGGCTAGACATTTTAGTCAATATGTTGTTTGGTACACGAGGTTATCAGACATAAATTAAATGGCCATATAAATTGGAAATAAAAAAAAAACCTAAGTTCAGTTCAAACGTTTTATATGTAGAATCGACGGTGGTAGTAACACATGAAAACATAAAAGAACCAGTTTGTCACAAAAAGAACACAGAGAAACAATACAACAATAATAAAAAGTAAATAATAATGAGCTTACTGAAAGAGGCTAGCAAATTTATCGTCAGCAAACACAATATAGCGCAATCGGCTTACGTTCTGAGCAAATATTAATTAACATATTTTTAAGCACACAAAACTGCGTTGTATGCTTAAAGGTTACCTTTACGTTGATATCCTAAATACACGTCACTCACAATTATGGATACAATTTTCGTTTGTATAGAAATAGAATAGTTATACGATATTTATCCTATATCACAAAACCTAATCAGTGCTATCAATAAACAAGGTTTAGCGACAGAGTAAATTTGAATGAATGAATGAATGAATGATAATTTTATTTGCAATAATCACAGCACAACATGCTAAATACACACTGACATAAAATATAAAAACAAAATAAATATAAAGAAATTAAATTAAACAAGCGATTAAAACACACACAGGATCACATGTATGCCGGGACGATGCAAAAAGGGCAAAAGCTCGGCAATATGTTTGCTTGAAAAGCAAACTGCCGATTTTCAGCTTTAACCTAAGTTTGGATTAGCGGGGAACCAAAGACCAAAGTGAAAAATCATAAAAGCATATCATCAAATTCATTATTGAATAAAAAAATAATAATAATAATAAAGAAAAACGTATAAAATAAGTTAATAAATATAAATTAAAAATACATTTTAATATAAAATTGTACCAATTTGAAATGAAATAATAATATAAATGTCGGAAAATCGAACACAAACACTTAACATCACCATCAAACAAAGAGGACAATATCCGCCACCTAGGCGACATCAGTCAATTCCTTTTTTGTTGATGTTCCAATAAGACTTTTTTAAAATGTGTTTTAAAGTTTGTTTTAGTTGAGAGAAGTCTTATTGGCGGAGGTATGTTGTTCCAACACTTAGTCGCCTGGTAACGGAAGGATCCGGTAAAAGCAACTGTCCTATGGGAATGAAACGTTAAAGGAGGCCTAGCTGATCGTGGTACACCGGATCCGTATCTATTGTGGAACCTTGAGAAGCGTAATTTGTTATACAGGTATTCGGGAATTTCATATTTAATGATACCAAACATGAGGACAGCAAGGTGCAGCTTTCTTCGAGACTCCATATTAAGCATAAGAGCGCTGTTTAAATAAGGTGAAATATGGGAACGAGGAGGTATGTTGAAACAGAACCGACAACATGAATTCTGTATACGCTGGATCAATTTCTTAGTTCTATGCAACAGTCGGGGTCCGTAGACTAGGTCGCCGTAATTGAGTCTAGACAAAACTAGAGATTCGCAGAGGGTGATACGCGTTTTTACTGACAGATAATCACGAACTTTGTATAAGATTTTTAAGCGATAGAAACAGTTGCGGACCAGATTCAAGACGTGAGTCTCAAAGCGTAATCGGCTGTCCATAACAACACCCAAATTTTTTGCCTCACTGACACACTCAATATTATCTCCTGAGAGATTTACAGTTAAACCTCTACTTAAGATACCAGCAGTCTGCCTGTCTGTTCCGAACAGCATTAACTTTGATTTGGCCGCATTTAATACAAGGGTATTACTAGTGGACCATGCAGACACGGAATTCAGATCCTCTTGCAGAAGCTGCAGAGCCTGAGATGTACTAGAAGAATTCGTAGATATATACAATTGTACATCATCGGCATAACAATGATATTTACAATGCTTTATCACATAGGGCAGGTCAGCACTGTAAATAATAAAAAGTAAGGGTCCAAGTATGGACCCCTGTGGCACCCCACGATTAACTGGTGCAGGATCTGAAACCAAATATAAACCATTCTGCGTTCTAATTTTAACTGATTGGTAACGGTCACTAAGATAGCTGTCAAACCACCTAATTGCAGAGTGGTCGAAACAATAATATGCCAACTTAGACAGAAGCAATGGTATATTAATACAGTCAAACGCGCGCGAAAAATCAAGTAAGGCCATTAGAGTACACTGCCCTTCATCTTGAGCAGATAGGATATCATCCGTGACATCTAATAGTGTCGTAACAGTACCACGTCCCTTACGAAATCCTGACTGTTGAGATGGCAAAATATTATTATCTTCCACATACTTAATCAACTGGCTATGGACAACTTTTTCAAGGATTTTTGACAAAAAAGGCAACACACTAATAGGTCGCAAATCTCCACGATTAGCTACTGGTTCAACTTTAGGTACTGGCGTCACAAAAGCATACTTCCAACAGGAGGGGACAATACCACAAGTGATAGACCTATTAATAATATCTGTAATAACTGATAAGGTTCGTGAAAGAGTAAGCAGCACCATGTCCCTATCGATACCATCACTTCCCGCAACATTTGACTTTATAGATTTAATGTGATCCAAAACATCTTTATCAGAGATAGGCTTCAACATAAATGTCGATTTAAGAGAATGAAACCTATTATATTCAAAAAATGTCATATAAGATATAGAAGCAGTGTCAGAACCAGGAACTTTTAAAAAATGATTGTTAATCTGGTCTGGGCTACCGACGTCATCACTGAAATCATCCCTAGGAGGCTGCACCAAGATCTTCTGTTTTATATTTTTCCAAAAATGTTTATTGATTCCGCTATTAGAATTAATATAATAATTAAAATATGCACGTTTTTCATTGTAAATACTAGTTTTAAGAGTTTTTTTTAGGTCATTATAGTATTTTCGATGTACCTCAGATTTTGACTTCCTAAATCTAGCAAATGCTTTATTCCTTAACTGAATCATCATCCTAATCGTGTCAGTTATCCAAGGTAATGATTTGTTTTGTTTCAATTTTAACGATACCAGTGGAGCATGCTTATCAAAAAGAAATAATAATAGCTGATTAAACTTATCTACCATGGACTCAACCGAGGGCATGCCAGAAACCGCTTCCCAATCAATAGAGTTAAGATCAGCATTGAAATTCTCCAAATTGATTTTCGTCAACGGTCTGTATATCAAATGCTTAGGCGGGATCTTCGGTTTTTTTATTATTAAACTAAAGCTAACCATTGCATGGCCCAAAGATCCTGTAACACTCGACACAGTGAGTTCACGAGTCTTACAATTAGTACAAACCAAATCTATCAAGCTATCAGAATCAACGGAGTAGTGTGTGCACTCATTCACAACCTGCCGCAAGTCCAAACACTGCAGGAAATCATTGAGTTTTTTTACATTATCACTTGTATAATTGATCACATTAATGTTGAAGTCACCCATAAGCACAATGTATTCATAATTTGTAAAAGTCGCTATAGTCTCCGTTAATGCGTCCAGGAATGAGTCAACATTTATCCATTGTGGTCTATATGCCGTGCCTACTATTACACGTATACCATTTGCGCTAAAATTGCAATTTTAGTATTAGTTCCAATTCATATTATACAGAGAATAAGTAATCCTACTACCTACTAGGAGTTAAATATTACTCACGTAGAACCTCGTACTAGGTTAACCTTTGCTAAATCTCTGTTTAACAATATGAATTTTGGCTGATACTAAGTGAAGTCTCAGCATAAATTTACTCCAACGCTAAACCTTGTTTACAAAATAACAATGGATATGTTTATTTGGTTACATCAGTATCAATTAAGGAAACAAGGGAAACGATAAAATACAGTAACCAATCAACTTGGTCTCAATTAAAACGGCCATCAAACAATGACAAGATCCTAATTCTCGAAACTTCCAAATTGAATCTGAGTTTCGAGCAATTTAGCCCTCCCTCTGTATACTTGCCATTGTGCCCTGTCAAGTTTTGATAAGCTATAGAATCACAACGATTGAGTTTTGACACTTGAGTTATGATGAAGCATCGAATGAGTTATTGTATCTTCTTCTGAGATGCAATGTAAGGGAAACGAAAACATTGAGTTCGTTGCTCGTCAACCAGCGTAATACTTTAAAGTAGATTACGACAATTGCTTTTATGTTTTATTCGAAATTTCTTGAGAAAATCAAGACGAGAATAAGTACAATGACAACTCATAAACTGGAACAATTTGTTCAAAGAACACAAACAAATAGTAAAGATAAACAATACCTGCACGAACCAATATATTTCTAGAGGGCGTGTCACCTCTATACTGAAATTAGGACGAACTTTACGTTTTTATCCCCATTATATTTGAAACAGAGTATTTTTATTACTAAGAATTTCCAAAT
Organism: Diatraea saccharalis; assembly: GCA_918026875.4. Taxonomy (NCBI): domain Eukaryota; kingdom Metazoa; phylum Arthropoda; class Insecta; order Lepidoptera; family Crambidae; genus Diatraea; species Diatraea saccharalis. The sequence continues at coordinate 1,862,723 of OU893338.1, forward strand.
TCCCAATAGTTCGAGAAATCCTCTGAATGAATTGAAAACAATACAAAATTTCTGTTCATATTTTTATAGTCGAACAACATGCTACAGATTGAACAATTACGCACCGATCGATTTCAACCCCTGCAAAATGAGAGCGAGGGTCACAGTATTAATTAACTTTAAACATAACTTTTCTCGAGCATTTGAATCGTTCCTTTATCGATTACATTAAACCAATCGATACGTGACAAGATTCATTACCGATACGAGATATTAATGTATGAATTAGGTATAGCTCCCCGTATCGTAAATCCTAATCAAAGAATCATCTACATTATGTTCCCGCCCCATGTATTCTTCTAACGTATAATTTTCGCATTAGTTACGTTGAGCCTGACAACATTCAATGAGAGTACGGAATGACTAAGCAGAGCCAAAATGTTTACAACACAAAAATTCTTTTATTAAAGGTCGGTCGATCGCAGGCCGTAGTATAGTTTCTTACATAATCTATAAATCTATATCGCGATGAGGACTTCATTGTTGGTAGTTTATTTACACACAGATATACTGTTTACTTTGCCGTCTCTCTTCCACATATATTTACCATAGAAATTGTTTCAGACAATAATTGCTAAATAGTAGATCCTTTTCTGACACGGTCATTCTGCAAATACATACTTGAAGTTCCCATTATGTCAGATTCCCATTTCCCATTATGTTAGTTTGAAATTCTAGAAAGTTGACACTGAGCTTAGTTCCAAGCGTTTCTTCTTTCCTAACAAGATCTCAGAAATAAAATAATTATCTTTACTAAAAAAAAATAATTATCCCCTGTAATATATTGTTAATGAGAATGTCACGTCTCAATCAGTGATAATAATGACATAATTTGTTTCTTATCCGACACCAAAAGAAGACATACATTAGGGAAAAAACAATTTATTCATTAAACATAAAGATCTCATAAAATAAGCACTGTTTTCTGTTGTTTGCCACTTGGGTACTGAAATATATGAATATAAAAGTTAATGCCTTTCAAACGACCTACAAGTAGGAACAAATCTTTCGAGAATTACGACTACTTATTATAGGACGTGGGATTTCGAGGACTACAGTGAGACCGTTAACCGTTTAAATCCATATTATTCCGAAGTGGAGGATGCGGGTGACACAAATCGAATTGACCGATAAAGCTTAAGAGAATAATGTGCACCGATTTATATTGGGAATTAACATATCCGCTGTGACACGCACTACGGCAATTAGACCATCATCAGTCTGTTAATGTCCCAACTACCGGGGCATAGGCCTTTCCTATAGAGCATAAAACCAAACAATTAAAAAATAAGCGAAAATAAATCACCTTCATTTAGTTTATGAATGGATCAGAGTGAAAATACAAGAACCGAATTGATATGGATAATAAGAGTGATGAGAAAACACACCGCCGACCCCAAATAAATTAAGAAGAGCGGAAATAAATAAAGGAATTATTATTTACTATCATAATATTATATGATACATCAACGTCCTGACTGAACCTAGCAACGGATTCCGCTGCGGATGAATAGAAAACTTCGTGAGGAATATTCTATGCGAAACCGAGTATAAAAGATAATTTCCCCTAAAGGGAAAAGTATGATAATAGAGAAATGAAAAACTGCTTTTAATTTATTTTCACAAAAGACGTAATTAAGATAAGTTAAATATAGAGTAACTTATTTTTACCGAAAAAACAGGAATTGAAACGTGTCGTAAAAATGGGTATTTGTCTCAAATCAAAATGTTTTGAACACTTTGTTTGTGATCTGAAAACTAATAAGAATTTTATTGATTTAAATATAGATAAGAACATTATTGATAGAAAAACATATTTATTATGTCTTATGTGACTCAGTTTTGAGACTTTAATATTTGAATTATATTATCTACTATTTGATAGATAGTCCAAGATCTCGGTTACCAATTCTGACTATTTAAATCGTTTTTATTTATTACACCTTACATTTCTTGGCATCTTTAGAACGTATCGAGAATATAAACGAATTAAACACATTTATTTCGGATCGATTAATATATTTTGTTACATCACAGTTAATATAACACTATGGTACGTGTATCGAGTGTTGTGTATTTACACACTTATAATTCTAGTTCAAATAATTAATATCAACGCGTAAGTAGTTCAACATGTCCCAGCGTAAAACACGACATTAGAGAGCGCTAATCAAATACAAATTATTTAATGACATTGTATAACGCAAATGTATACTCTTTTAATTAACGTTTTAATTATACAGTATCGAGTTAAAATTATTGTAATATATAGGTACTTGTATCTTTTAAAAGGTAATTATATCCAATACGCTTTTTGTTAAGGTTCCATACGTCGAAAGATAAAAACGGAATCCTTATTGGATCACTTTGTTGTCTGTCGTCCGTCCGTCTGTCAAGACCCTTTTCCTCTGGAACGGGTGGAGGTATCAAGCTGAAATTAACTAAGCCAGCGCAAACAAAAGATAAGCCGCAATGTTTCTCTCTTAACTCGCAAAGAATCAAAACTACAGGGAACTCACCCATTTCCGTGAATCCAGAATCTTGAAATTTGGTAAGAAGCAACGTCTTCTAGCTCATAAAGGAATAAATGCGATAGCCGTATGTTTTTAGTTAAATCATACAACAAAAATATATACTACAGGTTTGTACGGAAACCTCGGTGCGCAAGTTCGACTCGCACTTGGTCGGTTTTAATAAAATGTGGTGCTGTCAGAAAAATAATATCATAATAAAGGATAAAGATAAATACCTTCAAGTACACTTTGATAAATACAATGATAATAAATCAAAAGTAACTCGCAAACAAAAAATGAACAATAGAAAATGTTTTGAATAAATATGTTTTATTGAACATTTAGCGTCTTGAACGAGACTTGAATTTTAAACGAAATTAAAGTCATTTGAAAAATACTTAAAAATCCTGAGATACTTAAATATACTGAGAAATGAAAATACTTAAATATCCTAAATGACATGAGACATGCTCAATCTCAAAATCTCTGAGATTGGACATGTCTCATGTCATTTAGGATATTTTTCAGTAAAGCATTGGGAATGCCAAATTGATCGAATATAATGAAGTTGTTTTGTTACAGACTCAGAGAGCCCGTGAGCCCTGCTGCCCATGGTCTCTGTTAGCTTAGAAATGCTTTTAGTGTTGAGTCACAACATGCCGAGTACAGATACCACCACCCGGTTAATTAAAATAGGAATAGAAATAATGGGTGTATATTGAAGTGAATTAATTAAAACACAATTAAAAATGTTACCCGATAGTTAATATGAAATTATTAGGTCTGGGGAATACTCTTCTAATTAGTACTAGTAATAAAATTTCTTTGGCTGTACTATTTATGTCTGACTTTGTCATTACAAAGTTTACATTAAAAAAGAGAATTAGTAAAAAGTTGTACGCATTTTCTGGGAGAGACGTACATTCAACAACAAAAGACTTCATTCAAATTCATTGTGACATGACAAAATTGATTAGTATTTACTCCAACTCGAGAGGAATGTAAATATTGCTATGAAAATAGAAATTATCTCAACAATAAAATGTTCTGAAGGCCCGTTCAAGATGTAGACAAAGTAAATTCTCTGTATTCACTATTATTTGTCCGTCTTTTACTACAATAGTAAAATCGGACATGAAAAGAAAATAAAATTAACGACGCGCCCGCCCCGTGGCCGCCTTTAATTGCTATGTATATATAATAACATCGGTAGATGTGATCCCAATTTAGAGACGATAATGAAGCTTCTTTATAAGATTTTACTGCAATTTAAGAATATTTACACTTTTAATGTTACCTACGGTTCAATTAAACACACGTTTTGTTAGAATAAATGATTATTATTATTCCTAATTTTTTACTATTAATTGAAGCCTGTCGAATTCTTTAAGTAATTGTTACTCCTAGTGCTAGCGAGCGTAATTTCACATTAGTTACGGCACCTTAGATGGTTTAAATTTTTTGAAGTTTTCTGTAAGAAAAACATCAATGTTGCCTTTGATTATATAATTAAAGCGTTAAATACATTTTATCGAGGCATATCTGTTTTACTTATTTCATTAAAAGAATTGCATGAACAGAATACAGTCTCAATGAGTACCTAATATCGCCTTCACGGATAGGACAGTGACCTTAGCTTGCATGCCGTTGCACTACATAAGTAAAACAACAGACTAACAATATTGGAATCCATCGACGAGTGTTATGAATCGAACGGGGTCATTTTCGTGCGTTGACGTAACAAATGCCTTAGAAGACGTCATCGCAGGAACCTTAACTGCTTAAACAATTAACGGTTAACCGGTCGTGTGTTAAGTGGATAAAGAATTTTCTAGAGACTGTTTGACATAACAATAAGTTGTAGAAAAACAAATAGATGGCAAGTCGAATAGATTAGCTACGGGCTAGTAAATATTCAACTCGCGATCTTGACAGACTGCAAAAAGGTGCTATGTTTTAAGACTATGACGATATCGATAATACTATATTTTGTATAGCAGACAACAGAATAATATTGAGATCAGAATCAGATATTGTTTATTAAAGAGATAAACAAAGATATGTCTATTTACGCAAATAACCATATCTCTTAGACCTACGGAAACCAATATGACCATGATAGTGGACGACGTGGCATCACCTCGCACGTTGTTTTCTTTTCGGTTGTCATGTTCAAAGTAAGTAATCAACGTTAGAAATATATTACTTTTTATTTTATTTTATTATTACGTTATGAGAAACATACAGCACATAATCTTACAAATAGATTATTACAAAAAAAAAATAATACGATGGCCAATAAAGTTTCTACAATTACTAAATGAATTAATGTTTATGAATCTAAAAAGAGAATAAAAAAAAAGGGCAACAAGAGCCCACAATAGTGATATCTGAAATGCAAACCAATTTGTTATTTAATTTGCTTAATGGACTTTTTATACATATTAATAGACATGTTGTTAGTTTCAAAGATCAAACTCCGCTTCTCTTCACAGACTTGTACCATGTTTGTTCGTATCACGACGGCTCAAGTTGTATCGACTTGACGGTTCCTCAGCTCCGTAATATAGAACACAGCGCCGGCCGTAATAAATGATCGACCGTGCGCCCGGAGCGCCGATAAAACCGACCGGCTACTTTGGCGAGGTAAATAAACAGAACATCAAACAATCAGGGGACCAATCAAAGTTGGACGCCGCCGCTTTTATTATGAGCGTAAATTTGTACAACTCAAGAGTGTTGCCGCTATTAAGCTTGTGTCAATAAAACTAAACGCGGTGCTACTATGTCTAGGTAGGTGATGTTTGCACTTTAATGTGTGTGACGGACTAGTTTACACGACTGAAGTCTGTGCAGAACTAGCCATCCTACATGTTTTGTATTGCGCACTCATCAGAAATAAGTGGGTCATTCAATAGATCGAGTGCAAAACCAACTTTCATAATCTGTATACCGACGCAACAACCTTCAACTCGTAATAGAGATTGCAGCATGCACAGAAGCAAGTTGGATATCCCGATAACACTCAAGACGACATAGGCACATTTTCAATCTTATTTATATTTTTTTCTTATTCTTCCCAATATTTTGAATGATATTAATTAAGACAACCATTAACGGTAGGTACTAGATATAATTAGTTTAATGCATTTTATAAATATTATATGTAGGTTCTTAAGTTACAAGGTTCAACTATTTTAAGTAAATAAAGTTACTATTATTATAATTATTAAGACAATTAATCATAGCATAGCTCAGGTTTGTAAAATTGGAATAGAATATATCTATTTTATTCTAAATCCGACATGTTTAATTGAAATCCTAGAACATCCTCTACAAATATCTATCACAATTATAAACATTTCCTCAATAATTCATCCATGTACCAGTGAATCTATTAAGGCTGAATCAGCTTCGGATTATTCTATTCCCAAAAGTCTATTCCCAAGTATTGGAATTGGCAAAGTTGCGATGCGTAGCACCGAACTTGGCGTGCGACACAGCCAGTTTCATCAAGTTTTTAGGGCTGTTTTTCTCACTCCAATTCACAGTGATGGATCATTTGTTCCAATGAGCTGCTTAATATCGTCGACGAACGTTATAAAAAGCGTGCGAGGGCGTCGCGCGGCCGCGGCCGGCCGGCGTTGAGTCAGCGCGCCTCCATAAGTCACGCTTTATCAAATTACTTCATTACTGTAATTGATCCCGTAGACCTCTAGTTTGTCGGTCAACTTTCAGATTCGATGATTCTACGCGCCATTGGTGAAGATTTATCGTATAGGTATTGGGATTCCGACTGGCATAGGTCATTGTTCTTCTGTTTTACGATCGCATCCGGGTCTGGTGCTATAGTTGTTTTGCTAGTGTTTACGATTAAGATATTGAAAAAATACAAAATGACGTAGATTTACTCACCAAAATATTTATGTGTCTATGTTTTCGCCTCTCATAAACGATTCTACTTTAAACTCCTTAAAACGAAAGTTTAGTTTGCCAAACTGAAGATTAATAATTAAATATGAAAAGTACACCTCTTCGGGGATCTAATTATTCTCTCTTTTTTCACAGGCTCAATTAATCATTTAGACGGCCGAATGTGAAGCGACAGCGGAGTTCTCTCAAAAGGAACTAAAACTACATAATTTTATTATTAAAGGTTCTTTTTCATTGTGTCACGTTTTCAGCAAACTTTCGCTCATTAGAGGGGCGTCTCTGAACGCTTTTGTTCCGTTGCTCAAATAATGGCGTTTCATTAACACGATGATTATGGGCTACATTTATTCACACTCATTGTGACCTCTCATTACTCTATTTGCGACACGTTCGTCTATGGTGGTCTATAATAAACTCCCTTTATTATTTATTTTAAAACATATATATATTATAATAAAACATTTAAGATGATTGGCGAAACACGATCACCATATTTTACAGAAGAGCAATAAGACAATAATAAAACGAGATTAGTGATTATTATTTAAATAAAATAGTCATTATCCACTTATTTGATGAGTGATGTGTTTTGCTATTTGTCATGTGGAATTATTTTGTAAAAACGAAGACTCGATACCAAATCTATAACAACATTTTCCAATATTTACTAAATCCCCATTTTAAGGGAAATGTACAAACTTTTGTTGGTCTAACATAAATGTTTAAATGTATACGTTTTTTTCATCCATGAACGGGACTTTTAATATATAGGAGTTCATCAAACTTTAAATTCTACTTTAAACCGGTTTAACGAGTGCAATATCATAAGATTCCAGTCATTATCATTTTTTCTAAGAAAATGTTTCAATATTATTAATAAAAAATGCTTAAAAAACGAACCCATGACCTTTCGCTATCGGGGCGACTTATCTATCCATGGACCTAACAGGACTGACGAATTTTTCAACCACCTGTTACTTTTTCGCTACTACAGAGCGTAGTTCCATCAAGGTTCAGGCAATCTACACAAACAGCCAAATAAATTTTTGTTTTTTTTTATGGGTTAGGCGGCAGACGAACAGACGGATCACCTGATGGTAAGTGATTACCGTCGCCCATAGACACCTGCAACACCAGAGGGGCTACAAGCGCGCTGCCGGCCTTTAAGGGACGAATATGATCATAGGGAGGGAAGGGTTGAGGGGTAGAGGGAAGGGAATAGGGAGGGGTTGGGAATTTAAGCATTGTCAATTAAGAATATTTTCCAGTATAGCAATGTGAATGCAAAATTAACAAATAAAATAAAATGTTTCAATTCAACATAATTATCATAATACAACCAATTTACCAAATATCTGATTGATACATCTTGAGTTACTTCGTATGTGAAAATCTTGGAGCATTAAACGAAAAACGAAGAAAATCCATTAAGTAGTTTCAAAGTTTAATGGGTTCATATAGACAAGACGCCGCGGGGTAACATTGTCTATACCAATATTATGAACAGGAAAGATGTAAGTTTTTGTCTACAGTGGATACACTAAAAACTTCCAGGGCGATTTTTATAATATAAAACTACATTATCAGAAACAGGCTACATTTTTTTTATACACAAAATCCACGACGTCAGCTAGTTTTAGGTATTAATGTGAGAATCTTTACATGCCGAAGGGGACGAAAAGAAAATTATTCAGATTTTCTTTTCTTCACGTTCACACGTCACTTTCCTACGAAAAAAAGGTGTAATGGAACGAATATTTTATAGCCTTTCCAAAAGGACGCATCTGGTTATCAATACGGCTTTAGGCAACGAATGATATTCAAATACAATGCATAATAATATATAGAACTCTAATAAAATTTATAACTATGATCATTAAAATACTCTTAAAATTGATAATGCACAAATTACAAATTCCTTCAGTCGATACTCATTGTTTTTAACCAAAGTGTTGTATTAGTCAAAGAGAACAAATTGTATTATGTAAAAAGAATACATTGATATTAAAAGAAAGAAAAAACACAGTAAACAAACTTTTCAAAGAACTGAGTAGATAAGCCAATAAGGAATCCCCAGATCTATACTCACTAGACATAACAAATCATAGTCAGGAAGTATGATTATATTAATCGACATTTTTACGTTCTCCAATTGATAACAAACAAGTATCGAAACAGAATGTCACGGCACATTGTAATAAAAAACAGACTTCCTCTCAATATATCCTGATGAGCAAAACAACTTAATTCGATTTCCTGTAGACATTCGGAATACAAAACAAACTCGTGTATTTATTTATCGGCCAAGAATTAAATTTGTTGAATAGAATTCCATTGAGGTACTCTCTTGACATTCGCAATGATGACATAAACCCACACAAAGAGGACAATGATATGTATATTATCTACCAAATTATTTAATTAATAGATTGATAAATAAACAGCAACCAAAAGGATTTGTTAAAATGAGGCTTGACTATAAGTCGATTTTAATTATTAACGTAATGACTAGTGCAATTAAAACGCTAGTATCCTAAATAAGACATCAAAGCCACGCCCGGCAAATAAATATATATATATTATATGTGTAATGAGAGCCCAAAGTGCCTTTCCCACTGTGACCACTCTACGATAGGATGCGGTTTACCGATTCGAAATTAATTATACATTTAGTGGTAATATCGGCTTGATCAAACATCGTATCTCAGTTGTCTTAGGGGCCCGGGCCCCTCTGGTACATAACTAAACATCTTGTTATGATTCGATTCTCACACCCAATGAAACCAAATTGTCACACAACAATCGGCTTGTACAACTAGCACAATAAGATATATATTATGTACATGTACATCATGAAATTAAAATAAGAAACCAACAGCTTCATTAGTTCACGAGGTTAAAAAAAAACAATCGTTAATAAATTGTCATTGTCATCAGGCAGTATAACGCTCGATCATCCCTTCAGTACGCTACGTGTGACAAATACCGAATATCCGGTAAATCTTGACTATAAACATAATGCTATGAACACACAATCAGTCATCCCTTTCAGAAGCTTTCCGGGCGGCACTGTGAGACTGATACAATGATAGATGATCAGTTTTATTGTTGAGGCGGGCGCTTAAAGCGGCACGTTTCTTGTTTACAAGCGACATCTTGACAACGAAGCTTTACAATTTAATTACAATTTACGAAAGGTCGCGGAAATATTTCACGTACAATCGCTTTGGAAAAACACCTAAAAATAAATATTTCTCATAGACGTTATAAAACCTATATTGTAACTAACTACCTATAAGAATTATTAAAGTTACAAAACTCGTGTCAAAAATAGTACCTTAAAATTAGTTTCCCTTCATCAGTGTTATGAAAAAGAAAACGAATACCATTATCAATCTAACTCGCAGCGAAGCTGTCAGTCGGTTGACAGGTTTGAAGCTCAAAACTTAAATGACAAACGTTTGACAAGACACCGCATTTGTTTATCGACCGACCATGACAGTAACCGGTTGTAAGTAAGGCAAATAAACAGATGATATTACATTTATAACTATCACTAGTTTCTTATGGCTGCAAATTACCAGTCAAGGCAATATAGTTAACCTGACACATTCAGTATTTCAGTAAGTAACGTATAAAATGATTGAAGTATGAATCTTCAATCTTTAACGTATCCGTACTCAAAGTCACAAAATGACACAACCAATACTCAATACCGTTAGTGATATGACTTATACGCTTTCTTAAAAAACTTATGGAACAATATCGCAAATAATATTCATATAATATTCTGAAACATACTAGGATAACTTCCATACGAGGAATAAGTAAAGCGTGTGATGACATAAAGTGCTTTTGATTTATCAACCCAATGAGCGGCTTCACAGATCCAGCTCATCTGTTATATCGTGTCAACGAACACGAAAAAAATATTGCGCTTAGAAAAATGTTGCTCTCGGTGTGTCCCCCTCATCGGTCTATTTATAACAATATTAAGTAGTAAAACTGAATGTTTACCGAGCGATTCTCTACCCACCGATTGGTAGGGACCGACGACTGGTACATAAACTTTTTAGGGTTGTGACGAACTTGTGATTTTGAAAGTCAATTTGATTACTCACCAGTTTCTGACAAACAATATAACAAAAGAGAAGTCGTCGAAGTCGAATGATTTCATTTGCGATTCATAATAGTTTATTCATAGAAAATTTTGAAGGGCCAAAACACATTCAAATACAATATAATAAGGCGTACCGACACACCGAGAAACCCATTATTTTAGTTGAAAAAACAATAAACAAATGTACTACATTTGAATTACAATCATGCTATTACTGTCATCGACTGGCTGGCCGTTATTAAACGAAGCATAAACAAAAATTTACAGATTAATGTAAATATAACAGCTTCGTTTAGCGTAAACAAAACTAAATTAAATGGGGAAGTACCTCGAGGCGGGACCCGAGTTGAATTAACCTGAGAGGAAGGAAGGAAATAAAATTTACTTCAATAATGAGAGGAAAAGCACTTTGACGATAAAATATTTCTAGGAAAGATAATGTTTTAATTGATTTAGAACTATAGGTACAATTTGTTAGATTTACACATTTGTGAGAGTTTAAAAAGGACACAAAGGAAAAAATGAAGCATTAAATTAGTAGTAGTAATATTTATCCATAATATTATAAATGTGACAGTTTCTCTGTTTGGATGTTTGTCCGTTAATCACGCCGAAACTACTGATCGGATTTTGATGAAATTTGGTATACAGATAAGAGTATTTATTAGCTGACTTAGGTAATAGGACACTTTTTATTCCACTAAACATTTCCCTGGGGATCACGCGGACGAAGCCGCCGGCGAAAGCTAATTAATTATAAATTAAGCCAGTATGTTCGTTGAAATAAAAAGGAAAAAGAAAACACGTTTGTTGTATGGGAACCCCCTGAAATATTTATTTTATTAATTTTTTTTTTGTATTTTTTGTTATAGCGGCAACAGAAGTACATCATCTGTGAAAATTTGAACTGTCTAACTGTTCATGAGATACAGCCTGGTGACAGATAGACAATGAAGACACTCTAAAAAACTGCTATACAGTTAATTCAAAACAATACATAGCTTTCTTTGGTTAGAAGTTAGTGAATAATATCTAAATGTATTTTAAACTTCGGATCGATCAGTTATTTAACCTAAGAATAGGCAGTCTACAGTAACAATAACTGTCAAAACCTCATTCATTGATTGAAACAATTTTATATATTACAATAAAAAGTCGCCGCCATGTATGTTCGTTTGAACGCGATATCCTCAAAACTATTGAATAGATTATCGTTCGGTTTCATTCTTTGTATATCTTTTATAATATATGTTTTAAATAATTTTACAAACGTTCCAGTGGCTCCATCGCCGACCTACTCTTTAACTAGTTGTTTTATTAGGTATGCTGACAGATCAAAACATATGGGACTTAAATTTAACACATTAATTAGGACTTCAGTTACGCGGTAGAGCCGCGAAGATTGTTAAGTAAAAAGCCAAATTTTTGACGTCTTCGATAAGTGGGTCATATTGAAAATTGCGAGCGTTTTACCGAGTTTTACCCTACTCTTGATGTGAAGATTTTGAAAACTAAAGTGCTGAAAACACAACCAGAATAAATTTCAGGTACAGTACCGCTGTCGACTGATCAGTAGCAACATAGGATTGTAATTTAAACGTACTTCAGCCAATTGTTTACCAGTCACACTGTTAAAAACTGTCGACTTATGTGACGGCACTACTTTGTAAATTAAATTTCGCTATTCAGTCTCCTTAGGATTCAAAAACCTCAGGAAGTCAATATTTAAGATTCCTAATTTCAACAAGAAATAGGCGCTAAAACAAAGTTCAGTATATTCACTAAACCCATAGTTAAAATCTAATTTCGTGTTAAGGCAAATCCTATTACCATTTCTGAGATGCTCAATTCAAATGCGGGTGAGCCAATGTATATATACTTCTCTTGGGATCAGTATAATTTATGTGATGTTGTTAAAGCTAATTACATTAACTAGTTGCGATCAGTTTATATCAGCTGCAGATACGTTACAATAGTCAATATATTACTAGTGGCATCCCTATAGGGCCGGGGCACGCAACTCGTCGTGTTAGTAACTAGCCACTTCCTATTGGTGGTCCTTCATTGTAACCTTTTAATACTTTTAATATACCATATTTTTTTTTAAAGTAACTAATTAAAAAATCGCATCGTGCTCTCGACGCGATTACATAAAAGATACAAACGCAAGGTGTGTATCCGTAAATCAGTTGCATTTAATCTGTATATTGAAAATAATTGATAAGATTTTGATCTCGATACTGGGTAATACCGATCATAAAAAAACAAGTAACTACTTTTAAGAGTTTACGTGAACATTACCTTTTTAGAAAAGCAATATTACAACAGAACTTATTGTTTCTCTGTATTTATATCAATCGAACGATAATTTAAAAGCGACGTTAATAATTAAGATTATTGTTTTTTTTTTAAATACACGTGATTTGGTTGAAGGAGGGAGGGGGTAGTCTTAAACCTCACCATGTATCATCAAGGGGGGGGGGGGGGGGGAAATGTTGAAAAAAACATCACGTGATTAATGGACGGCCCCTAAAGCATAAATCTCGTGACTAAAGGAATGAGAGCCAAAGTCACTGAACGTTGGTGTTCACCAATAATGGCCGCTTGTTTTTGTCTTTTTCCCCACAATTACTGAATTACACAAAATTCAAATATCTGACAATCCAACTTTTAACAAACGACATTACCCACAGGTCGGAAACTTTAATGAAATTGAATGAGAGCTCACTCAGACCAAAGGCAAACGAGATAACGTTTTCGACAACTTTATCTGTTAGCGGAACCCCCTCGAGAATGGGAAACTAACGGCCGTACCCTCGATAAGGAGGATCCTAAAAGAAAATTGTTGTTATCTTGATAGACACGCAACTTTCTGGCACACTGTGACAAACACGAGTACAGACTGACCTGACAAGAGGGTGGAATACGAGTATTATACTCAAAACTGACTTTGACAGGGTAGACCAGTGATTACGAAAATCAATTCTATTACAGTATTTACCAAATTGACATTATATCAGACAATGTTGAATGGAAAATTAGCAAACACATTCTAAGTCGACAACAATTAAATTCTTTATAACCATAAATAAATAAAGCGATATCAATGAAATTACTGCCAAATTTGCTCTCACATAAAGGTGCATTTGCTCTGCAATCGTGTTAAACTAAACATAGTATAGCTATATTATCGAAGGTTGGACTGCACCATGGCTCTCTTATTATTCAGGCTGTTGCTCGGAACAGGGCTGTAGTGCTTCATCGGAACCAATCCCTTAAGGTCTCGAATATCGCCTCCTTCCAATACTGCGTTTCTCGTTTTGTTTTTTCTTGAATTACGAAATAAAGAAATCTGTCGTAGACGCCAACGAAGTCTTTTGAAATAATTGGACATTTTATGATTGGGTTCTGTTAAGGTACACATAAACAGATTTTGTAGGATGAAAACAGTGTTTGGTTTATTCCATGTAATAATAGTCTTCAGTTACTTACTATGTGATTAAGTTATACAAACTATGCTTCTACAATAAAGCAAAGTAAATTTGTATTTAGTTTCGGGTGGTTTCGGTTTACATTATACACTTCGGTACTTATCAGAACTTTAATTGAAATATCTCAGCAAGTTAGAGTATACTAACTTCTGAAATACAAACCTAAAACACTCGTAGTAAGCTTGTGAACTTCGAGTAGACAAGTAACAAAAGTCGATATATTCATATTTGGTATAACAATAACTAAGGATTAACAGACTCCTCCCGCCTTTACTTTTTCACTTATACCTACTTCAGGGTGGGAGGTTCACAACATTAGTAGAACCCTACATAACCACGTCTGCTTCGTAAGTAAAGGATTTCCTACGTAAAAAAAAACGTATCTACAAACAGCTTAAAAAAATTAATAATTCTGAGTTATACAATTCTTGAAATTCAGAGATTGTTCGAAACTGTTTTGAATTACCTATTTTATTTATATGCGAATAATCATTTAATCAATTATTTGTTTCTCGTGACACTCAATAGATACCAAAAACTTGTAGCAGAAGCACACAACCCTGATAAGGTTTATGTAGTTCGTGGAATACTGCTTGTTGAGGTCAGATTATGCGTAGGATTTATACGGACTACACCAAACAAATCTCAACTGAAGTATTTCTCACCGAACCATATCCCGTAACTTTTCCTTGTGTTACACAATAAAGACTGTAATGCGAGACAGCAGCGAGGTCAAAATGAAAACAAGGGGGACGGGATCGCGTCACGTCGCCGTCGTAGGATCTGAATCCGCAGCGGGTCCGGATTACTGAATACCGCTCCGGAGTTTCACGAGCAAACTTTTATCAGATTGCCTAATATTTTTTCGTGTGCTACGTTAGACACAGTAAGATGCCCCGATGATTATCTGACGCTCTCACATTTCCTTAACAAATACTTAGTAAACAAACATTAGACAAGGATGAGAAATTCACAAATAAACAAAAATATATCACTTTTCTATAAGAGGCAATGCCTTTGACACAATAATATAAAGACAAATTTTATTTAATATTTAAATTTGCATTCAAGACAGCAACTCGCAACTTTTATCTCGCTTCAAACTTAATTTCTTGATCTGACATCAGACTCTGTTCGTACTTTACGTGCTCTATTTATATGTACGCATTTATTTAGGTATATGTAATAATAATAACTTATTTATGTTTGTCTATTTCTTTACATAATAAACAACTTATTATAAATTACAAATTTGTATAAGTAGTATAATTAAACACTGTTATGATGAAGTCATGTTATCAACTCTGCTAGTTTTTTAATAATAAAACTGTATGACAGCTGTTCTCGCTGGACATAAATGAAACTGAATATATTCTAAAATTAGTGGATATTGTTGTATGTTAGCTAGTAGCGTAACGTACATATTAAACCTACGTTATGATTATCGCCGCACTTAAATTTCTGTACTTAATTAACTGGATAGATAACGATAACGCATTAAGATTAAATAAATATAGTTTTTAAGATTCCTGCCTGTATATTATACTCATATGTTAAAAAAATATATTTTTCTTATGTCATAATAATGACGAGTATCATAAAGTTCTTGAATACTTACACAAGTGTGATAAATACTGTGTAGGATTTAATCAAAAGTAAGTTATAGCTATCCGTAACTTCTCTAAGGCCCTAAATAGTTTATTATTAAAGTTTATACCATTAACCAGAATTCTTCTAATGATTAAAGTTATGAAAGACATTTTACGATGAGTTACAGACAATCAATATAGTTTAATATTACATAGATAAAGCCAGAATACCAGAATAGCTTCTGGCTTTCCCGGAAAAGGATGAAAAATACCTATATACTGATAAGTTGAATATTTCTAGTCTCGGGGGTAATTAATGTGTTACCATGCGACTTACCTATTTTTGTTTTTATATCTAAACATTGTGATATGTGTGGGAACTGGAGGATCTTCCGCCACTTCTTGCTTTTCCCCTTGTTGCTATCGGAACCACCTGTCGACAACAATGAAAAGGTAACATCAATACACTTGTTACATTTGGACCTCATTATGATCTTTTAATTTATAAAAATAACTAAGACGGATATTATAAAATCTCCTGTAACAAGGGCATAACTCATTCATAGCGAATTCGTTTATAAATAACATATTATGTTCAGATCTATTAGTAAACTATCAACAGAACAGGACGTTTAATAATTATTTTCTCAAACATCGTTACTGATAAATCAAAGATAATAATCATTGATAAAAATTTAATCGCTAATAAAAAAATATTAGTAGCGTACAAGATATTAATTACGGTCTCCTTGATATGTTTGTCCGACCGCACAAGTAATTAACTTTGCCCGATCGAATTAACGGTTGAATCTTGAAGTATTTTATACATTACGCGCCGAGATAGCGTTGTCTAAGAACTCTCAATTAAAGAAGAGCCCGTTAAGCCTACATTGAAATGTAAACAAGAACGATTCATTTAATGTTCGTAATATATTTACTTTGCTCCTTGTACGAGTCGGTTTAAATGCATATAAGCGTTAAGTTTTTAATAAATTCAATAAACCAAAGAGAAACATTTTAATTGCATGTCGTACCCATGCTAATATAACCCATATTTCGCAAAAACTCCTAAACCCTAATAATAAATTTTGGATAACCCATATTTCGCAAAACTCTTACCCTAAGCTAACCCTAATAATAAATTTTGGAATACATTGCGCCTCTCCGGTCGTCTCGACTCCCGCTATTATTCAACGTTAGTAACTGTTTTTTCTCTTTATTTTGGCACAAACAACTCATTAAAGATATTACAATATATTGTAGAAAACGAGTACCCATAATTACTTAATACAAAAATAACAACATGAGTTACAAAGTAAATAACAACTTATAAACATTTATAGTTTTACAACATTTCAATGGGGTATGTGAAGTATAGTTAGGGTAACTAAGATTAAGAGTTGATCATTGTAACATATTAAAGATTATAGACTTAATCCTAGTTGAGGAATTACAAAACATGTCAATATTGGAAAATTGGCTACGACAAAAATAACTATTGGTATATTTTTGCGATAATGTGGTGGTACAAATATTTTTATTGAAGGTGAGGAGCGTGCGGGCAGTCGGACTTTGATAATGAAGTTTATTTTAGAAAGAAGAACTGTGACAGTCAGTTTTACTGTTTATCTATTTGAAAAGAAATACTAAATCAGACATATTTCGGCGATTCTCTAGCGATAGCAAATTATAGCTTTTTAGTGAATCCATGTAATCGTCATTTGCGCAGTTTTTACGATAATTATCTTCATGAATTTAAGTTGAAACTTTTCTAGTCGAGTTGTATCTTTTTTATAGACAGGATTCCAAATGAGACTACCAAATTAATAATATAATATCTTTGCCACAGATTCTGTGGTATAAATTATCTTTTAGTGTTATTGTGGTTTTATATAAGAACTATCAACACACCCTCCCTCCCGCCCCCTTGTAAAAGTAAAAATAAGATAGAATAGACCCCGCCCAATCGTCTTACGTAATAAATGGAAGAAGCCTTTTCTCTTTATCATTATCGTTAACTATATATAACGTGAATGGTAAATAACAATCGAGACGGAATTATATAATAAAAAAAAAACCGAGTAGATATTGTAAGATAATTTGGTTCAGCTAGGGTTAATATCTCAAGATTTGTTGTGAGATCTCAAGATTTTTGGATTCTTCTCAGGAACGCGGTCGGCCTATAAAAATCTCGGTAAATCTCAGGATATAAAGAATTTTGAATAAAATATAAAACATTTTAAAGATCTCTTTAATAAAAAGTTATACAAACTAAAAATGAACTTCCTGACTTTGCGAAGACTGCTGAGCAAGCTTCCAGGGTATGGAATCCCTGCTGTTTAATGTTATGGAATTCCAGGGTTTTTTGTTACTGGATATCTGACTTCCTTAGTAATCAGAGTGGTCATCGACGGTTGCATCTCTGATCTGTTGAGTATGCAGATGACTACACGGACATAGAGAGTAATTATTTTTTTTAATTGTTAAGTACGTTCGAGAGAAGAATCTCTAACTGCAACAATATGTCAGGAATTTTCAATGGCAATTAGGGTCTTTCCTCCCGACTTTTGATTATTTTCATCTGGTAACCCTAGATTCAGCCAACAGTCAAAATATATATTTTTTTATTGGCGTGATAATTGTGAGGGTTGACTAAATATAATAATAAATTACGTTTTTATTGCATCTATATATCAAACACAATATATAATTTAATAAAGTAATAAAGTAATAAAGTATGCATCTCCGGATCAATAAAATTTATGGAAATAACCGTTCCAATATCACATACAATAAACTGACATATTGTTTTTCCCGTTTTTTTTTTTTAATAAGTTCAACAACATGTTGTTATGGACGGTACCTATCTTCCATCCATCCGTCTGCAACAGCTAATTTGCTTCGAATGTATTGGTGGGCCGATCGAGTTGCAGACACATTATGTCTGTCGGTTACATAAAGACGAGCTTACAGAGGTTTAAATGTAAATTAGAATAAAGACCTCATCTGAGAAACTATTGAAACTAGAATTTTTAAAGAATACCGAAATAATGTTTGCTGTAGATTACTATAACGCACTAAGAATTGTATAATTTTAATATTAATTACTAAGCAGACGCCCGGATTG
The DNA here is from genome assembly GCA_918026875.4 of Diatraea saccharalis. NCBI lineage: Eukaryota > Metazoa > Arthropoda > Insecta > Lepidoptera > Crambidae > Diatraea > Diatraea saccharalis. The sequence goes on from OU893338.1 coordinate 1,881,535, forward strand.
CGATAGGTCATGGGTACGAGTCCCATCTCAGATTGCCAGGGATAAAGTGGATTTTTAAGCATTTTTCATTAGAAAATATTTTTAATAAAGCATTTTGAATGCGAAATTGATCAAATATATGGAGACCGTCGTATGTGTCAGATTTTTGTTAATATGTTTTCGTTTACAGTTAGATGTTTGCATAATGGAAAACAATATTTTATGGTAATCATAATAGTGTCCGTGACTAAAGGGATCAATGGTCGCCACGGTCCACGCTCGCGCTGAGCCGTTATGAATCTCAAACGACAAACGGTACTAATTAATTAGTCGCGAGAACTTATTCTGATTAGGACTTTATCTAAGAAACTTCAATTCCAACATGTTTAGTTTGTAAAATTGGCACATATATAGATAGATACTTTCTTCCTTGACAATTTAATTTATTTCTTGACAATTTAACTTTTGTGACATAATTTATAATTTTTTATTCTAAGCATTTGACGTTTATTGTACTTAATTGAAAATTACCTGACAATTAACATTAATTTTATATACCTATTTATGATTATTTTTAAAATGAAAATTAGGGACGAATGTGAATTTAAATGAAATTTTATGAATGTAAGATATTGAGGAAAGTTAAGATATTGAAGATTTTATTTAAAGCATTTACTATTGACAATGGAATTTTAATTTTAATTTGCTACACCCTTACAGGGTGTCACATAAACTGTACCTAATAATAACACCTGTTTTACTATGTGACATGCAATAAATGAATTATTATTATTATTATTATTACACGCCTACTACAAATTAAATAATGAAATACAAAAAAAACTGCATATGTAAATTAACTAAAAAGTAAAAATAACAATTTGTATTTGTATGCACACTACCTATTATGTAACTCAGAGGTTCTCTAACTTTCGATGGAACACTTTTGGAAATCAAACAAGGAGCCACTGCTCATAATTTGAGAAACGGTGATATATCGTAAATTAATTAAATCACTATGCCGGAATCCGTATACAAAGTGAAATTATCATCAAAGAAAACCTTTTACATCTCTTTTGTATACCGAACGAAAATAAATTATTATTATTAAAGTATTTTTTAAATATTGTAAGCATAGATTAATTCAGATGGCATAATTTAGATTTAAACTCGTAATTTCGAATAAACTTCATGATCACCGTGCTTGGCTTCTGCTGAATAATTAGATAAAATGTCAACATCCAGCCAGACGTCAGAGTCAAATGCTGGTAAGAGATTTGAAGTTAGGTACTTAGTTCTTGTAATCTTCTACAAAATAAGAGCGTTCATTATGAAAGGTTTCAACTTCAATAAACATATTTAACATGTTGTTGCCATTATATTGATTAATTTGTTTTGAACAGACAAGGATAAAATTGAATAAATTTCAAGTTAATTCTGAAAAGGCCTACTTAGTTGTATTGGATAAACCCATATACACAAATATTTATGGATACTCATAAATACATTTTAAATTAAAAAAAAATGTAAATAAAATTTTATTTGAATATTATTGAGAAACAAAGATCCGTAGGTTAGCTGATATACAAAATACGAGCTAAAAATGGGAGAAGTTCCCACAAAAACATGATTTTATGTAAAAATGCCACATTGAATAAAATATCGAATAGGACAGAAACGTAAGAAGCTAATTTCATAAATAAAAAGAAATGTATAGTTATTTGCCTGATATTAGCACATCCTTAAAACTGCCCGAGTGAATGCTCTTTATATGGTTCATTCTTGTACGGCGAATGTATGTTTGAAATTCTCCTATTTGATACTTGAGAATGCGAGCTATGGCAGCGCGAACATTAAAAGAGGTTTTTGCGTTGGCAAAATTCTATCTTTGGTATGATTTGTGATTTTTAAGTGTTAATGATGGTTAATGCGTTGTAAATAATTTACAGTGAGCAAATCCAATATGGCAGTTCCTATAAAAGATTTCAATAAGTTGTCCTGACATAGTTAGTTATAATATGGTTACTAATTATAAACCTTCAAATCTTAGGCTCTGAGCAAACGAGGTTAGTGCAATTACGCGTAACTAACAGAATTAAGAGCTTTTTATTGCGAGGTGATGGTTAAGGGGGTTTTCTATTGCTCTACATCCATCAATATTCATGTCCATCATCTCCTTGGAGGATTCACTGAGTAAAAGCAGAACGTAAATTGTTTCGTGCTGTATTCTTGAGAATCGGTAGGAAAACCCCCTTTTTTAACAAAACACTTTATTTTTTAATCTTATATTTGAAGAGTAGTTAAAACTATATTGTATGTGTTTTCGTGTGTTATTACCAGTGGTCGGAATTAGGTAGAGTTATTCATGTACTTACACTGATTTCATACAGCGAAAGAATAAAGTGGATATGCCTCAAATCCCGAGATTAATTTTAAAGAGCAGAAAAATCCTGTGATTTTTTAAATAAAAAGTTATTTATTTTTACACAAATTAAACTACTGCACGCAGACCTTGCCAAACTTACATCAATGACATCGGATGTCCAAAGATGTCCAAGATTGTCCATTAGAAATCCCGGGAAGGTCCACATTAATATCAACATTTCGATGCAAGTACATAAATAACTCTACCTAATTCCGACCTCTGGTTATTACACAGTGAAGTTTAGTTCTATTATTCGTTGACCTTATCTAGCAGATCAAGACTTGCAAATCGAAATAAATTGTGTAAGCGCATCCAACTGCCCGTCTTAGAGATGCCTTTTAGGTTTAGCTCTTGATTAATAGGTTGCAACTGTCCTTTCAAAGCTATTTACAATCTTATCTTTATGAGAATAAATATTAGATTTCCATACAAATGTTTATTGGAATAAAGTACCATTTAAATTGGAATTTATTTTAGCTATAAATCCTAGTCTCCGTCTGCTGTTAGTGATAATAGTTAGCCGGCTCTTATATAACACTGGTACAATTGTAGATGTATATCGTAATAGATATTCTTATCTTTATTCGTGATTGATTATACCTATTCGATAAGAAGGTATGCGTTAGTTCGTAAAAGATTATTGGTAACCTATTCTAAATAATGTCTATTAATGGACAAACTTGAATTACCAGTAGTAACAGGATTCGTAATTATCAAGATAATATTTTTTTGGATAATTACCTAATAATTATCCTTATTTACTAGCAATAATATTTTAAATACAGAATTTTTTGATTAAACTTCTATATCTGTTGTTTTAAATTATAAATTATACAAAAAAGAGATACAAAAACTTAAATCATATTGAAAAAAAATTTAATGAAAGTATAACAAAATATTTTTTTAGTAAAGGAGGCTTTTTTGTTTTTGTAGGTCAATCGTATAAAACGGAATGTTTATAGAAATTTCCTCTATCAGAAAAACCATATTTGATAGTTGTTTAAAGATGATTCCCTTTTAATAACAAGACCCAAAGTACAAAAACAGTTTGCGTAGTGTTTTATAATTACGAGTATCAAAATAATTATCTTGATACTCGGAGTAGTAAAATTTTGTTTCTATTATTATTCTATATACACCGCAGACACTTTTTATATTTCATAATCTTAAATACCTAATATCAGAAACCTGTATAAAAAAATCTGTCTTTTTTTTCATTTATAAACAAGCGTAGATATTAAAGTGTTATACCTTAAATATGAGGATGATATACCTATGTAATATGCGCTTGCGCAACAACTAAAGATCGAATCACGACGAGCTGTCGATGTTATTAAGCTTAACGCGTCACGGCTCCGATAGTTTAAGATTTGTGCCGGGTATTTCGTAATAGTTTATTGGTACATACGCTTAGTTCGTTGACCTTTTATTAAGTTTAATTCAGGTTACAGGGTCACTTCTGCGATTTCTTTAAATGATCAACTACAATTTTAATTTAATGAGCTTTATTCGTTGCTATCTAGATTTAATATAAAAAGTTTTTTTTTTCATTCTAGCCATATCCTACATAATCGCGAGGAGAGTCCCAAATGCATCCCTCCCTTCTGTCGGAGTCAGCGCGGGTAACTTAAGGAGGAGGAGGAGGCGGTAACTTAAGGAGTACCCTACAATGGCAGTGATGCGCCCAGCGGCTACGCTCTGGTTTCCGGGCACCACTCCCAAAACCCACTGCCCAGGGTTTTTAGTCGGTAGGCCCTCCTTGTAAAAGTTTTACAATTCTAGGCGGATTGTGATCAGTGGCTAAAATATGCAAAATTGATAAAATATACGAGTATTAAGGAAGTTACGTAGTATATAATATTGCATAAGGAACTTTGAAAGTGGGATTTCTATAAATTCATATTAGCACCTACCAAATAAAACAGTAAAGTAATAAATTACGTTGTATTATAGTATTATTTATATATTGTATATAGTATGCTGTTTTATACTAATATTATATAGAAAATCTTCATAGAAACTACTGGGTACATCGTACCATCAAATCATCATAGACAGCTCTGTAACGCGGTAGAACCGTTGCTTAACATAAAACATATTAGATATCATAAGTATAATGCTACCTATTTATTACAAATTTAATATCTAATATGAAGCAAGTCTCAGACTATTTGTGCGCATTTACTTCCATATTACAATTTTTTTATCAAGTAAATATACGAAACATTATTAAAAAAATCTGTAGGGTAATAAAAATGTAAACCCTAATTAGGTCAATAGTAGTTAAATTAATCGAGTAAACGTTCGGGGATGTTAGTTTAGGGTCTGCGTAACCGTATTGAAACTATTGCTGATCCGAAATTAAAATCTATCTCTAACCGATGTCAAATATTTTATAAGGATTAATTTCGAACAGGGACGGCCCTATTTATTACTGACCGGCCGAGCTTATACACTACATATTACAGCGCACATTCCTTGCCTTATGTGTTTTATAAAACATTTTACGTTTTAAAAAATAGTAATCGTCATTTCATTGGTAAAAACATAATTTTATTGCAAACTTTTACCAAGCGCGGTTATGATTTGAAACATCGATATTACATAAAACATTGCTCAGATCCTAAGGGAGACAAGCGCGTTCGTATACATTACACGAATGATAGTGAGATCGTGAAAGAATTTTTAGACGTCCAGCAACATTTCCTTATCCCCGCCCCCCTCCAACCTCGATTGCTTGTTCACAGATCGCAAAATCTGTGATTTCCTTCATCCGGATCTTCGTATTATGGTTGCCGATTGTTTTCTTTCTTATCCAATAAAAAGGGTTACATATTTTCTTCATTATTTCAAATATATTCAAATAATCTATATATCTATGTACTTATTTTATAAAATATTCTTTTTTTTTGTTAAATCCTCACCCAAGTGAATTATATGAATTCTCGTAACAAATATCCACAATAACCACAAACGAGTAAACAGACAAAAGAGTTTATTTTATATTTAATAAAATGTATTGTATTTGGCAACCCTACCTTTTGTGTACATTCGTAGAAAAGAAACCATGCCGATTCAAAGCAGTCTGGGCGCCCCTTGGGATAAGCTTCGTTATGACACATAGCGTATGTATATTTTTATCAGCTAAATCAATTTGCGCACGTTTATCGACTCAGCGCGACTGGAAATAGTTTTAGACATTAAAGGTCAAGTTTTATTGAGCTACAACGGCATCAAGTGCTGCTTGGTTGAAGTGCCTGGACATGTTACATGCAATTATGTTTGGTTTGACTATCTAGTGGTTTCGCTTCAGTATTCACGCGGTGTTTCATCGTTTATGGCTCATTTTCATTGGTCGATAAACAGATGCGGGACTCGGCGAAAACGGGATGTCGGCTACGAACTGTGGACTTTCATTAATATTGTTTTTGTCAACTAATACAATTCGTAGAATTGATATTTAAAAAAATCGTTCAGGTAAACAATTCTTCACCCAAATTTAATAAAAAAAGCTCTCGTTTTACATATTTTTAAAGAGATAATCATAATCGTCGTTTTAATATAATTAAAAAAAACTAAAATAAAACGTGAATGTCTATCTATATAGTCCGTGGAGATTTATACTTGTTATTTAAAAAAACCACTACAGTTAATGTTAGCTGGTAGAAATTATCTTAAAACCGAGAACAATGAACTCTTGATCGTCGAAGAAGATATTAGATAAGTATATTTCTATCAAATAACGCCAAAACTGAAATGAACGAAATCGGCGATAAATATTTGAGATTAAATTATTACGACTGGGCTTAAAAACAAATAAGCGACCCTTACTAACATCCCTGAACAAGACAATTTATTGAATAAATCTCATTATGGCTGTAGAGTATAAAAGAGAAAACGCGACAAATACTAAATGAATGCGCCTTCAATGAATTAGATAAGGACAAAAACTTGCGCGTCTAATTCTATTTTCGATTACTCGCAAGCTATTACGATTATTGTAAAGGTTCTCGTTAGATTTTAAAGGGACATTCAAAAGTTTCTGCAACTGGCTGGTCACTATTCACAATACGATTTGACAAAGTAGGAAACGTATCGAAATAAGGCGAATATTTTCTAAAATTAGTAAAAGAATATTATAGAAATAAGTAAAAGATAATATTCTTTTAATAAAATTAGTAAAAGAATATTATATATATAAAATTATATTGTAGAAATAAGCGGTATAGAAATACATACAGACATAGGTACAATAAAAATGATATTCGTATCTTTTTCATATTAGCTACGTGGGTTTCGTGATTCTCCCTTAAACTTTGCTCGTGGGCGGGGGGCGACCTGGCCTCAATAAAGGCTTCATATCAAAGACCAACTTTCACGAAGACCTACTACTTATTAAGTTTCTATCAATACTAGCTAATATTAATATTCTAACTCTGAATGAGATTCAATCGAACTACCAGCTTTGAACTCGTTTGAAGGAACCACTTTCGTAATCAATTCACTTTATGTTTTGCCTTTTTTTTATATTCCGAATATATTATTGTAGAAATAACACCGTCTTCGTAAGTTCGTCTAGCGGCTATTGACCCGGCAAATGTTGCGAAACGACTAATATGTAAATAAAAGTTATATTATTATAAAGCTTGAGCGAGAGTTGTTTTATTAAATACATACTAGCTTTCCCCAATCGCTTTCGGCCGCGTGGTCCTGTATTATACATACAAACCATCCTTTTGAATCACTCTATATATTGTTGAAAACCGTTGTGAAGTTTAAAAGATCTCAACGTTCAGACAGCGGGAAGCGACTTTGTTTATACTATGTATAGAAATAGTGTGCGCCGATGTATAGTTATTTAGAAAGAACTTTTTTTTGTATGAAGGCCGGTACTTTATTCACATTATCTCGGACTAAGAAAAAAGTATATATTAATCGATAGAGGGTAAATAAACCTTACACATGATCATTTATTTTATTTTTAAGCGCCGCCGAAATGTTTATTTTCTTATTTCAACATCATTTGATGGATATTTTATAAGCCATGTAGCAACTTTGCTATTAATTATTGATATTTTAGATATCTAAATGTCAAATACAGAGATATTTTAAGCGAATGGAAGCTCGTCGACGCAGATTATTTGAATCTATTCGGTGTGGGGCTTATTTTTAATAAATATATAGTTAATAAATTATTAACTCGATTTTCACAATATTGATATATGATTCGCTGAGTTATAAAAAGGTGCTTTGAGGTAATACCTAAAACAGGCAAATCCTGAAAGTGACGAATAACAACAAATCAGGCATTTTGTAACGGTAAATTAGGCTTTTACCAGATAAAAAACTTTTAATTACAACAAACATATTACTTTTTGTTTAATTACATTGTCAGAATGTCCCCGCTTTCGTAATTACCCCAAAGTACTCTACCGAAGGACTACTAAATATTTTATTTCTAAATTATTAGTTCATAAAGAAATACTCACTTTCATTTAAGGCTCTCTTGTACGTTCGCTTAAGTTTCCATACAAATACGCATCGAGAGTAAAGACGTGCACGCTTGATATCATACGTTTTTAATCATAGGGAAAAAAAACCAGTACGCGTAGCACTTTATCGTGTCGAGAGTGAGATATTGTATGAGAGAAATTACATTTAGGTGAAGACGAGTTCGTCATGCTACTTACTCGGTGCTGGTGTTCCAGCAACTGACCTCCAAAGTGGTTACTGGGTGGTGTTACCTACCCTTAGTTCTTCAAAGCTATTGTACATTTTTGTGATGATGACTTAGACTACAAGTGGCCTCAGTATTTAATATAATATGTAAACCCGACCAAAAGATTACCTACACTGTAATCTGTATGGTCTATCTTAGTTGGCGTCTGTATGGCATTAAAATTGACAGTTTGCTCATGAATGATACACATACTAGTCTAGTCACCCCATGTTTGTACTGATGAAACATTTACATAAAACATGTTGAAACAAGAAAAAGAAATTATATAAACAGTGTCCAAGAGATGACACCTTTAAAAAAAAAGATTTCAGTTACATAATCGAGAATCATTTAATATAGACATGTAAGAAAAACTTATTTAATTCTTATGTTAAATTTGGCAACAAGGAATAACATCAATGATAATGTTTGGTCATGAAAAAACAATCATTATGTCCCGTTCACCAGTCAAAACACATTTATTGATACTATATGACCTTTAGCAAGAAGTGTGCCATTATCACTCGTATCAGAGGGTTGGTGTTACACACTGACAGATATTATTGTAATATTATTCAATAGCTTGTTTGCTGGATTTTGGAACATGAAATGTATTATCCATTCTAAAACATATAAAATTAAAAGCACTGTCTGAATTCATATAAATTGCCTGAACAAAGCTCATATTGAGTTCAACATGCACTCAATAGACTTACTGAGGGCGTTCAAGGAATGTATGAAATATTATGATACATAACATACTTTTCCTGCTCCTTAACCATCTATGAGGAAGGCCTGAGCCCCTGCAGTGGGGATTTAAAAGGGTTGAAGATGATTACATTCTTTCCCTAGTATACAAATCCTAGGGATTATATATAACAGCAGGTACTGTTTCAATGGAAATGTATAAAATAAATAGATCCTGGTCTATATTTATCAATGTTTATGTGACAGGTTAGCAATTTTGGATGATTTCAAAGCACAGCATAGAGATTGTCTTAATGAGTTATATGTTTTATGAGATTAAATCTTAAATGAGCATTTGGTATAGTATAGACAACCTAGTAAGTTGAAATAAATAATATTTCATATATTACCTACAAGTTTTTGGGATTCTACACATTATCTAGAACATACATATTAAATCTTATAATATTAAATTCAAAAAAATTTTAGGAAATTTTGGTAAAAGGACAAAATGTAAAAATATTGATACTTTTGTCAGCTGAATGGATTACGCAACAGAGTCAAACTTTAGAAACAAGGACAGCAATGATAACATAACACAAGATGAGTCGAGATCTGTTACAGCTAATGCTAACTACAAATTGCTGTATTACAAATATGATGAATTGAGAACTTGCATTTCCAAAGTAAATAAAACATAAAATATACATATACATAATATTATTAACTTAATTCATTACATAGATGTAAATTATTATAAATAGCACAAATAAGGAAACATTAATTAACTACCCTGTAACATTTTATCACTTTACATAAAGAGATTGTTGATTAATAGTTTTATTTATCAAAAACTGTTTCTTTTTTAGTTAACCTCAATTCATTACCTCAGAAGTAGTGAAATTTCAATCAAAGTCATACAATATACAAACAGTGAATACCCTTTTGACTATTTACAAATTGTAACTTAACCAGAATATCTATTTTATCAACAATCTTAAGATTATTCAAATAGATTGCAGCACTTGTTTCTGCTTAAAATCATTATTCGGATAGACAAAATCATACAAGAGATTATCTATAATTATTCATCAGTACATTAAATGATTATCATAATTTTGTTTTCATTAATTATCACTAAGACACAGACTAAATAACAAAATAAAAACCAATGATAATACTCAGAAAACTACAAGCATTATATTTGAATCCAGAGACCCTGAGTGACCGATGTAATTCATTAATAATTCTAAACGATCAACAGATTTCAATTGTAAATTGCGCACGTACCCTCTCTGGCTTTCAAGTAGACAGTGTTGGCGACGATATTCTCTAATTCCATCAGTTCCAGTGTGGCGGATTTTACTGTCGACCCTCCAGGAAGCAAGAATCCGCCGGTGCGGCCGCTTCGCCGCCTTCCGCACGAACACACAGCCCATCAATATTTATAAGTCCCTCTAGCCGCGAATCAAACACTGCACACCATAAGCTGTCGGTAACTCAAGCACATAACAGCACAAAACACACACTAAACAACTCGATACCACAATCCTTTTAACGGAACAGCCAGATACGGCCCGAGTAATAAACAGACGAACGCTCAAATCTCAAGGGTGTGGTGAAAAGAGCTATATCATCTTTTGTAAGAAAAAAAACAGAAATACAGACTCTTTCAATCGATCGTTTGAAAAATAATTAACCATTAACTTATCTCAGTTTATTCGTAACCGAGAAAGAGCCCGAATTAAGCGAAATACTGATGACGGACACCAAGAAAACGCTATGAGTGAAACGATTATTCTCTTTGATTTATAGAACGGATTGAGCACAAATTCCAGTTGCCAGATGTGAATTTTAAATCTAACTATTTGGTAGTAATTTTTAACGGCTACAGGTTTTATACTCAAGTGTGCTAGTTTTAGTGCTAAAATGAGACCATTACTAACTTTTAATACATATGTTATTTTATACATACCCTCATAGATCGAAATCGCTCATTGAGCAAAAAAATAGTTGGCAATGCGTTGTGGTTACAGTAAAATATCGACATAGCGAAATTCATGTTATGGCTCTTATGGAAACGCTCATGACATATTGTGGCATTCACAGAATAACGACATAGTGAAATCCGTGTCGAGACTGTTATGCTATTCGACCACAACGTGTTGTGGTAATGAAGAAAAACCGTGAAGCGTATTGAACCATATTTGATTAGGTTAGGTTAAGTTAGAGTATGACAAAAACGCACGAGCCGAGCAAGCAAAGTGAGCGTGCAGCAGCAGCGGCCGGTTAAGAGCCAGAAGGGAATCGTTATTGAAAAATGAAACAGCTTGTTTAACCAATTAATGCTCAGAACACGTCGTGGCTTTTTTACTGCCACAACGCGTAGTCAACTATTTTGTCTTGGAGTGTAATACATACATATTAATCCCACAATCACAACTATCATAAAATAACAAGTTTTTAGAGATAAAATGAAATTATACAATAAGTACACGGTAGGTATAATCAACAGCATGTCAGTTATACAAAAATGTATAAATGCAGGTAGAGTTCGAAATCAATTGAGGGTATTTGACATATTGTAATAACCAAACGTGCAGCCTGTGTACATACATAAACCGAGGCTGTCGATCCATATACTGTTAATATTATTTTAAATGATACCAATATTGAATTTGTTGAATAAAATCTTTTTATTTTGTTTTTTATGTGATTTAAAAAAAGTTGAAACCAGAACACTAATAACGACAATGAACAAAGAACGAGTGAGACAAAATCAAAAATTAGTTCAAGCGCGACAGAAAGTCTTTTAATGACCGTCTTTTGGTGCCTACATGGTTTCTCTTTTTTATATATAGGGTATGAAGTATATGTATAATCAAATGGACAACTTACATTTGGAGCTCATATTATAATCACACTAAAATACAATTCACCTGGCCAAAATAGTGTTATTATTTGATTAAATGTTTTATGACTGTTCTTAAATATTTGACAAAATTGTTTGAGTTTGTTTTTTCATTTCACGAGTTACACATCAAGAGACAAAATTAACAATAAAGATCCTTACAATACTTATTGAATAATATTATTTTCCCTAAAAATAAGTATTTTTAAGGAAAATATTTAAGAACACAATATAATTAAAACCCTACTAAATTTGTTTATTTTACTTAATGTGGTATTACAGTTCAGAGAGTATATTCCTAGGATGATTACTTTATGCCTAGAAAGAGGTTTACATTCTCGTGTCATTGCGTCCAACTGATAAGAGCTAATCGAGAAAGGTGTAGTCCTTTTTACAACATATCCACATCAATATTAGAAATCGACTCAGTTAAAATAACCTTTCGGTCGACTTTTTTATAGAAATGCATCGTAGACATGTATACAGGGCATAGGAGATGTTTGTTTTGCCTATCTATTCTCTATGGTTTTGCCTTTGTCCATAGATTAACGTAGGTATTGCTCTTTGTAACACAGCGCGATATTTAACTTTAACTGACAGTTTCCAACTAACCATAACTATACGTGTAAAGACCACAAACGTGACATTGGCGGAATTGTGTAAATGCAAATAGGCCATGAATTAAAAAAGAAGAAGAAGAAGAATATTTTCGCGTTCACGTGGTTCTTTTTAATTATGTATTTTGCAATCGCTAAAATTTTAAATGGGTGATCTAATTTTGTTTATAATTACTATAAGATAGGTGAACAATGTATGACAAAACAAATGCTGACCCTTGCAGTGTATGCGGTGGAACGGATACAAAACTTGTGGATGGTTTCTATTATTGTGTTGAATGTGGAACTCAAGATGTTAACATTAGACAAACTTTAATTGAAAATAAATCATTGGCCGATGGAACTTTTACAATCAGACAAAAAAGAAAGTTGACTACCAAAATTCAAGAAAACAATAAATGTATGATTTTTTGTATATTAATGAACAACTACACATTTATTCAAAAATATTAACTAGATTATGCTATACAATTATGTATTTTAATGTGTACTTAATAATCATCAAAGTAGTTGAAAGGGTTCTATATAATAACAACAAAGTTTACATATAATCAAATTTAATCCACCCTAACTACGTGATATTTGAAATGTATTCCTAAATTTGTGTTAAAATACAGTACTTACCATGATCATTGGACCTAAGTTCATTAAAGGGCAACAGAAAATATGTTTTCCTGTTTTTATTACCTAATTATCATATAATCTGTTTGGAATTTTATTTAGAACTGTCTGAAAATTATATAAATTTATTTCAGTATCTGGAGAATGGCACAAATGGCATTCTTATAATTTCATACTGGTGGGTTTGGCCGATGAGCTTATAGCTGCTGGAGCAAAACCAAGCTTTAAAATGAAGGTCCTATGGTTGTGGACAGAATACATCAAAAAATTTCAAAACAAGGAAGAATTAGGGTAAGGAATATGTTTGCAGTATCCTTATTATTGTCAGCATATTGGCAGATGCAGACTTCAAGAATAATTGTGGTGACATACTCTTTAAAATATGCCAAGTGTGAGTCGAGGTATTCCTTAAAAAAGTGCATTCCTCTGAAATCCAATTGTGTCTCAAAATACATGAGACAGTAATCAAGATATTGTACATTGTATGGATCGACATTGGTGATGCATTCAGTAGACCATGAAAATGTTGTGGGCATGCATTACAGCCTTGACGGTTCTGCCCTTGAGTATTCTATTGTCATAAAGTGGTTTGTTTTTTAAAGTTCCAAATATACAATTTTTTTTTTCTTTTTTATATCTATCTGCAATCAGCTTTTATCAGATGCGCTGACATAAATATACATATACAATAAATCACAACACAAAAGTTTTTAATTCATATGCATAACATAGCAATGCTGGAAAGCAAACACAGTAACTTGTAATATTAAAATTGTTCTTCAGTGCAGAACGACTTTTTAATAATTCAAGTATAAGTGAATAGTCCCCCATCTGGAAAGAGAATTTTCTTTAGCGCTGTTATAATAATAATACATCTTGTTTGTTTTTTAGTTTGATTTTCCAGTTGTGTTTTTTAATTTCCCGAAGACATCGCCATAACAAAAAAAAAAAAAATTGCAAAGACTTTATTCTTATTTGTAAGAAAATGTATTTAACCCTTTTTGAATCAAACACTATTCTCTATTATTATGTAAACAAAATGGAAGCAGTAAAGCTCTTTAATTTAAGGTTATGTTTATTCTGCATAATCATCTGAATGTACTGCTGACATGTATTGACATAACTCACATAAATAGTGTAATATACTCACATAAAGCTCTGATTAATTAACTTGATACCTGATTTGAACAACATGATCACAAGAGTCTCCCACAGCATACTGTGTCAGGTCCATCGGTCACCAAAAGTTTATTTCAAGATCATCCGTGCTTTGTAATAAAACATGTTAAGCCATTGGTCCCACCTGCATCTACAGTTGTTGGACTCACCAATCAACACAAGGGCCACAAGGTGAATCATACATGACCCATTCTCCTTATTTGATTTGATTCCATCCATAAAGCCTGATCTTAACAGTGCGGACAGTAAGGTGGTAATTATTAATATCCCAGTAATATTAAAAATGTAAAAGTTTGTGAGGATGGATGGACAGTCAACAGCATATACAAAACTATCAAATTCCTTCACTTGATTTTAAACCTTAATACATTGGGAGTAGAGTTGAAAATTAATTGCGAAAAGGACAATGGGCAAATTCGTATGGGGCTTGTCCCATTGGCAGCCATTAAAGAACTCCCATTGGAATTTTTTGTTACATAAATATGTACAGAATAAAAATATAATAGCTTATCATTGCAGGCCATTTGAGAAAAAAATTATTGCGGATAAGATATAACAGGCGAATGTAGTAAAAAAGTTGAATATTACTGTGCAACATGCGTTTAAGCATTTATCATTAATAAAATGAATGTCATTTATTGTAATATGTTATTTTGCATATAGGTTTTGATTGTAGGATGAGTAAGACAAAATGTAATTATGAAAAATATTTATTTTTAAACATCATCAACAATTACATCATTTAGAAAATGGGCAGGCAAAGCAATATCGTCATCTTGGTTTCTAGCCCACCCTAAATACCACACGACACACATGACGTGGGCGCAGCAGCCCAGTGTCCGCTTACCACTGAGGCAACTACAGTAATAATTATCCAGAGCATGTTGACCATTTCTTTCCATGTCTACTAGAATATAAAAATAATATATTTTGGACCTCACATGTCTTGATTGTATGCGGCAGCGCAGAAGCCAAACTTCTGCAGATGTAATTCCGTATTCGGTTAGGCCTGCTGTATCTTGATCTCTCTACACCTCTATGTTAAACAAGCCTTGTCGAACATGCTCTGCGTAATAACTGCGTGCCAGTTTGACTTGGTATGTGCCGAGCGCGAATATCACTAGATCTTCTTCGGTCAACGTCGGGAAGTCACTTAAATTCGGATGATTTCCTGTGATGCTGTCAAAGGTAGCTCGTCGGCGATTTAAATTATTTATCACGACATATTCCGAAAGGATGTTTGGTTGGTTTAAACGCTCATTAATTATATTAACAAATGTCTCGGCGTGTACACTATCTTCTAGTGGTACCCGGTATGCATTGAGTAGCGCAGCTGCTATTTTAAAATCTTTCATCATATGCAGCAGTGCTCTGTTAAAAAAATCTTGTCTGAACAGTTTGAAATCACGTTTGAACCAACCGTTAATAACTTCCACGACCCACCGACATATAGTAACCAACCTAGTTTTATTAGCTTGTTCGGTTGTTAATTGGTCCTCATTCCTGTTTTTTGTTTTTGGCATATGAGCCTCATAGCCGTAAGCTTCGAGATCGTCTATGACATCCCGGAATCCTCGATCTAAGACGAATACATCTCCCTGTTCGAAGAACCAGTGGAAACCATCGTCTACTTTTTCTATCATATTTTTCATGATGGTTGCATCCGACTCGGTGGCTGCACAGGGTCCAAATACATCTATGATATGTCCATCGCAGCAAACCATAATAAATGGCTTCAACAAGTTGGTGAATTTATGTAGACTGTATGCTTGTCTTTGGAATAAATAATTAGAAGATTTTTGAATATAAATATACGTAGCGTCACATATCACCACTGGTTTTCTTTCTTCTGATCCAAGGCTGCCGAAGATACTGTTTAGGAACTAAGAGGTTCCTTTGAGCTACCTCTCTCCTACTTATGTGATTGTAGCCCAAATGTCGGGGTACAAATTCTGAGTACAGGCATTCTCGAGCTGCATTGAGGTGCCTTTCAAAGGTTCGTTGACTCACATTAAAAAGAGCCACCAGTCGTTCGTTTGTTTCACCGCTTCGTAGCTTCATTAGAAAACCAGCCAACGCTAACTTTGGACGAATCGATTCATTTGACAATGAAGGCGTTAGTTGTAGTATCTCCATAAATTGTTCACGACTAATACTAATACTTCATTGTCGTGCATTTCTTCTATCCGATCAAAGTCAATTATTGATCCTCGAAGAGCTGCAGTCTTCATCAAGTTCATCATGTGCACAAAATGGGTAGCATTAAAATCGTGGAGCAAGTTCGGACTGTCAATTACTTGGTCCCAGTCATTGGACTCTATATTATTATTTTAGCATATGTATGTAAGGATATGTACAAAATATGAATATATAAGCACTAAGATGTAAGTACCTTTTTTCTCAAATGGAATAAAGGTGTACTTTCTTAACCAAAGTTGTTCTTTATTAGCCCCTCTTTCGATTGATACCACTTTCATTACTGGCTGCTAATGGGACAGAACGCCCATTGTCCTTTAAGATTAATGATATAAGTTTTTGCCCACTGCAACATATCATATCAAGACCATTGTAAGAAGTGCCAGACAGAAAAAAGATTTGTAATAAGTAATAATATAAGGCAGAACCAAATTGACAATTCTGTTCCCAACCAATACCAGTGTATATTTTTACAAGCAAAAAATTGTTTTGTTTTAGGTTATCAATAGAAAATCAAAGAAACTATTCAGATGTTGTAGAAGAATCTCATGAAGAAACAATGAAGAGAAAGAAAAAGTCAAAACCACTAAAAATGACCAAGGACCTGTCTGTTATGAAGAAAACTTTACTATTTAGTATATTATACATTGCATTGAATTTGGATGACAGTGAAATACAAATGTCAGATTTAATGAGGTTCTTAAGAGAGGGTAGATTAGATTTGACAAATTGTAAGAAATATATACCTAAAGAAATCAAAGTCAAGCTTGTACCAGGGTGGGCTACTTTTAACAAGAGTTCTTATAGCGACATCGAAGATGCTATGCTGACCTCACTTTCATTACTTAACTGTTTCAATATCGCGCCTCGTTTGCCTGATTTAAGAAAAATGGTTGACAAGTTTATAAAAGAGCTGTGCCTTCCTGCAGACTTCAAAAATTTAGTGTTATCCCTTATGCAACTAGTCCCCTGTGATTACCTTGAAATTAATATTTCTGAGATGAAAAGCATGTTGCGTCTACCATCATATGAATGTGTAGTCATGTCCTATGTTTTGGTCGCTTTCAAGATGTGTTTTGGTTTAGACGATGATTATGAATATAAAGTGTCCGGTATAGTTGATAGAATAAATCAGGATAATTGTTACTTAAAATCTTACAAATTAGGATCTTATTCTGAACCAACTGGTAGACTGTTTTCATTTAAGGAGTGGTGTAACTTTATACAAGTAAGAAAAATTATACTGTCTAAATATTATTTACATATGGCTGAGGGGTACTTGCATGATTTTGATGACTATGTGTACATGGAGCACACCCAACAAGCAACACAAACAAAGTCAACAAAATTGACAGATGAAATCATTATGAAATTGTTAGAAAGATTACCCTTTAAAAGTGAAGTCAAAATTATACCAAAAAGTGAGTTTAAACCAACGATAACACCTTTGAGTACATATACCGAATTAGTTATGGAATACTTTAATGATCCAGATTTGAGATTAATGTTCAGTGAAGATTTTACACAATATTCTCTTATGTATGCAGTTGAAAATCTGTATTTGCAAGACACAAATGGTGTAAGAAACATTCTACAAGGGATCAATGAAAGAAATAAATTGATAAAACCTGAAATCTATGGTTTATTACAAAGTAAAACCCTGAATGTCGAAAAGGTTTATGTGAGAAACTGTGATAATAAAAATTGGCATATAACCAACCAACCAAAGGCAGAACATGTACAAAAAGTTAAAGAAAGTAATGGTAACGACAAACACAGTGATCATGGATATGATTCTAATACAGAAATTGAGTCAAGTGATACAGAATTAAACTGCAAAGAAATTTCAGATGAATTTACTGAGGATAAACTTGAAACAAAAGTAACACATGAATTAATTATAGAGGAAAATATTGACACAAATATATTTGATGAAGATTTTGATGAAATTATGGAACAATGTAAAGTAGAAGAAGTCGATGAGGTATTGGATCATTTGGATATACAGGACTCAAGTATTCCTAATAATTCGGTGACTCAAAATAATGGTGTAAATGATAATCTCTATAGTGACAATATTGATGTGAAAGATGATGAATCTTATTGGAACGAGGATCCCGAGTTATCGTTTAATCCAAATACATTTAACAGAGAAAGAACGATACGAGAATTAGTCCTGGCAAGTTGCAAAAAATATAAAATTAAGATTCCAAAAGAATATGACACTAAACAACCTAAGAAAAGGAAACCTGACTTTGTAAAAGATAAAGCTGGTGAAAGCAGTGCTAAAAAACCGAGAATCTCTAATCCGAATAGGAAATATACCAAATCCTCAACAGTTAAGGATGAAGTGAACGAGCTCATCGCAGCTTACTATAAGAATTTACAGCATGACGTACTATTCCAATTATCAGAACATGTAAAGTCTGTTGTTAATAATAAAGATGATACACAAGAATCGCAAAATTTGATGACAGTGCCAGGTGACGAAACTTTTGATGCTGTTGATGATAATGAAGCACATGAAAATATTGATAAAAGTGTTATTTTAGATGGAAATGATAGTGTCCAATGTGTAAATGAACAAGATCAAGATGAAGAACAAAACAAAGAACAAACGAACGAAGCGAACAATAGTGACCCCAAATTTAATGAGAAAGTGTATGATATAAGACAACTTTATGTGAAAATTAATGATGAAAGTGATACCGATGATCCATTTGATATCATTGGGGATCCTGTAATTTCTGAGATTTTAGACAGAAAAATAGAAGAGATAGAAAAAAACAAAAACTCAGCAAAATTTATTCAACAAAAACCAGAGATAAATAATGATGATAGCGACGATGATATACCATTGAGTATTTTGAGAGATGAAAAACTCACGATGAATAAACCAAAAGCTAATTTGGAACTTTTAGTAAAAAAATCCACAGAAATAAAAGAATTCAATTATTGGAAGAGAGATTATGCAGCCAACAAATTGAATAAATCGCATAATTTAAATGATGTATTCCATCAGGAATTGGACACCAATTTTCCTAAAAGCTTTTATTTTGTTATAAGAGAGTGTGCACTCATGTTGGAAACCACGCCTTATTTACTATATAAAGCTATGTTAAATTTGGAAAATCGTTTATTAGCATTGTAAGTTAATATTTATTTAAAGCATTCATGATCTCGAAAGGAAAAAAGAGCAAGAAGCATTTAATTGTAACACTATTCATTGGTGATGTATTTATTAACTCAAACATTCGCAGACATAGCTTGAAATTTTGTCACCGTGTGTTAAAGTATATTAGTCTCTACTCAATCTTTATCAAAATCATAATTAAATTTAAGGACATGTTTATCACCTGTCACGTGGATTTGCCTGTATCCGCCTCTTATTTCTTATTTAGGATTTAGCAATGAGACTGTGCACTGTTCTTTTAGACAGCACGCTCTCGCGTTAAAGTATAAGTAAATTTAAATTTTGTTTCCAACGCAACAAGGTTGAAATTTTATTTTTGTTTATTAATTTAAAAATGAAATCATTAATATTTAACACAATCGCGATCAATCGACATTGCAATTGTAACGACCCGCACTCTAGTGTACCCAAAGGTATAAATTATTCTAAATTTCGGTGCCACTCGTGAATGCAAGCGTTCTGTCCGTTCGATAGCCACTTTAGTGTCATAAACGATCCCGAGGGAAGCGTGCGCGTGTTAAATAATAATTATGTTCATTGAGATTATTGTTGAAGTACGAGTACATTGTTTACTTTGTCCACTTTTGTTTTTTTATTGTAATAAATGGTTAAATAATTTTGTATACTGTTACTTAAATGTTATGATTCATAAATAAAACTGATGTGATAATTATGTGATATTTTAGTTTCATTTCTGCACTTAACACTTATGATAAATTGTACATATATGAATCGCACATACATAGGGTAAGTATTTTAATATTACCTGACGGCCCCGGTATTCTATACATTCTCTAAGTATCGTATAGAATACCTAAATTATACAGATTCCCGGTAACATATAAAAATCTCGTGTTATACCTCATTATGGTAAAGTCTAAAACTACTGACCTGATTTTAATCATATTTTCCATATTATACCTGTAATTTGGTCTAATTTACAAGTGATATTAATATCTCAACTATTATCTATATGTTTATTAAACAATTAACGTTCATTCATTTATTATTTCTATGCATTGCACATATATAGTCTTGTAAGCTGATTACCAGAATTGTCTAAAATTTAAAAAAATTAAGCCCGTGCTTTATAATGGACTATTTGCGCTAATGTAATGTATTGGAGACAAAAGTTCAATGTATGGATCGGGCTTGACTGTCCAATAACGACGGGCACTGTATCGGTTTTTGAAACAAGATCAAAGGCGAGGGGAGAAAAAGGGGAATGCGCGGGGGCATCGAGCACTGTAGTGCTACACACACATTGGTTAATTCTATCATTTATCACGAGTTGCGGGTCTTGTTCGCACGTACATCTTTTGCTCATAGTTGTGTAGGCTGTGATGTGGTACCTAAAGCAAATGCTTATGAGCCACTACTGCAAATATGATATACCATATATTCTCACTCTCCCACCGCAATTGGGAGAGGTCCAATATTATTTTTATTTATTTCATAGTTTAATCAACTATAAAGCCAAAGTTTGTATTGAAGCCAATATGGGGTGTAGCAATTGGACACAATATTGAGCTCTCGTAGAGTCCAATGTGTGGGCGGCCACGCATTCGACTTTATAAGAGGCTTAAAAATATCACGGAAAGTTGGCTCAGAGAACATGACGTCACTTGTTAGGTAAAGAAACAGTGTGCTGTTTTTATATTAAAACAATAAACAGAAAAATTACATTTGGTGTATTCTGTCTGAGGGGGTGTATGAGATGGTTTTGTTCCAAGTGACAGATTATATCGAAAAATTGTATTTTTGTTTATCGATTTATAAATTAAATCGTTAATATTTAACAAAAATTTGCCCCCTTACTCTAGAACGCAATCACGACCGATCGACATTGCATATGTGCCATTTCGCACTCTTGTTTGGGTACTCTAGCGCCAGAGTATGTTTGTGAACCAATCAAGAGTTAATGTCGATAAGTCGAGAGAAAGAGGACAAGTTGTGCAAAACTGACAAATTTCTTCATATTATTTTAAACTTTATTGCGTACTTAAAATCAACGCTAGAAATTTGACATATTATTATTATTGTTGGTTAAAGTCCTCCCCCACATTTTGCTACCTCATCAAACGCTTCTCGGCAATCGTGAGCAGATCATCAGTCCATGTTGTTGAAGACCTGCCTACGCTCCGTTTTCCGGTCCGTGGTCGCCACCCTTTACTGCCCAACGGCCATTGTACTATGAGCTATATTCCCTGCCCATTGTCACTTCAGGATCGCAATTCTTTGGGCTATGTCGGTTCGCCTGCGAATCTCCTCGTATCTGATTCGATCTCGGAGAGAAACTCCGAACATAGCCCTTTCCATCGCTCTCTGTGTGACTCTGAGCCTATTTGTAAGGCCCACAGCTAGTGACCACGTCTCAGTTTCATACGTTATCACTAGCATCGCTGTTGAGGCCACTTTATGATATAGTAAATAGAAACATAGGTATTAACGGATAATTAAATGTATTTTTAATAAAATATAGCACATTTTTAAGATATAGAATCAACAAGTTACGTTGCTATGGAGGCTTGCTGTCAATGTGTTAATAAACCTCTTTCATCAATCGCAACTAACATTGGTTAAACAACTTTGTTTTTAAGACACTGCGGTGCACCTGGGTAGCCCAAAGACAATACTGGACACTTGCAGTGACATCAGGAAATTACAATTCTTCTTGGAGAAACTGGGTTGGCAGGACTCAGGCCTCCACTGTTTGCACGCAAAACAGGCACCAAGTGTCGAGTTGCGAAGAACACCCGTCGCCAAGAAGAAGAAGAAGACACTGCGGTGCTTGGTACGAGAAGACTCTTCGGAGCTTCCCGAACGTTGGGCAACCCGAGTTGGGTTGGATTTTGTCTTCTTCTTTTTTAAATCATGGCCTATTTGCGTTTACACAATTCACTTACGTTTGTGGTCTATTGTTTAAGTATAATAATTTTATGACAAGGAGTTTTGGTGATAATTTATAAGCGTTACTCTTTTTGGATGAAATTTAAGAAGATTAAAAAAAAAATCGCTAACAAACTAACCAAATAAAAACTCCTTTAAAGAATAAAAATAAAATTTTTAAAATTAAACTTACCAACGTCAATCTGTCAAAGATTGCACCACATTACTGACAAGATTTTCTCAATCGGTACTCTGGTTTCCCTTCAAAACGCATAAATCTTTCTCAATCGTACCAAAATGCAGTTTATCCGCCGTGGAAATCTTTTACGCAGGGCACTAATGCCTTCAGCGATACCAACAAAGCGAAACTTTGCACAAGTTGGTTTGGTGGTGTCTACACCACCAAGGAATCCTTGTTCTGCTGGAGTAAGTTGGAGAAATAAAGTTACATACTAGTAGCCGTTAAACATTTTGGAATCGGGTGGGGGATTGTGTAAAACGTTTAATGTCGTAATATGAGAACCGTAATTATTATGAATTCGTACACTTTCATTGTTTTTATAGCTCATTTACAAAGTCGATCGGGCTCGCATCGTTTCGATTTATGCGATTTATGAAACTCATTTTTATTGATCGCTCATTGGTTTATTGAGCAATGAAATTAATCGGCAGAGATCGCCAGCATGATTTAATATTAAGTACCTAATGACTGTTTTATTTAATGCTGACCTAATTGTCTAAGTATATAACAATTCTTGTTCTACCATTTCTTACAAAGTTATTAATTTTTCTATAGGAAAAGATCGCACATGCTATGTTTATGGTGTCCGTGTGGCTAGGACCAGTTTTCTACTTCATGACGCAGCTAAAGGTGTGGCGCCGTCAGTATTTGGCGTAATAAAGAAATTAACATCCATAAAATTGTTTAATTCAATTTATATAGTTTGAAATAAATATAATCTAATGTAATGGGTACCTAAGTGTTTGTTGGATTATTGAAGTAGTGATGCCGTGGAGAATAACCATATATTTATTTTCTTTGGATACGCTGATCAATACCACAAAGAATGCTAAGATATTGTGCACAAGCTACTTATGTAAGTAGTTTGTCTGTTTTTTCTCTCGTGCACGTGTCTGTTTTTTTCGGCGGAGCGGCGCAATTTAGAGCAGCGCTCTTTAAAGCTACACGTTACTTACGCTAGGTACGATGAGATTTTTGAGTATAATCATGACTCGTAACGGAATCGCAACGTATCCGCGACGACTCGTGACGGAATCGCAGCCTATCTGCGACGACTCTTAACAGAATCCTTGACGATGCATTGTTCTATTTTTTTGTTGGAAGAATTCAATTAGGTGCCAGACGAGAGCGGAAAAAGGTGCGTCTAAGAAAATAAAACATCGTATAGGGCAGGCGTTTCTATTACTTCAAGTATAAACTTTTCGATGTCCAACATTGTACGTATGTTTTGTTTATAAATATCGACAGATAGATTAAATCATATTCTTGCTTGGTAACGCTGAAATGTCGCTACGTTTAAAACGCGCCCGCCGCGCGCTCGCTGCGAGGACGTCACGCTCTGCGGCGGGCGCGCGGCTTAAACGCCACCAGTAGCGCGTCATATCGCCGTGTGGAGTCGCGTTCATAAAGAGTACCTATATAGAAATACGTGACACGACGATAATATCGCCGCGATTCTCTCGCTCGTGGAGATGGCGCCTAAGCAAAAGGTACCTAAACAATGACCTGACAGGATAATTTTACATAAACCATAATAAATTGAGGCAGGACGAAAGCATTTTTTGTTACTACTATCGGATGTAAAAACTTATACCATTACTAATTTTAGGAACAGTATTCACATAAAATAGCTTAAAATATTGGTGACATTTGAATAAAATTAGTGATAGTTCTAGTACTTGATGTTTAAATTTATAATTGTGCAATTTTTCTTCGGAGTTTTGTAAAAACAACTTTAAGCGATTACAGACATAGACCAATCGTTGACGCCATTTCGTAAACAAATCAAAATAAGTGCCGTGTAAGCGGAGAATTAATATGTTAAATAAACTTTACGGTGGCATTTAAATCAGCCATCCTATAATAATTGTAAGACCAGTTGGCTGTATTATATACCTATAGTTATAAATACTTTTGGCCGTGATTTTATACGCATGGTATAGGTTCTTTTAACAGAATTCTTTTTCTTTTAGAATACTTCTATTATCAAAATTTTAATTTATAATTATCAATTTAATTATATCCTAAATACAAATTTCCATGCAAAAATTTCATACCCTATTTCCACCTCTTTTTCGCGATAAAAGGTAGCCTATGTCCTTTCTCAAAGTTAAGTCTATTTCTGTATCCAATTTCATTAAAATGGGTTCAGTTGATTAGGCATGGAAGCGTAACAACGCTTATCTGTTACTTACCTTAAATTATCGATGCTTTTGATTCGATATTGTTTTGGGATCGAAATTTTAATATGGTTCTAGAATCTAGCAAAGCATCAATACTAAAACCATACGACTATCAAATTAGAGCTATATCGAGTTTGCCAAGGCATATGCAGCGATATTTACCAACTATATTAAATCATAATCCAAAATATCACTCTACAATAAAAATCGATTATCAATATATCGGAAATTAACAATATCGCCGAAATAAATATGGATTTTTCATAAATCGAATATATTTTCACAAGCCTATTCCGCAGGCTCACGAATTATCCGGATCACGGATACAGCAGTGCACAAGCGTTTACACTTTTTTCATTGCCGCCATCTCGAGCGGAAAAAGACAGTCCAGAATAGAGAATAGTTAAATTTCGAATAATGCACAGGCTAGCGTTACCTACATATGACCTGACATATCGGACTGGAAAAAATCGGATTGCCGGACCTGAAAATTCAGTGTAGTGCACAAACGCCCCGTCAACCAGTATTTATTTGTTACCGGTACAGATTGTCGAACGCAATTACGTCTCCAAATTTGCGGGAAATATACCTACAGGTGGTTTTACAAAAGTAGCGGTAATGACCCTCGAGATTTAAGAATTATAAACTCAAAAATGAGCCTTTATTTTCTTCAATGAAAATACAGCACGAAATCCAACCGACAACATACCAGCGACCATTTGATGGTTTGATTCTGTCACTTTACAGAATTTAAATTTTATCTAAACCCTAGTATTGTATTAAGATTTGCCCGCAGGCATGCTCGTCTAATGAATTCCCTGCTTTAGGCTTTAGGGTATTATTTTTCTAGTAGTTGGTAACCCTGAATTGCTTTGACGCTAGGGATACAATACAATTCTTATATTTAAATCATATCTTGATAAAACACTTCACATAAAATCAAAGTATAAAAAACACTGTTTTGCATTTACTATGCATAAAAAATCCATTTTATTAAAAACAAGAAAGATATCTATGGTCTTTACCAAAATAGAAAATTAAACAAACCATTAATGGAAGTTTTAACATAAGTCAATCTACCCACTCAAACCTTTCATAACTCAATTGACAAAGCTTAGTGCTAACATAAGTCACTGTTATACTACGTTAGTGAAAAATGAATTTGCATTCTAAAAAGCGTCGACTGCTAATTTCATTTATTTTGCACTTTTTTAAATTGTAGATCTTTTTAGAGTAGTTTTTTTTTGTTTCTTAAATACGGAGATATGAATATGAATCTGCGGGCAAATCTTAATACAATACTAGGGTTTAAATAAAATTTCAATTCTGTAAAGTGACAGAATCAAACCATCAAATGGTCGCTGGTATGTTGTCGGTTGGATTTCGTGCTGTATTTTCATTGAAGAAAATAAAGGCTCATTTTTGAGTTTATAATTCTTAAATCTCGAGGGTCATTACCGCTACTTTTGTAAAACCACCTGTAGGTATATTTCCCGCAAATTTGGAGACGTAATTGCGTTCGACAATCTGTACCGGTAACAAATAAATACTGGTTGACGGGGCGTTTGTGCACTACACTGAATTTTCAGGTCCGGCAATCCGATTTTTTCCAGTTCGATATGTCAGGTCATATGTAGGTAATGCTAGCCTGTGCATTATTCGAAATTTAACTATTCTCTATTCTGGACTGTCTTTTTCGCTCGAGATGGCGGCAATGAAAAAAGTGTAAACGCTTGTGCACTGCTGTATCCGTGATCCGGATAATTCGTGAGCCTGCGGAATAGGCTTGAGAAAAAATATTCGATTTATGAAAAATCCATATTCATTTCGGCGATATTGTTAATTTTAATACTTCCTCATTATTTTAGTAATATTAAAAAGTTAAGTATCGTAGATAGATAACACTATAGCTCATAGTTCCTAATTATTCATATCTCCGTATTTAAGAAACAAAAAAAACTACTCTAAAAAAATCTACAACTTAAAAAAGTGCAAAATAAATGAAATTAGCAGTCGACGCTTTTTAGAATGCAAATTCATTTTTCACTAACGTAGTATAATAGTGACTTATGTTAGCACTAAGCCTTATCAATCGAGAAATGAAAGGTTTGAGTGAGTAGATTGACTTATGTTAAAACTTCCATTAATGGTTTGTTTCATTTTATGGTCTTTACCAAAATAGAAAATATTGATTATTGCTTTCATACGATGAAATATCGATACAATGAGTAATTATTTGTAGTCGATATAGATCGACAACCCTAACCGGCGCATTGTTTGTTTGTCTGTCATTTGCACGTTTCTTTTTGCATTTTTGTTTATTATTTTCAGATTATTATTTCTCTGATATTATGAAGGAACCAAAGCAAGCAGCAATAGAAGACTTAGCAGAATTACGTAATTATTTCTCATCACATAACAGTATCCGTGAATACATTGCTCACAGCTCGAAAGTACATTCAGTAGGCTGGTCGTGTGATGGAAGAAGGCTTGCATCTGGTTCATACGACAAGAATGTAGCTATATTTACATTAGACCGACATAGATTGGTAAGTGATCGCTCTACAAATATTCTATAGATAAACGTTATATTGTTTTTTCATTTCCATATCCATATCCTTTTACTAAAGATTCTTTGAATCTACTGAAAGTACGTTTTCCTTAAAATATGTTGAAGCCTCTTCTTCAAAATATTTTAAGGAAATATTTTAAGCAAAATATTTTAGAATTTTTATATAAGTTCTATAGGTTTGGCATTTATTTCTAGAGCCAAGATTTTCTGTTTCGTGGTCATACAGGCTCTGTGGACCAATTGTGTTGGCATGCTTCACATCCTGATCTCCTCAGTACCGCTAGTGGAGACAAATCTGTAAGAATTTGGGACACAAGGTAATAAATATTTGTTTTTATTTATGCAATGTTACATCAATGCAGTTGTTACTTTTTATATTTAGAATAAACATATTTGTGTAGTGCTATTGTTTTCAAATAAATGAATTACATTTTTAGGCATATTTTAGTAATTGAATTATTTTATCAACAGAACACACAAATGTGCTGCAACAATAGCCACCAAAGGAGAAAATATTAATATAGCCTGGTCCCCTAATGGGAATACAATTGCTGTTGGTAACAAAGAGGACTTAGTGTCATTTATAGATACCAAGACATATAAAGTAGTAAGTATTGTTCCTTCAACACATTACTGTTAACTTATAACTTAATTATACACAGAGTTAATTATATTCTGGCAGATATGTCATCATCAGCTTACCAATAATGTCTTTATTGTGATAGTAAGTTTTTTTCACCTGTGCTACAACCGGTCTATGTTTAACCTTAGCAGTGCAAACCACTTTTACCCACTGTGCCATCAAGCTGATACATCATATAATAAATCATTACTAGGCTACATCTCATACATTGCTCTCATCCCATATTAACCACAGAGTGTATTTTCATGAATGTTCAGGCAATCTACTCAAAATTTACCACTGTGAATGATAAGTTGTTCAGATATAATAAATAAAATTTTAATTTATTTTCAGGTTTTAGAAGAACAATTCAATTTTGAAGTAAATGAAATATCATGGAATTTATCTTCAGATTTATTTTACTTAACAAATGGCTTGGGCTGTGTACATATTTTGACGTAAGTTTTATAAATTAAAACCATTTAAAACAGAAATATTAATGGTGAATTGTAGCTGTTTTGACTTGGTAATGACATATGCCAATTCTGTTGTACTTAAGACTAAATTTAGTTTGAGTTAGTGAAATGTATCTATACATGGTATAAATAAATTTGTGTCCAACTATCTGTAAATTGAGATCTTTTAAACTTCACAATGGATTTTAATTCAGTTTTCATCGATATACAAAGTGATCCAAGGGGAAGGTTATATATACAGATCCAGGCGAGTGCAACCGCTGGCACGCATGTCCCTAGGGAACTGTTCAGTGGGATATTAAGTAACTTGCATGGTAATCATTTATAATCCATATACCAGGGTTTGCTGATAAATATCAATGGATGTATATATTCCATTGATATTTATTCTTAATTTGGGTATTGAGTCTGCTATAAAATTAACCAATGCAATGTGACACTGGCATCATTGACCCAAAGTAGTAATCTATCTTACTAGCAATATTGGGTTACCCTGTAATATGAACGCAGTTTCTTAAAATTAATGCTTATGTTCACGTAATAAGGTTTATTATAGTAAATAGGTAATAAGTAGTAAATATATTTTACAATTCATCTATACTAATATTATAAAGAGAAAAGATTCAATCGTTCCTTGCATCGAAAAGTCAACAATTAGCTCCATCATATTCGGGCAACAGAATTGAATGACAAATAATGCAGATAAACACAAATATGGTGACGTGCAGGTACCCCGGGCTGGAGCTGCAGACGGTGCTGAAGGCGC
Organism: Diatraea saccharalis; assembly: GCA_918026875.4. Classification (NCBI taxonomy): domain Eukaryota; kingdom Metazoa; phylum Arthropoda; class Insecta; order Lepidoptera; family Crambidae; genus Diatraea; species Diatraea saccharalis. The sequence goes on from OU893338.1 coordinate 1,910,811, forward strand.
ACCCGGGCACGTGTATCTGCATCGAGCACGACCCCACGGGCCGGTACTTCGCCACCGGCTCCGCGGACGCGCTCGTCTCGCTGTGGGACGTGCACGAGCTCGCCTGCCTCAGGGTCTTCTCGAGGTCTGTACCTGGATGGTCGGGATCGGTCTGGATTGTCCCGAAAAAGAAAGAAATGTCCCGCCGAATGTTAAATAATTGATAAAATCATTAAATCAATTCGATCGCTCGGTAACGGCTGAAACGACCTAGAAATGATGGCATTATTATTTTTTTGCTAATCATCGATATTCTTCCGAGGCTAAGGATGGATATATCGATTTTTGTTCCGGGTAATCCCGATTTCATGAAATTTTGACCAGATATTTTGCTCCCATCTGGCGCATAAATGATGAATTAAATTTATGAATTTTATTAATTAATTGTGGTAAATGTCATTGATGGTAAAATTATTATTTTGTTTTGTAATATTGTGTATAATATACATTGTATTTTGTCATTGTTTGTCTTACCCAAAAAATAGAAAAAAAAAATCTCAGTTGTAAAAGCACTGACGATAGTTGATAGTTCAATTTCAACTTGGTACCAGATAAAGTTACTTTTTCCAGGTAATTTGTGAAGATCCATATAATTATTTTGTGTTTGTTGTATGTCAGGTTGGAATGGCCCGTACGAACCCTCTCGTTCAGCTTCGACGGTCGACTGCTCGCATCAGCTAGCGAGGATCACATCATAGACATCGGTGATACAGAGACTGGTACGTTTATTTACACTACTTTTGACATTTGATCATCAATGTTGTTTTTAGTTTAAAGCAAAGGGTTCTGTGGCCTTATTTTTTATATGAAAATGTATCACAATCCTTTTCAAACGTTCAAAGATGTTTGTAACTATCGCTTTGTTTAGACAATTCCCGTTGACGTGAACTAAACGTTATCGTTTAATCTGTATCTATAAAAATACATCGCGATCAAGATTCAAATTCAAAGTAATCGTGATAAACGTGAAATTTAGACAATTAGGCTACCGGCCCATACATCCTAGTCTTAGGTGATATTTTCCTATTTGACACTAAGTAACGCCTAACGCTTACTTTAGGCGTATTTAGTGGCAGCAACAAGGCTCTGTCACTAATGATTTATTCAGTTATATTGCAAACCATTTGCGTTCACTACTCATCTTGCTGACGCTAAACAACTATAACCACCTCAAGATTATGAAGCCAATAAATTAAAGAAGGCGCGGCACAAACAGCTCTTAAACAATTACATAATGATCTTCTTCTCAGTCGTATAAGTCCTGTAAATTGCTAATGCGTTGGAATATTTCTAATAACACCTGCGTGACGTTATATGGAATTAGAAAGTTAAGATAGCGGCACAAGAGGCTGGAGATAAGTTAATTATTATTTTAAATAGTCCCCAAAATATTGCAATAATAATTTAATATCATTTAGTTTGTTAATTTATTGCATTAATTTTTGTAGAAAAATATGTAAATATTGAGGTATATGGAAAAAAAAATAAGATGTTCTTTGTAATACCGCGATAAAAAACGGAAAGGAGATTTTTAAAACATAACCAAAAGTTATAATAAAGTGAGAGATATCAGATATATTTATATTTTATTATTATATATTAGTTACTATTTTAGTCAACCATAACAAGTAACAACAAAAACATAACAAAAATGATGTGTGATCTCAACACTACTCAATAAGTGTACTCGTCATTCAGTGTTTATTTACTAACGGTACTGATTTTTTAACGCAATCACGTCATCAAAATGGCGGCCAGGCGCATTAGCAATTTGCGGGGATTATGACACTCTTGCTAGAGTGGAGTGAGAGTGAGGTGGTGGTCAACACGCAATATCCGCTGGAGTGGCTGATGTAGGGTATGTTCCGATATACACTGCGAGCACTGCGCAGCGGTCTTACTGCTGAAAAATCCGTTCCGTTATGGACTGCCAGTACACTGCTACAGTACCCTAGGGAAATTTATGACGTCATAAATTGCCGCCATATTTGTACTGTGAGCACTGGAGACTTCGAGGTAAGGTGCTCGCAGTGCTTTTGATCACGTGATCAGTCGAAACAGAATCAGAAAATGATAAGTTTCTAAATAAACAAAAAAAAATACTTACGTTTATTTATAAGATGGATTTAATTGATGAATAATTTTTTTATACAATTTTTTAATTTTCTTTTGAAAAGAGGGAATCTTTATATGTATTTATATTCCTTGCATTAACGAATTTGAAAATGGCGCCAAAAAATAGGATTAACAGTATACCTACTGGACTGCGTTCCGTTTTAAAAAGTCACCAGTATAACTAGCTATAAAGGAACGGGCTTCCAGTATACTAAATTGACGTCATACTGTTCAGTGGTCGTAGTGTATATCGGAACATACCCGTAGTTCGCCTTGCAACATCTCGCCATCTCTTTCTGTCAATCGACATCTTTGATCACTCGTGTGGAGGCGTGCCTACTATGGACTTTATTTGGTCACTTCATAAATGTTTTTCACATAGCATGGGTACGGTGACGTTTGAGATCTGAAGTTTTCTCAGTGACGTGGTAATGAAAAATAGTATATATAAAAAACTCGATACTATATATTAAGTTCATTTCGATTTCGAGGTCTATGTATAAAAGAGGATAAAAGAAAAAGATTCATTCATCAACAATATGAACCCGAGTCAGAAAAAAAACAATTAAAGTGTAATTATTACGACAACAATTACTAAAATATTGTGAAACGATTGTCGGATACATAAATCGATTAAAACGATTTTATCGATTCGATCCCTATAAAAAAAAGTTCCAATTTTCGTTACAAGTATCGAAGTTTTGATCTTTAGTGAATTAGATTTCAGCAATTATGGCTATTGAAAAATTTAAATAAAGTTTTTATAACGGTGTTTTTAATAATTCGGAAATGCAAATTGCGTGAAACGGAGTATTCGTTGACAAACGTCATCGCACCCGCGCTATGCGAGTCGACTAGTTGAAGAAAAAAGATTGAACTATTGTACTGATGATCGCCATCTTTCATTAATTTCATTTTCATTTTAAATGTTAAAATTAATTTATTCACTTGACATTGGCAAAATTGTGCGAAATGCGCATAAGCCATTAATAAAAGAAGAAGAAGACTAGTTGGCGGGTAAACAAACGGGCGGTGGGCGTGTATTAAGGTGGCTAACCCCACAACAATTTCCTTTGTCAGCAGCAGGAGCTACTCTCAATAAATATTTAGATGTAAGCATTTATTATTATATAAATACTAGTGGATAAGGTAAAAAGATTGATCATTAGTTGTTACTCTGTTCATTTAATAAAATAAATTATTTTTTTTATTAAAACCGGCGTCGACTACTTAATTCGTGCGACAGGCGAGAAGGTGGCGGAGATCCCCGTGTCGGCGTCCACGTTCACGGTGGCGTGGCACCCGCGCCGGTACTTGGCCGCGTACGCGTGCGAGGACAAGGAGCCGCCCGAGCGCAAGCGGGACTCCGGCGCGCTCAAGCTGTGGGGGCTGCCCAACAACTAGTACCAGTACTGTACTGGCTGTGCCAACCTCGTTCCAATTTTAAATACTTGAAATAATTTATATCAAATAAATATTTTTACACTCCCGATTGATTTGTTTCTGTATTGAATATTAAGTTGGCTTAACAAAATTGAATACAACACTGTTTTCGTTCATATGCACGCAGCCAAACTATGCTGTCTTAAACCGTGTGCATGATAAAGATATACTTTATTTTAAAGTCATTGTATATAATAGTATTAAGTATAGTCTTATGTGAAATAGGAATTAAGACTTGCTGTGAAAGTTTTGGCTGACTTTTTTTTGTATCGATTCACTTTTGTTGTAATTTCAAAGTGATAATAAACTGTGAAGAATAACTCATGTATTTTTTATTTCATAAGGTAATTAAGGTTATCTATGACATAAAGTTTAGACACATCATACCCAAATAAAAAGTATACTCGTAAATAAAAAGGGTGATTTTCTTTTTATAAAATTTATTCTACCAAGCTTCAACTTGCAACCTTCCAGTGTTTTCTAAATTGTGAAGCATATCCTTGGCTTGTTCGCTGGTCAGCCCTCCAATTTCATTGAATATTTCTACGAAAGCTTCCTTCACATTATCAGGCATATTCTTTGCGTTGCCAGATATATAAATATAAGCGTCTCTGTTTTTGACGAGGTGCCATAACAATTCACTTTGTTCTTTAATCTTATGCTGTACATATCTGAAAATATATTACTGTATTTATTTATTTGAACATATAGAATAGAATAGAATATATATATATATTTTGAATAGAATATATATATATATATATATATATATATATTTTTTTTTATTTTGAATTTTTGAATACAACATTTTTTATGTTAATATTTGAAGTGATGGAACTGTAAGGACGAATATTGTTTATAAATTTTATGGTAATCCATATTTTGATTTTAGACAAATTATCTTTTCTTATAATGTCATTATTTTTCGATCATCATCATCATCATCAGCCCTTAATTTCGTACCCACTGCAGGGGCTCAGGCCTTCCTTATGAATGCGATTTGGTGGGTATTAACGACTACAAATGCAGCCGGACCAACGGCTTAACGTGCCTTCCGAAACACGGAGTAGCTCGAGATAATAATTTTTTGGTCACCCATCCCGTGACCGACCCTTGCAAAAGTTGCTTAACGACAACGATCGCGTGCCGCGGCGTATATCCACTACGCCACCGAGCTACGCGCTATTTTTCGATGTGTTTTTATAAAATTCTATCTATTTCCTTTTGATAAACGGAATGTTTGTTTTTATTAACACCACAGATTTAACTGTTTTTGATAAAATTTTGCATACATATAGTCCATAGTCTGATAAGATACTTTTCATTAGTCCAAAAAAAAACCCACGAAAAGGAAATAGAAAGAAATAAAAATAACTTACACTTTCTTATCTAGATCCCTAGAGAATGCAGTGTACAATGATAGTTTCTGTTCCTGTACATATGTTTCCAATTCTTCTTTGCAATGGAAATCTTTGTCTTTGTATCGACAGCCAAAGAACATGAGCATGTTATCTTTGTTCAGTGTGTTTAGATAATTTCGCTCTTGTAGTAAACTCCTGAAGGGCGCAAGTCCAGTGCCCGGCCCAACCAGGATGTGAGGAATGGTCTGTGGTAAAAAAAAATAACTTAGAAAAGGTATAGTATTTTTTTATTGCTCAGAGCTTAACTTTAAGTAGCTTAAGTGCTTTTATTATGAAAATTTGAAATAACCAAGGTAACAAATAACACCCAGACCAATGGATAAATATTTTCATCATTGACCCGACCAGGTATCGAATACGGAATCTCTGACATGGTGACATCTATTTTTTTATTAAGTCATAGAGCTAATAATCATGAAAAATATAGGAATTAGAGCTTTATAATGATGTTTACTTACATGATCAGGGAAAACCAAGCTCCCTTTCTTAATCCACCCGTACACTCTATCGCCAACGTTCAAATTCTTCAGCCAGTTGGAGGCCAGCCCGAGCCTCTCCCGCTTCAACTTGGTGTAATATCTCACCACTGCCACCAGTAGAACTATTTTATTACCATTGTTGGGTAGACAACTGCTCGCTATAGAAAACGACCGAGCTTTTATACTGGAGAATAGTTCGAATATTATTTGTATAGTGAGCTTCGATGCGGATTTGTGAAAGTCGTGGAGAACCTGAAAGTAGGGTATTTTTATTGGTGCAGTCCATCATGATCATTAGTCTATTGATGTAATTAATGTATGTAATGCAATAGGAGGGAGGGGATAACCCACCACGCATGCCCAGTGCGGATTGCTAGGTGTTAACGACTAACGATTTCAGAAGCACGGAGAAGCTCGTGATAATAAATGTCGGTCATCCATCCCATGACCAACCCTTACGGAAGTTGTTTAACTTTTGTATCGCAGATCGAACGCGCTAACTACTACATCTTCGAGCTCTTCATTAGTTCGGTGCACTTACTAGGTAGAAAGAACAGACGTTTATTGGTAGTTTTACCTATTGCATTATGATTATCTATACTTATAATAAATTTGTAGAGAGGTCAATTCTGTACATGAAATATATTTCCAAAATAACTATCAGGGGGTGATTAGGGATCGATACTGATGCCAAAAATGCAATCAGTAAAATTTTTGTCTGTGTGTCTGTCTGTCTGTATAACCGTTATAGAAACAAAAACTACTCGACTGATTTTAACGAAACTTGGTACAAATATTTTTCATACTCCTGAGCTGGTTATGGTATACTTTTTATCAAGCTATAATCAATAAGAGCAGAGCAGTGAAGGGAAATGTTGGGAAAACGGGAGAAGTTACTCCATTTTTAAAGCTTCCGCCGCGTGTGCAACCTTAATGGTTAAAGCTACCCAGAAATCATGTATGACGGAAATGTTCTCCTTAAAATTATATAAAAAATATCCCACGACAGCATATGTCTATCTTTTATGGTTGACTCGCAATAACACGTGTAACTCCCGATAGCTTAGCAGTTCGAAGCTTTCTGATTGTATTTGTCTAGACACTCTTACGTTTATAACACTCAGTCATCCCTAATTAAAAAAATTTAATCGCGCAGAAACTACTGAACGGATTTTGATGAAATTTGGTATACAGATAGGGTATTAGCTGACTTAGATAATAGGATACTTTTTTCCCTAGGGACCACGCGGGCGAAGCCGCTGGTACAACATAAAGTTACTTATTTTAACTAGTAAGACGACAATTTCTAAGAGTAACAGCATATTCATCGAGGCGCCGAATGAAACGATTTCTTTACACCTTGTAAATAAATTTAAAGTAACAAGATGATTTACTTAAGGAATAGAAAAAATACACGTAATCAATTTCAAACAGGCTAAGAAAGAAAGAATGACGCATAGTGGTTGACTAATATACATTTACAAATACCTCAAGAACTGTTCTTCTTGGTCTTCGACAGTAGTTCAACCAGTCCTCTTGCCCTTCAGGGGTACTGAGCTCTATGCATTTGTCTCTCTCCAACTTGTCTTCGGACACTAGTGCGAGAAGAGAGAAAAAATATGGTGTGGGATATGCCCTCAGGTCCCAGTATTGTTCAGCAATATCGTACATCGTCAAGGGGGTCTTTAAAAACTCTGGCACCGGCATGTCTATAACGTGTATGTATATAGAATTAATTATTTGTGCTTGTCCTCGATCGATAATAACTGCATATGTGCACTCAAATTTTAATAATCTTTATCAATAAAATAAGACTGGTATTGCGTGTATCGTAAAAACGGGCAAAACTACCTTTCTGTTTTATATGGCTATTGGCAACACTTATTCATGTGGTATAATGGTAGAACTACCACGCTACTTAGCGTCGTGATAAAGTTGAGTAAAATTATGACTTTATTTTTAAAAAATGTAACATTTTATAATACCAGTATATTATATGTCATCTCTACTTCTTCTAATATAAAGAGATTTGTTTATTTATATCGAAAGTGCACCGAAACTATGCACTGGACCGATTTTAAAATTTCTTCCCCTATGTTACATGACACAGACTTAATTTACGCGGGAAAACAGCTAGCAAAAAATAAAACTCAGTGTATATTAAAAATATAGATATATTTATAAGTCTTGTTCGTCGTGCCAGCCGTCGTCGTCACTGAGGAACCGTCTCTTGGCGGCGGTGTTCATGTGGGGACGGAGCGCCCACTCCGTGTCGGCAGCGGCCAGTTGGTCGAGAGTACCGAGTTTGATCTCGTACAGTTTCATCTGGAAGCGGGGGCCTACTTCCGTCAATTCGATTTCTTTGCCTGACTATCAACAAAAAAAAAAACAATTTAACCCTGAACTTTGATAATTTTCTTCTCTAATGCCATCCACAGATCAGGATGTTTCTGGAACTTTTTTATAATGCTTTTTTCCAGGCACTAAACAACCTTGTCTAAATAGATCTACCACCAAATACAATGCTTTTTTTTTTCATATGGTATAAGTTACCTTTCTGTATGTGTGATGCCTGAAGCAAATGTAATCGTCATGGTTGGCGAAAGTGATCACTCGCTTTGAATCTGTCTTTGGTACTGGGAAAAGATATTTCAGTATACTCATTGTCCTCAAACCTGAAATAATATTCTACATGAAACCTTATCCTTTAGATTACACTAGTGGCAAAATAATTGCTTTTTAAACTAAAATTTTCATTACCATTTTTACAACATTATTTTTTGAAGTACCAATTATAAACTTCACTGTCACATTTACTGAGTAATTACTTGACTTTGATGTGGTTGAAATGGAATTTCATCAAATTGCACATACTATGTAAATACTGGATCTAATAATAATGTTAATTTTACCAATCCAATGTAGTTATAGCACCCCATAATATTATGTACTGCAAAATAATTAACCTTACCTAACTCAGATTTGAAGTTATGAAACACAAGATGTGGATATTGTTCACTCATGGGCCCAATGTCAGGTATATCATGGCGCATTACCACACCAGACAATGTGAATGATGCAGTCGGACCATAAGGCAAGTGGCAAATAACCTATAAAGGACAAACGTTAATTATACAATTAAGCATTATAAATGAAATTATTTAATGAATGAATGATTTATTCGGGTACAAATATGACTATAGTTTTAGGTTACATTTTACATATTGTGACATAGTAATGACAATGAAATAAAATAATAATATATTATGGCATCTCACAATTGCACCAAGAATAGGTTTCTAGTTGCCCATTGCAATGTTTTAATCTTTAGTATTATACTGAAAGTTGAAAAATAAAATTGCATTAAAAATGTATTTACTTACCAAACTGTCTGGCACACCTCTGTGTTCATGTACTACAATAAAATCTGTCACTTCATTAGCTCTACATGCATGTATCAATTGGGACATTTCATAACCACCACGGTTCATGCGTTGACTATTTGGGAATATTAATCTGGAAAATCAAAAGTTTTATTATATGACATAATTGTAGTAATAATATATTTTTATTTTCACTGTTTAATACAAAACTTTTTACACAACAGTGGAACCATCAAGACTTGCATAATATGTAGCTGCTGTAAATAATGTATATTAAATATCTCATATTTATTTTATTTCATTTTAATCATTAAACTATAGTGTTTTATGAAAATTGTTAATAAATATACCTATTACCTTTGTGAATGAAATAAAGGTGATGTTAACTGTTTCCTAATTAATAATGAAATTAGTTAATTGTAATGTTTTTTCATTTAATTAATAGCATTAGGTAAACTTAAGGTTAAAAAATTATAAAAATTGTAATAAGAAGTTTTAGACAGTTCACTTTCTTGTAATTAGTTTAATCACACTCAATTATACACACAATTGTATCACATACTAAACACATGATATAACTGAAAATCTAGGGAGTTTCACTATTTAAAAACATGATCATAAACATATAGATATAAAATTATCTATGGTGTATTTTATCACATAATTTATTTATATACCTATGTATAACAATAGTTTTAAGCCCCTGGTTCAACATTTAGTGAACTTTATATATTTTTTATAATAAAAAAAATACCTTACCTTAGTTCTTTAACAAACATCTTAAGCCGAGCACTGGGCTCTCTTGATGTGGTGATCATAATTTTGGGATCTTCAACACCTGCATATCTGTACTCATCATCTTGGGAGTTGAGTGTATTAGCACCACCACTAAAACCTCCAATAACTGCAGCTCTTTCGGGACCTTCGGAAATTCATTACTGTTATTGTAATAGTATATGCTTTTGGAACAGTCATAATTTATTGAAAATAAGTTGCAAGCAATAAAGAACAAAATTGTGGGTTGGGTTAAAAGAGATAGCAGATTAATAATTGACTATTACTACTGTAAAACAACATAATAATCATGATAAATGAATTCACTGTAGTTTGAACGACTGATGAAACAGTAACAAAAGTGAGGTTAGAATATTTCAAAAGATTTTTGTGTTTTATTAGCGATAACTACACTCACCTTTATCTTCATATTCTATTCGTTTTTGCAATGCTAACGCTTCCTTTCTTAAATCACCATGAATGGGGATATTTTCCTCTAAGCTTCTCTTGAGTTGGTCTTTCTTGGCTTGTATGCTTTTTTGTTTGTCTTCCACTGATTTCCGGTACAAATACTCACGGCGCAAACGCGCCTGCCGTCGAAGCATTTTATTTTAAATAAAGTAAAACACTACTTTATAGTATTTAGAAAATTAGTGATAAAACATGATGGAATAAAAACAGAAACACGCGACAATATAGGCCAATGTTATTTGACATTTTTTTTTTTTTTCTTTATTGAAGCTTTGGCTACACTGACCATCAGCTTAAACATTAAATGTGAAAAGAAATCTTAACAGAATTATACTACAAACTAACACAATGAACTTAAATAATATAATAAAACTTACAGTAAAACTAAACGAAAAACACACATTAATAATAAAAAATACAAACAACTTTTTTTTTTTTACAAGTACACTAAATTTAAAGTTATAAGGGACCAAAAGTATTGACATAAAAATTATAAATAATACAATAAATCTCTTGTATCTTCAATAACTCTTTTACATTTAGAGGAAAATTTTTGGAAGGCATTGTTTCAGAAAATAAACTAATAAACAGAAGGCGTTGTATATTGAAATATGGACAATTAAAAAATAAATGATCAAGATCGCAATTTGTGAAGTTACAATATTTACAAATAGCATTGTTACTTCTTATCTAAGACGGTGAAGATGAGATGGAAATTTACAGTGACCTATTCTTAATCTACAGAAGCTAGTTATAAATTGCCTACCGAAGTATTTTGATTTTTCAAACCAAGCTGTAGTGTTGGGTACAGGTACAATCTCGGCATGCCATTTACCTTTAGTTTCGCGAAAATTATCTAATGATAAACACCATCTTTTGATCATGTTGTCTTTTAAATAAGTGATTAAATCACATAAAGGAATTTTATAGTCGTTTATTGTAATAATGTTTGGAGCAGAACGTGCAAGTTTATCTACAAACTCGTTACCAAAAATACCAGAGTGTCCTGGAACCCAGCAGAACTCGATTACAATATTAATGTTTTGTAATAATACTACTAAGTGTCTTAATTCATAAAGAAGGTAATTTTTGTTAGAATTAATACTTTTTTGTTCTAGAGCTTGAAGAGCACTCATTGAGTCACAAAGAATTAAAAATTTTGATGAATTTAGAAAATTTAAATTACATGAAATATATTTTAAGGCATAGATCATACCTAGAACTTCGGCAGAAAATATTGAAAACTGTGTATCACAAGAATAGACTTTACCAACTTTGTTTGTAGAATCATAAAAAGCAAAACTAGTGCGAGATTTACTTTTCGACCCATCGGTGTAAATTTTAATATAGTCGCTTTTTTCATCTAAAAACATATAAAAATCGAGTTTAGAGTCGAAACGAGACAAAGTTACAGGAATGTTTCGTAGCAAAGACTGAAAATTATATGAAAAACAAGGGCTTAACTTCGTCCAATGCACAATGTCCTGAAACTCGAAATTTAAATATGTAATAGAATCAGTCAAAGTGGGGGCAATTCTGAGTGGAATGTTATTATAATTAGGAATATTACAGTTTTGTAAGTAGCGGATTACAATAACATTTTCGCGACTAACTAAATTTAAGCAGAACTTTTCCGTAATGTAACTACGTCGTACCATTAAAGGAGGTATCCCAGACTCGACTTCAAGCGAATTAATGGGGGACGACATCATAGCGCCGGTAATAACACGTAAAGATTTATTCTGTAAGACATCGATTTTACGCAGCAAATGATTTGATGCATGTGCATAAAAAATACAACCGTAATCGAATTGACTACGAATAATAGATATATACAAGTTTTTTAAAATCTTTGGATCAGACCCCCAACTTACCCCTACCAAAGACCTTAAGATATTTAAACGAAGTTCAGCCTTCTTACAAATGTAAGTTATGTGTGACTCCCAAGACAGATCAGAATCAAGCATGATACCCAGATATTTAACAGTGTTTCGATAAGGAATCACTGAATTATTATAAAAAATGCGAGGAGATATTGTGCGACTGATTAGTTCAAAGACCATAACAGAACTCTTATCTACATTTACTTCAAGCTGAAGGTAATTGCTAAGCATATTACTTAGATTACTAAGACAACTGTTCATAGAGTGCACTCCTTGAGAAATATCATCGTACTCTAAATAAATAACTAAGTCATCAGCGTAAAAGGAATAATTAACAGAATCAGGTATAGCTTTCATGAAATTAATCATGCAAAGAATAAAAATTAAAGGGGACAATACAGAACCCTGTGGAGTACCTTTGAAAGAATTCTTCGATCCAAAAATACTATTGTTAACTTTTAAAGATAAAGAACGGTTGTTTAAAAATTTAAAGATCCAGGATAGAATTGAACTGGGAATTCCTAATGAGTATAAACTTTCGATTAAGTATACATGATTGATATTATCAAAAGCTCCTTTTATGTCTAAGAATACAGCTAAAGTAGATTTATTTTTCCTGAAACTATTTTGGATATCGCCAATAAGGCAACTTAAATTATACATTGTATTCTTTCCTTTACGAAAACCAAATTGATAATCTGGAATTTGTGAATTATGTTCAACAAACCATTCTAGACGATTTTTGAGCATAGTTTCAAATAACTTTGCGAAACAAGAAGTTAGAGATATCGGTCTATAGGAATCTAAATTATTGGAGTTCATGTTAGGCTTTAAAATTGGGACTATCAGTTGAAATTTCCAACTAGGTGGAATAACGTTAGACAACCATAATTGATTATAAATATTTAAAACGATTATTTTTACAGCCTTAGGTAAATGTTTTATAACAGAATATGGGATGTTATCAGCACCAGGTGACGAATTCTTTTTGTTATCTAACGCGGAATCAAATTCATGTAATTCGAATGGATCTAGCATCCATTTTGCTGTCTCGGAACCTTCAGAAGAAAAACATGGGCTAATGTAGTTAGAAGAAACAGAGGACGTTGTTGATGTAATTTTATTTAAGAAAGCTGTTGCATTAGAAGGATTTTTGAAAAATTGAGATTTAGAAGTATTATAGCCTAATTTGGCAAATTTAAATCTTTTGATATGGTCCCATATAAATTTAACTGGTGTCAACCTATTAAATGAACTACATAGATTAGTCCAGCCTAAACGTTTTTGTTCTAATATAGTTCTTCTCTTTTTGGCATCAAATCGTTTGAATAGTAAATAGTTTTCGAGACTAGGATATTTTTTATAAGAAGAAAAAGCTAGTTTTGCTTCATTGACAGCTCGAGTACAAAAATCATTCCACCAAATATTGAATTTGCGTTTTTTATTATGGCAAGTCGGATGTGACTTCTTAGAAAAAGTTAACAGTATTTTACGGAGAGTGTCGATAAACAAATTATAATTTTGTAAAGAGTCAGAATTTAAGGACAATGAAGAAAATTCTTTATCACAAGCTTGTGAAAATAAGGTCCAATCTATTTTCTGATAGTTGATATTTGGCAAAAGAGAAGTCGAATCAGAAATGTTATGGGAGTTTGAAGACAACTTATGAGTATCGTTACTATAGTATTGTGAATAATCATTATAATAAACATTGACAAAAATAGGAAAATGATTACTGCTCAGTAGATCGTCATGGACAGAAAATGAACAACTGGAACTAATAGATGGAGATGCAAAGGCCAGATCCGAAACATTGCCATTTTGACCATATGGTGCAAATGTTGTAACAGAAAAATCATTTAGGCAAACGAGATTATGAGCATCAATAAAGGAACTGATAATATTACCTCGACTGTCATTGTACCTGGAGCCCCAAGCTGCATGATGTGCATTAAAATCACCAAGAATCAAATAATTATGGCTAGAAATAAAAGAAAAAGAATTATTAAGCATTCTGGCATTAAATTTACCATTAGGAGGAGGAGGAATATACAAACAAAGGATATCGATGGAAAATTGATCACTTGTTAATGAAATTAATAAATTTTGAAAATGATAATTACTTGGAGTATCAGTAACGTTATATAAAAACTTCTCTTTAATAGCGACTGCAATACCCCCATGAGGATGATCAGAGTCCCTTCGCACTATTTTATAACCAGGAATCTTTAGTGTTTTGGACGAATCAAGCCATGTTTCATTTATTAGAATTATATCAATTTCATAACTGTGAGAATGAATAAATTGTTTTAATTGGTCCAATTTACTAAGAATGCTACGGCAGTTCCAATGAATGATATTGAGTTGCTTAATTCCAATGTCACGATCCATAAAGTTATGCTGTGAAGTTGGAAATAAGCAGTTCTTTTATTAGTTTAGATGAAATAGCATTACCAGACTTATTTAAATCTATCAGAGTTTTTGTTATAACTCTTATGACCTCATCTGAATTTATAATGTCTGTATATAATACACGTTTCTGAGGTGCATTTAAAAGTTTCAAATTACTGAAAATTTTTGGCTTCATGCTTGTAGAAGAAGATTGCACACTTGAAGGTACAATTGAAGCTGGAGAACTAATTTTGGCTGTTACAGTAGCATATGTCTGTTTACCGCTAATTCTGTCCTTTAATTCTTGATTTTTGGCAGCTTTGATAGGACATGAATTGCTTACGGCTATATGAGCTCCACTACAATTTACACATCTTATGTTATCTTTGTTATTGCATTCTTTGAAAAAGTGATTTCCGGTACAGATGGAGCAAACTTGAGAACTTTTGCATGATCCACGCCCATGGCCAAATTTATAACAGACAAAACATTGTCTAATGGGCTTAATGTATTCTTTCACTTCAAACCAAATGAAATCAAAAATTACATGATCGGGATGTGTTGTGCCAAGGAAAGTAATAAGTACTGTTGGAGTTGGAATCAATGAACCATCAGTATTTTTTCTTAAGAAACGCTTCACACCAATTATTTCATTGTTAGACTTTAAATTATTCAATAAATCTTCTTCTGTAATTTCAATTGGAACTTTTATGATACCCAAACTTTCAATGTGATCAAATGGGATTTTAGCTTGCCAGCTGTGCTTTGACAAGAAAGACTTTCCCAGTAAAAAGGTATTAGCGTCATTTTTATTGCTAAAAAACACCTTAATTATGTAGTTTCCAACAGGTTTAACATATAAAATTCCAGCACATGTCTTTAGTATTGAATTGGTTTTTATTAGATCTAATTTAGTATTGGGTGATATTGAGGATAATAAAATGGGATACTCATTTTTTCTGTCTTCGCTGTAAATATGGTTATAGTCCTTAAATAACCCTCTTCTGGTAGAAATAAAATTTGCAGAGAGTTTGTGAGGGGGACAGTTTTCAATATTGTCAGATTTGCGTTTTCCAACTTTGGAATTGACGGGATTCCTCCCGCCGCTTTCTTCATTCATTGAAAAAATATATAAATTGAAAGATTAATAACAGAAAAGGGCCGCTTGGCACAGAGTTTAATAATAATTTAAAAATTTCCTGAAATAATTTCAAATGTTCGCGCCCACTTTCCCGCCCTTATTTGACATTTTTGACGTTGACAATTAGTAGTAGTAGTAGATTCGTACATGAGACAGGCAAAGGAACTAAGCCATACAGCCAAATCTTGGGTTATTATATTCTTATTACACCTATTTTATAAAGCAAAGCCTAATCTTCTCTGACAATTTATTGATTGGCATGATCTATGCTACATTTGGTAGTTCTTATTTATATAATGGGAACCAAACTGGATTCTGGCGAAATCCACATGGGCAACGCCATTAATTAAAAAGAAGAATTAGTTTCGGAATAATAAGTGATTGCACCCATTATATAATTACAAATAAATTGGTACAAGAAGTGATATTTTCACATTGTTAATGTAACAAGGATTTTAATTATCTTGTAGAAATAGTTCCTTTACCTTTTATTCCAAAACCAATAAATCTAGCAACCTGATGACTCCATTAAAATAGATTTGCTAGGATTTATGAACCAATTTTGACTAAAAATTTAACGAAGTGAATGTTGAATGATGGCCACTAGTAAAGCGCGTTTTAATTTTATAATGTAATACTGATTACCTACTAATTAGTGATAAAAATTATAATATGATAATTGTAAAAAATTGGTAATAATTATAAAAGAACCAAATCTTCAAAGTTACTCACCCTCATGATATTCTTCTACAAGCAATTTGTAATGAGGTTTAATATCAATGTTATGCATTTCAAATATATTAAATAGATCAAACACATCTTCTTCACTATTTCGAGGTCTAATATTAAAAATATCCCCAGGTTTATAATCTAAAATTGTATCAGTAGCTTTTAATGTGATAAGTCGCACATCCTGAAATAGTTAAAAGAATATGTTAAGATGATAAAAGAATAAAACATCCAAAAATTAGTAGTTTTAATATTAAACTTGCCTGAAAATGATTCTCATCTGTAGTCCTCTGATTTTCCTCTATTTCTAATAATAAACTGTCAACAAAAGTATCTTTCTGTCCTCCTGAATAATAAATATCATTACTTATAGTTTTTTTAGGGTTTTCATCCATATTTTTCAGAATAGATACTTTCCATCTAGGCACGAAGGTAGCAGTCAGTTCCTCAGTTTTAAGGTTTGGGTAATAAGTCTGGAGTATAGTGAAGAAATTTTTTAGCCAAGGTGTTAATACGGCATCATGACCCAGATCATGTTGATAATCACAAAGGCCTGAAAATTATGGTGCCAATCAGATTAATTTTTTAAATGGCCACTTGTAACTATCAAAAGAATTAATTTTAATATGTTATTATACCAATATCAAGTAGCGGTGTAGCTCCTAGTTGCATCAGACGTTTATGGAGTTTTTTACCAACGAAATTAAATTTTGCATAAGATGAATCACCCAAACCTATCACTCCATACTTTAACTTTACTAAAGAGGTCGAAGGTAAGTTTTTTCGCAGTAAAAACTTCCAAAACTTTTTCATATTATCCGGCTCGTCCCCTTGTCCAGTTGTAGCACATACAAACATAGCAAATTCTTCGTGAATTAGTTTCGATATAGGATATTCATCGAAAGCTTGTACTGGACCTTTAAATTCTAATACTTTTGTCATCCTCCATATTCTTTCAGCCATTTCCTTAGCTGTAAAGGTCTGGCTACCATATAATACCAATATTCTTCTATTTTCTTTCATTTTTACTTAATAATTCAAGTAGGAATAAAATAAAACTGACGAATTCTAAACTCCTAATATTGACAGTAACAGTTCTCTCCACAGAACAATAGGTTCTCTCTCAGAAGTTGAGCCATAGAGAAACATATTATCTCTGAACTTTTGACTTTTGTATGACACACTGTCAAACGATCAGCTGACGCCGCCACAGTTTTTATTTTTGTTTAATTGTCCCATAGGAAATACAATTTTAGTATATGTACTGTCGAAGCATCTCCAATACAGAATTTTCCTATAAATACTAGGGTAATCCAAATTCAACGACCACAGCCTTTTTGTATTGCCAGGTAGCCACAGAGTACTATATACTGTTGAGGCATGGTCTCAGTACTTATAACAGGACTTATAACTACGAAAAATTTTAAATACAAAAATAAACCTTATTACTATCCTTTGAAGTATAATTTTAATTGCTCTTTGTACAGTAGCTAATCCGAGCCGAGAAATAAAATATCGTTCATTAAATATATAAACTAAAATAAACGTAGTGGAAACATTTTTATTTTAATTAATTATATTACAATAAAAAAAGGGTAGATAGGTTACTTGCATTCAAAGTGTCACCTTAAAACTATGCTGATGAGGAAGTATTAGAAAAAAATATTAGTTCCCGAAATCAAACTAGATGTCGCTACGGTACGTTCTTGATTTCTCCATGACAACTCTTCCGGTTTTCTTTCACGTTTAAAAGAAAATTAATTTTCAAAACTCAATAAACAACCCATATTCTATTTGTACTTTTTCGTATTTGTATTGATAACTATGTTTCGAACTTTTCAAATGTCAGTTTTTTAATATGTTAGTTAAAAGGTACGGAAATGACTGTCTTTGCTCCATTCGTTTCCTGCAAAAATCTACTTTTGCTAGAGCCGCCATCTAATGGAGGTGCTTTTTTAGTGCTTTCGTTTTTTTTAATACTTCCTCATTAGCATTGATTAGCATACCTGAGCGCAGTTTGGCGAAAGCGTTTATTGTGTGCGTTTATGTACCATATTCATTTTTCAAATACCATCCTGTGTTATGCGGAACTATAGAAACTACATAAGCAAGTTGTATATTCCATATTTATGCAGAAATAAATAAATAAAATTCGTTACGAAATTTTGACGTAAAAATTGGACTTAGAAAATTCAAAAAACAATTTTTAGTAATATAATGATTATTTCGCAATTTCGCAATCGACAGACTTATTGGAGATTCGTAATATGTATAATACATTTCCTCTATATTAAATATATTTTGATTTATGAACTTAAAGTGTTAATTTAAAATATGTAGTTTTTGTTTAAAATAGAATAATATTTTAGCATCTTTTCATCTGGAGGCCAATTCGTAATTTGTAAATAATATTAAAGATTCAAACAGCTGTCAAAAATTAATGCATTTAAATGAAAGCTTTTTAAAGCTTGACTCGTAAATATTGAAATAAATCTAAATGTTATGTGCACTTTTTTACCATATTCATATTACATGAAACGAAACATAGCAAACGCTAATTAGGTCTGAATCATACTGAGGTAGTTTTAGCAAACTTGTACGAGGGTCAAACTGAAAGTTCTTAGAACTGGCCACTTATAAACAATATAATAAAAAAATAATTCTAAAATTTGAAAATATAACTCTTTGCCAATATTACTGAGTATATATTTCATTCATTTGTCATTTGTTTTACGATTTGGCGGCAAATTGAAAATTGTCTGTGTCACGTCATCATGAATTTAACACGACAAAATTTTCGTGCAATGATTTTTTATGACTTTCGATGTCATTTAAGTCAACAAGAAAGTTATGATAGACTACGATTGGCCTTTCACGATGAAGCCCCATCTCGTGCGACTGTTTACAACTGGTTTAATGAGTTTAAACGTGGTCGCACTAATCTCACTGATGATTTACGTGAGGGACGGCCTTCTACGGCGACGACTGAAGATAACATCTGTGTTGTGCGGCGTATGATAGAGACTGACAAAAGAGTGACCTATCAACAGATTCGGACAAGCTTAGGCATCGGTATGAGTCAAGTGCACAAAATCCTCCACGAACATTTAGCGGTCAGGAAGCTTTGCGCCCGGTGGATACCTCATAATTTGACTGAGGCTCAAAAACTCCATCGTGTGGATTGGTGTCGTAAAATGATTGAAAGATTTAACGGAGGTGACTCAAATGCTGTGTTCGACATACTAACAGGTGACGAAAGCTGAATTTACTGTTATGATCCTAAAACCAAAAGACAATCTGCTCAGTGGGTGTTTCCTTTCGAGGAGTTGCCAACTAAAGTGAAGAGAGATCGAAGTGCGGGAAAAAAAATGGAGGCCTCGTTCTTTGGAAGGATAGGTCATTTTGCAACAATTGTGTTAGAGGATCAAAAAACAGTTTCTGCAGAATGGTACACTACCAATTGTTTGCCACTTGTCTTGGAAAAAGTTCGAGAGAAACGACCTCGCAGTAGGATCCTCCTTCACCACGACAACGCCTCGTCGCACACCGCCAAGCGAACGATCGACTATTTGGCGACATCAAACGTTGAATTACTGGGTCACCCGCCGTATAGCCCCGACCTCGCGCCTTGTGATTTTTATTTATTTCCAAAAATTAAAGAAAAACTTAAAGGAAAGCGGTTTATGAATGCTGAAGAAGCGGTGGCTGCGTATCGCGATGCCATTGAAGAGACCCCTAAGGACGAGTGGGCAAAGTGCTTTTCCCAGTGGTTCCATCGCATGCAGCGGTGTATTGACGTGAATGGACAATATTTTGAAAAGATATAATAAAACTAATAACTGGCTAATGTAATCAGTTTTTGATTTTCTAAGAACTTTCAGTTTGACCCTCGTAGCAAACCATCGTTCTAGCATTCTAGGGTCAGAAGCGAGGCTTAAAATAATAGGGTATTTGACACTAATAAAAATAAGTTGCGTATTTTGGTCATCCTGATAGATAATAATTTAATAAAGTTTATTTCTTAGAATCTGCAGATTAAATATGTTCAGCTTTAGTAAAATGACATAAAGAAAATGCAACATTTTGAGACATATCATAGAGGCGTTAGTAAATTTTTAAGTCAAAATTTAACATGATTCTTTCTTCTCCATTTTACGAACCTGTTACATGTGTGAGAGCACCCTAAAATGAATATTTTTCTATTTCTACATTTTTATGACCATGAAGGTTTGAGTGGATTTTGAATGAACGTTTTTATGGAATGTAGGCCTGTATTGAAAGCTTGGATGAAAAGCATCTGTAGATAGATAGAAAAATGTTCATCGACATGTGTTAGTCAGAGAATATAAAGCAATACTCAACAAATTGCAGATTATTAGGTTTACATAATATGTGGTAAAAAAATAATCAGTTCACAAAATTAAATATTGTGTTAGTTAAATGTATGCTATTTATGACATATCTACTAGGACTATACCCGGAGGTTCAAAAGAATTAAAGAAATTTTATTAAAATGAAATTGATATTGCAAACTGAAGTCTTAAATGTCATAAAACCGCGCCACGATAAATTGATAATGTAACATAGTTTTAGATGAAAGAGAACATTACCGTGATCGCACCATGAAAGAAATATATTCTTGTCGAATGATTTTTAGATCTACATTTATATTTGTCATCTTAATTTTAAATAGGTATTTAGATATAATACCATTATTATGTCACGTTTCACAAGTCTTCGGTAGTATAGTGGTCAGTATCCCCGCCTGTCACGCGGGAGACCGGGGTTCGATTCCCCGCCGGAGAGATTTTTTGGTGTTTTTATTGACCATTTTTTTATTACAAATTATAGTAAATATTAATATCGTTTTCATTGATACCTTTATATATAAATAAACTAGTATGTTGATAATAACTAGAAATAGACGAAATTTAATGGTGATTACATTTATGTAGGTAAGTTGAAATCTATAAGTAGGTTTAATTTAGAGGAATCATCATCATTTTGCAAAATCAAGACCACATTTTCCACCCCTATCTCAATGTTTTTGCGTTCAATACGATTGCGCCCGTCTCTGTTTAATATTCGAGAGTTGATCTTCCATCTCCCTCGAAGTTGGCGCACGGCAGTCTCGTTGGCCCTCTTGGCGGACTTAGTCGCGCTTCCCGAAAAGGGCGGGAAAAATAGTCAGTGCAGTGACTTCAACCAATTTTTGCTAAAGTCAACCGATCCGGAATAGAATAAACTCTTGAAAATGTAAGTTTAAAGTTTATGAAGATAATACATGATAGTGACATTTATTTTTGGGCTTAAAATCTGAAGCATTTTCTCCTTAATGAAAATGCCGCAAAATTTGAAACAGAAATGCTAATATTTTTTCGTATAAATCGATTTTTTTAGAGAGCAAATAATAGTTTATACAATATTAAAATATACGTATATTTAATAAATAGTCTGTAATATAGGATCCATATTGTTTCCATATACATATAAAAACCATGGAAGACTGTTGTAAAATATTATTTTCTTATTCGTATATATTCGTTCTTAAAATAATAAGTCTTAAAAATATTTAAATTCAAACACTAGGGAAAATATAATCAGGTAAAAAGTATACCTATTTATTTTGACGTTCAACATTTGTATCGCTTATATATGTATGTCTTATTATGTACTTTATATAATTAGTATTTGTATTTTCTTACTACTGATGAAACGTATACATAAAAGGCTAAAATGATACTGCACAGCTCATACTGCTGGACTTATCGAGCTTAAACTTGGCACGCTAATAGATATTATAAAATAGAGATTCGACAAACAAATTATTAAAAAAAGTTAATACCTAAATTCACGTATGAAATCACGACGCTGGCAAGTAGCCGATGACACTATGGGTCTAACATAAATTATATCTTATACATTTATAACGTTTGGTTTGATTGGTTTCTTCTCGTTTATAACTTACTTAACGAGAATAAACTAATCGATCTGAGGGTCTTTTTTCTCAGGTATCAGCCGATTATTGAAGATGTGTACTTTGATTCCTGGCTGTGGTATTCGAATTCTTTCATTAGTTCAGGCAAATTGTATGACATAAAATTCGCACCGAATAAATTTAAATGTCAGGAGATTCGATGCATCTAATATGTGATTGAACAGTTACACGATTGCAAAGGACCTAATTCTAGGATTTTCTCTAAGTATTATTAGATTTAATATTGTAGAAAAAATTAACCTTATATTTTTTATTTATGAGGTCTACTTACAGTTTAATGCACTGTTTTTTGGTTTGTAAGATCATAATTACGTGTAAGTTTAAATAGTCTACATAACCTAATTACAGAGAGACACCACTTCCATCAATGCAGTGTTTTAATACAGTATTTTTTCCACTGATAAAATATTTTATTTTTATTTTCAAGAAAGTGCCACGAAATGGGATTTTGTCATACAAAAGGTAGACTTTTATAATAGTATGTAATTTACAAATAAAAAAATCTTACTAAAATTTATGCACTTATTCGTTGGGCATTAATTTATTATATATAACTTACATATATTAATACATAATTGTTCAGATAACATGATGACCTAAATGTTCCTCATGATTGCATGTTTACACGAGATAATGATTTATTCATAAATCATATGTAACAACACAAATGTATACAGTAGGTTATCCAATTCTAAAACTACACTCTTTTAATATATATTGACTTACCTAAAAAAAGGACACTTCTGTTATTACATCTACAGCTGCATATGTCCTACCCTACTCTACTTCGGTCATAATAGTAATATATATGCGAAAAAGGTTCTTATAATAGTTTAATATATAGTTAATAATTTGGAAACAAATAGTCCTTTTAGTGATCCCCATTTGGGGACTTATAGGTACAGATGTAGATATATTTTCCGCCATGAGTGTCCAGTGCGGATTTTTGTTCATCCATACAATGACCGGCCTTTGTGAATGTTGCTATGCGCTGTGCCGTCGAGCTTCTCAAGATATGCATTAAAATGTTAAAATGTAATATATACAGTACAGTGCTTACGAAATTTGCGTCATCCTAAAGGCAGCCTACCACGTGTCGCCGTCGCCGTGTGGCGGCATTCTAGGCACGTGGACGCATCGATCGACCCCTGCCCCTAATAGAACATTATCATTACTTACACCCCACGCACTAATGCCACAGATCTGTTGCTAAGCTTAAGACGCCAAGTATAATTGTTGAAAAGATCTCCCAAAAAAACGAATATACGAACTCTCAAAAGAACCAGAGCGTTTCCTTCGAAATACAAATGAAACTACTACCTAGTTACACTACACGCATTTTTGGAAATGTTTTCACAAATACTAGGACGTAAATTCCATAGGTCTAATCACAGGGTCTAATAGTTATTCCGAAGTTAACCACAGATTTTTTTTATTAACTTGAAACTGTTACAGCCACTCCTAAATATTAGTTATATTTATTGGAAATATTACTAATTTACTAATTATAAAAAAAAACAGATAACAAGTATTAATGCATTGCCTGCATTCTTAAATTGTAGCGCCACTACTCAAGTTTGATAACTTTTATCTCAGTATTGTACGTAATATCGTTATCGTATTGTAATATTATGTAAAAAAAATATCAGAAATTAATATGTATTTGTTTTAAAAGAAGCGTCTTTTGAAAATTCCTTATGAAATTTATTGTTCTATTACAATTCTAGACCATAGAAAATAGTTTTTGGCGATGTTCTTTAGAGAAAGAAAGAGAAAGAAAGCGGTAATATAATTGAGAGTGTGAGATATATAAAAATCGTAGTCTTGTAATCTGTTTCCCCATAATCCATGTTAATGTCAGAAAATAAGAAGGTGACTGATATATTTTGGTCTACTTTCAATAAATTCTGTTATAAAAACACAACTACCAATTCAATTTCGATATAATTTATTTGTGACCACATCGGGCCAATAAGCTGTCTAATAAAAAGAAGAAAGAATCGTTAAAATCGTCTCATAAAACGTCGAAGTTATCCGCGAACATATAATAAAAGCATATATATACGATCGAATTAAGAAACATCCTTTTTTTTGAGGTCGGTTAAAAATAAATATGACATGGAAAGTGAATAACAGGAATAGTTAAGTGCTGGGTAAACATACTTGGTTACATTTGCGTTTAGACACTAACAAGCAACAAGCAAACAAGGCGATTCACACCCCACCCCATGGATAGACTGACGAAAGGGGCCACAATCATTATACATGTATTATGCCTTACAAGGATAATCTCCTGGTCTGGTTGGTCTCCTGCAGCAAAGGCAGAAGATATAAAAATCAGCATCTTTTAAAACTAAAATTGGTTTGCGAAAATTTGGCCTCTTAACTGAATGTAGACGTATGCCTGAGTCGCTCTCCATAAAACAGCGTTGCGAACAGTTTCCTGTTTAAAAACCTATATGACTCTCGTAGTCCTTCTTACCTTAGGGAACGTTTCCAATACCATGAATCCTTTACCGCTAAAGTTACTGGGCTCTGGCATAAGCTGCCGTCTGCTATTCGACATGCAAAATTTATTGCCGAATTCAAATTTAAATTGCATAAGCATCTTTTAGATAGCATATCCTAACTTTATTTTGTATTTCATATATATTTTACCTTCATTATCATACTACTTTACTTATTTATTATATTGTTATTTAGTTTTCTTCTTTACTATTGGCACACTACCTCCGGTCTTTCTCTCCAAATGTTCAATGAATCAAAGATTGTCTGGAAAAGATTTTTTTCGCTTTTAGTGGGAAGACCGTCTTTGCCTATCCTAGCTAAAACCTACCTAAAAAAGTATGAGCAATAAAGTAAAATAAAAATAAAACTATCTATTTATCTGTATTGGAGTACGTAGGTACATAATTTTTTTAGTGATTTTTTGAAAAAAATGTTTAATACTAGTATATTATAATATTATTTCTTTAGAATATCATTTTGATTCGACAGGATAATAATGATTAAAAAGTGTAGAAAATGCGGTAAATTTAAAGTAAGTACTTAAACGCAAGGCTATTTATCAGAGCGGAAGTGACAACAAAGTTTACATAAAGGTATGTCTATGTGAGAAAATTAAGCAACACGTTATATTGTAAAAGATTTTTTAGGCTTATATCAATTTGGTTAAAAAATATTATGAAGAAAATTTCATTTTCTTTTCAAACATCATATCCAAAGAAGACAGAATTTCTGTGTTCTGTGATCATTATAATAGCTATACTGTTATATAACTAGTCGTAGCTTAGACATTGACGTCACGGCGAGCGCGCCAAAAGTTCCGGCGTCTAGAGAAGTTAATTTCATAATTATTTTTTCATAATTCATAATCATAATCTCTAAATTTCAGTTTCGGCACTGGGTATTTTTAACATTTATATTACAGTATAAAGGACAATGTTAAAAAAAAACTCAAGTCAGTTGTATACGAAATGTTACTCATATTAAAGATATAAATGAATAAGAAAATACTGCACAGGGAGCTTCATCAAAATCGATGGCTAAATGTATGATATTGCTATTAGAATTTTGACTTGGGACCAGTGCAGTAAAATAACAGTGTTGTCAGCGAAAATCTACGGTTGTTTCTATACACAGTACAGCAGATATCAAAGTCGGTTAAAGTAAAATTATAGTAGTTTTCCTACAACAAAAATATTTTAGTTTATTTATTGTGCTTTAAAAGTTATTGTAGAGTACTTAAGAATACTTTGCTCATGATTTTAATAAATCTTTTGATGACTCCTTGAAAACATTTCCTTGTTGGGATTAATTTTTGGAATTTTCATATTTCCTTTGATTGTGTATGTAATAAGACAATTCTTCTGTTTTGTTTTTGTTTTATGCTTTTGGTCTTGCATTCATCTCGAAAGTAAAAGGGTTAACTTTTGTCAACCACTTGATGTGACATATATTTTATTGTATAGTATATAGCTCATGACAAATACAAAAAATAATATTTTAAATGAAAAATCTGTTAATCATAGAATTCATACAATAAAAAGGATATAGATTATATGAACGTGAATACAAGGACTCTAATTCTAATTCTTAATCTATTTTCCCCATCCTAGTACCAATTGCAATAAGATAGAACACTTAATACAAGTTCTTATCGAATAAAACATTATTTCAATGTTTTGAATGAGTAAAAAATTAATAATCAAAAATAAGGATCAATCTGATTTGATCCTTATTTTTTATCATTTCTAGTTTTCTCCATCCAAATCACTTAAATCGCTCAGGTCTGGATCTACGATTTTTCAACAATGCCAGAAACTTGATATTGCAGCCTTCGAAACTCCCTAATTGTTGGTACATAGGTACAGTTTGATAGGTGCCTCCATTAAATAATGTTTCAAATTCACTCTAATGAGGAAAATAAATCATTCATTTGATCTTCCTTAATTTATTTGTTAATATAATGTTTGTATTTAATGAAATGATTTAATTTAAACTGGAAATTCAAATAAAAACAACAACTTGTGCATTTTTGTGTTGTTTAATATTCTGCAATAATTCTGCTACGTTATCATAATTAATTGTGAATTCAAAATTTTATTAAGTACAAAATATATACGCTTAAATTTATAAAACATAGGTTTTATCATAGAATTAGCCAGTGCACACGTAGCCTAAGTTTTTCAGAGATAATATATATATTGTATATTATGAATATTAATAAATGTATATATGAATTTATATATGTGTTGTGTTAGTACGTGTATGCATGTTCTATTTCCTTCAACTATATCTCCACCTCAATTATGCACTATACCACCTTTAATCTCCACATCACCCATCCAGTTGAATGGTAAAAAATGCCAACGGCATTAAGGCTGTATCTGCACTTGTGCATAGAGTCCCTAACATCCTACTGCCGCCTGTCAAACGGCAGGGACAGTGCATAATGCATTCCCCATATGATACAAAAACGGGTAGCTTGTGCTAGAGTCAGATATTCTATTAATTTTCTTTAGTTAAATGTACGGTAAGTTGTGTAGTATAAGTTATTAAAAATAAAAAAATAAAATATTTTTTTCTTTGAAGAATGAACTTGTTTATTATAGATGTTGTAAAATAACTAATCAGTTATAACATTTTCTAAATTTAAGATGTAATGTTTATTATATGATGAATGTTTTTCTGGCTCTTATTGTTTAAACTATGGGTGGACATCTATCAATAATAGTTTATATATGTCGAGCATAATAATAAGAGAATAATAGTTTATATACTAGCTTTTGCCCGCGACATCGTCCGCGTGATAAAAATACTTTAAGCAGCATTTCTAACGAATATTTATTCATTATATTCTGTAAAATACCTGAAATAAAGTTTCGTCCCCTATTTTATCCCCTTAGGGGTGGAATTTATCAAAATCCTTTTTAGGGGATGCCTATGTCATAGTAGCTTTATGCATGCAAAGTTTCAGCCCGATCGGTCTTGTGGATTGGGTTGTGCGTTGATAGATCACTATGTCAGTCAGTCACCTTTGAGTTATATATATTTAGATTATATTAACGTTAGAAAGTTTTTATGACCAATTGAAAGAATTAAAACATTTGAAATCTAATGCTTGAGCAGCCTATCAATTAATTAATATTATTGAAAAATAAAAAAATCGTTATCTCTTGTCTGA
Organism: Diatraea saccharalis; assembly: GCA_918026875.4. Lineage (NCBI taxonomy): Eukaryota > Metazoa > Arthropoda > Insecta > Lepidoptera > Crambidae > Diatraea > Diatraea saccharalis. Next base: position 1,938,764 of record OU893338.1, read on the forward strand.
TGTGTTATATTGTATTATAAAGTATTAAATAAATAAAATAAATTATGTAATTGGTACTACTTTGAAATGCATAAACAAAAATTGAGTTTTTTTTTATACAATACGTTTGTGTTTTGTAGACTCATGAAGGTGAAGTTTGTATAAGCGGGTGATTGTGGACTGTAACTTCTTAAAATTTCGAAAACGCGGTAGCGCCAACCGTGTCCTACCTATACTTTCACAACTATGATATTCTGTTAAAAAAAACATACTCGATTTGATGTCCGAGCGCAGCGTTGTCATGGTATATACCTGTGGGCAAATTTTACTAAATAAATTTTGTTTAAATCGAATCGAAAACGGATCGAAACCGAACGAAACTACATTTTTTTATGGTTTTTCTATTCTACTAAGTGACACAAAATAAAACAAAAATTATTTAGTAGAATTGGCCCCTTGTACTACTCGTACGAATTAACGTGACAATAGACGGCAGTCTCCTAGATTTCGAAAGGGGTTCGAATCCCAATCTCAGGTTGCCAGGGACAAAGTGAATTTTTAAGCATTTTTCATAAAAAAATATCATGTGTATTTTCCAAAAGTGAGCATTCTTGCTTTACATGCCTTTATGCTGCTCAAATTTAACAAACAATGCTTAAAAATTACTCTAAAACACAATAATATCATCCGTTAATCATGTAATATGTGATACACACGTCTATTGAAACATTATTTTGTTAATAAAATCTATTTTCTATAAATGCAAATTCTGCTTGAAATTCACATTGTTTAAAATCACTCTAAAAAAGAAAATTAATTTCGTTCGATTATCACGTAATAATGTACTGTTACTTCGAGACATTTTGACAAAATTCATGATATTTTACTTCATATACAATAAAAGAATTACTTAGAGGATTCTTAGGCTGGAGGTGGCTGACAACTTTCGCTTTTGTATTTATATTTTTGGCTATTGATGGCTGTTGTTGTTTGTACCGTCATGCTCGTGGTTAAGCAAAGGCCCACAGTGGTAATGTAGCTCGGGGTAAGGAAAGGATAGTGAAAATAACCAGCCAAGTGCGCTATTTTACGTGTTATTTTTCAAAATTCAATTAGAAATTTGGGAGATAACTAAATGGTGATGATTAGATAACACTTTTTCAAAAACTTCGAAAATTTTACTTTCTTTCAAAACTTAATCTTAAAATCTATTCAAATGTGTTAAAAAATGTATCTCACGTTATTAACCTAACGTTTGTTAAAATTTTCTAATTTACCTCCCGAATTATTTTCTTACATTCAACTGTTTCATAATAACTAAGCTGTGACAGACAGATGGATAGAAAGACGTCCCAGCGGTTTTATAAAGATCTCAATTTTGCCTTTTTTGTGGTAAGGAACTGTAAAAGATTGAATTAGAAAACCATGGTCCATGGCGGCCATTTTCTTTTTCAAAATAGATATTAGTCTGAATGCAGGTATAAGTTTCCTGGACTACTCTGGACTCTGAATTATGTGTTTTCAGTTTCAAGGTGTTTTAGTATAGAAAATGCCCTTTTGCTATATTTAGGGTCTGGTTGCGGTTTCGTTGTTTTAGATTTCCATAATATTGCTTCGTAATTTGGGATCTGAACCAAAATATATAATATTGTCTAATATTCTTTGTGACACCATTACATTCACTCTAGGTGTCACCTTCTCTATCACGTTATTAGCCCTTTATAGTTATCAAATTGTAATGTTGTGCAGAAAATTTATCTTGGTATTAAAGTCGAGTGACCCACGACGCAGAGATAGGACACCACATAACATTACTAAATCGCACGTCGACGATATTAAATTACGTGAGTTTTATCTATATTAACATTATAAATAGCATTGAATAGGCTCCTAAAACTAAAACTACTGGACTGATTTAAAAAATTCTTTCACTTACTGGGAAGCTATATCATACGTATGTACATAATGTTACCAACCGTACTATATTACATAATAATATACTATATTTCGGGCCTACACACTGTTGAAAAAATATATACCTAATACAAAAAATGCTAACAAAACAATTCTTCATTTTAAAATTCACGATTGGGCCTATACTTTTACATATGTATATTAGTTTTTGACTAATGCTACTACTTTTATAACTTAATGCATTTGTAATATTAGAAAAAACATGACAAATTTAGTATGAAAACCAACAATATTTATTTTGAAATGGTGAGATGATAAAACAAACTAATGAAATATGTGCAATTGCAAAAGATTGTTGTGAGTTTAAATTAAATAATTAAAAATATATTGTGGCGCTGGAGATTATTCTTCACACATACATACATATGAACTCCGTAAACTCTAATAATATTAGTTTATAGTTTTGTACAAAAAAAATATTTTTTACTTTTGTAACGACAAAGAAGTCTAAAAAAAAGAGTATAAATGCAAAAGTAGGGGACTAAGTTGTCGTCCTTGGAGGACCCCTTTTACTCTTCAATAATAATTGCAAAACACTAGTTCTCTTTTAAAGCGTTCTTTCGAACGCGCCGGTTTTGAATACAAAAGCCAAATGGGATTGAAGCAGAATTGAAGCCCCCAGTCCAATTGACGACATACACATGCTTAAGCATTAGTATTTTTATTTCCAACATTCAGGTTTTTGCTTTTACATTGTATTTTTATTTTCAAAAAGTTTAATTTAGTACAAAAATTTTTATATTATTATTATGTAGAATTTTTACTTCGTAGTACCTTCGTAGCGGATTGCTACGAAATGCTACGAGCGACAAAAACCAACTATAAATCGATTTTTTCGTATATTTATATGTAGATTACTTATTATTATTTAATTTTACGTAAGTTTATGTATGTATCTAAAAGCTAAATTATCAAAAATAAATAAATAATATACAAACTCGGCATTTGTAAGTCATATTTTTTCATGTCTCCACGCAATTTTCCCACATCGCACAAAAGCAATCATCTTTTTTAGATGAGACGGAAGGGTCATTTAAGATACATCCTCGTCTATACGAGAGTAAATATAGATAGTCCATTCTCCCCAACACGTGTGTAGTGATGTGCCGAGTCGGATATTTTTGCATAAGTTACATAAAATCAAAATTGAAAAAGAAAGTCAAATCTTCGAAAAGGAATATTTATTGGACTCAAGGACTTTTAAAACTTTGCTCTGATACTTTGAAGCCATAAAATTCGAAAAAGAAAAGATAATGTAGATGTGTCTTTAAAAAAAATTGTTTTGTTACAGATACATAGAGTACTATGTATGGAGTTTAGTATTCGAATATTTATTATATAGATAAATATAAAAAAACACCAGTCCAAATGATGGAACTTTTTCTAAAAAGGGGTATTATTGACTCCGTCACGAATCATTGACAAATCTGGGGCAGCCTATGAACTAGCCGTAGCTGGTCCGAAGATTGTTGGCTTACTCAACAAATTCCTCCAGTGTTACTTTATTTTAGGGAAGGAGTAGTCTCATCAAACCCGAACCAAAATGGACCTGGGACTGGTGAATAAATATTAATGAAGCATTACGGAATTAAAATTCATCAAACTAAGTTCTGAATTCGAATATTAAGTCTCGGAATTTTAAAGTTTTCAAATACCTATGATATATTTGAAATTTGAATTGGTACTCGAGTCTGTCTGAGTCGACACATCACTACTTGTTTAGTATAATATGAGTTAGTGCGCCTACGTTGGTCGGGCCTAACATTCATAGTTTGAATGTTCGGTATTGAAATATTACATCCTACTCTATAGTTGCTTAATAAACCGTGGTTATCAGTGTCAGAACGGGATAAAATTGACTTTAATAAATTTAGAGTTCACTTCAAGGAGAACAAAAATAAACTTCACAATGTGTTCTTAATAAAATTAAAGATTACAGTAAATAAACATATTAACTAAACAATTTTACCAAAAAAAAACAATTTATTTAAATAAAAGATTATCTTACCTCCAATAAGAAGGTGTTATATACTAAAAATTAACCGGCTACGTAGAGGTTGTCTCTTTTTATACGAGTACCTATGGATAAAACTAACCAAATCATACGTATTTCACGTCGTATCAAAACTTTTAGCTGAAAACATATCGTCTGTAGAAATAAAAGTGATAGAGGTTTTATTTGAAAAGAGGCTCGTCTTATGTTTGTTTAGCTGGTGCGAGAGCTGTCATGGTTTTTTCTTTTCAGATTTTGGTCAAGGTCTCTAGAACTTGTGATCTTAACAAATGAATATTTAATCATACAATTGTCTATGAGTTCTCACACTAGTTTTTGAGAAATACAAATATATGTTATTATAACAAAGTGGTTTCAATATTGCCAAATTGTTATTTCTGTATTAACTAAAATAATTAATGATTTAAAAAGAATCGAATCTTTGTTAATATTTCTTAATTTAAATCTCCCTCCAATAAATTTTATTGTATAAATCGTCGAAACATGGTGGGGAAGATAGCTTCGGCGGCAACTGCAGTATCCATGCACAGTAGAAGGTTTGGAATTGATGTATCGTTTTCATTTAATAATTTTATTGGATCATTGACGGCTGAAATCGGACTTAAGGAAGAGCACGGTGCGACGGATTCACATACTCTATTCAGACCACGGCGGAAATTTAAAAAATGTATAATATTATGGGCAATCTATTAATTTAAGACGGTCGCTCTTAAAAAACCGTAATACAAACACAAAGGGTTTTTATAGGCTTTGGACTAAGAAATTAATCCCAATATTTAAAAAAAAAACTTGAATAACTATTATGAATTATCAATTAAAACTGAGAACGTCTTCAAACTTCAGAAATGCAAGGGTGAAAATAAATAGTTAAATCAACACGTATCCCTTAAGCCAGCAAACTTGGGCCAAAAGGCTCTTCTAATATGCTCCTGTATTGAGACTCATCAATTTCAAACTATTCTAAAATTCTACAGGTCACCAAAGAGTAAAAGCGTTGAAGGGGATTGCGAAAGTGAAGCCCTGAAGTCTGACGGAGAAGGCGAAACGGAGGGTAAAGATGGGACTGCCCTTGAAGCAAAGATGTCCCTGCTCAACGGGATCACTGTTATCGTCGGCTCCATCATCGGGAGTGGTATATTCGTGTCTCCGACGGGTGTACTCAAATATACTGGTTCAGTTAACGCCAGTCTGTTGGTGTGGATTGCCTCCGGAGTTTTCAGTATGGTGAGTTATTACATTTTTTGTATGCTCTTAAACCTTACCAGCCCAAAAATCGCTTCGAATTATCTATGGTCATGATAAAAACATGTACCCGCGTGCGTATCCTAACTGTAATCGAATTAAATAAAAATTGACCGAGAATTTAACAAACCAATTTGTTGATTTTTCAAAGGCATTTGATCCTGTAAAACGGCTTTTGTTAGGGAAACTTGTTGTCGCAATGTTTACGCCTAAATACTGTGTTTATTTTTCTACGACAACTTTACAAAAATTACAGATGATACAATCCCTTCGCCTTCGAGAGTGCATATTCTCTAGAGACCACATAGCGTAGAGCTGGCTGGATCTTTTAGTTCTGCGACATCGCCAAATTTTAGCCCATGGCATTCACTGCTCGTACTATGCATAGTGCTCACATAATTAAGCTACCTTATATTTTAATGTGAATTAAAAAAAAAACAAATTAATGTACCATTATTTTGTCTGATGAGATATGGCTTAAATTACTAGCAACGTACAAAAAAGTGTTTGTGACTTTTATGAATGTTAAGACAATTTCATTTTATTACCAATCTGAAATATGAAATGAATAAATTGTTGTGTTACTTAGTCTGATGAAGTTTAAATGGGGATTTATTCTTTCTAGTCTATTAAGTGAATTTATACTCTGCGAATTGTTTTGGTGTCTTAGGAGGCTTATTACGAAGAATGCGTTTTAATTCCAATTTAATAAGCCCCTTGGCGAAGGAGGGAAGATAACTAATTTATGTTTAGAATTATTTTTTTTAACTTTTTATTGATGTTTTTGTTACTACATTAACTTTGTTATGCATGCACGACAAGTAGATGATGCCATTAATTTGTCACTATAGTCTAAAAACGTTTAAGTAAGTGGTATTGAAAATAAATAACTTGAAAATAACACGTTATACTGATTATCTTTCCTGTTCATTAATTATAGTGTAGATAATTGCGAATTTTGCTACTAACATTTCCTTAAACCACTTCTGTATTCTCTGTACCACATATACGTCTTATTTTATAGAACAGAAGCTGCTCGTCTTTCTTTATAAGTATTTTTATATTTCCTTATTACATTTATTCCATGGCTTTGTTATTAATATGTATTTTGTAACCAAAAACATTTAAAGTTTAATATCACAGCAATTTGTTTCGTTATCAAACTTTTGTATTCACACAAGCGGTCTGGTGTGATAATGAACGTGACATTAAAAACAGATCGACTTCAATATTTAGTGTCAAATGAAAGCGATTCAATCAAAGAGAAAGAAATTAGTTTCCATTTTTATCAGGGAATGGAAACAAGTCGTAAAAGTCGATTAAAGTTATTAATATAAGCGATTGGTTAATGAAAAAGTATTTTTGGTTTAATTAAATAAAGAAAATTGCTTACACAATACACCGTATTATTAACAGAACAACGAATTACTCGTACAATATGTAATAAATATCAGGTGTATTACAAATATTCTGTATTCAAATAAGCTTATAAAAGCACTCTTGATTGATTGATCCATTTTTTTTTTACCGATCGCCCATTAGACGTAATCGTATGATTGACAACAAAAAGAATGGGCACATGGAATTTATTGGTTCTACACTCGTATACATTTAGGCCATTTCTTATATTCAAATATAAATCTTCATGTTGATTAATTTCAAACAACACTTTTTTGAAATATGTTTGATGTACTATTGCGGTACTGTTTAGGATTTAAAATGAAATATTGTCTAATAGATTGGCGCGTACTGTTACGCGGAGCTTGGCACCATGATTCGGCTGAGCGGTGCCGATTACGCGTACATCATGGAGACATTTGGACCGTTCGCGGCGTTTATCAGGCTATGGATCGAGTGTATGATCGTCAGGCCTTGCTCACAGGTATTATTCACGGTCACAGAGTGGTAAGTGTAAGATTTACGCTAACGCGTTCACTAGTGAGCGCGTTAGGAATTTGTATGGAGATTTATATTTCTTGGTAGTTACCGCTAGAGGCGCTGTACCGGATTCTATACTAAAATCTTAACGCGCTCACGATCGACAGTGAACGTAAACATCAAAAAAACTTACACTAAGCATTCTGATTGCTTGCGTTAAGCGATATTCTTTGACATTACTATAGAGGGTTTGAAAGATTATTCAATTGTAAATGTATATAATTATAATTAATTATAATGTTTATGTTTCTAGAAATTAATGTCGCTTATAGAAAATGAAATTGGTCGCGACGAAATCGACAACAAATAGCACAAAAAGCAAGCAATTCCAATTATGTCTATTACTTAATATAGTTCACAATCTCTTAATAAAACCTATCAAAATCATCAAGTATAACAATGGATTTTATTTTAAAACTTGAAACTAAACAAAAAAAATAATATGAATTAAAACTACTTATCTATGCTATTACTAAAACTATAAACTAACTATTTTATAATGAACATAAGAGAAATTATTTAATTATTATAAGAATAAAATAAAAAATACGATAACTTCAGCTTTTTGAATTTATTATAATATATTTCTTTTAATATAAAAATACAACAATTTGGTATTAATTTTGTTGACATTTCCTATTGTGTCGTGCATTTGAATAGCAGCTGCTGAGTAAATATTGAAGCTGGCGTAAATTAATACGCAGATAGAGTGTAGAGTATAAAAGGCGTTTTAACGTGTTTACTGACACTCCCACATTCTGCAGAGCTATTTTTGTGTAAAACTCTCATTTAAATTAGTAATAAATTCATTTATTTACATCATATTTATATTTTAATAAATGTTTAAACTATTCCTGAACACTTACACATATAAATAATAATAAAGTTTTGTTTGACACCTAAAAATCTCACAAAATATAATGCAATTTGTCAATTACATGCGCTTTAATACGTTTAATAATTGGTTTTATCAAAATTTTAATAAAATATACAATAATACAGTTTCGTTATTTTGTAATTTCTGGAGGCAATTGCTTCAATTGCTGCATTTTTTTTTCGGAATAATTATTAACATATTCTTCATTCTCTCATGAAAAAAAATGACGACCTCCGTAGCCGAGTGGTTTGCACGCCAGTTTCATGGTATCGGGTCAATGTAGAAATATAATTTTTCTATATTGTCTCGAGTCTGGGTGTTGTGGTATCTCCGTTGTCTCAGATACTCCATAATACTGGGACTTCTGAGTAATGTATGTGATGTGATCTAACATATATATTTTTTTATTTAGACTTGTGACAAGGTGACAAGTTAATGTGTATTTATGACAAGACTTAACAATTGAGAAACGGCTTTTCTTATTGAAGTTTACAGAACTAGTTTAATCCATTAGTCTGTTTGATTTTTGCCTCTTTTTATATAACTAAAATTCTGATTCCATTAATCAGAATTTTAGTTATATAAAAAGATTTTGACATTAAAACCTGCTTATACAATAACGCAATACATCACTCACACCTTTTCTATATGGGTATAGAACTATTCACAGAATATCCTCGTACACATTTAGGTCACATATAGGTTCAACAACCTTTGTACTCAGGCTTTACGTAATCCATAAATACTTTTGTATTGATTTGATTCAGTCGATATGTACAACCTTTCATAGTATTACATAATCTTTTATATAAAATTATTTCCTGTTTTTTTTTGTAACGAACATAAGAAACAAATAAAATATATGAGAATTACGTTCGTTCATCGTCATAAAAAAGTAAAGATAATGCAACTGTCAAAAATTATATTATTTACTCTTTGATTATTTTGAATTTAAAAACAAAAAAATTTAAAATTCGATATTTAAAATTATAATAGTCCACATAGAGGTTACATTTTAGATTTGCCAAAGGAGTGTCAAATTCCAATCAAAATTATTGCGTACATATATTTATGAAATGGGATTCCCGCTTTGCTATAATAAATGGAAGTGATTGACATTACATAAACTTTACCCTTAAATATATTCCAATAAACTTCAATACAGTTTCGCTGGTTTACTTTACAAACGCTTAATATCCAGTGTGATTTGAATTTAAAGTCAAACAAGAACATATGAGTTCAGTATACTAAATTGGCGCCCAAGCGTGGTGTAAGATTTGTAACAAATGTTTTGTAGATCCTTTCTGTTTAATAAAACAGTGTCTAGAGACAATGTAGACGGCTTTATTTCCTTCGCAAACATGTTTAAAGAATCGTATAGATTTGCTGATACTGGAGCCTTTGTAATAAATGTAGCTTTATAGTACCCATTTGTATTGAGCATCAAAATAATTTTCCTGTTAACTTTATTTTAGGAGATATCAAAACTTTGGCGCCCAACGTGTTGTCAGATACGATGCGTTACTATATCAAGTATTTTTATGAATCGCGTTTTGATAAGTATTTAAGTTATTTAACGGGAATGAAATGAAAATATCTTTATTCAAGTAGGCAAAGCACTTTTGAATCGTCCAAAAAATTTTTTTCCCCTACCACTTGTTCAGGACGTCTTTTAGCTGATAATCTTTTGTTATCAGTGTACATACATATTTTTGTTTATGTTAGTTATTGTTTTACTTTATACTTATTATTTCCCTTTTTTAACAACTAAAATTAAAAATAAGGAAAACAGTGATTTTAATAAATGTCTCATATTATGACCTTTTTTGATACGAAGATTATGACGGATTTTTGTTTATATACCATAAGAATAGGGTCAACCATAGTGAAAAAAAAATGTGCTCTGATTAAATACACAGCATATTTCACAACTTTATATTGACCAGTTTAATGCAAAAATAAAAAATTGGATAGCACGATCATCACCATCGGCCCTCTTACGCCCCCACTGCAGGGGCTCAGGGGGCTAATTCTACTAAATAAATTTTGTTTAAATTGAATCAATTCCAGTTCTATTTTAGCTGGAATTGTATCGTATGTCATTTAGTAGAATAGAAAAACCATTAAAAACTGTAGTTTTGTTCGGTTTCGATCCGTTTTTGATTCGATTTAAACAAAATTTATTTAGTAGAATTGGCCCCCTGGCCTTCCTTATGGAATGTTAAGGAGGATGGACCATGACCCTCCACGCTGACATAATGCAATAAGAATAACAAGACCATATCTTAAAGAAATGTTAAGGAAATGTATTCATAATTCTCGTAATACATTTTTATATTGTTAGTTGATCTATACAATTAAAATAATTCTGTTTATTGTAAAAATTGTTTACATTAGGTATTTTAATGGCCGTTCTTGTTTTAGGCAATAGTTGCTTTGACGTTTAGCGTGTACGTGTTGAAACCAATATTCCCCGAGTGCGACCCACCGGAAGATGCCACAAGACTACTGGCTGCGTGTTGCATATGTAAGCACCCGTAATATAAAAAAAAAACTTTTTACATATTTTTTTGTAATACCGCAACCGTATTTCACTCTTAATTTCAATACCTACACGTATGTTATTACAAAATATTACACAAGGGAAAACAATCCGAAAATCTAATTTATTTTTAACTTTATTTATATTATAATTTAAAAAAGTTTTTTCACACCTGCTTTTGAAAATAGAAGTCGTTGGTAATTTTAAATTATTTATAATAATTATTATTACTAATAATAATACTAATACAGTTTCCCACATTTAAGTAAGAAACAATATTATTTTTACTTTTATCAATATTTGTACAAGCAATTATATTAAAGCATATTTGTCCGTGAGAAAATTTGTTGAAAAATATTTAACACGTATGTTTTTTTTATAGTCATTAAATTACGGCAATACATAGAAATAAAATGTCACACGACGTCACGCTTTTGTACATTTTCTACAAAACTATGACGTAGCGAGCCCCCACTCCTCAACTTTAATGCTTTTTATCTAATCTGTTTCTTGTTAAATTGCAGTAAAAAAATACGTTTGTTTTATTTTTCTATTATGACGGACTAAATAGTTTTTTTTTACCCAGGCATCATCCCCTTTATCAATAGCACGCTTGAAAATTATAAGCATTGCAATAGGATAGTTTATTGCATTGCGAAATGTTTAATAAACATACATATTAACAAAAGTACTTATTTTTTAAATAAAAATAAAAAGTTTGAGAACCTCTGCAAACAGCTGAAAACAAGGCACGTACTTAGTGAACGAAATATAAAACTTTCTTATCCTGTTGTTAGTTATATATAATAATAAATGAATTTATTTTGTATTGACAGTTTTTTTGTTGTTGTAGTGTTGCTAACATTCGTGAACTGCTGGTCCGTCCGTGCGGCCACCAGGGTGCAGGACTGGTTCACGTACGCTAAACTGCTAGCTCTGTTCATCATCATAGCAGCAGGTGGCTACCAACTCTGCAGAGGTATGTGAATTTAGGATATAGGTTTTTTTATTATATTTAAACTAGCTATTTTTCCGCGACTTCACCATCGTAAATAATAGCCTATGTTACTTGCATATGATGTAGTTTCCCGTTCGTGAAATTTTTAAATCTGTCCAGTAGTTTCGGAGCCGGAGATGTAAACAAACAATCAATTGTCAAATAATCAAACATTCAAGATGCTGTCACTTTCAGGGAGGAATAGAATAAGATCATAATAAATATTATAATAAAAGCTGTAGATATTTTCTCAATTCTTATGGGAAGAGGGTGACTCAATTTGCCGCAGAAATTGGATCTTTTATGATCGGTCGCACAGAGACGCATTTATTATCGAAGAGGAAAAAATTGATGCTTCATTCATTCTGATGAAATACATGGTAATATTGATTGGGCTTAGTTAATTATGGCGAAGAATATAATACTAAAGCTTTGTAAAAATAACAGTGCACAGTCTTTTTGTGGTACATAAGACTGCATTTGACGTGCAGTTAAAATATCTTCTTGAAGCTTTAGATGAAATTACATAAATTATTTTATAGTTTAAATATTAAACAATACTTATTGTAGAATCATTTTTTGTTTTTTTTTTCATTATAGGTCTATTTTCTACTTAATGTGCTTTCATACAATACACTTTGTTTATAAAGCGATTGAACGAAAGGCTTTTTTGATGCCAAGTCAGTGACATGAAGATTGATTACCTTAGTAGTAATACTTAATGTTAACCAAATATTTGTTGAGCGTGATTCATTCCTATAAGAGTTTCCTGTTCACGGTTGAAATATATTTTCGAATACAATGTTTGAGTTGGCAATCAAACCAATAGGTAATTCAATCAAACTGGTTTGGCCTTAATCCTAACCACGAAATTATCAAACCCCAAACTTAAACTCATCTTCTTCGGCCGGAAGGCGTCGGCGAAGCAGACGTCTCTATTAGATGATTGTTACGATCCGCTTTCATATCACATTGTAATTTCACTATCAATTTTGATCTTTATATTTGCACACATAAGGTACGAGAGCACACATCTGAATACATTGTCACTCGTGTGAAAATATGTTATTGAATTACTGAGCTCTGTACGCCAATTTTGTATCATAAAGTATCTGAATTTGTATTCGTACCTATGTTGTTGTTAGAAATATAATAAATTTTGTATAGGTATACTCAGGTGTATGATTGGAGAGTACATTTGAAATTTTGCTTGCTAGAGAAAACCAGTAATATTTCGCTTGTTACATTGACGCCTCATTATACCAACAGTGATAGTCATTTATGATGCGTCAAGACAATCTTACAATCAAACTTAATTATATTGTTGTATCCATTTTTAGACAAATTAAAAGCGAATCCATGTATATATAAACAATGCCATTATTATCATATCATGTCGTTTTCGCGTTTCATTTGTTTGTTGTTGATGTTGCCGCAAATTAAAATTGGTTAAAATCTTTGTGCTATTAAATGGTTCGTCGTCACCATCAGCCCTTCTTCGTCCTCAAGGCAGGGCTTACGCCTTCCTTGTGGATGATTAAGGAGGATGGGCCATGACCCTCCAAACTGGTTTAAATGCGGATGTGAGAGTATAAATTATTGCAAATGCAGCCGAGACCAACAGCTTCACGTGTCTTCCGTAGCACGACGTAGTTCGAGATAGTATTTTTTTGGTTACCCATCCCGTTACGGATCCTAGCTTAACAGCGATCGCGGGCCACGGTGCTCATCCATAACGCCACCGAGCCACTCCACCGATAGCTATTAAATTGTTACTTTAATATAATCATCTTTTGCAGGTAAGGTGGAACATTTTACATTCGAAGGTACTACAAATGACGTGACGTCAATAGCGCTCTCATTCTACTCCGGCTTGTTCGCGTACAACGGATGGTGAGTCATAGATATATCATTATCGGCCTATCAAAAGTCTCTTCTCTTATAATAATACAAGCTTTCCTTACGAGGGCGGGATGATAAATAGCTAGCCCAACCCATATTTTGTATAATAAAGATATAAAATCTCCTTAGTATTTTACTCATTGGTTCATTAGCTGCCAGTGTTCCAAATTTCGAATCGATCGTATAGTTTTTCTTTTAAATATTGACATTTCAAAAAGCATTCTTTTGTTTTTTCTGCAAAATTGATAAAATTGAGCTACGAGCTGTGATATTTTTTTTACATTTAAAAGGATTAAAAGGTGGAGAGTTTTTTTCGGAGATGAAGGATGTTTTGGGAGAAAATGCTCCTTCATATGCGACCATAAAAAATTGGGTGGCTGAATTTAAACGTGGCCATACCAGCACCCAAGATGAACATCTTCCAGGACGACCAAAAAGTGCCACTACTCCAGAAATTGTAATCAAAATTCATGATGCAGTTTTAGCTGACCGAAGATTGAAACTTTTTAGCATATTACATTGAAAGCGCATTACATTTGGACTCAAGAATTATGTATGAAAAAATTATCCGCAAGGTGGGTACCGCGATTGCTTACAGTTGACCAAAAACGCGTTCGTATGCAAATTTCACAAGAATCTTTGGACCGCTTTAAGAGCAATACAACTGATTTTCTGCGACGGTTTGTTACTACAGACGAGACTTGGGTTCACCACTATATACCTGAATCAAAAATTCAGTCTAAACAATGGACGGAAAAAGGATCCCCGGCTCCAAAGAAAGCAAAGGCTGTGAAATCAGTGGGGAAAGTCATGGCGTCAGTATTTTGGAATTCGAAGGGTATATTGATGATTGATTACCTTCCAAAAGGACAAAACATAAATGGCGAATATTATGCTGATCTACTGGATAAATTACAAGTGTGTATTCGTGAAAAAAGACCCGGCCTGGCTAAAAAAAAAATCTTTCATCAGGATAATGCGCGCGTTCACACGTGCATCACTGCGATGGCGAAATTCAAATAATTAAATTATGATTTGCTACCACACCCAGCTTATTCTCCTGATCTGGCACCATCTGACTTTCATCTATTCCCTAAGCTCAAAAATTTTTAGGTGGACAAAGATTTGAAAATAATAGTGAGGTGATGTCTGCCGTGGACAGTTATTTTGAAGGGCTTGAAGAAAACCACTTCAGGGATGGCATCAAGGCTTTAGAGCATAGATGGATGAAGTGCATAGCGCTTCAAGGTGACTATGTCGAAAAATAAATATACTTTTAACACACTAATTCAAGTTTTTCTATGCTAGGCTAGCTATTTACCATCCCGCCCTCGTATTAATAGAACTATGTAGGTAATAGTCCACTGCTAATTTTTGTCCATTATTCCAACTCAATGCTCATAAATTATCAAAGTATATAAGTAAGAATAATTTTGAAATTAACCTCTATAAACTGCCGTATGTAACCAGGAATTATTTGAACTTCATCATCGAAGAGCTGAAGGACCCGGTACGCAACTTGCCGCGTGCCATCGCCATCTCCTGCACTCTCGTCACCGTCGTGTACACCTTCACTAATATAGCCTTCTACACTACACTCTCACCTACAGAGGTAACTAAGTAATTGACGTTAGTTTATTTCATTTTAAGATATAATTGTTTAAAAACGATTTATTTAAAGCTTAATTATTTTACATATTTATAAATAAGATATAGCGCGCACTCATTATATTTCATTTATATACAAAGTTCGAATCATACATCTCGTTGCGTCATACGAAAACATATCTCCGTCTATTATGTATATACAATACACATTATTGCATCCTCTGAATTATATATAATATACAAAGGAACCCAGCTTGATTCAAAGAAAAGGTGTAAGAGGTTGGTCTATAGCCAGACCAACCTCTTACACTTTGTCTAATGGTCCATAATGAAAGTTTAAGAACTACTGCTGTAGACTATAACTTAATTTACGTATCATCTCATCTCTGTTGTAATCATAAGTCGTAAAGTCGTTGAAGTTCTCGTATTCATATAAAAATCGCGTATTATATTATTAATGAGTCCACTTATTTATTTGCAGGTGTTGGGCTCGGCAGCAGTGGCGGTGACGTTTGCGGAGCGTTTGTTCGGTTGGTTCGCGCTCTCCATCCCCTTGTTCGTGGCGGCCTCCACCTTCGGTGCTGTCAACGGAGTGCTGCTTACTTCCTCACGGTACGAATCATTGTTAATTTAATCGTCCGGCTCGAAGGATCAATCGATGAGATAGATTCGCTTTACGTTATGGGCCTTTTTGGAAACATGGAAACTTTTTCTGATTTCAACTTTTTATCGAGGGTACTGTTAAGATATTTATTATTTCATCATACATATTTAACAACTTGTTTTATGAAATATATATTTTATTCAGTTATAGCGCCAATAGAAATTCGAAATAGCTCATCTATGAAATTATTTGAGTACGGGACCCTAAGATGCTAGTATGCGTGTGGGGTGGTGTCAGGAGCCAAAGCATGAGCTCTTATAGCGATTCTTAATCCGAGCAGCGAGCGAGATACCGCTATTGCTCTGTATAGCGCTGTTCCGCTCGCTGAACGGATTAAACATTACTATAACGCCGTTAGTACACCGAAGCAATCGCAAGCAATGTATAGCGTGTGCTTTGTCTCGCATAAAATATTTTGTCGAGCTAATAAATGATTATTAGCTCGACAAAATATCTTCGTCATTCTCAGTACGGCTTCGCAGTCAAATGCGAAAAAGGTCAGACGCACACGTTTCGTACTCAAGATCATCACCCATCCTGATTTCTGGTGACTATCCGAATATCACGAATTTAGTTTTTCAAAAGGTGACAACCCTATTCGCATAGTTGAGCAAATGTTTTATTTTGCCGTCATGCAGGCTAAAGAAGGTTCTACCATAATTTATGGATCAAAGTATACACTACTATAAAATAATTCCTTTGGAAATTTAAAATTTACCATTGTCTAAATTTAAAACCTATAATAAGAATTGTCTACTCAGTAAAGAATATTATACTGTTAATAAATATTTAAGCTACAAAACTAATGTTAAATATGGCTCAATTTTCATGTATATTAAATTGTTTATCGATGAGTTTCTTTGACTACACATGTGATTCGATTGACGAAAATACTGTTTTACTCTTATATTCTCTAATATTGTAATGGAAAGTGACTTCATATTTTAATGAAGTCATTTTTCAATCTTGACGCACGGTATGAAGTAAAACAGGGAGAAAAAAAGCAGCCCATGCCGAGTTTCTTGCCGGTTCTTCTCGGGACGAGGTCTCCCGCCGTAGATTTACGAGCCGATGGCGTGGCTCTCGACTATCACAAGTGCTCGTGACAGTCTAGAGTGAATAAA
This sequence comes from Diatraea saccharalis, assembly GCA_918026875.4. Lineage (NCBI taxonomy): Eukaryota > Metazoa > Arthropoda > Insecta > Lepidoptera > Crambidae > Diatraea > Diatraea saccharalis. Next base: position 1,955,625 of record OU893338.1, read on the forward strand.
TAATTGGCGGGTGTTACGGGCTCGGGCGCAGGTTGTTCTACGCGGGCGCGGCGCAGGGGCAGATGCCGGAGATGCTGACGATGGTGTCGCCGCGCGCCACGCCCGCGCCCGCGGTGCTGGCCGTGGCGCTGCTGTCGCTGCTCTACCTCACCGTCTCCGACATCTACGCGCTCATCAACTACGTCGGATTCGCCACATGGGTAGCCTTCTTGTTCTCCTTTTTTTTTATTCATGATAGGCAAGCACTCGACCACAGATCACCTGATGGTAAGCAATGCAGTGGTCTAAGATGGAGCGTGCTTGCCTCGAAGGAACCGATTCACTCTTGACTTGAAGAGTCCCAGATTGTATTTGCCCGGAAACAGCGAGTCCGGTAGCGAATTCCACAGCTTCGCAGTTCGCACGATGAATGTAGAGGCGAATCGTTTGGTGCGAGTTTGTGGAATCTCCACAGTAAAGCGGTGACGCTTTCTGTTTCACCTTTCTGTTTCAACTTGAACTGGTGCTGATACTATAACTATATTTTCATCTCGATTAGTTATTTGAAATACAGAAAGGCTATTTAGTATATATTTGTTTATTGTTATTTTCTTGTTCCGAATCTTGAATACTGATATCATTGATAAAATGTATCCTCATTGATATGAGTGTACTTTTAATTAAAAAAAAAACTACTTAAAATACGACTTATCGAAATATTAATTACATTTCCTTTTTTCAGTTGAGCATCGGCGCCGCGGTGTTATGCTTACCAGTATTAAGATATACACAACCCAATTTAGAGAGACCGATTAAAGTCAACTTATTTTTCCCTGGTGAGTACCATCTATCTACCTACCATCTACGGATAATATATAAGAACTCATTAATTTAATAAAGTTTTTAACATTGGCGCCCAACGTGTTATTTATTCTTGAATCTTCTCTTAACACTTTTTATTTTTTGAATATTCAATATAAGAAATAGATGGAAAATAAACATGTTTTTTATTATGTTTCATGTCCATGACTTTCATTCAACGTTTATTATTTTTGGCGCCCAACGTGGTAGTTTTATTTTTTACTTTTTGTTAGTTTCTATCAAATGAGAATAAAATAATTTGATTAGTGTATTTGCTCTTTATTTCTTTAAGTTTCCAATATTATTATGATATTTAATGTGTTTTTAGAGTTCCGTAGTAGCTCAAATGTTGTTGGTACTAGAAATTTGTGATTTGGCACGGGTATACACGTTAATTAAGCCGATAAAATGGCAACGTAACGTTTCGAAAAAAAATTGGATACCTAGGGGAGGTTTAGTGGGGATGTGAAATTCTCTTCCTCGTAATATGGGGTATCGTTAGATAAGTCTTTCAAAAACACTGGAGGTGTGGGAAGGTCTTTATTTTGATTTAGTAAACCGTGTGTGACTTATTAAGTTTAATTTTCATTAGAGTCAAGTGTCCCCTTCTCTATCAGTTTAACGATCGTTGGTAAAATTTAAATGTTATGGCGGTAGTACCTATATACTCTGTGGAACAGAATGACCGACACTCCCGAGGTTCCTGGAGAGTACTATTTGTCTTTAATATGATGTAAAAAAAATTATAAGTCTAGGTCAAATAGTTTCGGAGATATTAAATTACAAAGTTTTTGAAAAAAAAAATGAGTGTTTTCAACCCTGAATCAGCTGTTTTTGGGACGTACTAAGGAAAAGTTTTAAATCGGTCATTGACTTCTTCATTTCTAAAAACGAAATAAACTAGTTTGTGATTTATAAGACTGCTTTCATGCAAATTCTACCAGACAATCAATAAACAAGGTAATCAAAATGCTTAAATCGATTTAAAGACTAACAGCCGGTTTCTGATTTGAAAAAAGTAGAAAAATTCTACTGCTTATTCTCAATAACCTAAGTTTTTTTAATTTCACAAGTCAAATAGTCCTAGTTTTATCAAACTACTATCAACTGATCATCAAAAAACTAAAATCGGAAACGAAAACTAAGTGATGTTAGTTTGAGACGTTTAACTTTAAATTCTCAATTAAGAAACCGAATGTAAAATTTCCTAAATTATTGTAGAGAGATCAGTGTAACCTTAACCTACGTTATTTTAAAAGAGCAATTCTCCAAAAAAATTGTTTGAATGGGTTAATACTCCTTTAACAACGGGATCGTTAATTAAACTCGATAAACTCACAAATATTCCAGAGATTCATCATTAACACAAATGAACTTTGTTTTAAAATCATTGAGAAATTTGTTATTAAAATAGCATTTAAAAAGAACATTAAAAAATGCGTGATATCAAAAGATGAAAAAAAATGTGAACCGAGTTCGTCCCTCGATATCAAAGCCCCACCCGCCCGCCAGCCGCCAGGCGGCTTCATTATTCTGTCGATATTTTCCGGCCGATCAGTCGCCGTCGACCTTTTGCGCTGGAGTGCTGTTGCGCATCGCCGCCGACGCCCCGCTGCGAAGCGTCTTTTTTATCGATTTTTCACAAGAGTGTTCGTCTTGAGTGTTAAGATTAGTTTAGTGAAGATTGTGTTTAGTTTTGTGTGAAATGTGATGTGTTTTGCGCGTGCATGCACCGGCATTGAAAAGAGCGTGCTTAGCTCAGTCTTCAGAGACGAAGTGGACATTTTCAGCATCGACTATCATTAAGATATCGGTAAATAATTAAATTAGATTAATGTATTTCGCGGTTCGTTGTAATCTGCACACAATTGATATTGCCCATGCGCGTTATAGGGCTGTTAACACTTGGAAATTTAAATTTTTTACTCCATTTTTACACCTCCTCTATTTTTAAATATTTGTCAAATAAAATGAACGTTTGCATGTAACCTAACTTAAAACTTTCGGCTGTGTCGGTCATTTTGTTCCTCCCAGTATAACGAAGTTAAAAGGAAAACTCACACTGTATTTAGTTACACAATGGTGGCAATAAAAATAGATTTCTTGATTTAAACAATGTATTTTCGTAGAAGACTCTTTACAGTGTAAATTGTGAAGTATGTAATAATGTACCCACACTATATTTTTATAAAAATTGATAGTGAAACAATATGACGTATGAGCGATTGCTATCAATAAAATCAAAGGCGTTTGGCGCCGCAACATCTTCCCGGCCGTTGAAAGAGTACTTTCAACACTAAAGTTCATCTTCTGTAGGTAGAGGACATATGCGAGTTAGTGGCCTTCGTATAGATCCTTTGCTGGTATTTATATCTGCAACTCTCGGAACTCCATCCGGTCCCGGAATCAGTCGCAATATTCTTCCCAGTCGCCATGCTAACGGAGGACTGTTATCTTCTGAGATCAGCACCATGTCTCCCACCTTCAACTTCGACTTGTCTGTGCGCCATTTTGTTATTTGCTGCAGTTCCGATAAATATTCCCTCTGCCATCGCTGCCAAAAATGTTGTCGCATGGCTTCCAATCTCGCATATCGTTTTAGTTGCTTCTCACTACAGTTATACAAAGCAGGTGAAGGTAGTCCTGTCAATGTTCTTCCAATAAGGAAGTGTCCCGGAGAGAGAGGAAGTAAATCATTGGGAGAAGATGACAAAGGACACAACGGACGACTGTTGAGAATCGCCTCCACTTGCGCAAACAGAGTGGAAATTTCCTCATAGGTTAAATGACTATTACCCATGACTCGACGCAAATGATGTTTAGCCGACTTTACACCTGCTTCCCAAATACCGCCGAAATGAGGAGCATAAGCGGGAATAAATATAAATTTAATATTTTGTTCACTAGCAAAATCAGTTATCGCTTCTTTATTTTGTCTAATAAAAGTACCTATATCTTTGGCAGCAGCCACGAAATTACGTCCGTTATCGCTGAATATCTCCGTTGGTGTGCCGCGCCGCAAAATAAATAGTAAAATTTTGGATTTGATTATGACAGGACTTAACAGTCACAAGGGATTAATAATTTTCAAATTCTTGATTAAATGAACAAGACACGACTGAATGATTAGAATGCGTCGCTCTAAATAACTGTTTTGTACTAATAGGACCGGACACTAACCACCCCAGTTTCGAGCTAATCAACTTTGGATTGCTGGGCCCCAACGATAGCTGCTCGTTGTTTAGAATATCCCAAAATATGTCGGCTCCAATGAGCAGGTCTATTGGACCTGGTTCAAAAATTCTTTTAATACCAAACATTGAGATACCAATTGAAAGTTACTACATATTGAATTTATTTGAATATTACAAGTTTCAATTACATTATTTGTGACATTATTGCCAATACCAATGACTTTCAGTGCTTCAATAGATTTTATGAATTTAGTGATAATTTAGCTTTCAGCGACTCAGTGATAAAGGAGGATTGGCTACCGCAGTCTAAAAGAGTGCGAACCTTGACCTTTTGCTGGTTCAATGGATTCAACACCTCTACTACGGCAGTTGATAAAAGAACATGATTGGAACATTGGTTTGCATAGGTTGATAAAGACTCGTTGTTGTCTTCTACTTCAATGACGTTATTTATTGACGACGGTGCGCGATGAAGCAAAGTGTTGTGCTTCTGATTACACTCACGACACGGTCCCATTCGACATTCAGCTGCAGGATGGCCCTGTCTGAGACAATTTATGCATAATTTATATTTTGCAACATCTTGCATTCTTTGATCAACTCCCTTTGCCTTAAAGGTAAAACAGTCATAAATTTTATGATTTCCGTTGCATATTATGCAATTATAATTAGTAATTTTATTAGTTTTTGAATTAAAATTGGCATATGTTTTTGTATATGCATATTGACCTGATTTTTGGTTGTTATAACCGTATGAAGATTGAGGCGAGTTATTGCTACGTGTAGGTATCATTGAGGGCTTCGAAATGCTGCTGTCATGCCTATTACGATTTAAAGCCTCGAGTACATCCGCCCTTTCTATAACGAACTTGAAGAAATTCTCCGAAGAAGGAACATCACTATCTATATTATTTCGAAACTCTTCCCATTTCAACAAAGTATTACTATCCAACTTTGAAGTTAACATAAAGATAATTAAAACATCCCACTTGTCAGTCGGTTGTCCTAAGCTGGACAACGCCCGCAAATTCTTTGTCACGTGATCCACTAAAAACCTTAATGACTTTTCAGATTCACGTTGGATCTGCTTAATATTAAACAAAGAATTTAGGTGCTGGTTAATTAAAATACGCTTGTTATTGTAACGATTATGGAGTAAATTCCATGCTTCAATGTAATTAGCACTAGAAATTTCTAGATTTGAAATTATCCTAGCTGCATCTCCTTCTAAATAGGACAAGAGATAGTGATATTTATTGATATTTGGGATACGCTCATTTTTGTGAATAAGATTTTCAAATGTATCACGGAACTCCAACCAACGGAAATATGATCCATCGAACTTAGCTATTTGAATCTGTGGAAGTTTTAAACTGATTTCTTGTGGCCCTGCACAACAAGAAACGTCAAGTACGGAATTACGCCTAGGTGGCGGATATTGTCCTCTTTGTTTGATGGTGATGTTAAGTGTTTGTGTTCGATTTTCCGACATTTATATTATTATTTCATTTCAAATTGGTACAATTTTATATTAAAATGTATTTTTAATTTATATTTATTAACTTATTTTATACGTTTTTCTTTATTATTATTATTTTTTTTTTATTCAATAAGAATTTGATGATATGCTTTTATGATTTTTCACTTTGGTCTTTGGTTCCCCGCTAATCCAAACTTAGGTTAAAGCTGAAAATCGGCAGTTTGCTTTTCAAGCAAACATATTGCCGAGCTTTTGCCCTTTTTGCATCGTCCCGGCATACATGTGATCCTGTGTGTGTTTTAATCGCTTGTTTAATTTAATTTCTTTATATTTATTTTGTTTTTATATTTTATGTCAGTGTGTATTTAGCATGTTGTGCTGTGATTATTGCAAATAAAATTATCATTCATTCATTCATTCAATTACGTCGCTGCTCGTTTTCAAATTTTTTAGAATATCTTTCCAATAAATCCTTTGCGGTAGCTATACTTAAAATAATATCTTGCTCGATATTATCTCGTTCATTAATTTCTACCGATATATTAGCGGAATTTAGCACATCTAACTCATTTTGCAAGTCATCAAATCTTATTGACAATGCTTCAAACTTTGCGAGTCTAAGATTCAATCCAGTTAATTGAATGTTAGTTAAATCGACATTTAAGGAAACACTGCTTAAATAATTTTTAAATTTAGTAATCTGGCCCTTTATAGATGACCTTTTAGCACATAATTCTTTATAAATTTTATCATTTTCTTTCGCCATTATTAATGATAAAAAAATCAAAGCACCGTCAACAAAAATAGATAAAATTAAATTAAATTAATAAAAAGAATTGCTCACGCTCCTCGTTTCGTTGTAATGCCTGCCCGCCGCACAGCTGATTGACACTTATTATTTCAATGCCAAGGTCAGTCAATGCATAGGCAAATACCTTTATGAATTTCCCTGGAATTATCGGCGTAAATATATTAGAACAACTATATTGATTATTGTTTAATGTACACCACTACGGATACAATGATCTAAATATGATAATTTATTTTAAAAGAAATATGAAACGATTAATTCCAAAATAATACTAATATGTAGGTAAAGAAAAAATAATTTTTAAACCCGTTGAAACAATTGAGATTGCCACTCCAATTTGCACAAATGAATTAGAAACACAAAAGCAGAATGAAAAAATAATTTGGAATTATGGAAAAAAGGAAGGACACTTAACTTTGTTGTAGACTATTACGCGATGTGATACTTTAGCTATACCGCTGCTCGCAATAATTAATCTCAATAAGTAATATCCTTTGATTATCCTTATCCTTGATTGTCTGAATATTCTTTTGTTCACTGGTACTTCTTGATAATATAGTAACTGCTTCCAAATTCGTGCATCAATGTATCAAGGTTGACCTTCAAGTTGTCATTCGAAATTTTGCAACAAAATTATTATTCTTCGACCTTGCACGGATTCTTCATATAGTTCCCCTCATGGGCCACCAATTTATGTATTTAGTTACACAATGGTGGCAATAAAAATAGATTTCTTGATTTAAACAATGTATTTTCGTAGAAGACTCTTTACAGTGTAAATTGTGAAGTATGTAATAATGTACCCACACTATATTTTTATAAAAATTGATGGTGAAACAATATGACGTATGAGCGATTGCTATCAATAAAATCAAAGACGTTTGGCGCCGCAACACTCACACTTAAGTCGTCTTTACAAGTTTACGAGTAATAATCGACCAATTGTATTTAATCTCGAAAACACTAATCTTTACTTTTTTAAATGGATAATTGAAAATCTATGAATAAAGACTGTTTTTGGGCAAATTTTTCGTTGTATGTAAATACTATTTATATGATACAAGGGGTCGATCAACAACCGAAACCTGCGTCGAGTGAATACAAGAAATCTTGAATGCCTGGGAGGACTCGCATGGTGCGTTAGGTGTTTTCTATGACCTATTTAAGGCATTTGATTGTGTTTTTCATGAAACATTGATAAGGAATCTTCATTAGTATGGATTTAAAGATAACTCATTGAATTTTATGTCTCATACTTGACTGACAGAGTGCAGAAGGTTGATATCAATGGCAAAAGATCCGCTGGCTCGAAAGTTAAAATGGATGTTCCGCAGGGCTCAATACTTGGTCCTTTCTTGTTTTTTATTTACGTAAATGACTTGCCTTAATTAAATGTAGATAATCTTCTCATTAATGAAGGGACAACTAAAAACCTAAAATTTGTACTACCTAATGTTAAAAAAGTAAATATAAATGTAAATATAAAAGATAAGAACATGAGCCTTGTGGATACCACAGTATTTACTTCTATGTGACACAGGTAATTACTTCTATGAACATTTTTTTTTGTTCTCTATTTATAATGTATTGATCTGGTGAGTTTCTTGCTCGTTCTTCTTATCAGCCAACAGTCCTGAACGAGTGTTAGGGAAAAAATATTGCACGATTCAAAAGAACTTGTAAAAAGTTTTTGAATCGGTAACATATTTTTCTTCATACATATAAAAAAATGCGGCGAAATCCATAAAAAGATCTGTTATATTTATTGTTAATTAACATTTTATTCAAGAAATATATTTCCCGGGTAAAAACAATGGGGACGCCAGGGCGGGGGCATCGATTGCTAATTTACATAACCAACGCGGTGGATTGTTCCAGTGGTGTACATACTGTGCACCGTGCTGGTGGTGGCGGTGCCGGCGGTGGCGTCGCCCGCGGAGACCGGCGTGGGCTGCCTCATGATCCTCACCGCCGCGCCCGTGTACCTGCTGCTGCTGCACCCGCGCACCCGCCTGCGGGCGCTCTCCTCGCTCACCAGTCAGTGTGCACACACACTACACACACCCACACACTACACACACTACACACAACACCACCGTCGGCCGCCTCATGATCCTCACCGCCGCGCCCGTGTACCTGCTGCTGCTGCACCCGCGCACCCGCCTGCGGGCGCTCTCCTCGCTCACCAGTCAGTGTGCACACACACTACACACACCCACACACTACACACACTACACACAACACCACCGTCGGCCGCCTCATGATCCTCACCGCCGCGCCCGTGTACCTGCTGCTGCTGCACCCGCGCACCCGCCTGCGGGCGCTCTCCTCGCTCACCAGTCAGTGTGCACACACACTACACACACCCACACACTACACACACTACACACAACACCACCGTCGGCCGCCTCATGATCCTCACCGCCGCGCCCGTGTACCTGCTGCTGCTGCACCCGCGCACCCGCCTGCGGGCGCTCTCCTCGCTCACCAGTCAGTGTGCACACACACTACACACACCCACACACTACACACACTACACACAACACCACCGTCGGCCGCCTCATGATCCTCACCGCCGCGCCCGTGTACCTGCTGCTGCTGCACCCGCGCACCCGCCTGCGGGCGCTCTCCTCGCTCACCAGTCAGTGTGCACACACACTACACACACCCACACACTACACACACTACACACAACACCACCGTCGGCCGCCTCATGATCCTCACCGCCGCGCCCGTGTACCTGCTGCTGCTGCACCCGCGCACCCGCCTGCGGGCGCTCTCCTCGCTCACCAGTCAGTGTGCACACACACTACACACACCCACACACTACACACACTACACACAACACCACCGTCGGCCGCCTCATGATCCTCACCGCCGCGCCCGTGTACCTGCTGCTGCTGCACCCGCGCACCCGCCTGCGGGCGCTCTCCTCGCTCACCAGTCAGTGTGCACACACACTACACACACCCACACACTACACACACTACACACAACACCACCGTCGGCCGCCTCATGATCCTCACCGCCGCGCCCGTGTACCTGCTGCTGCTGCACCCGCGCACCCGCCTGCGGGCGCTCTCCTCGCTCACCAGTCAGTGTGCACACACACTACACACACCCACACACTACACACACTACACACACACACACACACACACACACACACACACACACACACACACACACACACACACACACACACAAAGAAAATTTCTACAATTTCTGCATTCCTTATATTCGTCGTCACAAAGTTTAATATTAGAACTCTTGTACTTTGCACGCTATTGTATATATAGGTACATCACATCATCCAAAATTTTGTTTATGTTTTAATTCTATTTATTTATTTTTTTCAGCATATGCCACGCATTTAGTTCAGAAGTTAACGTTAGCTGTGCGACCAAAAATGAAGGTATGTCGTTATTATTATTTTTCATTAAAATATTACCTAATCCGTAAAATAAAACTTAAAAATTTAAACAAAAGTTTTTCCTATTATGCAAAATAAATAAAAATGGCCGTCATTCCACAATATTCCTTACAAATCGTTTATCAATTTATGTAGTTGAGGTATTTATTGATTTGACATTTAATTTTATAAAATTTTAACATTTAATTGTTACAGTGAGCCTTCGAAGAAACAGGGCAGCGAACATATCCATTCTGAAATAAGCAAGTTTATGGTTTAGTGTTGTGCCGTAAGAAAAATGTATTATATCGATAAATAATAAGATGTCTAATAACATTCCAGATTATAATGCAATTTAAAATTGTTAAAATCGACAGTTAATAAAGTATGTAAATTATTATTATCGATGACGATGTGCTAATACTTCCTAACTGACATTTATAGATTGTTTTTTTAACATTTTCACTTCGAGACATTATTTTTAAACTCAAATATTATAAAAAAAAACAGTTTCGGAAAATTTCAGTTATGAGGCATTGTCACTTTACTGTCTAATGTAATTTAAAATCCTAAGACAGGGTTTTAACCGACTATTTCCACAGTTTTACTCGCCTACAAATAATCTTAGTATTACATATTTATAAAAATGTACGTTATTAAACCGTGTGCTTCTCATCATCAGCTGTAGCCATATTATTATTTTATAAAATTTCCATTATTAATTAAATAAGTGCTTTTGATGACTATTTTGTTATGTAATTACAACCTTGTTTATATGAAGAAATTAGCTTTATTTGTGAATGTGAAATGTTGTTGACGAATTAAACTATAGTAAGATGTAAGTAAATGTAAGTCGGTTGTTGACTGTTGTTGTATCTACGTGTACATAGCGTAATTGTACCTAACATAAATAATAACGTTATCACAATTAACCACATTTAACCAAAGTAGCAACGTCCTTATGCTAGAGAGATATATTATTACGGTACCTTATTCATTTGCATTTTAAATTTATTTAGGACGAAATCTTTATTTTGAACAGGATAGGGATCAAGAGTATCATCAGATGAATTTGACGTCGCCGTTGCGTCAAAAGTTCTTTACAATACAAACGAAAAAATGTGTAATTTGATTTGTTTTTTTTTTTACACGTGTTAATCTCCGGTTTAAGCTTTTTTCATACTCAAAAGAAAAGACGTATAAGCTCATTATTGTTTTGAAAACGAGAAATAACAATAGAGTTATAATAACAAAACAGATTAAAAGTTAGTTTTAAAATATTAGCCCGACCGAAAATCATATTAATGAGCACAAGAAAGAAACTCAAACATATTCAATATTAGATGTCATTTACATCTCATAGGAACGTAATGTTAAAATCACTGCCATTTACAAAACACATATGACTAATAATTAATTTAATATAACAGTCAATGAAAATTATATTTCGAATCTATAAATAAATAAATAAAGCCAGAATTACATGTAACCCGTGTAGTTGCGCGCCTCCGCCTGAATCAGTTTCATTTGATTTAGCACGGGACTGATCACATTGGCCCTGTCATTATGCAACCATTATGTGACGATTTTATAAAGCTGATATTCACTAAGTACTCACATATTCACATTTTTCAAAGATTTCTCAACATACACACTAAATAGAACACAATCCTTAGAGAAATCGTGTTTTATATTAAAGGCAGTTGTGATTTTATAAACGTTATACAATATATTTCAACAAATGACAAATGAAACCGCTAAAATTGTATCTAGTCTAAAACTGAAAATATCAAAGTAGTGAGGGGAGGCCATAACATTGCTATTTAGTTTGCAACGAATCTAAAACTTTGAGAAGATATCTCATGCAGAAATGTATTGAAAGTATAGCATTTAAAAAGAAGATTGACAATATCGTAGCGAATTCCTACTATGTGATCGTCATGGCATATGTCCATGACATGGTACCAATACTAAAATAGGTAAACTAAATAATTGCTCCATGGTACTAAGTACATTCTAGAATAGTATTTTTAAACTTATGCTAATATTGATGGGTACACATAAATTTGTAACTTCTATGTACTTTTGTTATAAAAAAGTGAAAGTTATTATTGTGATGTAAGACCAATGAGATATTGAGGAAGCATTAAAAAAAAATTTCGCGAAATCAAATTATATGTCGCGAAGTATTTTATTTAGTTCATTCCAATTTTTATAATAGTAAATCGTGAGTCGAAAATAACTGAATAGCAGGTATCGTCTATTTTTAGCTTTTCGTGTATCTTAAGCAATGCAATATTTCTAAATTTTTTGAACCGATAGTTGCATTTAGTAATGTTACATTTTAGAGAACAAAAATTATGTACATTCATTAGTTTATTTGATGTCGTCGTTTTTGGTCAGAATTGACTGACATGTGCCATCTAATGACGTTTGTGTTATTATAGTTGTTTACTTTTATTATTTCCTGATTGCAAATGTAAAGGCAGGAAGCTGTCCTTTTGGATTGGCAATTATTATCTATAGCTTGTGTAAATTATAAAATAAAAAGCTTATTGTATGTATTCAATTAATCTTTATAATGCATTTACCAGCATGGCTGTGTTTTTAGTACATTTATTATTTTTTTATTAAAAGGGTGTCTTTTTAGTAAAAATATATTTAAACCAGGTTTTTTATTTTTATACATTAGATATTTATTTAACATCCCTATTCATTTTGACACATGTACACTGTATTTGCTGACGGTATTTTTATTTATACTTTTCGATTTTACCTTAATTATTATATTTACATGATGACAAAAAGTGTTTTTTTTTTCTATTGATTTGTATCTTGAGGCAGCAATAATTGACTTAAGATGTTTAATTGTGTTTAGATTTTTCATATGTAAGTATTTATTTGCTATAAATTATTTTATTCAATAATAAATGAAATGATCATTAATAAGATAATAATAATAATAATGTTCTAGTATCAATGTTTCTGTTACTGAGATGTCTAAGTGGACACAATTAATGACAATAATAAATTATTTGAAGGATTATAGATATTTTACTTTTCACCCAAAAGTATTATCTATACTTAGTACGGTCGGGCAAGAAAGTGTTTTTCGAGTTTTGCTGTGAGATCTAATTATCACTAAGGTTGACTTTTGTAACGAAATTTAGATGCTGGATATAATGACTTATTCACCCCGTTGCTCAAACGTACATTAATTTGACAAATATAGTGACATTACCCACAGAACACGGAATCTTTTCTGTGTTCTGTGGACATAACCGATACAAATTTTCAAATTAAGAACATTCATTAGTGCTTGAACAGCCTGTTGTACAAGTGTCCATTAAAACTTTCATTAGTTTAATGCTACATTACCCATATAAAATTCACATTTAGAACATTTATTAAACCTTAGTTGCCATTAAACTTTAATGGACGATTGTGTAACTAACGGTAAGTCCGAAAGTAAGCCTTATGAGATGTGAGATTTAAAGTAATGTGTTAATTATGTTATATCGTGCTTTATTTCCAATGCGATAAGCTATAAATTATAATTAAAATTATTGCATAATATTAATATTTGCCTATATTAATAGGGGATCAGACAACTTTCTAAAAACTGTTTAAATTAATCAGCATGAGTGTTTTTCCCCACCATAAATATTATTTCATTAAAAAAAAAATAAGTTTAAAAACTAAAACCCCGATAGCTGTAGCCGTGTATTAGTTTTTTTTTTATTTAATTTATTTTCGGGTGTAATTAAGCAAATATTATATACTTATATATATTTAAAATGTGCTTATTAAGCCCTTTCATTTGATACCCTAAACGGAATGATTGAATAATATATATTTTTTAGTTTGGCATTTTAATGTAACGTCACTTAGCCTATAGCACGCGGACAACCAATACGCTAATGATACGTCATTTGTCTAGTTACGATGAGTAGTTTCGAAGTTATAAGGGAGCAGATGAACATTCTTACATACATACAATAAATACGTTCCGGGCAAAATCATTACCCTCCTTTTCATCGTAGTCGGGTAGTGAAACTCATTAAGTACTCAAAACTATGTTGTTTAAAAAGCCACGTAAACGGCGACTCATGGGATGTAACGTCATTTGTGGGGTAAATAAAAGAATTTTAGTGAAAAAGAATCCCATGCAGTACACACATTCAAACTCACATATGTGATCGGTGTACTAGCGCCGTTAGTACACCGACGCTGTCGTCTAAAGCCTGTGTAGGATCCACGACCCTACAATATTGTTATGAATGTTATTAAAAGTTTATTAGTAAGGTGTAAAGAATGACACGGGTGTTGCGTTCAATTGGTTAATTGCCACTAACTCAAATGTCGGAGCTCGCTCCTACATACTGCCCAATTTAAGAAAAGACGCTTATAAAAATAATTACATTACTTAAGTAAACAGTAAGTAAGTTAAAGTTAAGGGGAAGTTTGCCGATTGACACGTCGGCTATTGAAGATCATAATGGTTAAATAGTCACTGAACTGAACCAAATTTCGGAAGTCTGGAGGAACTAATTGTAGTCTTTTAATATTTTGTATTCACAAACCCTTCGAGTGATATGCTGGCGCTAGGTATCCTGGTATCAGAAGTAAGAGTCGTTATCCAACATCTTAAGAACGCGAAAGCACAGAGAAATGAAATTTCAATTGAAACAACTCAAACAATAAGTGAATATAGCGTTCACATCTTATACACCACCTGCAACAGGATATGGCTCACAGGCAAATGGCGTTCACACCGTATTCACTCCTCTTCATAAATAGAGTTCTACTAAGAAATGAAGGAACTTTCGACTGAATGCCCTAATAATACACGCAAGAAAAATAATGTTAACGAGTCACCGAGGACATATGTACATATTTGTCCAGATAAATTGCGCCAGAACAAGCCGATTTTGTAAAGATAAGGAAGCCTGTGAACAAAAACTCATAGTTAATCAAATCATTGAAAAAGCTCGACAATTCAATAAGCCAACGATACATATACTTTGTAGATTTCTCAAAAGCGTTCGACTCTGTGAGATGGCCAACGCTGTGGAAAACTACTGGACATGGGTACACCACAATACCCCGTGCACCTGCTTTTAATAGCCGCGTCGGGTGAGCGTGCGGGTGACTGCACTGTGGAAGGTTGACAAGTGGTGCGCAGTGTTGACACGCACTTGTTGCGTTGCTTTCTCCTTTGTTTCATGCGGACAATGACGTTGAAATAGTTCTTTTGAGAGCTTCTTATTTCATTGGAGTATATAAAAATAAATTTTCCATTGACTGATGTAGTCTTATTACCATCTTGCTGGTGGTGTAACCACAAATGGGATCCCTATTTCTAGGACTCTGCTGTCCGCCTGTCCAACCGTTTGTCTGTCCGTCTGTCACCAGGTTGAATCTAATGAAACGTGGTAGAAAGACAGTTAAATTTTCACAAATGTTATATTCCTGTTGCTGCTATAACAACAAATACAAAAAATAAATAAATCGGAGCTCCCACACACAAACGTGATTTTTTTGCTCGTTTACCAGTACAGAATCATTTGTGCACGGCTTCTACTCGTAAGTGGTTTTTTTTTTTATATAAATATTTAATATATTTAGTAATACCTTTACTTCAAAATTACGAGTATCACTATTCATTTTTAATATAGAAACGACTTTAAACTTTTAAAAAATCAGGAGTAATACTTACGATTTCTTATTTATCAGGATCTCTATCAGGAGGCATATCTTGGTTCTGGTTTTTTCATCTCCCCTTTTTACTGCTGAATCTCTATGATCAGTTGGACTTTCAACATATTTCCATAGGTCATCATGTACAAGTATACACTCTATGTCAAATTTTCATAAATCAAAGTCGCTACTTCCTTTCAATCTCTCTATCGAAGGTATACTCGGTGGAACAGAACGACCGACACTCCCGAGGTTCATGGAGAGTACTATTTGTCTTTATTATGATGTACAAAAATTATATGCCCAGGTCAAATAGTTTCGGAGATATTAAAGTACAAAGTTTTTGGAAAAAATGAGTGTTTTCAAACCTGAGTCAGCTGTTTTTGGGACGTATTAAGGAAAAGTTTTTAATCGGACATTGACTTCTTCATTTCTAAAAAAGAAATAAACTAGTTTGTAATTTATAAGACCGCTTTCATGCAAATTCTACCAGACAATCAATAAACAAGGCAGTCAAAATGCTTAAATCGACTTACAGACTAACAGCCTGTTTCTGATTTGAAATAAAGTAGAAAATCTCTTCTGCTTTTTCTCAATAACCTAAGTTTCTTTAACTTCACAAGTCAAATAGTCCTAGTTTTATCAAACTGCTATCAACTGATCATCAAAAAACTAAAATCGGAAACGAAAACTAAGTGATGTTAGTTTGTTAGTTAACTGTTTTTTAACAATTTCTAACTGACAATCACTAAACGAATCATTCAAAATGCTGAAATTAATTAATAGACTAACATTTAATAAATCATTGTAAAAAGATTATTCTAATGTTAACTAATTAACATTACGTTACTACATTATTTCAAATAGACATCATCCATTATCACAAATGTTCTTTACGATAAAACACTAATTGAGGGTTTAGTTACTTATTTAAAATGTATTTAAACAGAAAATTCAAAAACAATTGCGTGGATACAAAATACTAATTCGAAAAAAAGGATGGACTGAATTCGTCCCTGGTAATCAAAAGGCAAAAGCGAGCCGGTCTCCACCCACTCGCTCTACGCGCCAGCCAATCACATCACAGATCTCAACTGGCGGCTTCTTTGACCCGTCGGCGTCGGAGCCTTGGTACCGGTTTTAGATACGTTACTGCATCGTTGCCACCGTACCGCTGCGAAGCGATTCTTTCCGTATAATTTTCTGTTGCGCTATTGGTTTATTTAGGTTTAGTTAACTAGTACCTAGTGTGTGTGTGCGTGTGTTTAGTTTAGTGAAGACTAGTTAGTTTAGTTTAATTAAGTTGATAATGTCTTTAGAAACAAGCGATTACTTGAACCTAATTTTATTAGTGTGTGTAGTAGTGTGGCTATAACGCAAGGGCAGCCTTACGTTTGTACCGTGAACGTTTTTCTCCTCCACACCCTACAAACCCTCGCGTTGATACAAGCGCACTTAATAGGTTTGGTGGGAGCATTTGAAGAGCTCCGCCGGCAAAATAACGAAAGTAATGTACTTTCACGCGTGCTCTGGCATACAAAAGAGCATGCTCCGCTCTATCTGCAGAGAGGAGGTGGACATTTTGAGCATCGACTCTAGGTAAGTAATTAAATTAATACTAATAATTATCATTAAACTTAGTTCTTATTAAATGGCCGGTTGTAATCTGCACACATCGACATGACGTGTAGGCATAGTATAACTCTGTGTACGCTAACGCGTGAGCGTGTGTGCGTTAAAGGGCTGTCAACACTTAGATTTTATTTTTTTAACACCAGTTTTTCGTCTTATCTATTTTTAAATATTTGTCAAATAAAATGAACATTTGCATGCAACCTAACTTGAAACTTTCAGCTGTGTCGGTCATTTTGGGGCTCCCTGTATACTCCCGATCTAGCGGAAATGAGGAAGTATTTTTAAAAAAACGATGGCTCTAAAAAAGCACCTCCACTAGATGGCGACTCTATCAAAAGTTAATTTTTGCAGGAAACGAATGGACTAAGACAGTCATTTCCAATCCTTTTAACTAACTTATTAAAAAATTGAAATTTGAAAAGTTTAAAACTTAGATATCAATACAAATACGAAAAAGTACAAATAGAATATGTGTTGCATATTTATTTATTTATTAAGATACAAAACAGGATATAATTAATACAAAACATAACTTGTTATTTAACTTGCAAAATCGAATTATACCCAATAATATATATCTCTAGCATGATTCAAATGGAGCAGCATTAAAGCTAATGATATTAATTTAAGCCCAAGTTGAAATTTGCAAAATAGAAAAACAGTGTTATACAGATATGTTAATGTTGATTATGATAACATAATCCTTTAATTAAATAGTGACATTACTTTCTTTTTGAATGAATATCTGTTACCGTCGAATATATCTATGTCATGATTAGTTTGACTTATCTCATTGTAAAGGCGGCACATACGGACGATTGGATTATAAAAGAATATGTTGTTGCGGAAAACTTGCAATGAAAATGTTTTTGGATTACGCGTTCTGTAGGAAATGTTGAAATTTATGGAGGATAAAAAGGATGGTGACTCGATGTCTTATCTCATTGTAAAGGCGGCACATACGGACGATTGGATTATAAAAGGATATGTTGTTGCGGAAAACTTGCAATGAAAATGTTTTTGGATTACGCGTTCTGTAGGAAATGTTGAAATTTATGGAGGATAAAAAGGATGGTGACTCGATGTATAATTTTATTCAAATGGATCAAATCACTTTGCTTTCGTCTATCTTCCAGGGTCGCAACATTAAACCTAGACAATCTCTCGTTGTGAGATCTTAATTTACGAGATAGACCTTGTCGATAGGATATGCAACGCAGGAGCTTCTTTTGTACACCCTCTACTAGTTTGGAATGAGTGTCATAAAAGGGTGACCAAATGACTGATCCATATTCAAGATTACTTCTAACTAAAGAATTGAATAGATAAATGATGCTGCGGGGATTTCTAAATTCTTTAGTGACTCTCAAGACGAAACCCAAAAGGCGAGTTGCTTTGTTGTATATATTATTATAATGTGCTTTGAAGGACATTTCTGAGTCAAAGATTATGCCTAAATCTTTTGCCTGTTCGACACGACTCAGCGGAAGACCGTCAATGTTATAAGTGAAGCTTGTAACATTGATCTTTTTAGTAAATGTCAGCACAAAACACTTGTTTATATTCAAGGTCATTTTATTGTTTCTGCACCATAAGGCGATAGTCTCCAAATCAAGTTGCAGAATTTGAGCATCAGTTTGTTACGGGTTCGGTGCTTGGGTCAATTAATAAGGCTGCTTAGCTTGAGTATATATTTATTAGTTAAATAAGGGTAATAAGAAAAACTGTAACAAACAAAAATAAATTTATAAAAACAGTTCGTAAGTTACTTAACTAATACATACTTATCAAATAAACGAATACACACCCCTTGTCGGGCTTCTAGTTAACTTTTGGAACGTCCAAAATACAGATTACAATTTAGTAGTTACATATGTTATATAATTTGTATCACCATATCACATTATTTATCACAATAAATGAATTATTTTAAAATTACATAGTAAAATTTATACCATTAATATTGTATTGTATTATAATTTCATCTTGTGCATAGGAGAATTTCTTACGAACTGACATCCATAAAGAGTATAATTGATTAGTCAAAATTTTAAATTACGAAAGACGAATAATAAAATGAAATGATGGTGAATTTCAAAAGTAAAAAGTTTGCATACTGAAACCTAGGAAAACAAACGGTGGCATGGCACACCGTTACAATACCGGGGGGGGCCGGGGTTAAAAAAATCTGAAAGATTTTTTTTAGATATTCTTGGATTACTCAAGCTTAAAATAGTTTATATAAAATGTGATTAATTAATGCTATCATGATTTAATTTAGAAATGGGGATGGTATATATAGTGGATAAATTACATTAGGCGATTTCCCTTTCATAAAATGTTCTTACTTCATCATTCAAATATCATTCAAACAATCTTTATCTTATTGAGATAAAAATTCCTAGCAATTAGAGGTAACTTGTATTTAAGAAAGATTATCTCTAATAAATCGACCTAAAAAGTAGTGTAGGCTTCTTTAAAATAATGTCAGTCACCACCCGCTGACTTTAGGTGAATTGTGTAGTGTTGTTGAGTGTAGATGAGTGTGTTGTGTAAGTGTCTAAATGTAGAGTGTAGAATAATATACAATCGTAGTAATAAATAAAGTAGGTAATGCATTAGGTATAACAATACATTATGTAGTGTTAAATAATAAGTAAATAAGTATACATAAGTACACAAAGAAATATTTTGATATTGGCTTATTTATAGTGTTATCAACCGCACTTTAAAATTGATATTTGACATTGGCTTGTTTAAAGTGTTGTCATCCGCACTAAATTGGTATTTTGACATTGGCTTATTTATAGTGTTGTCAACCGCACTAGATGAAAATAATAAATTATGAAGATAATAAAAATAACAATAAGTATGAGTAGCCAAATAATTAAATGAAAACGTTATGAGTATTTACAGGGTACTAACAATAAATAAATAAGTAATCCAAGAATATTTCTCAAGGTCTCCTATCATTGGTAATAAAATTTCACGCAATTGTTGAGCCGTTTGGGTGAATTCAAAATTCACGTTTCGTAATTTCAGTTCATAAATAATTTCTGGTTTATTCAAGTACGATATATCCATGATTAAAATTGATTATTATAAAAGAAATGAATGTCAAATCATAAACGGAAAATAAATTACAATATTCTATTTTTTAAATATTAAAAATAATATTATTCGTCAAAAAGAAATCTCATAAAATTTTTGAAAAAAAATAAAAATAGCTTACGTACCTTTATATATACGGAATCTAAATTAAATTATTTACTATTAAAATTTTCCTATTTTATAACACTATGTTGAGTACGTGTTTGTATGTTCCTCGATACAATGGCATCAGAACCGATCACATTTGTGACCAGCCAAAGTAACACTGAACGTCTATTGTCTGATTATGTGAGTAAATGTGTTTGTGGTGTTGGTCGTAAAGTGTGCACTATTGTCTTCTATTGCAGTAGTCAACCTATTTTTCAACCACGTTGCGGCGCCAGTGTTACGGGTTCGGTGCTTGGGTCAATTAATAAGGCTGCTTAGCTTGTGTATATATTTATTAGTGAAATAAGGGTAATAAGAAAAAACTGTAACAAACAAAAATAAATTTATAAAAACAGTTTGTAAGTTACTTAACTAATACATACTTATCAAATAAAACGAATACATACCCCTTGTCGGGCTTCTAGTTAACTTTTGGAACGTCCAAAATACAGATTACAATTCAGTAGTTACATATGTTATATAAAAAATGTTACGGGTTATAGTGTTACGGGTTCGGAGCTTGGGTCAATTAATAAGGCTGCTTAGCTTGAGTATATATTTATTAGTTAAATAAGGGTAATAAGAAAAAACTGTAACAAACAAAAATAAATTTATAAAAACAGTTCGTAAGTTACTTAACTAATACATACTTATCAAATAAAACGAATACATACCCCTTGTCGGGCTTCTAGTTAACTTTTGGAACGTCCAAAATACAGATTACAATTCAGTAGTTACATATGTTATATAATTTGTATCACCATATCACATTATTTATCACAATAAATGAATTATTTTAAAATTACATAGTAAAATTTATACCATTAATATTGTATTGTATTATAATTTCATCTTGTGCATAGGAGAATTTCTTACGAACTGACATCCATAAAGAGTATAATTGATTAGTCAAAATTTTAAATTACGAAAGACGAATAATAAAATGAAATGATGGTGAATTTCAAAAGTAAAAAGTTTGCATACTGAAACCTAGGAAAACAAACGGTGGCATGGCACACCGTTACAAGTTGTGTTTTTAATGGCTGAGAATACCTTTAAATCATCTGCGTATAACAAAGAGGGACAATTTAAGCTTTTTATAAGGTCATTGATACATATAATAAATAAGAGAGGGCCAAGGTGCGAGCCCTGTGGGACGCCAGAAGTTATTGTAATAGGTGCAGAAACTTCAGCTTTTAGTGCAACCAGCTGAGTCCTGCGAGTTAGATATGACTCCATCCATCGCAACAACGAACCGTGTATACCCACCGACTGCAATTTTAAAGATAGTATATAATGGTCGACCCTGTCGAAGGCCTTTGAGAAATCTGTATAAATTGAATCTACTTGTATATTTTTAGCAAAAGATTGGCACAAATAATTTTTATATTCCAAAAGATTGCTGATTGTTGACCTATTTTTAACGAAACCGTGTTGATTCGGAGATATGAGAGGCTGTATGTGAGAATATAGGATATCATATACTAAAGACTCCTGTACTTTTGCAAGACAAGACAGAATGCTAATGGGTCTGTAATTCTCACAATTCGATCTATCGCCAGCTTTGAAAACAGGGACAATATATGCAGTCTTCCATAAGTCCGGAAAAACTCCCGTTCGCAGAGACTGATTGAAAATAATGGACAATGGGAAAGAGAGTGCCACAGCGCAATTCTTAATGATATAAGGCGATATACCGTCTGGTCCACTACCCCTATTAATGTCCAACTTTTTAAGTTTTTTTAGTATATCGTTTTCTAATAAAGATACTATTGATAGACTATTGCTCGATTCAAATATATTGTTATCCAGAGTAAAGTTTTTAGAAACAGCTTTTTCAAAGACAGAACTGAAATACTGCGAGAATAATTCACAAATGCCTTTAGGATTAGACGATTGATGATCATTATATTTCATAGTTTTAGGTATGGAGTATATCACATTGCGGTTGCTGTTAACGTAACTCCAAAAATACTTAAAATTATTATTATGCAATTCATTTTCTACAGATGCTACGTATTTCTTATGATAGTTATAAAATATATATTGAGTTTTGAAAACTAATTTACTTTTAAACTTGAAAGAAAACCGGAAAGGTTGTCATGGAGAAATCAAAATCGTACCGTAGCGACATCTAGTTGTATTTCAGGAAAAAAATTTTTTTTTATAGTTCCTTATTGAATCAGTCCGATTCGAGGGGTTCAGGTATCGATTCAAGAATCGATGTAGCATTCCAAATCGGTCTAAAAAATGGATTATTTTACTTTAAATAATCGATTTTCCAATTAATCGATTTCAGATCGACATGCCTACTTCTTTTTTAGTCTGATTACTGTACTCTTTGCTCTGTGCCAATAGTGCTTTTCAAATATTACAATTTTATTGCTGCTTTTTCTCAAAGAATAATATTTAAGTATTATAATTAGTTTTTCGATGCGTTGTTTGTTAAGTTTGTCTAAAAATAATTACTTGGAAGTGATAAGACGTTGTAAATATGGTTAAGTTCGGTAAGAGTAAGTTAAAAACTCTTAATAAGTTAGCAAAGAAACAGAACGTGGTGAATACAACAGCAACAGTCTCTAATAAAATTCTAAAGAAGAAAGTTAATGCAGATAGAAGAGTAACTTTCCAAAAGGAAGTATTGTTTAAAGAAGCAGTCAGTGATAATTCTCTAGTTAAAAACGTGACCAAGAAGGACTTATTACTCGATGAATTGCTAAAGAAAATCTCAAAACCACAAAACACGAAAAAGATGGTAGAAGCGGTCCACAAACCAAAACTAAAACCTGTTAAGAAGCAAAAACAACGCCAGAAAATACAAATTGATGATACGAAATTATTGTTAAATTTAATTAAGAAAAAGTAAAGAGTTTATGTTTCAGACATTTTGTGGATAACATAACCTAACCCTAATATTTGTTATCATAAATAACTATTGGTTAGAATATAATAGGTATAGATTACAATTAAGTCTAAAACTTACACTTAAAACATGATTATTGCACCACTTAGAATTTTACTCATGCTTTGCTATTGTGTAATAAAATCAGCTTCAAAATTGACACCAAGCACACAGTTACCACATAGATGTAATTAAATAAAACCATTACTACCATTTGGAGTAGGTTTAATTTGATCGAAGCTCTTATTATTTGACAGGGCTGTGCTCAAAGTGGAGTTCGTGGTTGATTTTATTTCACAATAGCACTGTTGTAACTGTTAATTCTGTTCAAATAATAAATGAAAATAAAACATTAGCAAAAAAAATATTGATTCAAAAGTTCTTTTAACTCAACACACTAAGGTAAATGTACATCATTGTGGGTTAGACTAGATCCATATTCAGAGAAAATAAGATATGTTTTAAATACAACAACCCGAGGACTTTCTATAGTGATGGGATCATGTTACTGAATTTTGTAGGGAGCAGAAGAAACAATGCTACACTCTGTCAGAATATGATAAATTCTATATTAGAACCTTTATCACATATACTTTGCTACAGTTAAATATACACTAATATTAGAATCATCTATCTAACGAAGATCATATGATGAATGAATTAAAAACCAAAGCAATGGCCAACCATAATAAAGTTGAGATACAGGTAGGTGGCAAGGAAATTGAATATGTTGATGAATATATCTATCTTGGCCAAATAATATTTCCAATGGGTCACATGAGCAAAGAGGTGGAAAGGAGAGTGGCAAGCAGCTGGTTATGATTATAGCCACTTAGAGACGTATTCAAAAGTAAGAGCCTACATAAAGAAGACAAAAAAAAAACAATATAATTAACAAATGGATGTCAAACTTGAATCTGTGTAATAAACAAAATATTCAGAAAATTAAAGTGTGTCTACAATCAATGGAATGAAGTATGTTACACCTGAAAAGACAGATGGATACTCAAGAATTAGATGGATCACATGTGTACTTATGTACTATTTTGTAGGTAGGGACATGAACCTATTGCTATAGAAATTTTGGAGCTTTTGATAAAAAAAACCACGACAAGTGGTTTTGGCCGTCCTCATGTGATGTTAACTGATGCACCGATAACCTTCACGAACATAATTTAAATAAAATTATAAGAACAAGTTGAAATTTCGTTAGGGGACAAATGGAATAGGGCCTCAGTTGTCATTATAATTCGCACGAGTTTAATAGATTTTAATTTCGAGCTTGCAAGTGTATCTTAATATTAATGCACGTAAATGACTACTAGTAATTGTGACTACGTTTTCGCCTTTTATGTACTTGTTTACCTACTTGTTATTGATTAAAAAAAATTCATCTTTTTTAAATTTTATACCTAAGGTAAAAAGAGGGAAATAAGATTATACCTATTGATTTTAAAAATATCAGCGTTTCTTTTGTTGTCTCTACTTCCTTCCGACGCCAAACTTATTTGAAATACCACATTGAAACAACCTACGGTTTTGAAATAAAGATGAATTGTCTAGAAGGGCCAAAGCAGATTATAAAGGTGCAAATCATAAATTTATGGGACGAACGACAGACGAAACTTTCGTAACGCCTTTTTTTCTTTAAATTTTGGCCTTTTTTCGTTATACACAGAAATGCTGCCAATGGTTGATAATATTAGTGACAGAAGAGGGATGACGGCTAATTTTTATTTGTTTGTCCGTCATTTTTTTTTACTTTTTCCTAATCATTAGATTACGGCAATACATCGAGTTAAAATGTCACATGACGTCGTCAGGTTTTTATACATTTTCTACAAAACTGTGATGTAGCGAGCCTCCACTCCTCAGCTATAATGCTTGTTATCTAAGCTATTGAAGTAAAAAAAGTATCTAATTATCTATATCATTTTTATATCTTACTCAAGGACTAAATAGAATTTCTTTTTTTACTCAGTCGTCATACCTATTTGGCAGGAATTACATATTCGACTTTGAGCCATAATTATTCAGATTATAGATTTTATCTCACTAAAAGAGTATTTGGTCACAAAAATATGAAATTAAATTATTCGCTTGGAATATCAGAGCGATAAAATACTTTGTAATTTACTCCACTTTTTACTACTCTAACCCAGAGCACTAAATACTTGCAGAATATCGAAAGATTCATAGTCCGTACGAATAAATGACCTAACGTTTTAAAAGAATAAGCTTGTGAAGTGGTGAAGATAAAAGCATGGCACTGACAATTAACGTTAGCCCAGCAGCGTCACACTAATACTTATTTCTACAACGCCATAACTAAAAAAACTTATTTACTTTAGCCATTCATGGACGCTATGTTCCAAACTGATAAATTCATTGTAGAGTGCCAGCTTTGGCGCTGCCAGAATGAGGTCAGCCCAGCAGCGCCACAAAGACCTATCGTTTGTCTCCAATACTATGTAACTTGACCATTTGTCCCTAATTCGTAACGGAGTGATAAATAAGGGACTAGATGGTTTAAAAACTCATTTCAAAATCCAAAAGGGTGACGCTGCCAGACAGAAGTCCGGCAAACGAAAGTGAGATGAACATTGGTGCGGCAAAACTGTAATGCGAATAACTAGTCCGAATGTATGCAAATGTTATAAACTGAAGTTCGACAGCATTTTGACCGACAAACGAATGTGCGATAATAGTTCCACATTGCGCTAACGCAACAAAAGTTTTCTTAAAAATAAAACCAACAATTGACCAATAATATTTATTATATTTACTGACAAAAATGAATTACAATTAATCCAAATAATATCCTAAAAAGTATGGTATCTACCTAAGTAGTAAATTAATAGATACTGAGTACCGATAGGAATTATCAAATCTAAAAATCTTAGAACTACTCTCTAACCAATTAATTTTATATTAAATCGTCATAGTAATGTGATTAATTGTGCACTCAATATATTTACAGTACCCTTATTAAAACACATTGGTATTTTACTTATACTTCAAGAAAACTAATATAAGCAATTATAAGCATAACACATTCGCAACAAAGGTTTTAATAGAATATAAATCAGATAAGTAATTAACTGAACAACCCATGTAGTTGATAGAGGGTCTTAAAAAAGTTTGATTGTTTACATATGTACATAGTCAAACTAATTTAATTTTTTTGAGTTGATTTTTCAATTATGACAAATAAAGTGCTGAATTTCACAAAAAAAAAAATACTGTAAAATATAAAATCCAATTTGTAAAAGTTTTAAATAAAGCTTTCAGTGCTCATATAGAATGAAAAATATAACATTTATGAATATATATTATTTATCACGAGGCCTAAAAATTATATTACATTTTAATATCTTCTTTTAAAAATATTTGCCAAATCTTAGTCTCTCCCTCTTTCAAATACTTGCGTCGTTTATAAAGTTTGAAATAAGAAACTTGCTTCTGACGTTTAAGAACAGGTACTACTTGTTATACATACATAAAGAAAACTACTTGTTCCATATTAATTTATTTTAGAAATATCTTAAATTTTAATTATAAATATGTGATTTCATGTTATTTTTCTATTTACCCATATAACTAAGATGGGATTTCATTAAATCTAACGAAAATCATTAAATTTACATAACCGTATATGTTATGTAGTATAAAATTCATATTATGTACTTTACTGAGATTTTTTTAAGAATAGATGAATGATTGTAGTTGTCGTCTTGTAAGACACTTTAAACAATATAATAAACAAAAATCAAACATGTAAATATAATTTACTTTTGTAAATAATCATTTTTTGATCGTAGTCTCGGCAGTAGTCTGCATATATATAATAACGACAATTTAAATTGTATTACGTCGGATTACTAATTAAAATATCAATTATTATTATTTATAGATGACTAAAAATCTCGTCATCTAATTTGGCGGCGGAGGCTAGTCTTGAGCTGGTTGATTTAATAATGGACAACAAGTAATATAGATGTAAATACAAAGTTGATCTAATAAAAAAAATAAAAACAAACAAAATATGTCCTATCCTATGAATCTGAGATACATTTAAAATAAAATTAACTTTTATATCAATTAATGTTGATTGAAATGTATTTAAAAATATATTCTGCCATCCCCTTTCCAAACATTTTGCCTATTCATGTTTTAATATTTAAAGAATCTAATTACTGATAATGAGTCATGCAAAAAACAAATTTTAGATGGTTTGCTTTTAACAATTTTTATGTCATCTTACCTATTTTGGTTGGTAGACGTACAAGAAGCGTGTATTTCGTAACTATTTAAATCTATTTTATGTAAATGTTATGCAACTTCAAATTTTATTATAAAATAAATGCACCTATTATGTTTCAAATGGTTTATAAATTTATAAGCTGAAACTAAAAAACAAGTGTTGTATTTATTTCACAACAATACAGGTTTATGTGTTAACAGATTTTGTCAGTTTTTTAACAAACAAACGACATATCGAATGTACCATAAACTTTTACTGTAAAACTTCCCGAAAGCTTTCTATGTAATCTAAATCAACCATATCAATACATCTTTAAGCTCCAAACCAATTTTTAAAAACATTGATGAATATTCAGCAAAACGCCTATTTTGAGGAAATATACGTGTTAAACAACCCTCAACAAATGTTTATATTTTAAATAATATTCAATCAATGTTTAGCCCTAACCGAAGCTTAAATACGATTTCGTAATAACACTGAAAATGTTTACTATTTCAGAAGGTACAAAGGTCAACGTACGAAATAGAGATGACGACTGGATAAAAAAAAAGAAATTCTATTTAGTCTGTCTGTCAGATTATAGAAAAATATTACATACGTATTTTTTTGTTTCAATTTAAACAAGAAATGGGTTAGATAATAAGCATCAAAGTTCAGGAATTCGCACTACGTCACAGTTTTATAGATAATACAAAAGAGTGATGTCATGCTACATTTCAACTCTATCGCCATAATTAAGTAATTATGTGCTTAATTTTCTTTAATCTACCTGACGGAAAAACAAATAAAAATCAGTCATCATCCCCATTCTATCTGTCCGGCGACCGTGCTAGTGTTGTGAATAGGGCGAGTGCAAGTTCAGTACCGGCCGCGAGCGCGCGCACGTCCCCGTCCGCGTGCGCGCGGCGAGTTGGCGGCGCGCGTGCGCGGCGTGCCCACCGGCTTCTGCTCCGGCTCCGGTTCCGGTTTCGGCTCGGGCTCCGGCTCCGGCTCCGGCTCCGGCTCCGGCTCTGGGGCCGGTTCAGACTTTTCCTCGGCGACAGACTCGTTCGCTGACCGACAATATCATACGTAAATATACAATCGCAAACTTAAATATATACTTCTATATTTATAATATTGTTATGGAAAATGACATCATATTTTAATGAAGTCATTTTTCAATCTTGACGACTCTGTATGGAATAAAACTTCTCGGTTCAAGGTCTCCTGAAAGTTTCGACTTTCACAAATGCTCTGTAACAGCCTAAACTGAATAAATGATTTTGATTTGCACAAAAAAAAAATCTTGACTCAATAGAACGTTTATACATATAAATATTTTTAATTTCATGTTTAAAGTGAGATTTATCAGCATTTTTATATTTATTTGGTTAAAGTTAAGAGACAATATTAGCAAAAATCAGTGAGTTAGTATCGGTTTATATACAGATGGAAACACTATACTACTAACCGTTATTCTGTTCATCTTCAACTATCTCGTCGATGGTCTGCTCCCAGTCCTCGAGTTCATCGGAGGGCGGCATCTCCACGTCTGCCTCCGCGTCCTGCTCGCTGCGGGGCTCCTCTGTTCATGATACAAATTATTTCATTTAGTTTTCCTTAGCATCAATACTTCCAGTTCAATGTTTAGACATTGAAATCATAGAATAAATACGATATTGAACTTCAAATTAATAACTTTAAAAATTTACGCGTGAAAACCGCCCAAACGTTGTTACATTAAATATATCGCTCACCTTTCATAGTAACATCTTCGTGTCCATTGTGGTCGTCGTGGTCGTCATGTTCGTTGTCACTGTCAGATGTCTTGCGTCTCTTCCAGTTGCCGTCCTCCTCACTAGCAGCGGAACGTTTCGCAGTGTCTTGAGTTTGTTCCTAAATAAACATACTCATTATTAAATATTTGCATTATTTAATCTACAACTTATCTAAAATAGACTAAGCAAAGGTATAGGAAGGCTAAAAAGATAGATAAACCCCTTTCGCTCTCTATCCAATAAAATACCGTATCCTTTACTGTAGAATTGAAAAAAGATAAACAAATATCAACACTAATATTACAATATAAAAAAAGAAAATTTAGATTTTTGTTTAAATCTAAAAAACTAGAGGTCTTTTGATATTCCACTCCACGCTGGCCCAATGCGG
Source organism: Diatraea saccharalis (assembly GCA_918026875.4). Lineage (NCBI taxonomy): Eukaryota > Metazoa > Arthropoda > Insecta > Lepidoptera > Crambidae > Diatraea > Diatraea saccharalis. The sequence continues at coordinate 1,985,272 of OU893338.1, forward strand.
ATTGGAGGATATTAACGACTGCAAATGCAGCCGGGACCAACGGCTTAACGTGCCTTCCGAAGCACGGAGTACCTCGAGATAATAATTTTGTGGTCACCCATCCCGTGACCGACCCTTGCGAAAGTTGCTTAACAACTACGATCGCGGGCCGCGGCTCATATCCACTACGCCACCGAGCTACTCTACTAGTACTCTTAGTATAGGCAAAAAGTCGGTACTTTGCTACTCGAGCAAAAGAATCGCTCGCATAATGCAGATTTGGTGTCTATGGTGTGGCATACGCGTGGCGTACCTGCTGGCTGGGCCTGCAGCGGTCCGCCAGCAGGCGCAGGAACAGCTGGTGGTGGCGCCAGGTGCGCAGGTGCACGGCGGCGGTCTCGTCCGAGTCGAGCAGCTTGCGGCACAGCCCGCACTGCACGCACTTGAACTCGGACAAGAAGGACGCGCCCACGCCGCGCTCCGTACTGTTATACAATACGCTAGTTGACTACTTTTTTTATATTTATAAATAAATCATCATCATCATCATCATCACCAGCCCATTTACGTCCCCACTGCAGGGGCTCAGGCCTTCCTTATGGATGGTTAAGGAGGATGGGCCATGACCCTCCATGCTGGCCCAATGCGGATTGGAGGGTATAAATAAATAATCCATTATCTGATATTAATGGATTATTTATTTATACCCTCTAATCCGTACAAAACTAGATATTTATTAATAATATTTTTATTCTATGACGTAACTAATTCTTTATTTGCGCTATAAGATGTTACTTGGCACCAAATTTCAAGATTCGAAGTTAACGGGAAGTACCATGTAGGTTTCGATTCCCTTGCGAGTTATGAAAATTTGCAGCATAAACGGGTGTATCTTCTAATTGCGTTGGCTTTTGTTTGATTTTTTCAATTCCAAGGGTCATGACAGACGGACAGACAACAAATTGGTCCTTTAACATATCTCACTTATGCGCATACATGTTACTATTTTGCTTGATGATTACAGATGCATCATTTTGTCATAGTAAGGTGAACTTAAAATGTGTTTGTTTTTGATGACCGGGCTATAACTCCATATTAGTTTTGCCATCGCCTAACTCTTAAGCAGAAATGTGTTTATATAAGGAAAACAAAAAGAATGTGATAGAAACTTTGTTAAAATTTTTTGAATGTTATTCATTTCCATTTGAATCCAAACATTTGCAATGTAATTACAAACATGATGTTAGACAGTGTTTTACCATGTTTACTGAACCATGTTTACAATGATATGTAGCTTTCTATAATACAAATCCATTATGAAAAATTATAGGTAGGCTGGTAACTAATTGTGATTGAGAAAAATATTACTGATTGCCACAAATAAATATGTTTTCCCTACCTATCAATACTAAACTGTGTATGAACACAACTGACCTGTAAGCTGGATACATATCACGCGTGACGTTGGTGAGGTCATCGCCCTCCTTGTAATCAAGTATAGTCTTCTCAGAGTCCAAACCCTCCTCTTGCTTTACTACCACTTCGCCTTCTTTAGGCTCCTCGCCATCTTGTTGCTCCTTCTGCCCTTCACTCTCATTCTAAAACGAAAGGATTAGATGGGCATTGTGTTTATTATTTATTATTATAATTAGGGATACCACCCAATTTCATTTAATTATCACATTGCATAATTTATATTTTATAGTTCAATTATGAGTATCAGATATCTACTTATAAAATCATTCTTAAAACTGGAAAAGAAATTCCAGCAAGAACTTGGTAGAGATTATTATTTATCACCAACCAGTACATAATCCACAAACTAATTTTGTTTATATATTGTAGATATCTATATCACTAGCCTATTAGTGTACCCACTGTTGGGGCCCCAGCTTCCCTATGGATGGAATTGTATAGGCAGAACGGTGGGTATTATCGACTGCAGATGCAACCGGGATCACGGGAACTGCGACGTGGCTTCCGGAGCAAGTATAACTCAATATAAATTTGTGGTTATCCATCCTTTGTGAAAGATGCTTAACAACCGTTATCACAGACCGAGCGCGCTAACTGCGCCATCGAGCCCATTTTTTATTCATTAACAAATATTTAAACTTTAAATATACTCTTATAGTCTAAAGTACACGTTTTTATATATGTATAAAAAAAAGGCCTACCTTCTGTTGATTTTCCCCATCCTTGTTCCTGTCACCCTTCTTGTCGTCATGGTGATCACCATGGCGCCAGCGGTGACGATCATCGCGTAAGTACGATTGCTCCATGGATAGAGTCGATATCACCATCACTAAAAAAAAATTACTTCATAAATATTATGCAAATGACGAAGCTGGCGTTCTGACACTTTTAGATGATAAACTTTGCAAATTTTCTTTCAACGATACACATACACACTTACATCTCGCAAGAATCGAGTGAAACTTTACTACTAATTCTAGGTTACACATTAGATAGAGATTGATGTAGACCACCAGTAAATGGTTTTATACAAAGTTCAAATTACTGAAGTGAATTGGGCAAAGGCACAATAGAAAAAGAAAACGGAGTAGAAATAAATCCAAGTCAGTGTAGGTTTTTAATAAGAATTAAAGACACTCTACCCACTGTATGGGGAAAAACAGCAAAGACATATATGAACGGGCCAAGCTAAGGAAAGGCTTTGTGAATGGACAGTCACAATGGCCAACATTAACAAGTAATCTCTTCAACCTTATTCAGCATTTTAGTGTCCTTACCTTCCGGTTTAGGCTTGGAGACAGTGCCTTGCTTATCCTGCAAGTTCCTCAGATGTTCCGGGGTGAGCCTATGCTCGTCCAACTCGATTCTATTAGGCATTTCCATATGACAGGAGGTGCATGTTGGATGCAGGTATTTCTTGAGCTTACGATGACCAACATTAGTGCGGTGAACAGCTCCATCGGCTGCATACATGTCGCACATAGCGCAATAGAAGTCGCGCGCCGGTTGCTGCCCAGTTTTGCGAGTGCGTTTCATCTCACGGATCTGTATAAGGAATGTTACCTATTTAGTATCAAATAATTTAGGCAATTATTGTAAACTTGTTTTAGGTAAAAGTCTAATGAAATGACTATACTTTGCGATTGAAATATTATAATAATTATATTAAACATATTAATACACATAAATAATATAGGATAATATGTTAAAACTGTTTTAAAATAATATTAATACATGTCATTATCTCTAAGTTATAATGGTAACATTTGTAAATCGGAAGCACATCCGCCATCTTGAATTTAGACAATAAAAGCTAAATGACGGATGTGCACAGGATCAGTTGGTTTTGTAAGCATCGACAGATGATTGATGTCTGTGGTTATTCAAAGAAGTATATGATATTAAAATCAGTTGTTATCACAAAGATAGTTCTTAAATCAAGTTCTCCAAATTATATTATACACACAGATTAATTAATGGGCCCTTTCCGTAGTAATTAGTTCAAAAAGAGAACTGTGGTCAGCAAAGGAACTAACGTTAAGATTTTTTATGGCACACCCAATCACCTCCTGCCTTACTTAAATATACTCTCTCAATAAGGAAAATAACAAACTTTATGCTTCTTATTTTAATAATTGAAAATATTTTTTTATTAGTAATTTACAGTTTTCCTAATATTGCCATATACTGGGAGGTGTTTAAGAAAAAAATATACAATTATATTTGGCCAATTTTGCATTCCCAATGCTACACTGAAAAATATTCTTAATGAAAAATGCTTAAAAAATCCACTTTGTCCCTGTCCTCTCGCAATCTGGATGACTGTTTTAACCACTGAGCTACCCAGAACCTAAAAAAACTGACAACTCTTGTCACGTTTTGCTACTACAGAAGTTATTTAAATCAATGTTCAGGCAAGCAGCCGAAAAAAATATTAAAAATTTTGATAAAGATGAAAATTTTTTCTAATTATTATATTTGATAAATTTCTCATTCACAGTTCTATACTGACAAATATTTTCTATGTCATTCATATAGACACCATCCACCAGTGCAACAATTTGATATATTTGTTGTGAATATAATATTATAAAATTTGTAAAAATGCAGTTATGCCGTTTTAGCGGTCTTCTCGAACTTCTTGAATTTGAGACGCGTGTGGGCTATTGCCACAAATATTAAATAAATTGTTCCTATGAAGTCTTAATGGCTAAATATTATCTAATTATAAATAAACTGGTTTCTGGTAATTTATGGCATTATAAATATTACTCTAATGTGCAGTAGCCTAGTGAGAAATATGAGGTTTATATAATTTTTTTATGTGTGATGAAGTTGTGATGACCATGATTTGATTTGTTTACATAAATTCTTCAACGAATTTGGCTGGAGTATAGTTAAATGATGTTCACACATAGCACCCATCACAGTTTTTTACAAAAATAGTTTACCTATATATTTTTTAGTTTAATAGGTCTCAAAAATAATGTTGTTAATATTTATTATTTAATTAGAAGGGCAAATCATTTTATAAAATATACATAAATTCAGATTAAATTATTAAAACTTAAATTAAATTAAAATCAAATAATGTTTAATAAGTTCAAATCAATTATAATTGTATATAAGAACCCAATCTTGGAACAGTTGATTTCATTAATTCTGTGTGAGTAAGATTAATAAAATATATATATCCTATTAATATTATAAATGTGAAAGTTTCTTTGTTTGGATGTTTGTCGGTCAATCACGTCGAAACTACTGAATGGATTTTGATGAAATTTGGTATACAGATAGGGTATTAGTATTACTGACTTAAATAGACTACTTTTTATCCCACTTAACATTTCCCTAGGGTCCAGGCGGGTGAAGCCGCTGGCGAAAGCTAGTTCTAATGACATATACATATATCATTATCCTATATAATATTATTTCGATAGGTATATTGCATCCGATAGCAAGAAGAGGTTGGCAAAATCCGAATTTTAGTTGTAATACCATGCCTTTAAAAGAAACATGATTGGCTAAATTACTAGATAATGTGTATTTGTGTTTAAAAAACTCTCACCTTAAATTCTTGACGCATGGTGTCAGCAGTGAGAGCATAACTCTCAGCAGTCTTCTGCATCATTATAGCATGTGCACGACCACTCAAATGGTTTTCAAATGACCGTCCGTCCCACATGCTCTTATTGCAAATGTGGCATTTCAACAGCTGTGGATTGATGTCATCATAACGTGTCTTAGGAGCTTCCTTCTTCTCTTTCTCCTCTTCTCTGGTCTCAGTCTGCTCAGATGTCTCTTGCTCACCATTCTTCTCCTCTTGTTCACTGTTATATACTCAGTTGATTAGAGGTTTAAATAGATATGGGTTTGCAGTTTAATTTTTTTCATACTTATAAATAGTCATCATTGACTATGGCATTAAAACTCTCAAAACATGTAGTAAAACATCACTGAATAGTGAAAATATTGCATCCAATAGTTGTCAGAGAATAACTCGAGAGTTTTGAAGCACAAAAATCATAGAGAGTTTTGATTTTCTTTAATAAGTGGACATTTAGCACAAAGTTGACTTGATTTCATAACGAATTCATGGTGATTTGTAAGATTGCATTATAGACATAAGAAAACTTCATATTGTGACAAAGATTATAATCAATCAAAACTGCTAAGGTGAGATGTAAATAAAATTTGCTTCCAAATTTTCTAATATAAAGATTTCATGTGTTGCTTGACCCAGCCATAGAAATGGCTACGAAGACGAGTCTTGATTTTTTCATAATCTTATGTCGTTACCTTTTTAAAGGCGAATAGTATGCCAATTAGGCTAAACAGTAAATAAGGCCGGTGAACGTATGTGATAATGATATTATATAGAATTTGTATAGGGTTAGGTCACTACCAGTGACCATAGAAAAATGGTGTCACCACCGGAAGGAAATCACCTCAGGGTCCTTACCTCTCTTTGACAGGCTTAGCCTTAGAATCGGCATCCTTTTTCGGGGAGCTCTTGTTTTGTTGCCTTTGCCCATCATTGGGCCTGAATGGCTTACGATTGGTGTTGATACGCTCACCAGCACGATTGTAATTTCCCGTACGCCGGAAATTACCCTGATTGCCCATCTAAAGGGAATTGACCAGAATACAGTGTTAGTTTGAAAATGGTGTGGCCTCATGCCCTCTAAACATCACTGAAAATAACAGTTGAAGTATAACAATGAGGCATGACTGTGTAACTCACATAAGAGTTTGACATGCGTAACCTGATCACATGCCAAAGAAAACTTTCAGTAAAAACTGTAAAAAACATGCAATGAGAATAACAAAAGAATAAAATTATTATGCCTATTTAATGGTATTATTTAGATTAGAAATATAACCAAACATCAGAAAGAATTGATTTGAATTGCAAAAATAAATAAAACAATATTGTTAACTGAATTTTCTTCTTATATTATACTAAAATATATTACTTACCCTATTGGGTCCATAGGGACGATCAAAGCGACCCATACTAGGACCAAAGTCTCTCCTTATGGGCATGTCGAGTAGGGAAGGGACAGGATTTTGGCGTGGTTGCAAAAGGTTGATGATGTTACTGGCTAACGCTAAGGTAGCCTCGGTGGAGCCCCCAGCGAGGGGTAAGAGGTTTGGCAAGCCGCCACCGGGGCCACCACCTTGCCACGGCGACACGCCCCCACGGGTGAAGTTCTTGTTCCGATCGTTGCGATTGAATTCCATACGACGTCCACCAGTTTGAGGTCTTCGATTAGCCATTTTCTAAATAAAAAAAGAGTTTTTACTAAGTTTGACAAAAAATTATATGCAATTACAGTTCCGGTGTACTTGAACAGTTATCTATTTTATTAGTGGTAATTTTATTTGTTAGAAATTGTTTAGAACGAGTTTCACTTAATGCTTTAAACATAATAAGTCTTTTGCCTAAAGTACATGGGATTATTGATTTTGTTTGGGTTCGTGGTACATTTTGTCTGGATGTAATCGATAGTTTTCGCTAACTCATGAACAGAGATTCGAGAAATAAATACTAATTCAACTTACGTTGTTTCAAATGAACAATAGTAGACAGATAAATGATTGTCACTTATTATTTATTACTGAACAGTAAAATAAGACGAAGTTTTCGCTTTACACGAATGCAAGTAAAAGGGACGCGGCAACCAAGCGTCAACTCAATGAAGAATCAAAATGGCTGACAAGAAACTAGGGATGCAGACAATACGATGACCGATGTGTCTAAAACATAAAACAATACTCGATATAACAAAAAAAAGTTTGAAACTAAACCTGACTACAGCTAACACGCTCTAAAAAGTTTGAAACAAGAAAGGAGTATATTTTTTTGGTACTTTATTCCGAAAAAAAATCTAACCACTATAAAGAAAATTATCATAGCACCTAGACCCAATTCTCTATCTTTCATCAAAATTTTATGTTAATTGGTCACTTTCAGGATTTGCCTGTTTTGTGTATTACCTCAAAGCACCTTTTTATAACTTAGCGGCCCTAGTTAACGAATCATATAATAATATTGTGAAAATCAAATTAATAATTTGTAAACTATGTATTTATTATAATATGATACGAACCGAATAGACTCAAATCAAGCCTAATCTGCGTCGACGAGCTTCCATTCGTTTAAAATATCTCTGTATTTGACATTTAAATGTCATTATTTTTATTTGCTATTAATTATTGATATTTTAGATCAATAATTAATAGCAAATAAAAATAATGATTCTGCTTTGTCCAAATAGATTAATTCACAGCATGAATTGGAATGTAACTTAGGGATGGGGTTGCCATAGTTTTTCTAAATGCACTTATGTTACATAAATTATAAAATATTCACTGAATGATGTTCCAATCAGAAAATAAACATTTTGGAGGCCCCTTAAAATAAAATAAAGTGATCACATGTAAGGTATATTTACCCTCTATCGATTTATATATACTTTATGCTTAGTTAGAGATAATTTGAATAAAGTTCCAACCTCCATACAAAAAAGTTCTCCTTTATCTTATAGCGACAGCTATATTATAATAGTGATGGCCAAAGGAAAGCCATATAGTATTAAGTCCATGTGTAGAGTCAGTATTGCTATGGATGTAATAAATAGCCCTGAAAAACATCGAGTTGAAATTAAATTATGCAAACGCAACTCGATTTAGTACGATAAACGAAGCTTTACTTTTTCTATTTGTACTAAGGAATATGAAAACTAATTTAATGTCAAGGTTTTTTAAAAGCTATGGAAATCTATAGAATGTTGCTGTGAAATTATAAAAAGTAATTTTGTGGCACCACTCTGTGGCAACGTAATCTGTGACATTTGTAATAGAGTACTTTTGTTCTGTGTTTGTAATGGGCTACGGCAATGTGTGTATATTGGGTCGCCTAATTTTTTTGTATTCCTAATTGGCTTTGGCACGTAAACGGTCACCCTAATTTTTTTTCGCACAATTTTAATATTCCTAATGGTGTTTAATCTAATATCATTTCGCGTAACTTTTTATTGCCGTATTGTAACTTACCAAATGTGACATTAGGCGGAACAATCTGTTATCCCAACTCCTCGCAATTACTAAATAGAGTCTGGCAAGCGAAACGTGTCACAAGAAAAGGGCGGCAATTTCAAAAATTCTTAAGCAGTAAACACTGAATGTAGTACTGCAAAATAATTTTGATACTTTTATTAATTATATTTAATCTTAACATTTAGATATCAATTAAAATTATTTGTTTTGGAACATTTGACTAAAGCGTGACTGTTCTTAATTGTACAGTTAACAGCATATCAGTAGGCCTATTCACTAACTCAACTGACAACCAAGAATCGTCATCACCGTAAAAAATAGACACTTTGATTGTGTCAAAATCACTATTTCGTATTCTCTATCAATGATGAGCAATTTCGAAATGTCAATATCGGCATTCTCCACTGGACTCCATTTTGACACTTGATTTCGTATCGATAAACTGTATTAAAGTAACATTGTTGCAAAGCATATTTGAAGTCGTCGCATAGTACCTCTTAAGCCATTTGTTGTTAAATTAAAGCGAAAAAAAATACGTATCCAATATTTTTCTATTATCTGACTGACGGACTAAATCGAATCTTTTTTTTAACCCATTCGTTATACCTATTGGCTAACAGCACTTATAATATTAAAAATTCATATTTGTCATTAATTAAAAGGGTGTTTTTTGCAACGACTTCTTTGTTTTTTTGTAATGAATATGGGCGACTCTGGCCACATTTTTTTAATAAATGTGATGTTAGCCAATTTTGATTTCTGGCCCTTATATTTATAATGTGTTCATAACACATACATGTCTCCTAAGGGATTTTCATCACAACCTTTTGCTCTGATCCAGAACCACTATCTATCAAATTAAATTAGTCAATATAAACACCAGATTACAATAAAAAAAACATTTATTTTTGTTACAATTAAGTGCCATGGATAAATTACATAATACAGGTGTCACAAAATCATCATGTTAATCACAATAGAAAATTTAAGATAAGATTTTGACTATGAATCAGACTAAAAATACTTTAGTCTGATTCATAGTCAAAATCTGTTTCTAAATATTCTACACCTGATAACAATGACAAGGAATCATCAGAGTCACTCTCTTCACTACTGTCTGCACCAACAGATATAATAAATTTTTCAAGTTCGTTTTCAACAATGCCATCTTTTAATTTGTAATCATTTTCGACATTTAAAACATGATCAGTGTATTTCTTCCAGTCACTAGGGGTAATTAAGTTAAAACACTCTATTATTAAGTTTTCCATTTCCTTTCCTGGTATTCCAATGTTTCTGCTTGCAATTTTTCTTTTTGCTTGACTCCAAACCATCTCTATTGGGTTTAAGTCACAATGATACGGTGGCAGCAATAAAAGTTCATGATTATGTTCTTTTAAAATCTCTTCAGCTTCATATACAGGCAATGTTTTCTTATCATTAACCAAACACATTAACTCTGCCTTTGTCTGATATTCCTCAAAATGTATTCCATTATTTACAAGCCATTTACGGATATCTGCTTTGGTATTAGACATTATAGGCGGTTTATTGATTTGTTTTATATGGTAGCTGGCATTATCCATAACAATTACACTGGGCTTACTTAAATTTGGTATTAATTTTTCTCTGACCCATTTCATAAAGTTCGATGAGTTCATATCATCATGATAATCAGCAGATTTGGATTTACTACTGAACACTAATAATGCACCAGGCACAAAACCTTCCTCAGATCCAGCATGCACAACAATATGCCGTTTTCCAGAGGATATCTTTGTAGTGACACCAGTTGTTGAAGGTCCTTGCCAAGACTTTTTAACTTTATAATTCTGATGTACATAAGTTTCATCAAGGTACACAATTTGCTTTCCTTCGTTTCGTTTTATATTTATTTCTCTCAAATACTTGTGCCTCCATGCAGAAATCTGGTATTTTTCTATAAGCATAGAACGTTCATTTTCATTGCTTTTAAAAGAAAATCCATTCTTAAGCATAATTTTTCGTAAAGTCTCACGGCTACCACTGAATCCTATTGCATCTTTTAATTCATTGTGAAGGCTTCTTAATGTTGGAACAATTTTTTTCACACAGTAAAATTCATTTACTTTATTCCGAATTGCACTTAAATCAAAATTATCTAAAGCAGACACTGTTGGTTGATGAGGTCGTTTTTTCCCAGGAGTGTCCCATTTTCCTTTATTAATTAATGCTTCATTTTTTATCCTTCTTAGTGTCCTTATACTTACATCTATAAAAGATTAAACACTTTGAAACAAAGATATGTTAAATGTATTTAAAAGCAAATAATGATAGACACATACATCAAAATAATTTAAATACCTATTCAACTATGAATGCAATTTATGTTTAATTTAGTTAAGTTTATGTGCATATTTAGCATGTATAACAATTACATGGTTTGATTAGTTTCATGAATTCTGTGAATTTCCTTGTTAAACAAAACATTCTTATGACATCATTGGATGTCAACAATAAAAACCAATACATCATAAAAAACCTATGTAAATATTATAGGAATACTATCAATCTATCTTAAATCAAAACAAGAAAAGAGACCTGTCATTGAAGAAATTTTTTGTAAGTACTGCGTTTCCGAATTCAGCATTTCTTGTTTTTCTAAAGTTTTTATTGCATTTATCTCCTCCATTATTGGTTGAATATCACCATCACAGTTATCTGAAATAGAGCAATATTTTATAAAAAATATCTGTTTAGTTAATTACAGAAAATTAAAACGAAAGTATCAAAATTATAATACAAAACTAACCTAAAAAAGATACAACTTTATCTAATCGTTGTAATTTCTCCATGAAATTTTTATTTAATTCAGTTTTCACTTCAGTAAACTTGTCAATCATGATGGAAAGAAGTTTCCTCGATGAACTTTTTATCGGCTTCGACATAATTTTAACCAAAAACACAAGTTCAAATTCGCAAAAACAACAAAATTCAATATTCTTGAATTGTCTAACGTAGTGTCAAACTGACAGTTCTATGTTGTTGCCATATGAAAACGGAAAAATAGGTGGTGTCACGTTTCGCTTGCCAAACTCTAGTAATGCTCACAAAATTAAAACGCACGATAGTATAAAACGCCTTAACGTTTTTATCAGGCAAAATTACTTAGGCAAGCATGCAGCACGCAAGTAAGCATGCAGCACGCATGGCTTCTGTCACGGCTCCGGCGCTGCGGGGCTTCGGTGGTCCCACGCGAGCTTATCGTCGCAGATGGTTTCCGCCCACCGCCGCGGCTGAGGCTGGCCGGCGAAGCCTCTAGGAGTCGGACAAACAAGATTACGTGATGTCAGTTTAACGGCAGTGTCGGTTTTGCTGCAATTCGTTGCTCAAACCAATATATTTTAGTGGACTTCATATTAGGAATTCTAAAATTAGGGCTTTCAATTCTGAGATCAAACTATGATAGTGTCAAAACAACTGTTAGACAAAACAATAATTGTACGTTATAAGTTTAGGCCAATACAGTTCGGCCATATTAAATAAGGACTTATAATTTTAGGCGAAGCAAAGGGCACCCATTTGTAATATAAACAATAATGCATTTTTATGTCGTTATTCAACATTAGAACAGTCTGAAAGTAAACTCATACCCTTCGTATAAATAGACTCAGATAGTCAACTTTTCCATAAGTTAAATTCACCAAATATTTCAATATTTAAAATATGGTAAAGGTATATAATAATATTACCGTCCCAGATAGCATGCTAACTTGGGGCAAGTTTGATTTTTCATTGATTCTAAATTGCTGCGTCAAATATACGAGGCAAGTTTGTGACAATGTCGCTTCAATATTGTTATGTTAAATATGAAGTTTCAAGTTTGCGACAATATTGTTTGAATATTGTTATGACAAAGATACTTATTTGTAACACACCCATCATTTACATAGGTACCCGAATAGTTCTAAGTCTGCAAACTAGATGGCGCTGTTCATTTAATGCATCGCGGTATCAGTTTATATTGTTAGATTGTATAAGTAATATGCCGTTTAATGTAATCTTAATATGGGACTCGAAATCAACTGTTCCAGTTAATTACTTTGGCTTTTAGACTAGGCTCTGTGCTGTAGTCTGAATTTAAAGTCGCAATCGCTTTTGACCAAAAGTTTTGAATGGTCAAAAAATTTATAAAAACTTCGAGGCAAATATTACTTTAAGTTTACTAGGTAACTTAAAGTAATATTTACGTAACCTGTATTCCAGGTACTCGAGTACCCGAGTACTTGTTAAGTATTCGAGTCGGTACACTTGCACTAATTTTGATACGTCAAAGGTGCGTCAAGTGCAAGTTTGTCACATTGACACTAGAAAGTTTGGTTTAAACTTATTGCAAGTTGCTGCAGTTGTCAAGGCAAACTTGAAACAAGTCTTCTTTTTTGATGTATCAAACTTGTTGCAAGTCAGAAACAAGTTTAAATTGCTATCTGGGGTGACATAATTTTTTTATGAAAATTGTTATGGCATAGTAAGATCAGGCTTTTTTTATTAAATTATCAAACAAAAGATCTAAAAGAAAACAGTAATAACTAGGTAAGTGAATTTTGTTGCTCTGAGTAGTTTGTAGAACTAACAATAAAAGCCTATCTACTTGTAATTTATAATTTAAAAGACTATTAAATATCTCCCCTGTTGATCTGGCAATGAAATCTGTTTATCATCACGTGCAAGTCAACTATCAAAAGCGTGTATTATTAATTACACGTGTCTCTACATTTTTATTGACAGATAATGCATAAATAGTCTCTTTCTGCTTCTAGATAAGATTTAATCAATTAACCTAATAATATTTTTGTTTATAATTTATACTTTCGGCAAGAGTCATCTAAACACCAAACGTTGGAAGCGCTGAACTGGCTGAAGTCTGGGGTGGCCGATTATAGAGAGAGCAGAGCCAATATTTTTTTCATTGTAAATCAGTATGATAGAGAATCTATACTAATATTTTAAAGATGAAAAATTTGTTTTTTTTCTTTCTTTGCATTGAATAGGTTCCGAAAATACTGAACCGATTAAAAAAAATGTTTCGCGAAGTCACATTAAAACAGCTAATGTTACATAAATCAAATATTGAAATATCTATGTTATGTTTGATTTGATTCCGCACGGCATTCTCTGCCAGTCGACCAGTTAGGGTGTCAAATAAACCAAAGGGGGTGGCGCAACAAAAAGATTTTAAGGAGAAAGCTAAACCTTAGTGACATAAAATAATACATATTAATATTTTTATAATATTATAATAATAATAAATATATAGCTATTTAAATAAGAATATAAGCATATAGGTACATGAAATTATAATATTTACAGAAATAAATCAGATGCGATGGGACTAATTTAAAAGTTTATGATAATGTTCAGGAACCAATCACTTGAACTGAAATTTATTTGGTGCTTTCCGAATGGTATACAACATTCGAATGCCTTACCCCTTGGTAAGGCATTCGAGAGTCGTTTGGCAGTAAGAGAGGAGTAGGAAACGGAAAAAAAAATATGAATAAAAATTTGGGAACCTATTACAGGTAAAGGAGTAATTAAGTAGTTAATTACAATTATAGCAGACAGATCATAAAGAAAAAAAACATCAGGAACTAGGAGACCTCCAAAAAATTATTCATTTCTATTAGCATGTTTACTGATATAGTGACTCTACTATCTCCTTCCAGCGAACATCGCGGTAGCCTCAACTGGTTACTCTATGGGATGGACGTCCCCTGTAAATGTGAAACTGAATAATACAGAGGAATCACCCCTGCCGCATCCCATCACCACAGATCAAGGGGCCTGGGTTGGCTCCTTGCTCACAGTCGGCACTATATTTGGTAAATTAAAATTGATAATAAACAGTAATACGGTTATTTGTCTAAAATTATATACACATCTTGTTTACATTTTGTTTAATGTTATGCAAGTATATAAAAGTATCTACTATTAACTTAACGCAACAAAGGCACATTAAGTCTTAACAATATTTTTCGCAGCATCGTTTAAACATATTATGACCACCGGTCTTGTACCACTCTTTATAGTCTTAGGTATCTTAATTCACTTTTGTAGCAAATTCAAACTTTTTAATAAGTTTAAGTGAATTTATATAACTCAAGACTCAAATTTATATTCTGTCTGTCTTTAAAGAACATATTTTAGTGCCTCCTTTATTAATGTCTACTCTTTCTGGCCAAGCTGTTGGCTACTTAATCAACCATATCTTGAAATCAGTTTCATTGTAATGTGTTACTAAATTATATTAATACCATTCAGCATAATGTCACATATCGAAGCGCTCCACTTTTTGATCTTATTTCCAAACCAAATAGATTTCACTATTCAAGTTACGACCAACCTATAAATTGTGACAAATGTTGACATATAAACAACTAATTTTCCTATACACGCGTTAATAACTTTAATTTAATGTGAAAGTTTCATAGTAAAAGCAATACGAAATGATGTCCATAATTATATAATAATTATTAATTTTTGATACTAAGATTACTTTTGTCATACAACAAAGAAAATTCGAATGAATATCATAGACAAAATTTAAGAATCGCTAGTGACATCTAGTTTGTTTTTGAGTACTAATTTCTATACGATACGTACGGATCATAGACATAAAAGAAGAGGACCGGCCATACCTACGAAAAAAGCGTATATGCCTAAACTTCAAATGCAAATTCTTCGATGGCGGATTGTCATAGGGCGTGACCCAAGATATCGATATTTGTATCGACATTGAAGTCATATTAAATAAAAGTTAATATTTCGTGAAACTGCTACAATACTACTACTTATTAAATAATATAATATAATTTTCATTGTTAGGGGCATGGCTAAACTATTACCACACTTCTATTCATTTCACACTTACGTACCAATCCTATTTATGATTATTATTAATTAAGTTGAAAAATTCACGCCAGTATAAAGAAAATAATATTTTTTTTAAAGTGGCGTGAATTTATCAATTATTTATAAATCATTAAGCAATCTTTTGCTCGTATTTTGTTGGACATCTAAAATTTCTTGCGTTCTTTGTTCTTGCGACTCCGTTGCGTCACTATAGTAAATATAACATATGTTACCAGCGTATGATGGCGCTTCAAACAGGTAAAAGATTATTCGTATTCCAAATTTCATCAAAATCCGTTCAGTAGTTTTTACATGAGAGTAACCAACATCCATCCTCACAAACTTTCACATTTATATTATTTAATAATATAATTTTATAATATGACTGTACCTCGATAAATATGTTTCTTTTTCCTCTAATATAGCCAATTTTACATAGTTTTAAGAACTATAGTACCAAAATATATATCTTAAAAGTTTTACAACAATATCAATCGTGTTTTATAATTATTTCCATATATATTGTCAAGTTGACATTTTGCAATTATAATTAAATAGTTTTTTTAACATAAGTTTAATTTTGCATCCACGGGAAGTGTGACTACTGTCCAAGATAACTACCACGGTAACTATAATAAGCTTTTAATGAGTCGATTGACGAATGAATTATTATGCTTTTTTTTTGTCTGTTATATATTTTTTATTGTTTTGGTGGAAAGTGACATTTTGGTCCAATGAAGTCATTTTTTATTTTTCAGTACAAAATTAAACAGGGTGCAAAAGCAGCCCTTGCAGTTTCTTACCGGTTCCTTTCTTACAGTTTCTTCTTTTCTCGGTACAAGGTTTCCCGTAATAGATTGCTGAACTATAAGCACAGAGTTTCGACTTTCTTATATGCTTGTAACTAGTAAGCCAACTTGTCTATAAATTTATTCAATAAATTGTTTTGACTGAATAAATTTCGCTTCCTCCTCATTAAGTGAGATACCGTGCGTACTGTGTCACAATTTTAGTTCAGAACATCTTGTTAAGTAGTAAACATAGAAAACTTGAAACACCTACATAATCTTTGTATTATATTATTGGTAAAAGAACATAAAAATACTGTAAACTTTGATGAATAAACAAGAGAAAATAAAGAAAACGAAGTTGGTGATGAATAAGTAACAATTGGCATAACAGTAACATTATTAAAGAAGTAACAATTGGCATTTTATTTAAAAATTTGGTTAGCAAGAAGAAAACAGCCGATTAATCAATAGGCAAGCATACAAATATTTTCTCAGCACTAAAACAGTCTGCAATTCATGTTCTGTGAACAATCATGATAACGGTCAGCAATTTAAATTCAAAAAGGTAGCGTATTTTATGATGCATCAGCAAAATAAACATCCACGCCGCAAAATAATTATTTGGGTATTAAGATTATACTATTGCAAAGAAACAGCAAAGAAAACCTTTAACTATGCCTTTAATTTGATAAGTGTGCATATTTTAATTTTTATTAAAATTATTTAACTCATTTTATTGTATATTTTACTGGGAGTATATTATGATCAGAATTTTATATTTTAATATTATTATATATTGCATTCTGATTTTTTTCAATTAAAATAGTCGTCATATGACCGCAAGACTAAAAATAAGGTATATTTATAGAATAACAAAATGACTATATAAAAAACTAAATAAATAAATCAGTAAAATCAAATGAAAATTAACTAAGTATAATAGACATTTTTTTTTAAAATAAGTTAAAAGCAATTGTCAAAAATTCTTACCAGATTATTTGATTGGCAATGCATCATCTCGTAATTTTATTATATTTGAAGTTCGATTCAAACAACTTTCCCTAAAATGAAGTGAGCAGATAAAAGTAACTTTTTCATTACATTTAATATTTTCTGCTTCTATGTAACTCGGCCATTTTCCTCTTTTGTTTTATCTTTTGGTAATCTATAATAATTAATATATTTTTAAATATTAAAATTATCGATATAAACCATATGTTAAAGTAACGACACTAGCCATGTAAACAATATTATTTACGGACCGAAATATTATAAAAATATAAACGAAAAGAGCAATATAGCATAAATAGAACACGCCAAAATACGATATGTATCGATTTATACACGCAATCATTTTCAGAATAACTTACTTACGTTTTAAATACTGTTATTCCAAGAAAGTGTTTAACTTACCGGTGAAACGTAATATTGCTCGGTTTGCGGGATATCGATGACGCACAACCAATTACACAGCACCTAGGCATTGTTTTGCATAAATAATTTACAATTTTCTGCCATGAAAGTTATATAAATTAAAGTTATAAATGAAAATATCCACAAAACTTATAACACTGACAGCTGAACTACTTCCGAGAATACGCAAAGCAAATTTGCAAATGGCTGACAGGTGGTACGATAGCTATATCTCATGACGTCACGTAAAAAATTTTGAACTGTCACACTAGTGTTATCTTTGTTTACTAAAGAAACTTCTTATTAGTTAAAAAAAGACAACATGATGTTTTTGATGTCAACTTCAGATTGCATGATATTTATATAACCATAGAAAATATTTCCACTCTACCTTACTCTATGGTACGGATTATCCAATAGGGATTATCACAGATGTAATCGACTGGTATACTAGTCTGTGATACCTCCACAACAAAAAAGAAGGTATTTTGTTGTATTAAAGTTTATAACATAACTCATTTTTATCTTGAGAAATATTTCTGAGTATTTCTACGTTTTTAAATAACTCAACGGGTTTCGTAACACTTATCAGCGATATTATTTAAGAAAATGGAAGAGCAGGAAAATGAAAATGAATCTAAACGAATGAAGGTATGCGTTTTAAAGCTTTACTTTTCAAATTACTTTTTGAGTAATATTACGTATAAAAAACCTATTATAATCATGACCGGTGATATGATTTTAGGTTTTATAAACCTAAGTCTCACAGATTCTCTTTCCATATAATTCTCATATCAATATTGTTTTGTTCTTTATAACCTAAACACAAATTCTTAGCTATTCAGATTATATAGTGAAAGACGAAATGTGACAAAGAAATAGTGGTAGTCTTCACGTAATGCTTGATTTAACTGTAGCATTATATGCAACCCTTTAAGTCTGCACACTACAATAAGTATCTTCAACCTTAAAAAATGAGACCCTATATTTAGTAATATTCAGTGTTTGTTTACCCAATTAATAGAAAAAAATAAATCAGGAGATATATTGCAGAAGTTCATTACTACTACTGTAAAATGAGGTTGCAACCTCCAAATTTCAAAACCACAAGATATTTCAAGTGGGAAAGGCTAGGCCAATTTAGTCTATAAATAGGATGAAGTTATAAATTCACATTAATTAAATTAAAATCAATTGAAAATATCGTAAATTAAAAAAACAGGGGCACAGGCTGTGCTAATATTTGCGAACCTAAGGATTGTAAAAGTAAAGGGTGCATTTCAAAATATATGTTGAATATCAAAATCTATTTGATATCTCTGCATAAGATATATGATAAATTAATATAATACATATGTTATGAAAAATGCTTAAAAATCCACTTTGTTCCAGGTACTCTGGTATAGATTTGACTAATAAATTTTTAAATGAAAGTTCTATGTAGGTAAGAATTTTATTTTGCTTTTAGGAGCGTAGTCCATCTCCAGGTGTGAAGTCAACAGCTGTTGTTAAGTACACAGCTTTTCAGAGTCCAGTGGGCTATGCACGGTTGCAGTGTAATACAGATCTGAATTTGCCCCCCTCTAACTGGGGGGCTGCTATTGATTCCTATGGGTTGAAACAGATTTTGACTGGAGGTACTGGATTATCTAGGTATGTTATACTTCAGATTCAGTATATTATAATTTAAACTATACAGCATGGTTCATACCTTGTTAAAATGTGTGACAGTAAACGAAAATAAATTAATTTTTTTTCAGGTAGTATTTAATAAACTATTACCAATAATCACACTAGCATGCTTATTTTATTTATAATATTTATGAAATCAATTTTGATAAACCACTTATTTTATACTCATGATCACTTGGCTGCAAACAGTGTGTTACTTCACAGTCCTCTAATGAAGATAGCATAAATTTGAATTGGACATCAAATTGGAAATCGGGCTGTGATGTCACATTGATACCATAACAGAGGTAGCATTTTAGTAGGAAATTTAGAATGTGAATTTTATTATTAGTTTTAAAATAAATATATAGTTGTTACGGGTTCGGTGCTTCGGTCAATTAAATAGGCTGATCAGCTTGAGTATAATTTATTAATGAAATAAGGGTAATAATAAAAAACTGTAACAAACAAAAATAAATTTAAAAAACAGTTCGTAAGTTACTTAAACTAATACATTCTTATCAAATAAACGAATACATACCCCTTGTCGGGCTTCTTGTTACACTTTTGGATCGTACAAAATACAGTTTTAATTTAGTAAATATGTTATATTATTGTATCACCATAATATATGAATTATTAAAATTACATAGTAAAATTTATACCAATAATATTGTATTATATTATAATTTCATCTTGTGTATAGGAGAATTTCTTACGAACTGACATCCATAAAGAGTATAATTGATTAGTCAAAATTTTAAATTACGAAAGACGAATAATAAAATGAAATTATGTTGAATTTCAAAAGCAAAAAGTTTGCATACTGAAACCTAGGAAAACAAACGGTGGCATGGCACACCGTTACAATACCGGGGGGGCCGGGGTTAAAAAAAAATCTGAAAGATTTTTTTTTAGATATTCTTGGATTACTCAAGCTTAAAATATTTTATATAAAATGTGATTAATTAATGCTATCATGATTTAATTTAGAAATGGGGATGGTATATATAGTGGATAAATTACATTAGGCGATTTCCCTTTCATAAAATGTTCTTACTTCATCATTCAAACATCATTAAAACAATCTTTATCTTATTAAGATAAAAATTCCTAGCAATTAGAGGTAACTTGTATTTAAGAAAGATTATCTCTAATAAATCGACCTAGAAAATAGTGTAGGCTTCTTTAAAATAATGTCAGTCACCACCCGCTGACTTTAGGTGAATTGTGTAGTGTTGTTGAGTGTAGATGAGTGTGTTGTGTAAGTGTCTAAATGTAGAGTGTAGAATAATATACAATCGTAGTAATAAATAAAGTAGGTAATGCATTAGGTATAACAATACATTATGTAATGTTAGATAGTAAGTAAATAAGTATACATAAGTACACAAAGAAATATTTTGATATTGGCTTATTTATAGTGTTATCAACCGCACTTTAAAATTGATATTTGACATTGGCTTGTTTAAAGTGTTGTCATCCGCACTAAATTGGTATTTTGACATTGGCTTATTTATAGTGTTGTCAACCGCACTAGATGAAAATAATAAATTATGAAGATAATAAAAATAACAATAAGTATGAGTAGCCAAATAATTAAATGAAAACGTTATGAATATTTACAGGGTACTAACAATAAATAAATAAGTAATCCAAGAATATTTCTCAAGGTCTCCTATCATTGGTAATAAAATTTCACGCAATTCTTGAGCCGTTTGGGTGGATTCAAAATTCGCGTTTCGTAATTTCAGTTCATAAATAATTTCTGGTTTATTCAAGTACGATATATCCATGATTAAAATTGATTATTATAAAAGAAATGAATGTCAAATCGTAAACGGAAAATAAATTACAATATTCTATTTTTTAAATATTAAAAATAATATTATTCGTCAAAAAGAAATCTCAGCAAATTTTTGAAAAAATTAAAGTAATGCCTTACGTACCTTTATATATACGGAATCTTAATTAGATTATTTACTATTAAATATTCCTGTTTTATAACACTATGTTGAGTACGTGTTTGTATGTTCCTCGATACAATGGCATCAGAACCGATCACATTTGTGACCAGCCAAAGTAACGCTGAATGTCTATTGTCTGTTTATGTGAGTAAATGTGATTGTGGTGTTGGTCGTAAAGTGTGCACTATTGTCTTCTATTGCAGTAGTCAGCCTATTTTTCAACCACGTTGCGGCGCCAGTGTTACGGGTTCGGTGCTTCGTCAATTAAATAGGCTGATCAGCTTGAGTATAATTTATTAATGAAATAAGGGTAATAATAAAAAACTGTAACAAACAAAAATAAATTTAAAAAACAGTTCGTAAGTTACTTAAACTAATACATTCTTATCAAATAAACGAATACATACCCCTTGTCGGGCTTCTTGTTACACTTTTGGATCGTACAAAATACAATTTTAATTTAGTAAATATGTTATATTATTGTATCACCATAATATATGAATTATTAAAATTACATAGTAAAATTTATACCAATAATATTGTATTATATTATAATTTCATCTTGTGTATAGGAGAATTTCTTACGAACTGACATCCATAAAGAGTATAATTGATTAGTCAAAATTTTAAATTACGAAAGACGAATAATTAAATGAAATTATGTTGAATTTCAAAAGCAAAAAGTTTGCATACTGAAACCTAGGAAAACAAACGGTGGCATGGCACACCGTTACATAGTTTTTTATTTATTTCAAGTATATCTGTAAAATAAAAATATAAAAAATCATCTATACCTGTATTAACTTGATAATTATAAAACACTATGTAGTCTTTTTGTAATTTAGGACAAGTTATTTTATCAAAGGTGAATCATCTTGAAACAACTTATTAAATGTGGTTTTTCTGATACAGAAAACTGTCTAGGATGGACCTACAAAACATAAAGTAGCCTTCTTTTATTGAAAAAATATTTAAATTCTACTTCTTGTTCAATATGATTTCACAGTTCATTTTTTGTTTATTTAATTTCTCTTGTTTTATAGAAATAAAAATGTTGCCAGTAACTACCGGTATTTGTCGGATAATTATCTGCAAACTATTCTGGACCTGAAAAGCATTAGGTCGGATGTCGGGAATCTTAGGCATAACTGTATAAAAACAGAAATAGCTAAATGCAATCAAAATATTTGAAAAAGTCGTCTGATCCGACTTTATGCATGACTGTTGCTCATGAGTAAAAAGGCACAAACATACAAGAGTTAATTTGCCGGTAAGAGAAAAAAGAGTGTAGCAACGTTATGGCGATAAGTGATTTTAGCTGGTTCTGCACATCCGACCTAATGCTTTTCAGGTCCAGTATTGTAATAATCATAATGATAATTATCAAAAATTATCTTAATAATTATCCAAAAAATAATTATCTTGATAACTATCCAAAGAAAATATCTTGATATTGATTATTATTTTGATAACAACAAACCCTGATAGGTTAGCACATGACAAAAATGTGCAATTCTAAAGTTTGATATTTAAGTATGAAGTTAGTATATATTAGTCACTACCCAGTGCAGAGGTCAGGTGCTGGAACTGCTGGCGACAGCACGCGTTAAAGTATGCAGTTAAAGTTTTTATTAATTACTATAACTATGTTAAGAATACTAATGTGTTCGGTTTGGGGTACACATTAAATAAAACTATGAATAATGCTTTTAAATGTTTGTCCAATTATTCATTTTAGTGCACATTACTATTACATTTATGTTTTAGCTTCAGGATGGCACATATGTTTCCTGATTGTGTGGGTGAAGTGGATGTCATATCAGGTGCAGAGTGCATTAAGAAACTGCTCAAACTACCATACCAGCCTAATGGGACTGTAAGTATAAAATTACATCCTTTTTTTTTTCATTTATCATCGTAGCAAGATTTAAATTGATTATGTGAATGTGTAAGTGTGCAAAATTTTTATTTATCTCGGAAGCTTTATGAACAATATGTTCTTGAGATAAGGGTGAATTTGCTTATGTTATACATTATTTATATTGATATGTAGATTTAAAAAAAAAATCTAGTGTTTTTGACAATGCATATTGACTTTTAAAGTTAAAATATAACAATTAATATTAATGTGTTTAAAAGGTTGTAAATTAATGACTAGGTGAGCATGATGGTGCACAGAGTCGAGAACACCCTCCTACTCGATGACTTTGACGTGTATGACTATCTGATGAAGTCAGAGTGGTCGTGGCTGAAAGATTTCTTCTATGAAAACATTTTGAAAACCATGTCTGAGAAGGTAAGAAAATTTTATTACATTATGATATAATTATTTAGTCTTCATGTTTTGTTTTACGAAAATCTGAAATAATGAAAGTGCAACCTGAAACAGCATAACAAAGTTCATTTTCAAAGTTTTCTTGCACAATATTCATTAAATATTGTAATTTTTAATATTTCATAAATTTTTTTTTACATCAATCTATTCCAAAATTACGCCTGTCTAACTAAACATGTGTTATAAAAAAGAAGGATAAAGATCATTCGTTCGCATAGAAACTACTGGACTGATTTTACAAATTCATTCAACAACAGGAAGCGTGACATAGGCTATAGGTAAACAGCGAGTATATAAAGATTTGATTTTTGATTCGTTTGTAATAAGATCCGAAGTAGAACGTCGTGTGTATGTGTACGCATGTGTCCGTGTACAGGAGCGCATGTCCCTGACGCCGGCGCCGGGCGCGCGGTCGGCGCTGCAGCTCACGCAGCAGTTCCTCAGCCACAGCGTGGCGGCCGCGCACGTCACTCCGCCCGCACGAATACCTGGTACACTCCCATTCACATTGACAATTTGTAGTTCCAAATTATTCAAAAATATTGCATTTTAAAACACTAATAAGTTTTTAGTTATTGAAATCGAACCCTCTAAAGTTTAAAACATTAATACTTGTAACGAGAAGTGTTACTTTTTAATAGGGATTGAATTAGTTAAATTGTTTTAATCGAAATATGTATTTGGTAATCATTTGAGTTTTTTTTTTGTTGTTGTTGTAAGAATTAAACTTGACTATAATACGATTTTGTATTTTTCCGACTCGGGTTCATCTTGTTGATAAATTAACACTTTTATTAAATTATGTTTTATACATTGATCTCTTTTGGAAATGAACTCAGTAATATCGAGTTTTTGTAATATATTTACTAAAATTTAAGTTTAATGGTTTAGTTTAAACGTCAGAAGAACGAATAAGAGTAAAAAATGTCCCAATTATTCTCAGGACCATATCTCCCCGAGCCCGAAGCCAGAGCCGAGGAGCCGCCAAAAGAACACTTATACAACCGCAACGTTCACTGGACCTTCGAAGACATCCATATGCTTATAGGCAGCGACCTTCCAATATTCGGTGACCAAGACAGACCATGCGTCAGTTTACGCCTCAGAGACGCAAGAGAACCTATTAATGTTCTGACAGGCATAGACTACTGGCTGGACAACCTTATGTGTAACGTCCCCGAAGTTCTTATGTGCTATCACTTAGATGGAATCGTTCAAAAGTACGAACCGATGAAAACAGAAGACTTACCAAATGTCGAGAATTCAAAATTCTCCCCAAAAGTCATCAGGAACGTAGCTCAGAACATATTGTCTTTTCTAAAATCTAACGCGACTAAAGCTGGTCACACGTATTGGTTATTTAAAGGTCCACATGATGATGTCGTCAAGCTATACGATCTAACTTCTCTGTGTCCGGATAGTTTAGATAATCCCTTCACTACGCCTGTCGCTATGTTACTCTATAGAGTTGCGAGGAACATGAGGCTAATGAACAGGTCGAAACATGTTAAACAACTGTTACAGCATGTTATAGACTTGTTGAAAGTCGAAAGGTATCCACAGATTGTCGCTTCCTCTCATTACATGATGGCGGATCTTTACGTGCCGGCGACCACGAACCCGGCTTGTCCCGATTTTAAGGGTAAGATTTAAATAAAATTGAAAATATTTTCAAAGTATCATAATAATGAAAATAAATCCTTTTTATAGTGAAACAACTAAAATTTTTTTTTTATTATTTTAGATGAAAGTTCGGATGATGATAATGGTGATGATGAAGATTATAAGGAGTTTGCGAAGGAAGCGAATGACACAGATGAATATTTGTATGATGGAGACAACAGATCCTCTGAAAAAGTGGGCTCTTCGTATGAAAAGGATACAGTAATAAGAAGTGAAGAAGCTGCAGATAATGTAAATATCGACTCTGTCGTTGAGAACGTGACAAACGACAACAAAAGCGCAGTTTTGACGGATAATACGAAAGCGTTGACATTTGAACCAGAACTAGAGAAGGAAGGAGATGAAGCCAAATCATTAGCTGTTCAGATACGTGATCTTGATCTAAGAGATATTGGTAATAGAGTAAAAGGGCCGAGTGGGGTGAGTATACATTTTTATAGAATTGGTTATAATTTCTTGTGCAATTGTTTATTCATTAAAATCTATTGGTATTAAAGTACTGATCTGATTTAAAAAAGCCTGTGGGGAAAAAATAAACTAAAATATGTTATTGTTTTGATTTCTGTCATAAAAATAGATATATAATTCCTATCATATAATTAGATATATAAAATAGACTTCTTCACAGGATGATAAGGATAAACCAAACACTAATAGTGGTTTAGGTACTGAACCTCCAGATCGATGTGGAAAGGCGCTGAAACATGCGTTAAAAGGACTGCTTGCACTGCACAATGTTACCATAGACAAATGCAAGGTAAAATTAATATCCATCCATTTACTTTCCAAGTATGTGCAAATAAAAAAATTTAATAGTGATGTTCTAATTTGTTAGGAAGAAGAGCGCGAGCGTCTAAAACAACAGATAATAATAGAAGAACAGCATCCCAAAATGGCTAATCCATTTGAACCAATTAAAATGGATTATGAACCAATAAACAAGAAACAAAATGTCAAAGAGCATACATCTCGCAGCCGCAGACGTAAACGAGAGCGGAAAACTACTGAAAAATCTGGAGACTGTCTTATAGAGTCCAATTCGTCGATAGACAAAAACGCAATATTAATTCGAAAGGAAAAGAAGTTTTACCCGACGTGGCAAGAGCCGAATAGAGATGACAATTTTGCATGGAAATTGCATTTGAAGACTTTGTTGTATGAAAAGATATGTCTCGCTTACGCTACTTTAGCGGAATATAGTTATGCCAACGAACAATATGGGTTCTCTCTGAAATATATAGACATGGCTAGTAAATGTCAGAAGTTGTTGAGTAACATGATCATCAAGAGTCGTGTTGTAGATGCTTGCTGTTTGATAGGTAGAGTTGGAGATAATTATTTCCAATTGAGTAAACATTGGAATCGGTTGGAACAATTTAAGAAACAGTTTGAGACGGACCATGATATTGATAGTATGCTACGTTTGGAGATTGAAAATGACATGACAGAAGAGGTTGATGAAGAAGTGGCTGATGAATTCGACCTTGGTGAGTTATTTGATAATCAAAATATTCGTTTATTAATATTCCCATTTCTAGGCCACAGGCTTTGATTGTACATAGAATATCATGCCCGTAAATTGAGTGGGCTACTATCCAAAACGCGTGTTAATTTTTGGCATATGCAACTAATTCTTATTATATTTTTTAAGACTTAGTAAAATTATCAATTTTACTAACAATAAATATTTGCGAAAATGTCTTTCATAAAATTTCTCCATATATGTCCACAAATGAAAATTTACAAAGCTTTGACACCATATAACTAGCATTTGTGTGTACCACAAGGATATGTTTAGAGACCTCAAATATTTAACAAAATACTTTATCGCGTAGATATAGCTCTGCCGAAGAATGAGATAGACGCTATGCTGTCGTCCTGTTCCTACTACAGACGGGCGGTGCAGGCGACGCATGATAAGCGCGGCGAATTATTGCGTCGTTTAGCTTCAGTCAACAATGAGCTAGCTGTCCGCTATATGAATGACGCGCAACGTAAGTATGATTTTATTAAGCATGGTCTATTGATTGAATTGAAACCAGCTGAATATAAATTATCTTTTTATTATATATTGGTCTTAAAGAAAAATGCTTAAAAAATCACCAGTCCACCACTTCAAGATGGGGTTACTCCTCTAACCTGAGACTAAGCAGCACTGATGAATTTCTCAAACACTTATTACTTTTCACTACTAGTGAGCGTATTTTCATTCCCACAATACATTTAGTTGACACAATGGGACCAATTCTCTTGTACCATTCT
This sequence comes from Diatraea saccharalis, assembly GCA_918026875.4. Lineage (NCBI taxonomy): Eukaryota > Metazoa > Arthropoda > Insecta > Lepidoptera > Crambidae > Diatraea > Diatraea saccharalis. The sequence continues at coordinate 2,012,802 of OU893338.1, forward strand.
CTAAACTAAACTTAAATGTTTCTTACCTTCATTTATGTAATATTCTACTCAATGTAATGTAGTACTCATCTATACTGAAATTATAAAAAAGTACCCAATGTTATCTTAAAAAAAAAATCTGTTTTCTAAGTTATTTTCACAATTGAAAACTCAGTTTGACTGGAATAAAACTTTTATTCTAGTATATGTAACAGAATTGATATTTATATATGTATGTGTATGTTATAACATGAAAGAGGTTAGACATTGTTATTATTGAATGTTCATTCTAATAAAGCTTTTATTGTAATAAATTATGTTTCTTTGTAGAGGTTTACAGTAAATACACAGAGGAGGAGGATTCAAAGTCTCCAAAAGCTAAGCTTCTTCATAAACAGTACACGACGCTCTCCAATCGGTCGTCCGAGTGCTTGGAAGAAGCTATGAATATATTCAAACAAGTGAACGATATACCTAACCTGGCGCTGCTCTATTGTAACAAGGCTAGATATTTGAGATTCAAAGCGCATACAGATCAAATGGAGTTTGGGTGAGTTTTAAACCGTCTTAAAAATCCTAAAGGAGGAGGTTATATGTTTGACGGCTATTTGTTATTTTATTTTCGAATGTATTATACAAAATAAAAGACGATTAATAGATTTACACGTCTTATTTTTATATTAAATTGTTTTTCGCGATCGTTCTGCAATTGAAGGTATCAGAGTATGCAGTTCGGTTTAATTTATTTTTTTACATTACTCACGAAAACAAATAATGATAAATAAAAATAGTATTATTTGGTAAATTTTGTTTTCATAGTGCTATAGGGATTTTTAATTTAAAGAAAAATATTTTGAAAATAAACCTAACTCAGGTGCTCAGGTTTGGGACCTTACAGTATTCTAACAAATTTCAAAAAACTGTTTGAATTTAATCAATATGGATATTTTAATATAAAAATTATTTTATGTAGTCTTATCATCTATCTTTAAATTATTTTATACTTTGAATGTTTCCCGCGCTTTTCTTAGATGGTTTTATTACCAATTCACCCACATATGATGTCACGTCACCTTTCGTCTAACATGATATCACACAGACACAAAATATTGAAAGAAATATTTTTGTTTTATTGATTTTAAAATATAAATTATTATAATTTAACAAAAGTATTCGAAATCTCTCCAGTAGTTTTGGAGTATATTATCAAATATTAAGCATTATAATAACGGTAATTAACATTTTTAGTGTTGAGAAGCGTCGCCTGTACAGTCAGGCGGAGAGCCTGTACAATGACGCGCTCAAGTTGTTGGGTCCGCGCGAGAGCTGCGGCGCCGTCTCCGTGTGGGAACTGGTGGCATGGGAGCTGTCGTGCCACCTGTACACGCGAGCCGCCCTCATGCAGGACTGCCCCTCTGTATATGCCAAGGTCAGTGGTGGTGCCATATGTTCACGCTCATGCAGATGATAATGTTTGCGACGAAAAGAAAAAAGAACTTTAAAAAAGCGTTTAACATTATTCTTAATATTTATATTTCTTATACTTATAATTACTTGACGGTTTTAGAAATTTTATTTAAAACTTTCATAAATTATCATATTAATGTGACATCACATTTCAATAATCGTTTAGTTTTTATTCGCGTTTCAGGTCCTCTAATCCAAAGAGTATAAATCGTCAGTTAATTTTGCTGAAATAAAATATACTTGTGATTTATTTTAAAACTACATATTTATTGATTAAATTTAATTAATTATTTTCAACATAATTATATCTTATTTGTTGATTATAACTGTCAAGTTGCCAATCATACAATGTATTGTTGAAGGAGGTGACGGAGGTGGCGGAAGCGTTCAAGCACGCGCTGAAGCATTGCTTGTTGAGTCCTGGACCCAGGCAGTATCTGTACCAGTTCAGGGCCGCCATGATACATCACAGACTGGGGTCACTGTACCACTCGCAGTTTAGGTAATATACAATTTATTAAATTAATACATTGTATTAGGAAAGTTTAATTTATATTTTACTTTACTATATATGCTGTTTATTTAATTTATTGAACAAAATAATATTTTTTATATTATAATAACATCATCTTAATTTTTCTTCCAAAAATGAAATAGTGTTTAAAAGTGTTTTACAATCGTATATGTCACACCCAACTGGTTTAATTGGATGGCTTTAATTAAACGGCGTCATTTATTGGACGCCTAGTTTTGTAGTTAAGTCAGATCTGACTTAACGATCTTTAGCAAAATATTATTTATTTATTTCGTAACTTATAACTATCATTACAGGTATAGCCCAAAGCGATAGTGAAAGCAAAATTAATCAATAAAATTATTAAAATTATAATACTCAAATTAACATCAAGGGTATGTTCCGATATACACTGTGAGCACTGCGCAGTGGTCTTACTGCTGAAAAATCCGTTCCGTTATGGACTGCCAGTACACTGTTACAGTACCCTAGGGAAATTCATGACGTCATAAATTGCCGCCATATTTGTACTGTGAGCACTGGACATTTCGAGGTAAGGTGCTCGCAGTGCTTTTGATCACGTGATCAGTCGAAACAGAATCAGAAAATGATAAGTTTCTCAATAAACAAAAAAAAAATACTTACGTTTATTATAAGATAGATAAATATTTTTTTTATACAATTTCCCAACTTTATAATATTTTCTTTTGAATAGAGGGAATCTTTATATTTATATTCACCTTGCATTAACAAATTTGAAAATGGCGCCAAAAAATTGGATTAACAGTATACTGGACTGCGTTCCGTTTTAAAAAGTCACCAGTATAACCAGCTATAAAGGAACGGGCTTCCAGTATACTAAATTGACGTCATACTGTTCAGTGGTCGCAGTGTATATCGGAACATACCCTCAAACATCATAAACTCATAAACTATTAATTTAAATAGTCATTAAATATTCATACATAATATATAAAAATAAAATACAAATTATTGTCATATATAATAATCAGGGCATTAAAAATTCAAATAACAAAAATACATTTAAAATTAATACAAACCATTCAAATATTTAATTTTTCAGTATAGCATCGCGAATGCCAAATTGATCAAATACAATCAATATAAAAATATCATATACATTTGCTATTATAGTCCAAAATCCGAATTAAAATTCAAATTGATGCGAATTAGTTAGCTTATTAATATTAGACTAGATTAGATTAGTATATTAATATTAGACTTGACTTCAATTTTCGTAAAAAGGAGTCCAAAGTTTTTGCTTCATGTATTAATATATAGAGTTAAGTAGTGAGTAGATTCTAATTTTAAATTCAATGAAGCTCATAAGTAGTTACCAAAATTTTTATTTATTACTTATTTGTGCGTGTAAGCACACGTAATTTTACACAACATAGAATCTACTAGAGATAATTGAGCACTGAGAAAGGATTTTAAGAAATCCAAACCCTAAGGGGGCGAATTAGGGTGGGGAAGTGTATATGGAATTTTCTCGATTTCTGGTCTTAGAAGTGTAAAAACTAGATCACGAGGGCGAAGTCGCTGACTAGTAATTGATATTAGAGATATAGTATTTATTGTTCCATCATTGTAATATAGTTAATGTATTTTTATAGATTCAATCAAGCCAAAAGCCAATATTATTGTATTTCATGTGATATAATATTTAGCCACTTAGATTACATAATGCCAACCGTTACTTTTGTTTCAGACACATTTAATAATATAGTTTCTTTAATTCATTTATATGAATAGAATGGAATGGAATGGAATGGAATGGAATGGAATGGAATGGAATGGAATGGAATGGAATGGAATGGAATGGAATGGAATGGAATGGAATGGAATGGAATGGAATGGAATGGAATGGAATGGAATGGAATGGAATGGAATGGAATGGAATGGAATGGAATGGAATGGAATGGAATGGAATGGAATGGAATGGAATGGAATGGAATGGAATGGAATGGAATGGAATGGAATGGAAAGGAAAGGAAAGGAAAGGAAAGGAAAGGAAAGGAATGGAATGGAATGGAATGGAATGGAATGGAATGGAATGGAATGGAATGGAATGGAATGGAATGGAATGGAATGGAATGGAATGGAATGGAATGGAATGGAATGGAATGGAATGGAATGGAATGGAATGGAATGGAATGGATGGAATGGAATGGAATGGAATGGAATGGAATGGAATGGAATGGAATGGAATGGAATGGAATGGAATGGAATGGAATGGAATGGAATGGAATGGAATGGAATGGAATGGAATGGATATTTATTTGCCTTTAAATAGGATACAATTTGATAGCAATTATGTGTTGTTGTCATGTTGAGTTATGTGTTATAACCAAGTCTTATGCCTTGCGGGGTAGTCATCTTTCGCATCATCCACTTTCATTACACTTTTCATACATGGCTTCCGACATAGCCATAATAATACTAAAACCGTATCGGCACCGACATAGCCATAATAATACTGAAACCGTATCGGCATCCAGGATCACCCACGAGGAGGGCCCCAAGCGGCGCACGTTGCTGAACCTGACGCGCACCAACTACGAGCACGCGGCGAACATGTTCGCGAGCCTCGAGGACGCCGCCATGTTCCTCACCGTGCAGCTGGAGCACGTGGCCGCGCTCGAGGGGCAGGCGGCCGGTGAGTGCGCCCGTATTGGTCACGGCATAACACGCATTTTTGATTCATCATCATCATCATCAGCCCTTTTTACGTCCCCACTAGTACCACCACTGCAGGGGCTCAGGCCTCCCTTATGGATGGTTAAGAAGGATGTGCCATGACTTTCCTGCGCTGGCCCAATGCGGATTGGAGGGTATTAACCACTGCAAATGCACCCGGGACCAACGGCTTAACATGATTTCCGAAGCACGAATAATTTTTTGGTCACCCGTCCCGTGACCGACCCTTGCGAAAGTTGCTTAACAACAACAATCGCGGGCCGCGGCGCTTATCCTCTACGCCAACGAGCTACTTTTTGATTTACTTTATTCAATGGGTCAATCATATTTGAAACGGTATAGGCTGTTTTTTTTTGGTTGTCTCGTGTCCAAAGATGAAGTTATAATAACATTTATTTTCATAAATTGTTAAACCGTATTGTAAATGGAATAAGATACATTTTTTTATGTGTCATATCCATAGATGAACTAATCAAAATAATTACATTTATTTTAATAAATTTACATATGTTTTTTGTATTCAATTTTGTTATTGAGTACAACAGTATATACACGAACTAATATTTCGTTCGTTACCAGTAGGTCATGTATTTTTCTTTTATTTTTAAGTTTTAGAGTTAAACGGTGAATCGGGACCCTATTAATAAGATTACGCTGTCCCTCCGTTTGTGATCGTTAAACAGTTGACAATTTCACAGATTATGTATTTCTGTTGCTAGTATAATTTTTATTTTTTAATGTGTTTTATGTATATAATGGTACGGAACTCGCATATGGCGCGTTTGTTAAACTACTAAAACATATGCTTATGAACCAAAGCGTTGTTTTCGTCGAATTTGAGAGTCAGTTGTTGTACATTGACAAAACTAATATATATTGTTACAGTGACACCAAACCTCAAATTGAAATCGTTCCAAAATGCCATACAATTGTTGAGGCAGTCTCACTCGATTATGAAACTGATAAAAGAACGAGACCCGGAAGACCAGAAAGATCAACCGAAGTCGGACGACGGCGACGAAAAGTCAATTAAAAATGAACACAGCCTATTGTCGTTGTTCGAATGCAGATTACATTTTATACTCAAAAGTATCATACAGTACTGTAGATCGAAGAGTAATAAAGATTATGAACGAATGACTGATATGTACAAGAAACTGTACATGGCCAGTTTGAAAATTAAAAAAGATGACGACGTAAGACTTTATGCTTCTAGTATATGTGACGTTTTGAACTCTATGGACGATATCAGCAAACAGTTTGAACAAGAGTAGTCTTGATTTTTTTTCACAGTAATTTGGTAATAATTTTTTTAATCCTCTAACTTACGAAAAATTACTTCAATTTTAAAGAAAAGCCATTTAGTAGTTAAGTATAGAGTAAGTGTAGACTTAATAATTTTTTTTGCAAATTGATTGATTTATCATTAAATATACCTATATATTTTTTTAAACTAGATTAATAAGGTTTTAAGAGTGATATTAAAAATACGCCTTTTAAGCGTATTTATATTTTCTCATATTTTAGTGTTAACACCCACAAATCGTCGCTTAGATAATAATACTGGCTAACTTAAATGTGACAAGTACCTTACTGTCTAAATTTTTGTTTTAATAATGCTTTGAGACGGCGGTACAGTTTAAAATAGGTGTATTTAATTAATACTATAGATGTGACTTCGGAATTGTGCAGTTCCGATATTAAAAAATCTATGAGCACTTGAAATAACATGCTGTGATTTGGATATATATATTTTTTTAATTGTATATCCAATTGTGTTGTTATGTAAGCGAAGAAATGTGATAATAGTCAAACTGCCTCTCGAAATAATGAGTGTGATGAAATAAATGTGATCTATTGTGCGTGCTAATTATGTATTTTGACAAAGACTGATGTTATAATTGTGTTTTACGTCACTGTATAATTATGATATTAAATGTTGTTAATTCATTTTGCTTGTTGATTATTTCACAGTCCGTTTGGATATTCGTGGATAGGAAACATACTTTTCTATTCTGTCTTGAGACGGGATGGTTGGTAGGAAAAAAAAAAAACAGTTTTTTGTTAAACATTTATTGAATCAACATAAGTTGTGATGGTTATTCCGTTGACATTTGTGTTTTTTCGCTTTACCATTTAAGTATAATCAAATTTAAAAAGATTACTCCAAGAATAATAAAAAAAGGATTATGTCTAATTTTTAAACCAAAATTACATGCCATGTCAACGCAATAATTTATTCAACGCCTAAAATACATATTTACAATTTTTTTTTTATAAATATTCAGCTAAATTTATCACAATTTGCTCAAATATTAGCACCCTGTTTGGTTAACCTTTTAGTTTCTCTTGTACTTTTTGGAACAATAAATATTTTAATATTACGAGTGATAAGCATTGACCTTAAATTTGTAGAGGTTAAATTTTAGATATGTTTGTTGGAGTCGAGAGTCACTGTAAAATTGTAATTATCGATAGTTTACAATATAAATGAAATTACATACTATCATTATCTAACCGTATCGACATACCTGGTTTTAGTCTACTATCATATAGTCTACTATTAACCTAAAGGCACAGTAGGTCACTGCCTAGAGGGAGCCCTTGGAGCGTGCCCAATCAAAAAAATCTAATATCCAATAAGACCAATATTTAGTAAGGATAAAAAAAATGTATCTCGTTTATTTTATTGCATTTGAACTAATTCTAGGTTATTGGTAATTTATTTAATTACGTCACACACGGCTGTAATAGGGTATCTTGATCATTACGAGAAAAAACTAAAATTATACAATTTAGATCCGAACAAGATAGTTTCGGTTCATAAAATATTTTTTTAATATTCAAATGGAGGTTATCAAATCTTTGGTCTGTGTTGTTATTACGCTAATCAGTAGCCGCCGTGATAAGACGTCATTCGATTTGTAAACTAACAAGAAAAATAAGTTTCAAGCAAGAGAAATACGTTTAGGGTTTTTTTTTTTTTTAATAATTTAATGACAAAATATATAAAAACTCACTTTTATTATAATAATACCATAGAACATGGTTTTGTAAAGTGTATTACGGAATGTTAAAACATTAATGTAAGTACAATTATTTAAATATGGTAAAAAGTGCATAAATGTTTACAAAACAAACTAATGTCACAACTACAAACCAATATGGCGTCCAGCATTTTCGTCTAATTCGTAAATGTAAAGTTTAGATGTAATTTTATTACGCTTACTTACAGAATGTATATAAACATAGTTTATTAGGACCTTAAGATTGAATTAAAATACTTTCAACCAGTCTGATTAAGTAATTGTGATAGGGATGACGACAAATTTTTGTTTGTCTGTCCGTCAGGTTACTAAAGACTATTGAATACGTATTTTTTGCGTAATCAATAAATTACGGCGATACATTGAGTAGAAATATCGCATGATGTTACTCTTTTGTACATTTTAAACAAAACTATGACGTAGCGAGCCCCCATTCCTCAACTTTAATGCCTATTATCTAAGCCATTTCTTGCTTAAATTTAAGCAAAAGAATACGTATCTAGTATTTTACTATTATCTGATTGACGGACTAAATAGAATTTATTTTTTTTTTACCCAGTTGTTATACTTATTGTATTGCCAAGAGACCTTTAACAAGGTAAATCCGGCCCTGTCTACTAGATTAAAAGAAAATCGCTGCTTACAATTAGTATATATAATACAATGATTGCCGTTTTATTCTGAAACTTGTACCAATAATGATTAATATAATATCTTGTATGTTTGGTCTACCTTCTACTTATCACGCTCAATGCTTATCACACAAGCTTCATCCTAAAACTATAATTTAAACGACTTAATAACAACAGATAAAGTATTAATATTTAAATAAATTATTATGTAGGTACTAAACATCCATGGTGCCTGTTTCTTACATTACTATTATGCCTCGAATGGCGTATATTGGATATCGCAACTTTACAGCTTGAATCTCTCATCTAACATGATAGATACTCATTTTAGAGAAATGTAAAATTAATAAAAAAGTTAACAAAGGTGCTTGCGTATAAGATATACAGATATTATGATGAGACTAATAGGTACAATTATACTAAATTTGTGTAGTGGTTTTCATTTTGCATCTTTTCAATTGATGATGACATGATAGTTTTGTGTAAATCTAGTGTCATGTGAGATAACAGGTTTAAATTGTAAAGATGCCGATATATACGTCACCTTAAAATTATATATGTACCGTCAGTTTATAATCTATTTATACACTCTTATCTGTTTATTACAGATGGATTAAATGCGACAAATTCTATTTAATTTCGTTTATCTTAGTAATAAATAGTTTTTACTATGCTGAAGATAGTTTGTGATGTAGAATAAAGCAAATTTTTATATTTTTTTATACTTCAAAGTTATCTTCTGAACTTAATAGCTCGAGCAGTCCGTAATTTTGTCATTTGGAGTTTTCATTAATTTACAACAATTTTACACCGATCCCAGACGGGCATCACCTTGTACAATAATTAAAATAGCAATTAGATATTTACGAATATATATTAATATATTTGATATGGAATTCTTACATATCACTAGAATAGTTTAATGTCTTTGGCACAATGAAAAATGTCGAAATTTAACTTTAAAAGGTAATATTTTTCAGTTTTATTTTCATTATTGATGCAATATTTTGTGAAAATACAGTTGGAGTCTACTTTCATATTCTTTGGTTTCACAAAATGCATTAATACATTTTTATAACTTGTTTCTTAATTGGGTTTAACATTAGATTACATTTCGTAACTTAATAAGTAAATTCGTTAATCACCTTAATTATTCTATACATTCAAATTTCAATCTTCACATTTTTTAAATTATTATCTAGGTACTTAAACATTTAAAAAAAATACACAATTATGGCATATTATTAAACTGAAACAAAATCTAAATGATATTTTGATCTTGATCATATTTAATCATTGTGTAACGCGGGCGCTAATTAAATAGTGTCAAAACATTGCTAAAATCCGTATAAAATCTAGTAAAATTATTCTAACAATGTAATAAATAATACATAAGAATATGTAAGATTATTGAAAACATTATGTCGATATAAAAATAGAATTCATTTGCATTACCTTCGGAAGTTTAATAAATTACGCTTTCTCTAGTTTGGAGGATCTGCAAGAAAAAAAGTTGAAATTAATATATTTTAGTACTTATATTTATACCTATATCTTTGCAAGGTCCGGCCACAGAATGGGTGACCAATATTTATTATTTTGAGCTCTATTATTAGTTTGTGCTTTGGAAGGCACAGTAAGTCTCCATTGCATTTTCAGTCATAACCATCAATTTGCATTGGGCCCACGCGATGGGTCAAGGTCCTCCATCTATTTGATTTCATTCATAGAGAGGGCCTGTACCCCTTTAATGTGGTCATTAATAGCTCGAGGAAGATGATAACATTTTGTAAGTATGCTTACCTGCCAGCCAGCATGTCCTGTATCTCCGTAAAGCTCTTGCCTTTAGTCTCCGGCACTAAGAACAGCGTGAAGAAGAACGCGCACACGCAGCAGATGCCGAAGATCCAGAACGCAGTGAACATGCCCACCGCCTCAGCTATTGTACTGAAGTACCTGCGACAACATATCCGTTTCGTAATACGCAGCGTATTGACTAAGGAGTTGCGTATTTATGATGCGATGCTCCTCGAATTCATGGCATCATATATTTAGGGGATTTGTTATGCAGGGTACAAGCGTAGGTCGATTTATCGAGCTTCGCGTGAGGTGTACCTATAAACATTTACATGAAGAGAAATGAAGATCGGCGCGGGAAGACCTCTTCGAAAGACCGTTCTTTTGACTGTTTCTGCGCATCGATTAACATAGAGAGGGACATTTAAAGGTTTCAGTGAGTACGCCTCTGCACTTTGACTAGCCTCCCTCGTGGGGGCAGTAATAGGAGAAAATATGGTGTTTTACTTCCAATCGAATTCGATGAATTGTTTTTGATTCCGAAAATACATATCTGGTGTATTACTTACTCGATTTTCGTACAACCAGGATAAGTCGAAGGCGTGAACATATTTCGGCAATAGGACGTACACGAATAACATACCTTATTTTTTTAACGCAAAGGAAATGCAACTACTAGTCACCAGTTCCGATAACGACAGGCTTAAGCGACGCCGGACTACCTGGTTAAACCCGCTGCGAGTACGCTCTGGGGGGTGGGGGGTTAGAAAGACCCGGGATTCGGAAACTCGCCGCCGCATGGGGCTGGAGCATAACAATGACATACCTGGTGATGAGGAAGGACAGCAGCCAGCAGAAGGCGGTGGCGATGGGCGAGGCGATGGCCTTGACCTCGATGGGCAGCAACTCGCTCATGACGGCCCAGGGCAGCGGGCCGAGCCCCCAGCAGTACGTGACGATGAACACCACCAGCGACAGGATCGGCAGGAAGCCCAGCTTCTCCACCACCGGGTTGTCCGACGCCGCCAGCATGAAGTACATCCCAAGGAGGCCCTGCCGGAAACAATTTTTTTTTATATACCTATTTTTATGATACCTTTGGTCCGATTGGCGTGTAAACCAAAACACGACTTTTCAGCGGAGCTAAAGAACATTTTATAACATCATTGTTTTAGAAGTTAAAAAAAAAAAAGTTCTAGAGAGTTAATTCTTGGAATTCTCATTATTCTTTTGGACGACGTTATTTTTGGGTCGTATAAAAATTTTTTTTTGAATTTCCAAAAGTTATATATACAGATCCATAGAGAAAAAAATCAGATAAAATTGTATATGTGCCAAATGAACCCAAAGTTATATATTTTACCTCATTTTCATACTACTTTATTTGTGTATTATATTATTTTTTGCTGTCTTCTATTACTATTGGCACACCACCATCGGTCTTTGTCTCCAAATGTTCAGCGAATCAAAGGTTGTCTAGAAGAGATTTTAGCTATAACACCGCCTTTGACCAATTAAAATTGTTAACTTGATATTAATTATTATCTGTAAGCAATAAAATGTCTATATCTTTCGCTCTCTCACTCAGTTCGTAAATTGAACATGTTTTTTCGGTGATCGGCTTCAAAACATTGAAATAATTGTAAGTGTTTTTATTCATTATCGAGTAGTCCCTACTCACCAGTCCGATAGCGGTGCCGCAGCTGGAGATGAGCAGCAGGATCCTCCTGCCGAGTCTGTCCACCACGAACGGAGTGATGCACGAAGCTATAAGCTAGACAACGACATGTTAGTGTGATATTAGAAAGTGTTATTTGTTGTGAATTTTTTCAGGCCCGGATCGATTTTTTTAAACGGGGCAAAAATTTCGTATGGCGTCGTTCCTCTACCCCCCAACGCTTTAAATCTTTTTACTGCAACCCACGTGAAGGCGTTCATGATGGATTAATTTGCAGTCGTTAATATTCACCAATATATATCTGTTGTGGTGTATGGTCTATCACAACCAGTCTATGTACGACTATATATCTCCTACTGAGAAAAACCAAGAGTAAGAGTCTCAGCAAGGGCTGGTTTTTAACCCTGATTTATTTGATGCAGCGAAGCCACATTGAAAAATTACCATTGAAGTCACTTTCCATTGCAATAAAAAACAACAATACATATGATTAATTCCTAAACCGATTATGATTCTATCCATAGAAAAGGCCAGTGCCATTAATGATGATGATGTACCTGAACTGCTCCGATGATAATTGTGGCAATAGAGGAATCCAGTGAGGATCCAGCCGCCTGGAATATGTCGGTCATGTAGAAGAGCACAGCGTTGATGCCGGAGAACTGCTGGAAGAACACCAGCGCGCAGGAGATGTAGAACGCCTTGAAGTTGCCGCCGCGGAACACGTCCGCGATCTGTTCGATGTTAGGAATGGATACGTTATTTCAGGAGGCATCGTATCGAAATTAGTAAGAGAATAGCAATATCTAGTCAGTCTCTTGTTGAGAAAAAGTTATTTCTTTCTCGTATACCCATGAGCATTTAAAGAATAAAATACACTTTATTGTACACACTCATAACACTTATAATTTTAATTGTAGAAATGAGACGTACAAATGGTGGCCTTATCACTAATAGTTATATTTTCCAAGCAACCTTGGGATGGTAGTTAAATCTAAAATATTAGCTCATTTTAGATTTAGTGTATAAAAGAGTACATATATACTATTTATAGTTGTATTCATAATTATGTTAATAAATTTTTAGTAGTGTCTTGGGCCTGGGTGTTTTTAATAACATAAGAGTGTGATAGATGTGTACGTATGTAACATGTACCGTGGCAGTCTTGGCTTGCGCGGCCTTCACCTCTGCCTCCAGCTTGTCCAGCTCCGGCTGAACAGCGGCTAGCGACCGGCCGCGAATCGTCGCCAGGCACTCCCCGGCCGCCTCGCGGTTGTCTAACAACATATTACAATTGTTATCAGGCTTCAAATTAATTTACAGGTCACAAAAAACATGGCAGCTGAATTATAATTATTAAGTTTACAACAATAAAAGCTAAGTAAGCATTTTTTATCTAAAATACAGATGCAGAGTGTTGTTGAATTTTATGATCTTAATTCTAAGCCAAAAATATTTTTGCAATAAATATTTACTAACTAAACTTAAATTAATACCTAAAACTCTGTAAGATAAGCATATATATCACTTAACAACAGTTGTTTTGTTTCAGCTATTTTACTTACTCTTAGTCAAATGGTATGTAGGTGTCTCTGGCATGAAGAAAAATCCTATTGCGAAGACCCCCACGAAAATCACGCCCACATACGCCACCACCGAGTAGGAGACGAACGGCCCGATGCCATACACCAGCAGGAAACCCACTGTGATGAACGACTGCAGGAAAGAACCCAGTGCACCTCGGGACTCGTCCTGGGAAACAATTTATGATGTGAAAAAGAGCAGCTGCAATAACATGCACAATTATTTTGGAGATACTAAGTTACTAGTACTCTGTTTCTATAATCGTAGCTATCTTCGTTTGAAAATAGAGTTAACTATATATATTAATTGTCATCATTTTTAAAAATGCCTATGTATTTTCCATCAAATCCTTGTTAGAAGCAGAGGGGAGCTGAACGATACGGTAGTTATTTTAAAATATACCCATATCACGGACAAGACCATGGTCGTGTTTATTCTCTAGTTATGATTGCTCTTCAATATGTTTATGATCTAAAATAGTAGTGAAATGAAAGATAAAACCAGAGGGAGAATGAGAAGAAAGAAAGGAAGGAAAACTGTGAGAGAGTTGCAGCGTGTAAATGTGTTAAATCTACAATGGTGACTAACCGATGATTTTGCATTTTATCATTTATTGGAGTGACATTTACCGTAGCAATTTCAGCGCAGTACATAGGTGAAATAGCGAAGATCATTCCGACGGCGACGCCCCAGCATATCCTGCCGCCATATATGAGACCGATGTTGGTGGCAGCCGCGACCAGTATCCAGCCAAGGAACAGAGGGATAGCTGAGCTGAGCAGACCCCATTTTCGACCTATTTTCGACGCCGCTAGTCCTCCGATGAACGGACCTGGGAAATTTAAAACACACGGCATTGCAAATGTTAAACTAAGGTATGTAATTTCCAGATATTTGCTTCTAGATTTACACTTTTCCAATATCCTGCTCTTATTTTGAATGAATTGGAAATAGTGTGTAGTACCCACATCGGTGGCCAGTACCCACATCGGTGAGGTTTGAAATCGCGCTTCATATTTGAAGTGATATTAGGTGTACATGCAGACTTAATCAATAGATGTCAGTTTAAGTTTCTCGTACTTATGTTAAGTTAATAGTAGATACTTCTATATACTTGCATAACATTAATTATAATAAAAATGTAAACAAGATGTGTTTATAATTTTAGACAAATAACCGTATTACCGTAGTGTTTTATTATCAATATTAATTTACCAAATATAGCGCCAACTGTGAGCAAGGAGCCGACCCAGGCCCCTTGATCTGTGGTGATGGGATGCGGCAGGGGTGATTCCTCTGTATTATTCAGTTTCACATTTACAGGGGACGTCCATCCCATAGAGTAACCAGTTGAGGCTACCGCGATGTTCGCTGGAAAGAGACAGTAGAGTACTATATCAGTAAACGTGCTAATAGAGATGAATAATTTTTTGGAGGTCTCCTAGTTCCTGATGATTTTTTTTTCTTTATGACCTGTGTGCTATAATTGTAATTAACTACTTAATTACTCCTTTACCCGTAATAAGTTCCCAAATTAATATTCATATTTTTTTCGTATACCATTCGGAAAGCACTAAATAAATTCCAGTTCAAAAAAACAGTTCCTGAATATTATCATAAACTTTTAAATTAGTCCCATCGCATCTCATTTGTTTTTGTTAATATTATAATTTCATGTACCTATATGTTTATATTCTTATTTAAATAGCTATATATTTATTATTATTATAATATTATTAAAAATATTAATATGTATTATTTTATGTGACTAAGGTTTATCTTTCTCCTTAAAATCTCTTTGTTGCGCCACCCCCTTTGGCTTATTTGACACCCTAACTGGTCGACTGACAGAGAATGCCGTGCAGAATCAAATCAAACATAACATAGATATTGCAATATTTGATTTATGTAACAGTAGCATCCCGTAGGTCAAAGATTCTTAAAAATCGGTTCAGTAGTTTCGGAACCTATTCAATGCAAAGAAAAAAAAAACAAATTTTTTCTCTTTAAAATATCAGTATACATTCTCTATCATACAGATTTACAATGACAAAAATATTGGCTCTGCTCTCTTTATAATCTGCCACCCCAGGCTTCAGCCAGTTCAGCCCTTCCAACGTTTGGTGTTTAGATGACTCTTGCCGAAAGTATAAATTATAAACAAAAATATTATTAGGTAAATTGATTAAATCTTATCTAGAAGCAGAAGGAAACTATTTATGCATCATCTGTCAATAAAAATGTAGAGACACGTGTAATAAATAATACACGCTTTTGATAGTTGACTTGCACGTGATGATAAACAGATTTCATTGCCAGATCAACAGGGGAGATATATAATAGTCTTTTAAATTATAAATAACAAGTAGATAGGCTTTTATTCGTGCTTAAAATCAGCTTAAGGTCAAGTTGTCATTCGCATCTACTAAGTACATTGTAGGCGCGTTGCACGATTTTGTTTAATCATAAAAAAAAATACAATAATAGCAACAATTTTACAGAAATAAAAAAAAACCTATGTTATGGATAAAAAGTTGTAACGTATGACAAAAATTGTTCAAGAGTGTTTAATAATCTAGTAATTATCAAAATGAATCATGTGAATTAAAAAGTTTTTTTCATTGCATGTCACCCCGCCCCTACGCATAAGTCGAGTCATAAACTGGTGTACCATAAAATTCATGATTGATGGAACAAACACATTCAGTTGTATGTACAATCCAACCAGTATTCGGATGCCTTACTAGTTTAATACCAAAACCATATAAGCTTCTTTGTTATTACTATGCGACTCAGCATTAAAAAAATTGGTTTGTTCAACCTGTGTTTGAACAATGCCGAAAAAAATTCAACCAAAAATTTTTATTGGCAAAAATTATATAATTACGTAGATACATAGGTACCTACGCGCAGATTATGTAATGTAGGGAAAATTTATGGAAAATGATAGTTACTGCTTTTTTTACTGAAAAGACTAAATCGTTTTTCCATAAGTATGTAAGTATTTATTTTTATTTTTCAGCTTACACATGTGGGTAATATGGAAATATTCTTTGTAAATTGCTTAAGATTATAATATGAACTAGGTATAATTATAAAAAATAAGTTATAATTATAAAAACCTTACAAATATAGAGTTGTGTATAATATGAAAACTTTTTTATTCTATTTTTATTTTTTTTATTTTAAAATATATACTTAATGAAACTATTATAATTTTCAGTGTAACATAAAGCAAACTTGAGGGTAACTATCCGATATTTCTTACAATGTGAAGAAGTAAAAGTAATAGAGTGATCCTTTACCGACCTGTTATTAAATAATGACATCTTCAACGAGACGGATCCGTATTTCCTTTATGGTCACAAAGGACTATTTTTAGCTCCTTGATTTTTAGATATAAATTAGTCTCGAGACATGTCCTTTGCGTGCTAAAACCTTAGATGAAGTCAATTTATAGTTGATACAGCGAAACTCATAAAATTGCAGAATAGTTTCAGAGCGTCCAGGAATGTCCATCTTTAGATTCATGGTCTGTCTTTACATAATCCGAGTTTAAATATTTTCTTATTCTTGTAGATCTTAGATATTAGTTTAATAACGACGACGAACGACGGCAACAAACCGACATTGGACATTCGGGTTTTATGGTTTAAAAAAAAATTGTTTAAACATTGATATTAGGGGTTTAAAGGTTAAAAGTCCGAGGCTTAGTTTCGATTTAATTGGGAGAGAAAGAAATGCTGATACATTTTAATTTATTTAATCGATTATATAACTCCACTTATTTATCTTAAAGAAAGAATGCTTAAACAATTCACCAGTCTTAAGGGGCCAAAATGACCTGCGGCAATATAGCATTGTGATTGTGAGTGCAAAATTTATCAAATATAATGTTAATAATAATTCCCTTCATTAAGTAACTAATTTAGTATTGTAAATAATAACAGAAAAGGAGTTATTTTAGTAAACAGAGTAACCACTTTCTCTCATTTAAAAATAACATGGGACGACTTATTGAATGAATCGCTCGTTTGTATGCGTTGAATCACTTTTCCTAAAATAAACGCCATATCGAATAATAAATTGATGTTTTTAAAATGTTGTACGTAACAAAATATGTTTCAAGATAACATTTAATCTAAAAATTGCCTATAGAATTGATATTAGATGTGCTGTAGCAGGCATTTGGCATGCAAGGATCCACAAAAAATGGAATTCCCTAATCGTAAAAAACTGCCAAGTCTCTGTATAATCACAATGGGCTATTCAAAATGTATAATTTGTGTTTTACATAACCTACAAGAACCTATTTTTTTCTGACTTAGGGAACTTAAATCTAGAAGTTTGATTGTTAATAAAAATACTTTATTTGACATTCATTATTGTGAAAATGCTACTATTGAAATGAGCCAAGGAATAATTTATAAATATTTAAAATTTGCATACAATGTAACATTTTAAAAGAATTTAATCTAAACTGAAGATCGTACCTATTCAAAAAATACTTTTAAACTAACTAATACTTTTAAACGTTGTGTGATGTTTTTTTTCTGAATATAAATATTCCCATTTTATTTGGTTTATAATGGCTAACTTAAACATATGGTTCAATAAAAATTTAAAATATTAATTTTGACGAAATTGTTTTCCAACTTTTCTAGCTTCCAGATCATCTCCTCGGTTTTTTTTTCTAAGGAATACATAAAATTAAAGTGAGATATTATAAAAATATCCAATGTTTCCATATTCAAAAGTTGTCAAACAATTCTTTGCTTTTTCTTTCTTTAAATTTTTGTATCTATTTGTGATATGTATTAGCATTTTGAAAGAAATATTTTTGCATAATCGCTGGATCCATATCTACACTTTCAATAGGGTCCAGCTATTCACAATTGATTTGCTTATCGAGTTTCAGCATTTAATTATTTAATTATTTAGCGTTATGGTGACATTAGTAAACAAGGTAAATTTTTTTAAAGTTAACTTCGTCGGAAATCAATCCTGGCCCTTCACAGAATACTAAACAGCGTAGCTGCTTCATCAAGGGCCTCATACAATATAATTAAATACCTATAATATAATGGAAATACGGCCATTTTTGTTTACGTGAATTACTTATTTATTTTGACGAAGCGTTAACGGTGCAGATTACTCGGATTTCATGTCATATTGTGTCCTACATGCCTATTACATAATTATATTGTTTTTTAGAATGTATATTACGTTACACATGATAACGGGCAGATAAAAAATTCCAATAAACCTATGTTTACGTAAAATAATTATTATAACTTCGATAAATACCGAGCAGCTGTTTTTTGTTATTTTTATGATTTGTTACTTCATAATCTAAACCAAGTGTAGTTGTTATAATAAGTGACTAGTTGTTTAGGGTCTGGGTATTAGTGTGTTTATTTTTGGATATTCTTTGTGAAGAACATATTTGATTTGTTATCCAACAATTTACATGCTTATGGGTCTGAGGCTTCATAAAGAAATTATTGAATTTATTTTTATAACTATAAACTTCGTTCTGCTAACGCTCGTGTTTAGGTGGCAACATAGCGGAAGACATATTATATTTGCTCTAATTATTTGAACCTTTAAAATGCAGTCCCTAAACAAATACTTTTGTTTTTTGAACGTTAATCTAAAGCTGAAAAAATTTGAGACCAACAATAGTAAGGGAGTTTGTTTTGTCATTGGCAATCTACATTAGTCTTTTAATTTGTTGTGATTTTTTTAATGGGCGTTTTCCAGTGATTTGCCAGCGGACGCTGTCACCTAATTTCTTCAAACATTTTTATTAAAAATAAAAATCTTTAAACGTGGAGTTAGCTTTTTAGAAAATTTCATAAATTCACTTAATGAACTAATAACAGCTTATATTCAGACTTTACTTCTTTGTACGAATTCAATTGTAGCTAGTGTTTTTTTTTTATTTGGGCTTCCTCTAAAATATAAATGCAGCATGTCGATAACAAGCTTATCAGCCTAAAACATTTTTAAGAAGTTTAAATAAGATAAACCTTAGGTTATCTGCGGTTAATAAATTGCTGTTGGCGCACCAATCTGTAGGTACATATAAAAATACACGACCCATAAGTGCAAAGCATATCAAAACTTTTCACGAATCTCAGTTTTCATCAAATCTTCGTATACTAATGGTTCAACTAGCAGGTTGGTATATTTCTATTTGTATTTTATTATATTTTACTTTTTTCTTTATTTAATGGGCTAATACCCAGGCCCAATGCGGATTGGTGGGTGTTAATGTCAGAGTAACGACTGCCGATGCAGAATTTGTTGGTAATAATTAAAAAGATAGTAACAAAATGCAAATACTTATACTTAAATAGATAGAAAAAAATTGGGAAAGTCGAACGGAAAACTCGGAAATTTTCAAAAAACTCAAGTCATATAAATAAAACATTTTGATAATATGAACAGAATACCGCTTAATAAAAATATACTACGCGCTACTTAAAATTAAGTATAGGTATCACAATTATCTCCATTAGAGCTTAATGTATTTTATCGATGGATTTTCCGATCGTTGATATAAATGGCCGATAATATCTAATCGAATTGGAAATATGAACGAGTATGTGCTTTCATTTAATTTCTATTAAGTATGTGGAAACAAAATGCGTAGCAGATTTTGGGTACATACGACATTTAGGTGTCGTAAAACAATCTGATAGTAAGTCTCGTGGTAGATACGGAAGCGTACATACGCAAAGAAGTTTGCAGAATATTTTAGCCTTATAATTAGTGTGTTGTCAATTTTTCAGTGCAAAGCGTTAACACTGTTACTGCACGGTGCAACCCACACCGTAAAAACAATCCACACTGGTAACTTACACCTGCTTTCTGAATTGAGAATTTAAAGTTAAGCATGTCTCAAACCGTACTTAAGCCGTCTTAAACGTCACGTAAACAGGTGATTTTATTTTTTTAATGACCAGTTTATAGCAGTTTGATAAAAGTAGGATTTGTAGATCGGTGACGTTGTGGATAAGCGCCGCGGCCCGCGAACGTTGCTGATAAGTAACTTTCGCAAGGGTATGTCACGGGATGGGTGACCGGAAGTGTTATCTCGAGCCACTTCGTGCTTCGGAAGGCACATTAAGTTGGTCCCGGATGAATTTGCAGTCGTTAATACTCTCCAATCCGCATTGGGCCAGCGTGAAGGGTCATGGCCCATCCTTCTTAACCATCCACAAGGAAATCCATCGGATCTCTCCGCTCCGTATAGCTAACTGGTGCGGTGCGTCTTGTTTACAATCGTGTGGCGCTGACATTTTTTTTTAATTGTATTACTCATACTGTGATAATTTTTTGAAATTTATTCTAGTTAATAAATTTCTAAAAAATCTTCAAATTGAAATTTTAGAGTTAATGGCTACTGACTGAATCATCATCATCATCATCATCAGCCGTAAGACGCCCACTGCTGAGCATAGGCCTCCCCCATAGATCTCCACGATGATCGGTCCTGCGCTACCCGCATCCAGCGGCTTCCCGCGACCTTTATGAGATCGTCGATCGTCTACCTGGCGGGAGACCTACCCACTGAGCGTCGCTCGTTCAATGGCTGAACATAGCAGGTATTATTATAAATCTCTATTGGAAAATTATAATACATTATATGAATAAAAATAAAACACAAAAGTCTACAGAAAAATTTCCTTTGCTGTTACGTTTAAAAATATAAATGTAAAAAAATAATGTTCATTCATTGACAATTTAGGACTGTTTATGTAAGCAACTGTAGAGACCATTGTGTATTTTTTTATACAGTAACTACCTAACATGAATCATTTTGGAATTTGGACCGGTAGTCTTATTAACTATACTCGTTTGATGGTGTCATTACGTCTAGATATTATAAAAAAACAATCATTATGAATTTTCCTATAATGCAACTAGTTTTTCGAGCAGGGTTCGCTTGCTTGGATTACATGATTTTCAAACTCCTATTAGGGGGATTTATTAAAATCTCTAAGAGAGAAATAGTTCGAATAGTTCGGTTCAATTAAATATTTTTTTGTGGTTCAGTTCGTTCATGTTTATTTTCAAAATAAATTGACCACCTGAATTTTATATATTATTCTTATTTTTTTTTAAGACGTGTGCTTAGTATTCATTATTAAGTTATATATAAAAACAAATTATTTATCAACATTCATACTGTCATGCTAAATAACTAACTAATTATAATCCCTTTTTTCCAAAGATAGTGCAATCCCATATTTCGAATAATAGCGGTTTGATATTTGTAACTCCTTTAGGTAGGGTTGCCAACTTTTATTGGAAGATATAGAAAGTATATTTGATTTCAAAGGAGGTAAATGAAGAGTACGGCCTTATAAAAAAGAGAAGGTATATTTTTATAATCCTATTTTTAAAAATTTATTTTTTGGTACTTTTTTAGGTTACGATAATAGGTATGCATCTTATATGCATGACTGGCAATAGATTCATAAATATATATAGTAAAAAAAGAGTGTTTTAGTGTCGTCTATCGGTGTAATAGATTATAGGACACGCCTACATGATATAGATACTTCAAATTACGGTTGCCAACCCTATCTTTAGGCTAGGCACTTAAGGTTATTTCATATTAGTTTAGTCGATTGGTATCTCAATAAAAAAATATTATAATATCCACATAATACGTAATGGTTGTCGCTGCTCGATCTTCTTACTAGAGATTTATAAAATTATTGATGTAAATGAAGACATTATTAATTATTATGTTCGTATTTTGCATCAGATTTGTCATTACGCTAATCGATCAACTGCCTCTCGGCGGAGCTACTCGAGATCAAGAGACCAAGAGACTCTTGGTCTCACTAAGACAGATTGTCTAATCTTTCAAGTAAGCATTTACTTCACAGTTCGGGAGAATAAAAAATACGGTATAATTAATTCTGTCTGTCCGTACTACAGGTAAGTTTTATTACAGGAGCTCGATGACGCAGTAGCTTTAGAACAGTGGTTCGGTCTGTGATGCGGATGTGAAGCAACATTCATATGATGGGTGACCAAAAAATTACTTATACTTCCCCATCTGTGTTACTCTTTGCGTCCAGCTGAATATCAACTGCTGAAATGAGACCAAGTGGTAATAGATAAATTGTGATTTTCATTTAACCTAATATTGGAGTAGCCGCTACGTTATGTAATAATGTTTTTACAGCATTTTCATAGCCATTTACCTATTATTTCGTGACATAAAACTGGAATGAACGACCAAGATAACTTTCTATTCAAATTTTAATTGAGTTTCAAACACATACTTATCTTATTTAAAACATATAAAAGACTTGTGGATTTATTCAAAATTAAACCTCAAAAAACATTTATTGAAAGAACAATAAGATGTAGGTAACTAACATAAAATATATTAAGTTTGATTTCAAGATCAGTATAAAACTAAAGCACATCTTAATTTATTATGACATTATCTAAGTTGAAACTACCGGGAACCGAACATAATATCGCCAGAAAATATTACCTACTCCAATTCTCCACGTTATGTTGAATGATGATAAATAAATATAATTAAATGTTGTGAAATTATAGATTTTTGTTAACTGTAGCATAGGCAATTATAAACAAGGCATTGTCTCTGAAATTATTTAAGTACTAACAGTGATTCAATGTATTCAATGTGAATAACTTGATACAATGTAGTTGTTGGGTTTTAACAAATATTTTCCTTCATGATTAGTGATCGGTGGAAATATTCTAACAAAACGAATAACAAATCTAATTTTAATTAAATATAAGTATTGATTGATAGCAGAGTTCTTATGCGTTTCGATATTTTCGTATTTATTTATTTTATTTTTAAGGCAAATTATGTTGGTAGGTACATACATACATTTACTGCGCACTTTTATTTGTGGTTGTTATTGAATGTAGAGTAGTAAATGTTGCAAAATAACCTCCGACATTTGATCGTTTGACCCGTTCGAATTTGGAAACGATCAATTTAAATTTATACTTTATTTTAATGTTGCGCACCTGACAAATGATTTCCGATTCACTCTTTTTTACCGGCTAAATAACCGTGACCGACGATTTTATACGTTCGTAAGCAAACCAGCAAAATCAAATAGTCATCGACTGGAACACGTTAAATTTATTATAATTCCCATCACTTCCCGGAGAGGTTGTAACACCAAGGATGGCGCGCGTTTTTCGATTTTGAATTTCGAACACTTCACAATGTTTTTGGTATAAGCTTTATTTTTTAATTTAATTTGCTAGCACAAGTGATCACAATTCGACATACCGACGGCCGCGATGACATATTGCCGCCACAATTGTCCCGCCTCCATTCTGTACGCTTGCTGGTTGACTGGCGCACCGGCACCAACGGGGTCGTAAGAGTAGCTCCTATCGTCCATACGTCACGTGACGTCACACTACGTATGTAAACGTAGTGTTTGGCGGATAAGAAGGGTTGAGGAGGAACACTTGACGATTTAGCAATAGAACTTTTGAATCTGTAACAAAAAATACGTATATTTATTATTAAACCGAAAAATATGTCACACTAGATTTTTTCGTTTTGGTTTATTTTAATAATTAATTTCAATTCAGAAATAAGAAAATTCGTAGAGATTAGGCTCACTTTTTGGGAAACTGAAAAAAGACAAGCAAAGCAAGTTACCTCAGGGTAAATGCACTTATTTGAGTACCTAAACGACAAAATATATATTTTTTTTAGAAAATCACACACTATCTACAGTCATTACAGAAATAATGCCAAAAATATCTGCTTAACATCGATATTATGATCGTTGTTTTTCAATTCCGTCAAATTAAATAGATTTTGTTTAAACAGTTGTTGTTGTATTAGTACCTACATTTCTTGACATGGTTTTAAATTAATTTAGGTAAATTAACCTAAAGTATAATAGATCATAATACTAGTTTATTAATAAAACGATTTTTAAGTGTACATACGATGTGATTTTATTAATTTGCATTATGTCGGTAGGTGATTATAATTCACTTTATCATGAGACCATTCGAATTGAGTTTATAATGAGTGAACGGTGACGATAAAGTCAGTTATAACTAGTCCACTAATGAAAATTCATGTACAGTCAACTTTACGTCAGACCATACAAAACTGTAAGATTTCCTCACTGAATTTTAAACCTTAGTACATAAAGGGTGGAGGTCGAAATCCATTACAGAAATTTGACATATTGTGGTAACCTGACGTGCAGCCGTGTGTACTTTTATGCTTGACATAGATACTATGATAATCGACTAGCTATGTGGTGAGGTACCGAGTTCGATTGGCAGTTGAAAATGTAGAAAAAAAATAATTCACACCTTTAAATTTCTCAACGAAAAAAGTATATACAAAAACGAAGGAAACTTCATTGGACGTCGGTTGAATTCTTGATCATCTAACCCTTCCCTTTTCTTAGTTACCCTTAAAATACTTTTCAGTCATCAAAATATGGTGCACTATTGACGAAGATATCGAAGTACATTCAGTCGAATAGAGAATATCCTTCTTTTTTTTTAATGCGGTTATAAATGTCATAAGTAAAATGTATGCAATGTGATATTTTTATAACAGTCAGTTTATCTTCAATGTCGCGCATAACAAAATTATATAGCGATAATATTTTATTGATGTAAATTATTAAATCCCTTTTATCTTGGAACGAATGCGTTATCGATTGATTAATATATATTTTTTGTTAGTCTGCTGGGGGGTCACGTAGGTATAAAGTTTTATTATTTCATTAAAAGTTTTAAGAAAAATAATTGTCTTTATTTTATACTAGCTGTTTGACTGCGACTGCACCCGCATGAATTATAGCCTCTCGGTCAGTAACACAAACGTCCATTAAGGTTTAATGACGATTTTAAGCGCTAATGATTGTCAAAATTGTATCGGTAATGTCGCTTTAAAGTAATGACATTTTTAATGGACGTTTGTGTAACTATATGTATATCACCCACGAATGTTAAAGCCTCCCGTAGGCAAAAGAGTTTTCTATGGAATTCTCTGCCTATAGATAAATATCAGAAGCGTACATTCAGATGATATTTCCAGGTCAACCCTTTCAACCAATCAACCATTTCGATCAAATAAGTATTAGCTTTCCTGAACACGATATATCCTGATTAAGTTCCTTATTCGAATTTATATAAATAATTTAGAATTTAAATATTCCAAGACATTTCCAGTAAAAATGTATATCTATCGATGTCAAGTGCCAACGTGAAAGTTGCCACGTGTTATATTTATATTAAGCAAGGTTTACATTGTAGGCTTAAACAGTTTACACGCCTGCCTTCCACAATTACAACTACTATGATTAACCGACTTAAATCTGATAACGGCTTAGGGCCTGTATTCGTTTTTCAAAATGCACTTAAATTCAGTATTTAGACACTTTCCAATATTTATCATTATTATTTACTATTAAAAACGAGACGATTTACATTTAATAAAAAGGATTATGAGCATGAACGTGGACGGGAATGTAAGGAGAGGACAACTGAAGAAAAGTTATACGGAATGTGTGAAAGAATATGGAGTAAGAAAGAAGTGAATGCTGAGATGATATGATGACTGATCAAGAAGAATAGAAAAAGAATAGAAAAACATATTGTGTCGATCCCAAATGAAAGAACTAGGACAAAGCCGAGCAAATAATAATGTGATATTTACAGATATAACCAGAAATAAAAATAATAAGTAGCATCTTATTTCTTTCTTAAGTAAGAATGTACATTATGTCGAGACGTACAATATTTACTTAATTTAATTTATTGTGTAAGTTTATTGTACAATGTGTGCTCACCTTAATTTTTTATTGAGGTTTTTTTATTATTTATTTGCAGTAATAGCTTATTTGTTCAGTCACGTCTCTATCGACAGTTATTTGTGTTTGTGTCTCGTAGTGATAACGATTTTGAACTAAATATAGGAAAGATTAAAACCTAAAAATGGGTCAAAATGGAGTTTTTTCACATATTCACACAATATTAGATAAATGTTTTAACTATACATAATAAAATTATTAGATAATAGTGTTGTTTTGGTTTAAAGCAATTAGATAATTAGTAGGTGTTGTAGAAATAGAAAATATTTTTTTAATTATTTATCATACCTATTTAATAAACTTAAAGCGTGGTAGTTGAAATTTTTAAATGTTACATAGCTAGTATAATTTATTAAATATTAATATATACGACATAATAAATAAAATTTAGAGACCTTAAAATCATAAAGCGTTTTTAATTTGTATCGAGTACAAATGAGACACGTTTAATTATAATACTAATATTGCTCTTAAATTGTAATTTACTTTATTTTCTTTGCAACATTGGTGTGCAACATTGCAGATCATGGCCTGTCACGTCTCCAGGAAGGTGATTCAACGCGCATAGCTAAACTACTTCCCCATCCTCTTCCGTTTGTATATAGTTAGTTTTTCCTCTAATTTTTCTGACATTATTACATCTTAGAATATTTTTTATATGAAATACAGCTTTTGGATGATAGTCTTTACACAAACTTTTATATGTATTTACTTAAGAGTTCTTTAGTATGTACACTAACGTAAAGCGCCTACGATATAGTTTGCCAGGCTTTTAAGTTATATTGAATAAAATTGAAATTAATGGGGCTTTTTTATTATTCATAACGATTTTAAGAAACAAGGAACATGCAATGGTTTGTCTGTTTCACGGTCTGCTATTTCGTTATTCATCTTAATGCTTTCCTCCTCAGACAGGCATAGTTTTTAAAGAAAATCAAATTACTTTCCAAAAACTTGCTCTAATTATGGGAATAGAATCGAGTGATGGTTTTGATTATATGTATGTATACTCCTATGTTATAGTATGTAAAAAGTATTTTATTTATTTTACTAGCTACATTCCCGCGACTTCGCCCTCATAAATTATAGCGTGTTACCAGCGCATGATTCCTTCGTTATTTCCTGCGTATGCTACCTTCCCACAGCTGAAAGATAAAATGGTTTCTGTAGTTTCGGAGCTTATTCGATACAAAGAAACCATCAAATCTCTTTATGATAATAGAGATATTATATTAACAATGACAGTGATGTCTTGGTGTCATAAAATCGATGATTGGTAACACATCGCGGTGATGATCATCAACGGGCCGCGTACTGCATAATAATAAGACACTATTCCGTTTAACAATACGAGATTTCTAGATTTTTCATCTTACATGTTTAGAATTGATTGTCCATTTGAATTTAAATACTCTATTATGTTGATTGCAATCTAACAAATAAAATGGAGGTGTACAGTAGACAGCTCGCCAGCTTAACTCAAAAGTTTTATTTTACAATCTTAATCAGTTGACAATTACAATAATGAAAATAGATTTCTTTGCCCTTTATAGTGTGTATACAACATGGATTAACATTTTACAATAACTTATTCGAAATTATTTAATTATTTATTTAAAATAATAAGGTAAATTAATAAGATTTGCGCAAGGGACTTCAGTAGGCAAGTTACTTGGATTTGCACAAAAAGTTATCGAATAAATGCAATAAAGGATGTAATACGGAATAAAAAACCGTCTACTAATTTAGTACCGCGATGTTTCATGAAATTGTTGCTAGCAGTTTCATGTAGGCGTTAATGTAATTAGAGGGAGCAGTAAAAAGCGAACAAAACTTTTATTGAGAATGGGAAAACTTTATCATATTTCTAAGAGTTAAATAACAATCAAAACATTTTAACAAATTAAATCCTTAATTACATAAATTATTTTGTATTTTTTTCTGGAGAACATGTTATAAACTCACTTCACTATAGAAAAAAAACCACTTAGTTACCTATTCCTACAGTTCGTCAGGGTTTTTTTGTGGAGTTGACTATTTAAGTAGTGGAAATTTATCCTTTTTTGAGCTATCGATTAAAAATTAGTTAATACATAATTTCAGCGATTGTGGAAATTCTATCTCAAAGGGTGCAAAATAGTATTTATTTCGCCCCTTTAAAAATAGCATTTCCACGACGGAATTTATATTCTACTACTAATAATAATAATTTGCATTCATAATTATATCTTGAACAATATCCTTAATTTCAGTGATTCAGGGTTTATCGGTTCGAGTCCATCTCAAAGTACCTGGATATGGTGTTTTTAAAAGTTTTTCATTAAGATATAAGAGATATATTTATTGCATTAGAAATATCTATATCAAAGTAGCTCGGTGGCGTAGAGGATAAGCGCCGCGGCCCGCGATCGTTGTTGTTAAGCAACTTTCGCAAGGGTCGGTCACGGGATGGGTGACCAAAAAATTATTATCTCGAGCTACTTCGTGCTTCGGAAGGCACGTTAAGCCGTTGGTCCCGGCTGCATTTGCAGTCGTTAATACCCTCCAATTGGGCCAGCGTGGAGGGTCATGGCCCATCCTCCTTAACCATCCATAAGGAAGGCCTGAGCCCCTGCAGTGGGGACGTAAAAAGGCTGGTGATGATGATGATGATATCAAATTCATCAGTCTTGTCTGGACATATATTTGCAAATTGTCTGCAAAGAATTGATAAAAACAGACAAGCGAGAAGTATCTTAGACGACTGATGATAAATATGTAAATATGGTACATGCAGCCAGCGATGGCAAATGTTATAGATATATATCGTTGATAATTATAATACCTACACAGAAAACTCTAAATGTCGATTTATATTTTCATTAAAATAAGTCATATATTTTTTTTATTGTGGTCATAGAACATTAAAAAGGCTGAGAAAATACAAGATGTTATTCGTGAACAGTTTTGCCGATTTGAAGTTTTTAAATTGGCACAACTTAATAATAGTCCAATTTTATATGAGAAAGCTTTGGAGTAACATTATTATTTTTTTAATACCTACAATCGTCTTTAAAAATTAAGTCAGAACTGTTTTAAACGACTAAATGACGTATAACAAAAAAGTTTTTATATTATTTTATTTTTAATAGCCTACGAATTAATCAATTAGGGAACTCTATTGTTTTTTGGGGTTTATTGATTCTGTTAATTTGGGCTAAACTGTTTACTTTTTTTCTATTCGCATGGTTCTGTAACAAAAAGGGAAAAAGGGGTAACCCTTATAGGATCATTCGTATCTGTCTATCCGTCTATAATAGGATCTAATTAAAATTTGTTTACTTGAAATTCCGACTGTATAACGTTTAGAAATTTGACACATGGCGGCCTTTTCGAGGACTAATGTATACATTTTATATTTTCTAAATAGTTTAAAAATTATATAAGTCACAAACAATATCTATTTCTTCTTTGTTTTAATGAAGATGTTAAGCATTAAAAGTGCTTTCATTTCAATAAGCTGATTTGAACAAATTGTGTTTGCATTTCGTTTAGATTTTGGTAAAGCTTCGTCAACGTCTGTGGCATCACGAGATGATTGATATCGGTATATGGTAGGTAATAAATACTGATAAATGCTATGCATTTTAAGGTAATTTGTAAAATGAAAAATGATTTGACAACTTTCAAAATAAGAGATTAAGATAACATTACCAACTTACTTGCTTTTTTCTGCTTTCTTCTACTATAACAGAATTTGTGGAATATGAGGTAACTAACCGTTTAAATAAACTATCTTATCTAAAATAAACTGTCTAAATACTGTCTAGACGAGATCTTACAAAACCATGATGTAGATATCTGTAGGAGCAGACGCAACGGCGCATCTGTTACTATGACGTTCTGTGACAAGGCATGCTTATATGTACCAAAATCATTCTAATATAATCTAATATATATATTTGCTTTATGTATAGACATATTAGGGTTCCATACCTAAGATGGAAAAAATCAGAACCTTAAGCGGGAAAGTCCCTATACGGGCAACCCTACGGGCATTCTGCAGGTATTCCCGGCGCATAGGGCTATGTAAGGTGACGGTTCTACCCTAGCCAAACATGCCCGCCCTATAGTAGCGAGGTCCGGCGGGCATGCCCGTCTAGTGAATTCGTTTTTCACAGCTGACATTCGACCATATATTGAACATTATGAATGGAATAGAATCAATGAAACATGAATGGAAACAAATAGGGCGAACGAGCCAAAAATGTAGATGCAGACCAGGTGCGAGCTAAATATAATATTTGGTCACCCATTCAATGACTAGCCCTTGCATAAGTTGCTCTATTTAACTCTTCTAAAATGATTAAGTTGAAATTTAGTACATATATGTCAGTCGGTGATATAAAGACTTGTAATAAATAAATAATAATTAAAGGACTTGTAATAAATATATGTTGCGGACAATTATCTTAAGGATAGCGATCCCTTTTGGGAACAGAGTATAGGTAAGTACTTACTATTGAATAAAAAAAAAATTATATTGTGTGAAATATCAAATGAAATGATTATAAAATATCAATTCTATATTTTTTCATAATTCAAACTCAATTTGAAATTATTTAGAAAATATGCTCAGTTGACTTACATTTATTTAAAGCCTTGCATAATTTATTTATTTGTTTTAAAAAGAACTTCAGCTAGTACAGATGAATAGCGATTAAACATGTACAGGTCCTGGCAGATGGATAATATATACATAGCTATGGAAGAGTTACAAAGAAGAAAGGTTGATACGTTTTCCCCGTACTGTGGAGCATCGTTGGATAGATCTTTCAAAAACATCGAGGGTGTGGGAAGGCCGTTATGTTATGGCAGTAGTACCTATTTCAAATGAAGTAATATTAGATTGTATAAGACGGGTATTAACGCGATAGATTTCGATAGTTACGTTTTTCACCTACCTATGTTTCCCGACGTTTCGACCAGGGGGCCAATTCTACTAAATTTTTCTAGTAAATTTTTTCTAGGCCAAGTCTAGTAAATATTTTTTTTTTAAATCGAATCGAAAACGGATCGAAACAGAACGAAACTACAGTTTTTAATGGTTTTCCTATTCTACAAAGTGTCATACGATACAATTCCAGTTCCAGAACTGGAATTTGTAGAATAGGAAAACCATTAAAAACTGTAGTTTCATTCGGTGTCGATCCGTTTTCGATTCGATTTAAAAAAAATTATTTACTAGACTTGGTCCCCAGGTTATACCGGCCGTCTTATACAATCTAATATAATGCAACGCGAAAGTTTAAAAGTTTAAACGAAGTAATAGTCGGCCAATTGTTTTTGTTAACCTTTTTAATAGATAATAGTACGGAACCCTCCGTGCGCGATTCCGATTCGCATTTGGTCGTATTTTATATTTAAAAGTAATTTAAGTAATCGTAGTTATATCAAATCGGCGTCAGTTTTATCTGACAAATGCTATACTGGTAAATTAATCAAATATGCAATAATAATTCCTTATACGGAATGTACTAAAATTACTTTTTAAATTGTTCCTAACAGAGGAAAATTGTCAACTCTCAACAAGTTCTCTCAACGATCTAATTTTTAAATAATAATTTAGTAAGGAATTTCATTATAACACATTGGATTAATTGTTTTGTACCTTTTTGATACTGTTTTTGAGCACAAAAATCTGAATTACTATCATAGTAGTAGAGTATTACAGTTATAGTAGTTATATAGAGCTGGTGAGTTCCTTGCTCGTTCTTCTTATCAGCCAAAAGACGTCCTGAACGAGCGGTAGGGAAAAAAATTTTGGGCGATTCAAAAGTACTTTTAAGAAGTCTTTTTTGATAAAGATTATTTTGACTTTGACTTTGACTATATTATTTTATCAGTACGAACGCAGACAGCGAGTACGCGTTTAGGAGAATTTTTCTTCTTGGTGTGACACTACTGCTGGTGTTCTACAAGGTGACGTATTGTCCCCTTTGCTTTTCGCATTATGAGTATTGTGCAATATTATATAGGCAGGTAATGTAATGTTTAATATTTTGTGGCTTTATTTTATTTTGACTTCCTTTTGTCATAAATTATTCGCTTAACCCCCTTTTTAATGACAATGATAGCTTTCCGATTACTTTTCCCGCGACTTCGTCCTAGTAAATAATAACCTATGCGATATGCCACCAGCGTATGATGTAGTTTCCCGTAGGTGAAAGAATTATCACGATCGGACCAGTATGTTCGAAGATTACCCCCTACAAATAAAGTTAGAAATTTTACTTCTTTATGATATTAGTATAGACAAATATTAGAAAAGTAAAAAATCGTTTAAGTTGTTAGAGTTATTGAAAAACAATGAACTCGTAGACATTGACGTCACGACAAGCGCGTCAAAATTCTCGGCGCCTTGTTAAGTAGGCACTTAATTTCATTATTTTCCCAGTTATAATATAAAAATATTTTTTTAAAGTGCATATTCTCTCTATGTAAAGTCACGCAAGGAGGTAACGATTTTTAGATTTATTCATAAATTAGAAGTAGAATTATTCACAAACTGTAATAATATTGATATTTTCTGTATAACGGAACATTGGTTAACAAGTTATAATTGCATTTTTAACTTCAATAATCACCTGGTTGGTAGCTCGTTCATTAGGAAAAACGCAATGCGTGGTGGCGCACTAATTTTATTAAATAAAAAGTTTAAATTTAAAGATATAGTGAGCCTATCGGTTGAGGAAATAATAGAGATTGCCTGCATAGAGCTGGACCAGCTGATTGTACTTAGCGTATATAGACCTCCTTCAAGTTTAGTTTCTCATTATGATCTTTTTGAAATAATTATGGATGAAGCTTTAAAAAAGGTAAATAGCCAAGGCAAACGAATAGTGATTGGGGGTGATTTTAACGTTGATTTATTAGGAAACTCCAATTCATGTACAATACTTGTACATCTATTTATGACCTATAATCTTGCACATATGTTTAAGGAGCCCACTAGAGTAACTGCTACTTCGTCCACATGTATTGACAACATTTTTACAGATCTGAAATCACTTTCAAAAGAGATAATTAAACAACTACCGTCAGATCATTTTGGACAAATAGCTTTCCGCATAAATGCATGTTTGTGGCTAGGAGAGACATTACAGTTGTGTCAAAAAGTATGAGTCGCATGGAACGTTTTAAAAAACAATTACATAGTAAATTGTATCATTTGAAACATACAAATCATTGGGATTAAAGTTTTGTACAAAGATTTATTTGATGTTTATTGTACAGAATTCAATAACATTTTTGTCCCAAAAAAAATAGTATTAGTAATCCTATAACTTTTAGTGTGTGGGCTACACCAGGAATTAACAAAAGCAGAAAAAGGCTCTATGAACTATATGATGAACGTAATTATAACACATGTGCGGACTTCAAAGAATATGTACGAAATTACTCTAAATTATTTTAATAAAGTGTGTCATTTAGTCAAATTAAATTATTTAAATGCAAAAATTAAAAATAGTAAAGATAAAGTTAAAATGATGTGGAATATCAATAAAAAGTGAAACTGGAAGAGAAAAATCCCGGAATACAAATTTGAATTTATATATTGATAATAAAAAAGAGAACATCAGATCTTGAAGTTGCAGCTTTTCAAAATTTATTTACTGAAATTCCAGTCTTAATTACACAAGCTTTGAATTCCTCTTCCACTGTTGCGGAATCTATTTTAAAGGCAAGTTTAAATAATTGTAGTAGCCAACAATCGATGCCGGTGTCGAGTTATATATATAAAAGAAATTTTAATGCCTGGGAGGATTCACTTGATGCGTTAGGTGTTTTCTGTGACCTATCTGAAGCATTTGATTGTCTTTTTCATGAAACATTGATTAGAAAACTTCATTATTATGAATTTAGAGATAACTTATTGGATTTTACTATCTCATACTTGACTGACAGAGTACAGAGGGTTGATATCAATGGCAAAAGGTCCCCTGGATCAAAGTTAATATGTGTGTTCCGCAGGGCTCAATACTGGGTCCTTTCTTGTTTTTAATTTGCATAAATGATTTGCCTTATTTCGTAAGGGATAATCACGAAATAGTTTTGGTTGCGGATGACACTCAAACTTTTGTTTAAAATCAAAAGAGGGCTACCTCTAAATGACAATGTGAACAATTCTATCGCTTAAGTAGTACATTGATTTAATCTAAAAAAGTAGATATAAATGTTAATATAAGGGATAAGAACATGGGCCTTGTGGATACCATAGTATTTTTAAGAATAACATTAGATTCTAAACTACAGTATATGTGGGCCCCACATATTGAGAAAGTGTCGAATAAACTTAGCTCTGCAGTATATGCCGTAATGAAGATACGTAGGTTAACTGACAAAGATACTGCCAGATTAGTATACTTCAGTTGGGGAAATGCTGCCGACATATAAAGGATTTTTTTGTTTCAGAAAAGAGCAATTAGATCAATTTATAATGTTAAGGGAGAAATTTAAGGAAATAGACATAATGACTGTTGTTTCTCAATACATATACTAGAATTTAATGTAATATTAGTTTGTTTTCTATAAAAAATGATGTACACAATTTTAATACAAGAAATAAAAATAAATTAACGGTGCTTGTCACTAGACTGCAAAAAGTAAATAACTCATTCAGGGGTCTTTGTGTGCGCTTCAACAATTAGGTCCCCAGCTAAATACAACAATTAGATATCATGCTGTTTAAATCTACTATTAAAAAAGCTTACTATAAGGTATCCGATTATATAACAGATAAGAATGCTTGAACTTAAGATGGTCCAGCAACTGGGTAGGTGATTTCTTCTAAATTTATTATATCTCAAAAATTGTCTTGTTTCCATTATTATTAAATTATGATGTTATCATTATAAGACCATACCTTTTTTCTCTCTATTTATAAAGTATTAATCTGGTAAGGACATGGTTTTTGTGAATGTCATTACTCCTATTAGAGCTGGTGAGTTTCTTGCTCGTTCTTCTTATCAGCCAAAAGACGTCCTGAACGAGCGGTAGGGAAAAAAATGTTGGACATTCAAAAGTATTTTTAAGAAGTCTATTTGAATAAAGATTTTAAGAAAGATAACAATATGACGTAGGTAATCATAATCACGATCCAAAACTGTTTCATGCAGTGATTTTATGATATAAATGGCATTTCCCTGTGATGATTGTCATTAAATCAGTGCATGATAATGATACGGCCGAATACTGTAAGCTATCTGTAAATTATTTAAAGATAATAAAAGATAAATATGTATAAGATAATTAATGACCCTTTGAGGAATAATTAGTTAAGTACGTATTTGATAATTAAATAGATTATAATTATGTACAATTAATAAATAATTATTGAATAGCATACTACGCCGTTATATTTGCTAGCCATAGTATAAATAAATAATAAATAGGTCGGAGAAAAGTTTTTACGCATATAGTAAACTAGTTGTTTTTCTGCGATTTTCCCTGCGTTAATTATATCTTAAGTCAACCACGTGTGATGTATTTGAATAGGCCCAAAACTACTGGAGCGATTTTTAAATTCTTTAATATTTAGGAAGCTACATCATACGCAGTTTATATAGACTATAATTAACGTGGGCAAAGTCGCGGTAATACAGCTACTGAACTAATAAAAGTATCGTTTGCGACTTTAGATTACCTCTAAGTTTGAAACAACGATGTAAACTCTCTACGGCTTGCAACAACGGCTTTGCAAAATGAGTAATTTTAATGAATAAAATGATAAAATTTAAGAATGTTCTTACCTGGAAAAAAAAATTGGTACTAAACAATAATTTTACTTTTTTAGTTTTTTCCATAATATAAAGTAACACATATCCATATTTTTGTAATAACTAAATAGATCTGTAAATACATACCAAAAATTCTAGGACAGCAAAATAGGTCTAAGTTTTTTAAATCTATGAAAATACGCGATTTTCTATACTTAGGCGACACAAAAGTACTTTTAAGAAGTCTATTTGAATAAAGATTTAATAAAGACTTTTTCCATTTCCATTCTGAATTTTTAAGTTTGATTTTGAGAACCGTGACTGACGACGCTTTTGGTCACAGAACACTATTCTGTGTTATGTGCTATTCTTATATTAAAGGTGCTTTTGATCACATTCGCTACAAGTATCGACATTTTGCAATTAAATATTATAATTTTTGGTATAACGATTTTTATATCAAAGACAAGATGTAAATATAAGTCTTTGGAAATCTAAACTCCGATGCGAAAATTACTGATCCGATTTCTATGTATAATTTTTATGATACTACGTCAAGTATGTGACGATTTTAAGGACTACGTCCAGCGCACTGGTTAACTCGTTTTCAATCTGGGACTTTTATTCCAAATACAGACCTTCGTATAGGTAGCTTTGCACATCATTAGGGAAAGGGCAGCTAGATTAGCATACATATCAGTAGTTATGCCGTAGCTGAAATTCAAATTTCTACTTTCAACAATTTACTGATGAGATTGATTAGAGCAAGAAGATAAGAGAACGTCAGACCCGGATCTACAACTTTTTCCAACCGGGGCAACTCAATATTGCGCCGTTACCCCCCTGTTTCATTATAACCGTATTTTTGCAATGTATAAAAGACTTACAAAACTACTTTACTGTATTAATTTATAATGATTTTGCTCCTCCTCTCCTACATCCGGGCCTCGAGAAAGCTGAAATTGATTTGTGGAAATGGTATGGTGCCCCATTACGATAATGCTAAATATTTTTTTATTTGTTATATAATGTAAATAAAGTTTTTGAAATAATGTACATATATCATTTAATATGTTACAGGATCCATTCTTTTACATCATTGTAGAATTATATGTTCAGCATGTGCGATAACTACTTATGTGATAATGAAATATTTTAACCTACTTACAGAATTGGTAGCAACATAAGTGTCATTAGTCATTATATAAGATTGGAGTTGCATTCAGATACCACTTTTTTCTATCAGTATTTTGATTGCAATCATCATATTCTCTGAAATATCAATTTTATCTTATCTTGTAGAATGGCACTTAAAAAAAGTTACCAACCCAGGTGCTCACAGAAGGGATTTGCACACGTGATAGACGTGGTAACTCTAGTAGTCATTGATATATGTATATAATTTTACCTTTTAAAATATTGCATTATGACAAAAAATTATACCCAAAGACTAAAATACTTAAACCGTTGTGTCACTGTCAAGATCATAATCTTAAAATGGCCAAATCCAATTCATCTGTTCTACTCGACAAAGACTATGTAAAATCTTTTAGGCGTGCATAAACAATACAAAATTAACAATGCGATGTAAAGGACTAACATATTATGAGATGAAAATGGTCTGACGATTGCGTATTATAAAATGTAAGGGCCTGATGATGGAGTATTATGAGATGAAAAGGCCTTTATGATGGCGTAGTATCGAGCTGTTAATACATCTATAGCAATACAATACAGCAATGCATGCAAGGTAAATAAATAAATGAATTTAAACATTTAGCCGGCCTCTTTTAGGATGAGTCATAAAATCAAAAAATACTGTGCCACAAACCATACTGTGTAACATGTCACAGTAAATTTTTTTTTTTTATAAATTTGTCAATATTGAACCAACCAATTGAACCAAAAAATGAATATTGTACCAAGTGAAAAATTAGTGCAATATTTTTCGTCTTTTAAACTACATAAATTAGTTTAGCTAGTTTCATCGATGTACGGTCGGCCAAGAAAGTGGTCTACCAGTTTTGACAACATTTCCCGTGTCTTTAAAGCATCGCTAAAACAATAAAAGAGATGCACAATGCTGACGTGTTGTCGTAGAGCACAAATGTTATTTTGCCCTTTGCAGCCTATGCATTAGATAATAATTTGCAACAACAAATAGTCTTCACAATATTTCATAAATTTAAAATTTAAGTAGGTCACTTCAAAGTGGAAACTATTTTGTTACGAAAACTCTTTTACTGAAAAAGAATATATCACTTGACAATTTATGTCAAATATTTTCTCGGCATTTTCCGTAGGTATTTTCCTAATTAATTTACACTACAATGCCCCGAAATTTATCCATTAACGAAAGAGCACAAATAATCGCATTACACAATGATGGTTTGAATATTAGTGAGATTTCTAGAGAATTAAATGTGTCGGTAAGTATTATTATGTCTGACGTGAGTTTAATGTAAAATCTCAGACCAAGTCCGAGTGTAAATTTTTTTTTTTATTTTTTCTGTTCATATTTTATTTTTGATTATAGAGACAAGCTGTCCGTCTTTGGATAAGACGAGAAAGCGAGGAGGGGAATTTGAACGCTCGGAGTCGTAGCGGTCGTAGACCTGAAATATCAGATACTCAGCGAGTCTTCATGAGACGGAGTTATGAGGAATCTGGCTTTATACCAACGCGTTATTTTGCCGACATATTTGACGTGACTCTCCAAACCATTAGAAACCATTTACATTACATGGGCTTACATCACAGGCGTTATGCAAAGAAAATTTATATGACTGACGCTCATAGAATGGCCAGATTAAATTTCGCCATAGAATATTTGGATTTTGATTGGAGTAACACTGTTTTCTGTGACGAGAAAACTTTTAAATCCAGTCAACACGGGCGTCTACACCTTTGGCGATTCAATAAAACTCGATACACGCAAAATCATGTCGTGCCAAATAGAGAATCGGGTCGTATCTCGGTAAATTTGTATGGATGGATGACTGCTGATGGTGTTGGAGACTTGACCTTTTTGCCACCACGAACAACGGCATCAGATTATGTTGATGTTCTCCAAAATGCTATGTTGCCATCCGTCCGGAACGTTTATCCAGAAAATGAAATGCGTCAATTTAATTATTTACAGGATAACTGTCCCTTACATAAAGCAAGGGTAACACGTGCTTGGTTTGATGCACATTCCGCAAATAAACTTGATACCATGGCCTGCAAAATCGCCAGATCTCAACCCTATTGAAAATATATAGGGTCTTATGGTTCAGAGATGGTGTAACCGTAATGAACGAACAGCAGAAGCACTACAAGGGCACTGCAATGAGGTTTGGGAGGAAACACGTGGGTCTGATATCTGCTCAAGACTGGTGGGCTCGATGAGGGAACGTCTCCAAGCTGTTATAGAGGCAGATGGCGGCTACACAAGATTTTAAGAATTATAATTTTATAAAAGAATTGTATATATTTTTAACAACCAAAGAATTAGCATTTTCACTATCTCTTCTAGTTTTAGCCCTTGTCTCGCACTAAGCTATGGGTCGGCGCAATATGTTTTTCGTCGCTATTCATTTCTGTTATCCGTTATCTCAGTATATTCAGACCTATAACACGCATAGCTTTTTACGCATAGCATTTCACTACCTACTGATTTTTTTTATTTGTATTAAAATATAATTAATCTACATTCTAATGTAGGATATTTGTAGACTATAAGACTTTATTTACGATATTCTAACTCTAAAGTATTTAAACATACAAACAGACAGACAGAAAAAAAAATATTTTTGGCTTCTATTAGTCTTATGAAGGCCGTCCATATATTTTTTTTCCAAAATATCTTACAAATGTAACCTTGTTACATTTTTATTACAGGTATAGATAATTACTGTTAAAGGTTACGTCAATATGATGAAGATAGCGATAATGACGTGTACTTGACGTGTCAAAAAATTAATGCTACGGAAAATCAACCTTGTTGTTAGTTGACGTAACACGCGAAATTCAACCTTAGGGTGGTAGACCACTTTCTTGGCCGACTGTACTTTTCCTAAATTTCATAACGTGCCAGGTAAGATGGGGATTCGTTTGAGCGATCTATAAGGTCGCTTTTGCAAAAAAACCCTTAAAAATATAAATATATATCTGTATACCAAATTTCAACAAAATCCGTTCAGTAGTTTCGGCGTGTTTGACGGAGAAACATACAAACAAAGAAACTTTCATATTTATAGTATTAATAGGATGAGAACATGACATACATTGCTCAGATCTTATTATTAAGTAGTACTTGTATTATGGAAATCTGAAACAACGAAGGTACCTAACACAATACCCAAACACTAGACTATATGGAAAAGTTAATATTCTACATTGACCCGTCCAGGAATCGAACCCGAGATCTTTGAGATGGCGACACCTTGAAACCGACGAGCCACTCATCCATAGAGATCATTATCTAAGTTATGGAAAGTAATTTTGAAATACTAATAATATAGAGAGCGCAAAATGTTTTTCAATGAAATTACGAATATAGTGTCATTACCTTACACGTATAAGATAATATACCCTACATATTAGATCTAGGGACTCTATTTCTTAGCCACTTACGGTTAGAATCATTTAGGACATTTATTTTGTAAATTTGAACTCGACATTTATATGTATTCCTTGCGATAAACAAATAGGAGGCCCCTAAGTTTCAAATTTTACATATGTAAACAGACGATTCTGAATTTTCGTATACTGTAATGACTAATGATATTTCTGTGTTAATAAACAACACAGAAAAAGAATTATTGTACCATCTATCCAACGCATCTATTCCATTAAAATATATAACTTTATTATCCTTATCAGATATTTATGATAATTCTATCAAATTTGATATCAATGCGGATAAATTATTTTCACGGTCATATCACACTTTTATCACTGGATATTGTACACAGATTTTGTTTTGATTTATCAAAACCTATTATGTATTTTATTTAAGATAAAGTTCAAAACATATTATACCTAATACAGAAAGTACATTATTTTCAATTTTTTGGTTAATTATGTTAAGAGGGCTGCAAAGAAATATCAATCTTTTTATTGATGATGAATAAATATAGCAAAGGGAAGAGATTGCATCAAAATATGAATTTAATAAATCGTAAAAAAGAAAACATAGAAAATATCCCCTTTTTCTACTTATATGGAAAATTCATAAATATGCGAGTCATTTTGTAATCGAAGGTTTATTGAGAAATTTTACTACAATCATCATAATTGTTTCCGAGTAATAAATTATAGTTAACGACGTAAGCCAGAGGTTCACGCAGTACACTGTCCTCTGGCCGTATTAGCCTCATTGACTGGCCTTTTATTTATTCTTTTATTTTAACGGGGTTTTTATTCATTAGAACATTTTAACCACATCGTACCATACTTAAATCTAAACTAATTTTATTAGAATATCTCACTAGAGAATTTTTTACAATTTATCTTAAATTTACCAGTAACTTACGCTTTGCTAAAATACTTTGAATTAATCCAATATCTAAACATTTAATTTTTTGTTTATATAACTCTGTATTTTAATGAAAACCGCGTCAAAATCCGTTGTGTAGCATCTTTTAAACTACAGACATACATACAGACATACAGACAACGGGCTAGAATTAATATCTAACCCATTTACGATTTTTTCGTAAACGAGTTAGTTAGTTTCTATACTATATTTATGTGATGCATATTCTTTGATGTAGCAGTCAACCATGTCAGATTAATCAAAACGATAGGTTCAAGTCTCCATCTGTGATGTTTAAAATCTATTTCAGAACCTTGTTATTTTGTGCTACCAATAAATAAATAGCTAAATATTAAAGAGTCTCGTCAAAACTTACCTAAATCAGTAAAGCAATCATATTTATATCAATAGAAACAAATAAAAGTTGTTATTCAACAAAAACGTGTATTACGTTTGCCGAGATATATAATCCATCGAAATTGATAGTAAAAATGAAAACATATCTCTCTGATATTTAAGATATTCATGGTCAGTTGCACAAACGTCCATTAAGGTTTAATGACGCCTTTAAACTCCAATGAATGGCCAATTTGTATCGGTAATGCGTTAATGGACGTTTGTGCAAATGGCTGAAAGTTTAGTAAGATTCTTTTTAATCTAGCAAGTATCAAATGCAAAGAGCCTATATATTCTTACAAATGTTTTTAGGAAAATTTTGATTATTTGTTTGTTTGCAACGAAAAAGTTCCGAAACTACTGAACCGATTCGAAAAATTCTTTTATCTACGGGAAGCTATATCATTTGCGGCGACCATAAACTATATTTTGTCCCCAAAAACCAGGGCTTGAAATCGGTTCAGAATATACCGTTTTTATTTAGGTAAAACCTGTTCTCTTATAATAAATGCGGAGTGAAATTCGGATGGAATAAAAACCGGTTAATTCTTTTGGTTCATAAAAAGCAATGTTCTTACGCTTTTAATGGGAATTATATCATTTTTAAGCGACGACATCTACCATACCCGTGATGTTATAGATAGGAGTAAAGGCAATTAAAAACCGCGCTGAAGTTTGTGAGATCATTGTTTGGAGTCATATTTAAACCGGTTAATGAAGAAAACCGTATTGTTAGTGAACCAGTTTAAAAACCTGTTCAAAGGAGCTGAACTTTTTATGTAAAGTTCCGCATGTACTTACGTCGAACCGGTTCAAAAATTAACCGGTTTCCAAGCCCTGCCAAAAACATCAATTGAAACGGGATGGAAATGGGAATGGAAATTTGTATAGGGAATTAAAGCGTTGTCATAGTAATGATTGTTTACTATTCAATTTGTCATTGTAATTATATTATATGAATATCCATTATATCATATGAATATAAATAGTTTCCTTAGACCACGCGGGCAAAGCCACTGGCGGAAAGCTAGTATAGGTCATTGTTTACAATTGTACATTGACACATTATACGTTAATATTTAATTTTTTGAAGTTTTTTTTCAAATATCGCACGTTGAGAATGTCAATGTCACTAACCAAAAACGACGTATTTTTTACTTTTGGCAACATTTTTCCTTGTTAAGTATAAACTTTCAAATGCAAAGATCCCTGTGAACGTAGCTTGCCTAGAAACTGCTAGGTGGCGTTCGAGTTGCGGATTATCTTGGGTTTATGCAGCCCAGTATCACTGCGACCATTGCTGATAGTGACGATACATTGTTTAGAGGGGCTGATTACAATTTCTTGAACTTTAAACGCTCATTACTCAAAATCGCATTTTTTGCATTGTGTCACTATCGTTCTCAACGTGCGATATAATGTATGATTTTATTAAATGAGATATTTTTTAAGGAAGAGAATTGATAGCCATTTTAATTGAAATTTGATTACTTGACATAGGCCATGAATAAAAAAAAAAGAAGAAGATGATTGTTTGACATGCTGCTATTTTATATGACCATAGAATAATAATAAAAAATTTATTTAAAAAAATTTAGTACATTATAAGGTAAAAAACAAAAGTACAGAGTCTAATAGAATGGAAAATCAATAGCTGAAATCTATAAACAATATTCATTCAAGGTTTAAATTAATGTGGTTTCTATGACCTTAAAGTTTTTTTATTTTAAAATAAAAAAGAATGAAAATGGCATGCCACGCGGAATGGGGTATGATTGGGCCCTTCGATAAGTGGTAACTGGTAATTATGACCCTCTGGTATCAGTGATTTATAACTTAGTTATATCAAATCCAAATAATTTATTTAGACAAGCACTTGTGAAAGTTGAAACTCTACATATGTCATCGGTTCGTATATCTACAGTGATAGACTTTGTACCGAGAAAAATCTAATACAGTTTATTATTTTTTTTAATTTACCTCAATCTTATTGTACAGTCTAACAGCACGTCAGTTTAGACAGTGAAAATGTTTAACGCTAACACCACAAATTATAGAATAGTTATTAATTACACAATTTTTAATATTCAGCGATTGTAATTTGAACAAAATCAATCAATCGGTGTACTAATTACACATAGTTCGTATACATCTAATTCAATATGATTATAGATACTCAGGGTGAAAAATTAGTACAAAAACACTTATTTTTCTTTATTAATTAATTACTCAAATGAAAATTGCGAATGTGAATCGAACTATTTACAAACTGGTATTCAATAAATAATAATGTAAATTGAGTCTAAAATAAAACTTTTAAAAGACGAGTATATATTTTAATGTGTTACTTACTTCGTGTTAGTTTGACGAAGTTCCACTTTCAGCGCACAATCACAGCAACAAAATGATTGGTCAATCAACGCGACAGCTGAACATGATATGCCTACCCACTAGTACATATAGATATCAAAGGTACCAGTCACAGATAATACCACATAAATCAGATCAGTTATTACTCAATATCAAGGAAACCACTTCAGTTTACATGAAGCTCTATAAACTGACTGATTTAGTAAGAAAAAAATATTTTATTTATCTACTAACGCTATTGTTTCGGAAATCCTATGCGTCGGAAGACTTTGTAGCGAAAAGATGCGGCAGGTAAAATATAAATATTAACAATACTTGATCAGGATTTAAAAATGTTACATTGCTCATCAATAATTCAGTGATGCCTAGTTTTTCTTTTTGAATTTACTATTCTTATTAT
The DNA here is from genome assembly GCA_918026875.4 of Diatraea saccharalis. Classification (NCBI taxonomy): domain Eukaryota; kingdom Metazoa; phylum Arthropoda; class Insecta; order Lepidoptera; family Crambidae; genus Diatraea; species Diatraea saccharalis. The sequence goes on from OU893338.1 coordinate 2,057,541, forward strand.
GCTGTACGGTCAAGTACTTTACGGTGTTGTTATAGGAGTAAGTTGAGAATTAATTCCTTTTTATTTGGCTTTGGTCGAATCCTAACACAATATCTAGAACTTTGGAAATCTGTACTTACCATAATCGTCCATGTCTGATTTAATAGGTTCTACTCAGACTTCTATCTACCTAATATCTTCACACCATATCCCTTGCGGGGTAGACAGAGAGGACCGAAGTAATTTTCGGGTGTATTTAAGCATAATCGGAAGCAAAGGCGCTAATTAATCCCTTTCATTTGATACCCTATATGTATATATTTTTTAGTTTCTTATTTTATGCTCTCTATAAGGCGTTGCTGCTAATTTAATGTAACGTCACATAGATTATATGACGCGAACAGATAAGACGCTTCTAATGATACGATGAGTAGTTTCGAAGTTTTAAGGGAACAGATGAATATTATTACATACATCCTTTTCGCTTCGCCGTAGTAGGATAAAAATATTTCAAAATTTAATTTTCTCAAATTTTCGATTTATTTAATACTAGCTGTCCGCCAGCGACTTCGATTTATACAACGGGCCGTGCAGCAGAAATCGTAATATTTTAATTTCGCCATAACTTCAAACCAAACGTCCAATTTTAATAATTCAAAGACCAAATATTATCTACATAAACTGTACTTAGTGATGTCATAATTTATTTTGATAGCATGAGTTTTTACTCATGCTATTAATCCTTTAAAAACAGTGTTTAAATGTAGTAAAAAAAAAACAAGATTTTAAAATAAAACAGTGGTTGTTATGCCTCACTCGACATAGATAGGTATAGTGTGTCGCGGACTTTTTTGTAGATATTATAAGATCTACAATTAGTTAATTAGAACGTTTTATGGTTGTATCATTTATAGTTTAGGCAACGTACGAAAAATAAGTAACTTTCTGGTTGATTTATTACACTTTGTGCCCGAAAAACCCAAATATCTTACGGAACCCTATTTCTTCCAAAATAAAATATAGCCTATGTTACTCATTGATAATGTAGCTTTCGAATGATGAAAGAATTTTTAAAATCGATCCAGAAGTTTTTGAGCCTGTTCATTACAAACAAACAAACAAACAAACAAGGTTTTCCTCTTTATAATATTAGTATAGATTATAGGTATTCAAGATATATTCTATAATTAGTATCCGATGCTTTCGGTTACAAAGCGATTGATATGATAGGTATATACATTTCTATTATTATAAAAAATTATAACCTTTTTTTATGTCTAGTAAATAATAGACCGAAGTGCCGAAGGTGAATTTCTTTTCCTACAAAAAGTGTTGTTATATCATATGATGGAATTGACAGATCAGTAAATATTCTCGAAATAAGTAAATTTTGTGAATTAACAGTGTAATTGGGCTTTAATCTATTTGAAATTTATTCTATTTCTTTATTCTATTTGATTTTGGTTATGACTTGGTTATCTTAAGAAGGCGTGTATTACGTCTTTCTAGACAAAGGGGAATAATATTCTTAGAAATACAAACACTTGTTTGTCGTAAGCTTGATTTAATATTTTAATCCATTTGAAATTGTAGTAATTAATAAAGTCGATTCATTCTAATATTTATGATTATTATTATCAAGGTCTAGTTTAATTTGCTTCGATATCAAACTAATTAGCCAACAATTTACTATAGAAATTTGCAATAATTAAAGATAAGCTTCTTCCTTGGACTTCGACAAATATTTCAGAAATAAGAGTAACATATTTGGTCGCTCTCATGAAACTCTCATTTTCAGTTGGGCCACAAAATGGATAAAGTGGTAAACAAAAAATACGTACCGAAAACAATGAGTTTAATAACTAGAGAAGCAATCCCATACAACAGACGCGCCAAAAAGCGTAGCACTTTTCCGAAATCAGGACGTAGCTTTGCAAATAATATTTATACTATATAATATAAATAGATTTATTATATTTGTCTCCCTCATATCTACGATTAAACTTTAAATTAAACAAAGACAGAATATGTGCGAACGACAGAATAAACGGAAAAATGGGTAATTGAAATTGTATTTCCAGCTGTCGAAAATTTCACTCATTGTGATGAATGAATGAGTAGTGTAGATATATGTATAAAATCAATTAGTAAAATACTGTAACTTTGAAAATTTCTTTGAAAAAAAGAACAATCATGAAAGTAAGCTCTGTGCATATATATCCCTTTGTGTTTGGATAAAGTCAGTGGCTAAGACAAAAACATTTGTCAAAGTTCATAAAACATCAAACAAAGGTTCAATTTTACGTATTTTCAAAAGTTGTATCTCGACAACTAACGAATTCCACACATTGAAAAAATTAAACGTGTATAAAAAAATTATCAACACAATTAGCGCAGTTGCCTATACTTAAGCTGAGCTATATAATTAATTATAAAAAGATATTTAGATAAATTATAGCCACGTAAAATAAAAAGAAAAGGCTGCCATATACTTGGGAAAATTGAAAGTGAATAGCAGTGGCAACACTGTCGACAAAATGTCGAAATTTTATTTGTGAAAATTAAATATTTTTATTTTATAACCTAGCTTTAATTTTGTATTTATTGTCAAAAATGTTAATGATTTAAGTGTGAAACTTAATATTCTTTCGCATTATGTGTATTTGTGAAAGAGAATCGTATTTTATCCACTGTTTTTCTTCGTTTTTACGGAGCATTTTTTTGTACTTTCTTGGCGGGAGTTGAATGAGTAATGAAGTGAAAAACGAAAAAACTAAGACAAACGTCTTAGTTTTAGTAGCTTCAGATTTTTGGTATGTATTGCGTATCTAGACATATTAATATCATTGACCGAAAATGGTTTGAATGAGAGCGCCTGTGCGTGTGCGTCGTCGCACGCCCACTCTCGAAATTCGATGATAAAGGTAAAAAATATGTCGAATTTCTGTAGCTGATTTTATACTTTATACTCGAAGAGTTAAGGTTTAAAATCGAGAAATTTGACAAATTTATTAATCTGACGTGCTGTTGACTGTACTATAAAAATTAAAACATTAAAAACTTAAATATTATGATAAAATAGTTAAGAAGAACTATAATCCTACTAATATTATAAAGGCAAAAGTTTGTAGGTTGGAATGTTTGTTATTTCTTCAAGCAAAAACTACTGAACGGATTTTGATGAAATATGGTATTCAGGCAATTTTATTCTGGATCTGTGGGTTTAGATTACGTTTCTTCTAAAGATCGTTTAGATTATATAAATAATGTTGTTTTTTATATGACGAATGTATTTTAGCTATAGTGGTAGTTTCTTTTTTTATTACTGTTTGGAGATCATACGGGCTTAAACTATGATTTTGATTATTGGTATAACTAAAGGTTTGTAAATATTTAAAGCGGGTATTATTGAATTTGGAGCCATTTTCAATTAAATGACTTAGTGTTTGAATAGTGGTGTTTTCAAAAATCAAAATCAAAATCATTTATTCAGTCTAGGCTGTTACAGGCTGTACGAGTCAATGTACATTGTATGTAGGTAAAAATAATAGTCTGATCAGCATTTCAAGTTCAACGCTCTGTAACCTAAATTCACGTATTAATTATTGTCATTTATAATTTTATTACATTAAATCAGTGTACAAACAGCACTCATTGGGTTTGGTGATTTATTACGTTTCCCTCTCCCTACATATCCGTATAAACTGTAGGTATCCCCTACACAAGCACTTGTGAAAGTCGAGAGCTACGCCATCGGTTCGTTATTACAAGGGCATTTGTCGGTAGTTTTTATTTTAAAGCGGTGTAAATACTAGAGAGAGTTTGTTTATATAATCTTAAAATAGTTAAAAAATTCTTAGTCTGGATTAACATAAAGGCAACTTTTTATCCCACTAAAAGGTTCCCGAGGGATAGAGGTTTGAATCAATCCTCATTCTCGTCATATCCAAGCGCGCCTATTTTTGTGAACTCTATTTAAACGGTAAGAGATATACGAATGTCTTCTACAAAAATGTTAGAGTGCTTTAAAGTTTCAAACGGAACAAAAACTTCATCCAGGTTTCAAACAAAGACATCGATCATATAACAAAAAGCTCCTTTATAACGGGTTGACGCATTTGGTGCATTTCGCAACTTTTGCGCAGGTAATTATCTTATAATCAACATACGAGGGTCAAACTGAAAGTTCTTAGAACTGGCCACTTATAAACAATATAATAAAAAAATAATTCTAAAATTTGAAAATATAACTCTTTGCCAATATTACTGAGTATATATTTCATTCATTTGTCATTTGTTTTACGATTTGGCGGCAAATTGAAAATTGTCTGTGTCACGTCATCATGAATTTAACACGAGAAAATTTTCGTGCAATGATTTTTTATGACTTTCGATGTCATTTAAGTCAACAAGAAAGTTATGATAGACTACGATTGGCCTTTCACGATGAAGCCCCATCTCGTGCGACTGTTTACAACTGGTTTAATGAGTTTAAACGTGGTCGCACTAATCTCACTGATGATTTACGTGAGGGACGGCCTTCTACGGCGACGACTGAAGATAACATCTGTGTTGTGCGGCGTATGATAGAGACTGACAAAAGAGTGACCTATCAACAGATTCGGACAAGCTTAGGCATCGGTATGAGTCAAGTGCACAAAATCCTCCACGAACATTTAGCGGTCAGGAAGCTTTGCGCCCGGTGGATACCTCATAATTTGACTGAGGCTCAAAAACTCCATCGTGTGGATTGGTGTCGTAAAATGATTGAAAGATTTAACGGAGGTGACTCAAATGCTGTGTTCGACATACTAACAGGTGACGAAAGCTGGATTTACTGTTATGATCCTAAAACCAAAAGACAGTCTGCTCAGTGGGTGTTTCCTTTCGAGGAGTTGCCAACTAAAGTGAAGAGAGATCGAAGTGCGGGAAAAAAAATGGTGGCCTCGTTCTTTGGAAGGATAGGTCATTTTGCAACAATTGTGTTAGAGGATCAAAAAACAGTTTCTGCAGAATGGTACACTACCAATTGTTTGCCACTTGTCTTGGAAAAAGTTCGAGAGAAACGACCTCGCAGTAGGATCCTCCTTCACCACGACAACGCCTCGTCGCACACCGCCAAGCGAACGATCGACTATTTGGCGACATCAAACGTTGAATTACTGGGTCACCCGCCGTATAGCCCCGACCTCGCGCCTTGTGATTTTTATTTATTTCCAAAAATTAAAGAAAAACTTAAAGGAAAGCGGTTTATGAATGCTGAAGAAGCGGTGGCTGCGTATCGCGATGCCATTGAAGAGACCCCTAAGGACGAGTGGGCAAAGTGCTTTTCCCAGTGGTTCCATCGCATGCAGCGGTGTATTGACGTGAATGGACAATATTTTGAAAAGATATAATAAAACTAATAACTGGCTAATGTAATCAGTTTTTGATTTTCTAAGAACTTTCAGTTTGACCCTCGTACAAAGTTCTAAGTTTTTTACATTGATTTCATTGCACTATGGTAATGGATTTGTTTATAACCTTCTTGTTTCTTGGAACCATTATGAAGAAATATGCGATATTGCACTGGACGAAAATAATAGTATTAAAAATTAAAATAAGTTTCTCCTGCAATCATAGAGTACATTGACAAATAATTTCAGTACTGGTTTTCTCAATTGCACATTTTAATTGGAAATTCGTTTAAAATTTAATGTATAACGTAAAATGATCGGAGATTACGATAAAATAAAATTGTCCCGGGTAAATTTTGTGAAGTTACCTTACCAGTAATAATGGCTTGTCATACAAAATTGCCCAGTAAGATTCGCCTTGAAGAAGAGCTAGCTATCAAAGGGGCTCATTTGCTCGGTCCAAGCCTGGAGTCGAAATTCGATGAGCTTCGCTATGAAATAGTCAACAAGATCGAGAAAGAACTCGTCGATTCACAGAACGCGAGAGACTTTATATCGCAAAAGTACGACGAGCTGTGTAATAAAATACAATATTTAACCGAGTTGGATGCCACCGTGACAGGCTTCAGGAGTGACGTGAAATCGATAGAGAAACACATAGCGGAGCTTACAGCCAGAATAGATGATATCGAAAAGAGAACAATATGTAAAGAATGCCCTTCGATTACGTCTTCTATGTTTTGATGGTTTCGTTTAATAATATATATATATATATATATATCGTAATGTACGTTTTTTATTTTTGGTAAATCCATGTATAAAATAAATAAATAAAAATACTTAAAAAATGACGGGGTACCTGGGATTGGCGAATTTTTCAATAATTTTTCGTTAAAAAATAATTATTTATCAATATGCACTGTGAATGCAAAATTTATCAAATTAATAGTCGTTTTCACATACAAAAAGTATTTTTTTTTTAATTTCCTATTCTAATTGACTGCCTTCAGATGAATGCGTATATGTGCATATAGATATACGGACAGGTTTTTCTTATCAGGCTGTTGCGTTAAAATAATGATAGATTTAACGAAACAACATTAAAATATAAAATGCATATTTTTATATTTAATAAATGCATACTTTAACTCTTTGTGGTAAAAAAATGTATATAAGAAACCTGTATCATCAAGAAGTTGTTTGTGATAGGGTTTAATAATAATAATATGGATATATTAAGTTCGATTTATATCGGTTATATAAATTTGGACAAAACTAAAATCATATTCAACACATATCTTTAAAAAAAGTGAAACATTTACTATTATTTTAATTAAACAACAATAACATTATCCTTATTTATTACTTACAATATAAATGACATAACATTTTCTACCTTACAAATCCAATTATTTGGCACATCCCCATTATTTCAAACTAATAAAAAATAGGTAATTTTTACCATTTTAATTAAAAAATTATATTGAAACAGTATTAATTTTTTATAAATTAACTAATTACATAAATAAGGGAGTTTTGAATCTACATTATAAAATAAATTAAAATATCTACTAAAATAAGAACTTCTAAAAATCATCTACACATAATTTGTACATATTCAAATGCTATTTAGTTTAAAATAAAATATAATATAAAACTAAATTCTTCTTATATTTAAACATCAAATTAATATGGTGGATACAAAACTACTTCTTTGGTCATCTTAATTGTTAATATATAAAATAACACCTTTTTTTTAAATTAATCTCGTTATTAAAAGCTTGGTATAGCAGTAATGTCATTTCAGGCTCCAGTCCTATAAATATGAAATATCCATGTAGATTTAGAATAAATTAAGACTAGAACCCACAATCATCATTTAAAAATTTTGATATTTTTATAATAATATATTTCATAAACGTTGTATAAATGCCCATCTGGGCTCTAACGAATGTTCTAAATTTGAAAATTTGTATCGTTAATGTCTTTTAACTAATGACTCTTTCAATGGACGTTTGTGCAACGAACAGATAGTGTTTAAAAAGCCATAATAAATCCGGGTGTTCACTGGGCAACTTTATTGTTTACACAAATATAAATTCAATTATATTAAATATACAAGTTATCTTATTACTATGCGGCATGTCAAGATGTACTTCCATTTACACGTAATATTATAATTGTGAGTTATTTAAAATTCATGCACAATTAAATTCAAAAGTAAAAATTTGCTGTGATTTAAATAGATAAATAAAAAACACAACACACAGATGCGGATGCGTGTTGCAGGAGTTCATAAGTTTCTCTATAATAGTTTAATATATATATTTTTTTTACAAATTCCTCGGGGGAGATCGTAGCTACAAATGGCAAGTGTGGACTGCCAAAGTCCAGAGACAGTGTTTACAATTTAGTTGATAATTCATAATTATTTTAATTTAACTTAATCTTAACAAACGTTCCCAAATGAACACCTGGCTTAACACAGTTACCCAAAGTACCGCTACTTTACTTTGACTCCCCCCTCCCACTCCTCATAAATATAAATTTATTTGAGTGATATTAATATCGCCAACGCCTTACGTATATCAGTCAAAACTGTACACTTACAAATAGACGTTAAAATATGATAATTTCATAACATTAATAGTGAAAAACTTATATTTACTATCTAGACAACAGCAGTGCTAAGCACATAAATATAACAAAATGTGATTGATTTCCTTCAGGTGCATTTCTTTATAATTTTCTGTTAAGAGCTGATATTAAACCTACGTAACCTAAGAATATTATAATCACAATGCATCATGGAGCCTTTATATCTAACACAATTTCTGTAATGATACTCGTACATAAAACATCCAGATATTGATTCAACTAAATATAAGTAATTAGTAACATACAGTTCAACAAAAGCAGTATTAGATACAATTTACCGTCTGCCGGCTAGAATAGCCTGGATTTGCGAGACGGTCTTCCCTTTCGTCTCCGGAATCAAGAAGAACACGAAGAAAGTGCAGACGACCATGAAACCGGCGAAGAACCAGAAACAGCTGTATATTCCGATAGCGTTCTTCATCAGGGGGAAGCACAACGTCACCACGAACACCAGGAACCAGTTCACGATCACCGTGATCCCGGAAGCCGTGCCTCGATACTCCACCGGGAACAGCTCCGCCATCATCATCCAGGGGATAGGCCCGAAGCCCATCGAGAAGGAAATGATGAAGAGGACCAAACATACCAGAGGAAGCCAACCGACGGCGGCCAAGGCGGCCCCGCTCTCCTGCATCTTGAAGTAAACACCGAGAACGATCAAGCAGATCCCCATGATGATGCAACTCTGGAGGAGGAGGATTCTTCGGCCGGCGCGTTCGATGAGCAAGGAGGATATGTAGGTGGCGATGGTCTGGACGACGCCGACGATGATGGTGGCGATGGCGGGCGGGATGTTGGAGCCGGCGGACTGGAAGATCTGGTTGGTGTAGAAGATGACGGCGTTGATGCCGCTGAACTGTTGGAAGAACATCAGCCCCAGCGAGCACACGAACGCCGTGCGCGGCGCGCGCTCCGTGAACATGCGCCGCACGCCGCCGCTCTGGCGCGACGCGTTGTCCACCTGACATCAAGACGAGCGTTTTTTATTACAAATCTAACCGGAAGAATCCCGATAGGTGAAATTCGAGTCGTGCATTTTGTTGTATACTCAGTAATTTTAGCTTGCTACTAAATATTATTTTGGTATCCAGGATAATATTTTCTCTTTGAAATTTTTTTCGATTGCTCAAAGTAAAACTGTTCTTCTGATCGTAAAAGTTAAATCGAAAGAAATCTCCTAAATTAATTTCTTATCGTAATAATAACTGATAATAGTTTATATGAGTTTTTGAGCTTGTAAGTAATTATAAAGTTATCAGAGCTTAATAATTTAATATTACTAACTTCTTTCTGCATGTCCTCAAGTTCAGCGGTGAGATCAGCATCGGGGCCACGTAGCCAACGAAGTGCCCTCTCCGCTTCTCGTCTGCGATTTTTACCCAGCAAATATTGAGGAGTCTCGGGCATCCACCTGATTAAAGAATAAATAAATTTATTTGAACCTTCAAAAGGACGGAGTACTATTAGACGGAGAGAGCTCGTAACAAAGAAAAAACAAGTGTTGCAAAGTAAATTATCCAGTTGATATTAACACTCGGTGGCGCCGAGGCGCTTAACTTCCACATACTGAAGTATCACCGTTACAAAACTTTTATATTTTACGAACGAGTTCTTGTACCTACTAAAAATCATAAACATTAGCAAAAAATGTAAGTAACTTTACTTGTTTGCTTTCATTAATTGCGACTAGGTTAGGCGTTTTTTCGCAGGACTTTTAAATCTTTTCGATGAGAATGCAATAATTATTTAATATTAAACAAAACTCAAATTAATCCATGAAAAGAATAATCAAGTAAATAAGATTCTTACCAGAAAACAATAACCAGTAGCGGAGGTAACACAGCAGAGATGATAGAGAGAGTCCTCCAGTGAGTCCAACCGCCCACGACGAATGTAAATAATATGCCGACCGTTAGAAACAGTTGGAAGAATGCACCCAATGATCCTCTGATAGAGGTCTCAGCTATCTCACCGATGTACATGGGTGCGGCTACGCAGATTCCACCTGCAATCAATGTAACCAAGGTTTTAGTTCTCGAAGAAATATTGTAGCAACTCATTACAATGCTTGGATATTATTCATATAACCGAAGAGTATTTATTGCTTGCTAATTAAAAACATCGCACAAAATAAAACAAAATTACAGTTCCTCCTTCTAAACTATGAAGTTAAATAACCAACCTGTTCCGAGTCCTGCTATAAATCTAGCGGCGATGAGCATGCCGGCTCCGTTGGCGAAGATGATGAGCAACCAGTTGAGCATGAACGGTACCGCTAAGAGCAAGATGGTGGGCCGTCTGCCGATCTTCTGAGCGAGGTAGCCCACCGGTAACGCCACAATTAACGCACCGATAGCTAGGATTGATGATGCCAAGGAACCTGAAAGAAAGGAATTGATTTATTTATTAGAGGGTCGTATTTTTTTGCGAATCTACTAAACTTTACAAAAGAGAAGTAACATAGGAAGATGTATTGGGAAATTATCTGAATGAGAAGAGAGAGTTCAGAGTACGCATATCTCTGCGATAGTGATGGCATTTATTTTTAGGACAAGCAATGCGCGAGCCACGCCCATATTTATGGAGATTGAAAACAAATTGAATGCAGTTATTAAGACCATGGTAAAGTTTATTGAGCAGATATTCATTTAGAATAAATCTTAAATGGATATTGAAGCATTCAATTTTGACTCCCAGAATATCTATATAATAATTTATTTCTGTATCTACGTCATAATTCAACTAATTCTTATATCAATACAAACGTATCGCCAAAATATCCCATTCATGTGATTGGCGTGTAAATTACTTATGTCTGATCATCTGACGGATACTTGGCTTTCTTCCAACACTTGCTGTCGTCAACAACGTCAATGTAAAGCGAAAACTACTCGTATTACGATGTAAGAGAGTTGGTTTTTGATTATATCCCCAATACGTTCAATGTCTCCGTGGGTGTGGCACGTTAGTCGTGAAATTGCAAAAATATGCTTACGCTTGACAGGATTGTTCCGAGTTATTTTGAGGAGAATGATGAATGTAGTGGTTAAATAGATTTTCTCAATTATATAGCAAGATGTAAACTATTCTTTATTAAATATGTTTTAGACACTAGCAGATAAAATAGAAATATAAAAAAAAAATCTTTTCGATATTATCGGACAAGAAAATCTTTATTTTCGATTTTAAAGTTTCATATTGATTTACTGATTAATGCTACTCCTGTTATGAAGTGACACATGTGATCTTAAATTTAGTTTCTATTGCAAACAATGATAACTCCGAGGTGAAGGAAAAACATAGTATTCGTAAGTTACTAGTAAAATAAGACTGTTGGCATGGCGACTAGAAAATTTATCGTATTATAGTAATGAGGTAGTATTTAAAAAAAAACAAAGGCACTAAAAAAGCACCTCCACTAGATGGCGACTCTAGCAAAAGTTGATTTTTGCAGGAAACGAATAGAACAAAGGCAGTCATTTCCGTTTCTTTTAACTAACATTTTAAAAAGCTGAAATTTGCAAAGTTGGAAAGTTAGATATATGTAAATACGAAACAAATACGAAAAAGTACAAATTGAAGAAATCAAGAATGTACCGTAGCGACATCTAGTTTGATTTCGGGAACTAATGTCTTTTTTTTAAATACTCCCTCACTGTAAAAATTCACTAATTCGATTATTGATATCCCAATTTGCTTTCATTCTTGTGCTATTTTTAGTTCAACCGAAGTGAACTAAAAATAAGATTGAAATTATATTGCGTTTGAGTTCTGAAAAATAATAACTTACTATCTTTGGTGTCTAGTAAAAACTCCGCGGGTTGTCCGAGAGAGTTGATCAGGGTTCCGTTATTGTTGACAAATATGACTGTTCCATCTCCGGTTCCGTTGGTTGCATTAACATTTAATTTCATGGGCTCAAGTTGAGGTAGAGCTGGCGACGTCCATGCTAAAATGGTGCCGGCTATCACTGCTCCTATGGCGGCTGAAAAATAACAATGGATTTTGTTTAAAGCCGTTTGTTTTGTTACAGAATTTCAAATGTATATTGGAATTTAAGATGACTGCGAAAATATTAAATTGAGTATGTAAGTATTTCATCCGCTAGCACAATTTTTAATCAGAACTAGTTAATTGAAATAACATTATTCTTATGTGTTTTATAATCACAAGATGTAAAGAATGTATTTAAATATTTTTTCTTTTCATTTCATAGATGGGAACCTACTTAATTCATCATCAACAGCTCTTTGTACGTCCCCACTGCAGGGGCTCAGGGGGCCAATTCTACTAAATAAATTTTGTTTAAATCGAATCGAAAACGGAACGAAACCGAACGAAACTACAACTTTTAGTGGTTTTCCTATTCTACTCGGTGTCAAAATGGCGTCAAACGATACAGTTCCGGTTCTATTTTAGTTTAGCTAACTATCGATCAACAGAAACTGTAAACGGTATTCTACTCGCTCAATCGAACATAGAACTATACAGATGTAGTTATGCAAACCGGAACCAACCCACAAATCTGTCAAAATCGAATTATGTGCAGAGAAGCCTAAAAGTGTTGCAATTAAACTCAAATGTTGTAAATTCACAAAATTTCTTGATAAATAAATAAAATAAAATATATTCTACAAACAATTATTACTAAAAATAAGAAACCCATTTTTCTCAAAACTGACATCATGTGGCTGGTTTGCATAACTACGTCCATATACTTGAGTCGATCGTCGGCCCTTATTCCACTAAAATTTTGACACTTCGTTGGATCGAAACGCTACTGAAACGTTACTAAATCCGAACGTTTCATCTGTCAAAATTAACGATTTCTAAAAAGTTGCAAATTTCTACTTTTTGACGATCGATAGTTAGCGTTTAATGATAGATGTGAAACAATTTATATTATTTAAAATTTTAAGAGGTGCAATTAGGTACCCCCAATTGCTGAGTGAAATAAAATGCCTTGATCCATCTTCAGAATTGATAATTAAAAACATTTTGCCCTACAAAAGTAACTTCGGCAAACATAGGTATTTGTAGTGTTTGTATAGAAGAAGTTTTATCTCGGTACATTGGAGAGCTGCGAAACGTGTTCATCGGTACCTGAAGGCTATAAAAAATAGGAAACTGACCTATAACAATAGTGGTGATCTAATCGGATTTGCTGATGCCGATCATGGTGGTAATCTGGTGGACAGACGATCCTATACAGGATATGTTTTCCAAATGTGTGGTTCAGCAGTGTCATGGGAATCACGTAAACAGAGAACCGTTGCAACATCAACAACAGAAGCTGAGTACATGGCTCTAAGTGAAGCCTGTAAGGAAGCCATCTACATTCGCTCATTACTAAGCGACATCTTTTGCTTTTCGTCACCCATCACCATTAATTGTGACAATCAAAGTGCCATCAAATTAACAAAAAACAACACGCATCACGCCCGCACAAAACATATTGATATTAGACATCATTTTGTTTGTGAGTCTATATCCACTAAACAAGTCAATGTGTCATTCATACCATCAGCTCACCAAACAGCAGACATTCTCACAAAGCCACTGCCTAAGCTGAGACACTATATGTGCCTAACAAATTTAGGATTAGTTTAGTGTTATTTGTTTTGTGTTATTAGGTTAATTAGATTAGGGCATCATGTTAAGGTACTTTTGATATTATAGTGTTTTTGTACATACAGTGTGTTTATATAAAGGGTGTACATAAGTGTCCTGATTACGGGGAGGTGTAGATAAAACCTTTTTCTATATTAATCAGACACTGGCATCTTTTCGTATACCTTTTTGAATTAGTATTTTATACACTGTTTTTTGTTTTTATGTCACTCTCTTCTTTACTCTCATCTGACTTTTATGTATTTACAACGTGAAATATATTAAATACTCCAATCCACTGTGACTTTTAATTCCTACATTTTAAGAGTTTGTGAGTGAGTTATCAATAGACTGTAAAGAACATAATAACTTGTGTAAATCCATTGATATCTTTGCTTTATCATTAATTATTTATAAAAATACCTTATATTAAGGTACCAAAAAATTTTAATCTTTAACTGTCTAGCGCTTCAAGCATATAAAATTTTCTATCCAATATTATTTATTTCACAAAGATACAAGGATACTTTCAATGAGCACCCTGACGTCTGAAGTAAATATACAAAATCTGGGTATCAAACACCAGATTCCTCATCAACCTCATGAGAACATAGCAATCCATGTGATATAAATTATGTAAAATGATTTGAAAAAAAATGAAATCGAAAACTATGGAGCTAGATAAACAAGTGTGATAGTGTTTAATAAACTTTTTATGTACACCATTTCATCTATTTGTTATAGATAGTTCTGTAATTTTATGGTTGCTTATTGATATGTAAAAATGTTGGCAGACTTTAAAAATAAAATAAATTATATCTTGATTATTAATCTTAAATTATTATTTTTTATTAAAAACTTACATTTTATAGATAAATTAATAGGTTTTCATTCCTCTATGAATTTGAAATGTTGAATTCATATTATGTAGATTGTATTTACAAGCATGTGTGGAATTCCAATAAAAATGGCACTGAAAAAGTCCTTGTTTACAAATTAATTAATTTATCATTATTTTTTCTGATCACTTAATCTTAAAGGAAAATAATTAAAAAACCCACTTCAAGCAATTAGTGCTTGAGGTGGGATTTAAACCCATAAACACTCACAGTCTGGGCGTCTGCTAAAACCAATTTAACTACCAGATAACCAGCAGGTTTTGTGAATTTAAGAATTACTTGCATTACTAGTGAGCATATGCTCATTTATGTTTAGGAAGTTCACCAAAACTATATTAATAATACCATTATAGAGAATAGAATAGAAAATTCTTTATTGTTAACATTACACAAGTTATATAGGTATACAAATTTAAAACAGTTTAACAAAATAATGTAACAATTGGCGGCCTTATCGCTTAAAGTGATTTCTTCCAGGCAATCATGGGATGGAGAGAGAGAGATAACAATTTATGAAGACAGGGGTGTAAATTTTATCAATAACATTAAAAAGAAAATATGATCAAATAATAATCTTAATTAAAAAATTATAATTATGAATATTTTTTTTCTGACATAAGTATTACTCACTTTTTTATTTGGAGATTATAATATTATAAAGGATTATTACATCATATCATCATCATGTTTAAAGGATTGTTCAACAGGTAAATATACTGTTTATAAGATTTTAATCTGAATTATTTTTAATTTAAAAAAATTACATAAAATTGAGCTTAGCCGCAGCTCAGTTTTATGTAACATTTGAAATAACATGAGGCTTTCTGTAACCATATATTAAGTTGTGTGCAAGATAAATGTTCAGCCTAATTAGTATTACCTACATGAAAAATACATATTCTACTGTTTTTGACACAAAGTTAAAACCAACCACCAATTTTAACTCAAAGAAAACTGTCATATGCTATGATGGGTTACAATTTAGAACAAAAAAAAAATAAGCCTGTGAATCAGGAGCTCTTGTTCAATTTTGCAGGAATTTATATGTGTAAGTTCTTTTATATCAGTTGAAACTTATACTTAATTTGCTCATAGTCAGCATGGATGACAGCTGCGAGCAGATCTATGCAACTACAAGAATTTAATTTGTATACAACTTAATGTGAAAGATATGTCAAATCATTAATAATTTTCTCTGATTTTACTTATAATATCTAGTCAATAATGACATTTCTAATGGGTTTCTATAACAAACATTGTTTTAAATTTAATCTTGTATAGATTTTCCACAGTATATATTATGTTGCCTTGCTTGATTCGGTGTACAGATGTAGGTATAGCCAGATTTCGAAAGATATTGGATTCATTTCATCATCAATAATTCTCTCTTAAATGTCTACTTTGAGTCGACTATCGTTTATCTTCTTCACTATGTTATTGATACGTATGAATATTTATTTTCAATCGAAAACTTCTTCTTTTATTAAGAGCTTTCGCATAATTCTGCCAATTTCACGTGCGTAGCCAATACATGGTATGAATTATTTTATAAAATTAATTTTGTAAATAATATTTTCAAGTATAATGTTTCACTTTCAATTACAGTTTAATATTACAAAAAAATACACATATGCGGATTGTTTTAGTAGATATCCCATATTAAATTGTCATTTACAATTCAATTTTGTCAATTTCATTCTTCTTTTATTAATGGTATATCTGCGCATTTCACACAATTCTGCCAAAGTCAAGTGAATAAATTAATTTCTACAAGTAAAATGAAAAAGTAATGAATGAAAGATTAATTAAAACATTGTCTGTATCATTGTGGTTTGTATTGACAAAAAGTGAATTGGTGTTGCAATATGAAAATCAAACATCGATTGGAAAATAATCGATTAATTCACTATATGTAATAGAACTGCAGTAACATTTATTGAATAAAAAAAACTTTAATATACTTTTAGTTAATTTTGGTGCAATTTTGCATTTTTCCTAAGTTTTACGGACTACTACGGTTGTTGATTCAACAATGCCCAAATAAATAAATATATATATATATTATTATTATTATGTAATTTCCAATGCCCGTAATTGGAAATGTTATATGAAAACCTAATGAAGTTACTAAAGTTATATGCAATCATCATTTAACTTTAACATTTAATTTTTAGTACAAACAAATATATAAATTTAATGATTATTTTTGTTGTCATTCTTTTGAAACGGAGTTGTTTAAAGTAAAGTATACACCTCTGGATTAATGCTCGTCCTAGTCTTGGACTGATTGCATACCTCACTTATTACAGTTTGTTAGTGACCGAAAATGAGTCAAAACTTTTCTGTTCACGACCTACCTATGTAGGTACCGTTTTATTTTACGGAATCATATTATTCACTTTCATGCTACTTTATCTCACATAATAACATTTATTTTGCGAATTAAAACTCGGTATAAACAATAAAATAAACCAACACCATTCGAATTTTGAAACTTAACTCTTTAAGCTTGACGTTATCTTTAGTCGACGCCAGGATTTATAGTATTTCATCTGACTTTTTTGTTAATTAAAAGACTTAATTATATCGGATTTATGCTTTAAATATTAAGCATGTTTAAAGTTGAGTGCTTAATAAAAGTTAGAATTGGGTATATGACGATTTTCTGAAAACTAATTAATTAAAATAGTTGTTTGATACATTATAAACACACTGTCAATATATTACATGAGAATCTGTTCTATTTTCGATGAATATAATTGTTTAAATCTACAGATTCTAAGAAATAAACTTTTATTAGATTATTATCTAACATGATGATAATAGTACGAAACTTATTTTTATAGTGTCAAATACCCATAATGATAAAAATATTAATTATAAATTCGCGTTTCGGGTATTTTCCCTTATAGCTTAACACTTAGGTATGCACTTTCTTAATGTAGCTAATATTCGGGTGTTTCGTCCGTATTTTAAAACGTTCGAATAAGAATATAATAGATTCATTACGTACAGAAATGATAAAAAAATCAAGGAATGAATAATCATTAATCGTCTCCCGTTTAACTAATAATTTCATTTATTTTATTCTGGTAACACTAATGACAGCTGTTTGGTTCGGCTGCGATTTGGCTCCGATTACGTTTCAGTTTAGTAAACGTTCGTTTGATAATTTACGTTAGCGGAATGCAAATTTACAGCAAAAATCGAAACGTAACCGTTACAGAAACGCTATTGATGATCGATCGTTGTAAATTAGTAGAATTGGCCCCCAGGCCTTCCTTATGGATGGTTAAAGAGGATGGGCCATGACCCTCCACGCTGGCCCAAATGCAACTGGGACCAATGACTTAACGTTCCTCCCGGAGCAGGGAGTAGCTAAGGAAAATATTTTTTTAGTCATCCATCCCGTGACCGATCCTTGCGAAAGTTGCTCTTCTACAACATTTGCGGGCCACAGCGTTTATCCACTACGCCACGGAGCTACTTCTAACTACTTAATTAAATAAATCGAATTGACTTTTGCACAAGGTTATGTAAAGAGAATATTGTGCATTAAACATAATTTGCGTATACGTGATCGATCACTATATAGTATAAAACAAAGTCGCTTTCTCTGTCACTATATATATGTATGCTTAAATCTTTAAAACTACGCAACGGATTTTGATGCGGTTTTTTTTTCACAGATAGGGTTTTTTCAAAAGGAAGGTTTTTATGTATTATACAAGACCACGCGGACGAAGGCGCTGGCGAAAAGCTAGTATAAATATAAAGTTTTAATTTAAACTACATAGGTAGTGGAAGGTTTGATTTATTTTAACAATCAAATATTTATTTTAATGTTAAATAAGGACATTTATTATTATTCACTTTGAAATAATGTGGGCGAATGGAGTGGGGAAGTTTTTTTGTCCCTTTCTTACGGTGCGGTAGTGTACGCTACGGCTTGTTATATTTTGACGTCATAAGTTAATATTTTCTTGCTCGCAATTTAAAAGGTTTATAAAATGTTGATAGACATTTTGCTTTAATATATTATTCGATTCTGTAAATTAGAATTCTTTATATTAAATATCTACTATAATAATACCCTCCAATCTGCATTGGGCCAGCGTGGAGGGTCATGGCCCATCCTCCTTAACCATCCATAAGGAAGGCCCGAGCCCCTGCAGTGGGGACGTAAAAGGGCTGGTGGTGGTGTATATTAAATATCGTAAAATATGTATTGGCGTAAAAAACATGTAAGTTCTTTTGCTAAAGATATCATATTGTTATTGTTGTCGGTATATTGTAATTTGTGTTTGTATTATTATTAGACTACAAATGTTCTGCCAAAATCGACGGTGCCCGACGAGGTTGTTGACATAAGAGATATTTATATCCACAACCAAATAATTTCGCTGATCATTATTAAAGTAGGTAATAGATTTTTAAGTTTATCTACTTAAGCATGACCACAAGGACAACTGAACTGATTATAATTTAAGTTGACAAATTAGAATTTTAGAGGGCCAAGCAACATTTTTTATTAAGGTGTATAATTTGCGTAGTGTATAGTGTGGAACTTACATCTACATTAGAACTAATAAATTTAAAAAAAAAACAAATACTAATATGAAATTACACGAGCAAACATTTTTTCCCTTTATTTTCAAACTGTATTAATTCTTTTTTTTCATGTACGAATCGAATCATGTAAATATAATAGTTTTTCCATATGATTTACAAAGTTTCATACCTGCGACGGCCGCCACGTACTGCGTCGCCTGTCGCGTTTGTCCTCCTTTCTCCTGTACGGAGAGCATATGCATAGTCGGTTTCTCCATCTCTGCAGGTTTCTGATAGCCTGGTACTCACGACATTCTGAAACAAACAGAGGCGAGTGTTTCATATCATTGATTAAATATAGGAAAATAACTCCGACAATCGCCGAAATTGGCGCTCTGTGGCAGACCGCCAATAACAATCTCAGCCTGTATTTAAAATTCCACTATTACGCTAGAGCTATTCAAACGGTAACGTAAACGCAAAGAAATCAAATTGAATTCATTTATTTAGTCTAGGCTGTTATAACAGAAGCATTTGTAAAAGTCTAACCTAAACCAACGATTTTTAAATCTATGGCGAGAGACCCTTACCGAGAAGAAACTCGGCGAGGGCTGCTTTTTCCTCTTTGTTTTATTTTATACAGATATGTAAAGATTGAACAATGACTTGGAAAGTCCAACACAATATTAGAAAATAAAATAGCATATATTGTATATATTCACTCGTAAATCGATTCACATGCCGAGCCAGACAAGCTCACTGATAAATAATTAATACAAGGATAAGTAGGCTGAGCAGATCTCCACTAGCAGCACCCATCACGAGCATGACCCATGGGACAGCCATCGTTTCGCTCGTCCATATTTTAGAGAACGTTAATTTATAAAGTCGTAAAAATTGCTTAAAATTGCGAAGTAGCGTTTCAATGCTGTACAATATTCCTTTCGATGCCATCGTAAAATTTTAAAGAATTGAAACTTCATATATCTAATTCGATAAGTTTAAGACGTCCATTGGTAAAATATTAAATACTTTGCCGTGATGTCCCGATATGCGTTACGTTAGCTTTA
The DNA here is from genome assembly GCA_918026875.4 of Diatraea saccharalis. NCBI lineage: Eukaryota > Metazoa > Arthropoda > Insecta > Lepidoptera > Crambidae > Diatraea > Diatraea saccharalis. The sequence continues at coordinate 2,077,704 of OU893338.1, forward strand.
AAAAGTTAAAACGGAACACACGTTTATTTACTTTCAGTTTTTATAAAGTAATTTTTGCCAAGCTCAGTTGTTTGCCAACTGACAAAAAAAACAACGGCGCTACAAAAGCAATCATTCATTTAGCGCCCCGCTGTGTACGTAGACATTTATAGCACATTTTAGTCACAAGCTCTCAGTCTAAATGACAGAGACATGAAATTTCGGAGTAGGTGTCAGTAATTTTTATAATATAGGACCTCGATGGTTATACGCCCGCAATGGTTAGCGCTCCCGGTTTGCAATATGATTGTTTCGCAAGGGCGGATGATAGGATGGGTGCCCGAAAATTTCAATCTCCTCCGTGCTTCGCAAGGCGCACGAAAAGCCCTTGGTCCCGGCTGCGTCTGCAATCATTAAGACGCACCGGGCCCGAGAGGTGTATATTTGATTTGTTTCTATAGAGGCATGAGCCTTAGCAGTGGGGATATTAAAAGGCTGGTAATGATGACATAACTTTAAAAAAACATAGGTTAAAAAAATGTAATTAATGTTAATGGGCGTTGGTCCTATTCTATAAATTAATTTGATATATAGTGACAGGGAAGCATAGTTAAGTTTAATTATAGTGAACAATAAGTCATTAATAAAATATGAGTTTTTAAATGTCATTTTTAGAGTCATGAACTCATTAATGCCTGTAATAATAATAAAAAGTAATTGGAATGCCTGTATTATTAATGTCTGTATGTATGTTTCCTGTAAATAAATAAAATTTAAGCATGGAGACGCCTCAGGGACACATCAAATGAAAGGACTTATTGTGGGAATCTGAAATAATATTTTTCTATATAATTTTGAAAATACAATTCATCTTTTTGATTCAAATGAAAAATTAAGAAAATATGCGAAAATTGACCATCAACCGTGAGATGTCACATCACATCTACTATTTGAATTAGAAAATATGCATTGCCTGTTGATATAAAATAATTACCAAGAACAAAAAATGTAATTTGTAATAGATGACATTAAAATAAATAACATAAATTTTTGACATGATACAAAATTTGTCATTTTGTGTGATATTATAGTTTCATCTGATACTGCATATTCGTGGTCGAATATCATATAACTAGAAAACTTGTAAGCAATCTGTGAAATGTGAGGAAACAAAACGAGACAAAGTTTTCGAATACCATCAAAACTTGTACTGGAAGTCAAAATATTTAATATTTATTTTTGACAAGACATCGTTACGTGTGTTGTGCAAACCTTGAAGGTAAACGTAACAGTTACAGCCGTATGTTAATGAGGTGCTAATCACTACAATGTGTACCCGCTACATACATGCAAACAAAACATTCATGCAAGTGTTAAAGTACAATGAACAGTACGTCAGGACATTCAAAACTATCAAATTAAAACCTCCAATTGAGGAAATTTGACATGTTGTGGTAGCCTGACCTGCAGCCGTTCTGAATAACTCCCTGAGTATTGGCATTAGTCTCTAAAGTCTCATTTTGGAGTCCCATTTGGGAATGTACATAAATAAGTTTGTTTATCTACGTTTGGAATGGGACATAACTCATTTGTAGAGATGTGCCGAATATTCGTTTAGTATTCGGCTTATTCTTCATAATTTTTTTCTAATTTGGCAGAATTATTCGGTTTTAGTGTCGAGTATATTCGGTTCAAGTATTTCTATTTGCTTGGCTACACGACACTGTATAAAATTAAAAGACAAAACATCTTATGGAAGATTAATGTTACATTATAAGTCAAAGAAATCCTATGAATAATGTGTTCATAAAGCTAATAGAATAAATCAATGAACTTAAATCATATATATTTTTAATGAAAAATGCTTAAGAAACCAAACCCAGGTTCTTTAAGATGATATTCGAACCCACGACCTTTCGTAATCTGGGCGACTGCTCTAACCGCTGAGCTACCCAGGACCCAACAGGACTAAGCACTTGTTATTTTTCTCTACTAGTTAGCGTATTTTCATCAATCAATGCTTGAACACTCAAAAGTCAAAATAAACATTTTTACAAATATTTTAAATTTTCATCAAAATATGATCATCATACATTACCTTCACCTTAGAACTCAGTAAATTATGAACCGACACAAAAAAAAACTTACATCCTTTTCAAATTGAAAAATTGTTTATCAACTTGACACAAACACAAATTATATTTAATTTAGAAGTTCATTTAAATATTAATAATTTTGGTAGTTTATTGATCTAAGAAATTATTATAATGACTACTAGATTATAATATAAATAAAACACTTTGCAAACAGCCACCAAGCGTCTAATGACATTATAAAAACAACAAGTCTATTTAAAAATACGTATATAAATGAAAAATAGTCAATAACACGTGCCTTATATTATAACCGGTCCAATAAATGTTTTATTGATTAAATGGCAACTTAATAATCGATAGTATATTATTTGGTAAATATTTATTTAAATTTATTTATTCTACTTTATAGTATATTTTTATAGTTGTGTGATGTTTAGGAAAGATAACCAGTTCATTCAATGTAGTTAATTTGATTAGAATATACTAAAAAAATAAAAAACATCACAACTCGAGGATGGAAATAAAAATCGGATTTGTTAGGAAAAATGGAAAAATAATTTGTTAAAAGAAAATAATCGAAATATAGGTGAGAGACCTAATAGATACAGATACAGTATATCGATCTAGTAGGTATATAAAAATATATCTCCAAAATGTATGTACGCGCATAACTTCCAAACGACTACACCAAATTGAATGATTCTTTTTTTCATGTGTTACATATTGTCAGGACAAGGTTTGTATATAAGAAAATTTATAAAAATATATAATATATAAAAAACGGGCATAGGGCGGTACGAAGTTCGCCGGATCCGCTAGTATGGTATATAATTCTTCTCATCTGTTATTTGATTGTGACTAAATTAATCTGTTATACAACATGTAGATTAACAATTTAGAACCGGTGGCCTAATCGTCTGATTTGAAAATGTATCGCAATTATACCCTTCGGGGAAGAATTGATCAAAATCCTTTCTTAGCGGATGCCTATGTCATATGTTATCCGCTAATAAAGGATTACCTGCATACCTGCAGCCCGATCCGTCCAGTGGTTTGGGCTGTGCGTTGATAGATCACTAATGGTCAGTTGCACAAACGTCCATTAAGGTTTAATGACGCCTTTAAGCTCTAATGAATGTCATATTTGTAATGTCGCTTTAAACTAATGACAATTTTAATGGTCGTTTGTGCAACTGGCTGTATGTCAGTCAGTCACCTTTGTGTTATATATATTTAGATTTAACGTGTAAAGGTAAAATAATGACAATTAGAATGTTCAAGATAATTAGAACGTAATAAAAACGTAAAGTAACATTTGCTTCTAACGCTTGTTTTATTTACGACATCGTTAATTGAATATCTTAAAAAAAAACACTCGCTCGCAATCGCTTCTATGTGTTAAATAATAATGTCAAAGTGTAAGTTCGTGAATATCATATGTCAAATAATTGAAGAGTGTGAAGTTCGTGAATATCTTTCAAATGTGGAATTGGATTGCGATTGATTTTAAAATTACACAATTAGGCCCCTGGTTGCCTTGTTAAATCAGGGACCGTCACTGTAAAATAATGTTCCGCGTAAGTGCGTATTTTTTTTTAGCAATTCCCATAAACTGCTGTTTATCTTTGAAAATTAGCACAGTGTACACGTTCTAAATAATCGAAAATATATATGGATTACATGAATATAAATATATTTTTTATTTGCTAAATCCTTCTAATTTATTGTACCGAGCAACCTAATAGCTCGCCTGAAAGGAAAGAAGACAACTTAAGTATATTTTTTTGATTATATTGACATGTTTTGTTTGTTGAAAATAACAAATGTAAATGTGTCTTTTATGACTCGACGCCTGTGTTCGGTCCCTCTCTATTAGATTCGGTACCGATTGATCGATAAAATACCAATAGAATCCATAATTTATCTCTACTTTACCGATAGTCCTTGAACCAATTAATGTCTTTATTTTTAGACTAAGACAATCTTAAATGGATATTAAAATGGTAATAATAATCGTTGATCGTGGAGCTCGATGGCACAGAGGTTAGCGCGTCGGGTCTGCGAAGTTAAGCAATTTGCGTAAGGGCCGGTCATAGGATGGGTGACCAAAAATTTATTATTTCAAGTTTATCTGTGCTATGGATGGCACGTTAAGCCGTTGCATCTGCATCCGATAACTCTCACCATTCCGCACTGGACCTGCGCGATAGGTTATGGCCTGTCGTCCCCGTTCGATTCGATTACATTCATAGCGAATGCCTGTACCCCAGCAGTGGGGACCATACTTTCATAACACACCGTTATACAATACATCTTTACTAAGATGACTACATTATTTGTTACTTCGAGACAGGAAATTGTAATTAAATCAAGGACGCCTAAACCCAAGCGCACTAGTTATCAATTGGTTTTCTACAAAAAAAAAACGTCTGCCATTCACGATTTTTCCGATTTCTTGGTGTAATTATCCCATATTTAATAGAAAAATTTATGAATATGTGAGTTATTTTGTAGCCACTGAGGGGGTTGCAGCACTTTTAAAATAATTTTATAGGTTGCTCATAATTAAATATATAAACAGATTTTCCCGCGCAATTGGTCATCCTGTGTTCCTATCTATCACGCGAGTCTTATATAAGATCTATAAGATATCGTACTAATTGAAATATAACCGTCGAATTTCATTACTAGGTATGTGAATTATCTTATCAATTAAGTAGTGTCAAAAAGAAGTAATTAAATTGTGATCTTCGAACTTTTCATAAAAAATGTATTATTATCACTGTGGTAATAAAATAAATAGGTGTACAAAATTAAAGATGACCCCAACTTTTATCAGTGTAAAAAGTGACAAAATGATCGAGGAAAAGTTTTATACGATAAACTATCTTAATAAAAATGTTTAAAAGAACCACTTTGTCTCTGGCATTTTTAAGCATTTTTCAGTAGGCACAGCATTATTAATGCAATAAAATTATATACGATAAAATAAAAGAGGTTATTTTCATATGTAACTAATTTTATTGTAGAAAGTTCCATCAGGTTCTGTTTTATAAGAGTTGTTTAACGTTAAACAGTTGTTGTTGAAAAATATAGTCGGTTACTTTGCTAATATTAGAATGAGGAAGGATTTATTTGTTTGATTGTTTATTTGTTTGTTTACATCTAAGAGGCTCCAAAACTACTGGATCGATTTTAAAAATTCTTTCACTTGCGGGTAGCTACATGATACGAGATCGACTTATGCTGTAATTTACGCGTGCGAATTCGCGGGATAACAACTAGTTGTTGAATAAAATAATAGTTGGTTTGTAGTGTAAGTAATTTGAGAAAATTGATCAGGTTTTTGAAAAGTTCAATTATAATTGTAAAATTAATTAGTTATATTATAGATTTACTTTAATTTAAAAATAATTAATTTTTAATGTGTTTATTTTTGTATACTATTAGGATTGTGAACTCGTTACCCCAAAGTCTCCAATTGGTTTGGTTATTTTATTCGCATTTTTTTATCAAATTGTAATATGAAAAAGAATATTTATACTCATAGGTACGACACAAAATCATCATCATCATCTAGAAGCTTTCTCGACCAGTTTGGTGTTGGTTTGGGGGTGAAGGTTGAAGTGGAGAAGATTGACGGAGGCTTTCCTGTCTCCAATTTATCCTATTTTGGACTGTTTGAAACCAATTTCGTACCGTCTCACCAGACAAGGCGATTTAAATCTTCGCTTACGATCGACATATATCTCAATTTTATATGTTAATTAAAATGAATTATAGCATATTCGTGATAAAAACATAGATTTGACGAGCTCCGTAGTAGAGTGGTTCGCGCGCAGCTTTCAAGGTCCCGGATTCGATTCGCGGTCTAGTCAATCTGGAAAAATAAAATTTTCCGTATTGACTCGATTCTAGTCTAGGTGATGTGGTACCTTCGTTGTCTCCGTTGCTTTTTTATGTCTCCGTTGTTGCTTTAGCTACTCATTTGGTATCTGAGCAGAGCACGTGATGTTGTATAATATTAATATTTACCATGTGTGTGTTTATACGCATATTGTTTCTATATATCCTTGTCACGTCGATGACTCAAGGCCGCCACTTGAGGTTAGATCGTTGGAAATGATACTTCAAGATAATCAGATAATAACCATATCACACACTTTCCACAAAATATAGGTAAATGATAATCCTGACACTTGGTGATGTCAAATTTGGCACGATTTTCCTTATCGTAACTTTAAATTAAAATATTATATAAGGTGCTTTTATATAAAACAAAGTCGCTTCGAGCTGTCTGTGTGCTGACATCTTGATATCTGACTCATTCATAATATAAGAACACGCGGGCAAAGCCATTGGCGGAAAGCAGTAGACTAACAAAAGCTCCTTCTGTTTAATTGAAGTTTTAAATATTTAATTGTAAATATTTACCAAGATAAAAGGAGCTCTATAGCGTAGTGGCTAGAGTTCGGTCTGCGAAGCTGAGGTTAAGGTCTGGTCATAGGATGGGTGACCAAAAATATACGAGGGTCAAACTGAAAGTTCTTAGAACTGGCCACTTATAAACAATATAATAAAAAAATAATTCTAAAATTTGAAAATATAACTCTTTGCCAATATTACTGAGTATATATTTCATTCATTTGTCATTTGTTTTACGATTTGGCGGCAAATTGAAAATTGTCTGTGTCACGTCATCATGAATTTAACACGAGAAAATTTTCGTGCAATGATTTTTTATGACTTTCGATGTCATTTAAGTCAACAAGAAAGTTATGATAGACTACGATTGGCCTTTCACGATGAAGCCCCATCTCGTGCGACTGTTTACAACTGGTTTAATGAGTTTAAACGTGGTCGCACTAATCTCACTGATGATTTACGTGAGGGACGGCCTTCTACGGCGACGACTGAAGATAACATCTGTGTTGTGCGGCGTATGATAGAGACTGACAAAAGAGTGACCTATCAACAGATTCGGACAAGCTTAGGCATCGGTATGAGTCAAGTGCACAAAATCCTCCACGAACATTTAGCGGTCAGGAAGCTTTGCGCCCGGTGGATACCTCATAATTTGACTGAGGCTCAAAAACTCCATCGTGTGGATTGGTGTCGTAAAATGATTGAAAGATTTAACGGAGGTGACTCAAATGCTGTGTTCGACATACTAACAGGTGACGAAAGCTGGATTTACTGTTATGATCCTAAAACCAAAAGACAATCTGCTCAGTGGGTGTTTCCTTTCGAGGAGTTGCCAACTAAAGTGAAGAGAGATCGAAGTGCGGGAAAAAAAATGGTGGCCTCGTTCTTTGGAAGGATAGGTCATTTTGCAACAATTGTGTTAGAGGATCAAAAAACAGTTTCTGCAGAATGGTACACTACCAATTGTTTGCCACTTGTCTTGGAAAAAGTTCGAGAGAAACGACCTCGCAGTAGGATCCTCCTTCACCACGACAACGCCTCGTCGCACACCGCCAAGCGAACGATCGACTATTTGGCGACATCAAACGTTGAATTACTGGGTCACCCGCCGTATAGCCCCGACCTCGCGCCTTGTGATTTTTATTTATTTCCAAAAATTAAAGAAAAACTTAAAGGAAAGCGGTTTATGAATGCTGAAGAAGCGGTGGCTGCGTATCGCGATGCCATTGAAGAGACCCCTAAGGACGAGTGGGCAAAGTGCTTTTCCCAGTGGTTCCATCGCATGCAGCGGTGTATTGACGTGAATGGACAATATTTTGAAAAGATATAATAAAACTAATAACTGGCTAATGTAATCAGTTTTTGATTTTCTAAGAACTTTCAGTTTGACCCTCGTATAACATCGAGCTCCCCCTCGTTTCGGAAAGCATGTTAAGTCATTATTTCTGCGATGGTAGTCGTTAATGTCACTAATCTGCACTGGCCTGATGATAATTTATTTATTTAATAATTTTAATGTCATTTATTCATTTATAAACAAGAGTAAAATAAGGGTTTCTTAATCCGAATAGCTCTATAGCGTAGTGAATAAGCGCCACGGTTCGCGATCGATTTTGTTAAGCAACTTTCGCAAGGGTGGGTGACCGAAAATTATTATCTCAAGCCACACCGTGCTTCGAAAGGCACGTTAAGCCGTTGATCTTAAGGTGGAAACGTGGAGGGCTGATGATAAATATTTTAGAAAAAGAGTTCATTAATAATAGAAGCTGTAGAATGTGCCCATTATCAGTATAAATATTATATCATCAAACAAAGATAAACTATAATTGGCTACTGTAAACTACTTCTAAGTAATCGATTGATAACGCACCGTAAAAGCAAATAACGCAGTTCTCAAACAAGGAAGTTTGTCGTCGTCGCCTATGAAGGCCTATTGTTTTTGGAAGTCTGTAGTGTAAAAAACTGTTCAAGAACGAGTGGGACTTATGCCCAGAGGGTTCATATTATGATACAAATATTGAATTTTAAAACCATAGAGTTCTTTGATGAAAACTACTAAAAAAATCTACCGGCCCCAGGTACCCCGAGATGGTAATCGAATTCACAATCTTTCGCAATTTTTGAGCTACACGAAACCCACCAGGACTGAACAATTTTTCATAAATGTTCAGGCAATCCAACCAAACAGCCAAAAGAAATATTTTTACAAATATCGTAAAATTTCTATTAATAATGAAAATTTGTACATTTTTTACAGATTGTGGGTTCGAGTTCCATCTCACGTTAACTGGGGCTAGTTGATTTTTAATTAAATGTATTTATACGTAAAGCATAGTGAATGCAAAATTTATCAAATACATAGTCATAGATTTCATAGAATAAGTAGGTTTTCTTGTAATCTTTTAAATATTGGAATAGCAAACTATTTACGTATTAAACCCAAAATGTATTAACATGCGATCGTCACAATAAACCCTTTCATTTGATAAGTGATATGATAGCCTATTCAATGCCAGCAAACAAACAAATCTGTTCTCTTTAAGTATAGATAAGTATGAACACTTTCCGTGTGAAATATTAACTTTTACACACTTTTTATATTGTCTAATATTTAAATGTATCTCCGCGATTTTGTAAAGTTACACTGGACAGTGGTCTTAAGATTAGTTTGTTTTCAAAATGTATATAAAAGTATTATTTGAAAATTTGTTAAGAATTTAATACACGGATGTTGCATTGCCCTTTAAGTAGAGTTCATGTCGTAAGGGCCACGCTGAACGTGGTGAATTACGTTTTCCTTTTATAATGTTTCACTTCTACGTTTTTGAATTTGATTTAAGTACTGTCTCAGACCACAGCTAAATCTGCATTCACTTCGACCTCGCTCCATTCAATTATCGGCAATAGATTCATTTAGCGACTTCCAGCAGAAGAACAAATACAGTTAAAAGTCAAAATACAGTAGACAAAATTATATCTTATAAAAAATAATGTTACCAACTACACTATGACAGCTGTTAATTTGCAATGTATCATTAATTATGTAATAATTAACTCACTTCCTTATGTTTTCTGTATCTCAATTCAGTCATTCGCTGGGTACGGTAGGCTTTTATTCTTAAATAAATGGGTGATATAATCGAATGGGTTGAATGGGTATTTTCTTGAATCATGTATTTATACGAAGTTGAACTACGTCAATAATTCTATGACAAAATGAATGAACAGACTTTTCTTTTTTCTTATCGAATGATTTGACTCGATTTGTATTCGTCATCATCCATTGAATGTGACTGATCTAGACATTAATTAACAAGGCCCATTTTTTCTTTAAACAACGGCTATAAAAACAGACCACACGTAAATAAAAATACACACTTAAACTAATACCTTCAATAGTTTTAAATCTTTTTCGAATTGATATAATATTAATCAGCCGGCAGGAGCGCTCAATGGTATTAATTACTTAAAAATCAATATCAATGTAAATCGTTTTTATCTTTCTTAATTATTTTATCATGTATACGCAATTAAAGATATCGTATTTCATAACTTCTGCGATAACGAAACGTTATAAGTGATGATTTGGCAACCGATTGCACTGGATAGGTATAATCGACAAAAAAATTGGTCTACCAGTTTTGACATTTTCTGTAAGATCTATTAACGCCAAGGGTGACTTTTCTAACGAAGTTTAGTTGCTCAATTATGACAATGTCCTATATGTTATTACAAGGGGAAATCGACTTTGTTGTTTCAAATGAATTTCAACCGTAGGGTAGAAGAACTTTGGATGGGTGCCGCTGCGGTTGTTGTTATGATTGTTATGAGCTCAGGAACTTTCGACGCCCGGCGCTGGCTAACCGGACTGTGTGTTTGTCAGTACGACCGTCGAAGGGCGACAACCTGTCCTAGGTAGGAAGGCCAGATCTCTTGTGTAGAGGTTCGTGACAAGGGTGAAAGAATCGCATATTAATGCATTTCCTACTTCTACGGACCGGTAAGCTAGAATGACGCCCCAGGCACATTATACGGTCTACCGTCCGGAAAAAAGGCTATAATATATCCAAGTCTTTTTCCCATGTCCCACATGTGGATCGGATTAAGGCTCTCCTTGCTCCTTGGATACCGGATCCATCCATTAGTGACATTCATCGCTGCGTGTTTTATCAGGCCAGCACGTTTTAGCTTCCAGACACTAGGCTAGGTCCTAGTAGCTGGACAGCCCCTTTTTGAAGCATAAGGAGGATTTCCCTGCCTTAAAAAAAGGTGGTATACCATTTTTTTCGCCGACTGTAGTATCTACTCACATTACTGAATACCAATGTGACTACAATAATATCTGTAAGAATACTGTATCGCTTTCTTATTTAATACCAAATCCAACCCTTTCTAGTAACTTTAAAAACGTATTATTTTAAGGAGGGAGATAAAGTGATACCATTTATTATTATATTATAAATGTACCAAAAAAGCAACTTCGATTATGTTATCTACAACAAACAATGATAGCTCAATGATAGTGACCTCGGCGACCGGTGCTAGGGTCGTGTCAGTTTGATACCGAGATTGGTACATGTAGGATCAAATAATATCTTTATCAACACTTAATATTATAACAACACTTGTACAATTTATCATTATTGAACAGCATCGACTTTGATATTTAACTATTAAAGCTTTTTTTATAGAGGAAAAGTATGTTCCAGAAGGTATGTATTAAGTGCATGGTGGGTCAAGTGGGATTATAGTATTTTTATATAGCAAAAATAATAAATCTTTCATAATTGTCGATTATATTATGCCCTACATCAGAATGCAATGTGATAAATCATCAGAATCATTACTATTGGGGCGCAGACTTTCCCCATGGATGGAAACGATTCAAATAGAATAGGGATTGGTGGGTGGTGGACATCGAAGTATGGGGGAGATCGAGATAATACATTTTTGGTCACTCACCCTATGAACGGCAATTGAAAATTTTGCTTAACAACCGTATCGCAGACCAAGCGCACTAACCACTGCGTCTCGAGATGGGGTAAATAGATACTATACAAATAATTAAATAGCCCGGGAATTATTTATAATGGTTGTCGTCTATCGGGCAAAACAGTTGAATCGAGGTATTATTACGGTCCTATTTTTATTTCAGTAGTTACTGGCTCAGTTTTAAGATAAACAATCCAACGTACTTTTACGAGAAGAGATATAATTTATCTCTTATTATTAAGTGGAAATTGCCTTATTCCTGTAGGTCACGTGATACGATATTTTTTTAGACCATAGAAATCACATGACCGACAAAAATAGCCGACGTGATTTATTGACTGAGTCTAGTTTGTGCGGTATTGCTACCACTATCTATCTATAAAATACAAAGTAAATTTTTTGAGAAGGGATTTTAAGGGCAATTAATATCTCCGTTTGATTTTAAACCTTAATGTTTTGTGGATAGAGCTTAAAATCATCTAGAGAAATTTAACCAGACGTACATACGTACCTCAACTGTTACATAAAAACGTTCATAAGAGATTACCATAATATTCTGAATTGCATTCATAGATCTTCGAAAAAAATAGTCTCAGCAAAAATTGTGGAAGATTTTCTACTTCCTCGAAAAAGACGCAATGCCTTTCTTTCCAACTCGATAATAGCTACAACAATAGCTTACAGTATCTTAAACTGTCCCACAACAATCATAGAGTAATAGTTAGATTGCAATTACAGTTATTATTTCACTTTAGTACCCTCTTATATTAATTTGATCACGCGAGCGGTTGAGAAGCTTAGTTCTAGGTCGCATTTTCTTTTTCTAACCTTGTTTCTACTTAAGGTCGGCGAATAGTCATGTTTGTTTTCCCTTTCCTACTTATTAAAATATCTTGAATCTAATGAGGCCATTCCAAATTATTCATTAGTCACCGTTCACATATCTCAACAATATAATAATAGGTTGAAGCAAAAGTTTCTTTGCATTTGCATTGCATTTTTTTATTAAAGTTAATTTACATTTAACTAGAGTATGTAGGTAATTTTGTTGGTAACTTTATGCCATCTCGTAAATAGGGACATTATGCCATTGATATAGAAATTTTGGGGCTTCTGATAAAAAAACCGCGATAAGTGGTTGTGGCAGTCCCTGCGTGATGTTAACCTGACACTGCCTTAAGAATTCTGAAGAGACAGAAACAGGTGGAAATCTGAAGGTGCAAGGTCAGGACTATACGGCGTATGCATTAACACCGCCCAGCCTTTCTCTTATATTTTGTGAAGTGGCAAAAGATGTGAGCGTTATTATGATGAAAAACCGCACTTTTATTGATTAATTCTGGCCGCTTTCTCTCAATCTCTTGCTTTAATTTCATCAGTTGTTCGCAGTAGATTTCAGAATCGATGGTCCTGCCTGGCGCTAACAGTTGATAATGAATCATGCTCTTCCAATCACTCCATACACACAGCATCACCTTGTTAACCCGGGCTTCGCCACAGCTTGTGAAGCTTGACCGACCTTTGACCACGACCATTTTCACACTTTCTTATTGTACATGATCCACTCTTCATCGCCAATTATCAGCTTCTTCAAAAATGGTTCGGTTTCATCACCCCGTAATAAAGAATCACAAATGAGTACACGGTTCATTAGGTTTCTTTCAGTGAGCTCGTTAGGTACCCAAATATTCAACTTTTTTTGTGTATCTATTTTTTTAAATGCTCCAAATTTGTATTGTGTTCAATCCCCAGTTCTTTAACTACGTTATAACAACTGATTGCCGATCGTGCTCAACTTTTTAAAAAATGGCTTCCATTTTATCCGCGATAGGGCGACCGAAGTGACGTGCATCTTTGACAACGAAATTTCCGTAGTAAAAACGCTTAAACCATATTTGTGCTACTCTTACAGAAAACGTACTAGATCCATTAATTTTATCCGGTTGGTTTTCATGTACTTTTTTTTTCATACAACTTGAACCACGACAAACTCACAAAGTTGACTGACCTAACTGAACATCGTGAATGAACTATTATCGTGTTCGATTCAGTTACGAATGGCATATGACAAATGGCACGTACTACATTCTATTGCACTTATTAATCATTCGTCTAATTTACTAATTGTAGCATTTAAAAACCCCCGGCTAGAGTTAAGTATGTCAGCGAAATTAGCAATAATTGTGTAAAACAAACAGCTTCCGTGTCGGCTAGGATATTTTTTTTCACAAAAAGTTATATATATACATCTTTTTAATTGTTGACTATGCCAAAGTTTAATAACAGTTTCAATTACAGATCTCAACGTATGAAATATAATAGTAAAACTATTTTAAGTTCACTTTGTGAAGAATTTATTAACTTAATGTTGATTTGTTTTGTGTATATGGTATGTATAATCCATTCTGCTTTATATATCAAACCTGCAAGAGTACTAAGCGTCAGTCATTGCGATGTTTGTTCAGCGCTAAATCCTGTTATAGGGATTATAAATGAGAAAATTCGTGAGCCAGTACATTAATGTACTGGCTACAATGGTTCAAAATAATATGCTTCTTTCTGTGGGTCAAAAATAAAATTCAATTCACCTATTAAATGATACTAAAGCCTTCGATGGCTTTACTTCAAACTATTCTTCGCTATATTGACTTTTCTCAGCACATTATTTTAATGAATTTTGAGATTATTGTATCTTAAAAGGTCGTTCGTATATTTTCTAGCACTTTTTAGGTAAGATCCATACTTACATACATATCATCATGTTTATTAAACGTTGAATCAAAAACGTCTCGCAGTATAAACTGACCTCTGGAGAAATCCAGAATGTTACACAGCTGATGATAAACACGGCGCTATTTAAATAAATCAATGAGCTATTGGTGAAATGATAACATTTAAGTACCAGTGTAACATACACATTTAAAATCGAAAAGTACAGTATAAAAAGTGGAGTATTTTTATTTTACCTAATGACTAGATTTAAGATAAAAAACACTAAACTAAAAAAAGTTTTTACTAAATTAATTAATGAAGTATAGAAGATTGAAATAACCGTAAAATATACTTCTTAACTTTTAAAAATGTATGTACCAGAAGATTGGAAACTCCGAAGTAAAAGAATTAAGGTGCTATGCGGGTCCTTATGATATAAACTATATCGTTTTCTATCGATAAAACCTATTAATTAAACAAAAAATAGTATTTAGATAACTTTAACATTTTTAACTAGCAACTAAGTACTATTAAAACTGGCAGTAAATTAGGTACTACTATAAAATTTTTATTTTTTACATGAGATCATAAATAAAACCTTTTATTTTAAAAAATCGACTCACCACCAAATAAAATTAAAATGAAAAAAAAAATACACTTCACTAGCCACTCCAGTCAACCACAAAGATAAATTAAAATATAAATAGTGAACAGATAGCGTTCGATTTTTAAATTATGTAACGAGACGCGTATAGGCGCGCTGTGATTTTATCTGTAGACTGTGGGGCGCACGCACCGCGCATCGCCCGCTCCGTGTATTTCGGTATACTGGCCGAACAAATATAATTTTAAATTTACCTTCATTGGCTAACGTCATAATGATGATAGTGGGCTCGCCTTCGCGCCCACTAGGATTAAAGAGGAAATACAAAAATTTACGTCATAAGGTCAAACAGGATACAATAATCATACACGTAGTCGTGATACCAGGAATAGAATACTGTAATATTTATTAAACAACTTTTGCGTAAAATTCACGCGTTATATTTAAGTAGTTTGAGGAGTTTGATAATATAGCGATTAGTTTATCAAGTTACGATTAATGACATAAAGATTTATTCTCATATAAGGGTTACAAATAACTTAATATCTCGCTTTGCGGGATACTATTTGTATTTATTACCTCACTCGCTCTTAAATATAAAACATGTAGCTAAATTGTCTAATTTCAAAGTCAATGGCAATCCCATTCAAATTAGTGATTGTGATAGTGATTATTTGTATTAAGTAAGTATTGAAACGAATGATGATTTGAATGATCAAGAAATATAATAAAAACTTAAGCCCGTCTAATAAGAAAGAAAGAAAGAAATTAATTTATTGACCCCCACATACAATGATTGCAGTTAGCATTCGTTGACTTTCGTTTGACAACTCTCAATAGCTTTCTAACTTCTTTGTATCTAAAATAAGCGACAAATTCTTTCAAAAATACTTTTCAAGCGCAATCACACGTCAAATAGTTGTAGACTGAATACCTTTCAAATAACAAATTGAAAGGTATTGCGTTATATTTTAAAATTTCTTTTGTGTGAACGAGGGAACTCTCCGTCTGCTTATACTCGTATATGTTAAAGACAGCTTCCGGTGGGACATTATACTCCGTCCATGGAACTTCCGCCAACAATTCAAAATATTAAAATAAGGCTCCATAAATTTATTTACGTGATTAATATTTAATTAAAAATTAAAAATGTTATAGTCAGTGATTAAAATCTCGTAAGTTGATAGTGACAAGTTAATAAGAATTTAATAGTTACTAATTTTTGATTGTCAATGCTTTAAGTACTAACGGGGGGTTTTTTCGAATACATGAAAAAGGTAGTGTCACGGTGAAATTGCACATTCTTCTATTCATTTTGTTACGGGGTAATTCTACCCGAATAAACACCTGTGTAAAATCAAGAACTGTGTGATTATTTCGCCACTCTGACCCACATCTATTTACATAATCTATGTATTTCGCTTGAGACATTGCAATTGGATCGCTTTAGAGATATCATGGTAAGGTCTCTGATAGAATAGTCAAAGTGGTGATTAACATTCCGTTACACATAATAAGACTCATTTTACATTTTCACTGACGCACGAAATGACTTATGGAAATACCGGTAATGTTTTAACTTTTTAAACTTGTGTAATCGTGACGTTAAGGTAGAGTACATTCATAATTAGTATATGTTTTATGTTTTAAAATGGAAAATACTAATTTTAACAATATATTTGATAATAGCAATGACCTAACAAATAGTCTAGTTGAGAAAGAATAACGGGAGATATTGTCTAAAAGAAAGAAGCAGAAGGTGAAGATGGTTGAAGATACATAAAGAGAGCTGGCGTCTCGACGATTCCTTAGCTAAACATTTATATGTATCTTAGGACTCTTGTGGCTAAGTCTACTATTATTTTCTGAAATCGTACATGACATTTCACTAATTTATAGTCAACTAAATGGTTCTGTCGCGTATATTTTACAAGGTTCCGGGTTAAAGTTGTGTCAGGGTGCCGTACCCAAAGGGTAAAACGGGAAACCTATTACTAAGACTTCACGAATCTAATTTTACGAATCGCCTGAGCAGATTATTTTATTTCTGAATAAACATATTTTATCCGATAACATATTTGTGACCTATATCACGCAAATACCTAGCGAAAGATACCTCATACATAAGGCATGTAATTATTTCAGACATTACTTAACGTCGCTATGGGATTACTAGTCTTTGGTGAAAACGGGCATTAGGCGTTTTTTTTTTAAATTGATTAGTCGATAATTAATATGAATGAATCTTATTGCTATTTGGGAAATAATCACTTGTAATAGTTTCCAAATTTTACATTAATATTATAAGCTCAATATGTGGTGAAAATTTCTAGAAAAAATACTTTACAGTTATGTAATATTAGAATTTATTGTAGAATATATACTTGCAATCATGTGACATGCTCCAAATGTTTGATATGGCCGCCACGCAATCCTATATGACTGTGTAAATTATTTCAAATAAAAGGAACCGACGACTCTATGAAATTTATTTTTAAAAGAGTCATCTTCACATTAATTGGTAATGAAAGAATGATAAAAAATGAAAATATTTTGTCTGTGAGTTAAAAGTACACAATAAATAGTAGAAGTGCAATAACATACAACTGAGACAAGTCTTAAGTATGTTAACGATATACCTATTCGTCAATTGACTATCTTCTCTGATGAACTGACAAAAAAGATATATCTTAACGAAAGTTTTACAAAACCGTTCGACTTTAAAAAGAAGATTTTGGATTAGTTAACCATGAATCACACCGAAATCAACTTATTGATCGAATATGATTTTTATTAAGGCTGTTTATGATTTTTTATTACTTTAAAAGATTTTTTTCTTATTATTATTCGTAGTGACTTACATTCGCAACATTTATGATTACATAATAGCAAAACAACAGTAGGTCTTAAAATGGCTTACACCTATTTAGCCATCATATGTAAGTATGGCCACTCTTAGCTAATTACTTTATCTGTAAGTGATCAGGTGGGTTTAAGAATGTTCAGATTGTGCTATCGTTATCACCGGGTAAACATCTGATTACGGAATTGATTTTTAGATCGATAAATAATATCGTTATAGCGAAAATGTTCAGTGCACATGGATGTACTCGTACAAGTTTAACACAATTTTAAATAATACTTTAGACCCGATTATTACCCGTTGTGACTCTTATTAGAGCTGGTGAGTTTCTTGCTCGTTCTTCTTATCAGCCAAAAGACGTCCTGAACGAGTGGTAGGGAAAAAATGTTGGACGATTCAAAAGTACTTTTAAGAAGTCTATTTGAATAAAGATTATTTTGACTTTGACTTTGTGCATGTATTACGTGAACCAAAATTTGAAGGCGCGTTTATTTTCTTTTAAAAAATTTCTTATAGTAAGCAAAAAAGGGTTCTTATGGATAAAATTTTAACACTGCCCTGCGATTCTGTAAAAGTTCTGACCCAAATTCAAATTCACTCATATGCCCGTCTAATAAATTCACGTCATTTAATAAAAAAAAATCTATTGCTTCCATATATATATATATATATATATAGAAAACAAATTGATTGTGTATGTGTACTCAGATATTCTACTCCTATATCATTTCAATACTCTATTCACTTATGCCACAAAACTTTATTACGACTTTGACATTGAGCTGCCCCGCGATTCTTTAAAAATCCAGACCCAAATTCCAATTCACTCATGTGACCGAATTCACGTTGTTTAGTGAAGAAATTCTATTGGTTACATTTTTGTATAAATATACAAAACGAAATTGATTGAATATACGTGTCTCAAATATTCTATTCCTATGCCATTTCGAAACTCACTTCACTTATGCCACGAAATATTATTACCAATTCAAGATTGAGCGGATGCTGCTTTTTGAAGTGAATTCGGACACCTGAGTGAATTCGAATTCGGGTTTGGATTTTTTCGAGTTATAAACGAGAGATGATAATACCTACTATCTGTTTCGTGCGACTACGCCTGCGATAATTATAGTCAATGTCATCCGCGTATGTTTTTTTTTCTTCTGTAGGTGAATGAATTTTTCAAATCGATCCAGCAATTTTAGTGCCTATTCAATACAAATAAACAAAGAAATCATGTAGCCATTTTATATAGCTTTTCGTTGAACCCATGAACATTTTACCTGTAAGTCAATCTACAGTTGACCGGTACAACGAATGACCGGGCCAACTGGAAATGCTACTGAGGAAGGTAAGTGCCATTGGGCCGTTTGATAACAAAGTCAAAGTGAAAGTCATTGTTTTTGCCTACTGCGTTCAGGATTTCTTTTGACTAATAAAGTTAAATCTTATAAGGTAATATCCTGGCTTTGATTTAAAAATAAAAATCAATTACTGTAACGTGTTCTTGTTAAAGTTATTGATTTTTACTGATTGGCTCACACTCCGGTTTGAAGATATCGCCATCTCTAAGGTTCCAGGTTCAATTTCCGATTGAGTCGATGTAGAAAATTAACGTTCATTGGGGTACTACTTATTAATATTTATTTATGTAGGTAAACCAAAGCTGTTTTTATATAATTGTACTACGTAAATGACGTTTTCTCAATAAAAAACAATGATAATATTAAAAAGATAAAAAAAAAAATTTATACTCCACCCTTAACTAGGTACTACTAAAAATAACACAAAGATTTATAAATAGCGATAAGTAAGTACGTATCAATCATCGTTTTTTTAAATATCTCATCCTTACAGGCGTATCCACGGGTGTGAATGGTGAAAGGTGGAACGGAACAGTCTGCATTCGACAAGATGATGGAGGTTAAGTAAGAAATGAAATATGTAAATACACCTCACTGACTGGCAAAGAACTGAAGATATTTCGATACTGGGCCAGGATATCATGGATTCTTGGCGGTTCTTCTCGATGTTGATGGCAAAGAGTGGCAGATTTTTACAAGCGCTTGTCTTGCAACATGTAGCAACCTAAACTGAAGAAATCATGTTGAATTTCCTTTTTTTTTGTTTCTATTATAATTTAAATTTGTGGCCGGCAGCATAGTTTTGTTTGGTCTTAATAAAACTTATTTTTTCTCAAATTACTTTTGTTTTAGTCCAGTCAAATCACTTAGGTTCAATACTACTCGCAAATAAAATCCATATATTGTAACAGAAAATTACTCGGCTTAACATGGCGTTCTTCCTAAAAAAAAGTGTTGCTATATGTATATATTAAAAAGTAGAAAAACATTGAGGCTGTCATTATCATACTACTTAAAAGTAGCTTACCCTAGTCAAATAAAAAAAAGAGTAAATGTTACCGTTCAAAACCAAAGCCTCGTTATTGGCACTTGCTAACAAATACTTTAATGTAATAACTGTTAGTAGAAATAATAAAGTTTCGTTTTAGCGGTAAAATGTAGCTTATAATTAGATTGTTTAACGCGATAGATAGGATTTTCACCTACCTATATTTCCTGACGTTTCGACCGGGTTACACCGGCTGTGGTCACGGGCTGACTGTGAAAAATGAAAAACCTAACTATCAATCTATCACGTTAATACCCGTTTCAAACAATCTAATATAATGCAACGCGAAATTGCAAAAGTTAATGTAGCTTATCATTCTTCAGCATCCTATCTTTCTCCTAACCACACTCGCACGCGAAATAAAAGTAGTAGCTACAAACAAACAAACACACTTTCCCAGTGATACTATCAGTTTTAGTTAAGTTATGATTAAAATAGTAATAAAACCATCAGTAAAAATATTACACCAAGAAATTTCCATTGCAACCGAGTTGCGCAATAAGTGCGAAATTTCCATAAATTTATTGATTGCAATTTGCAATTTAAATGCGCCGATGTTTAGCTAAGGTAGTTATTGTACAGGGAAGGAAACTGCTAATGCTATTATTTCATGTCGCCATAATTGAGAATAACAGAATAATTGCCTATATTTGATACATTTTACACTTGCAATGCTATTTATAATTATTGCAATATATTTATAAGGTTTACTATAATAGGGAATAGGGTGGGGGGAAGGACCCTGCAAGGAGCCCGCCAGGTCATATTGTGGTAGTCTGACTTGCAGCAGTGTGTACTCAGAGTGCACATGATGGAACACTCCACAAAAAATAAAAAACGTTTTAAACGATATGCAATCGAGAGTACCTATTAGGTACTGAGTTGTGAGTATTCAGAGTGCTTATCTAATGGCTCCCTATGAGTACCACTGGAACTCGAAATTGTGTTGAAATCTCCATAATTTGTTAGTAACTTAATCGTATCTGCTGTAGTACCTTTTTTCTAACCCGGTAAAACCCACTACGAAGACTTTCCAGGTTCAGCCCTACTTAACTCTGTTATGGGAAATTTAAGAAAACTGTTGATGAAAAATAGGAATAGGGAAAAAGAAGAATCTTCAGCTGCGTACCTATTATTCAAAGTAATGCTTCTTACCTATACATCAAAATCAATTGTTAAGTACTGTTATTGTTAGTATGCACTTGGATGACTTTATTTTTTTAAATTAAACCTAGTTCGATTATCGTCCCCGAAACCAAAGTTAACTGTCTGATTTATAAAGAGTTAGATTTATTGGTTTATTGTTATTATGTTGGTTTTGAATAATGATCAGCAATTCTCCTTGTTTGTTTTTAGTTATCAAAAATAAGTATGGCTTTTAATGATCCATTTTATTAATATATTAATAGCAAAAAAATATTATGATTAACGCCTAATTTTAAATAAGAACCACGTTTGAAATAAGTTATGATAATAAATATTGCAGTTGCCAATGAAGGCGTACCTATTTGAGATCACCACCACCACCAGCCCTTTTACGTCCCCACTGCAGGGGCTCAGGCCTTCAAAGTCAAAGTCAAAGTCAAAATAATCTTTATTCAAATAGACTTCTTAAAAGTACTTTTGAATCGTCCAACATTTTTTCCCTACCACTCGTTCAGGACGTCTTTTGGCTGATAAGAAGAACGAGCAAGAAACTCACCAGCTCTAATATGAGTAATGACATTTACAAAAACCATGTCATTACCAGATCAATACATTATAAACAGAGATAAAAAAAACTATGGTCTTATAATAATAACATAATCATTTAATAATAATGGAAACAAGATAATGAGTTAAGAAGTAATCACCTATCCAGTTGCTGGATCATCTCAAGTCCAAGCGTTCTTATCTGTTACATAATCGGATACCTTATAATAAGCTTTTTTAATAAGTATTTTTTTAATAGTAGATTTAAACTGCATGATATCTAATTGTTGTATTTTGCTTGGGACCTTATTGTAGAAGCGCACACAAAGACCCTTGAAAGAGTTATTAACTTTTTGCAGTCTAGTGACAGGCACCGTTAATTTATTTTTATTTCTTGTATTAAAATTGTGTACATCACTTTTAATAGAAAACAAACTAATATTTTTACGAACGTACATTAAGTTCTCGTATATGTATTGAGAAGCAACAGTCATAATGTCTATTTCCTTAAATTTCTCCCTTAAAGAGTCCCTAATCCTAAGATTATAAATTGATCGAATTGCTCTTTTCTGAAGCACAAAAATTGTTTGTATGTCGGCAGCATTTCCCCACAATAGGATACCGTATGACATAACACTATGAAAGTAACTGAAGTATACTAATCTGGCAGTATCTATGTCAGTTAACCTACGTATCTTCATTACGGCATATGCTGCAGAGCTAAGTCTACTCGACAATCTATCAATATGTAGGCCCCACTGTAGTTTAGAATCTAATGTTATTCCTAAAAATACTGTGGTATCCACAAGGCCCATGTTCTTATCTTTTACATTAACATTTATATCTACTTTTTTAACATTAGGTAGTACAAATTTTAAGCATTTTGTTTTTCCTTCATTAAGGAGAAGATTATTTACATTAAACCAATGTACTACTTTAGCGATAGAATTGTTCACATCGTCATTTAGAGGTAACCCTCTTTTAATTTTAAACAAGAGTGAAGTGTCATCCGCAAACAAAACTATTTCGTGATCATCCCTTACGAAATAAGGCAAGTCATTTATGTAAATCAAAAACAAGAAAGGACCGAGTATTGAGCCCTGCGGAACGCCCATCTTAATTTTCGATCCAGGGGATCTTTTGCCATTGATATCAACCCTCTGTACTCTGTCAGTCAAGTATGAGACAATAAAATCCAATGAGTTATCTCTAAATCCATAAAAATGCAGTTTCCTAATCAATGTTTCATGAAAAACACAATCAAATGCCTTAGATAGGTCACAGAAAACACCTAACGCATCATGTGAATCCTCCCAGGCATTAAAAATTTCTTGTATTAACTCGACACCGGCTTCGGTTGTCGAGCGACCCCTTGTAAAACCAAATTGTTGTCGATTCATAAGCTTATTCTTGTAAAAGTACGTTTGCATTTGATCCAGCATGATTTTTTCAAAAATCTTACTAAACGTAGGTAGCACGGATATAGGTCTAAAGTTAGTAGGGTCAGATGTGCTACCCGATTTATGTAAAGGAATAATTTTACTATATTTCATGAGCTCAGGAAAAATACCACAATCAGTACATTCATTAAATATATAAGCTAAGATTGGAGCTATTGTCTCAATTACCGATTTAGAAACTTCAATGGAATTACCCCATAAATCAGCAGTTTTCGTTTTCTTTAGCTGATTAAAAGATTTTATTATATCTTTAAAATCAATGTGTTGAAACTTAAATTGGCTATTAGAATTATTTAAACTTGCCTTTAAAATAGATTCAGCAGCAGTGGAAGAGGAATTCAAAGATTGTGTAATTAAGACTGGAATTTCAGTAAATAAATTTTCAAATACTGTAGCAACTTCAAGATCTGATGTTACTTTTTTATTATCAATGTTTAAATTAAAATTTATATTCCGGGATTTTTCTCTTCCAGTTTCACTATTTATGATATTCCACGTCATTTTAACTTTGTCTTTACTATTTTCAATTTTTGCATTTAAATAATTACATTTGGCTAAACGACACACTTTTTTAAATAATTTAGAGTAATTTCGTACATATTCTTTGAAGTCCTCACTTGTGTTATAATTACGTTCATCATATAGTTCATAGAGCCTTTTTCTGCTTTTGTAGATTCCTGGTGTAGCCCACACACTAAAAGTTATAGGATTACTAATACTTATTTTTTTTGGGACAAAAATCTTATTGAATTCTGTACAATAAACATCAAAGAAATCTTTGTACAAATCATTGGGATTACTATTATGTTTCAAATGATACAATTTACTATCTAATTGATTTTTAAAACGTTC
Organism: Diatraea saccharalis; assembly: GCA_918026875.4. NCBI lineage: Eukaryota > Metazoa > Arthropoda > Insecta > Lepidoptera > Crambidae > Diatraea > Diatraea saccharalis. Next base: position 2,101,791 of record OU893338.1, read on the forward strand.
CAAGCGACTCATACTTTTTGACACAACTGTAATGTCTCTCCTAGCCACAAACGTACATTTATGCGGAAAGCTAACTAGTTGTCCAAAATGATCTGACGGTAGTTGTTTAATTATCTGTCTTGAAAGTGGTACTAGATCTGTAAAAATGTTGTCAATACATGTGGACGAAGTAGCAGTTACTCTAGTAGGCTCCTTAAACATGTGCGCAAGATTATAGGACATAAATAGATTTACAAGTCTTGTACATGAATTGGAGTTTCCTAATAAATCAACGTTAAAATCACCCCCAATCACTAATCGTTTGCCTTTGCTATATACCTTTTTTAATGCTTCATCCATAACAGTTTCAAAGAGATCATAATGAGAAACTAAACTTGAAGGAGGTCTATATACGCTCAGTACAATCAGCTGGTCCAGCTCTATACAGGCAATCTCTATTATTTCCTCAACCGATAGGCTCACTATATCTCTACGTTCTTTAAATTTAAACTTTTTATTTAATAAAATTAGTGCGCCACCACGCATTGCGTTTTTCCTAATGAACGCGCTACCAACCAGGTGATTATTGAAGTTAAAAATGCAATTATAACTTGTTAACCAATGTTCCGTAATACAGAAAAAATCAACATTGTTACAGTTCATGAATAATTCCACTTCTAACTCTTTACTCAACATTCCTTGAACATTTTGGTGCACTAGGTTGATGACTGAAAAACTCTTGGTTCCATTATTACTTTGACTATTCAATAGCAAGCAAGAGGAATCCTCTGTTGTCTTAGTATCTAATTTAAAGACGAATTTGTCGCAATGTCAGTAGGATTATTACTGACAGTCATGTCAATAGAAGAGTGCTCAATAGGAGCACTCTGGTTAGCCAAATTTTTGGCTGTTATAGAAAAAAAATATGATAGCGAAATAGCTATTTGTCTCTTATAATAATTGGAAAGATAATATTTATCTTTAGTCAAATAAAATTTTCTAACATACTTGTTAGTGTCAATGACATGAAACTTTGCAGTATTGCATATAGTGTGCAATGTCATATTCAATTTGTATCGCAAATTATTTTCTTCATTGGACAAACTATTGCAATACGGCAACGTAAAAATCACGACTTTCTTCCTTATGGATGGTTAAGGAGGATGGGCCATGACCCTCCACGCTGGCCCAATGCGGATTGGAGGGTATTAACGACTGCAAATGCAGCCGGGACCAACGGCTTAATGTGCCTTCCGAAGCACGGAGTAGCTCGAGATAATAATTTTTTGATCACCCATCCCGTGACCGACCCTTGCGAAAGTTGCTTAACGACTACGATCGCGGGCCGCGGCGCTTATCCACTACGCCACCGAGCTACCTATTTGAGATAAAATAAAATATTTTTGTCACTAAACTTCCAGAGGTATCTGTGATTTAATAATTAGCCATATTGTTAACATTCTCAAGTACTTCACATGATCACCACCATCACCGTCATCAGTCGTAAATATATTTTCTAAGTTTATAACTATCAAAATTATATAATGACGACCTCAGTACCTGATTGACTCGCAACTCGCATTCGGTGTCAAGATGTTGCCATCTCTAAAGTTCCAGGTACAATTTCCGATCGGGGGCTCTATTTTTGAATCATTCGTCTCGCGTCGAGCGCTCGTTTTCTACTATCACTCGCATACAACGTTCGCTAAGCGACGAGTGGTTCATACCATTCGTTGCAGTCGAGCGATTTAGAAATGGCGAATTTGTTAAGTCGAACGAAAATCAGTAGAAAACGAGCGCTCGACGCGAGACGAATGATTCAAAAATAGAGCCCCTGGTCGATGTAGAAAATGAACATTTATTGTGGTATTTATTTATGTAGATAACCCAAAGTCGTTTTATATAATCGTACGAAGTAGATCGTTTTTTTTTTATGCTAGAAAGGCAAGCGCTTGACCACAGATCACCTGATGGTAAGCAATGCAGTGGTCTAAGATGGAGCATGCTTGCCTAGAAGGAACCGATTCACTCTTGTCTCTTGACTCGTTTATCAATAAAAAAACAATGATAATATTAAAAGGACAAAAACAATTCTTATACCCCACCCGTAGGTAGTATTACGGTAAAATGATACACCCTTAAGTAGCTCGGTAGCGTAGTGGATAAGCGCGGCGGCCCGCGATCGATGTCGTTAAGCAAATTACGCTAGGGTCGGTCACGGGATGGGTGACCAAAAATTTAGTATCTCGAGCTACTCCGTGCTTCGGAAGGCACGTTAAGCCGTTGGTCCCGGCTGCATTTCCAGTCGTTAATACCCTCCAATCCGCATTGGGCCAGCGTGGAGGGTCTTGGCCCATCCTCCTTAACCATCCATAAGAAAGGCCTGAGTCACTGCAGTGGGGACTTAAAAGGGCTGATGATGATGATGAAAATGATACAAAGATTTATAAATAGCGGTAAGTAGGTAAAGGTATTAGATTTTAAAATCTCCCGGCTCCAGAGGTGCGACCGCCTAACATAGGATACGACATCTTAGCGATGTTGTGTCGTTATTACGTTTAATTTTGCGTCTTTAACATTTACTTTATTAATGACGAACGAATCATAAATAATGATGATTGTAGATTTGACAGCAGCGTTACCAAATATAGTATTTTTATCCCAAATTTATCCAAATTATACGATGATGGCTGTATTGCGAGAAGTTCGTTGTTTCATTTTCAAAGAAACAAGCTTAAGCGCCGCCCCTAAACGAGTTTATAGTGTAGTAAATGAACTGTGGTCAGAAAGTTATAATAGGCTAAATAAAGCGCATGTAAAATCTGAAGTACATAAATGTGTACTAATTTTTTTATTTAAACTAATTGATTTTCTTAGAATAATCTATTATTCTCATTAACATATTAAATTTAAAGAAACGAGAAAGTTTATTGATCTAAAATAATCAACACCATAACATATTTATAATATGCAACTTAAATAAGAATTTATTTATATAATCAACCATTATAAGTTAGAAATCCCTAATTATTATAATTGAAATCATTAAACCAAAACATTACTTAGATATTCAAAAAATAATTGCCATTTCATATTCGTCGAATATTATCGAAAAAAAATGACAAATTAATAAAAATTTGGCTGTGCACCATGTACACGATCTCATCTAAGCGTCGTATTACAGATAGTTTATATATTTAAGGATGACCCTGTAAGAAAGCACATAGTGACCATCTAATAATTAATCCTACTAATGATTATCGTTGTTTTTCGTATTTTAACCAATAATAATAATAATAAAAACAGAGGAGATTCTCTAATAGTCTGTTTATAATGATTATGACTTTTTACATATAAACCCATTTTTATTATTATCTTTTTTTTTTAATAAACAGTATCACAAATATTGTATGCAAGTTTGTATATTTTCTTAGATTACATATGATTACGCTCAAAATAAACCTAATTTAAAAGTAGAAATAGATGGAATGTTTATTAAATAATACTTATAAAAATATTAATCGTTTTGTAAGTGATATTTCATTGATGTAGTAAAATCGATTATTGGATAATTTTTCACATCCCTAAATGAGGTGACATTGACATGAAAATTTCAATAAATAATTGCACGTGCAGGCGGTGTGGTTGTGTTTTATCATGATATTTTAAATTTATAAACGTTAATTTTATACAAATGTGAATTAAAAGACAAAGATGAACCCCAAAAAAGTCGCAAAAAACCCGTCACTTGCTTATACAAGCAATAAAGAGTACAGTAAACCAACTGATAACCCGGTAAGTTTAACATTCGTTTTCTACATTATTACAGGGTTAAAAGTAGCTTAATGTACTCTTTGTGATCTACTTTATTTGTTTCCAATACTGACTGTCAAATCAATATTACATTAAAATAAGATAAAAAGCATCTGCTAATAAAAAAAGTGGATGCCACTTTATATACATGTTTGGTCAATTGGATACTTGCTTTTCAGTATTTACAATGTCTTGGAGCACCCCATATAGATTCATTTAACTATATGGTACAAGATGGTCTGAAGGCGGCGGTTGCGGACCTCATACCGGTTGATTTCAAAACTCCGACTGGAGAAAGAGTGAAGATAGTTATAGAAGAAGCTGCATTCTCCAAGCCTTGTGTACCTATGGATGTTATAGGAGTCAAGAACTTGAAGGTGTTTCCAACAGAATGCAGACAAAGGGCAGCAACTTATAAAGGAGACTTTAGGATACGATTGTCTATAAATATTGATGGAAAAACAATAGAAGTTGATAGATCGCTAGGATCATTACCTATAATGATAAAGGTATAAGAAATAAGAAACTGTTAACATTCCACTTACAGTTTTGCCTGAGTGGATTATAACATTTTCTCTTATTTTTTTTTGTAAATCCCATATTAGGTGATTCATAATAACACTATGTGTGACAAATTCAGTTCAATTGGTCCAGAAGTTTGAGTAGTGCATTGATTGTGCAGTCAGTTGCATGCCTGTGTATATATTCATTGTTTAGATGAATGAGATCAATTATTTATGTTAAGATTTCTACAGGTTTTTTTAAATTTTGAGTTGTGTTCTAGTCAAAACTGTGTCACTTGGCTGACATGTCTCCAGAAGAGCTGGTAAAACATAACGAACATGCCGATGAATGGGGCGGATACTTTGTTGTTAAGGTAATATTTCAAATGGAATTACAAGAAAAACTAAAAGTTTTCGGTATAACTCATAAAATAAACTAAGTTTGGTTTTAAGTTTAGGTTTTTTGTTTTCAAGTCTTTAAATGACTTCAGTAACATAAGGAAACTTAGTATAGTATTAGGTATATGATAACTTTACTTATATTCTTTTGTTTGACTATGTTGATGTGACTATAGAGTAAAGTTAAAATCAGATGTACTTTAGTTTGGCTTAGTTTAATCTTTGATACAACAGAATTAGCACTACTGACATCACAATTAGAATTTGATATGTACATGCTAATAAAACATAATTATTAACCATATATCAGAGTACTTAAAGAACTCATCAACAAAAGGTCAAATTGCATCAATTGGTAACAAAAAATTTTTAAACATAAGGTCAAACCTTAAACATGCCTTAAACATAAACATGTAAAACCTTGAACATAAAGGTTTCAATTTGCAATTGTTGAATTCAGATTTTGATTGGCCATGTGAAATGTCTTCAAGCCTTGATCTGTTGATTATTAAGTTCAACATTGACATAGAAAGGTCTTTTGTAGTAATCTGTTATATGTGTAATCAATAATTTTAAAGGAAAACAAATGAGAAATTGTCAATTGTTAAAATTGAATTAACAGTGTGCGACTTTTATGCAGGGACATGAACGGTTAGTACGTATGCTGTTGGTCACCAGACGTAACTACCCTGTGGCGATCAAGAGACCAACTTGGAAGATGAGAGGTGATCTATTCACAGATTACGGTGTTCTAATACGATGTGTCAAGTCTGATCAGACAGCAACTGTAAGTTGGCTATTTCTCATTATATAGACTACTAGTTATTAAAATGTCAGTATCATATTATGTATTTTAATATATAATATTTTTGTATATGTGATTTTAGACAAAATTTAATTATTATTTTGTAACAGTTTTGGAGTTTTGAACTTTGCGCTTATTGTGTAATTTCTTTTTAGCATGAAGTGTGCAAATATATCGATTACAATAAAATAATATAACACGAAGCAAAAAACTTTGTACACTTTTTACGAAATTACAGCGGAGGATTATAAAACTTTACTTATTTCAGAATAATGTTCTCCATTTTCTTCAAAATGGCACATGCAAGTTGATGTTTTCGCATCGTCGCGCAATGTACTACGCTCCTCTGGTTCTCATACTCAAATGTTTAGTGGATTGGGTCGATCATTATATCTACAGGTTACTGCTGCATGGGAAGAAGGACGACTTATACTATGTCAAGTGAGCACATTACAATATAACATTTAATTCTATACTTATAATATACATATTATGTTATATTATTATAGTACCTAAAATTATGCAAGCATAATCAAGGCCATATAACTATTTTTTTTTCTTGAACAAAGTCAAAATCAAAATAATCTTTATTCAAATAGACTTCTTAAAAGTACTTTTGAATCGTCCAACATTTTTTTCCCTAACACTCGTTCAGGACGTCTTTTGGCCGATAAGAAGAATGAGCAAGAAATTCACCAGCTCTAATAAGAGTAATGACATTTACAAAAACCATGTCATTACAAGATCAATAGATTATAAACAGAGATAGAAAAAAAAAACTGATCTTATAATGATAACATAATCATTTAATAATAATGGAAACAGGATAATGAGTTTAGAAGTAATCACCTATCCAGTTGCTAGATCATCTGAAGTCCAAGCGTTCTTATCTGTTATATAATCGGATACCTCATAATAAGCTTTTTTAATAAGTATTTTTTTAATAGTATTTTGGTTGGGACCTTATTGTAGAAGAGCACTCAAAGGCCCTTGAATGAGTTATTAACTTTTTGCAGTCTAGTGACAGGCACCGTTAATTTATTTTTATTTTTTGTATTAAAATTGTGTACATCACTTTTTATAGAAAACAAACTAATATTTTTACGAACATTCATTAAGTTTTCGTATATGTATTGAGAAGCAACAGTCATAATGTTTATTTCTTTAAATTTCTCCCTTAAAGAGTCCCTAATCCTAAGGATTATAAATTCATCAAATTGCTCTTTTCTGAAGCACAAAAATTGTTTGTATGTTGGCAGCATTTCCCCACAATAGGCTTCCGTACTACATTACACTATGAAAGTAACTGAAGTATACTAATCTGGCAGTATCTATGTCAGTTAACCTACGTATTTTCATTATGGCAAATGCTGCAGAGCTAAGTTTACTCGATAATCTATCAATATGTGGGCCCCACGGTAGTTTAGAATCTAATGTTATTCCTAAAAATACTGTGGTATTCACAAGGCCCATGTTCTTATCTTTTATATTAACATTTATATCTACTTTTTTAGCATTAGGTAGTACAAATTTTAAGCATTTTGTTTTTCCTTCATTAAGGAGAAGATTATTTACATTAAACCAATGTACTACTTTAGCAATAGAATTGTTCACATCGTCATTTAGAGGTAACCCTCTTTTAATTTTAAACAAAAGTGAAGTGTCATCCGCAAACAAAACTATTTCGTGATCATCCCTTACGAAATAAGGCAAGTCATTTATGTAAATCGAAAACAAGAAAGGACCAAGTATTGAGCCCTGCGGAACACCCATCTTAACTTTCGATCCAGGGATCTTTTGCCATTGATATCAATCCTCTGTACTCTGACAGTCAAGTATGAGACAATAAAATCCAATGAATTATCTCTAAATCCATAAAAATGCAGTTTCCTAATCAATGTTTCATGAAAAACACAATCAAATGCCTTAAATAGGTCACAGAAAACACCTAACGCATCATGTGAATTCTCCCAGGCATTAAAAATTTCTTGTATGAACTCGACACCGGCTTCGGTTGTTGAGCGACCCCTTGTAAAACCAAATTGTTGTCGATTCATAAGCTTATTCTTGTAAAAGTACGTTTGTATTTGATCCAGCATGATTTTTTCAAAAATCTTACTAAACGTAGGTAGCACGGATATAGGTCTAAAGTTAGTAGGGTCAGATGTGCTACCCGATTTATGTAAAGGAATAATTTTACTATATTTCATGAGCTCAGGAAAAATACCACAATCAGTAGATTCATTAAATATATAAGCTAAGATTGGAGCTATTGTCTCAATTACCGATTTAGAAACTTCAATGGAATTACCCCATAAATCAGCGGTTTTCTTTTTCTTTAGCTGATTAAAATATTTTATTATATCTTTAAAATCAATGTGTTGAAACTTAAATTGGCTATTAGAATTATTTAAGCTTGCCTTTAAAATAGATTCAGCAACAGTGGAAGAGGAATTCAAAGATTGTGTAATTAAGACTGGAATTTCAGTAAATAAATTTTCAAATACTGTAGCAACTTCAGGATCTGATGTTACTTTTTTATCATCAATGTTTAAATTAAAATTTATATTCCGGGATTTTTCTCTTCCAGTTTCACTATTTATGATATTCCACGTCATTTTAACTTTATCTTTAATATTTTTAATTTTTGCATTTAAATAATAACATTTGGCTAAACGACACACTTTGACGTCATCACTTGTGTTATAATTACGTTCATCATTTAGTTCATAGAGCCTTTTTCTGCTTTTGTAGATACCTGGTGTAGCCCACACACTAAAAGTTATAGGATTACTAATACTAATTTTTTTTTGGGACAAAAATCTTTTTGAATTCTGTACAATAAACATCAAAGAAATCTTTGTACAAATCATTGGGATTACTATTATGTTTCATTTTGATACAATTTACTATCTAATTGATTTTTAAAACGTTACAAGCGACTCATACTTTTTGACACAACTGTAATGTCACTCCTAGCCACAAACGTACGTTTATGCGGAAAGTTAACTACTTGTCCAAAATGATCTGACGGTAGTTGTTTAATTATCGGTTTGAAAGTGGTACCAGATCTGTAAAATGAACCTGCATTCTTTAACAGTTCACGAGAACCACCAGATAACCCTCTTAACAAGAGTCCTTGTCAAGAGGATGAAGGCGCTATATGTTTATTCATTTAAAATTATTTCATCTAAAATAAGTTCTTATATATAAAAAGTGAATGAAGCTTAATAAACAACATAAATATAGATTTATCAAAGTATATTTTTCAAGTTATATTTTTTTTTCATTCCAAAAGCTTTAATTTGAACCACTGGAGCAGACCAGGTTTCGAAGAAGATTAAGCACTGTAGACCGCATTCACACAGCAGATTATACAAAAACAGAAGAGTATAATTGGTCCTTGTGCTTAGCTCAGTTGAGACTTGATCTGTCTTAGAGTCCTTGCAGCAGTGCCAAGTCGATCGGTGGTATATACAGGTGCTGAAGCGTCTTTACAATTTCGCAACCATTGCCGTCCAATTTCAGAATCGACAGACGGCACGTTAAACCGTCGATTTCGGCTGCATTTGCATTACGTTAATACCCTCCAATTCGCACTGGGCTAGCGCGGAGGGTCATGGGCATATCCTCCTTAACAATCCTCGTACCGGCCAGCTCGTATGAGAGCTGGTGATGATGATTCGTAGTAAACATATGACTTCGCGCACAGCTGCATACAGAATATGTTGCGGGAGATCCACGAGGAGGGCCTCCACTCCATGTCGTCGTGCCGCTCGTACCTCGGCCGCATGTTCCGGCCGCGGCTGGTGGAGCTGCCGCCGGACGCGAGCGACGAGGAGGCCGCCGAGTTCCTGCTGCGGCGCTGCGTGCTCATACACCTCGACAGCTACACCGACAAGTTCCACCAGCTCGTCTACATGACGCAGAAGCTCGGCGACTTGGTGCAGAACAAGTGCAAGGTGGGTATAGGTGCACTCACGAATGATACGTGTTCTTCTTTAATATTGTTTGAATAGGGTGTAGTAAATTTTTTTATATTCTTATTTAGTAAAAAATATAATAAATATAAAAGAAAATATAGTTCATATAATAAGTTTCAAAGTTATTTTCTTATAATACTCGTTTTTATAGGTCGAAGGTGCTGATGCAGTAATGGTCCAAGAATTGCTCCTCGGGGGACATTTGTACCTGCAGATCTTGAAAGAGAGGCTACAAGCGATTATGGTGACAATGCGAATTTTGATCAACAAACGGTGTCAAGCAGCCGGCCGTCTCAGGGTTGAAGCTGTAAGTATTATGAGGAGTATAAGGCCCACACTCCACCAAAGCGGAGACGAGACGAATGCAGAGGAGATGTTTTTTAAACAACCAATAGAATTACGCTATTCATACATCTCGTCTCCGCTAAGCTCCAGTGGAGATCGCTAAGCGGAGATGTTTTATATTTGTATGGTGCGATGGAAGCGGAGATGAGAGTTGTGCCTTGACGAGATGCAGCGGAGACGAGAAGATGTGAGCGTACGTTTTTGTAAAAGCGACATAACGTCTACCTTTCGTGTCAGAACGCGAACTGAGCACTCAATGCCTTGCACACTCTCAACGCTATCTAACGCACATCTCCGCGACACAATACGCATCTCCGCACAGCTTCGGTGGATTCACCCGAATCGAATAACATCTCTTCTCGTCTCCACATTAGACATCTCCGCAGATCTCCGCTTTGGTGGAGTGTGGGTCTGAGAACTATATACTATCATTATTACCGTTTTGAGTTACAAGATCACGTGATATATTGCGATTTAATGTCAGTGTGATATACCTGGGTATAAAAATGATATTGTATGTCGTCCGTCACCCAGATGACAGAAAAATATTAGAACCATTTTTTTTTTGTTTCAATTCAACAAGATATAGCTTAGATGTGAAGCATTAAAGTTGAGGAGTGGGAGCTCGTTACGTCGCAAATGCGTAAAAAATGTACAAAAATGTGACGTCATGTGATTTCTACTCAATGTATCGTAATTATTGATTACGCAAAAAATAAATAAGTGTTTAATATTTTTCAATTATCATTCTCGTTAGTTACGTGAAGTTGGAAAACTATTTATTAATCTTTATCAACTATTATACTTAAGTTATCTTAAGCATTTCATGCTCATTGTTATTATATTTTAAACCATATGATTTTAAAGAATATCTTAGGAGTTTTCTATAAATATAAAAATAAATTCATAGGACTAATCATTAATAAATTAAATTATTTGTTCACAGAAAGATATTCAAATCATGTTGCGTATGGCTGGTACATTAGAAAATAAGATGGAGACGTTTTTGGCGACAGGAAATGCGCCGTCCAATAATGTGAACCTGACTCAGTACAAAGGGCTCACTATCGTAGCGGAGAATATTAATAGAATGCGATATATGTCGCATTTCAAGTGAGTAATATCTTAGTGATATGTGTTACAAAAAGGGGCATGCTTAGTACTTATTCAACGTTCAACTGTAAGGGGGCGTCCATAAATTACGTGAGATGTTTAAGGGGAGGAGGGGGTCGAGGCAAATCTCATCTAATCTTACGTTGGAGAGAGGGGGGGTCTCGGCAAATATCACGCAATTTTTTTTTCTGATTGAAACAAAAACAAAAAAACACTATTTTGGTTCATTTAATCCAGATTGTACATGCTTAAGATTTAATTTTAAGCGTAATCGTATACGATTAAGATCATTCACTAATTCGTTCAAAAGAAAATAATTTTATTCATACTTCAACACTATACATCTACTGAATGTCAAACCACCATATTTGTAGGGTTCGAACGATACTTTCGATATAGAGTAGGCATCGATACTTTCAAAAGCTATACTCGATACTACAACAAGGCAAATACTCGCAAGTACTCATCAAATTGCATTTTGAAAAATCTCACGTGAGATTGGGGAATGGGGGAGGCGGTTGAATAAAATCTCACGACATCTCACCAGGGGGGGAGGGAGGGTCAGAAAATTAAAAAAAACACCTCACGTAATTTATGGACGCCCCCTAACCAATATATCATATGAAAATTCGAAAAATACTTATAAACTATTGGAGACCTAAATGTGAATGTTATGCAATACTAATTTAAAGTTTTTTTTTTTATTTTTATTTAAGTACTTACATATCGATAGAAATACTTAAATGAGAAATTCGGAGTCTAGAATCTCGGGAAGTTCTACTGTTGAGTGAACAATCCACCTCAGTTACTCTGTTTCGTAACCTAGGGCTATCCATCGCGGTTCGTTCTTCATGGAGATGCGTACGACAGAAGTGCGACAACTGCTGCCCGACGCGTGGGGCTTCGTGTGCCCCGTGCACACGCCCGACGGGGCCCCATGCGGCCTCCTCAACCACCTCACCATGACCGCACAGGTACCGGCACATCACTATCATACACGCCCGACGGGGCCCCATGCGGCCTCCTCAACCACCTCACCATGACCGCACAGGTACCGGCACATCACTATCATACACGCCCGACGGGGCCCCATGCGGCCTCCTCAACCACCTCACCATGACCGCACAGGGACCGGCACATCACTATCATACACGCCCGACGGGGCCCCATGCGGCCTCCTCAACCACCTCACCATGACCGCACAGGTACCGGCACATCACTGTCATACACGCCCGACGGGGCCCCATGCGGCCTCCTCAACCACCTCACCATGACCGCACAGGTACCGGCACATCACTATCATACACGCCCGACGGGGCCCCATGCGGCCTCCTCAACCACCTCACCATGACCGCACAGGTACCGGCACATCACTATCATACACGCCCGACGGGGCCCCATGCGGCCTGTTCAACCACCTCACCATGACCGCACAGGTACCGGCACATCACTATCATACACGCCCGACGGGGCCCCATGCGGCCTCCTCAACCACCTCACCATGACCGCACAGGTACCGGCACATCACTATCATACACGCCCGAAGGCGCCCCATGCGGCCTCCTCAACCACCTCACCATGACCGCACAGGTACCGGCACATCACTATCATACACGCCCGACGGGGCCCCATGCGGCCTCCTCAACCACCTCACCATGACCGCACAGGTACCGGCACATCACTATCATACACGCCCGACGGGGCCCCATGCGGCCTCCTCAACCACCTCACCATGACCGCACAGGTACCGGCACATCACTATCATACACGCCCGACGGGGCCACATGCGGCCTCCTCAACCACCTCACCATGACCGCGCAGGTACCGGCACATCACTATCATACACGCCCGACGGAGCCCCATGCGGCCTCCTCAACCACCTCACCATGACCGCACAGGTACCGGCACATCACTATCATACACGCCCGAGGGGGCCCCATGGGGCCTCCTCAACCACCTCGCCGTGACCGCACAGGTACCGGCACATCACTATCGAAAACGCCCGACGGGGCACCATGCGGCCTCCTCAACTAAATTATTTGCTTCGTTTATTTCAATATCAAAAATAGTCGGCTAGAAATATTGATACAAGAGGCCTTTGTCATAGGTTTAATCTTAAGTTACATTTCCTAACACTTTGTTAGTAAAAAAATATTGTATGGAAATTATATCGATCTTTGCTGTCTACAGGTCACACAATGCCCAGAACCAGAGCAACTGGCAAATCTGCCGAATGTACTCGCAGATTGCGGTAAGTGTTACCATATGTAATATTAATATTATTATGTATTTTCAAAAGAAGGTGGTAACTCTGTCATAAGTTGACCTTTTACTCCGTTACAATGTCGATATAAATACTTTTCAGCTTTGCAAAGGTCGATATTATTCTGATATTTGTCTACCGTCAACGAATATCGATGATCCCTAGCGAAAGGTAACTGATGAAAATCGCTTAAACATAAATAAATTTGTAAATAAAAAGTCATCTGTAAAGAAATATTTATATTTTATTAATAAATTCTATAAAATAATATAAATTGAGAAGCTCGATGGCGCAGTGGTTAGCGCGCTTAGTCTGCGGTATGGGTATTAAGTTACTCTTGTAATTGCCGTTCATAAGATTGGTGACCAAAAATGTATTGCCTCGAGTTCTTACCGCGCTTCGGAAGGCACGTTAAGTCGTCGATCCCGGTTGCATCTGGAGTCGTTAATACTTGCCAATCCGCACTGGGCTAGCGTGGAGAGTCATGGTTCATCCTCCTTAACCATCAATGAAGGCCTGAGCTCTGCAGTGGGGATGTAAGAGGGCTGATTATGATGACTTTTGTTTTTTTAAGAATACTTGAATAACAGAGACCTAAAGAGACTTTCAGATATTAAAGTTCGTTTAAGAGTATGTAAAAAAAATATTAACCACAGTTAAATAAATTATATTGAGATAAAAACAAAGTTAAGTAATACAAATAGTGATTATTTATTAGCCTAATCACTACTTGTATTACTTAACTTAGTTTTTATCTTCAATTAACTTTGTTTCAATGTTTAACTGCATACTGATCATAAAAATGTAAGATATTTATAAATTAAACTAATAACTATGTATGGTGTGACACCGTACACAGTTGGAAAACACTTATTAGCGAGTTAGATATCGAGGAAACGTATCACAGATAGTTGTTTTTTCGAGTATTTTGTAAGGTAAGTACCGTCGTTGCACTCCAGGTGTGCAGCCCATCAGTACGGTGGCGCACACGCCGCTGCGCGACGACGTGTACATGTACCCGGTTTTCGTGGACGGTCGGCTGGCGGGCTTCATGCCGGAGGAAGCCGTCGAACGCGCCGTTCATCATCTGCGGCTGCTCAAAATACGTGGCGGACTACCCGTCCACACTGAGATAGTACTCATACCCAAACAGAAGGTACGTATCCTGAAACTAATTATAATATTGATTAGATCACAACGAAACAATATACATTGTTTTGGTACATCACAACTTATCATATGCTATAGGTATTGAACTGAGATACAGAACCTCAAGTCTCGAATATGTACTCTTAGAGACTGATCTCGGAAAGTAGCATTATTAAAGAAACTAAACCTATGATTGTTCATTTAAAAAAAAATAGCTATCTAAAAATATAGCTTTTCTATGTTGTCTTTAATTTAAAAAAAAAGAAGTTCTGTTTAGTTTCAAATGTTATATATTATTATAAATATCCGGCTCGAAGGACTGCATGTTTTAATACTCCTTTTACGACCAAGCTGGCCCACAATTGTATATTTCTATCAAATTTTAACTTTATAGACCTTTCAATAGTACGGAATACTGATTGACTTACGGAAGACTACGGTTATTTGACTTAATTTATCGATAATTAGGTTCAAGGTCATATATATTAATATGTCTTGTACTGCTGTATGATGGATGTATTACAAATTGTTTTGCAGCTTCTTGATTTCTTATTAGTCTAACTGAAAAATGGTTTGTCGGTATATAATTTTAACAAAAACGTTAATGTAACATATTGTCAGATATGCGGTCAGTACCCAGGCCTGTTCTTGTTCACGAGTGAGGCGAGGATGATGAGGCCCGTCATCAACCTCGCCACCGGCCAATTGGAGCTGATCGGCACCATGGAGCAACTGTACCTCGACATCGCCGTTACACAAGCGGAGATCATCAAAGGTACTCTACAGTGGAAAAATAGAGAGTCACAATATTGTAAGCCCATCTCAGAGTAACTCAGGGCAAAGCGGATTTTTTTTAGCATTTTTAATTAAAAATATTTTAAATATAGCATTTATCAGCTCCATTGTACATTATAGTTGTTTTAATTTTATCGTGTTTTATAGGTAGAACAACACACTTGGAGCTATCGAAATCGGCGTTTATGAGCAACTTAGCTCAGCTAGTGCCGATGCCTGACTGTAACCAATCACCTAGGTAAGTCTTTTAACAATAAAAATATTGCTATTCTAGTTTGAACATCATCACATACACTGCCCATATACCATGTAAAGTAGCGTTTAGTACTTGTATTATAGAAATCTGAACAAATGAAAGTACCACAATATTTAATCTCAAAACAATATAGAAAATTCATTTCCTTTTCTGTCATTCGCTCAAATGGGATTCCATTCTGGTACCTTAGACCTGCAAGTGAGAAAGTCGCCCAAGGAAATAGTATTATTTAAATTTACATATAAATATCTATCTATATTTCAACGGTGGCAGTACTTGTATGCCATTGGTTTAGATTGCTCTCCTGTACATACAAGTTTTCGAAGCAATTTATAAAAATGGTATACAGGGTTATTTGTAAAACCTAAAAGCCTCGCAGGACTAGATAACATACTACGAGAGTAGCCATAAAGGGTTTAGCCGGATACGTATGACGAGTCGGCCCCCAAATGGGAATCGATATTGAAACTTATGTTTTAATATAGACTTGATGTTCAAACACGATTTATGTACTTTTCGCGACCGACTTCCGCTTTGACCTTGAGATAGAGAGCAAAATATCCGTATGCTTGACTATTACTGAATGTGATATATCTCTGAAGCTAATTAAGATAAAGAAGTGAAACTAACGCGAGGTGTTAGGTTACATTACAGAGTATATCACATATATTTTTTTATAATTTTTAGAATAAAAAATTACATTAAAAAAATAAAAATAAAAAAAAACATGTTTTTTTTTCTGAGTTCTCTGTGACTTACAATCACGAAATTAATATATGTTATGCTCCTTTGTGTGCTCTATCACCCATAAAAATTGCGTGAAAAAAAAGTTAGTGCAACACAACGAAAAAAAATTATATGTGAGTCGCGCCTTGTAGTGTGAGTGTATAAACAAACAAGTTCGAACTTGTTATCGAGTTGTTTACTGCATCGTTTGTTTAGCTAAAGTAGCAGTCATTTGTATTACACAAGAAGGCAGTTTGGGACTCAAATTCTGTCATAGGTATTTTGTATCAGCATTTTGAAATTATTAACTATCGAACCAAATCGAATCGAATCGAACCAAGTCGAGAAAGTGTAAAAATTGTAACAAGTACCTGTGTAAGATTCCTGGTTATAAAAAAATTATAAAGAATGAAGAAGAAGCTAAAGTGTTTAGTGACTGTTTGAATAAAATCGTAATAGTTAATGATATTTTTTGTAAGAAGTGTCGACTTATCCCATATATTAACAAAAAAGCTTCTACTTCTAAATGTGCAGCATTTAACTTGGCCGAAATAATGGACGATCAAAATAATCTCTCAGTACAATATGTGAAATCAGCACCTAATATCATCAAAGCAGAAGTAAAATCAAGACATATAAATAGAAAAGTCTATCGAATTTACATTCACTATATTTCCGAAGGTAATGACTACAATAGTATTCTTCGTTATTGCTGTGATTGCCCCAATGGCAAACGTACAGTGGGATGCTGTTCTCATGTAGCAGCTATTATTTATTATCTATCATATGGATGATATTTGTCCAAAATCGTACGTCCTGCTGAGGTCCTAACTAAGTTATTTGCGACTCAGTGTTCCGATTGTAATTAATTACAACAGTGACGATGATTAATATTTTGTTTCTTGTATTTTGATAGACACGAAAAAGTAATAATAATAAGTATTGAACACTGGCTGTTTTTTTTTCATTTCTTTTTTAACTATTATCCCATCTCCTAAGACTAGTTACTTATGTTTTAAAACAAGCTGATGTGAAATTTCGAAAAAAAAAACAATGATGTAATGTGAAAACCTTATAATACAGGGGTATACCATAAGATAGAAATCACATATAATTTTTTTTCGTTGTGTTGCACCAACTTTTTTTTCACGCAATTTTTATGGGTAATAGAGCACACAAAGGAGCATAACATATATTAATTTCGTGATTGTAAGTCACAGAGAACTCAGAAAAAAAAACATGTTTTTTTTATTTTTTATTTTTTTAATGTAATTTTTTATTCTAAAAATTATAAAAAAATATATGTGATATACTCTGTAATGTAACCTAACACCTCGCGTTAGTTTCACTTCTTTATCTTAATTAGCTTTAGAGATATATCACATTCAGTAATAGTCAAGCATACGGATATTTTGCTCTCTATCTCAAGGTCAAAGCGGAAGTCGGTCGCGAAAAGTACATAAATCGTGTTTGAACATCAAGTCGATATTAAAACATAAGTTTCAATATCGATTCCCATTTGGGGGCCGACTCGTCATACGTATCCGGCTAAACCCTTTGAACAAAAACTATTTAGTAAATGACTAGTATGGGTATGTTTTATTCATAAATGAGATGATGACGTGAAGCTCATGCGCTGGCGTTGTTCGGTGATGAGCGTAGAGTTATTAATATTTGAGTGGTGAATTAAATTTTATGTTTGTGCAAAAGCTAAATGTAACAAAATACCAAAAGTCATAGAACGAACGTTGTTATTTATGTCGTTATGGTAGATAGTGTTTTGCAAATAACCCTGTATATGATCGATCGTATTGTCCCTAGGAACATGTATCAGTGTCAAATGGGTAAACAGACTATGGGCACTCCCATACACACGTGGGGCACCAACGCGGAGACCAAGCTATACCGGCTACAGACCCCGGCCACGCCCCTGTTCAGGCCCACGCACTATGACAATATAGGGCTGGATGATTTCCCCTGCGGAACTAACGCTATTGTCGCCGTCATATCGTACACGGTAAAGTTCATATTTGATACAGTACAAACGTATTATAGATCAGTCGTCTTAAGCTCTTTTTACACGCCACAAACACGTTTCAGTCGAGGCAAGGTGGGATCATTTATTTTTCAAAACTATCAAGATCTCGTTGGCTAGAAATATGTAACTTCAAACGATCCAATCGATCCTAACGGCTGTTTCAGTTACCACTTAACCAAACCTAACCCCTAGAACTACCGAGTGCATTTTGTGGGCTCCTTTTTATCCCATTAAACATTTCCCTGAGGACAACCCTGGCGAAGCCGCTAGCGGAAAGCTAGCTTATTTATAGATTACAAGAAAAATGTAATCAACTATCCTATTTTGAGTCAAAGTCAAAATAATCTTCATTCAAATAGACTTCTTAAAAGTACTTTTGAATCGCCCAACATTTTTTTCCCTACCACTCGTTCAGGACGTCTTTTGGCTGATAAGAAGAACGAGCAAGAAACTCACCAGCTCTAATAGGAGTAATGACATTTACAAAAACCATGCCATTACCAGATCAATACATTATAAATAAAGAGAGAAAAAAAGCAACTATGGTTTTATAATGATAACATAATCATTTAATAATAATGGAAGCAAGATAATTTTTGATATATAATGAATGAGTTAAGAAGTAATCACCTATCCAGTTGCTGGATCATCTCAAGTCCAAGCGTTCTTATCCGTTATATAATCTGATAGCTTATAGTAAGCTTTTTTAATGGAAATGCAAATGGAGTGGAAATTTATCGGTGTATTCCTCCAGGGTTACGACATGGAGGACGCGATGATAATAAACAAGAGTGCGTACGAGCGCGGCATGTGCGCGGGCGCCGTGTACAAGGCGGAGTGGGCGCAGCTCGAGCACGGCGGCTCGTACTTCGCGCGCGACCCGCAGCGGCCCGACCTGGCCGCGCGGCTGGACGCGGACGGCCTGCCGCCCGTGGGGGCACGGCTCGGCCACGACGACCCGTTCTACTGGTCAGTGGCACATCACTAACTAACTAACTTATGACGTAAAATTACATATTACTCTATACGTTTGTATAATCTAATTTGTGATAATCCTATTAATATTATAAATGTGAAAGTTTCTTTGTTTGGATGTTTGTTGGTCAATCACGCCGAAACTACTGAACGGATAATGATTGAATTTGGTATACAGATAGAGTATTAGCTGACTTAGATAATAGGATACTTTTTATCCCACTAAACATTTGCCTAGGGTCCACGCGGGCGAAGCCGCTGGCGAAAGCTAGTAGGTATATATATACAACGTGTCCCAAAATTCAACGATAAGCAGGCGCCAAGAAGTAGACCTACTCATGTGTACTCATGGAAAAATAAGAAAAAAATTATATCTTATTAATCTTTTTTATTATAAAATAAAATTCGAAAATTTACACCTTTTATGATATTTTCAACTACCACGACCACAACTTCTCAATTATGTTCAATCTTTTTTCGGTATCGGATACCTAAGTAGCACTACTATTCGCTACAACTCTTAAAAACACCAAAATGCCCACAGTTTTTACACAAAAAACAATGAAAATGTATTTTTTCCTTAAATTTTCACAGATTTTTACGTTCCGTAATCTTTGACTTACGGTCTTGTAAAAAAAAGTATGGACACCACTGTGGCAAGTTGTTTTTAAAATTGACTGAACTCATCAAGATTCCAAAATGGTATAATAATCTAAGATAACTAGTCACAGTAAAAAAATGAATGAATGAATGAGACTAAAACTCACTATTGTTTTATTTCAATATTTTTTTTAAATATTAAAACATTTCGGAACAGTACAATTTATTACTCACAACTTTGGTTCTTGATTCTAAATGGTATGATTTTTAGTTTGTTGCTAGTTATCATGAAGTATTATACCATTATGGAATCTTCATGAGCTGCGTCAATTTTAAAAACAACTTGCCGCAGTAGTGTCCATACTTTTTTTCTACATGACTGTGAGTCAAAGATTACGGAACGTAAAAATCTGTGAAAATTTAAGGAAAAAAATACATTTTGATTGTTTTTTGTGTAAATACTGTGGGCATTTTGGTGTTTTTAACAGTTGTAGCGAATAGTAGTGCTATTTAGGTATCCGATACCAAAAAAAGATTGAACATAATTGAGAAGTTGTGGTCGTGGTAGTTGAAAATATCATAAAAGGTGTAAATTTTCGAAAATTTTCGAATTTTATTTTATAATAAAAAAGATTAATAAGATATAATTTTTTTCTTATTTTTCCATAAGTACACATGAGTAGGTCTACCTCTTGGCGCCCGCTTATCGTTGAATTTTGGGACACTTTGTATATATAAGGACGGCGGGAAGGCAGAAGGGGCTATTACGATGCCCAAATAGATTGTCCATATCAGGGTAATATCTTTAAAATATCACTGCAAGCGTATATACCAATGTGGATTTATTCCATTTTATCACTTTTCATACGAACATATAACGAGATGGGCGTGATGTCGTCGGATGTCTTTACTCCTCGGCGATCGGAAACAGAATGCTTGCCAAAATGGCGGCAACTTGCTTCAAAGTCAGTGTTACCAATCTAATTAAATTAAAAGTATCGATGATTACACCATCTGTACATTCAAGTAATTAAGTAATCGAATAACTAATAATTTAAAAAAAGAAGAAACTAAATCAAATGATCTTTGTAACGATGATGGAGATATTCTGTGATATAAATATATATATATATTATTATTTAATTTGTAATGTTGCAATTTAATTGATAACCAACTTGACATTCTTAAAATACTCGTACTCGATTTATTTGACATTCCTACAATGATTTGACCTGCATGATTAAGACCTTTATATTTAATTTGAAATGCTTATTGTAAAAGACTTGCCGAGTGTAACTTTCTCAGTTATATGGCCAATAAATGATTTGATTTGACTTACTAACTCGGCGGCGCCGCGGCCCGCGAACGTTGTCGTCGAGCGATTTTCGCGAGGATCGGTCGCGGGATGGACAACCGAGAAATTATTTTTAATTTAATAGTTTAATACTTTATGCGCTATCGAACAAAGACGGTCTTTAGGCATTCTCTGCCAGTCGATCTTTGGTGATGTGGAATATAAATTTAAAGTAAAGGTTAGATTTTAGTAATTATGGCTATTAAAAAAATATTTGTGTTTTAATATGTAAATTTAAATAAATATCCAATTTAATTTAAATAAATATATCTTTGAGAAACCTACAAATTATTATTTATTTAATACCTTATGCACTATCGTATGAAGATGGATTTAATACCTTAAGCATTCTCTGCCAGTTTAAGACTCATGACATATCCTCCTTAACCACCGATAAGGCCTACAGTGGGGACATAAAAGGGCTGATGATGAAATTTTAATTAGGAACATTATCCGCCAGGGTGTTTTTTTGCTGTAATTCACAATTATACTTTATTCATTATAATCTAAAGAGACAGGTTACGTATTATGCTCTGTGTAAATAATTATAATTTTCATTGGCAGCTACTTTGATGGTCAAAAGAACCAGTACTTTGTATCACGTTATCATGGATCAGAAGACGCATACGTCGACAGCGTACGCCAGTGCGGAGATTTCTCATCAAAGTCGCCCGCTAAAGCTTGTATCATGCTTAGAGTACAGGTAAATATATATTTGATGGAAAATTTACAGCTAATACAACAAATAACATGAACTTTGTAAATAGCACCAAAGTTTCCTTCACACAGATGTCGATATTATTTTTCAATTCACTCTACTATCTGGTTTCTACTTCAATAGTTTTAAGGCTGATAATCATTGAGAAGGGTCGGTAGTTCCATTTGGTGTATTTAGATGAACTGGAATTTGATAGTAGTACAAATGTTCTAAAAATTGAAATTTTGAATTTTTAATAATATATGTATTGGACAAATTTCCTATAGTTTCAAATAGTGGTTGAAATTCGACCTTAAAATAGAATCTTTAAGTGTTAAGGTTTTAACATAACATTTCTGTGTCTTAATGATAGTTTGACGTTCGGCAAAAAAAATGTCTAATGCATGATAATGTGTGCAATGTTATTTTATAATAATACATTGTTAAAATAATGTATGACGGTCTAAAATTTTTGTTTCACGATTTAATACAATTTAAGGACATAGGTTTGTATTTAATAGAACAACCTAAGCAAAGCAACCTAAGCAAACCTTATTTTGTTATTAAGTTCCTAAGGAGGAGCAGAACCACCCGACACAAGCGCTTTTTAGGCACTTCCTGGGTGATTCTGGCCACATTACTGTTATATGTATGCAATTTAAGGAAATAAACTATTTTATTTATTATTTTATTTATTATTTTTATAATAGAAACATTCTCTCAACAGCGAAATCCATCAGTGGGCGACAAGTTCGCTTCCCGTGCCGGACAGAAAGGCATCTGTTCCCAGAAGTGGGCCGCTGAAGATTTACCGTTCACGGAGACTGGTCTGATACCGGACATATTGTTCAACCCGCACGGGTTCCCCTCGCGTATGACCATCGCGATGATGATAGAGTGTATGGCGGGCAAGGCGGCCAGCATACACGGACACGTGAGTTGTACTCACATTTATATATACTGATGACGATTCTTCTTGTTCGATTGACTTATTTTATACTAACTGTTATAGACCAAGAAATTTGAATGTAAAAATATATAAACTCCTTGGTTCTAATTTACCGATAATTTAAAATAATCCATAGACACAAATAACATTAGAGGCTGTCCATTAATCACGTGATACTCGAAAGGCGGGGGAGGGATTCGACAAAAATTCCGAAACATCACAAGGGGGAGGTGTATTTTTTCCTCAAACGCGCGATTACTAAACTTAAAAGCGGCGTCAAAAATTTAGATTTTTTGTAGGTACTAACAAATACATGTTATTTGGGTGGAGGGTGTAGTCTTAAACCTCACAATGTAACACCAAGGCTGTGGGGGGGGGGGGTTATAAATACTGAAAAAGCATCACGTGATTAATGGACGGCCCCTTACGTGAACTGTCAGTCGCATTTTATTATGAAAAAGCACTGTTATCTCAAATTTTCTGAGTCGATAAAATATAATATTTTATCCTATTCCCGACGAAGGCAAATCCAAAAACACGATTATCGCAATAAAAAGTCCAACGGTATTCGAGTTATAAATGATGTAACTAACCCACTTTCTTGTTATATACAAGAAAGTCGTGTTAATTACATCATTTGTAATGTACAGATTCCAATAGCAACATAACCAATCCACACCAATCCTCAACCGGCGCCATATTGGTTCGAATCTCGTCTTACGTCAATGTCAAAGTGACAGTGACAGCTAATTGACAATACAATGGGTATGTTCCGATATACACTGCGAGCACTGCGCAGTGGTCTTACTGCTGAAAAATCCGTTCCGTTATGGACTGCCAGTACACTGCTACAGTACCCTAGGGAAATTCATGACGTCATAAATTGCCGCCATATTTGTACTGTGAGCACTGGAGATTTCGAGGTAAGGTGCTCGCGGTGCTTTTGATCACGTGATCAGTCGAAACAGAATCAGAAAATTATAAGTTTCTAAATAAACAAAAAAAAACTTACGTTTATTATAAGATGGATAAATAATTTTTTTATACAATTTTCCAATTTTATAATATTTTCTTTTGAAAAGAGGGAATCTTTATATTTATATTCACCTTGCATTAACAAATTTGAAAATGGTGCCAAAAAATAGGATTAACAGTATACTGGACTGCGTTCCGTTTTAAAAAGTCACCAGTATAACTAGCTATAAAGGAACGGGCTTCCAGTATACTAAATTGACGTCATACTGTTCAGTGGTCGCAGTGTATATCGGAACATACCCAATATCATTCGTCAGGTACACGACGCGACACCGTTCCGTTTCAACGAGAAAGACACCGCGATAAATTACTTCGGCCGTTTATTGGTAGCGGGCGGTTACAATTACTACGGCACAGAGCGGATGTACAGCGGCGTGGACGGCCGCGAGATGACCGCCGATATATTCTTCGGTGTCATACATTACCAGAGACTGAGGCATATGGTCTCTGACAAGTGGCAGGTGAGCTCGAGAAAGTGGCTTGTACTTTTTTTAATTATTCATTATTAGAATCGATTGCGTTCGCAATGCTAGACTGAATAATATTTTTAACAAAAATTGCTTTAAAAAATTGCCATTTTGTCCATGACACTGTGACTTGAATCCATGACCTTTCACAATCTGGGACAAAGTGACTTTTCTTAAGCATTTGTCATTATTCGACTCTATATGTTTTATCAGTACTAGTTATATATGTTAGCCCATAATGACTCCGTTAAAAACTAAATTTACTATAATATAAAATGAGTTCGTTAAATAATACAAGTGAAATTTTCTTTCACTCATTTCTAGTATTTCTAGTGTTGATTAATAATTAATCCAGCACCATCTTAATTAGTAAATGTCCCCTCTGCTGTGGTACAGGCTTTCCGTACTGATGGAATCGAATAGATAGAACAAGTCGTAACCGACCACGCGGGTCCAGTGCACATTGATGGGGGTTAACGTCCTTTAGATGTAGTCGGAACGAATTTCACTTCATTTCGAAGCGTGGGACAGAAGTTTATTGTGGCGACATCTATCTAAACGTACTAACATCGCCACAATAACCAATGGCAAGTCCGAAGCTTCACGTTACCTCGCAGTCATGAGATGGAGCCAAAATACCTGTATCGCGCTTACTAAGTTTCGCCGCGTCTTTACATATGTACAACTTATAAAACTCATCGGTCGATTTATATCGGTAGTAGTAACCGAGTGGGACCATAAACCACATTCCGGTGTTACATTATTGTAACGACTTATTATCCAGTGTTTGTTTTGACAGTAATATTTGATTATAATCCCCGCAAATTTCTAATGCGCCTGGCGGCCATTTTGGTGACGTAATTGTATTCAACAATCAGTACTAGAGATGAGACGTACTGGGTTAAACGCGTACTGAGTCTTACAAGTACGAGTACGCTGAAATACTTATTCCGTATACCTATTCCACGAGTATTTAGAAGTATGCGTTTTTAAGACTAGTGACACAAATTTTGTCCCAAGACATAGCGTGCAAATATTAAATTAAATTTATTTTTCATTACTGGTAAACAGTCAAATTATTGTCAAAAATAATTAAATAAAATTATTATACATAACACTAAAATTACTACAATCATTATTGTTTCCAAAAATTAATGTAACACACCTCTCGCATTTTGTGCTATCTATACTTTATATTTTATATGACGTCACACGGGTGTTATTTAAACAAGTTTTCAATGCAGTTGCTCATAAAGCGCTATTTTTTAATCCATTGTAAACACCGAAAGTGAGTCTTTAAACACGTGTTAAATAAAAATGTACTGAAATCTTTTACTTTAATAAT
This sequence comes from Diatraea saccharalis, assembly GCA_918026875.4. Classification (NCBI taxonomy): domain Eukaryota; kingdom Metazoa; phylum Arthropoda; class Insecta; order Lepidoptera; family Crambidae; genus Diatraea; species Diatraea saccharalis. The sequence continues at coordinate 2,127,380 of OU893338.1, forward strand.
TTTTTAATTTTTTTTTTGGCCAAGCACCAAAGCAATTAAAAAAAAATGATAAAAATATGTCAAACTTTAGAGGCAAAAGTATTTCAAGGAGCCTTGAACAAATATTTTCAAATATAAATGTATGAAACGAAAACATGTGCAAATATCACGTTTAATTTTAACAAATAATTTTTACCTTTAATACATACTTAGTTTTATTAACCTATATATTTGTTTTATTTCCTCACAAAAAGCATTGAAAAATGTTGTAAGAAACTTGAGCGTAAAAGGTTTTTCGAGTTCGTGCCAATGAAAACCCTCGCTACGCTCGTGTTTTCAATTCGGCCCTTATTCGTAAAACCTTACTTTCCGCACTCGTATCTTAAATAACTATTCCAGCGCATTAGCAGTTTACTGGACTTGTATAATATATTCGATCCAGGTGCGGACCACGGGCATGGTGGACGCGCTCACTCGACAGCCGGTGAAGGGGCGGCGGCGCGGCGGGGGGGTGAGACTCGGCGAGATGGAGCGAGACGCCCTGCTGTCGCACGGCGCCACCTTCATAGTGCAGGACAGACTGTTCCACTGCTCCGACAAGAGCGAGGTCATTGACCCACCCGAATAGGGAATATTACGCTAAGCCCGCCCTAGGTGGCACCACCAGCGCATGTAGTGAACGAACTTTTTGAATTTTTTTTTTTACATCCAAATATGCAGCAATTATGTACTGTTAGATGAATTTCTTTTAATTATAGATTCACGTTACTCTTTGCTGTCTACTCTGTGAATGACGTTTGACGTTTATAAAAAAATGTGTTAATGCTGCAATTTAGCGACCGAATTGTGCGAAACGCGCATATAAGCCATTAATAAAAGAATAACAACAAGAAAGTTACAGTAATGTGTTCTATTGCCTTGAATGAATATATATGCTAATGAAATAGCTTTCTATATGACGACCTCCTTAGCCGAGTGGGTCGCACGCCGGTTTCAAGGTGTCGCCATCTCTGAGGTCCCGGGTTCGATTCCCGGTCGGGTCAATGTAGAAAATGAACTTTTCTATATTGACTCGGGTCTGGGTGTTGTGGTACCTTCGTTGTCTCAGATACTCCATAATACGGGGGCTTTAGCTACTCATCTTGGAATCTGAGCAATGTATGTGATGTTGTTTAATATTTATTTATATTTTATTTCATATTAAGAATAATGGATATTCATACTATATTAGTAACGTCTTTTTAAAGTTGGAATTGTTGTCATTCGCCCTTGTTTATGTGTTTAGTATAAAAACTACATATTTTCTGTTATCAGGCTATGCTGTGTTCGAAGTGTGGAAACCTTTTGAGCCCCATCATTGCCGGAATTAAAGGCAAATCGGAGACATGCCGCCTCTGCGGCGAGGGAGACTTGGTGTCTGTCGCCATACCGCATATATTCAAAGTGTTCGTCACTCAGTTGGCAGCGGTCAATATCAACATCAAGATTAACTGCAATCAGAGTCTGTCGATAGAAGCTAACGAAAAATCAAAAAAAGCTATAAAAGCGTGTTAATATAGACTTTATTTGAATAATTGTAAAGTTTAATTTTAATCAATAAGGATATTGTGGATTTATATCCGAATCGAAAAAGTTGAATCGTGTTTTGCTTTGTCAAGTGTAAAGCAAATGTTACTTTTTATATTGTAATAAACATGTTGTTATACTACTTTATTTGTTTTTTAACTTAAAGATCCCACTGCATATTAAATCGCAAAAGGCGCGTAAGGGCTCTGTTAGGGTAGATGAACCGGTTTCGGCCATTTGAAGTCACGACGAAAAGAACTGACACATCACATCTGTTAACTGTATTAATAAGGAATATGCACCTGATTAAAAAAAGGGTTAAATATACTTTATTAAGATTATTATTGCTTTAGAATAAAGTCTATGTTAATATTTTTTAACATGAATTCGTTTTCGTTTTATAAATAATTATTAAAAAGTCCAAAAAAATGCGGCAACTTCAAGATATTCAAACGCCATGCTACTTTTCAGAACGGATATGACGAAAATGTACACGTATAGAGATGTCGTTGTTACAAAAATTTGACATCGATGCAATAACATCAATGTATTATGAGCAAAATAAACAACAGATTACAATTTAAATGATGTTGTATGCTTTTATTTTTATTTAATCAATTTGGTAAACTATATGATTTATTAAAAAACGTCTATCATACTTTAAATAAATCGATTAGTTGTTAATCGATTTGGGTAATTGAATAATATTCAATCACTCAAACTCCATATTGATTTAAAATGTCATATCTCTAGACGTGTACTTTGACGTCACGGCAAGAGCGCCAAAAATTCCGGTGTTTAAACTGCTCGTAGTTATACTTATTTTCATCAATTATTAATTTTACAAAATTTTATTTTTTCGGTGTCAGATATTTTTTTACAGTAATATATCGATGTAAATTATTATATAAAACTATTTTCCAAAAGTATGCATATTCCCTATTATCGTATTTAAATAAAAACGATAAATATAACTGCTAAACTGACCCAGATCTACGATTTTTTCCGACCGGGGCAAAAACTTTGTATTGCGACCATACATTCCCCTCCCAGATCTGAGAAGCTATTTTTTGACTAAACGAGACTAAACTACCCAGTACCCAACAGAACTGACGAATTTTGCAAGCACTTGTCACTTTTTAAAACTACTACAAAGTGTATTTTCATCAATGTTCAGGCACCCCACCCAAACAGCTAAAAGAAATATTTTTTACAAATATTTAAACTTTCAATAAAGATGAAAATTTGTTCTAATTATTTTATTTCATCAATTTTGCATTTACAATACTATATTGAAAAATGCTTAAAAATCCACTTTATTAGTAATCTATTCAATAATCTTAATAAAACAGTAAACTTTGTATAGAGGTCTGTACGATATTAAGCAGGGGTTGGCGACTCACCGCAAGCGATCCTTTACCGCCACGGGTTCCGAGGGCTGGGTTCTGGAACGGGGTGCGTCGACGCGGTTACCAGCGAATATATCATACACGATATATAGTCCATAGGCACTGATCCACCGTTCTTCCGAAATGTCCTTATTCTCGATAACGAACAATTCACCAAGCTCAATCAAAATTAGGTGCGCGCAGTTAACAATTTGAAATCACAGTAGTAAACCGTCACCCAAGGATTAAGGGTGGGGATTTGGAACGAAGACAGCTAATCGCCTTGCCCATAGACAATAAAAATTTTACCCACAGTTGTGTTGTCTTTGTATAGCCAATTATCAATGATCTGTTTCGTTACGGAACATGCCGCTCACCTTAAAGGAACGTGCCTTTAACATTAAATGAACAAATTGAATATTAAATTTAGAACAAAATAAAATATAAATAAAAAACTTAGAACTAAGATTCGATATGCAACGATTAATTGTTTATTCGATAGGGAGTGGACACACCTTTACAACAGGTCGCTTGTAAAATGTATTGCCCCTTTGTAAAGTCACCACACGAGTAACATTATCCGAACCTGGATGTAGAGCATGGACACGTGCTAGTTTCCATTGTAATGGTGGCAGGTGATCATCGCAAACTACCACAATAGTACCCTCACGAATAGAAGACCCGCGAGTCTCAAACCATTTTTGACTTTGCTGAATCTCATGAAGATACTCTCTACTCCATCTCTTCCAAAAATGCTGAACGGACTGCTGTACCCAGCGCCAACGCGTAAGTCGATTAGTATTCTCGTCCACCAAAGAAACATCAGGCAAAGCAATCAAAGGTTCTCCTATCAGAAAGTGTGATGGAGTTAAAGGAAGCGGATCAGGCGAAGCACTGATTGCACAGAGTGGACGCGAGTTCAGTATAGCCTCTATTTGACATAGGAGGGTATGCATCTCGTCATATGTTTGAGTACGAGTGCCAATAACACGATGTAGATGATGCTTAAAACTTTTGACACCCGCCTCGAATAGCCCACCGAAATGACTTGCGTATGGTGGCTGAAAGTGCCACGTTAGGCCTTGTTTAAGTGTCTCTCGATTTAAATTAGCCTGTACAGAGTCGCTGTTTAAGAACGCGAACAAATCCCTTAAATAATTATTACATCCGACAAAGTTCTTCCCACAGTCCGAAAAAATATCAGTACATAAACCTCGACGGGATGTGAAACGCCGCAAAGCCGCGAGAAAAGCTTCCGTGGAAAGCTCGGACACAAGCTCTAAATGTATGGCCTTAACGCTCATACATACAAAAACTGCAACGTAACATTTCACAACTTTAGCATTGCGCACCTTATTTGCACGTACGTAAAAAGGACCCGCGTAATCTACGGCGGTCTTAATAAAGGGTCGCGAGGGACGTAAACGAGTAGCAGGTAACGGTGCCATACGTGGCTGATTAGACTTAGGACGAGAGCGAAAACAAATAACACAGCGATGTATGCGCTGGCGCACGATATCGCGACAAGAAAGTATCCAAAAACGTTGTAATAATAAGTATTGGACTGTTTGTGGGCCGGCATGTAAATACTTTATATGCGCATCGTCAATAATGAGATTGGTTAAAGTATGTTTTTTCGGTAAAATTAATTGATGCTTTGATTCAAATGGTAAAAGAGACTTATGAATTCTGCCTCCCACACGTAAAAATTGATTTTCATCCAGAAATGGCGTTAAACGACGTAATTGATTTGAAGGCAATTTACCCTTTGAAATGTTTTCAATGTCATTACTGAACACACTATGTTGCACTAAATAAATAAGTTTTTTTAAGGAAAAATTATATTCCGGCACAGTTATATAATTAGGGCAAGATTTAATGTGTTTTTTACATTTGAAATAAAATCTAAATATTATTGCAGTAACGCGAACAAGTTTTCCTAACGTAGAAAATCGAGAAATTATCTCTACATCCGGTAAGGGATCCAGTGTAGTTAAATTAGTGTTAATCAAATTAATATTGAGACGCTTTTCCTCTTCCGTTGTATAGTAAGACTTTGATTCCGGCCAGCAAGCTTCGTCCTGTCGGAGCCAACTTGGACCTTGGAACCACAAATCATGTTCTATAAATACGCCAGGTAGCATACCACGAGACGCAGCATCAGCAGGGTTATCGGTCGACGGTACATGTCGCCAGCAGTTAACGGGAACGCGTGAAAGAATCTCGCTAGTGCGATTAGAAACAAATGTTTTCCATTCATGTGGTGGCGAACGTAACCACGCTAACACTATGGATGCATCAGACCAAGCGTAAACTTGATCACCCTTGACGTAATCTGAGTAGGTAACTAACACCTGCTGTAGTAGTTTTGACAACAATAGGGCTGCCATAAGTTCGAGACGGGGAATAGTAAGACGCATACGAAGTGGAGCGACTCGAGTTTTGGCTATAATAAGCGAAGTACGAACATGCCCGTCTTTGCCCGTAAGGCGTATGTATACACAGGCGGCAAAAGCCTTTTCTGAAGCATCGGCAAAGCCATGAATCTGAACAGATCCTAAATCAGAAAAAATGTGCCTTGGGAACGACACATTCGAAATAAATGGTAACTGACTACTAAATGATTTCCATGAATTAACAATATCAATCGGCGGTGCTTCATCCCAACCTATATTGGCTATCCACAAAAGTTGGATCAAATGTTTGGCATATAAAGTAACTGGCGCTAAAAGGCCCAATGGATCGTATATTTTAGCTATCTCGGAAAGAATAGCGCGCTTGGTGCTTAAGCAAGGTGATATTTTGACATTAAAATTGAAACAGTCGGAAATAGGGTTCCATTGAAGTCCAAGGACCTTGACCTGTTCATCGTGTTCCATTTCGGCGAATCGGACTTCATCGAGCCGCTCACCATGAGAATCTGGGGGAATTACTGCAGCAAGTACCTCTGGTGAATTACTATGCCACTTTCGAAGCTCGAAACCCGCCGTCTTACAAATATTAATAAGCTCTTGTTGAACTACTAAAGCTTCATGAACAGTAGAGGCACCGGAAGTGACGTCATCTACGAAAACATCATTTAATAAAACCTTAGAAGCAAGTTTGAATCGTGAAGCCTCATCTATAGCCAATTGCTGGATAGTTCGGAGAGCCAGATATGGAGAGCAATTCACTCCAAATGTGACTGTAGAAAGACGATAATCACGGATAACCTCATCAGGCGACTTCCGCCATAAAATGCGCTGAAAATCCCTATCTTCCTTTCGAACTAAAATATTCCTAAACATTTGTTTGATGTCAGCAGTGAAGGCCACTGAATGAATACGAAATTTTAAAATAACATTAACTATATCTAAATGAAGTTTAGGACCTGTCAACAAAATGTCATTCAATGAGTAGCCACTAGAAGTTTTACACCCGGCGTCGTAAACTACTCGAGTGCGAGTGGTCTCACTGGATTCTTTGACCACGCAATGATGCGGAATATAATAAGTGGCCCCTGATGTCGGCTCGCCCTTAACGGGCTCCATGTGCTTCATATCCAGATACTCTTGGAGACAGGCATGATAGTCTTCCTTAAGCTTCGGGTTTCGCTCGAGACGAAACTCTAACTTACGAAAGCGCGCAAGTGCAGTTTGACGGGATTCGCCTAGAGGGGGAGCCTCCGGCTTAAAAGGCAAAGCGACCACGTATCGCCCCGTTGCGTCACGTATATGCGTCTTTTGAAAAAAGGATTCGCATATTTCTTCATCAGGAGTGTAACTCCGTTTTTCAGGAAGTGACTCTAATTCCCAAAATCTCTGAAGGTTGTCATTGTCAAATGAACTAAAACAAACTTGAAGTTGAGACGGAGAGGAAACAATATCTAGTTTACCTAACAATAAATAACCGAATATACTATTTACTGCTATCGGTGAACCTGGTAAGCCCGTAATGACGTCACTCAAAAGCACATGGGATAGTATATCCGCTCCTAATAACAGGTCCACTGGCTGTGGCGTATGAAAAGCGGGATCCGCTAAATTTAAATCTTTTATATGAGGCCAACCAGTGTACGGTAACTGCATACTCGGCATTTGTGAAATTAATTTGTTTAAAATTAAAAGATTTACCGGAACTAAGGGTTCTAATCTACCCTTAGGCGCGATATTACAATTTATAAATCCTTTGCTACGCGCCGCTTCACTATTGCCTATACCGAACACAGAAACATTAACATGCCCGCGCATCAAACCCAGACGCTGCGCACACGCCTCAGTGATAAAACTCGCCTGACTTCCAGTGTCTATAATGCAGCGAACGGTCGCTATTTTCACCGCACCTATGCATACGTCGACGAGTGCCGTAGACAATAGCACCGTAGTCGTACGAGCGAACGCGGCATTGGACGCGCAACAATTATGAATCACGTTCTCACCGGCGGGAGCAACGCACTGCGGATCATTCGTGGTAGCGGTTACAGGCATCTCAGCTACCACTGAAGGTGGGAGCGAGACTGCATTATTTGCAGATATTTTATTATCAGTAATCGGTAACGATTTACTTGAAAAGTGAATTAATGTGTGATGTCGCTTATGACATGTACGACAGACAAAACTAGAATTGCATTGATTCACATCATGCCCAAAATGCAAACAATTATAACAAATATTTTTCTTACGAACTAAAGCAAATCTATCTTGAGGGGATAAGTTTAAAAATTGCGAACACTTTGTCAACGTATGTTGAGCATTACAACATAAGCAATTTCTATTCTTATGATTCTGTTCATAAGACCGATTATCATTCGACGGTTTTGAAACTGGTGTGACATTAGCAGCAAACGAACGAAGTTGCCGTTGCTGCAACTGGTTTTCTACGCGATTATTGTGACGGTGGCGCATATTCACATTAGCCACACTAGATAATTTATTGTACTGTCCGCTGTTAGTCGAACAGATAATTTCCTCAGCTGATATTTCGCGTTCTAAGAAACAAATCAATGTGCTAACGTTTGGAATGTCGGACGAATTAGTTAAAGAACGTTCATAAGATTTACGAGTGTTAATAGGTATTTTTCGTAACAAAATGCTAAGTAACAAAAAACTCCATTCGCTTACGGGAAAGTGCATAATCTCCAGTGCTTTAATGTTTTCTTGGTAGACATTTAATAAATTACGTATACTTTGAGACGATCTATCGGAACACTGTTCGATGTCGAGAATTCTGTCAAGGTGTTTTGAGGCAATAACTCTTTTATTCTCATAACGAGATATCAAAATATTTAAAGCTACCGAATAGTTCTCGTCTGTAATAGGGATAGATTTAATTAAATTGTGGGGTTCGTTGTGTACCGTAAGTAATAAGTAACGGAATTTTTCCGCCTCTGTGTAGGCACTGTTTAAATGGACTAATGATCGAAACAAATCGAAATAGGAAGGCCAATCCGTAGGATCGCCGCTGAAATTAGGCAAAGGCAAAGTTGGTAAATTCTTATTATAATTAGATGACTGAACTAAAGGCGTTATTAACGGACGACTCATACGTCGTTGCTCTTCATCCACCCTCTTTAAATTATTTAAATTAGTGATAATAGCGTAGTACAAATCATTGAAATCGTTGCGTATCTTAATCTGTTCCTCTTTGTTAAAAGACCTTAACTTGATTAACGTTTTTTCAATTTTAGTTTGAACTTTATTGAATTTACGTTGGTGAGAATTTAAATCAGTAGTTCGCGAGCGAAACTGTTGGACATCTGTCGCTGCGAACTGTAATGTTCGTTTTAACTCATCGAGAATAAGATCTCGTTCGAATAAATCTTGTTCACACGGCGATTCATCATCAGACATTTTGCGTAACAAAGATGACTGCTTCGAATTCGCTGCGTCACTATCCATGATAATAAGTACGTAATACTGTTTAGAGACAACACAACTGAAAGATAGCAATCCGGTTCGAACGGATCAAAAGAAATTATGTACGATATTAAGCAGGGGTTGGCGACTCACCGCAAGCGATCCTTTACCGCCACGGGTTCCGAGGGCTGGGTTCTGGAACGGGGTGCGTCGACGCGGTTACCAGCGAATATATCATACACGATATATAGTCCATAGGCACTGATCCACCGTTCTTCCGAAATGTCCTTATTCTCGATAACGAACAATTCACCAAGCTCAATCAAAATTAGGTGCGCGCAGTTAACAATTTGAAATCACAGTAGTAAACCGTCACCCAAGGATTAAGGGTGGGGATTTGGAACGAAGACAGCTAATCGCCTTGCCCATAGACAATAAAAATTTTACCCACAGTTGTGTTGTCTTTGTATAGCCAATTATCAATGATCTGTTTCGTTACGGAACAAGGTCTTTATTAAACTTATATAAAACTAAATTTAAGTAACATCTAGTCTTCATCCATAGTCTCTTGTTCCTTCTTCTTCTTCTTTTTCTTTTTCTTGGCACTGGCGGTGGCATCCTGAGCAGCTTGAACCTCTTCCATTGCCTCTTTCATCACTTCTATGTTCTTTTTGGGAATGTCGCCCGTTTCATAGAATTTGAGACGGTCTTCCACTTGCTGACGCAATTTCTCACCAAACACTGTGGTTAGACTCTCTGTAATAAAAAGTAAATGTTTAAGTTTCCGACCAAGTGACATTCGGTTTCTTCGCGAAAAAAAAATATCCAAAGTCTAGTCTAGCAGTGTTCCAAGTATCAGTAGTTTAGGCGTGAAAACGTAACAGACACACAGACAGAATTAGCATGGATTAACTGCCTACAAATGTAGACTGAATTTACGAACTGACTGATAGAAGATCATGAATATTTTCATTCATAAAAATATCAGTACAATAATGTGACATGTTATATGAATGAAAATGTATACGTGTAGCGTCGTTTTAGGCACGGACGCGTTTATTGATGAAACGCGTATGTTACTCACGTCGCAGGAATGTACACTTTAGCACAACTGTTATTACCGCAAGTCGATTGCAGACACTTACGATAGATCAAAGTGTGCATATATTACAGAAAACATTGGTAGACGTAGTATTTGTGTGACCAAACTGTATCGAATAAATGTTTTGATTAAGCAATGTAAACTTAACTTTCGCAAAGTTCTTACTCTATAACTGAAAATTAAGTATAGTAATATAAAAATAGGGAATTAAATGGCAGTTCTAAATTTATATAATACATTAAAAATCTTAAACAATTAAATGTGGAGATGTAGTTTGTAGAATAAAGTGGCCTGTTATTTAAAGTTGTGTAAGTATCTTAGCGATTAGAGGTCGTGAGGCTCGAAACGGTGGGAAGGTCGTCAAAAATCACTAAATATCATAAGGGGGAGTGGGAGTGTAGTAATAAATCACGTGTATTTATTTTATCCTCACAATTACTAAATCGAAAAGCGGCCTCAAAAGGTAAGATTTATTTGTAAATACTAAAAAAAACACGTGATTTGGGTGGAGTCTTTAACTTCACCATATATCACCAAGGGGGGGTTAAAAATGCTGGAAAAACACGTAACGACATCACGTAATGAATGGCCGGTCCCTTACCTGAGAAGCAATCTATCCTGGACGCAATGGAGCACTTGTTGGCGAGGTACCGACTGATGCGGCCCTTATTTTTGAGGCCGGCGCGTCCGATGAACGTCGAGTGGTACAATAAACCATACTTGGGCGTGTTCGAGCGAGTCTTCAATGCGCGGAACAACGCTTTCTCCGCGCCTACATGAAAATAAAAAAACTTAATTATTTATTGCCAAAACAAAAAAAAAATTACACACAATATGACTATTACTAGAGTTAATAAATCTGTACAATTATTGTGTCACCCTCATCGCTATCCACAGGTTCAATGGACATTAATTATTGTAAAACATGACAATGGCAAAATGAAATAACTACAATTCAAACAAAAGTTCAGTTCTAAGTAGAGCATGCTTTAAAACTGCATAGAATTTAACTATTTATTTTATTTGAAATTTATTAATTATGAATAATGTTTGTATCATAAAAAAAATATTTGAATCAATATTGATGAAAGTAGTGTCATGAAATCAATTCATATTTATTTTCTTCAATCAAGTCTATGTTCGCTTGAACTGATTATCTTACCTAGGATTTGTAGTGTAGATGCGGGATACTTGGCGAGACTGGTGAGAGAACCAGCCTTGGAGATGAGGCGGGCGCCCACTTGGTCGCCGACCAAAGTCGTCAAATTCGGTGCTACTGAATTCATTTTTGTATGGAGGTACTCCGCTATTTGCTTCCTGTAACAAGCACGAGGACAGATTAAAATTTAACTATACTAGATAGATTAATATTTTAGTTTAAGCTTCTTTCAATAATAATACAACTCACCTATAATTACTTAGTGCTACCACACGCCCAGCAAACATCTGTATATTGATGAGATCCACAGGCGATATGTCCATACCCATAGACATTTTAGATGCATCAATAATCGCTTGGGCCTTCTCAGAATCCCCAAGTATCTCTGTTAGTGGCTCCACAGATTCTTCCGAAAGTGTCTTGCGATCTTTTATGAACTCTGCGCATTTAGTATACAAATAATTTTCTGGAACTATGCTCACAAGCTCTGGGAAGTGGTAAGAATACCATTCTCTGTGGGCAACATTCAAATAGCAGTTAGAAACATTTTTTAACATATTCACTGTATACAAATAAGCACATGGTAATTGAAAAAGAAATTTTTTTACATTGTTGTTGAGTTACTAAAAAGCTTTTGTGCCTGAAACATACCTGATCCTCATAGAGAATGTGTTGACATCCTTATCCAGTTGATCTAACAGTGCTATGGACTGTATAATCATATTGTCTACTCTGTGGACATTGAATTTGACTCTGGCACGAGAATAGGAATGCCCTAGGCCGAGCTGTGCCACGCTGCATGCCTTCAGAGTCAGCCCTTTGATGAGTGAGTGGAAGTGGTACCTTATACCTGAATTAAATAATCATTTTGTGTTTAAAGTCATTAAAAGAATCTACATAGTCAATAACATAACAATCAATAAATCAGTCAAATATACCTATTGCTTTTAATAATAAAAAGAACTTAAGCTAGCACCTGGCAATAGATAAAATGTTTGTAACATTGAACTTGAAATAGATTACAGTAAATTAGCTTCTTTAGCACAAGTATTGACTAACATAAGGTTCCATAGTATTAGTGATTTAATTGTTTTGTCTATAGTTCTTAACACTAATATAGTAAGGCATATTTTATTACACAATTTTTATGTTCACAATTCAAAAAGCACATAAATATTTTTTTTTTTCATCATTATAAAACATCTTGCCAATTACATCTTACCTCTTATAATTTCTGGGACTGCACCAGTGTGTGAACATTGTATTTCTAGTGCTTCACTGATCGCTGCCCCTAATTTTGGATCTGACACACCCAATGTGCATTTGCCTCTTTTCTTCCGTTTTGGTAAGGCACCCTCCAAAAATAAATTTAAGTCTTCTGGGAGTATGCCTGGTAAATATTGTCACAATTATAAGAAATTAACATGAATATATTATTGATAAATTTCAGAATGCTAAAAAAATAAATTAAAAATAATAATGCTTCAAAAATAGATCCAGAGCCACCTGGGCACCAGGGACTGGTGAAATTTTTAAGCATTTTTCTTGTTGACTAGAATGAATATATGATTTAGAAGTGGAATGTCTAATCAATTAAAAACAAAATATTAAATATACATCAGGTAGCTGTTGCCTATTAAAAAAAAACCAAAGGCAATTAAACTTTGCAGTTTCTAATAATAGCCTATTTATACAAGCACAAACATCTGCCAACAGACAATATGAGCTTGTTGATATAGTGATTGACATATTAAGATTCATGTTAAATTACACTCTGATTTTCAAAACATTGCCTATTATTATTATCAGAAACTGTATTACTTATACAAATTAACATGACATTTGAGGCCCTATTCTATTTCTTTTCAAATGAAAATTAGAAAAATTTAGTTCGCATAATTTTGTTAAAATAATATTCATGAAGATTATTGGTGCATCAGCGGCAGCATCAGGTCCTTTCTCTGTTCCATATATATTATCAAAAGATGCGTTTCTTGTGTATAAGCATATTGAAAATTTATGAAATTTCATTTTCAAAGAAATAGAATAGGCCATCAGGTGTCATGTTTCATGTACGAGTAGTACATTAAATATTAGAGTAAACGGAAAGCTACATTTAGACAGGATGCAGTCCTGACTGCGGTTGATTCCGGCAGGTGAAAATTCTTATTGTAACCTTTTACATCAAAAAAATTCTAACCTTCAGACACGGCGTTAATATTTTCCAATGCCAAAACAGCGGATTTAAATGGCTGAAACGCTATAAGAGTCACTACTGAATTGAAGCGTTGTAGGTCTGTCACAGATTCTTCCACCTGCGGTAAAAACGCGGCCAACTCCTCGAATTCTGCTACCCGGAACAAGGCAAATCCCGCACTGTGCTCATAAAGCACGTATAACTTACTCTGCAAATAAAAAAATATTTAGTTACTAAAAAGAAAGAATTTATATCATATATAAGAATAATCCCATACCATTTTAGACTATTTATTTCGCATCATTTGATTAATTATATGAAAAAACACGTGCAGTTTGTTTGGTCAACCAAAAACAATTTTAAGGTTATTTAGTGATGCAGCTCGAACACGAAATAGTCTCGAGTCAAAAGACCAGAATTGATTCAATTTATACTCGCCGGACTCGGATGAGATAAATCGCCTACATAAAATAGATATTTATATTTTAATTACAACACAATTATTTAAGTTATATTCGATTTATTAATTTTAAGTTTATATATTAGTCTCCTATTTCACGTTATGCATAATATATGTATATCCTTTGTTATCTCCCTATTTTAGTCATATTAGTACACAAATCTAGATCTCTAAAAAAAGAAACAGTAATAAATAAGAAAACATTTACATTGTAATTTTTTCTTTAACAGAAAGTTGTTAAAAATATCAAGGTTGATTTACATAGGTCGATTAGTTAATCTTTACGCAGCATAAATGTTAATCTTTACGCAGATCTCCGAAGATGATATAACAGCTACATATATAAACTTTTAAACTTTCGCGTTGCATTATATTAGATTGTATAAGACGACGTATCGTCAGTCAGGTTACACCAATCTGACTAGAGTTAGGACAATGGAGAAGATGTTACAGATTAGAATATACACCCTAAGATAATACAAATATAAAAACCATATTTTTTTTTATGGGATAGGGGGCAGACGAGCAGACGGATCACCTGATGGTAAGTGATTACCGTCGCCCATGGACACCTGCAACACCAGAGGGGCTACAAGCGCGCTGCCGGCCTTGGAGGGAAGGGTTGAGGGAAGGGAATAGGGAGGGGTTGGGCTTCCGGTACCCTCACTCACACGACGAAACACAAGGCAAGCGTTGCTTCACGTCGGTTTTCTGTGAGGCCGTGGTATCACTCCGGTCGAGCCGGATTGTAATGAGGAAGTATTTAAAAAAAAAATTGTTCACGAAATCCAGCTAGTAGTTGCTACGGTACTTTCTTGGTTTCTCCATGAAAATCCTTCTGTCATTCTTTCATGTATAAAAGTAAAATTATTTACAAACTCAATAAACAACTCATATTATATTTGTCCTTTTTCGTATTTGTATTAATATCTAAGTTTCGGACTTTGCTAATTTTAGTTTTTTAATATGCATATTGAATATTCCTAAAAAGAACGGAAATGACTATCGCGACGCTATCTAGTGACGTGCTTTTTAGTGATTTTTTTTTATACTTCCTCATTAAATTATATTAATAAAAATTCACCAATTCACAAGAAATGAACAGCAAGGTTATAACTTAAAATTTCAAAATCACAAAGACACATACAGTTATTATACTATCGTTACTGAACTTGCATGTCGGCGGCGGATGTCGAGCTAGATGTTATGTCGTACGGTGGGTATGTGCTATTTTGTTCTAACACTAATATTGTCAACAATATATTGACTTCCTACTCAACCTACTCTAGAAATCAATGTTCTTGAAATATATTACTGATTAAGTAGCTAAAATACTCACGCTCTCTAAAAAGTCTCTGCGCTGGTGTCGTGTGCATCGAGTCGTTACGTTCACTCAAATATATGTAGTTGAGTGAAGCGATGGCTGACTCATGCGTGAAGTTCTTTAACGGATGCTACCAGTGAGGGTGAATCTGCACTGGACTGCGTAACTTCTTCCATTTTATTTCATTATGAATATTGTATATTGATTTGTCAATGAGTATGTATGGCTTGGCT
Source organism: Diatraea saccharalis (assembly GCA_918026875.4). Classification (NCBI taxonomy): domain Eukaryota; kingdom Metazoa; phylum Arthropoda; class Insecta; order Lepidoptera; family Crambidae; genus Diatraea; species Diatraea saccharalis. Next base: position 2,142,622 of record OU893338.1, read on the forward strand.
ACGGGCATATTATTCAGTAATCGAAAAATTATGTCTTGTTATTTCTGATATTATAATGGAAAGTGGCTTCATAGGCTAATTAAGTCACATTCCAGTAAGACTTCTCTGTTGTAAATAAAACAGAGAAAAAAGCAGCCCTTGTCGAGTTTCCTGCTGGTTCTTCTCCATTTTCATATTTTCGATTTTCACCAGTACTATGTAACAGCCTAGACTTAATTAATTTTGATATTTATATTAATATCATTCAACGTGTGGATGCATAATGACAAATACAATTACAAGCTCCGCTTTTTGTTCTTCATTCCAAATCTGAGTTCGAATGAAAGATACGAGAAACCAATAAGATGGCTCATCACTAATAGTGACATATAAGCCAAACATCGTTCCTTTACACGTAATATAATATATAACTTAAAATTACGATTCGAATAAATTAAAATTTAGAAGTTAGATTAACAGAAACACAAAACGATGTCATATTTATTAATTTTCGATACTCAATTTAATTTAATACGTCAGATAGAAAATTTTAATGAATATCATAGGCAATTATCCAAATATCGCTAGTGTCATCGAGTTTTTACTTCAAAAACATTTTTTTATTTTTGAAATACTTCGTCATTATGAAAATAAGATTTAATAACTTAATTAAATAAAATGAAAGGACATCTTATTTGCACGTTGTATTTTGCACAAACGTTATTCTAGCCAGAAGTCATGTTATTTTGTACGTACTATCGCGGACATTTGCGCTTTTCCACTTCGTATTGATATTTGCATGAACATGTCCATGAGTGGCGTCTACAAGGATGCTGACTTGAATGAACACTTTTTTGTTTTTTTTAGTTGCGATCTGCATTTCGCCCATTGTCAACTAATCTAATTGTGATATGTGTTAATCTTTCTACTGTTTATGCTACCTGGCCTCTGGTTCTTGCTTCCACGAAACTCTGTTTTTTAAACTAGACTGCTATATCGTGTGTTATGTTATCATATTGCTGTATAAATAAAAGATTATGGCACGCAATTTAACAAGAGAAGAAAGAACTCAAATATTAGTGTTTAAAGAAGAAATATTTCGCAGAATTCAACGACATGTTTCGGTAAGTCATTAAAATATTAAGTTTTATATATATTTCATATTATTGAGATTAGTAAATAGAAAAACATCCCTTTTCTATTGGGTCTTAGACTTAAGTTATAATGTCTACAATTATAGATAGATTAATCGGTGAATAAAGTAACTTATAAGATACCAACGAGCGCTGAAGTTGACAGATATATTTCTAATTTCCTAGGAAAATGCAAGCAAAGAAAAAAACTATTTGTTTGTGTACTTCAATTACGAGTGCAACCGGTGACATCTAGTATAAAATAGTTGAACTTGATATACGAGATCATCTAGCTAGTACATCTGGAGCACGTTAGATGGCCTAAAGGGTATCGTGACATTTTATTCATAAACATCGATGTTTGGCACGAAAACATCGATGTGCTGATGTTATCCAATGAGTAAGTATTTAAAAAAAATAAAGAAACTACAAAAAATTATGTTACTAGATGGCAGCACAAATTGTTGGATCTAAACGTCAATTCATGACGTTAAACCAAAGAGAATAGATTTGTTAGTGTTGTTATGGATCTGATAACTTGGATTAATATCGAGTTGAAATTTAACTAGTTCGAGTTATGCAATCGCAACTCGATTAATACAAAGTAATCTTTGAATAAATTTATTTTTTATTTGTATAGAGGAAAATGGAAACTAACATAATGGAAGTGAGCACAGAGGCTTTTTAAATTTATGGAAATCAATTGAATGCTGTGATATAATTAAAAGTGGCATCTAACTACGGTATACAATAATATTACGTTTTATAAATAAAATAGGTACTTATGTCATAGTAGGTCTAGGAATTTTCATTTTAATATTTAACAAAAGTTCTGAAAAAATAACAACTAGGTAAGTTAGTTTTATTGCTATTAGTTGTTTGTTGAACTTACAACAACAAAACTACATCAATTCTCAATATTTTTTTTATATTATGTATGGTGAATGAATGAATAGGGTTTATTAATCAGCAACAAAAGTCATAAAAACAATAATTTTTAAGAAAAATCCGTTTATTATCTATAAACTTACCCGATATGTATCAAATATACTATATATTCGTACAAAATAACATAACTGCTGGCTAAAATGACGTTTGTGCAAAGTGTAACGTGCAAATAACTTGTGCTTTCGAAATTAAGACTTTATAAAACTATTATCAGTTATTAAATCTTATATTCATAATTAAATCATCTTAATAAACATTCAGCAATTAACAAGAAACGTCTGCTCTAAACGAACAGCAAGGTTGTAACTTTAAATTTCAAATGTCAAAGACACGTACAGTTATTATATTGCTACTGATCTTGCATGTCGACGGCGGACGTCGAGCCATGTGTTAAGTTAATTCGTACGGCGGGTTTGTTCTTTTTGGTTCTTACAATAATATTGTTAATAATAATTTGAATTCCTACACAACCTACTCTAGAAATCCGTTTTATTGAAATATATTATTTACTAAGTACCTAGAGTTGTTATGGTCTCTTAAAATCTCTGCGGTGGTATCGTGTGCGTTAGGTGGTTACGATCCCTCAAATATAGTATAGTTGAGTTGTTTAGTTGAAATTAAAAAAGCAGCCCTTGCTGAGTTTCTTGCCGTTTCTTGTCAGTAAGAGATCTCCCGCCTTAGTTTTGCGAACCATTGGTAAAGTTTTCGACTTTCACAAGTACTATGTAACAGTCTAGATTGAATTGATTTTGATATTTATATTAATATCATTCGTTTTGTGGATGCATAATGACACTTCATCTTCATCATCATTTTTGTTCTCCATTCCAAACCTGAATTCGACGAAAGTTACGAGCAACCAATAAGTTGGCTCATCACTAATGTTGACGTATCAACCAAACATCGTTCCTTTACACGTAACATAATAAACAACTTAAACTTACAATTAAAATAAATTAAAATTAGTTTGAAAGTGAGACATTATAAGAAACACAAAACGATGTCATATTTATTAATCGAAAATACTCAATTTACATTTATTACGTTAGAAATAAAATTTGAATGAATATCATAAACAAAATCCAAAACTCGCGAGTGACATCTAGTATGATTGCAAGAACTAATTTTTATTTTTTAACTACTTCCTCATTTAAAACATCGACGACAAAACATCGATGTTTATTCAACATCGATGAATATCGATCATCCCTAGAGTAAATTGAAATAATAATTTAAAGGAGAAATTGAAGTCGTAGTGCGTATTTTTTACGTCTTTTATTTTTCTCTGCTCTGGTTTTCTTTAAAAAGTGAGCTACAAGTGGTGCGTAGTGCCACTATGTACTAATACTTCTATAAATAACAAACAAACTTCGAGTCTAGAAGAAAATAGATTCACAATCACAATAGTATAGTAGCTATATAGAGTAGAGATGGGTGATAAAATTAGGTAAGGATTCGCTAAAAGTATTGAAACTTTTTTATTTCATATCGATACATTTGAAGGTTTTCTTTTTGGTTTTTTCTTTGTCATTAACATTTTACGACTTATTTATATTTGTTGACAGGGCTCGCACTTTACAGCCTGTCGACCTACAGCCATCTGTAGGTCGACAGGCTAATGGCTCATATGGATGAGACATTAGTACGAAAAAGAATATTCTATTTTTTTTATACATGCATGTAGTATGTCTGTCCATTAAATGCATAGTATTTGCTAATTAGATATCAGATACCGATGATGTTTTTTAATTAGTTTTTAACTTGGAGAACACTATATATCATCAAAATCGACTTTGTAATTTTGAATTATTATAGTAAAGTTCAAGAAATGAGAAAAATATGTAAGTTGCTCTTTTTTCAAATTGCTGGCGTTTTCCCTATTTCTTGGATTTTTTAAAAGGCTTAGTAAATGATTCTTTTTTTCTGTATTTTTTTTTGGCAGTTTTTATCAATAGAAGCGGCAAAGTATTCTGTTATCAGTAAATTACTATAAAGTACTCGATACCTACAGGCATCGATATTTTATGTATCTTTCTAACACTACTTTGACATGACAGCTGATGACGTCACAGGCCAGTAAACAGAATCGTGATTGGTTGTGACGACGACCAATTATAGGACGTTTTCGTCGTTGAGTAAATTTCTAAAAATATTGCATTTTCTTCACGTTATTTTACTAAATCTAAACATGTTTTTTCTGCAGATGTTAAGAAATAAGCTTTATTAGATTATAATCTATCAGGATGACCACAAAATGCAACTTATTTTCGATAGTGTCAAATACCCTATTCTATTCTCTTTGGTTTAACGTTTTTGTGCTGCATTTAGTATCATATTTTTAAGTTATTTTATTTATTTTAAATACTTCCTCATTACAAATGTTCAGAGTTATCAAGCCTATTTTTTAATAAAATTGTACATCCATGGGTATACCTATGACAGGACGGTGTCTGGAGCCGGAATAAAAAGTATTTTGTAACCAAGAGTAAAATATACAGTAAATCTATGAAATAATCTATAATCTATGACCGTAACGGAAAATTTGATTTGTTTGACTGCTGTTTACAAACGTCATTTTTTTGACGCTTTCAAAATGAAGATTTGAAGAGTGCTTTAGGCTTTAGTCCTGGGTAGCTCAGTAGTTACGAAAAGTTGTTTCGTTTTTAAAGATATTTATGATTGAGTGTTCTAATTCCTATGAAAACCTATTACTATATCAATCCTATATCGTATGTAAATAAAAATAGTAGACGATGGCGACAATTACGAATCAAAAAGACCTTGTCGTGAATCTCAAAAGAGAGACTTTTCTTAATGTGAGGGTTTTGAGTAAATTACGGCCAATGCCGATAGAGTTATCGCGACTTGTTCTTAAGGAAAATGCAGTGGAGAAGCCCACTCAAAACTTGTTCAACCATTTATCTTATTATTTGGTAGCAATCATAGACGTTCAAGTTGCTGATAAATTTTCATGGCCTTTATATGACTCGAAAAGCGAAAAACTATTCAGAAGCCAGCTGTCCGTGTTTATTAACGACTATAGCGCGAAAGGATTGTTGTCTCCTGTAATGTCATCGTATTTGGTGAACCCTGGATGTTATAAAGTGATTATGCTTATGTTTCAAATGTCACAGCTAGCTGTACAACGTGTACTCGTAGCTAAAATCGTTAAAGACGATAAAAAAGTGCTATATAGAACAGTTACTGAAAAATACAATTGTGAGAGTGGAGATATTTTTGAAGATACCAATAAAGAAGTGAAGGTTGTTGTAAAAAAGCTTTCTGATTACCAAAAAAAGAGATGTGCTATGGAGAAAATTGCGTCTGTTTTCACTGAAAGAATTGTTAGTATGGAAAAAACAATTTCATCATTGAACGCCCAGAAGTTTATAGATGATTTAGTTGATAATTATATTAATAAAAATTCTTTAGATGAGGCTACTAAGACTGAGATATCAGATATTAAAAATGTGCAGCGTCCAGCACCTTTCTTTGATAACTGGTTACATTATGTTGATGGGACCGTTAAAGAAATGGTGTCCAAATGGGGTGAGAAAGTAGCACCAATGCTGAAAGTATGTACTGAGTGCGAGAGAAATACTGCTGCCCTTATTGGGAGATACACAGGAGAAGCTGACCGTAGCTCATATGTGGTTGAATACAATCATACAACAGATGAAATGTGCACAAGTGAATTAGAAAATCAAGTGAACAGTCAACAGAAGTATATCCTCAAAAATATAGTAAAAAATGAAGTATTATATTTCCCTAATCTGATCAAAAGTTATTTGATATCGGTCTGTTTTATTCTGAAAAACAACGAGATCGGTCATGAAATATACAAGTTTAATGAATATTTAGAAACCGGAAATAGGAATTATAGTGAATTAGTGTCTGCTCTGAAAATGCTTAATAATAGGATACTGAATACAGAAGCTAAGCTACAGGTAAATATTTCAATGATGCCATCACACTTTTTTGACAAAGTTGACATATCGCACACCTAGATCTAAATTAAGACAACCCAAAAATCTAATGTGGAGTTCTGATAATACATTTGTTTATGTGGCAGGAGCGCGACCACTGTTGATTCAATAAAAGAAAGCTAAAATTATCTAACAGCTCATCCCCAAACCTTTATTGAATCTGTTATGTTGTACAGATGCGTATGATCACCGAGAATTTAAATATTGTACTAAGTTAAAACTCACTCAAATTTTTGAGTTGTCTCAGTTTAGATCTAGGTGTGCGAATATCTGAAATGATCTTAGCATTAAAACAATATCTCACACTAGACACTATCAAGTTTTGGCATCAATTTTTATATCCAAAGTGTATTTTTTGGTTCCTAATCTTAAAGCATATTTTGTTTTTATTGTTTTAGCCATCAAGATTACCGTTTGCCCAATCAGTGACATTGAAAGAATTTGGAATACCACCACTTCCTGATCTCACAGGCTTAAAAGCAAACAAAGAGAGCACTGGACAAATACTTTTTGATACTTTCACACCTCTAAGAATGTCGAAACATCAATTTAACTTGCGAAGGAAGAATAACTCTTTTAGTTTTAGCAAACCAGAGTTGAAACCCTTGATTACTCCATTCTGTCAAGCACCCAGAGACAACTTCTTTAACAGCCTTATATCTTGTCGTATTAGCAACTACGATCGGCCAAATGTAAGTACTAATTTCAACAATATCTCAATGATATCACAAGCCAACAGTAGAGGTAATGATACAATAGCTGAGTGTTCTGCTGGGTTTACAAAGCAACAAATTATGAGGTTACTTTCAACCAAAAAGTCCAGTAGTTCAAAGAAATTTAAGTATTCAATTGAAAGACCGAATATTAATGTTAAAAAGGGTGGTCTATTTAATGAATCAAATGTATCTAATGAGAACTACGCTTTATATAGGAGTCATTCTTCACCTGATCTTTTTGAAAATCGGGAAAGGAAGTGTTTTGTGAAAGGTAGCAGAAGAAAACTTTCTGTTATGCAAGAAGACAGTCCATCACTCTTAGAGGTATCGGGTATAGCTGCACTAGAGAAAGATGACACATATGGTACCCCAGATGGAGTTGTTGGTTTAGAAAATTCTAGAAAATTGATAGATGCTGCGAGTCTTCCTGTTATTAACATTTTACAAGAACAGGAGAAGAGAGTGGAAAAGGTTTTCAATGAAATTGAGGAAGATTTAACTTCATTTAAATCTCCAACTTATTTAAATAAAATTGAGCATGAGTGTCCTGAATTGAAACCTGTATTAAATGAGCCTAGAAGGAGTTTTGATATCAAAGACGAATCAAAGACCGAAACACCTAAAACAAATGCACAGTTGATTAGAAAAACAAGTTCCTTGGAAAGAATAATAACTAGGTTTAAGAAAGTAAGAGCCAATGTGTTGCCTGCTGAAGGTAAAGATGGTGATGGTGAGATTACAACTATTGATGAAGAAAAAGAGAATTGCAATGCTGTCAATAAGGATGCGTTCACAGCAGATAAAATTTTATTGCCTGATCTATTGAGTCCTAGTTGCAGTGTATTGAGTATAAAGTCTACAGACAATTTAGATCAGCTGTGTATGGATATGGATGGAATAGAAAGCAGGAAGCCTCGTCAAAGTCTTGGTACTGCACTGGGTGTAGACAAAACTATCTTAGATCAATTTGATTTAATAGATTAGTATTATTATTAAATCGTTGTTAATACATAATTTTACGAGTCAGTATTAAGACTGAATATGTATTTAAATATGAAATAGTTTTTTAGTGATATTGTCATAAAAAAATCTAATAGATTTTAGTGTATGTAAAAACCACAAATTTTACTGAGACTATATACTTTCAACATGGAAAATCACAAATAATATTAAGTTATTGATGGCTTTAATGAATCTGCTTACTTATTCGTGTTAATTTGTTAAAAGTATTATAAATTCATTGGGAATTAGTGACATACCTAATGAAAACTATTAAAAATCACTGAAACACAGTTGGCTCCACTTTGTGTATGGACTAAAAATATTATGTTTCTTAGATTTACATAATATTAAATAGAAATTCATCACTCTTAACACTTACAGGCAATATATTATGGCATTACATGTTATGAACTATTTACTGTACCACTTATTTTTATTATAAACTTTTTTGCAAAATAATGTTGCTTTTACATGCTGTAAATATCTCATTAATATTAAATTATTTTCCTAACCAATACTTCACGATTTATAGACACATATATAAGATATAAATAATGTAGTGTGGTTATTTAGTACCAGATTGATATTGTTACAAATGTAAAATAAAATGTCTTAATACAGTGTTTTCATTTTAGGTTTTATTTGACAAATATTATCTGAAAACTACTGGTAAGGTGTCTTCACTACCAACGTTTAAGGAATATTCTTTATTGCACTATAAAACAAATTCAAAAAGTACATCATACTAGATACAGTTACATAAAAGACGGCTTTATTGCTATGGTAGCAATCTCTACCAAGCGACCCTAGGCTAAAGGGAACGACAACAATTGTGGAAATTAACTGCGGGTTAGTGCATTAGGAGAAACAAACATGAAAATATTTATAAATACAAATGAATAATCTAAAATAAATTAATATAATATATGGTTATAAAGTAGCAGATATGAGTGTAAATTCAGGAAGAAAAGTCCAACGTGACTGCGCGCGTCTAACATCTATAGGCAGAGAGTTACATAGTTTGATTGCTTTGACAGAAAATGACTTGGCTAGGAAATCAGTATTGTGGAAGGGGGTAACTAATCAAATATAGAGATTTAATTTATAAATAAAGCAATAATATCATCAATAGTCTATTCATATTGCCACTGCTATTTCGCTCGTATTTGAGGGCAGCAATTATGTATTCAAATATTGTATTATGTACTCTATTTAAAAAAACTTGTTTAATGAATATCCACGGTATTCAAAAGTACCTAAGGAGTTTATTTTGTTATTGGCAAAATACCACACTTTAACAAGTGTAAGTACCTTCATTAAAGTTTTATTTTGGTGGGTTTTTTTATGGGAGTCATGCTAGTGTTTTGCCTAGAGCGCCAAGTTTCACTGAGCCGAAGCTGGCGGGTATTAAGGACTGTAAATGCACGCGGGACCAACACGGCTTAACGTGCCTTTAAAGTTTGGAGGAACTCCATCTATGACCGGCCATATAGAAAGATGCTTCAGAACTTCAGCATCGATAAAACAATGAGTTCATGAAATAATAGTGTTAAGTACAAAGACAACGGCGCCCTTTTGATTTTTGAAATGAATTCTAGTCTCATTGGCGTCAGGGGGCGTCCATAAATTACGTGAGGTGTTTTTTTTAATTTTCTGACCCTCCCTCCCCCCCTGGTGAGATGTCGTGAGATTTTATTCAACCGCCTCCCCCATTCCCCAATCTCACGTGAGATTTTTCAAAATGCAATTTGATGAGTACTTGAGAGTATTTGCCTTGTTGTAGTATCGAATACTCAGTATCGAGTATAGCTTTTGAAAGTATCGATACCTACTCGATATCGAAAGTACATATCGTTAGAACCCTACAAATATGGTGATTTGACATTCAGTAGATGTATAGCGTCGAAGTATGAATGAAATTATTTTCTTTTGAACGAATTAGTGAATGATCTTAATCGTATACGATTACGCTTAAGATTAAATCTTAAGCATGTACAATCTGGATTAAATGGACCAAAATAGTATTTTTTTGTTTTTGTTTCAATCGGAAAAAAAAATTGCGTGATATTTGCCGAGACCCCCCCTCTCTCCAACGTAAGATTAGATGAGATTTGCCTCGACCCCCTCCCCCCCTAAAACATCTCACGTAATTTATGGACGCCCCCTCATCTATTGGGTTTAGGTTTAAAAAAATATTGCCAATATGAAAAAAATATTGCCCCCTTAATCTCTGGATAAGCGCTGCGGCTCGCGAAAGTTGTTGAGCAACTCTCGCAAGGGTCGGTCACTGGAAAAATATCTCGAGCTTTGGGTCAACAAAATATATATATATATCTCTAGCTTTTCCGTGCTTCGCCAGGCACGGCTGCATTTGCAGTTGTTAATACCCTCAAATCCGCATTGGGGCAGCGTGGACGGTTATAGCTTATCCTCCGAAACTATCCAAGGAAGGTTTGAGCAACTGCAGAGGATACGTAACAGGGTTGATGGTGATAACAGAGAAGGGAAACTGCAAATGTAGGTTTAGTATCCGAGATAAATACAGATATGCTGTGGTGCTACTGTCGTGCTATCGTTTTAGGGCAACGTCATATTGAATTTATATAGAAACATAATTTTGAAGTGCTTTGTTATTTTGAAGTATTTTTTTTAGTTATAAAAAAAAATAGTTCAAATACTATAACCTGACTACAGCTACATATTTTAATAGCGATGACCAAAGTCACTGATCATAACAAAATAAACTGTTATGGCATACCACGAAATTTGATATCCTACACGTTTTAGTTTCTTACTTTATGTTCTCTAACATAGCACGAGCCTTCTAATGATACTTCATTACGATAAGTAGTTTCGAAGTTATAAGGGAACAGATGAACATTCTTACAGACATACATACCGGCAATATCATAACCTCCTTCGCTTCGCCGTCGGGTAAAAACAAACGAAAACTCAACATAAAATGTTGTAAACAGTTTATTAAGTAAAAATTAAATAATTATTGTGACATAAATAATCTTAACACTATTTGTTATCATTTAGAGAAGCTTTACAAGGAAAAGCGTGATAGTTTTATATATAGAAAATACCTAAAAACAATTTTGAGTCTTCAAATAGAAAAAAGTGAGCGTATCTATAAAAAAACCCGCAGAGTTCAGAAAAATTACGTTGTGAAACTGGACACAAGAGTTTCAGAATGTTTCGGTATTTTAAGATAAACTTCCGAATTTTCACAAGTTACTCGTTAGTTTACGTGAGATTTTAATTTAATATTGAGGATTTCCATTTCCGCCTTAACACATTTTGGATTACTCTTCGAAAAATAATTAACATGTAATCCCATTTCCAAACGGTTTGGTCATATTTTGGCGGTATAGACTAAGTGATATACGATCACTCTATTAGTTACTTTTTGCCGACATCTTATATCTTTGGATCAGTATCTGCCAACTTGACCATTGTTTCTGAAATCTCCCACAATTTCTTGGCCCTACCCATGTCGCCGGCCAGATTTGACACGGAGCTTTCACCGCAATCTGAGAAGTATTTGCCACTGACTTTCTCCAATTTCTCATCGACGGCTAACATGACCGATGTCTGACTTCCCTCTCTTGGAGTTTTGAAAAAGCCCTTGATGACCAGAAGTAAAGCCCAACTTAGAGGGGCTGGTACGTTCCTCCAAATACCGGAGTCGATTAGGCCTGGATGTAGACAGTTAGCGGTCACTCCTGTGCCTTCTAGTCTACGCGCCAATTCCCTTGTGAAAAGTATGTTAGCCTCTTTGGAAACGTAGTAAAGGTACGCGGGAAAAGTATCTATAGGATTGGGGTTGTCTAAATTAACTGAAGCTAAACGGTAAAGAGAAGATGCGACAACGACGATTCTGGACGGCGTACTCTTTTTCAGCAAATCTATTAAGAGATGAGTCAGCAGGAACGGGCCGTAGTGGTTGGTCGCCATGGTCAATTCGATGTCGTCCTCAGATTTCCTCTTCCTGAAGGTCTCTGCGTAACCTGCGTTGTGGACTAGTACGTCTAATTTGTCTTCTGTGCTCTTGATTTCTTCAGCGAACGCTCTAATTGATTTAAATGAGCTGAGGTCTAGTTTTTTCACGAATACTTTTTCGTTCTTAGTCGATTCGATGATGTCATCTGAAAAAATTGCATAAATTTCAATATTATTCTTAAGTTCTACAATAGTTCGGTCTTCGAGTTTATGTCTCATAACAAGGCACTTCTTTGCTACGCTGTTCCATATTCTGGCGTTGTAAAAAATATTTCTCACATTTATGAACACGCCACTATTATTAGATTTTTAAACGATATTTCATTGTATATATTTGTTTCTAGAAACGAACGAACCAATCATTAACGAAATCATATGATAAGCGGCAGGTATTAGATGAAATCGAAACTATTTAAAAACTGGTTTTCTTTGTGTTCGGTGATAAGTTTTGATGTAACTGATCTGCTAGTGATGCCACACACTTTCTAGTTATATTCTTATTCAAATGAAAGCGACCGTTTTGAATTTGGGTAAATTCGCCAAGTAAACTGAAAAACTGGAATCTTTGATTAACGGATTTCTAATAATTTATAGTATTTTCTGAGATTTTCGAATTGCTTGTTCTTTATAAGTATATCTGGGCGGTATACAGATACTGAAAAAATAGGTATTTATATTTTTCACAGTGTGTGTAGCGTCTGGTGGTTAAATTTTGTTTAAATGTAAACCAAAACTATTGTGTTATTTTTTTATTTTGCTTTCACAATGCTAACTGATAATAAAGTCGTAACATAGATAGATTATTGTGAAATAAATAAGGATCGTTAAAATCTGTCCTCGCGTTTTGTGTTGAGTTATAAAGAAACAAACGAAACGGGCCAGCTACCTCGCTATTAGAATCATTAGATTGGTCACGCTTTATATATAAGAATACGTACTTTTAACTTTCTCAGCAGCATCCAAGTTGCGACAAGCCATGATCACTTTGGCACCTCTCTTGGCCAACTCTTTCGCAGTCTCCTTCCCAATACCGCTGGTGCAGCCTGTAACTATGACAGTCTTCCCGTCCATCTTGGTCCTGTCCCTGTATCGGCCGCAGGTGTAACTCGCGTAGATCCTAATTGCGAAGAGTAGGCCGATGAAGCTCAGTAAAGCCAGCAGACCGATGATCACCATAATAGGTAACAGCCACAGGATGAACCGTGCTTGCCAAGACTCCGCTACGATCATATCTGCTATAAATAAATGAATAAGTATTAACTATAGCTCATAAGGTAGACTTCTACTAATCACTATGCATAAATAAATATTTAACAACATTACATACATTGCTCAGACTCCAAGATGAGTAGCTAAAGCCCCCGTATTATGGAGTATCTGAGACAACGAAGGTACCACAACACCCAGACCCGAGTCAATATAGAAAAGTTCATTTTCTACATTGACCCGACCGGGAATCGAACCCGGGGCCTCAGAGATGGCGACACCTTGAAACCGGCGTGCGAACCACTCGGTTACGGAGGTCGTCAATAAATGGTCGATGGTAACTTAAGCTATTTAGTTATATTCCATCATTTGAATTCTTATATTTAAATTTTATATTATACTAGCTTTCCGCCAGCGGCTTCGCCCACGTGGTCTTGTATTATACATAAAAACACTACCTTTTGAATCACCCTATCTATAAAAAAAAACCGCATCAAAATCCGTTGCGTAGTTTTAAAGATTTAAGCATACAAGAGAATTATAGGGACAGAGAAAGCGACTGTTTTATAACGGGCCGTGCAGCAGAAATCGTTATATTTTAATTTCGCCATAATTTCAAAACCAAACGTCCAATTTTAATCATTCCAAGACCAAATATTATCTACATAACCTGTACTTAGTCATAAATTTATTTTGATAAGGATTAATAGCATGCGCAAAATAAACGCGTTTAAATATACCTAGTCCTAAAAAAATTCAAGATTTTTAAATAATAAATGGTTTTTGTGCCTCATTCAACATAGATAGGTATAGTGTGTCGCAGACTTTTTTGAAGATATTTATAAGATCTACAATTAATTAGAACATTTTATGGTTCTATCTTTTATAATTTAGGCAGCGTACGGATAATAAGTAACATTTCTGGTTGATTTTTTACACCTTGTGTCCGAAAAACCCAAATATCTTACGGAACCCAATTTTTTTCCAAAATAAAATATAGCCTATGTTACTCGTGGGTAATGTAGCTTTCGAATGGTGGAAGAATTTTTAAAATCGGTCTAGTAGTTTTTAAGCCTATTCAATACAATTAAACAACAAACAAACAAACAAATATACAAAGTTTTCCAATTTATAATATAGTAGTATGTAGATGATCAATTTGTTTTACGCACTGAAATATTTTTTCTAATATTTTTATGGGTTTACGGGTTGTCAACGAGTTGCCTTATTTAGGCCCGCCCCTGGGGCAAATAACGTTTCTCCTCTGCGAAACGTTATTTTAATAGATAGATTAGGTAAAATCCCATAATGGATAACAACCATATTCCTACTGATTTCTACCCACTCATGTCGTAGATGCAAACACATAAGTTTTTGCGTAGGTAGGTGTCTAAAAATTAAAACAGCACTTTAAAATAGTATCGTATAAAGGCAATCTCCAAACTTAGCTCAATAAAAAATGATGTTACAGAAACTAACCAAATATGAAATATTAGAAATCATGCTCCTTTTTTTTTGTCATCAGCTTCTTTTTTTTTCTCATGCTTCTATAAAACAACGGCATCGGTTCTCGTTCTCGAAATTCGTTTAGCAACATACTTGGAGATACATTTCTCATACACTCAGATATTATAGGTAATAAAATAGAAAAAGTCACAGTACTTGAACACTTTCTGACACTTCATATTCTATCATTCATAATACACAACGCTTAATTAATCACCGCAATGAAATGACACAAAAGCCTCCCGTCACTATGCATTTGAATGTAACATTTAAAATTAAAAGAGAAAATAAATTTTAACTCACACTTCCTGCGGTAGTAATTACGTTACAATGGATTCGTCGGCAACACTATCTCTAAGTCTAGATACGAGAACGTTCCGCACGCTTTAAGTGTGACAATGTGACTAAAATCTATATGTGGGTACCCAATATTAAAACAATAGATTTCGTAACTTGCAACGAGCGATTTCTCTTGTGACACTGCTGTATCGATTACCGGTCAAAGTTAAATGAACCTGTTTACTTTAAACCTTATTCCGGAGTAATTGAGACTAATCACTTTTAATGTCAGTACTTGTGCTGCTTTGCTTGTAATTATTTCATTTGAAATAATGCAGATCGATAGTCCACGGCTAATGTATGAGTTGCAAAACTTTTTTTGGTTTACTATTCACTAAGTATGTTAACTAATTTATTTTAAGCATAAAATCGTGCTTTTAATTAATTTACACAAAATCTTTTTGAATTATACTTATAATCCTTATCAATCAGTCAGTTTGTGTATTTGGAAAAACAGACTTTGTTTCTTAGTAAAGATTTAATTTATACCAACGACTAATAGGTCATTGAAGTGTTACAAAGAATACGTACAATACAAATAATACAATATCTGTGAAGATTGTCTTTGCATCAGAGGCTGTCTCAGGTTCTACCTCTTTTTCATCATGTATTATCGAAAATGAGTTGTATTAGTGTTTCGAAAATAGAAGATTTTTTTTTCTTTTTTTTTAAATAGAGTAGGCCTTCTGGTTTATACTCACTTACTTTAGGTAGGTATTATTACAACCGTTTAATAATATGTATATCCCAATTGAGTGGATCAGATAACGTCGGTCTAATAATATAAAACAATAAAAATAAAGTAATTATGACACATTAAATGGTTAATTCACACCAGTACATTAGGGTCGGGGCAAATGAGGCAGAGGATCCGTTAAGCGTCTCAAGCCTGCGAGTCACCTCAGCGAAGAACAGAAATCGCTCACACGCGGATTTCATCAACTAGTGTAAACACACCATCGAGGAACTATACGTTAGTAAGCGAGTACGCGACAGATTATCCGTTGAGTGAGTGTGGAAGGCTGAATGTTATCATATATTTGTCAGTTCTGACGTTCCGCGACCGATGAGATGCGACCCATCTTCCGTCAGATACGCAACTACTATTAAATTATCTTTGCCGGCCGGTACCATTGACCTAGGTAGGTCCAGATGGTAAACTTACATTTACAAGGATGACGTTCTTCTTTACATAAACAGGTTATATATTTACTTAGTCTAAGTAAATGTTTGGAGATGTGCCAAGCCGAACTTCCCAAATATGCGACTTACGCAATCATTGTGTCAATGTCGTATGATGTCTCGTAGAACCAACTTTCTCTGTTAGTTATACTTCAAACAATATTTTATTTTATTGAATATTCACTCTCGCTCATTCTTTGTAAGTCGTTGGTATTCGACCCCTCAGGTCGAGAGGTAATTGGGATAACGCTATGACTATAACACTTTTGCTGACATAATAAACAAGATAATATTGGTACTAGACTTTTGCGATTGACTTGTTCTTATTATTCAAACTTTTTAGTAAAATGATAAGTATACATTTTCTTATTATTATGTTAATTCAGCTAAGCTATGGTCACTTTTTTGTGCAAATATATTATAATGTATTCTAGGTAAACTTTTTTAGTAATCACTAGAATTTTATTTTATTCACATTCATAAGTATATATGTTTTATTTTATTTTAACCTATATTTCTGGCACAAGTACCCACAGTTATTATAGAATGTCCCGGCAAAGTTTCAAAAGCAGCCAAATTCTACTCGCATTTCTCTATACTGTTTTATAAATAATAAATAATGTGTAACTTACATTTATACCAATAAATTTAAATAACGCGCTCACACTGCCAATGGCACAGAAAAACTGTCTGTTTCCAAGATGAATACAAAACCATAATGGTTTCCTTGTTTCGTCATCTCACGTAAGTATATACGTACGTATCTTCGTTTTAAAATCTAATGCTGTATCTACACTTGTTTTTTCCCCACATGTAGCATAGCATGTGCATGCATATATAATAACGAATAGGGAGAATGGGCCATAACCACTAAAATCAATTATAATTGTATTTGTGTACCTGCATATATTTTTCACACTCCAAAAATTCTATCTTATCACTATTATACACTTCAGTGGCCAGTTGTGAGTAAATCTGACTTAAGTGCGAGAAATTTTCTATAAAGAATGTGTAAGGAATTAAGGTTCAGATGATTCGGTGGAACGCAAATATTTATTTTATAAAGCTGAGGTGTATAAAAGACGATTTACCATTTTACACCACGGGACGACATTATACAACCACAATTAAATTTAATTCAATAATATTTAATGCGATTGTTTGTGACTAATTAGATTATTAATTTTAATATTAACATTAAAATATTTCTTTATATGAAATTTGTTAAGATAATTATTGTTATTTACTTAGCAATAGAACATCGCATGTCGGAAAAGGAAATCAAAATAATCCTTTACATAAAAGCTTCAGTATGTAAAGCGCCTAATGAGGATACCGCCTTAACTAAGTAGTATGCTTCGTGTATTATAACCGTAATGATTTTTAGATTAAGTAAAAAAATCCCAGTTAAAAATATCAAACGCAAATTGGTCCCGTAGTTTGCTTACAAAGTAGAGAACTTTTTTTACCCGACTGCGCGACGCAAGGGAGTGTAATGTGTTTATCAGTCTATGTATGTATGTTTGTTTCTATGTGGCGTTCTAGAGACCAAATGCGTAGGCTGATTTTGATGATTCTTACGTCAATAGATTCGTCTTAATCTTGGGAGTGTCACTAACATGACAGTAATCAAAATTCACCACACCAGACGCCATATTGTCAAAATGAAAAAATAATTACGCAATCGGGTTTTATGTTTTTCTTTAAATTATTTATTTTTTATTGTATTCCCTTCTTTTGAATTAGTAAATGAAAATCTCCAAAGTTTGTAACACGTCATTATCTGTCATGCACGTTTGATTTCTTATTCGCACGTTGAGGATGACAATGTCACTAACCAAAAATGACGTATTTTTTCTTTTGGCAACATTTTTCTTTGTTAAGTATAAACTTTAAAATGCAAAGATCCCTGTGACCGTAGCTTGCATAGAAACTGCTAGGTGGCGTAGTGACGATACGTTGTTTATAGGGGCCGATTACAATTTCTTGAACTTTAAACGCTCATTACTCAAAATAGCATTTTTTGCATTATGTCACTATCGTTCTCAACGTGCTATTGAATGAAAACAATTACATCAAATTGATTGCGAATAAAACGATAGTGTGAATTAATAATATTCTATTCTATTGGCAAAAAATAAAAGGCTTTTTAACGGTTAATTTGTTAATACGCTCTTGCACCAAGTATCTAAGAGTAAATGCTAGTGGTTTTATAATTAACGTTATTGTTTAAGAATCTTAACTAAACAATTAGTTAAAAATATTTTTTTCTTTCTAAATTATTCTTTGGAATAAGCTATTTTCTGTCTCTGTCTCATTAAAGGCAAATATCTTGAAAATAACAAGTCAATCCTATTAATATTATAAAAGCGAAAGTTTATACCAAATTTTTCGACGTTGGGCTAGGCGCACTCTTAAGGTTTAGATGTAATAATAAATATTAAATCTGCTAAGGAGCTCAAGAACGTTGTTATAGATCAAGTACATAATTTGTTTACTTGGGATCTTCAATTTTTTTCTATTAATTTGAGTTTGTGTTGAAGCTTTTTTATTTGTGTTTTTTTTCAATTATGTTAAATAAAAACTACTTATTATTGTCTTTATAATAGAAAATTCCATCTCAGTAACCTAAGACTGTCGAAATTATCATAGTATTTTGTAGAAGTTAAATATTTTCTTAGTTCTCATCTTAATGTTACTATTTCAACGACCAAAAGAAAATCTCGAGTAACACAAGCCGATGTCATCTGGATTTCGATAAGGGGTCCATCTTAGGTATCGGACTCGATTTTTCAAGTCCTACTAATATTATAAATGCGAAAGTTACTGAGGAAGGATGTCTGTTACCCTTTCACGTAAATACTACTGAGCGGTTTTTGACTAAACGTATACGGATAATTCTAAGCCTGAACCAGAATGGGCTATTTTTCCATTTGGTTTAGTTACTTAAGGTAACGAATATTTCGAGAAAAAAAAAAATCTATTAAGAAAAGAATTGTCTCCGAATGATTCATATTATTGGATCTTTATTCATACGACTATTTGTTACTAGTGAACATGAAGCCTTAAATTTACATAAAGTTTTCATAACCATCTAAAAGAAGTATTATTACTCTAAAAATATTGCGATGGTACCTTAATTAAAAATAGATTTTTCCAATTTGGCACATCAATACAATAAAATGTATATTAACCTATATAACAAATATAATAAATATTCTATGCAGACGAAGATGTGAGCAGGAACTAGTCGTATTATCATTGTGTGCCGCTTAAAATGCAGAGATACCGGGTCGTTGGCACCTGCCTTCAAACTTTCATTTCTCGTCATGGTCCGTGCGGTCAGGTTTTTGGAAATTAAGACCACATTGTTATTCTCTGATGCTGTTATTATATATTACTGTTATTTTATACGTTTTCCAGTTAACAGTTGTGTTATTTTTTATGTTTTGTGTTACTTTCGAGGCGTCAAAAACTTTTATATTTGGATATGTCAATAAGGTATTTTATTAAGTTATGCATTCTATATGTTTCTTTCATTTATTTTTCTTGTTCTATTTTAATATTTTAACTTCATTATATTCACTCGTGTAATGATACGAGTGTAATTGATATGACACATCTTATCTGTGCCTAGTTCTGGTTGAGTGATAGAGAATGCCTATTGGCATCAAGCCGCGATTTGTACAGTTTTGCGTGCAATAAAGAATGATAAATATCATAATTTATAAATTATTTCAATATCTTGAGTGTATTGCCGCGGGAACTAAGGGTTAAATCTATCTATATATATAACTCAAAGGTCACTGACTGACATAGTGATCTATCAACGCACAGCCCAAACCAAAGGACGGATCGGGCTGAAATTTGGCATGCAGGTAGATGTTATGACTTAGGCGTCCGCTAAGAAAGGATTTTCATAAATTACACCCCCAAGGGGATAAAATAGGGGCTGAAAGTTTGTATGAAATTTATCAATTTTAAACCGATAGGGCTGAGACTCTGAGACATGCATAAAGCTACTATGACGTAGGCATCTCCTAAGAAAGGATTTTAATAAATTCAATAACTAAGGGGATAAAATAGGGGATGAAACATCATTTCAGGTATTTTACACGAAATAATGAATAAATATTCGTTAGAAATGTTGCTCAAAGTAACTTTACCACGCGGACGAAGTCGTGGGCAAAAGCTAGTATTATATAATTTGATTATATTTTTTCTGCGGCCAACACTTCGCTTGCTTTTTGAGTATGCAGATTATCGAAAAAAAAAAACTTGTTTTGTTATTTCTGATATTGTAATGGAAATTGACTCTATATTTTAATGAAGTCACTTTCTAATAAGACTTCTTTGTATGAAATAAAATCGGTGAGAAAAAGGCAGCTCCCTGCGAACCGATGGCGTAGTTTCCGACATTCACAAGTGCTTGTTTTAACTTAACAGTCTGCACTCAATAAATGATATTGAATTTGAAATAAAAAAAATATATATATATGATGTGGTGTGCACCAGCAATACCATTTAATAAAAATTACGTATAGTTACAAATGATTCATGACGTCACATTATTAAAATCTCATGCAGAGAGCTAAAATGTTTAATCTCCAAAAACCTGAAATTACTCTAGTTACCTAGATCTGAGACATATAGAAATTTCATAAGTAACTATTTTTTTTTTCATTATATTTGATCAATTTTGCAAGCACAATGCTATACTGCAAAATATTATTAATGAATACTGCTTATAAATCCACTTTGTCCCTGGCAATCTGAGATTAATTCGGTCGGGCATCGAACTTGGAATGTTATCTTTACCATGGAACTAGCTCAACCCTCGAGTACTAGTATAAAAGTTATAATTTTGATTGCTTTCAGGAGAAAAACAAACAAATAAATCTAATATTCTGATTATTAGCACTTTTGTCTAAAAAAGTTTTGTAGACAAAAGTGCTAATAATCAGTATTCTTATTATTCTCGATTTAATAATTTAACGACGAAATGATTTTCAATAATTATGAAAAATGCAGGAATCACCAAAAAGTTTTATGTATACAAAGAAGTCATTGGGAATTACATATAATCGACTAAACTATTCTCGCAATTTCATGAAATATTTAGAAAAAAAATACACATACAATGGTGTTTCCTTAAAAAGAGTTCTTATTTTGATTCTTTTTTGAAAAGTTTAGGTTCAATTCTTATTTAAAATAGCAACTTAGTATGAACTTACTGGCTGAATATATGCACTTTTTTAATATGAAAAACACTACACTTTTTTAATAATTTGAAATGGCACGTGTTTTAACACAAACGTACGTCTCAAAACTGACAACGGCTGCTGTGATTTCACAGCCTGTGATAGTCTTCCATGGATACAATTTATGAAGTCACTTTCACTTTGAAGAATTGTAAATCTTATTCGTGAGTTGATAAGAACTTTGGAGACTGAAGTTGCTCTTTGTAGAGAGATTTTTGAATTGCATTCGAAAATGGAAGTGAAAGAGTGTCGCTTTGCAGATTTGCAGCACACATTTTCTTAAGAGGCTGAGGACACTGAATGATTTTTAGAAATCGACACGCCCCCTTACATAATTACAGGTGTCTACGCTAGTGTGGGTTAGCTCATTGCACGTTCCTCAGAAGAATAACAAATGCCTATCGGTTCAGCGCCAGCAGATAAACTTTGTACTAATAACAATGACGTTTTATAACCATCAAGTGCTTTGAGTTAGCTGTCTAAAGTGCTTACACAATAGGTGGCGCTGAATTTATTTAAAAGTAAGGAATAATTTCTTTTTATTCCAGATTTTTATGGGGCTTAGAAAGGACAAGTATGTTTTTTCTTTTTGGGTCGACAAAATAACATGCTATTATTTTGTCTGTTTCATATTTCAGAATTTTATTCTAATTCATTGATATTTTAAAAAATGCTTTGCATTGAATATAGAAAAGATTTAAAATTTAAAGAAATATGAAATAACTATATAAAATCACTTATGATACCACACATCACATCACATTTCTTCACTCGATTTTAAAACTTAATGTAGTGACGGAAGAGTTAAAATAATTGCGATAATTTGATAGGCTGTAGTAACCAGGGGTCGGAAACCGGTATATTTTTCGAAACGTTTTCATCTTAAATACCTAAAAAACACTTTGTTTCGGTTTCGTTCGAACAGAACGATATAAAAAACGATTTTGGAAAAAAACAGAATTATATTGTTTTCGGTTAATAAAACGTTTTTAACCATTTTTTTTACGTTTTTAACAATTTTTTTTTACAGCCTGCGCGACACCGTCTTGCGGATTAAACCGGTTTTTTAAAGCGTTCTCATTTCGTTTTCGTTTCGAACGCAATCTTGCCCAAAGAACCATAAGAAACGTTTTAAAAACGTTATTTTGAATAACGTTTCCGAGCCCTGGTAGTAACCTGACTTGCTGCTGTGTGTACCTGATAATGTCGGCCAATCAGAATAAACCAAATATCACGTCATGGCACCTAATCCCCGCCGAGTTTGACTGAGACGGACTTTCATACCTTATTCTCATTACAAGAAGAGTCATTATACGTTTTAATTGTACGAATTTTTGGTAGGTCAGCTTTACGTAAACGAATATTCACCATATGCAATATTAATTGGAAGTCATTGTAGTAAGTACACATATCCATATCGAACTTTCCGGAGGAGGAGAAAAAAAGCAATTTTAGAATCGTTTTTATGAGAATATAGGGTAGACGCGCCTGTTTCTACCATTGTCTTGCTGTCGAACATTTCATGGCCCTTTTAAAAATAATTAATGCTTTAAGAATTGGACTCTACCTGATCTTTGGACTGGAGTTAATAAAACATATCCTGTTTTCATAACTTGAAGAAAAGTTATTTTTTCCTCTAGCCATGATCCTTTTATGGAGGTGGAATGATATTTTGTAATACTGACGCATCATCAAAGTATAGGACTGGTTGACCGGTTAGGATAAAACCATTAAAACACAATCATTTTATTAATCCCATAAATATAGATGATTTCAAAGTTGCCGTCAGACATTTTTTATTTGATACTGGAAAGCGAACTGATTCAAAAACAATATCTTAAAAGTCTATCCATATTTTAAATAGTACATTAAGGATAAAGAGCTTGTAGGGAAGGCAAAGTCATCCAAAAACACTCTTTTTATGAACTCCGAAACAATCATAATACTGCAATTATTAAATGAAAATTCACTATAGTTTTTACAGATAAACTTATCATTGGCTTAGATTGTTTTTGTCATGGAAAATGTATTTTATTTTAAAAGAAAATTGTCTTCGATTTATAAAAAAATATATTCTTGCATAACATTGTAGCTGTAATTAAAAATATAGAGAAAAACTGTTTTGTCCATCGAATCCCTATTAAGTCAAATCCCTATTAAGTAAGAATCCCTATATACTAACATACAGTTAATAAATACATCGAAGTGCCTAAGGATTATGGGATATATGATAGCAAGACTATACTAGCTGATTTTCATAACAAATAAGAATCATAATTATTGCCTTAACTTAAAAAATACTGAAGCCGTAATTTTCACGTCATTGTGTTGATTTGTAAAATGTCCACACCGTTACCCAGCAATAAGTATAACTGTGTCATAAACAATGTTTAATTTTATTTATAAATCCATTTTATAAATCCATTTTCTAATTGGGTTGTATAAGGATGTGCGTTATTTCTGTTACACGTTTTATACTTATAACAAATCTGCAAAAAAATAATGTCTGTACATTGAATATATTTACAAAAAAAGAAAGAAATTGAGGGTGGTTAATAAACAATAATAGAATACGAATTTAAAAAATATTGTCTGTTTATCTGTATGTACACGTTAATTTTCGGGACTACTGAGTATATTTGTATGAAACTTATTTTGTTAATACCTGGGCAATATATGGGGTATAATTAATTTTGGAAACTTAAACGTTTGATGCACAACCACAACAGACCAGCGACACCTTAAGAAAAAATTTTGTGCCTGATCAATATATTCTGCTAAGAGTACAAAAGTCAAAGATCCAGAACATATAATGTGGTCCTCAAAGATACTAGTTATACTATAACATCGGATAAAAATGACTTCTTAACAATAAATAGTTTTTTTTTATTTATTGACATTTTTTGCACAAATACACATTGGCGTACTTAATGCCATGGCCATTTTCTACCAGTAAACCTTAGGATGATGTGGACACGGGGTTCTCTCTATTGTTGTACAGGGCAAGTTCGTGACCTTGTTGCGTACAACAAAACGCGGGAAAGGGAAAGATCTATGGTTAGCGATACGTATCGTTGTCTTTCAACGATCATGTAAATACTAAGGTTTATTGTCCGTTTTTTCGTCTACTCTAGAAACAGACAATGCAATGTGTCAAAAAGCTCTGATTAGATAATTTGGATTTAGTTTTAAATATATTAAAATTAACTTTGTACATAATAAGACGGCAACATCATTATCCTAATTTTATAGTAATTATGTATGTATATACATACATACATAATTACTATAAAAATACATAAATCATAAAGTAATTAATGATTTAATGAATTTGCTTGTTCCAAACAATGAAACATTTGCTATAGAATAACTTGTTTTTAGAAGCTAATTTATTATTTATTGATAATTCTTGTAGACACAAGTAGAATGGAAATTCATCCCACAAAGGAATAGATTTGACGAAGAACGAAGAGTGAACGATTTCGGAGAAATGAGATGGGCAGAGTAGACGATTAGAGGAGGAACAAAGAGTTTTGGTGTGAAAGGTACATAAGTACTAGTTAAGATAAGAAAGAGTGTTTGGAGATTTCAGCAGAGAGGATAACGTAGTTAAAGCACGCATACTTCTTCGCTTCCGGATGGACGTCCATTTTGAATTTTAACGATATAGGGACACATGATCAAATTTTCTAAGAATAAAAACGGATAGAATCTTCGGTCTCTAGAATCCAGTTAAGCCAGTGAAAAACTGACCATCCTCATACATTGCCCAAAATCTTTAGATCTACCAGAAAATGAGATAGAAACAATTTCTGAAGTACGCAAAGATATAAAAACAGCGCAGTAAACCACGGAATTCTGATCGACTTCGATATGCTGTTGAGAGAATAAAAGTTGCTGGTGTGGAACTGAAAATTACCTGTTTTTCTAATGCCCAACTTTGCCTTGTTGTTTTAAGGGTTAGCAACGTCTCTGGGCTTTATATTTTGGCACCCGAATAAAAAAAAAACACCAATAAAGTTTATAAATTTCATCTTAAATATTATTGTTAATCATATATACCGTTGGCACCGTCAGCAGACTGTAGAATTTTGGTACAAAAAGAATTCTACCTTTACAGGTTCATTAAGTTATAACCTACTCAATCCACAACATACAATTTAAGCTTACAAAATCTTTGGTATGAGACAACACGAACGAAGATGCGGGCACCAGCTAGTGGCAAATAATATAACGGTGTAATGAATCTTTACAAGTATTTTGGCCAAACATAACCTCAGTAAAAAGTTATACGACCAAATGAAACAATAACAAAAACTTACTATAACCCAACCTTTCATCTTATTTGAGGTTGTTCAAGATATTTATTGAGCAACACATTATTTGAATAGTTGCCTCTATAGAATAAAATTTATGAATTTCGTTGGGATCGCCAGTTTAAAGCTGCTTTCTTTATGCAGATGATACCTACCATAGTGCTTACATAGAATCCATTCAATCTGCAAATGAAGCGATAGTCATGGAGCAAGATTATGAGTGATGAAAGGCTTAAAATTCAACGTGAATAACACATAAGATATTAAACCAATGTACTACTTTGAGAATAGAACTATTCACACCGTCATTAACTGGTCGTCCTCTTTTAATTTTAAATAAGAGTGAAGTTATACTTCACGGAATTGTCACTGTAAACAAATCTATTTCGTGATTATCCTTTACCAAAGGAGGCAATTTGTCTATATAAATTAAAAAAGAAGCATTGAGCACTGTGAAACACCCATGATAGGTGTTGATCTATCGATTCAGGGGATTTCTTGTCACCGATATGAACCTCCTACAAAGCCACTGAACTAAGAGACAGCAAAATCTAACTAGTTATCTCTAAATTCATAATATGAAGATTCGTTATATATTTCATGAACACCATAATTGACAGCTTTAAGTACGTCACAGAAAACACCTAAAACGTTGTGTGAATTCTCCCAGGTATCAACAATTTGTTCTAAGATTCCGATATTCATACCGATACTGAACTTATGCATCCATGTGAGGTGAACCGTAGCTGGTTTTATCATATAGGCCAGTTACACTAACCTGCCCTTTTCAGAATGGGATTGCCCAGACCCAGAGTCCTGATTAGATATTCTAGAGAATCACCCGTTTCTTTGAATGTCGAGCTTGTCCTCAACTCTGTGCTTAGAGTTGAACTGAATTGTAAAATTTACCGTAAAACTTTTACCACACTTACGTCACAATAATCAATGCTGATTACCGAATTATTCACATCTAATTTTTTTATGCCAACCTCAGTCAGGAATAAAATTTAGTAACATTTTGGAGCGATTTTCAATTATTACGGTAACCATACGCCACAGGTTTGCGTCCGTGATGCGGAAAGTAGATTTAAAAAAAATATAGTTTTCTAATTATAAAACCTTCTGTTGATAACAATTAATGGCTAAAACGACTTCACAAATTTTATTTCAATAAATTTACCAGTATCTTAAGAAAGTCAAAGAACGACGTCTTACGAAATAGCGGTGCGATCGTATCAGTCACGTTCGAAAACTTGTCACGGCTTTTATAATAGGGTGTTATACTCTGATTGCAAAAGTACTTACTTGGTACTTGTAAGTGTTTATAATCGACAACAAAAATATTCCAAAAAATTAAAAACGTTTTCTTTTCTTAAAATTAAATCATAATTCCACTTTTTTACACCCATAAAAACACCGTCTGCCATATTCATGACGATATTCTGTTATGTACAGATTGAAATATCAATAATAATAATTAAATAACAGTAATGTACAAACAGATTAAATTATTTTTAACAATCAACCAATTTAACAAATGTAATGTAGGGAACTATGTGTTTATTAATGTTTCAATTTTATGTTCATATAAATTTGCATAACTGTTTGATCCTATATATAAAAAAACTAAATATGATGTTATTCAAACGAAAACGGTGTTATCTAACGATCTCGACAAAATAATAATATTAAATAAGGTAAGAACAGTATTATCTCGGAATCTGCTTTTTCTGTCAAATCGGCTGCTGTTTATTTATTTTTTTACAACTACTGACAGATGTCAGATTCAGAAAATATTCAAACGAAGTGTCGTCACGTAATGGTGGGTTATGTTTTTAAGTCACATGATGAATAAACAAAAAGATTGGACCTTTAATTTTGATATGTTAAGATAATTATGCGATTTTATTACTCAAAATCAGCCTAGATATGATTATTTTTTTATTATTTTTTATATTTGTATTTTTGTTTTTTTTTCTTCTCTTATATATTATCATTGTGTTCATGTAGGTGTAGTCAATAAATTTTCTTTCTTTATTTCAAAGCAAATTTCAATGATTCTGCAAATTCGTGCTTTACGTTTCACTATCGAAACTACCCAATCCACTATCAAAATTACCAAGTATGCTTAAAATTGTATTATTTTGGTTGCAATACAACTATAGTCTATTGAGTATCGTTTAAAATTGTGTACTAGTGTACGGAACACTGTACATTTACCTTACAGAAAAATCTACTGCAATAGTTTGCAAACCAATAAAGGATATCTCGAGGTATTTTTGTATCAAATTACCGCGAAATTTATCCAGTCGTTTTTCCATGAAAATGTCAAAAATAATATCTATACAATTATTAAATATAATAATTTATATTTTGGTATAAACACATAAATAATTTTTAATATTGTATTTCCCATAATAAAAATATTGGGTAAAAGAAAAATAACATGAAACTTGGTTTTGATCTGCGGCACAATGAGTACCTAGTGACCAGCACATAGGACATTGCGCCACACCAAACTTTAGTAAAGTCTGTGAAAAACCTGTACATTATTATTTAGTTCATTGTTTCCATAATTTTCAAATTCATTCAATAGTAACTAATTCCCTTTTTTATATCTGTTTTATAAAGTAATACCTATTCATTGAACTATTTTATTTACACAATATGATTGATTAGGAATTATTTTTTACTAGAGTAACGGTCTACGGGATGGTTTTTGCATGAAAATGTCAAACTTTTGCAAACACATACTTTTATGGAAATATTTACCTATTGTCAAATTTTATGTTATATATTTTTACAGCAATTAAATTTATCAACTAGACTAGATAATTAAATAATACTTAATTACTGTATAAAATAATATTCAAAATTATTTTAACGAATTATTAATGATTAACATATACCTATAAAAAAATGAGAGAGGAAAATATATCGGGGAAAAGAAGATAAAAGTAAAACAAAAATGCTTCTTTGATGGGATTGGAACACGAACATGTATTTTATTGGAACTAATTCATCAATATCGGGGCTTTTGTATGAAAATGTCAGTCTGACTTTTGCCTACGTCATACTAACGAAATATTTATTTTCACATTTTATACTGTTTAATAATAATAATAAAAAAAAGTTGCTTTTTAAAATTATGGCAGAAAAAAAATGAAAATTAGAATAAAATAATAAAAAAACGACTTGAAAAAATGCGAACTCTAGTGGGATTAGAACTTATAACTTCGAGACACTCGGGTCCCTACCCTAGTACATTACACCAAAAATATTGTTAAAACGAGAGCGAAATTAAAATACTTACTTGAAATGTTCTTTTTTTTTACAATTTTAGCGATCTCGGTACGTCAGAACGCTGCACAAAGCAACATAGGTCCATCTAGCAACACGCCTCAGCGTGAACTAAGTTAGTGTGCGTTATTCTATAGCCTTCCCTGTCAATTGCAGTAGGAGTGACAGAAATGTCAATACTTTAAAGTTGCTTGAAAAAAATGACCATATGTGCCATATCACAAAATAAATTATATTAATTATTATAATAACATTATCAAAAATTGGGAATAACCAACTTTTATATCAACCTTTGATACATATTTGTACTCAATATCATTACTCTAATGTATCACATAATTGAGAAACGTGCCTTTCGCAATATTTTTAGATGCTACTTTGGAATTATTTTCTATCGAGTGAAGTTAATACAATCATGTTTCGGTTTCAACCACAAGATCAGAAATACGATCAAGTATAACCACAAATTTTTGGATTACCATAGGTTTCCCGTGAATTAGTACAATCCTAGATCAATTTTATCGATTTGGCACTATTCAGCCTCTTAATAATAATCATATAACTATCCCGTCATCCAATACTCCAATTGTTGGTCTTACCTTCTATGTGTGTTGGGTTTGGGTTTGGGATGTTGGCCACATAGAAATATTTGGTTGGCCCCTATTGTTGGCTTATTGAACCATGTGTGTAGCCTTTATAAGATTAGTTGTTCTAACAGCTTTTAAGTAAATCTTCTAGATTTCTTACTGTTTATAACTGTAACTATATATCAAAAAACTTTCTTTGTTTTTTGTGTTTTTTATAGTTTAAATAATCTACCGAAGTTGTTTATAGTCTTAACATACTTTTCACGATTTCGCCAATTAAGCAAACTTAAGATATTTTGAGTTCAATTTTAGAAACTTGAGTTCTTACTATGCTTCGGAGGCTCCATATATTACATGATGAGATATGGACCGTTCACTTCAGATTCTATCCATAGGCATACTTAGTAATGGGAACATAGATAGATAAAAGAAATGGAACACACATCAAATTTAAAAAATTAAAAATAATACTAAAAGCGGTTTAATTGAAATCGGGCTGAGGTTTTCTGTAGTTAATTAAATATTAACCGCAGTGGCGTAACTATACCGTTTGAGGCCCGTGGAAAATTCATCGGATATTCATTTTTTTTTTACTAATTGCGTAATAATAAATGCCAGGAGTAAGAGGTCTCTTCTGACCGGGGCCCTTTCCAGCTGGGGGCCCGTGGCATTTTGCCGACTTGCCATCCTGTAGTTACGCCACTGATTAACCGCCCATTTTGGGGTAACAAACATCAAGCATACTTAATGCAAAATTAAGACTTATATGGTTTTCTCATAGATGCCATTGCCAGATCTGGACCAAATCATCAAATTCGGTCCACCCAGTAAAAAGTTATGAGGTAACAAACAGAAAAATAACAGTCGAATTGAGAACCCCCTCTTTTTTTTGAAGTCGGTTAAAACCCAATGCTAGACTCAACTATAAGACACTTCGTAAACGATAATAAATGATGACAATAGAAATAAAACAATTGTATGCGAGTAAAATGCGACATGTTTTTTCATTAAAGTGATATAACTTCGGAAACGTTTAAGTTTTTGTTCCGTATACTTTCTCCGCTATAAAACTGATACACACAAAGTTATTAAGTAACAGTTTTCATATAGAAATCTCGCAGCAGTCACCGTCGGAATATTATTTATTACAGGTGTGTTGCATAATAGCACAGATTTAAAAATTATGCAACATAACTCTATATAATATACAAATTTGTTGTAAGAGGACAATCTTTCATGTAGTACTTGAAAAATACAGTATTCCTATAGTCAAATAATCTATTAAAGTAAACAAATTCTTTGAATATAAACGTGGCCGGGCTGAATTTCATATGCAAAGCCACAAAAATGTGCTAATACCGCGGTCCTCTTTTTCCCTTTGAGTATTAGAGAGTACGTCCCCGTAAAGGTTGTAGATATGAACCCCGGATTTTTGGAGTCGTGATCGGGTTAGAATGGATCACATCACATAATTATATAAATCTTTTTTACTGTGTTCGATTTTGACATGAGAAAAATAGACCACCGGGCTTTTTCAAAATAAGCTACTGTACTTATGGATTGAATGTTACGCCGGAGCTCCATAGAAAAACTCTGAACAATTTACTAATGTATTTTGATACAATTTGCAGATTATAACAGTCATTAGAAAATGTAGCTACGGCTGGCTGCCTCATCCGACCAAGACCACATGATAACTCTAATTATTAAATTACAACACACTAATAACATTCTACCTACGTGTGCATGAATATGTATTATAGAAAGCTAGCTAATTTGGTGGTGAGAGAACGTTAAGCTAGGAAATACTAGCAAAAATATTTAGAATAATTTGCTTTTTTAGTCCGTTAATTAGCTTTTAGAAATAGAACTCCAGCAATGGGGTCGTTGCTTCCCTTTCCTATGGAAGGAATTCAATCAAATCAAAAAGGAGAATAAGCTATGGCTCATCATGCAGGCCTAGCGCTAATTGGTGCGAGCTAATGACTGCATAATAGATCGGAATCAACGGCTTACCGTGCCTTCCGGATAATAAATTTTTGGTCACCCATTCTATTACCAGCACTTGTGAAAGTTGCTTAATAACCGTATCACATAATTCACGGACCGATCGCTCTAACCACTGCGCCATTGAGCTCTTCTAGTCGTCTTCGTATACTAAACTAGCTTTCCGACAGTGGCTTTGCCCGCGTATATATAATCTTTTCTCTTGAATGACTCTGTATACATATTGATGAAAAACGCATTAAAACTCGTTACGCAGTTTAAAATGTCTCAACATACAGACAGCGTGGAGGAACTTTGTTCTTCACTATGTATACATGAAAAAACCAGCCAAATGCGAGTCGGACTCGCGCACGAAGGATTCCGTACCGAAAACGAACAAAAAAAAATCATTACGAGAAAAAGAATTTTCACCTATGGAAAGGTACATTATACGCGTGTGATAAATGGTCAGTTGCACAAACGCCCATTAAGCTTTTAAGATCTATATGGATGTCAAATTTGTATGGTATAAATTATTTGGTTGATACAATTAACTAAATAGATATAGCATTTAGGTATTAGTATCAATGCACACCTGTCTGTCGGTACGTCACTATTTTTACCATATTTCTGGCGTTAAAAAGCTTACTTACATGAGATTTTCTTTAAAAAACTATTTTTTAGGAACATGCATTATCTGGGCGTTTTCTAAAATCTTCTTCAGTGAATTGTTAGAAAATGAAATCTCAATGAAATGGTTTTAGAAGTGACAATGAGTCTGTCGCTTATATGCGTGAAGCCCTAAATAGATAGAAAGTGTTGTCTCTATTAAGTGAATAGCCTTTGTGACGAGTGCCATTTTGCATTAGGGTTATCAATTACAAGTTAACATTTAGAAAAAGTATTTTATTAATTAAATGTTAATACTTAAGATATCGCGATTTCATGATATTATAACAACTAGCTGTTTCCCGCGGGTTTGGTCGCATGATCAAAGTATTTTTTTCAGAAAATAGCTATTTGACTGAATGTGGAGATATTTCATAACAATTATTCTTAATACAAAATGCTTAAAAAATCCACTTGGTCCCTGGAACCCTGAGATTCGAACCCACGACCTTTCGCTATCCGGGCGACTGCATACGCTCCGAAATCAAAGCGTATGATATCGCTCC
Source organism: Diatraea saccharalis (assembly GCA_918026875.4). Lineage (NCBI taxonomy): Eukaryota > Metazoa > Arthropoda > Insecta > Lepidoptera > Crambidae > Diatraea > Diatraea saccharalis. The sequence continues at coordinate 2,175,249 of OU893338.1, forward strand.
GTTGTAGCGTGAAAGAAGGACAAACAAACACAGTTTTAATAAAAAAAAATATTAGTATCTAAATAAAAAAAATCAAATAAACATATTAAAAACTGCTTTTGAAACATTCATCATTTTTGAAAAACATATATCTTAATAATCTATACATAGTATAAAATAAGGTTGCTTCCTACTATCTGTACATTAAGATCTTTTATACTACACACTGGATTTTTATGCGGTTTTCATCAATATACAGAGTGTATGTGTTCCTTAATCGACATTATTTAATTAACTACTTAAGTAATATTGACTTATTAAAAGTCTAGGGGTCTACTAAGAAAATAAAACGCTAGGTGTATCCCGCAACTTCGCCTATGTAAATTCTTTATGGACTGTGTATGATACAAATTCCCGTAGGTGATAGGTTTTTTAAAAATGGTCCAGGGGTTTCAGAGCCTAATTTTATGCAAATAAACAATCCAATGTTTCCTCTTTGCAATATTAGTGTTAGACATAAGAAAAAGGTACATTCATACAAAACAGGACAACTACAATAAGCAACTACGAATAAGTATATAAATAATCAGTGAAAACCTGACAACCATGATTAAGATTCGTAGCAATATTAGTCCAATAACAGGTGGCCACGTTAGAGTAAATTAAAATTACTTAATTAGGTGAAAGTTTACATTAATAGTAGCATCGCATATTAGATACCATGCATTGTTATTGTTAGCAATAAATTAATAATCATTGGTATTCTTTATTTCAAATGTAATAAATAAATACCTGTACAACGGATTAATTTTGAATTAATCATGTATCTTAAAATATTGTAAATATCACATATGTTTAATATTTAGAAATTCTGACAACCCTATGTAACTAGCGTAAGAAGAACTTTCAATACTCAACTTCTAGCAATACTACTATATGAACCGTTTTATTAAAAAACGGCTCTTATAGTATTGGTGGATGATATAATTTACTGTAGGTACTTTAGCGAATTGTAAATTAGTGTTTATATGTCTATTAGGTACAATTGACACTTTCTAAAGTGAATGGATCATTGTGAGTATGTGGTTTTAACGTGTCTTAATAGGAGGCAACACGGTAAAAATAAGTTTACTTTTTTTAAACAAAACATTAATATTTTTCCCACTCAATCTCGATACAAAACATCAAGCGAAGAGGCGGGGGCGGGACTAACGTTTCAATCACATGTACTAATGAGTAAGTTCATATGTAGTACACAATTTGGAGATATGAATTATCTGAGTTACTTTTCTACCTGGTTCCACCGCTCTGACGTCAAAGTAGTGGGACCAACAACTTTTATTATTCTGCTTGAACCTTCAAAGTTATAAATATCTTGTTATGATACAAATAGTAAACATTCAACACAATTATTACGAGTATATTTGCATTTTTTTAATTTCAGAGTTTAGTCCTTTCATTTTCCTCTCACGCGTTGTCTGGGTCAAGTGTGAGAAGCGGGAAAAGGTCTATATATCTATTTTTTTTATTTCTACTCTCGTGTTCCATTTTCAAGAAATTAAAGACGACGTATGCACTCTTGTGTTATATGACTCGACATTTCTACATATAAGTAACTATTAAGTGTGATGCGAAGTCGGGGCATGTTGCTAGTAAACATATCAGTAGATAAAAACTTTTTTTATAAATAGACAGTTATAAAATCACTGGGCTGACATTGTAAGAAAATACTGTCACATTTCAAAATGACATTTCCCGACAAGCACGCGAAATTATAACTGTATTGAATTCGTTAATAAATAATAAGTTTATAAAAAAAGCGTATGTATTATATAGATACATAATAGATAACACAACGTAATGTCTACATTGGATTCTCCTATACCACTCTCTGACATAGAGGCGGTTCTAGCATGGGTCGACACATTCAAGTTGTCCAGACCGACTAAGAAGATCAATAGGGATTTCTCAGATGCTGGTATGTTCAATTTCTACTTTGGCTTATGCGAAATCAAACAGCCTACATATCGGCCATTAATTAAGAGCAATAAATATATTAATATTTGCATCTTATTGCACTCTAAATCAATAACTGTCTGTGCGTGCGTCACGTGGTTATTTAAGTTGAGCTGTGCTTTTTACGAGGCATTTACATGAAGACGAAGCTGATGCTTTTTCAACAATCAAATGCTCATTTTAAAGACTTAATACTTATGAACAGACGGACCATCTGGTTTATACAAATAAGAAGTTGATGAAGTATCTTTTATATTAGACAACACGACACACAGCTCAGCAGAGCGACCTCTTAAACAGTCCCTCGCTGTAACTCTAACCATACATATAAAAATGTTTTATTGATTTTGTCAATAAAATATGTTTATATGTATTACTTTTAAATGTTTCTAAGTTATTATATATGTATTTAAACAATGGGTTTGATTGTTGTTATTTTCAGAATTATATTAAGATTAACTAAATTAAAGAATGCTTTAAAAAAGTCAAATTTAGCTAAACAAAGCTGACAAAACTACTTCGAAAATTGAAATAAACAAAAATGTTTAATAAATATGTAAATAAAAAAACGACATCATTATAAAAGAATATTAACACTAAAACAATGAATGTATAGTAAAGCTTATTTTCTGCTTTTGGCCCGAATGGAATTCGTACTCAGAACACCAGCACGCGTATAACGTTCTCGAGTTCGTCATGCTACGCGTGCAGCCCTGCGATTCTGCAAAACTTCAAACCCGATTTCGAATCCACTCGGGTGTCCGAATTCACTTTAAAAAGCGGCATCCGCTCAAACGAATTGGTAATAATGTTTCGTGGAATAAGTGAAGTGAGTTTCGAAATGATATAGGATTGAAATATCTAAGACACGTTTAATCAATCAATTTTGTTAAGTATTTTTAAACAAAAAATGGAATCAATATGATTTCTATACTAAATGACGAGAATTCGGACACTTGAGTGAATTCGAATTCGGGTCTGGATTGTTACAGAATCGCCGGGCTACCCTGCGATTCTGTAAAAGTCCAAACCCGAATTTGAATTCTCTCAGGTGTCTGAATTGACTTCAAAAAGAGGCATCCGCTCAACCTCGAATTGGTAATAACGTTTCGTAGCATAAGTGAAGTGAGCTTCGAAATGATATAAGGAATAGAATATCTGAGACACGTGTATTCAATCAATTTTGTTTTGTATTTTTATACAAATAAATGGAATCAATAGAATTTTTACACTAAATGACGTGAATTCGGACACATGAGTGAATTCGAATTCGGGTCTGGATTGTTACAGAATCGCCGGGCTGGACAGGATGGCGACTGTCATGAAACTAACGTGCGATCCGCTCGGCCACGGAGGTTGTAGTTGAAGAACTTATGCAAACGACAATATAGTTAACATGAATACATGTTCATTTACGGCTTTAAACTTCATATCAGTTACAGTAAAAAAAAACAATATGACAGTATACGCTGTTATAGCAAGCAAAGGTTTAAAGCTGCGCTATAAGTCCCAAATTTCTAGCAGGAGTATTGATAATAGGCATGAATACCTATATGCAAAGCATGGATGCAAAGGATGCTACTATTTATAATTTACGTGAGACTTGGTGGCCTCTGAATGGTCGAAATTTGGCTAAGCAGGTAGTATGGAACTGCGTAACCTGTAAACGTCTTAGAGGTAAAACTCGCATGGGTAATTTACCCGTGGAAAGAATAACGCCTGCCTTTCCATTCTTTCGATGCGGTGTTGACTACTGTGGGCCGGTGCTGAGCTTGGGTCGAGTACTGCGGACTATCCCAGGCAAGGATGGCATCTCAAGAGTGGCGGATATACGGACTGCTGCGGGTGTTGTTCGACGAGCCTACGCAAAGATCTGTCCTCTTGTATGCGAGGAAGAGGAGTCCCCGAGTCGCTAAGGACATTGAAAGCAACTGCTTCCAAGGCCGGGGGCATGTTCATGAACGAACGAAACGCAACTTACAAAGAAAAAGACGTTGTAACTTTTTGAAACAATTTTACTTTCACTTTTTAAACGGTTTTTCAACGACACACATCTTTTATTTATCGCTCCCAAAATTTACGCAAAATATCCAATAGCTAAAGCCACGAATAATCAAAACCAAGTACCGGTGGTCGCTATCCGGCACATCCTTGTTTTATTTTATTTAAAGATATCAAGTTGAAATCATCATTATATAAATATCTTGAAACTACCTTAAAATAAGAACATAATCCTAATGATGAAGTATCAGTTGGAATTTCTATATCCACAATCACGCCTGAGTAACTTATTTAATTAATTAAGATTTGTTTCATTTATTTTTTATCTTCCAATTTATCGGGATTCCCGGCACTAAAGAGTTTCATCATCATCATTTTTAAGATTTTTATCATATATAATTTACCTGATAGTAAACACTCTCACGATAATATATTTTTTGCAGTACTTCTCGCTGAAATGCTAAGCTTCCACTATCCGAAATTGGTAGAGATGCATAATTACCCACCACGCAATAGTCATGCGCTGAAGTTAAACAATTGGATGACGCTAAACAGAAAAGTATTGAAGAAGCTCCGTTTAAACCTTTGCTGTAACACCATGGAACAGCTGGCCAATAGCGCACCGGGAGTCATAGAACGAGTGTTGTTGATGGGTAAGTTGGATAGCTAATCCGATATTTATCGCACAAACGGTTTCCCATGTCGATATGACATTATAGTAGTACTAAATTTTGAGGATTCATCATCACCAGTCAATGGGTAGCGCAAAAGCTAGCGCGATTGTTCTTGATGCGGAAGTTAGACAACTTTCTCAATGGCCAGGCATGTTGACCAAAAATTCATTATTTCGGTCTCCTCCGAGCTTCGGAAGATACGTTAGGAAGATACGTTAGCCGTTGTCCTTGCTGCATCAGCAATCGTTAACCCCAACCAATTCACATTGGTTCCGTTCACATGGTGGGTCGTAGTCCATTCACCCTTTTCCATTCCCTTCTCAGGAAAGACGTGTACCTCAGCAGTGGGGTCACGAACAGGCTGGTGATAATGTTGATCGATATCTATATTGAAAGGAAGCAAAACAAACCAACGAGCAGTATTATATATTAAGAAAATATATAATTGATAATTAAGGTACTTTATTATTGTGCAGTTCGTGATAAGGTACGCCGTGATGAAGAGCTTAATAAAAGCATGAAGGAAACTGAACAAAATGTCTCTAGTGGCGGCAGCTATTACGAAGCCTGTGGCGACGATGGTAAATAATTTGGTTGTCCGGTATCTCAAGAGGAGGTCTCTTGTATCACTCTGATACCTGTATTTTTAAATATGGAAATCTTCAGAGCGCGAATCTGACACATTCCTGACTGGATTTTATTAAACTAAAAATTATTAAATCGCAAGAAATTTGCAAAAGCTTTCATTCGAGGCATTCTGCGAATTAATAGTTTTGAACTAAAACAATGTTTGCTTTTGCAAAGACTTATGTTTAAACTGGGCACGGTTTGGGTTTGTGCTCAAATACACAAACAGGCAGAATTATTACGGCAGTCCTATTACGACTACGAACCTTAACCTTAGATCAGATCAGTATGGGAATTGAGTTTACTCCTAGCTAATTAAAAATTATTCAACCACACAAATTCGAAAAAATAATTGTTTATTAGGTAAGAAATTGCACGTTTAGGTAACTAGTAATATATAAATCCCTGACTTAACTAGTGTGAAGGTTGATATTGCTTTGCATTCGCAAGTTTAACAATATTAAATTCGGTTTCACTCAACGCTCATCTCATGTCATGCTCCACAGTCAGACAAGAGTCGACTAGCTACCATACTATTATTTTGTTTATTATTTTAATACTTTTTCGTGCCAACTCTGTTACCCCCCTAAAATTGCCGTTTTACCCCTGCGGGGGTAACACTGCCTTAGATCTTAGAAGACTAATTTCTCTCTCTTACTAATTTCAGGTTTCATGTATTTTTTAAACAATTTGGTCTTATCATCGTAGTTCAGTCATTATATCTATTTTCGTAAATTACAATAATTTAATAATGGTCTACTGTAAGTATAATATTTTATTTTATGCTATTCTTTAGAGAACGTTCTACTAGTGCCAATGAAGACACGTGTGAATGGTGTCTTAGAGACGGTGCAACAGAAAATGGTGAGCTATGAATTCTATCAAACCCTGAAGGAGGAACTCAAAGATGCAAAGGATTCGGCGGAACTGCTAAAACAGAAGGTGGTATACCTATATAACGTTATAGGAGATTAACAATAGAGCTGTAGACAAATAATAAAAAACATTAAAAAAATTGATGCCCCCGATACGACTACATTAAGGAAGCGCCAAAGGAGGTGGACGATTTTTTGTATACTCCTTGTATATGAATTACAGGTGATAGTAGAAATCTGACGATTCAGCGAGTTCTGGTGTGCGGAGGTTATATATGTAATCACGCAAAAAATTCTTCCGCCTCTTTCGGTGCGGTGTATGTTTACTGTAAGTACTTTAAGCAACAGTATAGATAAATATTAACGGAATTATTAATATTGACAGGTAGAACATTTAGATAATTTGCTCAAATTGAAAGACGAGAGAATAGAAGAGCTTCAACGGCAACTGGAAAGAAAACAAAGTAGACGTAAAGAAGTAGAGGCTCAACAAAATAGCATTTCTGTACCATTTGATGTAATACAATCACCTGTCGTGGCCGATATCATGCCCCTCAGTAGAAAGTCATCAGTAAAAGCATTTGAATCGAACTCAAAAATATCTAGAGAAGAATCTAAGATTCCAATACCTAAATCTGAATCCGCTATTCCTAAGACAATATCGAAACCCAGCATAACGGAAGTGTCACCGGCAGATATAATTAACAATCAAGTAAATACTGTAGATGTAGTAAGATCAGATGTATTCCAAGATATCAAAAATTTTGAATATACTGCCTTTGTTGACCATAAAGAAAGTGTTGAAGAGAAGGTAAACTCGATAGAGGTAATTATCCAAAGTGAAGACAAGAGTCCACCTGATTCTTTAGAGATCGATGAGTTCAAAGATAGTTCTGAGAATGCTGTCATTACAATAGAAGCATCTATAAAGAAAGAAATAACGGACATAATTACGCCAAGTCATAATACAGCCGATCTTAATTACATTATATAGTGAATTATAAATATTTACATAGGTTTTATTTTTATGTGCTGTTGCGTTGGGGTTCCAAATATTTTGAATTGCAATATACCAAATCTTCTAGTTATATGTTTGTTTAGGTAATGAAAGTCATCGTATTTTGTACTTTTTTATTAGGCTTTAGTATACTTGCGATTTAGAAATAAAGTTGTATGGAACATATTTTGTTTAATTAGCAGCATTGAGTGTTGGCTTGGAAAAGTTCGCACAGACTAGGATGCTTTTTTAATATTCTTTTGATTCCGGATAGTCTTCTTTTCGTGAAGTTCTCACTAGAGTCTTGTTTACTGAAAAAATATTTAAGGGTTAGTAAAAATATGCAATTTCACGGCCTATATGGCCAAAAATGTTGGTATTACATTACGATTAAGAATATTTCTAGAGTTCATGCTAGAGTTCATGTTCATGCTCACATCGACCGTACATATTTATTAATGGTTTTATTTATATTTTTACTTGCTCTGTTTGTTTGTTTGTTTGGGTCAAATCTAGTAATGGAAATTAAAACCCTTCCTGTTGACAGATTGATCTGAAATTTGGTACATTTCTTAAATTCTGGTGACAATAAAATTAAATTTTTTTGTTAATCCAAGATGGCTAAAATTTGTATTTTTGTAAATTTTGTCACAATTACCTCGACGTAGTTATCAAATAAAAGTAAAAAGAACAAAAATAGCCGCCGATATAAAATGGTGGATTACATATGTTTTCATAACCCCTACAATATGAGTATTAAATGAAAGGGTTTGACAAGTAGAACAAAGTTCATAATGAATATTAAAATACAAGATGGCTGTCAACATAATGGCCGGTTACATATTTTTTTAATTTTCAATATGGGTATTACATTTATACAAGACATGCTTAAAAATGAAAAAAAAAAAGAGTAAATAAGTAATAACGTCAAAATTTGAATCTAAGATAAAAGGCCAGATTTCATGTTTGTTTTATATTTTACTGGACTATATGGGCAGTACGGTTCTAGCGGACAAGCTGTTTTGTTTGCCTAAAATATCTTTGAAGTTAGTAAAAACTACTATGAAGACTATGCTTCCAAGATCATAAAACCAAAGAGATATCGTAATGGTTACAGAACGATTAGAAAATTTAAAGATCACAAGATAATTCACAATACCTTGCGTAAAAGTCTAGTGCTTTAAGATGGTTAGTACGTAATAACCTACTGTACACAGATGGATGTATTGATGAATATATTAAAATTAGAGAACAAGACTTGATACGCCTTAATGTGGCAGATTTAAATGAAGAAGCAGAAACTGAAAGAATTGAGGTCCCAAATACGTTCAGTCCAATTAATGACATTGCAACGAAGCCCAAATGAGGCTTCGTGACATCAAGGTGACCACAACATTTGCACTTCTGGATATGCCCGTATACAATGGAGTGCCATATCGTTAGCAAATATTGTGCGGGCTGCAATTCTCAGCCCTAATCGTTGAGATGTTAATAAACGAACGCTAACATATAAAGAAGTAATCACCTATATTGCCAAATTCGTGGGTTTTACCGCCAAACGAATTGGATAAAACGGGATATTTAGAGATGCGAAATTTCCGTGTCATCAAAGAAAATTTGCAATTGTATGGCAAGCGATTTTCTATAGAATGTTATGAAGACACTCGTGTCTCAACAATATTGGCATTACACTACTCGCAGGTTGAACTTAATTGTTTGATGGCCAACCTTCGAGAAAATTATAGCTTCGAATAACTCAGTCAGCGTGTTTCGCTGTGAAGACAAAAACTATTTTGTTGACTTTCATATTGTGGCCTTTAGGTAAATCAATGTCAGAATTTGGCAAAGCTATGTTGCGGTCTAATATTGACGTATCAAAAGGATTGGTAAACTGCTTACATAACTGAAATTGTTTGGAATCAGTTTCGTCGAACCCAAATGTACCAAACACATGTGCCGTCAGTTCACATCGACCTCGGAAGAGACGGCATACATCTTATTCATCCTAAAGCCATACAGTTTCCGGCAGAGTTCAATTATAGATAGAACGGCTGAAAGACGGATGTTGTCCTTAATTTTGTTACGGGCTTCTACTATGTACAAGATGCTAGGCTAGACCACGCAGTTGTTTATTTAGGTTCAAAATTGTTTGCGGAAGACCAAGCATACGACGCTCTGAGTCGAGTAAAATCTTTGGAAGGATTATGTATTGAGGAATTAGATTGCAGCAAATTATCAGGAAAAAAAAACGTGTAATAATGAGGCACTAAATGAACTTAAAAAAATGAGAAGTACTTTGTAGTGAAACCAAAAATTTGAAAATAAGTCAAGAGCATTAAACAGATGAGGGGGAGGGGTGTGATAACGTGAACCTGGAACCTACCGAATAATTTGTTAGCTTTTAGCATATTATTGTCAATATAACCATTCTATTTTTTTTAGAAAATTTATTTTCGACCTTGAGAATGATATTTGGATGCAGATAAAACATTTTTCGATTTCGTCATACTACGCCTGCTGAAGTATTTGGTTAGGTGATTTTAGAGATTTCAATGTACCGCTACTTTTAATGATAATGGTATAAGTAGGCAGAGCATTGAACTTACAAATTTTCATTGGTCACTTCTCCGAGGACTTTGAACCTGTCAAATTCTATATCATCATCGTAGAAGCAATGTGCTCGTATCGTATCCAAATTTTGCTTGACCGGTATTAAGTCCGCCACTGAAATCATTAACAGACAACCAATTATACACCATTCAATCGATTGAGTTTCTTTTTCATTAGTTAGGCCTCTACAACTCTCGCGGAAGGTCAGAACTGACAACATACCTAATTACTAAATTGACATTCAATTATGCACGTCGCGTATTAAATGCATACTTATGCGATACGCTCGATGGATCTTCCGTCAGATTTGTTCTAATTCTGATGGCGTATTTAGAGTGGTCGATGAAATCAGCGCGCGACGAGCGGGCGATATCTTTTCTTCGCTTTTATTGACCGGATACTTTTTTATTGATCAATCAGATGAGCGTACAGAGGTCGCCCGTACTCTGCGTGCTGAATGATGATCGGCCAGTGTGACTAAGCTATGAGTGCTAAGTTTTTTGTCGTAGCGTGTTAAAGGTGTAACAACCGAAAAACTTTGAAAGTGATGTTTTATCATTGACAAGTGCCTCTGCAATGAGGAAGTATTAAAAAAAAGAAAGCACCAAAAAAGCACCTCCACTAGATGGCGACTCTAGCAAAAGTTCATTTTTGCAGGAAACGAATGGACCAAAGATAGTTATTTACGTTCCTTTTAACTAACATATTAAAAAACTGAATTTTGCAAAGTTCGTAACTTAGATATCAATACAAATACGAAAATGTACAAATGGACTATGAGTTTTTTATTGAGTTTTGAAAATTAATTTACTCCTATATTTGAAAGATTTTTTTGTATTTTTTTATTGTTTTAACGGCACTGGGTTCTTGCCCTTTTTGCCAAACTTATTATAAACCGGAAGAGTTGTCATGGAGAAATCAAGAAAGTACCGTAGCAACATCTTGTTTGATTTCGGGAATTAATGTTTATGTTTTTAAATACTTCCTTATTGACCATCAGCTTCTTACAACCGTTTCTTCCCCAGGTGGCTTACCGGTCCAATTCAACTGTACTCTTCCCAACAATTTTGCCCATTATTATAAGTTGTAGAAGTTTGTATGTCTGATGTTGAATAGTATATACCCAGACTAAAAAATACAGGACGAAAATGAGTAAGGTAAAGGAGTAGATACAAACTGTTAAATATCATTCCCACACTGGAGACCGGTGTGGGACTCGGAACTATACACGTGCAGGGTGGCAGCGACTCCTCTGACGTCTGCACTCCCACCCCTTGTACTTCTGGATACCAATCCTTCAAGGGGTCCGATTCGAATATTGGCAAAGCTGTCTTCTCCTTCTTTCTCTTCTCTTCTATCCTCTTCATTAAGATTTCTAGTTGTTCTAGAATTGAAATTGATTGGAGACTAAAATATAAACACATCTACATTCTATATTAATACGCGTGGATTCCAAATTTTGCCTTAAACCGAAATAGCTATTGAAACGCTTAACTAGCCATATTTTTCCGCTAGGTAGCGTGTGTGAGCGTACTTACTGGAGTGCTTACTACACGATGTGTACTTAGTTCATATTCACTTAATACATGGCTATATAAAAAGTTGTTTAACAGAGCCTTTCTTTTTTTAGAGTCAAGTTTACGACATGCAATAATTCCGATATGTGTAACTAATATTAGCAGGTGCGTGCTGCACAGGGATTTGGGGAAGGGTGTAGCATCTGCCTATATTAAAAAAACTTACCAATTTTCATCATAGTTTCAGTACTTTCTCATGAGTCCAGGATGATGATCATTTATATGTTTTTGGTCACCATGAATATCGAAATGTAACTTATTTATAAGTTACCACAAAATTATTTTGTTTTATCGAAATAGTAAGAACTACTGAACCGTCGATATATCTAATATTTTAGACATTGTTCACGTAAATAGTCAATAGCTGATAAAACGTTTGGTATCAATCTGAACAATACCTTAATATTTGTAAATAAAATTAACATGCTTATCTTTTTTTAATACTTTATTCAGTAAAACGGCATTAAAATTATAAGTCTGTTGTGGCACATCTGATATCATAGATTACGTTGCCACAGAGTGGTCGACAAAGATTATGAAACAGATGTGCCACACTGTTTTAAAAGTTGGCTAGTCACTTGTATCGTAACTATTAGTTTTACTCATTTGTAAACTTCAGGAAATATGGTTGTTAAATTATATGTATGTAAATTTTGAACGCTAATCAATTAAAATTTCATAATACTTTTTATTAAAGAACGAGTAATATTACCTTTTTTAGTTTAACCCGAGCATACACATTCCCTTTGCAACTATTTCAAATTAAATGCAAAAAAAAGTTTAAACGATACACCGATTGTGATAGGCAGTGCCTCACAAAACCGTTACACATGCAGGGATTTTACATACACATACACATAATTTCTGCGAACACATGTTTGTATTGGGAATAAACTGTAAGAAGTGCAGCTTACGGCCGCATCGGTGGCGGCGGCGCCAGCGTAGCGGTTGGTTGAAAATACTAGAGCGTTAGAGTAATTCCGCCAACTTTTTATAGATGGCACTTTTACTAATTTAACCAAATCATGATCATGAGTCTGTGAATACTCGTATCGAGTTGATGTATGAATATGTAAGAATTAAACAATGTAGGTTTAGTTTTATGGGTAGGGTGAGTAGGTTAGTGCTTATTTGCATGTACGGTGTGCACGCCACTGTTCATTAGCTTACCCTGGCCCTGCGGTCCCTGATGTGTTTATACTTAATATTCCGTGGCGCTTATCAATATGTACACAGCATTTGATTTTATTTTAAGACAAAAGTAACACACCTGGTGAACAAGTTTCATAGTCGTCATAGGTTTGCTCGAAATGTATGAAGGGGTTGGCCCTCATGTACGGCGGTAAAGATCTCATGAACGAGTCCACTTGCATACGCTTACACTTATCCACTGGACATACCTGTAAATTTTACCATCAATGGTTCATATAAGATATAAAATAACAGTGCGTTATTTAAGCATTGGGATTTGTATCCATCACCAGTCTATTAATGTTCCCACGGTTCAGGCTTTCTCTACGGATGGAATCGAATTATATAGTTATAGGGAGAATGGGCACCACGCGGGCCAGTGCGATTTGGTGGGTATTAATGACTGCAGATGCAGCTGGAACCGATGACTTAACGTGCCTTCTTAAGCACGGAGGCGCTTGAAATAATAAATTGGTCACTCATCCTGCCAGTTCGAAATTTGCTTAGAAACCGTATCGCAGACCGAGCGCACTCACTACTGTGCCATCAAACTCATATGTATATTTAAAAACAAATCAACAACAACTCGATGAAACAATGTAACTATATCTGACGGAAGACCCGTCGATTGTATCAATGGAAGTATATATTGAATCCACTCGTCGCACTGACGATGCGTCTGGTGATCACTGGGCGGAGTAACCGAAATTGGTGAGCAAAAAATAGCTAATATTTTGAACAATAACTGTTTTGATTTGATCATGGATCAAAACCAAAAGAATTCCTATTCTAAGTAACCAAAACGCAAATGGAACACTTCTAAGAATGTGTGAAGTTTCTACTATTATTATTGAACTTTCTACAATACACTAACCTTTAGTAACTCAAATGGATGAAATATTGATGTTATAGCGAAAGTACACACAAAAATTAATAACACAATATAATAAATATGTGAAAGGATTTTTTTAAAAGTATTCTATGATCTAATTAGTCTTCCAAAAAGTCTTTCAAAGGTCAGAACAAGCATTATTATAATTTTTACTTTCTCATAGTTGATTCTGGAGTCTTTGTCGGGACCACGAGGGACAATACGAAGGCTGTCGTGAATGCTCCTGAAAAAAGATGAATTTCCATTTGCCTTCTTAAATTTTCACCTTAAAAAAATTAAATCGAATTCAAAAAATCGCATTAAAGAGAAACAACTGAAAATAGAGAAATAATGACACAATTTTTTTGTAATAAGCAAAACCGAAACACAAATAGTCATAAATATCTGGTTTTGCACATAAAATTTAGCACACATATTTCGTAGCCATATAGACCAATTCCAACGAAATTGCATATACTTCACATTGATTAACCTCATTTTTTTGAAGTCTATTATAAATAAACCTATTTATTAAAGGTTTTATTCGATCGAATCTCTATTGCTGCGACCGCGCTGTATTAGATGCTCTACATTTGCAAAATAACAAAGCTGAGCAATGTATGTCACATGAAAAAGAAATCAAAGTAAAATAAAATTTACCCATGTAAAGACGCCGGCTCCTCTTCTTCGTCGTCTTTATCCTCAGACTGCCTACAAATAAAAACAGGAAATTTTTCTTACTAAATTAATACGTACAATAACATTAGTAAAATTGTAGGGCCGGAAAGGTGGTAATGGTCCTACTAACGGAGATCTTAAGATAAAAAATGTGCACCAGGGATTTCCATTTATCTAAACAAAATAAAGATTTTGCACGTAGAGGTAGAAAGGGTGAAAATTAATATTATATTTATTAATATTTTTTGTATTTCGATTTTAATATTTCCACATTGTCAAGCACCAAGCAGCTGATAACGTTGCGAATAGAAGCTAGTTAAGTTGGTATAATTAATTAGTTTTAAAACATTATGAAAAAGCTTTCGTAACTACTTTTCTACAGGGAAAATATGAATGAGGGAGTATTTAAAAAAAACGAAAGCACTAAAAAAGCACTTCCACTAGATGGCGACTCTAGCAAAAGTTGATTTTTGCAGGAAACGAATGGACCAAAGACAGTCATTTCCGTTCTTTTTAACATATTAAAAAACTGAAATTTGAAAAGTTCGATACTTAAATATCAATACCAATACGAAAAAGTACAAATAGAATATGAGTTGTTTATTGAGTTTTAAAAACTAATTTACTTTTAAACATGAAATGAAAACGGGAGGGTTGTCATGGAGAAATCAAGAACGTACCGTAGCGACAGTTTGATTTTGGGAACTAATATTTTTTTTAAATACTTCCTCATTTATTAACATTAATGTAAAGTTAAATAAAAATTAAAATTAGTTAATTACTCTTGATAAACTTCATTGTTATTTTCCATTAGAGTATGTTCGTGTATTTCTTCGTCGTTTAACTGTTCTAGTTGGTTGAACAACGAATCCTGAAATTAGAAGTTAAAAATATATTTACCTATATTACTTACCTAAGGCAGTCAGGCCTTAAAGAACACGAAAAAAGAGAAAAACGCTATGAAAACAAATATTACTGAATAAAATAAATATTTAAGGGGGCAGTGTTTGTGTTCTTGGTCATTAAACTGTAATTTTTTTGTAACACAAATTTTAACACAGGAGCAGATTATGATTCCCAACCCTAATTGAGTCGACAAAATTGACACATCTATTGTTTTGTATCAGTAGTGCCATCTTACGGGTAGTAGCTGTACTAATATAATCAAAAAAAATCGATTGCTTTTTAAACTATGGTTTGATCGCAGCAAGGTTGAATTTTAATTAAATGGTAATGTGACTTACGATTTTTTTCAAATTAATTTCAAAGACAAATCACCACGAAAAAATGTAAGTGTGTATATGTCGCAGCTAAGCGGTATAATCAGCTGACCAATTGGAGGACTAGCCCTTTAATTGAATGCCGTCATTCAATTCCTTTAAAGGGCTAGCAGCCTAATTGGTCGGCTGATTATACCATTCAATTCCATTAAAGGGCTAGCCGCCTAATTGGTCCGCTGATTATACTTCTTGGCTGCGACATATACTTGGTCTTTGAATTGGGTATCTTTCATTATCATCAGCCCTTTTACGTCCCCACTGCAGGGGCTCAGGCCTTCCTTATGGATGGTTAATGAGGATGGGCCATGACCCTCCACGCTGGCCCAATGCGAATTGGAGGGTATTAACGACTGCAAATGCAGCCGGGACCAACAGCTTAATGTGCCTTCCGAAGCACGGAGTAGCTCGAGATAATATTTTTTTTTGGTCACCCATCCCGTGACCGACCCTTGCGAAAGTTGCTTAACGACAAAGATCGCGGGCCGCGGCGCTTATCCACTACGCCACCGAGCTCTTTCATTATGTGAGTCTTTAATTATGTGAGTTTGGTTACATTGGTGTTCATACAAAGCAGCCGGTATGCTACTTCTACTCTTATTTTCTGTTCTGTGATTGCCACTGTGTGTGTCTAGATAGTCCGAGATCAAACCCAAGGAAATCCAATCTTATTAGAATCCTAAATAAACAAAAAAATAGGAAAGATTCGCAATATAATAAAATCTTGGAATTTAGCTTAGGTACTAGAATAAGTTTAAAGATACCTATATTATTTGAATAGGTTCCTAAATTGATATATTGTAATTGCCTTCTCCGTATTTATGATAAGTTTTAATATAAGGGTGCTTCAGGGCTCATTGCTTGGACGTGTTATTTGTCATCTTTCTTAATGACAATGGTTCTTGTTTTATAAACTCAAAATTTCTAATATATGTTGATGATACATTTCTTCAAGAGGACCTTAATAAATTTTATAGTTACTGTTTTTTTTTTAATAATCATGATCTGAACGTATCCAAGTGCTATACTATGAGTATCACTCGCAAATCGCAGCCAATAAAATTTAATTATACGATCCAAAATAAAATTTTGTCTTCAACTTGTATTATATAAGACTTTGGTGTTTTGATTGATTCAAAATTATTGAATTCGAATTCGGGTTAGGATTTTTACGGAATCGCTCTTTGGCGCTTAAAAACAGGCACATTTATAAGTTTAAATTTAAAAATAAACAATTACCTTCCGGTTTCCTACGTTGAGCACCACTTTGCCACTCGAATGTTTAGATTTCTCGCGCTGTAAAAAAGTAAGTTCAATATCAAGCTGTCCTTTGTGTCCAAAAACTGTTTATCCCAACAGGGGAATTTTATGGATGTCACTACGGTACTGTACCTCGTTAGGGCGCTTGTGCACTACACTGAATTTTCATGTCCGGCGGTCCGATTTTTTCCGGTCCGGAATGACATGAAAAACTCGGATTAGTAGCTTGTGCACTTGTCCGTTTTTTTCCTGATCGGAGCGGCCCAGTGTAGGGCAGCTCTCTTTGAAGCTACACGTCACTTACGCTAGGTACGATGAGATTTTTGGAACGTTGGTAATTCCGTTCGAAGACGTAGAAAGGTACCTAAATAATGGTCTGATCGTTTTACATAAACCATAATAAATTATGGCAAGACGAAAGCATTTTTTTTACTACTATCGGATGACTACTATCAGATGTAAAAACTTATACCCTTACTAATTTAGGAACAGCATTATTCACATACAATAGCTAAAAATATCTGACATTAGAATAAAATTACTGATAATTGTCTAGTACTTGATGTTTAAATTTTTAAATGTGCTATTTTTTTTTCGAAGTTTTGTAAAAACAACTTTCAGCGATTACAGAGATAGACCAATCGGTGGCGCCATTTCGTAAACAAATCGAAATTTGTGCCGTGTTAGCGGAGAATTATTATGCTTAATGAACTTTACGAGATCAGTTGACTGTATGTATTATATATAGGCATAATTTTATACGCGTGGTGTAGTTTCTTTGAGCAGAAATATTATTCCCTTAGAATACTTTTTTTTTAAATTTATTAATGACACAAAAATACATTTAAAATTTTATTAAAAGCGAAAAAGACATTGAGTTTCACTTAATTACTTTTGATAATCTTCTGTTTATTCTTTATTATTAATTCTGTTGTCAAATATTTATCAATACTTATTAATTGTTTACAAAAAAAATTGACAATGACACATTTCCAGGCTAACTTTCATCCCCTATTTTTCGCAATAAAATGTAGCCTATGTCCTTTCTTAAAGTTAAGTCTATTTACTATATTAATTTCCATTTAGATGGGTTCAGTTGTCTAAACGTAACAACACTTATTTATCTTACTTAAACTATCGATACTTTTAATACGATTCTAAAATCTAGCTAAGTATCGATACTAGAACCATATGCTGATCAAATTAGAACTATACCAAGTTTTCCAAAGCATATGCAGTGATATATACCAACTGTATTAAATCATCATATAAAATATAGCATTTTATAATCAACAATAAATATCGATTATAAGTTTATTGGAAATTAACAATATTGCCGAAATAAATATCGATTCAAATCGATTATTTTTTCCCAAGCCTATTTCTTATGAATTTTCCGGATCTCGGACACAGCAGTGCACAAGCGTAAACACGTTTTTCATTGCCGCCATCACGGACCTGAAAAAACCGGTCCGGAATAGAGAAAAGTAAAATTCCGGACGGTAAAATTCCTGACAGTGCACAAGCGCGCATTACCTACATATGGCCTGACATATCGGACCTGAAAAAATCGGACCGCCGGACATGAAAATTCAGTGTAGTGCACAAGCGCCCTTACATTTGAAGCGGCACAAGATGTAAATATGGCGACATGACAGTTTTAGTGATGGGACATATATTATGAATTTGATTTATTGAACTATCTCATGCACGCCATTCAGTGATAGACTTTTTCCATAAAACTTGACTTAAATGAATATAACTATTCTCAGAGTACTATAATATATAATGAAATGAGTGTTATAATATAAAAAAATCCGTATATTATTATGAGAACTGAACAAGTTTACTTAATTAAATACTACATATTAATTTAAAACGAAAGTTTATGGGAAATAATTATTAAGCAACCTTCTTGTGTTTATAGCATTTTACTTCGTCGTTTGATCACAGTTTCCAAGTAAACAGTTAATTTATAGTTTAAATTTGCCTTAGATGCAAATTTAAACTATAAATTTTGGAACAATAAAGTACCTACTATAGAGCGTTTTAAGCTTTTTGTTCTGTTTTGCTCTGACTTTATTATATAACAAAATAATGTTTTTCTAATCGCTGATCATATTAATATACACAAATTTACTATCATGACAAACCATTCACTTTCAGTGTGAAAAATATTTTGACCGATGACTACTTCATCATACTTCAGTTGCATAAGAGGGACAGCCTATCTTCTTCAAACTTTTTTTTCATTAATACGTATTTCACTGAAGGTATTAATTAATTTACAATTTTTTTAGTATTCTTTTTTACGCCAAAGATATAAGGACATATATTTGCTACAAACTACCAAATTTTTTTTTCAATTATTTCAATATGCCCGACTAGGTTGCTCTTTCAATCACTTATTTATATGTTCTCATCATTAGTTTTGTTTTCGAACTGGCAGCGGTATGTCAATTCTTAGTTTAGAATGTATTATTTTCGTGAAAACTGTGATTATACTGTTTATATCTTAAAAGTGTCTTTAAAAATAGCGTTAAGAGTGATAATCGAAGTTAACAAATCAGTTTTGTTTGCATTTCGTAGTTTGATCATTGTAAAAACTCCGTAAATAGTTCCAGTGAGTTGTTTGTTTATATCATTCGTCACTTTAAATGGAACAACGTATACAGTGGTACTACGATACATACTTACAGAATCCAACTAATAAGCCAGACCTATCAATTCCTACAATAAATGAACGTAAGATTAAATTATTCATTGAGTCTTGTTTCCATAAACTCGAGTAAAACACAACACATTACATTTTTGTCTCATTCGTTCACTCGATATTTGTTGATTGCTGACGAGATATTTCAATCATTCTGATTGGCTGCTGCGCTTCGAAATTAACATTTCTGCGTCAGTGAGCCAAGTCAATTGTATCTTACAGTACTCATTACTTACTAGTTTTGTAGCCGAAGCTATTTCTATGGAATCTCTGGCTGCCAGCAATGTAGCTTTCGTAGATTGAGGCACACTTGAGGTACTGAAAGCAACATGCTTTAATGTATATGAAAATAGTTAATATGAGGCATTTGTGTGTGTATTCACACGCTTTGGTGTACGCACTCTATATGCTCACCCGCATCTTTTCCTAAGGGGGCGTCCATAAATTACGTGAGATGTTTAAGGGGGGGAGGGGGTCGAGGCAAATCTCATCTAATCTTACGTTGGAGAGAGGGGGGGTCTCGGCAAATATCACGCAATTTTTTTCTGATTGAAACAAAAAAATATACTATTTTGGTCCATTTAATCTAGATTGTACATGCTTAAGATTTAATCTTAAGATCATTCACTAATTCGTTCGAAAGAAAATAATTTCATTCATATTTCGACGCTATACATCGACTGAATGTCAAACCACCATATTTGTAGGGCTCGAACGATACTTTCGATACCGAGTAGGTATCGATACTTTCAAAAGCGATACTCGATACTGGGTACTCGATACTACAACAAGGCAAATACTCGCAAGTACTCATCAAATTGCATTTTGAAAAATCTCACGTGAGATTGGGGGATGGGGGAGGGGGTTGAATAAAATCTCACGATATCTCACCAGAGGGGGAGGGACGGACAGAAAATTTAAAAAAACACCTCACGTAATTTATGGACGCCCCCTAATATGAATGAATGAAATGAGAATATATGAAAAAAAATGAATGAAATATGTTTAACGCATGTAAAGCATAATAAAGGACTATTATGATAGCAGTCAACCAATATATCAATATTAGACAAACATCACATTACATTGCTCAGATTCCAAGAGAAGTAGCTAAAGCCGACAACGAAGGTACCATAACACCTAAACCCGAGACAATATAGAAAAGTCCATTTTCTACATTGACCATCGGGAATCGAACCCGGGAGCTCAGAGATAGCGACACCTTGAAACCGACCGTGCGAACCACACGGCTACGTAGGTCGTCAGTGAGTCTTACATATTGTTAGTTGCTAACGTTGTAACTTGTGAAATTTTCCTCTGATCAACAGTACTGTACATGATTAGATATGATTTTCCGCATAAAATTTAGTCCACACATACATACACAGGATTCCATTTTTTTTAAGGAAATAAGTAGTAGAATAGAAAGTCTTTATAGTCTAATGCAGAATTTATTTAATAAAATAGGTATTTTAATAAATTGACAATTTTTTTCTAATAATCTTTATTCTGTAACGATCTAACTGCATTTTTATTTTGAACCCATAAAAATTTATTGCCAACAGCATTTGAAACACGAGATGGTAAATAAAATTTTAAAAATAAAATTATGGGTACTGTAATTTCATTAATATCCATGCCATAATATTATAAATTGGGCAATGTGTTTGTTTGTAGTTGTTTTAGTTATGGTGCAATTTTATATTAGGAAATGGCTTGGCGATTGGTAAGTGACTTAGGTACAACGTTTTCTGGATTGAGAATTTAAAATTAAGAACAGGTTGTCGTCTCTATTTTAGTTTTTTTATATAAGTGATAGCAGTTTGATAAAATTAGGACTTTTTGGAGTTGTGAAACGAAAAAACTCAATGGAATGAGAATAATCATTTGAGATATTGTACTTTTCTCAATTCAGAAACCTGCTGATAGGCTTGTTATTACTTAAAAAAAAAAAACTTGTTTTACTTAAATATGTTACGTTCCTTTTTCCACGCGAGCTAAGCTCGAGCGAGCTATGATGACATTCCATCATTAACTTATAATTGTCCATACAATGGCACAGGCCTTCCCTATGGATCAAATCAAATTGGAAGATGGGCTATATCTAACCTCGATGCAAATTGGCAGGAGCTACTGCATCGTACCTTTTAAAGGACGGCAGAGCTTGAAATAATTAGTTTTACCATTGCATTGAGCTTCTAAATTGAGAGTTAAGACGGGTATACAATATAGGTACATACATTATCCTCAATATTGATCCCATGTCTCCTTTTAAGCTGTTGCTGACAGTCAAACGCCGATGGTCGATCGACTGTAAACAGATATAACGTAAGTCGTATTTATACGAGGGTCAAACTGAAAGTTCTTAGAACTGGCCACTTATAAACAATATAATAAAAAAATAATTCTAAAATTTGAAAATATAACTCTTTGCCAATATTACTGAGTATATATTTCATTCATTTGTCATTTGTTTTACGATTTGGCGGCAAATTGAAAATTGTCTGTGTCACGTCATCATGAATTTAACACGAGAAAATTTTCGTGCAATGATTTTTTATGACTTTCGATGTCATTTAAGTCAACAAGAAAGTTATGATAGACTACGATTGGCCTTTCACGATGAAGCCCCATCTCGTGCGACTGTTTACAACTGGTTTAATGAGTTTAAACGTGGTCGCACTAATCTCACTGATGATTTACGTGAGGGACGGCCTTCTACGGCGACGACTGAAGATAACATCTGTGTTGTGCGGCGTATGATAGAGACTGACAAAAGAGTGACCTATCAACAGATTCGGACAAGCTTAGGCATCGGTATGAGTCAAGTGCACAAAATCCTCCACGAACATTTAGCGGTCAGGAAGCTTTGCGCCCGGTGGATACCTCATAATTTGACTGAGGCTCAAAAACTCCATCGTGTGGATTGGTGTCGTAAAATGATTGAAAGATTTAACGGAGGTGACTCAAATGCTGTGTTCGACATACTAACAGGTGACGAAAGCTGGATTTACTGTTATGATCCTAAAACCAAAAGACAATCTGCTCAGTGGGTGTTTCCTTTCGAGGAGTTGCCAACTAAAGTGAAGAGAGATCGAAGTGCGGGAAAAAAAATGGTGGCCTCGTTCTTTGGAAGGATAGGTCATTTTGCAACAATTGTGTTAGAGGATCAAAAAACAGTTTCTGCAGAATGGTACACTACCAATTGTTTGCCACTTGTCTTGGAAAAAGTTCGAGAGAAACGACCTCGCAGTAGGATCCTCCTTCACCACGACAACGCCTCGTCGCACACCGCCAAGCGAACGATCGACTATTTGGCGACATCAAACGTTGAATTACTGGGTCACCCGCCGTATAGCCCCGACCTCGCGCCTTGTGATTTTTATTTATTTCCAAAAATTAAAGAAAAACTTAAAGGTTTATGAATGCTGAAGAAGCGGTGGCTGCGTATCGCAATGCCATTGAAGAGACCCCTAAGGACGAGTGGGCAAAGTGCTTTTCCCAGTGGTTCCATCGCATGCAGCGGTGTATTGACGTGAATGGACAATATTTTGAAAAGATATAATAAAACTAATAACTGGCTAATGTAATCAGTTTTTGATTTTCTAAGAACTTTCAGTTTGACCCTCGTATATACATATTTGTTTAATAATATATGTACAATGTATATATTTTATGTATAGTGTTTTATGTGAGTATGCCTATGTAAATTGTGCACCCCACCATCTGTTTCTCTCTAAAACATATCAAGGTTGACTGGGAGAATATACGGCAATAAATCCGCGTGAAATTAAATCATGTGTTTTCTGGTTCTAGTTTTCCTTGTAATACAAGTAATATTACAAGGAAAACTATCTTGAGATATTATGTTAATTATTTTCACCTACGGGAAGCTATATCATACGCGGGCAAAGCTGCGGGAAAAAGCTAGTGTGTAATAAGACTCGATGTCTTCCTGATGCGTTAACCAGTTGTTCAGATGCTTTTAAAAATAAATATATAAGCAAGAGAACTTACACTATAAATGGATTTTACACCATTTAAATGTTTAATATCTACTAATAATAGGTATTTTAAAAATCTCCCCGAGGCTCTCAATGACGCTAACTAGGTACTAAATATGTTTTTGTTAATAAAATTAAGCTTTACCTTTTCAATACTTTCATAAAGTTGAGATTTCAAAATACCCATGTTATTTATACTAATATATTTTTGATTGTAATTTCGCTGTGTACCTAAGGAAATCAATAAATAAATACCAAATAAACTGTTATGCCTGAGAGAGGTGAGACGTACTAAACTTTTTTATAAAGAGTGCACACTGTAACCCGCAATACCGAAATTTTTGTAATTAATTTGTTTTAATTGTATATTTAATAAAAAAAAAATGTTTTCGTATTTATAGACAAATAAACATTACATTCAAAGACTGACTTGATTTCATTAGCATTATTATTTTTAACATAACTTGGCTAGAAAAGCAACACTGCGTAGTAAATCCCAATGACTACAATTGAATAGAAAAGTTTACCTGTATGGATAGATAAGACTTTATTGCGCATGCGGGTTGCTAAAAACAGGTTCTTTTGTTGTAGCCTTTCTTTCATTTTTATTATTGTTTTATTATAATAACTAACTGAGAAACCAAAAACCTTTAATCTCTTAAGGAATTTTGCCTTAAAAATGGAGGTTTATTGTTTTGAAACGGTAAAGGATATTTTCGATAACGAATTCGCAGAAGACTTATCAATAGACCAATTTTGAAAAGTATTTATTTTAAAAATATGTAGAAACTATGAGAACCTCCATTGTATGTAAGACACATAAAGGGGTCAAGATAAGAGGGACAAAAACATCATTGACAAATGCATATAACTATTAATAGGTCGTCAACAAATGATATAAAGGAGTGAAAGCTCATACAACAAAGAGTGACGTGACAACAATTCGTTATAGGATTTGCAAAAACGTCCATTAAGGTTGAATGACATCTTTAAGGTCTAATGAATGTCAAATTTGTATCGGTTATATCGCTTTAAACTAATGATAATTATAATGGATATTTGTGCAACTGGTTAAGTGAGTTAAAAATTCCATGTTCATATTTTGAATGTTATAGAAATTATAACATTTGAAACGCAAACAACTACGTTTCCTAATGATATTTTTTATGTTTTTACATTATTTATTATGAACTCGAAAACGCCATCAAAAGATGTAAGAAAGCAACCTCCATAAAACGCACAAAATAAGTACAATTAATATTCGATAAATCAATAAAACTACAGCCGTTATCTACGGTTTGACGTGTCTTCTGAAGTACGAAGGAGAGATAATATATATATATATTTTTAATGAAACGGTTTAAACGCATTTGTATTGAGTTTTGTTGACATTTCAGACCCTTTACAGGTTCCGTGTTCACATAACACTAAGGTGTTGACTGTCTTTTTAATTAAGATTATAGCTACCTTCAAAACATTACTATTGGACACATTCACTCTACAATTTTTTTTATATTTAATGGCAACGTTTACATTTATTGAATGATTTTTTTTTTAAATATATTTGACTTGTTTACCCCTGCTTACCGTAATCTACCACAGGTCCAACTTTAGGAGCCTTGTCTGAGAAGAACTGGCGAAACAAACTCCGACAAGAAAAGTGAATTGCTCCCTATGATTTAATATTTACAGTATGAACTAACTGTATCTTTTGGTTTTGCAAAGTTTTCCACGTTTGTATTTAGTTTTATACGTTAATAAAACTTAATACAAACGCGTTGAAACCGTTTAAAAGTTGTTTCATATATGGATAGTGCTCGTGAAACTATAAGAATACAATATATTTTTAATCACCCATCATATAACCGGCGAATGTTGCACAACTTCACCGAGCTCGCTAACCACTGTGCCGATTATTCTATCGTAATGCCCTATTCATCACCATCATCAGCCCTTCCACGTCCCAACTGCAGTAGCTCAGGCCTTATGGATAGTATGTCTAGGAGGATGGGCCATGTCTCTTCACGTTGTTCTAATGCGGATTGGAGGGTATTAACGACTGCAAATGCAGCCGGGATGGCTTAACGTGCTTTCCAAAGCACGGAATAGCGCGAGAAAAACATTTTTGGTCACCTATCCGGTGACCGACCCTTGCGAAATCTGCATAACAACAACGATCGCGGGCTGCGACGCTTATCCACCGCGGCACCGAGCTACCCTCCTATGACCTGTTAATAATTTATAATTAATAAATTTATTAATGATTCGTTTCACTACACACCATTCTAGGCACCTCGGTCTGCACTCCAATACATTCCCACCGATCCGTTTTTGACGGCAGCCTCTTTGGATACTCATCTTTAATGGAGTCGGCGTTCGAGCAGTCAGACTTCAGGAACATTTCATTGAAAACTGTAATAATATTATCGTTTAATCGACTTAGTGTTGTCTTTGGAGGCCTATAAGTACTCTAGAAAGACTAGATTAACAGGCATTAGATTAATAGGCTGATCGAAACAGTAACAATAACGCAAAGACTGTATCTTTTATTTATTTTTGGATATCAAAACATTATTCAACCATGCTAGAATCCTTGTATTATAGAAATTGGAATATAGAAAAAATCTACATCGATCCAACCGGAATAGAACCATGGAACATAATATCGAACACGACAAATTGAGCATTTATGGCACATAATTATTTTTTTGCCATAACATGAAGTATTGAACCTCCTGACCTACTGTACTATCTGATAGGTATATTAATGGCGCTTAAGCTACGTAATCTTGTGATTTTGCCGTTAGAGAGGAGAGGTTATGTGATGTGATGTAAGCGATATTTAATGAATAATAATTATTATACTCTGAACAAAGCTAAAGTTCATTTAAATATTGGTTTTTGATTTGAAAGTCGAGGATTCGATTCTCATATAGAGTATATAAAGCGAAAACGAACCTTTACGTCTTTTGCGATCGTATGTAACATCGTCAAATTCCACTTCTGAAAGTCTACTATATATTTTATTATCTTTTTATAATTGGAATATCTTTGTATCAGGTACATTACTAAGTACGAGTATCTAATACCACCGTGGTGTTATAAATTAAAAAAAAACACTCCTCTAAGTAGATCTCTCACCGTATTGTTTCCAATACTCGGGCGCTGTTTTGGCTGCTTTAACGGTCCCCAGTACTTTACGTCTCTGCTGTGGCTTGAAGTCCCCCATATCACCAAACACAACGAACGGCCGGCACTCATCATCCAGCATATCGAACCATGCCTTGTTAGTGTCAGATTCTATCGATGAAATATAAAGATAAATTACACTTTAAAGTTCAATACATCCTAGTTTTAGAATCATACCCATAGTAATATAAAAACTTAAAAATAAATTATTTTAATAAAAACAAAAACCCGACTGAGTAAAAACGAATTTTAAACAATACGTGAAAAAATAACTTACATAAAAACTAAAAAGATAGAAACAAGCCCAGTAGTTTAGAATTGTTCAATAAATGGAAAAGTGTGATTGTTTGCTTGTTTGTTTTTTACATCTCATCGGAACATCGTTATGTTGAAATTTTACTGAGAAAATCTCATTTATTTATCTTTATTCAGCTTAGACTAGACTATGCTTATTGTAAGTAAATGGACAAAATTATATCAAAATTGTGTGTACCTAATGGAGCTGCTTTGTTATTCTGCAAAATACTGTGGAATTCATCGTCAAGCATAGAGCTGTTGCAGGTTTGATCAAATACAACCGATTTCAATAGGATTACTACCTTTTGATGTCCGTTTTATTTGATTGGACCTTTATGGTGTGACAGTGTTCGACGTTGATATTTTATAGGAAGGAGAAAATCGCATGACCTCATAAATCACGTGATTTATGTGAGGTCACGCAAAAACGAAAAGCTAAAATCCTGGCAATAATTAACTTTCTAAACAGACTAGTGTTATTGCGTTATTCCACCTACATGGAATCTTCCTATTTAATATATTTTAATGCGTTTTTATTTGATAATTAAAAACAATAAGAAATTTTAATTATTTTACTATTATCTATACTATATTGTTTGTATTGAACATGTTTCGTAACTATTGGACCATTTTTTTTTATTCTATTATCTACGCGAAGCTACAAGGTAAAATAACTAGTGTGCTATGATATAAACAGGCCACTGAGTGTAAAATTGAACCTACACGTGGTATTTTTCTTGGTGCTTGCGATTGTTTGGCTAGGCTTTTCAGGCGAAGCTTTCGAACATTTTTTGGGAAAGAGTTTAACACTTTATAGAATAAGAAAATTCATTTAATGTTATTAAAATTAAATGAATTACCTTATTCAATTTTTTTATTCGGTTATGTGTTTTGGAAAAGATTTTTTTTTTTTATTAAAATATCTATTCCAAAACACATAAATTTCTTCCTCTTCATTAGAGGGTTGCATGGATTAGGAAATACACGAGCAGGTAGCAAGAACATCTTACTGTAGGTAGCTGGACTCATGAAAAAGGAAGTGGCGTGAAAAATGATACTTATTTCTATTCTTATTTTAGCTAAGTAAAGAAATTAAACTATGAATAAACTTAATATTTCTCCATGATTAATAATGGCTGTTTGTACTATTTTCTAATAAAATTAATTATAATCATTAATATTTCATTCATATTCTCAGTTTTGCGAGTTTTGTTGCAAGGATTAGTTTTAGTAATCACAACAATTCTAGAACAGGGGGCCAATTCTACTAAATAAATTTTGTTTATATCGAATCGAAAACGGATCGAAACCGAACGAAACTACAGTTTTTAATGTTTCTCCTATTCTACAAAGTAACATACGATACAATTCTAGCTCTATTTTAGCTGGGATTGTATCGTATGTCACTTAGTAGATTAGAAAAACCATTAAAAACTGTAGTTTCGTTCGGTTTCGATTCGATTTAAACAAAATTTATTTAGTAGAATTGTCCCCCAGGTAGCGACTTAGCTAGCGTTTCGTCAAGGACTAAATTAAGGCTGCACATAAAACGAGAAGAAAATCATAAGGCAAAGCGAAACCAAGCGTCAAAAACTGTTTGTGAGTTAAATTTTGTTAATTCCAAGTGTCGGCCACAGAGAGTATAAATAAACGTAAAACAATGCTTATGGGTTGGACTATACCAGACAGTACGGCAACTCGATTTTCCGTTGTCATTTCCTTTTCTGTTGCTAAGAACAGCTATATATTAGAGTGAGAAAGATAACGTATTGCATTTACCTACCGTGTCGAAGATTCCTCGGCGTGCTATCTCTTGCTGGTTATCTTTCTCGCTCTAGCAAACGGATAGGACAAATAAAAGGATAGGACGATGACAAAGGCGACAATGCCAGAGTAAAATCAAGTAGAGGTCACTTTGCGTTTCTTTCGAAAGCATTTCATAAGTTCATATGTGTTTTTTAAATAACAACGTATTTGGACTCAATCAATCAATAATCTATTGAAAATGAGTAGGATATTTTATAGGCGCCCTCTTCAGTGCCAATTATTCGATCGTCTTTAACGATATCATTGTTTTTTTATGTTACCAGCGCCGGCTCAATGAAATTTGCTGGCCTAGGCAAAACACTGAATCGTGGCGCCTAAGATAAAACACTGGAACGAAAAATAAAAACCATTCAAAAATCACTAAAAGTAAAAGATTTTTGTAAGATTAATAAGTGTAATTTTGCCAATTACAAAATAAATCCTTAGGTACTGCTGGTCTGAAAGTTTGTACTTTTTAATACAGCGGACATAGATTCACGTTCAAAGAACAACAGTAAGTTTTTCTGCTACTGCATTTTTAAGGTTCAAATAAATTAGAGTACCCAAATAAAAGCAATCTAGGCAGTTGCCTTGATACCTAAGTGAGATAGTCGGACATTGCAGTACCTGATGCCTTAATTTGTTTTTATTAAATTCTAGTATTCCTCACCGGTATGATGCAGAGGTGTTTCTTCCTCTTCGTGTTCGATGGGATCTTCTTTAGGATCGTCGTATATTGAGGTTTTTGTTTCGAGCAACGCAGGTAGATCGAGCAAGTACTGGCTTGTATCCGGCGTGCCACCACAGAAATTTTGAATGTAGGCTTGAAACTGTTGATACATCAGTTTAATGGGAACATATTAATTCTTTATCATTTTAGGGTAGTTACCCCTTTGTGGCCATTTGGCTTTCAAGGCGTCCTAACTAACGCATAAGCAAATATATAACTTAAATGTACACAATTTTTTAAATGTTACGTTATGACAAAACTAATCCCTTTATGTGCCAAAGGTCATACATTTTTTTAATGTGGTAAGTCGACATTCTTATTAAAAAAGAACGTGGTAAGTCGCCATGTGCCTAAGGTGGTCCAGGTTGTCGATGTACTTTCGACTTTTATTCTAACAGCGTTTTTAATGCAACTTTTTGCGTTTTCGTTTATACATTGAGTAAATTAAAAATTTGTGGATAGAATAAAAACTTTACACTAACAAAATAAAGCCATGGCTAAAAAAGTATTTTGGATTAAGTAAAACCAAAAAAAGTACTAATACCCAAAACTTTCCACAACAACAAATAATAAAGCTGAAAGCGATCCGACGCTGATTATAACCAATAAAGTAATGCTATAGTAATAGTAAATGTTTATTCCAAGTCGATTTTTCTCAAAACAAATAAATCATATTCCAAGATTCATTATCATTGAAGACTAAAACTCTTAGATATTTAATTGCATTTACAGTGATATATTGATATTTTCTTCATTAACATAATTATCGCTTTTACATTTCCACTGCAGGGTCATAAATTGCCAAAACCGGGTCAAAAATCAAACTCAAATGTTTATTGCAAAATCATAGTGTTACATAGATGTTACGACACAATAATGTTAGAATAAAACTATGGACCTGTTCGGCACAGCAACACTTAAATAGAGAGGAGGACTTCATATCAAAAATTTAAATAAGCGGTCTGGCAATTTAATAATCATAGTTCTACAAGATCAAAGATAAAATAAAATAAAATGGTAAGTATATAACATTAGCAATTTATCAAGACAGTATTGATCGTAATCCCGTATCGGTGCGGATTACTCACTACTCTCTTGGGTGGATCTGTTTATTTTCACACGACTGCAAAAAAGCGAGTTACTTACCTACGCATTGTATGTGAGTTTCTTTATTCCATCATAACGGATTTGAAAGTGTGATTAAAACCTTATGTCATCTCGAGTAACTCATCTGTTATTCCTACTGTTTATTTATATGTTCAATATGGCGGATGAGTAATTGATAGGAATATATAGATATCAAATTAAAGGTCTTGATGAGTAAATCCAAAAACATTTATATAATAATTTATGCCACGTATACTTCATTTTACATAAGTGAAGTTTACCCAGCTTAAAACGAACTCAATAGGAAAAAATGTTTTTCACCAAATATGATAAATTTGCGAATTGGCATTCCAAAGTTTTTGGTCACGATGGAATTCATACAAATATTGTCTAATTAAGTATCCCCATAATCACAATAAACCATTCACGTTTATAATCATTAGCTGCTAATTGAAGGAACTTTCCCAAAATGTCAATTGTTAAACCGCTTTATAAATACCTAATTTAAAGAAAACAAAAAACCTTTTGCGTAAAAACAAATAAAAAAAAAATACATGAAGAATTTACAAAAAATAAAAAGAAAGAAACAAGCCCAGTAAAAGTAATAAGCCCAGTAATAGTAATCTGTTAAGTAATACTAAATAACTACACAATTTAAATGGTTTTATAATTGCATATTATCTAGGCCAAAGATCTTGTATAGACAAATGGAACGACCTCAAATACGGTGGGGTTGCTTCGTTTAATTACAGAGGTGTCATGGTTACCTTTTAGCTACGTCAGATCAGCTTCAATACATGTTAAGATTGAATTATCACCTAAGTTATATATGTAGACGAGCTTCAAATGAACAAGAAATGAGTCGAGATATATTGCAAAGCTCAAATGGCAGAGGGCAGGACATATAGCGTGAAAGAGTGACTCATGGAACAGGGCATGGAGCAGGCAGGGCATGGAGAGTGAAGACCAATCATAAAAGATCTTAGGTTCCCAGATGAGATGGAAGGATGACATCCAATAGAACAGAGCGGAGATGAAAGGACGCCTACACCAAATTGGTCGAACAGGGCATGATGAAGTTTTTTGATATCAAATCAAAAATAAAAGGAATGGCTTATACTGATATATGCCTATAGTGTTCAAGAATTTGTAGATTATAAGTTATTTTAGTTTTTATTTTCTACAATATTGTATACGCCTGAAAAAGCAAAATTAATAGACGCTCAGATTTCTACTCCTACTCTTTTGCTGTGCATGCTGTGCGTCTGTGGAATTCTCTTCCAGAGGGTAACGGGAGGGCTCGATCATTGGGATCCTTTAGCAATTAAGTTAGAAATCATTTCCTTTCCACATCTTTAAACTATATTCATATTATTCTTTCACTATAAATCTGTTTAATTCATTTCATATGTATACATTCTTTTTATTTATTATAATATATTAACGCTATTTATTTATCCGTATCTATATTGCACCCACTCCCCGTTTTATCTTTATTTGTTATCCATTTTCACCATAGATTGCTTGGAAGAAATTGCTGTTTAGCAATAAGGCCGCCATTTGTTTACTAAATCTCTTACATAATAAGCTCTTGTAATCAATATGTATCATATTGAGTGCAATAATAGTTATTTAAGATACGAGTGCGGAAAGTAAGGTTTTAAAAACCTTTTACGCTCAAGTTTCTTACAATATTTATCAATGCTTTTTGCGAGGAAATAAAACAAATATATAGGTTAATAAAACTAAGTATGCATTATTTGTTAAAATTAAACGTGATATTTGAACATGTTTTCGTGTCATACATTTTTATTTGAAAATATTCGTTCTAGGCTCCTTGAAATACTTTTGCCTCTAAAGTTTGACATATGTTCATCAATTTTTTTGAAATTTATTTGGTGCTCGGCCAAAAAAAATTAAAAAAATACTTTTAAGCACGTGTGCAGTAAAGGATTTCAGTACATTTTTATTTAACACGTGTTTAAAGACTCACTTTCGGTGTTTACAATGGATTAAAAAAATAGCGCTTTATGAGCAACTGCATTGAAAAGTATATTACTATTGTTTATAATTATTAATAATATCTGTCTTCGGTTATGCACATATATGTATTTTGTTTTTATGCACAATAAACTTACGTACAATCGCATAGTGAGTGAGTGTAATATATTTTTTATTATCCGACTGCGGAGGGTAATGCGTATATCAGTCTATGTACATATGTTGGTTTCTATGTGGCGTTGTAGAGACCAAACGTGTTGAGCGATTTTATTAATTCTTATGTCAATCGATTTGTCTTAATCTTGCGATTGTCACTGAAAACTTGAAAATAATCTCAGTTAACCACAGACGCAATATGGTCAAAAAAAAACAAGACTTAATTCGTTAGTCAAGTGGGATATCGATGAATATGTATTCAAAAATGATTTGTAGGTCCTTTCAACATTTTTAATTTCAAATAATGGGTATTATTTCTATTTACAGTTTTTCTAAACAGCTATTCTGCTCTTAGTAGGTAGTAGTTAATTGATTATTATTATTTTTGGATAGTTAGGTACGGTAGGTACCATTTGATAGTTAGCTTATCTTGGATTCAGTATCTTATTAATAAGGTATTTAGATATAATATATCTTACGATGTTGCTACCTTGAAAACGACACCAGTCAAATCTTTCTATAAGTATAGTAAAACTAAATAAGCCCGACAATAAAGTACATGTCGTGAAACTCAGTCCCCTGTATTGAGACAGAAACAAATGCAACATGTTAGATAACAATTTCATTTTAATGTTAACACTCAATCACCCACTACAAAGAAAAAAAAATTTAAGATACTTTAAAAAGAATGTCTGAACATCGCAAAGTCGGGAATCTGGTCAAAGTCGATTAAGTAGACTTTGTAATCAAAACAATTCATAAAGCAAAAGCTCGTTACCTAGATTCGCAAATGGCACGATCTCATAGATTGTCATCTTTAAGGACACATGCGTTTTAGATTCGAGACGACGAATCACCGACATCTAGAGATAATGGAAAATGACGAAGATAATGATATTCGACAATCTTTTAGAAGATAATGACGATTTTATAATGTTAAATCAGGAAGCTCAAGAAGAAAAGACAGAAAAAAATGAAACTGATACAAGATTTACTGACGAAGAATATGAACGAGCCCTTTCCTCGCTGAAAATTCAGCAGAGGCAGCTTTTTAGAAAGGTGTCTCAAAAACTTTTGAATGATTATAATCTACCTGTAACGGTGCGCCGTACCACCGTTTATTTCGTCCTAGGTATTTGCAGGTAAACTTTTTGTCTTTTATCTTCAACATCATTTATTTTTATTATTCACTTTAATATGTAATTTGAATTTTTTTAGTAATCGTCAGTTGGTAAAAAATTCATCCGGCGAGAACATGATAATTTAATCAAATTTAATCATATAAATCCAGTATAAGTTATTATTAATTAAATATGAAATATGTAAACGTATATCTTCGTAAAGTCTCTGCTAAGTCAATCATCTATAAACAATCTCAATGAAATCTGTCGAGTTTTCCCGACTACTAGACAGGTCTAAGAACACAATCAAAAGATGACAACTGTATTGGAAAAGAGTACCAAGTTATATAAATTACACGCAGTTAATATATCTATAGATTCGTAGACATATGGTCAAAAATAGAAAGATGTGTATATTACCGATGATTCTTACAAAACTGGAGGGATTATTAAATATATGACAATCGGTTAATAATTACGAGTTATACTAAGACGAAATTTAAATGTCTACTGTCTTATCAGCGCTGCAATGGAATTTTTAAGGAAAACTTAATGGCCAGTCCTTCGGAGCGATCAAATGGAACCCGGAGAATTACCATAGACTGTTTATGTAGAATTTGATTTGATGACAAAGCGATTAAAATAATGTTCTTGAAGTAGGAGTCAGAATCGAACCAACGACGATAGAGTTCAATTCACTTTGTGGACAAGTTAAAATAAAGCGAGAAATGTTGCCATTGATATTGTGCTGGGGTGTGACTGTATACATAAGCTCCAAGGAACTACTTTGGACCGAGCTGTAGTTGACCTAAGTTCACGCATTTTTGTCCATGTTATATATGGTTAGAGAGTTATGCGATCGGACGCCTGAACAACTTAAAGTAATGACAAGCAATTTTTTTCTTAAATCAGATGAAAGCTTTATTATTTATTTCAGATTTAAAAATTAAGTTTTTAGGAATAATGTAAGAATGAAATGTTAATATTTATGTATTTGTATAAGTAAAACGATCTGATGGTTAGAGAAACTTACAACTCTAATAACTTAGGGCATCTATAAAAATACAAACTAATATTGATTTCATTATCAGTTATTTCAACAACAAGTTTTCACATTAGTTTATGTAGCAATGTGAATGCAAACCTCATTAAAAACTAATTAATGCACTAAATGTTATTAGTCACCCAACTGATATGGCCATGTTATGTTATTCCAACGAATACATTTTTTTATGAAGGGCCAACAATTACATTCTTATTGTCAGTCTACGGAATAAGCTACGTGCAGACTGTTCATTCAAAAAAGTTTCACTGCAAATGCTTTCGTTATTTTGTTTGTGTTAAGTGTTTGTTTTGGAATTAAGTATATACCTAAGTTTACCGATACATATGGCAGTTTTCTTGGAGATGCGACGCTAGTGCTCGCGTGCTCTACACTGGTATGTACAACTATTTTGATATATTATATTAGTTATTCTTCTACCACATTATCTGTGTAAATTATAGCCATGTTACCGGCGTGTGATTTTTATAAAAGGTCCAGTGGTTTCGGAGCCTATTTAATCCAAACATACAGTCAAAACTATCTTCTTTGTAATTTTAGTATGGAAAGCATTGCTAATGGAGTACAGATCTTCTTAATGAATCGAATGGATAGAATTGGAGAAAGGGCCCACCACGAGGGCAAATGCTGATTGGTGGGTTTTAATGACTGTAGATGCAGCTTGGACTAAAGGCTTAACCATGGCGTACCTTCCAAAGCACGATGGAACTCGAGCTCTGGCGAATTTTGACCACTCATCCTATGATCGACCTTTGAGAACGTTGCTGAACTTCGGCATTGCAGTTCAAACACGCTGTGCTATCAAGCTCCTCCTATCTATGCTAATATTATATGGAAGAAAGATTTATTTGTTTGTTTGCTATGAATAGTCTCAGAAACCTTTTACTGGATCGACTTTTTAATTATTTCCCTTCGGGAAGTTTTATCATACGCATAGGTCGCATAAACTAATTCACGCTGGCGAAGTCGCTGGAAAACAGCTACGTGGACCTTTGTTGTTTTAGACGCTCCTAATACAAGGACTTAAGTTGCTTACTTTGGAGTCTAAGTAAAGCGTATGATGAACAACATTCTAAAAATAATTTTAATAAAAAAATATTAGAAAATATTATATAGAAATTAATTTTAATACATTTTAACTAAATAACAGAGAAGTAAATAACATTTTTGACATAACGGTGACGGCGTTCACACTGAAATCATTAACTTTCAACCGGTTTTGTTC
Source organism: Diatraea saccharalis (assembly GCA_918026875.4). Taxonomy (NCBI): domain Eukaryota; kingdom Metazoa; phylum Arthropoda; class Insecta; order Lepidoptera; family Crambidae; genus Diatraea; species Diatraea saccharalis. The sequence goes on from OU893338.1 coordinate 2,211,294, forward strand.
AAATGAATAAGTAAATCATTTGTAAGTGATCTATCACAGCCATCACGCGAATGTATAGTTTCCTCGATAAAAAAATCAGAAACTGATCACTAACGTTAACTAATTTATAGTATTTATTGTGATTATACCCTCTTATAAAGGTATTATTGACAAATACATGAGTCACTTTGTAGCTGCGGTCCCGTAGCACTTCTGCAATAATTGTAATAGTTTGCCTGTAAATAACTAGTTAATGACCGTTTAGTTTTATTTTGATTTCGATGACAAATGCATAGTTTGCTCATTTAGGTACATAACATTTATGTTTACAATTATGATATGGGTATAATATTACTTTGTTATTAATCCAATATGGCAGCCCATCCAAGATGACGAACTTTATCAATTGGAAGATTCACCGAGAAGATTACGATCAATTTATTTTTGCTAAATTTAATATGGCGGATCTCCCAAGATGGCAGCTTAGTAAAATTTTTAAACGCTTTGATACGTGTATCGAATAAAAGGGTTGCTGAAAAACTCGATAAGTAAAAATATATAAACAATTTTATTGTATTTGATCAATTTGCATTCACAAAGTGGATTCATATAGGAAAAAGCGTCGTGGCTATAATCCATTTCTAAACGCTTTTTTTAAATACAAACCTATCCTCTACCTGGTTTCCATTATTTTTACAATAGTATTTACAACTGGACAGTACTGGATGCGCTTGTCCACCGGCACCGGCCGGTGTTCATGGGCAAAAAAGAGGTTTTAAGTTATTAATACGGTCAGTTTTGTTTAAACGACTTCAAAATCGAAAAGGAGGTTGTATGTTCGACGCCGATTTATGTTTTTTATTTTATTTTTTTATGAATATTCACCGATATTTCCGCCAATTGTTGACCGATTTATCTATTTTTTTTTATTTTATTCGACAGCTTAATGGTTCGCGGCGGTTCCATTTAAAATTTATCGAAATTGAATCAGTCATTTTCGTTTTATAACCAAACAAAATACGCTTTTTATCAGATATCACCAAAATATTTAGATGATATGTTTATTTCAGGAAAAAAAAAACTAATAATGACTGAGTATTTTGCATTCATTCAAAATCTAAAAGGAGGAATGTCTATATTCAACAAGTATGCATATTTTTTTATGAAAGTAGGTAGATCTTTTCTTGAAATGTGAACTAATTGCTTTCTGACTAGCTGTTTCCCGCGACTTTGCCTGCGTAAATTATAACCTATGCTCCCCGCGTATTATGTAGCTTTCCGTAGACGAAAGATTTTTATAAATCGGTCCAATAGTTTCGGAGCCTATCCAATGCAAACAAACACGCAATAAAGTCTTTCCTCTTTATTATATGAGTATAGATATATAGATATGATGAGTAAATAAACAAAACCTCCTTTTTTAAGACTTTCACCATGTTAAATATTTTTATTTGTATAGATATTTAACATTTTCAGTATTACCTTTTGTATAAAAAATATCAATATCACTAAAAAGCATGGAATAACAACTTTTATTTTCAAAAAATATAACCGACCTCAAACTTAAAAAACTATTGAAGGGGCCCCTATCATTTAATTAATATCCTACAGTAAACCTCCGCCGAATTTCAATAGTATTTTCTTGAATAAGTCGCTTTTGAGATAAGTATTATTTATTACTTATTTAAAGTTTGAAGTAGGTACTATTTTTTTAAAATTATTTTTTAACGAAGTCTTCTTGAGTATCAATTTAAAAATAATATAAATAAGATATGTTAAACTACACAACGGAATTTGATGCTGTTGTCATTAAGATTTGAGGAAGGTTTAATATGTATAATATAGAAGCACGCGGGCGAAGCCGCTGGCGGAAATATAGGTTTGTTATAAATAAATACTTATCCGATCCGATTTCGATAAACATCTTAGGATAGGTAGGTATATAATATCCTTCCGGTGGGTATTTTTTCCAATAAAAAAGCTTATAAAGTTTACAAAGTTTTACACGAGACGAAGTGATATTCTAAGGATTTTCATTAAATCATGATATGCATACATGGATTAAGTCCTACAACAATAAAATATCATTTCCGCCTGTTATTTAGAAGTTACCTAAAATTATTACGGTGGGCAGTGGCGGCGCTAGACCTAAATTTAATGTAGCCCCTGCCAATATTGGGAGGTTATACAATGGCGCAAAAAGAGATGTTATCGAAAATGTACGTGTATGTATGAAATAAATCAGAAATTAATTCATATATTATTTAAAAAAGTTAAATTAAAATAAATAAATATTTTCTAAGAGAGTTCAATACATAATTTACAAATTTTTGCTCCGTTTCATCATGGACTAATAATATCAAGTAAATTAGTTTACGGCAATTCAGATGTGGATTTTCTTAACTTTATTTGAGCTGGTGGGGCGGGCCCACCTCGCTGCGAGACCAATGTGTGATTTATATACATTGCACGTAATTGTGTACCACTCATCTAGCTCGTTGTGTATTTCTAAAATAGAACCTAGTATACACTTACGTACCAAGCACCTACCCATATGGGTATCGGTTTTCGCCTTTGAAGAGTGGAACTCTTTAAATAGTTTTAAAACGTCATTAATTTCAAAGAATTATGTGATACTCCCTCTGGATTATTATAGAATAGAACTAGTCAATAACTTACTTCATTGATAACACTTTTCATCTTCTCTCGCCATTCTTGGTCGACCCTGGCAGCAGTTTTGTATCCACGCGACAATTGGAGGATCAAACTCTGACCATCGGTCAAAATGTTCTGCAGAGCACGGATGTAACCAGAATACTCTGCAAAGAATATTTCTCATATCTAGAAGCCAGAATAGATGAATAGCCGAATACTTGGCAACCAAAAAGTTTAAACGACTAATAAGAATATCCCACGTTTCTCCCTATCCTTGTTTTTCACGAGCTATTTATCCATTTTAGCCAAAGAGACTTCGTATTACTAGATCCGCGAGTTCGCCTGTGTAAATTACGCGGGTGCGTATATTGTAGCTTCCAGTAGGTGAAATAATTGGCGCGGTGGTAGCATTCCTACTATTGCGCCGAGAGTCGTGGATTCAATCCCCACCCTCGACAAACATCTTTGGGATTAACAATTATGTCTGTTCTGTGTCTGGGTGTTTTCTATTTTATCCTATTAATATTATAAAGGCGAAAGTTTGTAAGTATGGATGTATGGATGTTTGTTACTCTTTCACGAAAAAACTACTGGACGGATTTGGATAAAACTTTACAGCAATATAGGTTATACATCAGAATAACACATAGGGTACTTTTTACTGGGAAAACTTCTCACTCCCACGGGATACCGACTTCCACGCGGACGAAGTCGCGGGCGTCCACTAGTTATGTATATATTTGTGATCCTCCCGTTGTTTCTGATATCCGTAACAAAAATGCCTAAGCTACTAACTTCGGAATCAGATCAATGTGTGTGATGTTGTTCGATATTTATTTATTGATTCAATTCGTTAAATAGTTTAGAAATCTATTTAAAGCAATCAAAAGTAAAGATTAATCAAGTACCATGTCGTTTTGGACTAAATAAACTAATTCCTGAATGTAAAAATAAAAACTTTTTTAAAAGTCGACGTGGCTTACAAAACTACCAGACGGTCTGTTATCTTTTCTTAAAAATATTAAATTCTAGTAACTTTTGTTAAAGGATATAAAAGTTTATTATACTATTGAAACGTTTGCATCTATTGTTAAAACATCCTTGGGATAAACAAAGAAAGGTTCTCTTGCAAAAAGGGATTGGCGATGACAATAGAATTCTGCTAATCAGAGATAGCAACATCTGCATGCAAAATTCTTTGATTGTTTTATGGCTAACCTTAACAATAAGATCATAGGTTGCCGGAATCGATGAGTAAATGTAATGAAAAAATGGAAAAATTCAAAAGACCCGTATTCTTGAATGTATCCATTTAGGAGCGGTAAAAGTATTATGCTTAGAAGTTATATTGTAAGTTGATTCGATTTTCTAATAGGTATACCTTATTATTATTTACATATTCTGTTAGAATGCCTCTTGTGTGTGTCACAAAATTGGTACAAAAATATGATTAGAGTAATTTAGATTACCTCGTGTGTTCATAAGTTTTGTGACGAAATAAAAGTTTCATAACTTTTTTAATAATTAACTTATATTCTAAAATTTTCAGTATTTATTAAATATACATTAATCAACAATAAAATATTTATTATATTTTGATTAATTTTGCATTTACAATGCCATACTGAAAATTATTCTTTATACAAAATGCTTAAAAAACCCACTTGGTCCCTGGAACCCTGAGATGGGAATCGAACCCACGACCTTTCGCAATCCGGGCGACTGCTCTAACCACTGAGCTACCCAGGACCTAACAGGACTGACGAATCCTTCAAGCACTTGTTACTTTTCGCGCAACGTATTTCAGTATTCTGTTCTCTGAAACGCATGAAATATTAGTCTGCAGAGCGAGTTTCTTCTGAGTGCGGCATGGATTTCGGCGAAGTCAGTGTTGGATGATTTTGAAGTTCGCAGGCATCCTCGAGCGTGGCCGACCTCTCCTTTGGCGTTCTTGCAGAGAACTTGTCTCTTTGTACCGCTGTTTTGTGTATGTAATAGACGAAGTTAGGGCTTACAGGAAAACTTTTCAACTTGCGGAAAATCTGTATCGATTTTTATCCCGCCTTAAATAGCGAAATGACAGTTGCACGTAATTGTTTCGTTCCCTCCATCACGAGAAATTATAAACAAATGAATTTGAGTGCGATACAAATAAACTAAAAGTTAACATTCCAAATTCAAAATCGGTAAAAAAAAATAATGGCCAATAACATTTTATTTTATTTTTTCAGTAAAAAGTTTGTCTCAAAACTTATGAACACACGAGGTAAAATATATTTAATGTAATTGTAAATTAAATAAAGCCCGACTCGCGTTTTACCAACGGTATTACTAGAGTAACTTTTGGTATGGCGCATAGAAACTTGAGATAAGGCTTTTTATTTATCTTATGATCTATTGAAATCTTTGGGATAATTCCTAAATATGTACATACGTACGAAAAAGGTTTATTTTTAGGTCATCATTATCACCAGCCTATTGTTGTCCCCACTACTGGGGCATAGGTCTTTCATATGAATATCACCATCATCAGCCTTTTAACGTCCCCACTGCAGGGGCTTAGGCTTTCCTTAGGGATGGTTAAGGAGGACGGGCCATGATCCACCACGCTGGCACAATGAGGATTGCAGGATATTAACGACTAGAAATATAGCCGAGACCATATTTAAAACAAAGCTAACCCGCAATTAGTCTCAACTTTTCTAATTTACTCTTGCGCCGTTCTGCACACATGACGAACATCAAACCCGCTAAGTTTTTGCATTCCAGTTGAGCTTGTAGAGCGGTGATTTTCTCTTGACGCTCCCTGTGAGCCTCTTGAAGCATATGTGACGCTCGAACCTCTTCATTTCTTAAAAGAATATTTATATATAGGTATATCAATGATGATTTTAACATATTTGAGCTTTCAAATCAATGAGCGTTATTAGATGACATTATCTACTTTGTGTCTAACGAAAATTGTGAGATATGGCATTGCACATGTTTCTGAGTGAGATGTATCTAATTGAACTATGGCATCTAGTATTAAAATAATGGCACAGTGAAATGCCAACTTCCAATGATGTGAAAATACAGTTGGGAAGTTGTTCGGCTAGTAAGAACACATACAAAGACATCTTATGATGGAAAAATGATCAAACTGAAAATAGGTGGCATGTAGAGGCAAAGACTGAAGTATGAAAAAAGGAATACTTATTCTATTATTAAACAAAGTAGTTTTACAGAATAATCAATCTTCTTGATGGAATAACACCCTTATATCTTTCACAATAGATATATAATAAGTTAAAAAATATTTAGGTACACTTACTGCAAAATGAAATCAAATTTCTTTTTCAGCTTCGTTATTTCGGACGCTAGATGTTGCTCAAATTCTTGTCTCATTGCTATCTCTTTCTCTTTTAATATGGATTTGATTTCTTCGGTGTTGATCTTTGTTTTTACCGATTCAGTCTCATTTTTACAATGACAATCACAAGTGCGCGACTTTTCCAATGTTTTCATTTTGGATGTAGCGTCAATTTTGACTGAGGAAATGGCTGGGGAACATTGCTCCTCTCTTATTATATCCAATGCTTCATTTTCTGCTATAGTGACTACATGTTCACGGCTACAGTGACGAGACATTCTAAAAAACTATTTATATTTTATGTTTACAATTATATGATAATAATTCATTCAGATGTATTCATTTGTTTTTCTAATCCGTATAAGCCAAAGCACTTTTAAAAATTGTGGATCAATAAAATCAATAAAAGTAGGCATCACAACTGGACATGGAAATATTCGTCGTTCGATGAGAATTGATCTACATCTACATTTACTTAAAAAATAATACGAAATATAATAATGAAATAAAAAAAAGCTTTTTTTTCCTATTTAAATTTAATTTATAAGTATGTAATAAAAACAATGTCTTTTTTTCAAATTTTAGTGCTTTCATCAATACACATAAGGACTTGATATTTGTTTCACATTTGAAGATTTTGTTTAAGGGTGTTATTGCCAATAAATAATAAGTAAAAGCTCTATCCTAAGCGTTTACAATGAATCCTTAGAAAAGGTATTTTAGTACCTGTAGTTATTGTTCAGGATATAAGTAATATTGTTTCATTGACCAGGTACCTGGAAAACAAAAGGAACTTAAAGGGCGAGGGGGGTATCTGCATCCCCTCTAAAGTTTCTTTGTAACAAACATTTTTGCTCAAGTCAGTGTATCGTGTTCGTCTCTGAAAGGCAGTCGTGTTACGAGTAATTTTTTAGAACAGATACAAAAGTTGAAAATACCTATATATTTTGCTGAGAAGTGATTTATACAAAATGAGCAAGTTGAAAAAAACTGTTTGTTTAACGCGTTTCGTTCGACAAGTAGACAGTGCGTGTCAGCAATTTTGACGTTTTAAATTTCAGTAGTGGCAACATCAGTTCGGAATTTTGCTGTCGTGAAGTTCGTAACATGTGATGTTTCGTGAAGTAATAATTTTATATGAAAAACAATTATTATATGGATTGTGGTGTATTAGGAAGTGTAAAAAAACTAAATAGTGGTAGTGTGATGAACTGTACATAGTGCTAAAAGATTACTAGTAAGCGTGACAAAATTACATGGATAAAGCCGTCACTTGAGGTTGTAAAGGTTAGTGCTTTTTTCATCTGTTGTTTGTCTTAAAATAGATTTTTGTGCGGGTCGCAATGATATATCAGTTTTGTTTGTGTAACGCTTTCATGTGACTTTTCAGTTTTTTCAACGGACCTTGAACTAGAAATCTGTATGAACCTTTTTTCCCGCAACCAAGGTTAGGTTAGCGCGGGCGATTTATGTCATCGTAAAATTGTTTGTTTTGGCCTTATTTGTCCAAATAATTACAATAAAACGGCAAAATAATCGGTTTTAGCCAATATTCATATGTTATTTATCAATCTCCTGGCTTTGTAAACTCGAAAAATTGGTTTGTAATCGTGAACATAACCTCTACGCTGCATTATTTGGTGCAATTTTTTTTGCAAGAGGTGATCGTACAGTAAAACCGTTAGCCTCACGGAGTGCGCGTGTGATTGTTATTCATTTTATTGTTTAATTAGTGGTTTTAAAATAAAATTTTAGTGAATCACGTGATATCGCGGATTGTTTTCAGTTAGTTGACAGATGGATGATTGTCGCATGTGATGGTATTTTGGCCCTTATCTACACAGGTTCATACACCCAGATTCCTATTTAAACTTTCACCAATTATTAATCTTTTTCTACTTAGATTCAAAATGATGTTTGATGCTCAAAAATATGTTGTGGTAAAAAAATTGGAATATTTATGAGAGCAGATACTGAGTGTCAATCACCTATGTTCCTAATAGATGGTTGTGCATCATGAATTGCATTTTAAATCATGAATTAGTACATCTTAAAAATATAAAACTAAAAAGTTAAATAATATATTTTTTAAATGTAATATACCTATAAGACTATATTTTTTTCAAGTTACTTATTAGTTTAATTACATTTTTATGAATCATTAATATTAAACTTATATAATGATTTGCTTAAATAGTTACACATTAAGGCCAAACCAAATATATTATCAACAAATACAAAATATTTGACTAGTCTGGACAAATTATTGTGAACTAAATGTTTGTTATAAAAACATTAAATTTGGGCTATAAACATATACCATTACAGAGATGTTTCTATTATCTAGTTCAAATTGAAGTAATATCAAAGAAAGTAAGTCTATGAATTAGCAACTCTAAAGTAAATTATTAATATATGTATACAATACCTTATTATTTTCTTCTTTTCATTCAATACATATTGAATAACATTTTTTGTTAAGAGTTTTATAGCTTTTTTATTTTTTTTGTATTGTTTACATTAGCAATTGAAGTAATTAATCAACTAGACATTTTTTCTGTCAACTTATTAAAAATAATACCGACTGTCAACTAAATGAAAGTTCATAAAAAGTTTGTATATGTTTTAAAGCAGTGGACACTTTTTATCTAGGAATACCACAATCTCTATGTGCTAGCATGTGAACATTTAATGAGGTTGTAGAATATTGATTGGGAAAATACTTGAAATAGAGCGGACCAGTATTATTTTGACATTCAGAGAAGTATCCCCAGCACGCCCTGGTTCTTTAAGAAGAAGTTTTTAGGTAAAAAAAAACAATTTCAATTATTTGTCGCCTGAGAATTGGACATGTGTTCCCCAGTTCGACTTACCAAATTAAAAATTAAAGGCAACTGTGATTGTGGCATTGAAGAAGGAACCATGAATCATATTTTATTTAATTGTCTCAATTTATCCATTTTCCTTTATGATTTGCTCCCGTCATAAGTTCCTCATCTAACAGCCTCATCCCAGCCCATTCAAAATTTTATCTGAATTCCTAGCAATCAATAGTACTCTTAATTTATAAATATCTTTTTTTCTATCTAATTGGACAGAAGGGCTTTTTTATATTAATATATACATATATTAAAATTCAAAATTGACATAGTATTTTATTATTGTTTCTTTATGTGTAAAGACCACAAACATAACATTGGTGGAATTGTGTAAACACAAATAGGCCATGAATTAAAAAAGAAGAAGAATACCAGAATACTGATAATCCATAACTACCATACTATCTCTCTGGTGTTGTTTTTCCTTAATTATGGGACACTTACAGAATATCTGTATGTAATATGTAACAAGTATATAATTATAAAAACTAAAAATTCTCCTATCTACCATATTAATTAACATCATTTATATTCAATGTCTTTGAATTAGATCAATAATAATATTTAAGCATAAAGTCCAATTTTGTAAATATTAAGTCCAAGTAAAAAAAAAAAATTTGATTAATTGTGATTAATTATTCACATCTAACTACTTCACTATGCTCTAACATCATATATATATATAACTAGCTTTTGCCCGCAACTTCATCTGCGTGGTAAAGTTACTTTGAACAGCACTTCTAATGAATATTTATTCATTATATTGTGTAAAATACCTGAAAAAAAAGTTTTATCGTCTTAGCTTAAGGGAATGCTTACGTCAAAGTAGCTTTATTCATGCAAAGTCTCAGCCCTTAAAATTGACAAAGTTTCATACAAACTTTCATCCTTTATTATATCCCCTTGAGGGTGGAATCAATCAAAATCCTTTTTTTAGAGAATGCCTACGCCTTATTTATACAGAATCTCAGCCTGATCAGTTTAAAATTGACAAAATGTCATCCCGTATTTTATCCCCTTGGGGATATAATTGATCAAAATCCTTTCTTGGCGGATGCCTACATCATAACATCTACCTGTATGCCAAATTTCAGCCCGATGCGTCCAGTGGTTTGGGCTGTGCGATAATAGATCACTATGTCAGTCAGTCACCTTTGAGTTATTATTTGATTATTTTCCCGTGGGAATGCGTCATTTTCCCGCGGTAAAAAGTAGCCTATGTCCTTTCTTGGGTATTAAAATATCTCCATACCAAATTTCATAGAAATTGGTTCAGTGGTTGAGGCGTGATTAAGTAACAGACAGACAGAGTTACTTTTGCATTTATAATATTAGTATAGGTTGTCTCTTTAGACTCATTGCCTCACTGCTATGGATTGACATAATTTATTAGGCTATCAACTGCAAGTCTCTGTCCAGTGGCGAGTATATGAATATATCAAGTTGTTCAGATATTTGTTTTGTCTATCTTTTTGGACTTCGGCCTGTAGCTCTTTTTACCTCTACCTTTCCTGCCACCATTAGTCGTTCTAGGCAATGTGGCTGAAGTATTTGAAGTACTTCCTGAATTTTGAGTTCTTTAGAACAGACCGTGTTCTGATGATGATCTTAGTAAATAACGCCAATACCACATCTCAAAGGCATTTATTGTTTTTCTGTAGTATTATAGCGAAAATTTCACTAATAAATAGAAATTATAATTTTCCCATAGATAAAACAAATTATTATTATTCTAAATAATATTATACAGGATTTCTTTAGATTGCACTTTAGTAATTTTAGTGAAAATTATTTAAATATTGATAATTTTCAAATATCATATGAATAGGAAATAATATATATAAATTTCATTGCTGTTGACCTAACCTAATCCTAAAATTTCGTGATTATCCCTTACAAAATTAGGCAAGTCATTTATGTAAATTAAAAACAAGAAAGGACCAAGAATGAGCCTTGCGGAACACCCATCTTAACTTTCAATCCAGGGGATCTTTTGCCATTGATATCAATCCTCAGCACTCTGTCAGTCAAGTATGAGACAGTAAAATCTTGTAATATATATGCTGTTGGTTGTCCATATTCAATAAAAGAATAATCATTGTATTTTAGCAGTAAAAAAATAATATCGTTTATTCATTTAAACCGAACTTAGTTACTAATTTCAGTTTTTTTTTTCTATAGACAGAGATGGAGTCACACATCATGAATATACCATATCACCAATCCCGTTACCGAACGATTGGGCATAAAATAATGAGGACAAGCAATTCTGTTTCCTCAGAAAGTAGTTGTAACCAGAATAGCCCAGAGTATAAGAGGCAAGACTCTGAATATGACAGAGCCCCTTACGAAGAAGAGAGTAATGAAGATCAAGACTGGCAAAATAGAGCAGTAAGTATTATTTATGGATAAAATATTCTTAGTTTATTTTAAAGTTTCAAGTACCTTTTTTAATATCCTCATTTTTCCTTCTATTTATTATATATATATATTTTTCTATTACAGGTTGATGTCTCACAATCCGGTCAAGACTCATCAGATAATGATGAAGAAAATGATGATGAACAAATTGAGGTTCAAGAAGTACATTATGAAACGAGAGACACAGATTCCTTACTATATGAGCCCTACTCAGCAGAGATTGAAAATCTTGAGGATAACTCTCTAATAGAAGGTGATGATTATGACATAATTCAAGTATATGCTGTAGATCCCAATTTGGATCTTGAAGGTTCTTCTGAAGATGAGGAACTGCCTGTTACAGAGATAAAACAGAGTGATTATAGCATACGTCACTATACTGATAAAGAAATTGAGTATATAAACCCTGATGGTCCACCATCAGATATACTAGAAAATTCATTTAATAGTGATGAGGAGACCCCAGTAGTATCAAATGTCGATGATTATTTTATAAAAGCTGACAATAATAAAGACATATTTGAAGTTAAAGATGAACCTGTTGTCAAAGACGTTGATGAGTATTTTATCAAAGATGTGACGCCTCATATGTCAAATGTAGATGATTTTTTTGTAAAACACAAAGTACAAGAGAGATTTTGCATTGAAACACCATCATCACGAGGAGATGAGCTTCTTTCCCAATCTAATGTGAAGAAATCACCAAAAATTGAGATAAACCCGCAGCAAAATGTCAATATAGCACCTCAAGGAGATATCACTGTAAATAATTCAGATTTAGAAGGACTTCGTAATATTGAGAATATAAAGAGATTCTTATTAGAAGACTTACCATGTACAAAACTGAAAAACACACAGCGATCTTGCTCTCTTCCACATTCTCCCAATAATATTTGTATGGATATTAATGACGCGAAAACGTGTTTGAGTTTTGAAGATCTAAACTTGGACTTGTCTGATCTTGCCCTTGACAAATCTGATAATCTGGCTAATAAAAGTGACGACATTCCCCACACTCTAACAGAAGAAGATGTCAACAGTTTTCTTATAACAAGTCAACCTGAATCTGAATCTATGATTAAATATGAAGACGACTTTGACCCTCAAGATATGGAGATAGAAAAACCAATAGAATCGTCAGTTAATACTATTCACGAAACAGATATTAATATGCCAACAAAAGCAAATCGCACTTCTACGCCTATAAAACAAACAAAAAAACCCACTGTGTTAGAATTTTGTGTTGAAAAATTATCCCAGTCGACTCCTCCTAAGACAGAACTTATTACTGATGTTAAGACTGAATTAGACGATTTCATTGATGTAGAGTCATGCAACGATACAGTAGTACCTGTATTAGAGGCAAACAATTTGAACTCACTTTTAGAGCAATTTGAAGCAACAGAGCAACTGAATACAAAGACTAAGCGAATAGTTGTGAAAACTGAAGAACCAAAAGTTAAGACTGTTAACAAAACAAGTTTGACAAATGGAATGAGGCTACAAGATGCAGGTGTTCAGCTGAATAAAAATAAAATGCGACAGATACTGGTAAGTTTTAATGTTTGGCATGTATTTATGTACTCAGTAGCTTTTTCGTGAACAATTTTATATATAGCTAAATGTTGCAGATGCCGTCCACAATAAATGCTACACTGCGACGATCGCCTAGTCCTGTTCATTCTGATCATGATTACTGTACCTCCAAAAAGCAACAAAGTCTTCCCAAATTGAAAAAAGGACAAAGCTTGCTGAAGCCCGAAGTGTTATCTAGCAACAGCAGAATTTTGAACTCAAGACATAGGTCTTGCAAAAATAAAAAAGTTGTTTACAATTTCAGTGATGATGAAAGTGAAAAGTGCAAAAGTAGTAACAGTAAGAACAAAAAAGGTGCGAACAATCGTAATGACAGTGATGTTAAATTAAAAAAACAAAGTATAAAACAACCTGTTAAACCTGTAGCACAAGCTACTTGTCGTAAAAAACTTTCACCTACACACTGTGTAGAAAGTGACAGTGTTAAAAACATTTCTGTGATCAATAAAAATGCTTCTAAAGCATGTGATACTCCCTGTAGTCAAAGTTCTAATGGTAGCATTAAGTTAACTATAAAAAATAAATCGGAAGTCATACTTTCCTGTGATTTTGAAAACTCTCATAAAAGTAAACATAGTGAAAAATCCAAAAATATTAGTGCAAGTGATAAAAAAACTGATAATGATAAAATATCGAACAATATAAAAGGAACTAAAATGAAAGAAGTAAAAACTTTAAAAATTAAGGACATAGAAGTTAGTAGTAGTAAATCTAAATCTGTACATAGTAAGGAACAAGTCAAAGAAAGTAGTGTAAGTGATATAAATGTAAAAGAAGAGCCTCAAGATAATTTCTACACAGCTTTGTTTTCAAACAAACAAGATGTGCAAATTCCACCTACAATGGTTAAAACAGAAAAAAGACCTTTTGATGAGGAACTTCAAAGGATATCTGAAATTACTATCAAAAAGGAAACGGAACAACCACAGAAGAAAAAGAAATTAAATTTACATGAATATAAAATGAGAAGGGTCAATTCAAATAATAGTTCTACAACAGTTAGTCCAGAAGCTATTTTCCCTGATTTACCACATTTAAATATAGACAAAACTCTAAAATCAACAATGAATCAAATTCAAAATGGTCCACAGCAGATCAAAAGCCAAACGGAACCTGAACCAAAAAAGATATTCGATCCTATTCGTGAAGCCTCTAGAAAGATTCTGATGAACACCATGAAACAGAAAGCAAGGCGAAAACGCGACGAAGATATAATGAGTAAGATCCCAAAAATAGAAAATCTTGAATTGCAGCCTTTGATAAGTGATGCTGAAATGATGAAAATGGTTGGTATGGCACCCACTGAAGAACAGGCTATTCCAGTCGCAATAGTGAGACCGCAAGCACCTGCTGATTATGAAGAGATAATATTGGTCAGTATTGGTGTTAATACAGATGAAAATGTTTTCAAAAAATTGGAATCTGTTAACTTGAAAAGGAAATCGAAATCGCCACAAGCTGACACCAAGGGTCTCATAAACTTCAAAATAAAAAAAACTGATCATGTCTTAAAACAGAATGTATTTGAACCGATGAGAAGAGATAAAAAATGTACTATCGATGAAAAGAAACAAGACACGAAAATTGACAAAGAAAGGTACAGGGATATAACAGCGGCACTGAAAAGGGTCGAGAAACAAGTTGATCCGAAAATCGCAAGTAATTCGCTGTTTGCGAGTATACAAGATGTCGTAATGAAGAAAGCACCTGAAGATGTAAACGAAGAATTAGATAGAACATTGAAAGCAATTTCAGCTATAGACAAAAAAGCGGAATACCAATATGTAAAAACTCCGATAGTTCGCGAATACGATATGAACGTCGAACACGGCGAAGACAAAGTTATTTTATACTTAAAAAAGGATAGAATCAAGCCTCCATCATCCACCACCGTTGTTCAGACTGAAATGAAGTATAAATCTGTGGAAAAGGTAACCAATGTCCCTATTAATGTGCCCACTAATGTAAGTAAGGAAATGGTGGTAAACCGTAGACGAAACGACAGTGACATGTCAATGTCCAGTGAAGGAAGCCCTGTGAGGAAAAGCAAATCACCGAGGGAAGAAAAACTAAAAGTTATCGCTGTCAAACCAAAAGAAAAAGTGGTTGAAAAACGCTCACTTTCAAAAGAAAAAAGGCCACGTTCTAAAGATAAATACGAAACGAAGAACAGACGTCGTTCCCGCTCCCATTCGCGGAGTCGTCGAAGAAGAAGATCCCGGAGTAGAAGTAGGTCTCGCTCCGGTGGACGTTATAACAGATACAGACGTTCAGATTCACCGTATAGGAGGAAACGCCGATCACGATCACCGTACCGGCGTCGTGCTCTGTCACCGCGACGGTCGCCGTCCGGTCGCCGGTCGGTGTCAGGCCGGCACAGTCCCGTTCATCGCCGATCGCCCTCGTTACGTCACGACCATCGCCGGTCTAGTTCGCGAACGAGACAAATCGATCTACGACGCTCGAAAACACCTATTCCGAAGAAAGTAAAACTGAGTCCTCAGAATTCTATAGAAAAGATCAATTTGAATGATAAGAAACCCAAATCAATGACTCCACCTCTGAGAAAGCCAACTATATCCGAAAGCTCTGACTCATCAACGAGGTAGGTTGTTGTTTATTAAAATTTCATATCTGATAATTGCAACTGAATGATAAGATACCTTGATCATGTAACAACAAATATACAATGCAATATTACTTGTAACATAATGCGTAATGTTTTATATTGCTAAATCACTTGCAGCCGATGCGATTGGAAATTAAAAATTTTTGTAAGTTGAGTTATATATTTCAAATGTGGAGTCTTTCACACGCCCGTATCAAGATGTGGCTGTCTCTGATGATTCTCAGTCGTGTTAATGGCAAAAATGAATTTTTCTATATAGTCTCGAGGGAGTTTGTTTTATTACGATTTTTATCTATTTAGTATAGGATTTGAGCATTGTTTTTGAAGTTGTATTTATTTATGGTTTTTTATTTGTTTTCAGTTCGTCCTCATCGTCTTCAACGTCCTCGTCGTCTTCGTCATCGTCGGCATCTGATGACTCCTCACATCGGTCATGTAGTCCATACAAAAAGGACGAGCCATACAGGCAGAGCTACAGGAGTTACAGTTCTGAAGACAGGTTTGTCAGAATATCTGATTCATTTTAAATGAAGTCAATTTTTTTTATTTAGTTTGTTTTTTCGAACTTACCCTTTCATAGTATGCATGAATTTAAAAAATAACTTTTATACCTATCATAGCTCAGCTAGTCGAGTAATTTTAAAATGTCAAATTATCACTTAGAATTTTGAACTCTTGTTTCTATGTATTATTAAAATACTGATCATATCTGAAAATATAGAGAGAGCAACACTCCTGTAGAAGAAAGACGCATAGTGTTTGTTGGAAAGCTCGAAAAAGACGCCACCAAGTCTTCTTTGCGAAGTATGTTCTCGAAGTTTGGACCGGTAATGGAAGTTCGGCTTCACTGCAAGGAGGATGGGTGAGTTCAATAATTTCTCTTAGAGAAATAATAGTTTAAATACCTGTACCTAATTAAATAATACTGTTTGATTCATTGTTGCACTGAATCAATCAATAAAACAACAATCCATATCTTTTCATATCGTAGATCAAAATCAGGAAAGATAGCAAAAAAAAAAGAATTAAATATTTCACAGCATCAGTCTGAGATTCAGTTAGACAGCCCATTTGTGATTTATCGGTTTTCATGTTATCTAATATTGTCAACTTCAGTAATCAGCAGGACAGATAACAGATGAATTCTTATGTCATACTTTAGATTACATTAGTAAAAAGTTTTGTTTTATTATTCGATCGCGTGTGTCGCAGTCAAGTAATATCATCAGCCAACCAATTAGGCGGCCTAGCCCTTTAATGGAATCGAATGACACCATTCAATTAAAGGGCTAGTCGCCCAATTGGTCGGCCGATTATACCACTTGGCTGCGACAGCGTGTTATCTATCGGAAGTTGATAAGCCATAATAATCAGTGATCATTTATGAAGTTATAAATGACAAGGAATAATAATGTATTAAAAAAAGATAGGCGTGTCTTGAGGTGGTGACGTTCCGTTGTCCTATTGCTAACTTAGACTTTAATATCAGAGTTCGCAGATTTTCTCTCGGAATTCAGCATTAGCACCCATAGGATTTTTTTTATTTATTAATATAAAACGTTAAATTCACAAAGTTCATCATTGTCACATATTTGGATGTAAGAGGAAAAGAATCGTTAGATACCAAAAGAGTTCGAAAAAGTTTTGTTCGTTTACTACATGCGTTCAATGCTGCCATTTACGCCGAGGGACATGAATAAGCGTACGATGATGAAGGCCACCATGGACTGATGGAATAATGTGATGTGTTTATTTGTGTACGCCAGTACTCGGTACGGTTTCGTGACGTACAAGCGCGCGTGTGACGCGTGGTCGGCGGTGGAGGCGGCGGGCGCGTACCCGCAGTACGACGTGGGCTTCGGGGGGCGGCGCGCCTTCTGTCGGCAGAGCTACGCAGATTTAGGTCTGTCTTAATATTAATATTCTTCATTCAGAGCACTTTTGATTTGATGCTGACCACTTGTCATAGCCACTGGGTCCACAATAAACCACAATAGATAGCGTTACATGTATCATTCAATATATACGTACGTTTGTGAAAAATTCAGAATATATAATAATTAGTATAATTTCTTAACGGGCACGAATTCCTTAGTTCGGGGAAATTAAATAAAGGGTTATTTAATCTAGTTTTCGTAAAATTACAAATCGTCACAATTTTTTAGAGCAAAAGTATGCTTTGAATGATTAAATGTCTATGCAAAGATGGCGTTGTAAATGGCTACGTTTTTATTATTATTATTTTATTCAAAACATTTATTTGTTGGTGGATACAGGATCGATTTATATTTTTTTTCATCTATGGGAAACTACATAATATCTGGTAATCATAGGCTATATTTTATATCAAAAACATCGAATAAAGGGTTGAAACTGGGACTGCGTATTTCTATGAGGAATTAAAACATTGCCATATAGTAAACATGGTTTACTATGCAATTTATCATTGTAATTATATTCATGTCATGATATAGATCGATATCCAAATAAACAATCCCCTACGTACCACGCGCGCGAAGCTGCTGGCGGAAAGCTAGTATGTTTTTAAAATGAGCCCAATCAAGATGTCGATTCACTATATTTGCTTCGATTCCATCCATAGGGAAGGTTCCATCAATGGGGACGTTAATAGGCTGGTGATTACGAATTTTAAGACAAAATTAATAATTGTTTTATGCAGTTGTATCATTACTTGGTTTAATTTATTATCTAAATAAATAATGAATTAAACCAAGTGTTAGTTGGAACTTTCATTGAGTTCATTTTTTAAGTTGGCTGTATAGCTTAGTGTGCATGTCCTATTATTAATATAGGTGAATTATTAGACAACTTTATATCGACAAATGTACAGTCAACAGCATGTTAGACTATACTAAACTCCATTCATTACAGCATTAGACAGAAGTTAAACAAGGTTCTTTTTATGGTATACTTTGTGACAAAATAAAAATAATCATGTTACTCTTAAAACTGACGGCTAATTTGCTACATATCCACTTAAATACCAGCTGCTATACTTAACTGTTGTCATTTAAGCTATCTATTAAACAAATTTATGAGTATATGACTAACTTAAATGTATTCATAACTATTACAATAAAAAGTGTTCATCGTAAAGGACCTAAAGAAGCAGGGTTGGATAGTTTCGGCACGATTCTCATGTCACTATAACTCCTCTTTTTTCTAATGTTATAATGTATGGAGTAAAAATCCCATTTTCTTTCCCCATTTCCCCATTCCATTTTAAACCTTAATACATTGAGAGTGCATTACAAAATGCGTTGCTGAAATCTGTCATATTGTGGTAGTTTTCAGGCGTGTGTATCACGACATTCATACCATAACCCGGCGAGCGAGTCGCTCGACCTATGTCTTTTCTTTACTCGGTGGTATCGATACTTGTTTAAATTATTTATTTAGTTGAACCAATGATTCAGTTCTGTATTAATTATGTTTTTTTTTGCAGATGGATTAGAAGCCAAATATACGGAGAGCGCGTTCCACGGGCAAGCCACTTTACCGTCCCGCCGCTCCGACACGATGACCTTCGAACAGATGCTTCTAGAAATGAAAAAGAAGCTCAGCCAACGGAAAGGCGACAAGAAAAAGCACGACGACAACCCTTGACAATTGCTACCTACGACACAGCTGACGGTCGGGGCGGCCGCCATCTTGCCTGTCAATCTGACAACGCGCGGGTGACGCCCCTGACAGCTGTCACAGAACATCGTGCAATCGAGATGTATGTTTTTGCTCACACATTGTACCTTCTTCGAATTCCTCTAGTATAAATGTTTTTTTTTTTAAGTACGTAATTGTATTTTCGTCCCAGATAGCATAGTCTGAATACCTCAATGTAAATATTAGTTTAGTTACTTTATTTCGTGCATAGGTGTATGTATTATGTACAGCTAATAACAATAGTGTTGTCGACCTTAATGATCAGATTTTTATCGATTCGAGTTTTGCAATACAGAGTATCGAACTTAGTTAACGATATTAGTGAAAGTGAAAATTCGAGAGAATACTGATACTGTGTTTATATTTCAAGACTCCGATATTATACACGTTACTATCTTTACAACACTAATTATCACTACCTCTTATGATTTTTTAATAATTAATTATATTGTAGGTTTTTCTTTGACCACGGATTTTATGTTATGGCGCTTATTGTCCATGTCATGTTGTAAATTATTAAAAAAAGACTTTGATATGTATGCAAAAATAAAAGATTTACAAAAAAAGAGGCTTCCTATGATTTTAAGTACAACTTAACTTATGTGTAAGTTAAATCGATAATTGTCGTCTTTTAAGTGAAAAAAATAAATAAATAAAAATAAATGGCAACTGACATAACTTAGCGATTTTTATAAAATCAGTCAAATTATGATTGTTCATACAGTCAACAGTAAGTGGGGTTATAAGAGTGTCAAAAAAAAAACTGAGAACAGCTATACGGAAAAATATTCATAATGAAACATGCTTAAAAATCCGGTCGATTGCGATTGGTCATCGGGTTCGAGTCCCGTCTCAGAGTGCCAGGGACAAAGTGGATTTTTGAGGCAATTTTCATAAAGAATATTAAACTAGTTTGTGAACTAATTTCAAAATCGTTTGAATATTTTGTCACCTTTTATATGATTTGAAGGAATAATTTTCAAACAATCATACATCGCTAATGTAGCTCCTATAGTCGGCAGACGATGCCCAAGATACACGCGCAATCGTACATCAGGTCACTACAATAAAGGTCGTTACAATCAATTATGATCTTAACCACCACCGGTTTAAGGTTGAAGATTGCTTGGAATAATTCGGTCTTTCGCAGTAATTTGAAGTGCTGTCGACTTCTTTGGAGATACTCGTGTACGGTACAACTGTAGTAAGCTTTAAATCATAAATGGAATTGGTGTATTTAAGTGTAGATACTTTAGAAAATTTAATATTATACTGACCAGAGAAATTATGGTGCTTAATAATGTATAGAGAAGAGAATCGTATCGTATTTAGTGTATCATAGAGAATCGTGCATTTAGTTTTTTTTCTCTTCTGCAACAGAACTTTGTTGTCTCTGGTCTTTGTATTATTGGTTTTGATCGACTGCTGTGTCACCATAACTCGACTTAATTTTTTTTTGTTGGATTAGTCTGATTGCAATATGTAAATATTTTGTATGTAAGTAAAGACTAAAAAAAAAAATATGTAAAAAGACGTGATTTCGTTTATATGTTGCTGCTTGTTTGTTTTGTATTCGTGAAAATTGTATAGTTTAATTAGACTAGATTAACCTAAAGACTAAAACTTTATTGTTATTGATATAACCGCGGTTTACAGTTTTGTTCTTCTGAGATAATTTCGTTTTACCTAACAAACAGTAGTCAATTCAAATTTATAACTTTTTTTTATTCATAGCCCCTGGCAATATTTTTTTTTTAAATAAAAATTGTCACTTTCTAATTAATGTTTTTTTTTTCATTTAATATCCATTAATGTAAATAGTCAATTTAAATGATGAACGCACAAAAATAAAAATATTTTAAAAAGTTGTTTCTATAAAATCGTATGTAAGAAACAATTCTTATTACAAAGAGAATAAGGCACACATTATGTCATAATTGTATACTTGTTTTTGTACGAGAAGTTATATACTACACTGTTACTACTAAAAAGTATCAATAAAGTCACTAATAAATGTTGATAGTATATTTGTAAAAAGAAGAATTAAAATTGGTATTTGTTAATGTTAAATCTAATTAAGCTTCCACAGAGATTTAAGTGCCAAATTTTTTTTATTGAAACATTGTACGATTGTATTATTTAATTATCAAACTTGAAGTGTATCGACGTCTTAATCTTGGTCGGTTAATAGACGATACAATTATTTTTTAATCGATAATATTCTTTTTTTCTCAGTCGATTCATACCTGCGGTAATCTAAGCTCTGTGACAAACAATTTTAAGTTCACATTTTGAAAACCTAGTCAACGTTACTAGACGATATTGTGTTTTATCTCTTTTTTTTTGTGATTGATTATATTTGTTTTTATGTTTTTTAAATATGTTCGTAAAAAATCTTTGTTGAAATCCAGTTTTTAAACGTTCGGTCTGAAATAAACAAAATGGCGTTTATTTAAAAGAATACTTCATTTGAGACAGATAAAACCGTTCGCATAGTTTGTTTACAATAACCTTGTAAAATATCTACCGTATTTCAACTTTATGTTAACGTATTAAGGTTTATGGTTTGCGGTTTGTGTCTATTGTATTAATTAAGAATTATTAACAACGATATTCGTAGTGCTTAATTTGAAAGTCTTTGTGGCTTCGATTTCCGATGTGTGTAGAATACGTTCACTAAGAAATGTTCTTTAATAAAATTTGTATACCTACAATATTATTTTAGATAGTAATTTGCTTTTTGATTTCGATAAAAGATATTTATGTGACGTTGTCAATGAATGAATGTATTTGTATTATCTATGTTGTATACATAGACGAAAACATGGATACCCGTTAACATATGATTCATATACATACGTGTTAGTGTCAAAGATGAAAAATAAAAATTAAATAAACCCAAAAATATAAAACTAGAGAAAATTGATTTGAGTTTCAACCTTTTGTAGTTTTTATATTTGATGTTGAATGTTAGGTTAGAATTGAGATTTATATTTAAATTTTTAATAAAAAAAAAAAAATCATTTTGACTCTAGTACGAATTTGCATATGGGTTATTTTGAGCATAAAAAAATTTTTTATTCAAAACCGGTTCAAAAAGACCTAAAATGTTTAGTCAATTCTATCATTGTAGGGCTATATCCCATTCGATTATTGTATTCGAGGTACACAAAGATTTAAGAAAAGGCCTCTCAAACATAATGAGTATATGAGTAAATGTCGAAAACTTACAATAGCAATTCATATCAACGAAACTTTCTCAAAACTTACAAATCAGGCCATGATATTCATGGCCCCACTAAATAACTAAATATCAGTTCACACGGGAGGCTCTTTAGGTGTTATAACGTCACATGACGACACACCGCGTATCGTATCACGTATACGTATATCGTACGACAATGGGGTGACCGAAGTGGACACCAACCGTCGACCTTACCTCACGTACAGTCAACAACAGTTCGTCAGATCCATGGATCTAACGGAGCATTGTACCTTATTGTGTTGTGAGTTAAGTTCAAATTTATTGCAGAAATTTTTACGTTTTATGGTCATCCAAGGTGTACAAACAAATTATGGCCACTTTAACCTTCTCTTTGTCTGTAGTTATGTCGCCAAAAACTGCAAAATCGAGACCATGCGTTGTATCTTTATCCTAAAACAACTAGTTTGGCAATCTTTAATAATGACATTGAAATAGGCAGCTTTACAAGCCCAAAGACAATAAAATGTTACATGTTTATGAAATACTCGCTATATTTAGAAAAGTTAGTACATTGGCTCTTTAGTTTAGTTTAGATTTAATTTCAGTCATATTTATGTAAGATTTGATAAAATTAAAATAGTGAATTTTATATATGTCTTGAGTTTTTTTATATTTTAGGTTTCGAACGATTTTTTCGATGATGACGCCATCTATTTCTGGAATCGTTTTATTATTTTAAGAAAAATAAATCATTTCGTAGCAATCGACCGAACTTTTTACAAATTACCTGTGGCGTTTTTTCCTAATAAGTTAATTTCTGTTTTAAGACAAATAGTTTATTTTGTTTTATATTTTTAGAATATACGACTATATTATCTCTAAAAATGTGACTTACCGTATTTCTTTGCAATGTTTTAGTATATAAGGCAAGAATGTGAACGAAATACCATTATTATATAAGTATAAAAACTTATCAAACTTTTTTCGAATTTGATTTTTTGTGCTGTTGATAAAGACCATTCTCAAATTAAAGTAGGCACATAGTGAAATGGTAAATACGAATTGACGAATTTAAAACTGTTTATACTTAAGTTGTTGCTTCAATGAAATTGAAATCTTATATCATTGGATTTGAATTGAGAATGCTGATGTCGTACTGATACATACATAAGTCCATGTAGTATTTATAATGTAGTACATATATAATTATACATAACTACAGTGAGAATGTTTTATACATAAAAGTTGTTGAAAATAAAGTATTTTGAACATAAAAATGTTTTTTATTTTGTGCCCTTGGAAATGTACGCAGAAATAAAGTATTATTAGTCGACGGCATAAGGCTAAGTAATTTTATAAATTTCAGTAAAAAAAAATGTATTAATTATTTATGAAATCTTTAAATTAATTGGTCTCGTGCTTACAGTTAAAGTTAAATTAGGCTTCCACCTATAGTTGAAATAATATATAGATAGGTACATTCAGCAGCACGTCAGACTTTACAAAACTATCAATTTCCCCACTAGATTTTGAATCTTAATACATCGACGGTAGAGTGCAAAATCTATTGCAAAAATTTGACATATTGTGGTAACCTTACGTGCAGACGTACGTACGTTTATACGTTTTATTTGACAAAATTTTGGCATAGAACGAAACTGCACGATTTGGAAGAAACAATATGATTTCCATTTAAGTTACATAATTTTAATAAATAAGTATAAATGTAAGTATCAATTTACAATAATAAGTAGGAATATTTTTATCCGTCACGCGTTTCAGTTTAAAGAAACTAACTCCTTATTAGTCTGTGAGTTTAAATTTCTAAAGTAAGTTACGTTCATTTCTTAGAAATAAAAAGTTTTAAAGATAATCGTATAATGAATAATGTTTTCTCAATAATTTCTATGATAAAAATTCGATCTTGAATATTTTTTTATTAGATGGGGGCTTTTGACTTATTGTTTTTAAATAGTGTTCCCAACATTCATGCCAAGCTTTGTGCGAATTAATGTAACCTTACCAATGTTTTTGAAACTAATGTGACCGGTCTATAACAAATTCAAGAAATTTCTTTTGATTTCCACATAAATATGTAAAAAGTCATTCTAAAAGTAATAAAAATTGTATAGATATTTAATTTTTTCATTTATATGTATATATATTCTAAGCGTTCGTACCTATTGATCCGACCAAAAACAGCTGTAGGTACCTAGCCGCACGTTTTGTGGCTCATACACTCCTCTTCTTTGATAGGCGCTAAGGGGCAGTTGCACAAACGTCCATTAAGGTTTAATGACGCCTTTAAGCTCTAATCAATGTCAAATTTGTATGGGTAATGTCGCTTTAAACTAATGACAATTTTAATGGACGTTCGTGCAACTGGCTGTAAGGAAATTAAAGAAAACACCTTTAAAACTCATTTAGCGACAAATCATCATGTTCATCTATATTTAGCCACAGATATAGCGCAGTAAAAAGTATTTCTTCAACAAAGCAAATAATAATCAATAAGTTTGTTTCCCTGACTTCGCAAGTTATATGAAAAAATTTTAAAATCGGTCCATTACGTTTGGAGCTTATTTATTGCAACCAAACAAACAACCAAATTAAACCTCTTTACTGAATATCTTCAACTGCTTTAAAATCTATGTGGCAAGTACATGCTTAAAAAAAAACATTTAAAAGCACTTCAATATTACAAGCTAATTGAGCACTAATGCTGCCATCTATGCTGAGCTTTGTGTAATATTTTTTAAACATATGCAAAGCTGCAGTACTACCAAAGTTTCTATAATAACCGCTAGGTGCCGCTGAACAGAGTATCTTGTTTGCTTACCACACAGTATAAATTAATATTATAACGATTTGAAGAATATTTTTTATGTTCTGTAGAAAACCTAAGTTATTAAGATCTAAATTAATAACAAATGGTTGAATTATTGTTAATAATTATTATTTGGCTTCAGGGTATTATTGGGCAATTATTAGAACTTTCTTGACATCGTCCACGATCGACACTTAAAATTTTACAGGTTTAATTAATGATATTATAATAACAAATATTTCTAACTAGCTATAAAAATATAATTGATAAAATGGTCCAGTTACTTGAAGCACTTTTTCTTCCTTTTTTTCTATTATTACATCATCATTTTCTTACATTTTTAGGTATGAATTGTATTAAGGCAATCTCAAAGGCCATCGACAAAAACGAAATTAGTAGTGCTTATTTTATTGATTACAATCAGACGGAGATTTATTTTTCTTTCTAAAAATTAAACATTTAAAAGGAAGTTGGGTTTTCGAATAATACCTGTGCGCTGGGGTTACTTTCTTTGTAGCTACTTGCATTGCTTTCAATTTTTATTTACTTATTTGTCTATTACTATTTATTGGACACACAAATTACAGAAAATCATATTACACATCCACTGCAGCATGCCCAAATGGCTCTTCTTTTTTAAGTTTTTTTGTGTATTAAGGTATATCATAGACAATAGAATTATAATTGCTTTTCGAATTTATACAAAATTTGTAAGCGTTCCGAAATTTAGAAATACTGCTTAGAATTGTCATTTGAGTAGCAAACTTATATTAATATAACGTATATATCTGGTCGGAGTCCTTTTCAACACCATTTGCAACCCTCTTACCTCAGACAATGCGTGGTTTCAATTGGCGTTCGTTACAAAAGCCCAGTCGCAAGCTTAAAGTCTACCCTGGCCCTTAGGCTATAGACGCCCGCACGGTGTAGACAAAGAGACAGTGAACAGCTCGGACTCAAAAAACAATAAAGCGAAGATACAAATTAGGTACAACTATAAATACCTATATCATGAATTAAAATTCGTGAAGTATCGAAAAATAAAATAAATAAATAATTTTACTTATGTTATTGTTAATATGACTTACAATTTCTTGTATAGAAAATGTGTATTAAATGAATTACCTGCATATTTTTGGCATTTTCTAAAGTCAGATATTCATTATTAGCGTATGAACACTACTACTGCTGGTGCATAAACCTTCCCCATGGAGAAAATCATAGGGAGAATGAACCATGAACAGTACGTTGGCCCAGTGTGGGTTGGTAACGTTAACGACAACAGCTGTAGCCGAAATCAAAGGGTTAACCTGCCTGCCGAAGCACAGTCACATAGACTAAAATCCATCATTTTGTCTTCACTTGCCAATTAAAAAAGCAACACTTTTTTCCAATCTCATTTATGTGTATCTGTCTCTTGGACTACCTGTGACTTCCCGGCAGCGTTTCAGAGTGGCTAATGACTAATTTACCCCTAATTGGTCTTGTACGGGACGCGGAGGCGATTCTGTATTCCTTCCTTAGATATTTGTCTAAACATTTAGGGGAGCTATCGAAACTGCAAGGGTTGAGAAAAAAAAACTGTTTTGTAACTGCACGACTGCCTTTTTGCAGACCGTGACTTCTGATTGAAATCAGGATTATTTTTTGGAACGTGTTGGTGCGCTTTAGCCAAAAAGTCATAATAAGCTATAGTCTAACTTATAAAGAAGGTCAGAGTAAATTTACGCTAAAATTGCAATTTTAGTATTAGTCCGTATTCATATTACACAGAGAATAAGCAAATCTACTGCCTTCTAAGAGCAAATATTACTCCCGTAGAACCTCGCACTAGGTTTACCTTTGTTAAGTCTCTGTTTAATAATATGAATTTTGACTAATACAAAGACCATCTCAGCGTAAATTTACTCCAACGCTAAACCTTGTTTATAAGTAGCACTGAGCGCTAAGTGTAAGTTTTTTTGACGTTTACGTTCATTGTCGGTCGTGAGCGCGTTAAGATTTTAGTATGGAATCTGGTACAGCGCCCCTAGCGGTAACTACCAAGAACTACAAATCTCCATACAAATTCTTAACGCACTCACTAGTGAACGCGTTAAAACTTACACTTACCAATCTATTAGACAATAGCCACTTGAACTAAAAATTAATATATTATTTTATAGAAATCTTATTATAAGCCTTATTGTAAAACCTTTGAGATTTTTGTCGTTAAAGCTATTTTGATTTTATTTTATATAACCAATGTCGATGTTTTAATGTTAAACTAATTTGTGAACCGCTTCATATACAAAACGTAGGACGTTTTTCCGCTAAGTAAATATTCGTAATTTCTCTCATCTCACCCGGGTGCGAACGGAGTATATCCGGCCACAAACGGAGCATAAACAAGGGGGCTAATTATCTAATTTAAAAATCTATCGCAACCCCTTTAAATTTTACCTTTGAAAGATATTCACGAACTTCACGCTGCAACTTTTTGACAATTGATAGCGATGGCGAATGCCACGTTAATTTAATTAAATCGTTAATTTAAAATAATCGTTAATTTAACATTAATCAGCATTGTCTATGGCAAGCGTTAGACGCCAATATTTTTAAAGCTATTGAGGAATGTCAGACGAAACAGTTGTAGGTATTCTAACTGCCATTTTTCGACGTCTTTAGATAAGTTTTCATTATGTTCTTGATCATTTAAATCAACATTCATTCCAAAAATAATTGTGTCTTTTAAAGTCATATAATTCCATTAATTGCAATCGCGTTACCTTTGAAAGGGTTTGTGATATATTTTAATATTAGACCGGGTGCGACCTGGAGCGTATACTCGGGCGGGCATGGGTGGCTACCACTCGTTCGCCCCTAATTGCCGTTGTAGGGATGAGGAGGCGATTTCAGTTCTCCTTCCCACCGGTTAATGTAATTTGGTGTGTGAGTAAGGGGGGGGGGGGGAGTGAGAATTCGTTTATATATCTGCGGGGTACGAGGCGCCTCCAAATGTATATTCCGGATTAAGTAGTCATCTGAACTCTGACATTTGCGGTATCGTTTATTTGTGCAGGGAGAGATTGTGTTGTTTATTTTGATTATAATTCCGTTTTTACAATTAGTTAATTTTTTAGATTCCATTCTTCTTCTGCTCTTGATTATATTCTTATAAAGTCAAAAATAAAAACAATTAGGTATAGTTATTTATACTAATATTCTAAAGAGACATTTTTCTAGCTTTGTTTGTATGGGGTAATATTCGAAAATACCAATCGGCGTGCTATTCTAAAAATCTACCGCGATTTCTTTCAATTTGACATTTGCAAGATATAGAGCTATTGAGAAACGTGAAACGAAAGAATCTGCGAAATGCCGTCTGTAATCTTTCGACAGGTTTGACTAAGGTTTTATTATGTTTCTTAATCTTTCAAATCATCATTCGTTCCAAAAGTGATTGCGAATTTAAAAGTAATTTTCATAAATCGCTATCACAGTCGCTATTTCTTTGAAAGATGGATGGATTAGGTAATTAGCCCACGGTCATGAAGTTTCTTTCACTTACGGGAAGCTATATCATACGCGGTTGCTACATGCTATAATTTACGCTAGAAAAGTCGCGGGAAAACACCTAGTTATCTACTTATATATTGACTGGCTTTTGCCCGCAACTTCGCCCACGTGGTTAAGTTTTAAGTCCAGAAATGAGAAAATTTTATAAAAACATTCATCCCCTAATTTACCCCCTTAGGGTCGAATTTCGTAAAATCCCCCCATAGTGAGCACCTACGTCCTAAAAAGAAACCGCATGCAAAATTTGAAACTCCTAGCACTTGTAGTAACGAAGTTTCATACAAAATTTCATCCCCTAATGGAGCCTTTTCGGGGGTGGAATTTTTATATAATTCTCTGTTAGTGCTCCTCTACACTCTCTAAAGAATCTTCATTCCAAATTTCAACTTTCTACGCTCGGTAGTTTCGGCTGTACGTTGTCTCTGTCACTCACTCAGTAATGCAATAATTTTATATATCATCACCAGCCCTTTTACGTCCTCACTGCAGGGGCTCAGGCCTTCCTTATGGATGGTTAAGGAGGATGGGCCATAACCCTCCACGCTGGCCCAATGCGGATTGGAGGGTATTAACGACTGCAAAATGCAGCCGGGACCAACGGCTTAACGTGCCTTCCGAAGCACGGAGTAGCTCGAGATAATAATTTGTTGGTCACCCATCCCGTGACCGACCCTTGCGAAAGTTGCTTAACGACTACGATCGCGGGCCGCGGCGCTTATCCACTACGCCACCGAGATTATTTTATATATATAAATAAAGAACTGCTTACGATAGTACGACTTTATCACAATACTAGTGGACGCCCGCGACTTCGTCCGCGTGGAAGTCGGTATCCCGTGGGAGTGAGAAGTTTTCCCAGTAAAAAGTACCCTATGTGTTATTCTGATGTATAACCTATATTGCTGTAAAGTTTTATCCAAATCCGTCCAGTAGTTTTTTCGTGAAAGAGTAACAAACATCCATACATCCATACTTACAAACTTTCGCCTTTATAATATTAATAGGATAAGTAGATTGTATTAAAATTGTACTATACCTAAAATATTTAAGAGAAAAAAGAAAATTTCATGTTACATGTATAATTTTGTGGGGTTTCTAATGTGTTTTAAAACTTTATTGATTTATAAATGAAACTAAGTACTAAAACAGGCACCGTTACAATCATAAGATGGTTGATTTGAAATAGATGAATTGAAATAGTATTTAAGGTAACACTGGTAACTCTTCGAGATACTTTATAAGTTAATAGTACACGCGATTTCTATCACTAAACTTCCAAACATGCTTTTTTTTCTGTTGAACTTGTTTCTTGTTTGGTATTTTTGATCGATCATTATATTAATGACTGGACTCATATATTTTTTTATAAATTAACTAATCTTTACGAGGGGTTCATAAACTCATAATTATTATCCTCCCCAGCCTATTAATACCCCCACTGTTATCAAATCAAATCGAATAGGGAGAATGGGCCATAACCCACCAGGCGGGCCCAGTACGGATCGGTGTGTATTAACGACTGCAGGTGCAGCAGCATGGAGGAGCTCTAGATATATTTTTCGTCACCCATCCTATACTGAGCATTGCGAAACTCATATGTTCTTAAAACTTTTATTGAAGTCTGGTGTTGATTTTGTGTAGTTAGTTCATATGTACCGTTTTCGATAGTTCATATGAAGAAAGGCCTGAGAGTTTTCGATCATAGAAATAAGCCCTCAGAAGTGAGTATATTATCGAAGTAATTTTTACTAAACTTGTAGCTAAAAAATATGTATCTTATATTTTGCTTTCAATTCCTTTTTTTTTACCCAGGCGTCATCGCTATTGGACGACCGTTGTATTGCAGCAGAATCTAAATTATTTAATCAAAGAACAGTCTAAACTGCTGGAACATCTAGTAAGTTAGCACCAAGAAGGATTTCTAAAATTCCATCGTAATGGAATAGTAACACTTAGATTATGGGTTACTCATTCTTGTAGTATGATTTTTTGATTTGAATGTTACCTATTTAATACTCTATAAGTACTAGTACTATAAGGTGTAAAATGAAGTAGTAACATATTATCGGCAAAATCAAAAAAGTGGACGATGAATTTATGTGCGATTTACGCGGCCTTGCGTTTTTGTATGCATTATTATAAAATGTTATTTCAAAATGACTTTATAAAACTCACCCATTTTAAACATGGTGGACATAAACCGTTAAACAAACAAGAACATATATCTTCTATAAAAACAAGAAAGATCTCATTGAAATAAATTAAAATAGACAGTAAAACCTCTATGGGCGCAGGCCCGTAATCAGCGTCCAACAAATTTAACATAGAAACAGACGATTCTGAAACTAAATAGGCACACTTAATACTTTTGCAAATGTACTGTCTACAGAGCGATCGATCCTCTACAACCTTTTCCATGTAGTTGTATACCACCTTATTGGAAAGGCGTAAGGTTGGTTATCGAATAGTATTTGAGCGGGGATATTTTGTTTTCGCGTGCGAAAGAGACAGGCATTAGGGGTTGGCTTTTGGGGTGGAACTCGGCAACAGTAACGCCCCGAAGTTTTAAGGGTAGATGTCAGTCTAAGCATCATATTTGTGAGGGTTGAACGTGGTATAGGAAATACGGAAGGAGCGCGCGAAAAGAAAAGAAGAAAAACCAAACTGTATTATTTATTAGATAATATAACGTAATTAAAATAAAATAAGAACTGTTCTTGTTTGTGTTTGTGATACGTTGGTGTTGTGCTTATATATAAAGGAGTTGAGAATATTTACAAAAGGTACGTAGACTTCTATGATTCAGAGAAGTGCGTCTTAGAAGACAAAAAATAAATATATTTTATTTTTTTAAGAAGCGCTAGACGACCTAGATACGCCAAAGCTTTTGTGAAAATGTAAGGAGAAAATACACAACACACTTTTTGAGTTTGATCGGTGTCTTTCATAATTTATAAATCGAGAAACGAACAGAACTTCAATCAATCGGAAACAATTTGAAATCGGATCGAACTTTAGAGAAATAGTTTCGGAGGTCAACAAATCAGTGTCAATTGTGTAGGTATTTCTTTAGATTAATATTATAAAAATACGCTAATCAAATAATAATCAAGGATTTTAACTTAAACAAATAATAAGAAGACCTCTATAGCGGAGGGTTTCGCAGGCCAAAATCAAGGTGTCGCTATGTCTGAGGTTCCGGGTTGGATTCCCGGTGAAGTTAATATAGAAAATGTACAAATATTTACTTTATAGTCTCGGGTCTGCGTGTACCTTAGTTGTCACAGATACTCCATAATACGGAGCAACGTATGTGATGTTGTCTAATGTAATTTAAAAAGCTTGAGGTTGAATCTAATAAAGCCACTTCAAAAGGCAAAAAGGTTTTATTTCATTACACATCTAATGCTGTGACAGCGCTGTGTTCGACGCTGTATTTTTGATAGTAAAACTGAACACTATACGTACAACAATGCTATATGTACATACAATAACGTAACAAAATATCTTAAATGTGGTTGTGCCTCGTTTTATATATCTCTATCGTAATTGTAATTGCTATTGCACCTACTCCCCTTAATATTACCTATTTATTTTTCTCTACCTCTATTGGTTCCCTATAAGAGGTTGCTGCATAGCAATAAGACCGCCATTTGTATATTTTCTTTAATATTTCTTTCTTTGTAATGTGTAATTATTATTTCAATAATTGTTGGTGTGCAAATTACTTTTTATATATTACTAGGTTTCCGCCAGCTACTTCGCCCAAGGGATCCTGTATTATACATATCGTACTTCCTCATGAATTACTCTATATATTGATGAAAATTGCATCAAATTTCGTTGTGTAGTTTAAAAGATCTTACCATATAGATAGCGGGTAGGGACTTTGTTTTTTTATCGAAAATGGCTATTTCCTTTGACACGCAATGGATTTCAATGAGGTTTAAATAAGTTTTGAGATAATTAGAACGCTAAGTGTTTAAAAAAACCTTTAACTGATCTTGAAGAGGCTCATTAGCATATATTTTGTTTTGGATTTATTTCCATCATCAATGAAATGATCCGCTAATTCTTGTCAATAGTTACAAATTCACCTACTGTTTAATAAACTTTTTCCTTCGTTAAAGGACGAAGCAACACGTCAAGGGAATTATATTTACCAATTTTACCAATTAGCATGAAGTAAGTAATAAATTAAGTTGATATTCGAACAAAAGGCAGCTAACAAAATATAAACGTTAATTAATTAACATCGATTGTTTCACCCTCGTAACTTAATATTTAAAGTTAAAAGCTGTAACTGTTAACTGTAAAATTACAAAGTCTAATTTTAATAACCCTTCACTGCAACTAAGATGAGCACTGACATTGCGGGACCGTCTGTTACACCGTTACATAACGTTTTGTCTTGAAAATTTTGAAATGAGAATGTGATTTTAATTCCAAAATATAATTATGATGTTTTTAGTAGGTTTTAACAATTCGCGTATATTTTTTTTTTCAGTATGGCAATGTGAATGCAAAATTAATCAAAATATAATAATTCGCGTATAACTTTAAAGCTTTTATGTATACGTTAGTCTTTTGGAAATTTTACTTTCTTTAGTCTACTCGGTTTCGACTAAGGTTGTATGTCTGTCGAGATACTGTTATTGAATTAAAACTGAATGTTAAAAATTTACTGAACAGTTAAAAAAACTAAACTTATGAAATAAAAAGTCTTAACAAAATAAAGCACTTCATAGAGTGTATTTAAAAGATTATAAATTGTCATTGATTTCTTTATATTTTCTAGCCAATCAAAATTATTATTATTTGAGTGTTTCAATAAGGAAACAAATTGTTTATTTCCAAAAACTAATTTAATACGATGAAAGGAACAATGATAAACTCAAAGATGAAATTAAATAAAACGTCGGTAAAAATTTAAATAGTACTATTATTTGATGTGCTCGCATCGGTGTAACTAGTGGTCGGGTTAGCCCGTTGATTAGCAAGGGTTAGCTGTTTTACGGCCCAGGTTTACGGTCGATCGTATCGCTACCATCTGCCAGCCTTCACCTCAAATGGTCGCGCTTACAAAGAAAATTGATAGCGGACTTTTACTTTTAAATGGACACATCTGCATTAATATAATACCGCTGCTCCCCCCCCTATAATAAATGTTGAAATGAAAAATTCGAAATTTGAATTTTTAAATAGTTCAGGCATGGGTAATACATATGATCTTTACTTCTGTGTGATATTGGGACTTGTAATAAAGACATAAAATCTCATATGTTTATCGGGTTTATATACAATATTTATCAGTTTTAACCAATGACGATCTTTTAGTTTCTGTTGGATGTAATATACAGATATATAATAAAATTTCATATTTGGTCATCAAATAAAAATTAGAGGAGTAGGATACGCTATATTGTCGAATAAACTTTAAGAATAATTATAATTGATTAGTTTTATTAATTATTTTTGATCTCACCTTTCAAAAACTGGGTGGCTTAATTACTTTGCTACTTTGAGTGATTTTCCTACGAAATTTTGCTTCATGACTTCATACCACGGCACAGGCCTTATCGATACAAAGTATCAGACGTATAAAACAAATCATTTTACAACAGATTATTGATTTGAAAATTGATTCAAACCTCTCGCCATAACTACATTATGATATTTTATAACACAACACAAAACATTATATTTATAAAAAAAACTTATTTAGTTTGGTAACTTGAGAAGATTTTTAACGTAAAATTAATTTTTACTACACCCTTAAATCGTTTGACAGTTAAGGTGAGTCTCTTCTCGATTACACATTTATGAGCTCCGTGTGAAAGTTATTAGTTTTGTTAAAAAAAAACGATGTTTTGACAATGCCGATATCCTTCGATAGTTTGTTTACTGCGCCAATGATACGATTACGGCTAAAATTAAAATACTTTGGAACTCACAAAAAAACAAAACTATATATTATCACAATTATTTGGTTAATTTATTAAACATATATACTTGATTAAATTCTTTAATAACCAAAGATGTTTTTTATTATTATAATTTTTACTCACGATGCGCCTCCGTTATGAGTTATCGTATTATTTCAATACAAGTTGTCATGAAACTTTTATATACACGGTTAAAAAACAATTAATTTAGCAGAACTTAATAAATAGTTTGCTTCATAAATAATAATTATTGTAATATGACTTTAATAACCTGTAAAATGTAATAATAAGAAATCGGACAAGAGCGCACGAATAGTTCCGTAACATTATCCATAAAAATGGTAAAAAAATACCATTGTTGTATGGGAGCACTCCTTAAATATTCATTTTATTCTATTCTTAATTGTACGCGACAGCAATATGAACATAATCTGTTAAAATTTCAATAATCTAGTGACAGATAGATACCGTAGTTTTAATATTTCATACTTTTTTATTTAATGTACCTACCGCTTTCTATCTTAATAACTACGCATTTCATGTTAGAAGCACGAGCGTAGACTCGTCATTTTGTTTACTAATAAAAAATATACATAAGTTTCTCAACAGAACGAGGAAATATGATAAATCATTTTTGTGCTTCATATTGAGTTATTGTTAAACTTATAGATCACAAATAGTTGTTTATGATATCCACTTTCTAGTCCTGTGAGGTTTATGTTTTGCAATTAACCCTGTATATTATCTCGGGACGTAATGTAATTATTATAAGGTTCTGTCGTCTAATAGGGCCCTCCGATTTGATCACTGGAGTGGTAAAAAGTCAGCTAGAATGCATCTTATTACAGTCCTGCAATCAGTAAGGGCAGAAGAACGTTATGAAAACATATTTTTTAGCTTATATTTTTTGGTTTTTAGCACAATAGTAAAAAACCGTAGGCCCTATTAGATTCCTTAGCCCTTAATTTGGCACCGATAAAAATATTCAAAATATATGAATTTGACAATTTTGTGGTTTCAGGAGTATGTCATAAAGTTCTAGAAAAATGAAAAAAAAAATCTACAATAGCCCACTGCTGGGAAAACTGGTGTCCGTCACAGCGGACCTTGCCAATTACTGTGAAATTAATGGTCAGATTTATATGTTCTCTGAGGCGGACACTGCCAAACTACGGAAAATAAAAACAAACAGTTATTTTTTATTTTTACAAAGTATTTTAGTTATTTTTACAAAGAAAAATACAGAAATGAACATTTTAGAACTAATTGATACCGAAGTACAGTTTATTTTGTATGAATAGTTAAAAAACAATTTCTGGGGTCTTTTTCTGTCACGAAACATAATCTTGTGTTGCATTTTATGCAATACACGACAGTTTTCTTTTGACAGAACCTGCAGCGTTCTTCTTCCATGGTCGAAGGGAAATGTCCTATATTGTCGTATTTTAATGGACTCAAAGGGCGGGGTGCATGCGGTTTCTTTACTTTGACGGATTCAGTCTGTTTTCTTGTAGCCGACCTGTTTGCCTTGCACAATCATGCAATTCAGTTTCCGAATCTGATATTTCGCTAGCATCGGAAGGTGCATGTTCATTCGGCACTAAAGCAATAATTTTACTTGCGCAATTAGGCTGTTGGCAAAGAAAAAAAAAACAAACTCAGAGCCATAACCAAACAAGCAGAAGCACACACATTTTGGCGTTGTCCGCCGCAGCGGACAAAGTAATAAAGTATTACTTTTCTATACAATTAGCAATGTCCGCTGTGACGGACAAAACATTTTAGTTACAAATAAACACCATAAAAATGTAATAAAGTGCGCATGTTTCTGTAAATAATTATTGAAATGTTTATTACCAATAAATAAATCTATAACTCAATTCATTTTTCCACAAAAAAATAAGAAAAACAATTATAAATACCTTGAGCAAAAAAGGTGGCCGCCTTTTCGCAGACATTTTGGGTCCCAACTGACATATGCAATGTTGCCACAATTATTACTTCTTTTTTACTATTTGTTTATGGTATAAATAAACATTTAAATGATTAGAAATCGATGAACATGAAATGAAAACTTGGCAGGATTTATTTTAAATAAGTGTCCGTCACACAGGACTTTATCAAATTAAGGGTTAAACTTACGTTATTCCTTTTTAAGATGTTTACCTAGACCTAATAATAGGTAATTTTGGATTAAGTAATGTGTGTTATTTTCTTATTTGTCTTTATATGTTTTTATTCATTAACTTTGTGATTTTATCTTGTTTGTTATTACCTTTAGGTATGTATAATATCAAAGCTTCATTAGTGCAAACTTATTTACAGTGACTTTGCCTTGCCGAATATTTTACATAAAATGATTATTTATATATTTTTTAATTCGACAGTAAATCACATTTTGTTTTTTTTTTTGGAAAACGTTTTCATGTAAAATGCTCTAAATAAGAATTAAAAAGCTCTTTGGAATAATAATAAAAATGTCTTTTAAATATTTCCGTAGAGTCGCACTAGTGCTATTACGGTGAATATATAAAATGGTCACCCTACTTTCGTTAATCGATAGTAAAAGGTATCGGTTACTCATCGTTCACGGTTCGATGCTCGTCAAACACCAGGCGTGTAGTGATTCTATCTGTGATATTAAATTACGAAACGTTTATAAAATATTTACTTTTGGAATCATAAATCAATTGTTATACAAAATTGAAATTTTATTTGTGTAAAATACCTATTATGATTTAAAATGTTATACTTGTTATGAATACTGGGAGTAATTGATACTAGTGATTGCTAATACAAAAAAAAATCTATATATTTTGTCCTTTAGTATCATGTTTCTTCGTATAAGTTTTTATTCCTAATATTTTCACACGCTCTTAATAAATAAAACTTATATAAAGCGGTTTTGTTTCGATATTTCTTTTACAGGTTCCGTGTCTGAAACGTACCTAACATGAAGTCTAAAAAATGAAATATTTTTACAAAAATACACGCGATATAACTATTTTATATTTTTAATTAATTGTTATTATTATTATATAATGTTGATATTAATTCTTTCCATAACAGCTGTGATTTCTATTAATTTATTGAATTTAGTGCTTGTTAGGAATAATACGCTGGCAAGCTCAACTTACCTGTAGTCGATAATGTGCGTTGTTCACTACACAAAGATTTTTAAAATTTGAATATATGTTTATATTTGTCATTGAGAAGTATCTGTTTTATCTGATTAGTGGATTTTTAAATAAATTTATTGAACAAGCTAAAGAAACTTACCAGCTCTTTATCATAAGTAATGACATTAACAAAATCATGTCATTACCAAAATTATATGTTTTATCACAATAATTAACACAACTTTCAAAGTCTGTAGATCATAGTTTGTACATATAATTAATCGTTGTAGAACAAAGCGAAGGCTATTAATTCCATGCATTTCGGTCCTTAAAATAATCATCAACTTTATGATAGCCTTTACTCATAAGTATGTTCTTTACATGAATTTCAAACTTATTTAT
Organism: Diatraea saccharalis; assembly: GCA_918026875.4. Taxonomy (NCBI): domain Eukaryota; kingdom Metazoa; phylum Arthropoda; class Insecta; order Lepidoptera; family Crambidae; genus Diatraea; species Diatraea saccharalis. The sequence continues at coordinate 2,249,542 of OU893338.1, forward strand.
GGGTAGGTTAATTACATTTTTTGGAACTTTATTGAAAATAGCAATGCATTTACCCAGAAATGACCCTCTGGTTTTCTGAAGTCTGAAGCTTGGAACGGCAAGTTTATTTTTATTTCTTGTGTTAAGATTATGAACACTACTTTTTTTTGTGAAGGAATCGTAATGTTTTCTTGCGTACATAATATTTTCATAGATGTATTGAGAGGCAACAGTCAAAATAGTTTTTTCTTTAAATTTTCCTCTGAGAGATTCCCTAGACCGTAAATCATATATAGCGCGGACAGCTCTCTTTTGTGGAATAAAAATATCTTGAATGCTAGCTGCAGAACCCCACAACAATAGACCATACGTCATTACACTATGAAAATAACTAAAATATACCAATCTTGCCGTTTCAACATTTGTCAAGTGTCTAATTTTTCTTAACAGCAAATGCTGCAGAACTCAGTCTACTTGACAGGTTATCAATATGAGAATCCCATTGCAGTCGGGAATCTAGTGTAATGCCAAGGAACTTTGTAGATTCCACTAACTCAACTTTTTCACTATTTACATTTATAAGTGTAATAACATGCCTCACATTTGTTATTAAACACATTTTATTAAAATACTGATTTCCACACTAGTGTACTCAGACTTTTGATAAAAAAATCACAACCTGCTTGAGTGATTCATATTTTACCAATCTCGGTTAGTTACTTGATAAAATTTCCAGAGCATGCTGAGGCGTAGTCTAGCATCTTTATTCGTAACTCTGAATACAAACGTAATAAACTGTTCCTAGTGCTCTGTGGGCAAGCAGTCATATGAATAAGTGATTTAATACCTGTGCCATATTGGAATTGTTCACTTTTATGATTTTTAGCTAAAAGGCCTGCAGTAACACAATTTTGAAGAATTGCACAATATTTTCCTAAATAACTTTTAGTGTCTGATATTTTATTTTTATTTCTGTATATGTGTACATGTATATCTATTATTTATTATATTTATGTAATATTTTACGAATTATATATTTATAGTGGAATATATGTCTGGATATTTTATTTATAAAGCTACCCTCGGAACACTATATCCGTACTCTCCGCGCATGTGCATTATTATTAACGTTGTCGCTTTTAGCGATAAGACTGCTTTTGCCCACTTTAACTATAAAATGTTTTTATGTGTGCAATAAAGAGTTCTGTCTGTCTGCTAGTGATGTGTGTAAGAAGCCTCGTTATAGTTATTTAACCTTTGGATTGATGGTAAATGAGTCACCATTAAGTGTAGTAAATAAATCACTAGTTAGTAACAACACTGTTGGTAAAATTTTGATGGGACGCATGCGCGATCTACACACATTTTAGGGGTTAAATAATAGCGGTTACAAAAACTTGTGAATTTAGGTAATAAATATAAAAAGTAATTCTATATTAGACTGGCGAGCTAGGCTTGGTAATTAACGACAGGGCGTTGTGTTTCTATATAGTCACGCGACAGAAGTAATTTCATAGCGTTTCTGACATAATTATGTATTTAAATGCGTACTAAGTTGAAACAAATTGTGCCACTAATGTTATAATGAAAATATTATTTGAAATGCTTTGATTTTATGACGTCATTTATTCGGGTAACAGGTCAGCAACTTATCACTATTTGAGGTATGGTAAGTGAAATAGGTTAGTGAATAGGTGAAGTAATTTAAAATAAGTTTATTTAAAACTTGTTTTAATGGTAGTTAGTAAGACGTACGTCACTACGTGTGTGCTGCTGTGTCCATTAATTTATCAAACCTTTTATATTTATCTTGGGCGTTTACACTAATAAATGGTAAATAATCTACCCAAGACATATGGTAGCGAAAACGTCAATTCCGTAAATTTAGCTTAATTCAGTGTTTTCCTTCTAATTTTGTAGTATTTTTACAGTGTTAATTGGCAAATGAGTGAGTCATTATATATAGAAGAGGCGTGTAAGACTAGTTACCTAACTTTACATTAATAGTAATAGTTTGCGAGGACCTAATTAGTTAAAAGTTATTTTATTGCGCTCTATTTCATACAATACCTATTTTATCATCTGTTTCTATTTTTTTCATTGACTAATGTGTTGCAGTGCTATTTTCTTATAAAAACACAACGCAATTATATCTCAGCATAGAGTTTCAATCAAATAAAACCTACTTTAAATAGTAATACAGGTATTATTTCATATTGTGACAGTGCCGTGGTCGACCTAAAGTTAGAGGATGTTTTTTATGGAATAACATAGTTGATTTCACCCTTTTTATTTGTTTAATGTAGTCATAAAGACAATAAATGGTTCAAGTAATTCAAAATATAATATTTACAAATAAAGCTAATAAAAAGACACGAATTTAGCGAACTTCATTGCACACATTTTTGTAGTATCATAAATTAATATCATAATATCAGGTCAATACCCAATAAGCCCAATGGTTTCTCAAAAAATAATTTTCCAACAGTCACAATGATTTTTATGTATAAGAGTTTCGAAAAGATTTTTTTAAAGGTCTCTATTTGAAATATGATGGCAAAATATAGAACAGATCAACTCTTTGATGACCTCCTTGGGCGATTGGTTTATACGTCGGTTTCAAAGTATCGTCATCTCAAGTTAATACTGGAAAACCTCAAACGTAACTTCAGTGAAAATATCCTTTTTTTTTCCATGCTATCTCGGTTTTCGACTTCGTTGTTTTAGATTTTTATGACACAAAAAATTTTAATATTTCAAAGAAAACAATGGTTAAATGTAAAAATTTATTTGATTTCTCGCAATAATTATTTTTCAAAGCGTATTGCATTAACGAGTCGTTGGGCCGTTAAAAAGCAGTTAATTTTGAGCGCAGGGTGTGCCGGCCCGTAACTACAAACTGACACGGCACGGGCTCGTCGAATTATAACCACAATAAATTGAGTATTAAAAAAATTCTAGAAAGTTTAAAATATATATTATATACTAGTAAAAAGTCCGCATTGCATTTAATTACTAATTCAAATACATAAATTCACTGATGGCGATTTCATCTTTGATTCCGTGTTTCTCTTTTTCGTGTATATATACTTCAAGATAAATAATGGATCGTGTATATATACTTCAAGATAAATAATGGACATTTGTTATTAAATTCAAAGATGACTGGACAGATCTAGGTCGTATAAAGATAACCTTGGGTCATGCGAGATGCCCTTACTAAATACATAAAAAAATCTTAATACATCAATACAAAACATGACGCAGGTTTATATTAGTTCTACAGTTTTAAATTTAAAATTACACTTACATTTATAATTTTATAGAATAAAGACATTTTCCTTTCATTTTCATTGTGAATATTTTTTAAGGTCAAAATGGTTTTTGTTATTATGTCTGACGATTTAAGAGTACATAATTATTCGTGTGTCGTGAGCTTACCGATTTGAAATTCGAATTCGCACAATTCAGTGCATTCCAGATCAGCGTTAAAACATTATGTGACGTCACTTTGAAACATTGTCCGAATTTTACCGGCGGCGGCGCGGCAGGCGCGCCAACTGCAAAATTCACAAATTTACGTTATTTCCGGGCGGGAACACGCTTTTGGCGGGAATTGCTCGTTCGATGGCCACTTTCGGGGCTTATGATGAATTGAGGCGTAAACACAGGTATTGGATGCGTCATTTTTGTAATGGACGGTATCATTTTGTTTTAACTCGACGACAATTTCTAGGCACTTATTTACATTTTATTTAATTAATATATTATGGAGTAACTGTTTTCTCACGACTTCACTTGCGTAAGTTATGTAGTCTATGTCAACCGCGTATGATGTAGCTTTTTTAAGTGGATTATTTTTAAATCGGTCCTGTACTTTCGTAACCAATTCGATACAAACTATGAAATGTTTCCTGTTTATTTACTTAATAAATGGTGGATATTCGTATTTATAGAGAAATCCTAAGGACACTTGTCTAAACGGATAGAAAATTAATTGTAAAGAATTATTATGTATTTTTTAGCAGTACCAAGAATTACACATGTAGGGCGTCATAAATAACCCACAATTATTGCTTTTTTCAATAAATATAAATCAAAAACTAAAGAGTTATATACTATTTAAATACAGCAACTTCATTAGGTTTATAGTTAATAAACTGGTCGGTTATTTTATCACAATCCATAATTAAATTGCCGTAAATACAAAATGGCTGGTTTAACGATGAAACTGCCGCGGGTGTCCTACTCTAAGACGTTACACTCCATATATAATTCAGACATTAAGTGCGTTATTGTTCAGAGTCTTATTTGAGACAGTCCCTAAGGCTTTTCAGTATTATATTAGGGAGTTTCCCTCTAGCCGTGAATAAGTAATAAGGAATTATATTAACGTATTTGTCAAAAATCCTGAGGGATTATTGTGAAACCGCTGCTTTTTAGCTGCTGTCGTAATATGATGCGAATATAAATATCCTTGTGAATATTTCTATTTATAAGCTTAAGTATATATACGGTTTAAAATACCGATCAAACGAGAGACGGACGCGTGAGACGGTTTCCGTACCATTGTCCATAAAAATGTCAAAAAAACACGTTTAGATAGATAAACCTTTATTGAACCACTACTATCACTACATTATAAGTCATTCTTAAATACTTAGTTGGTGTATAGAAAAATTAAAAATTACAACAGTCAACGATTCGCAACGTACTAGAGTGTGAAGCCGAAATATACATGGGCACTACTACCGTAACGTTTGAATTTCTAACAACAACCGTTTAGTTGGTAGAGTGGGAGACACTTGACTCTAACGAAAATTGGCACTTTAAAGCTTTATAAGTCACGAAAAGTTTACTAAATCGAAAATCGGTTTTCCCATATTTTTATAATAATTAAGACCTATCAAATGATATCCCACACTATGGGAAAGATGAAAAAAGTAAACAATGTGTACACTCGTGTTACAACTTTCTACCACCGATAGTTTTTAAACTCAACCCCGGACGGACATGTCTTGCTCACAAATCAATGCCGACTTATATATTTATTGTTGTTGTGTTCTAATAACAAGAAATGTATTATAAATAGTTGTGGCTGAAGTAGTAATGCGACTCGAGTCCTGTTTTTAATAGTTTCACACGAGTGAAAAGTGAAAAAAAATGTCACAACTCTATTAATGTGTTTTTTATTTATATAGGCATTTGTTTAAAATTACTATGATAAATCTCACTCGAGTAGCACGTATGAAAATGTTTTACTCGAGTGATTCGAACACTCGAGTATGACTCGAGTCACAAAATCCTACTCGAGTCTCAATACTAAGTTGAAGCGCTATTGACTTACCAAAAAACGTTAACATTAGCAGAATCTTAATCTGATTTAAATTCAAGATTATAAACTATTTCAGTTGCTCATTAAAATACTGACATTAGACATAGTTATTTAATATAGTGGCCGCCAGCGACTTCGTCCGCGTTTTCCATTACTTCTTCACTCCTAATAGTTGTAGGGTGATGTTATATAGCCTAAAGGCTTCCTGGATAAATGGTCTATTCAACACAATAATAATTCTTCAATTCGAACCAGTAGTTCCTGAGATTAGCGTGTGAATAGAATGGCCACGCTAACCGATGCGCTAGTGAGTTCTTCAATAGTTAATTTTAATAGTGAAGGATATTTATGCTCTTCATTTTCTTTCAGGTCGCAATAAAATGAGGTGGTAGTCACCAAGATGGAATCGCCGGTGTCGTCGCAAGACGAACGTGACATCGAAGTTAATGTGGTGTCGGGGGCGAGTAGTCCAGACATAACATCTTCCCCATCAAGGAAAGACCAGAAGAGTCCTTTCTATGACTTGAAAAAGGACAAGGAAGAGAAGGCGACGGGCAGTGCGCCTTACACTAGTTTCTCGATTAGCTCTATATTAAACAGAGCGGAACCGAGGAGGGAATCCAATGTGCTAGAAGCTGCTTTGGCTGCTAATCAATTTGGAAACGCGAATGATGCTATGTTATCAAGGTAGGTAGATCTTATTATAAACATTGATATTTAATTAAATACACAGGCTAATATTATGAAAATAAAATTAATGTAACGGAAATATTACAGTGTCAGTGAAAAGTGTAATTCAACCAGAAAATATTCTTCATGAACGTTTCCTTCCGAATCATCTAACCTATCAAATAAAACAACAAATCACCTAACCTTATCAAATCAACATAATTACTAAATTATAATCCAAATATTGTAAAATCTCTTGAAGAAATGTTTTATTATATTTTTAGCGGTAATTAGCTTCTCTTGCTTAGAAGTAGTTTTACCAATATAATGATAATTTTAAAAGGTAATTGAAAACTATGCTAAATATACGAGACAATAAGTTAAATTTTAAATAATTACTAATCATGCTATGCTTGGCAATTATTTTAAAATGGCACATAAAACTCAAACAGTGGTATTAATAAACAAGGTTAATTTACTCTGATAAATTTACGCTAAAATTGCAGTTTTTGCATTAGTCCAAATTCATAATATACAAGATTAAGCAAATCTACTACCTTCTAGAAGTAAATATTACCACAGTAGAACATCTTACTAGGTTAACCTTTGCCAAGTCTCTGTTTAATAATATGAATTTAAACTAATAATAAGTGCAGTATCAGCGTTAATTTACTCCCACGCTTAACCTTGTTACACTTTAAGAGTATGCTGAGTCCAGAATAAATTGTTACTTTTCTTAGAATCATGCCATTTTTTTTAATTGTATTTCGCTAAATTGTATAAAATGCAATAACATTTTATTATCTCGTATAAAATATACATTTAACAACCCGCAGTCATTTTACTATGAGTACCATGATGTCTTAAGTGTTCCAACAACTGCGTTATCTGTCAGATCCTCCAAACTGGCCACTTACGTAACCAAATAGTTAACCATGGCCCAAGTATAATGGCGGGATCGAATGGCGGCAACCGCGGCGGTCATCGAAACTTAATCTGGCAGATCGCCTGTGCTCACTTCACATTGGCAAGTGGATTATACATTATTTGTGCATTATTACCATTAAATATATTTAATTAATCGGCATATCCAGGCTAGCTAACTGGACAAGAGTTTAATATCCTAAATAATATGAGGTAAGAAATGGAAGAAGATATATTTTTTACACTCATTGATAAAGATTCATCCTTTTGATTGACATAAAATACTTCTCTCTGTGCTGTCTGTACTTACAGAAGTATTTTATATGATATTATCGTTGGACAAAATAAAATGAATTAAGAAATTGTGGATGCCTAATATTCATAGTAAAAGTTATATAAATAGTTGCTACATACTTAATATATTTCTTAAAGTATCAATTACTTCAACAAAAAAGGATTACTTTAATTTGTAAAAATTTAAATATAATTACAAAACTGACACTTCTTGATTATATACTAAAAATAATTATGTCAAAAATAGAAATTATTTAAATAAAATGATTTGCTATTACAGCCAAGATTAAATATTTTAGTGTTGTATATCTTAAAGTAAAATTAATAAAAAATAATAACATTGGCTTGTTATAAATTACCCAAAGTATAAAATTATAAATTTCATAACATGTGATTACAACGAAATAAAAGGTTGCAAATATATAAAAAGGTCAACACTTTAAAATCGTGTAACTTTTTCTTGGTGCTCGTTTAGCCAATTTAGCTAACAAACTTGCTCATTCTGTGACAGTAAGCTAGAATGGGGCACTGTTACTTACAAGGAAATCGATATTCAATATAGTTAACTTAGCGCAAACTAAATGGCCTTGTAATTTGATGGAAATAGCCGATATTGTTCAATTTGCTTGTTAAGTTATATATTAATAGTATATTTGAAACGTTTCAAATAAAATAAAATACAATGTAAAGAGATCCGTACTAATTCTGCGAACTTTGCATTTCTAAAGCTTCCGAATACGAATCCAAATAAGCTTACCTAATACCGTCATTTTTCTTATATACAATACATATAATATATTAAGAAGCGTCCATTTTTAATTTATTTTTTTATATATATCGCATTTGCTGCTACAGCAATTTTTTTTTTATGAAATGATACAATTTTATTTAAGAAAATGAAAACAAAGTTTTCTTTCGTAAACCCAATAATCTCATATAATAATATACTATCCTTCCATCACATAAAAGCTACAAGAGCATGTGTCGACGTATACCAACATCAAATAAAACAAAGCTTTCACCCCACTTAATCCCGGCAACATCATTACCCGCCTAATCAAGGGACTTACAAAAAGTAGTTTCCCCCTTTTACTGGCTGTCTACGCTTCTTTTATCTGGTAACACAACGCATAAAGTCCGAATGGGGAGGTAAAAGAGCCTTCTTTGCTAACAAATTAGAGTGCGGTCGACTGTCTTGTCAGACAAGTGACTTTGACGTGGGACGACAGACGGGATTCCTGTTTGCGAATTAAAGTTGCCATCTCAAATAATTTGTTACTAAATTGGGTAATTATAGCAGTCAGTTTGAGTAAACCTTAGATTACGCTTACAAATTCATCATAATAAAAGTATCATATCTTTTGTTTAAATGTATAGACTACATTTTCAAAGTCCAATATATGTATAAAAATGCAGTTTTCCTAAAATCGAGGACTTATAAAAAAACAGTCTTAGAAAAGCTACGGATTTCTTAAACATTAGATTGTGAAACGAAAAAGATAATCTAATTTTTAAAAACATCGTCTGTGCGATGAATATTCAAGAATGCCTCGAAGGATCTTATTAATTCTCTCTAACTTTCCAGTGTCCTCTTAAATAACGCCGACAGCGGTGTCAGTAATTTGTCTATCCTTGTAAACAATCTGTCATTTTGCCCGCTTTTTTATGTACCAACTTAAAAAAAAAAGAAATCTTAACGCTTTTCAACCCTGTTTGTCGACTGCCTTTTTAAAAAAGACTAATTAGATGATTTGAAAAAAGTAAACAGTCCCGTAGCTCGGTAATTAAGAGACCTTAAGGAAATTAGAGGAAAATTATAAGGAAAGCGTTTTTGTTCTTATCCTTAATTACTACTGTTTTATTCATTCTTCTGAAGGATCATTTTGAATTATTTTTATAAAGAAAACAGGCATCCTCTTTCTCTATTTCATTTAATAGAAAATGTGAATATTATTTATTATACCTATTAATATTTTGAATTCAAAAAGAACCCAAAGATTGGGAACTAATATAAAGCTACACGATTCGCAAAATTCAACACATACAAATGTTATGGCTGTACACAAACAACGCGAATGCCTAACACCGGTAATAAAAAAACGAACCTAATAATTTTCTATTATTTCTCTATGGACTTGTGGGGCGTTTGTCAGTGCAAATCCTGGGTACACCACATCGATCCCTGTGTGACTGGTTGATCCCGTATTATGTGTTGACTGAGTTATTTACGACTCGGCTTAGCCCCAACGGTCCGCCCTCGTTCGGTTAATGTTCCTTGTTTCTTATTTGTTGTGGATCAATCTAATCTCTGCTGTGTTTCGGCTATGATTCAATTTAGTGTGATAATATTATTTAGTACGATAAATATGAGAGTCAAACAAGTCGAATAAATTATTGTTTTATTACACCCGTGTGTTTGCTTTAACTAAACAATGATTATAGAGAAGATCACTGGGTAAAATTAAAAGAATTTCCATTTAGTCCGTTAGCCAGATATTAGAAAAACATAAGATTTTTTTTTCTTCAATATAACAAGAAATGGCTCAGACAAACAATTGTTTGTCATACGCGTCATAATCACTTTGCAGTCGAAGAAGTTTACTTGTAAAAATGAAAGTTCGAACGCACATTTTATAAAATAAAAAACCTGGTAAGCATTATTGATGAAATTCGTTTGACCAAAGGTGTTAAAAATATAAACTTTGTAATCTGTGGGAGTTTTCCCTCGATTTTTCCGCGTTCCATTGTACGCTAATAATACTAAATAACAGGGGTGTTACACCCCGAATCTTAGCCGCGATACACCAATAGGGCGCTACAATCTGGCCGCTTTACCCTCCGTTAGTGTAAATAATTTAATACGTCTCCTGCTAGGCGTAAGTGAGAGGTGGAGCAGACAAAAAACTTTTTTCTTCAAAAATTAAAAAATCTACAAAAAATCGCGAAATGCATAGACTAAGAAATAGTATCTGAAGATTCTTAAACTTGATATGTATTTTTTTAGGTATATAAATTATCGTTTTTTTTATTAACTAAAACATTTTCTTAAAATTCCTATTGTAAAATTAAAAAACTGAGTAATTTGAAGTTAATAATAATGATCGATTATATTATATCACACTAGTACTGAAAGATTAGAGGTAATCTTTTTAAAAAAAAAACGATCTTACATTTACCTTATCCTTTAAAGTATAGGGTTGTCTGCAACGTTTTAACTCAAATATTTGACAAGTGCATCTTTCATATATAAACTGAAGTAGGTTGCTTACAGTCTACTTAAGATTAATTAAGCCACTATTTTGATATACTGCTAATCTATGTATACAAATAAATAAATTGGAGTGTCTGTTAATATTACATTATATATACAAAAAAACTGTCTGTTTAATGGCGAGATTTCCGTTGGCAGAAAGCTTATGTAATAAGGGGTCGCTTAGACTACTTTACACGCGGACGAAGACGCGCGCACTGCTAGTGTTAAATAAAGAAAATTTATCCACCAGTTCGCATGGTATATTTAATCAATCCATTGTTATTGTATCGAGAAACGAGTGAGACAACCCTACCGGTCACCCTCCCTGTGCTTAGCTGAGGGGCGCCGATACTTACGCACTCATCGCTTAAGTAAAAGCCCTCGACTATTTTCTCTGGAATGTTTGCGGGGCCCAAGAGCTGTTGACTCAAAGACGGCTAATAGTATTACATTTTTATGACTTATCTTAAAAATATAAACAGTTTGACGCTTTGGGGTTGGAGTATGAGATAATAGTTAAAGGTTTAGTTACGGGCTTCGTATTTTTATAGGTACTACTCATACTTTGTTGTTTATCTTTTAGAGAGTTACCAATATCTTAACATCTTTATGAACTGTCCGTTATTTATTTATTTATTTACAGTAATAATTTTTTTTTTTTTGTAGGGCATTCAATAACATTCATTTATTTTTTAAACCAGCAAAAACTTTTACAATGTATGCAACTCATTAAACATAGCTATCCATTATCTGCAGGAGACTGATATCAACCAAAACTAACCATGGTGTCTGTGTGAAAATTTCCATGCATCTAAATTAAAAAATTACTAAGATAAATTGAAAATCAGCTAAATATAATCTACGGATGAGATCACTTTAACAACCTTTACTAGCAAGAACATTATCATCGAGGTTTCAATATACCAGACTCGGTAGGAAGTCTAACAAAGCAATCAATCTAAACTGAACATTTACAAGGCTATTGAGAGGTCGTTCAAAGCAACACTATCCCCGCATAATGGCCGGCCGAGTCTCAAGGAGCTTGTACACTCATAACGACAAAGGAGTACGCTCTTAAACGGACCAGAATACCGTATCTAGATCAACAAAAGACTCCCGCGTCGCCTCCAACAACGGTAGATACAACTAAACACTTTAAACCTTAAACAGGTCTATTATTAGTAGCAGCTAGAAAGTGTCGCCAGAAGCGTCGCGGCAAAAAGAGTATGAGACGAGTGCGCATCGATTTTTATAACCCCCGAGGGAGGCGGGGTCACGCTAGGACCAATCGGCGCGCGGTGAGCCGACCAATCACGCAGCTCCTTTTCAGTTTAGGAACACCGCTCCGCCGCCGTGTAATGGAATTTTCGTTCGGAACTCACCGGTGTACGGGATTAAACGAATGCAGATTGGTAATACGATTTTTTTTTCACTTTCATCGATTTTTGGGTAACTCCATGAGATAATTAAGGTTTGCCTCGGGTAGTATGGAGGGATTTCTTTTATAAAATAAAACGTTTTAATGGTGAACCCATTGCTTTTCGAATCCGGTCTTATGCTACGTATTTCTCTTCAAATTAATAGGCTAATTCACTTAATTAAACATATCAAAATTTACGTTCAAATTGCAAATAAGAATTGGAATAACATTCTAGCACGTTTCTTTAATTTATACTTATTTAAGAATGTAGTATATATATATATTTTTATTGTGAGTAAGTTTAACGTTTCTTTTTTATTATTATTGTGAATCAATTAATCCCGTGATAAATAAAAAAGAAAATTCTTTCGTTCAAATAAAAGTATATAAGTGTATATAAGTATAGGATTGACCTACTGTACTATACCTTAAGTGCAACATTAGATTCCATGTTACCTCCGTCCGTTCCGTTCAAGAATAAAAAAATCTATTAATGTTAACTTTGACGAAACAATATCATAATAGCTTTTGTTTTAGAAAAGTTGGTTGGAATGTGAAAAATCATTTTTTTTAAACGAAATAATGGCAATTCGTTTCTTCTGACGTAGTTAAGTATTTTGGGCGAAAATTATAATAAAATTTAAGTGAATTAGATATTAATAAAATATACATGAAGAATTCAAACATTATATGATCAAATTTTAACTTACATTACCATCCAAACTTGCACACCCATCGCTGAAGAAATTAAAAAAACAAAAATAGACTGATTTCAGCCTAATCCAACCTATTTTTCTAGTTTATCGGACAAAGGCATTGTTTGTTCACTGCTTATTTGTAACGTGACATGCAATATTTTGACTTTATAATATTAGTTAGCACTGTCCCAATTTATCAATGAACTTACGTCAATTATAATTAGTTTTTTTTTATATAGCTCAAATGTTGTTTCTTTGCAAATAAAATAGTTTTGGTGAACGCGACCTCTTAACATAAAGATTTTATTAAATAATATGAATAGTTCAAATAGATTTCTTTATTCAAAAACAATAATATCTTTACACCATGGATATATTCTCACAAATGAAAGAGAGGAAAGGAAAAAATAATGCATATTTTTTTCCTTTCTCCCACTGATAGTCGGCAAATAGCGAGCAATCGTTATTGTTATTTGAAATATCGATAAAAACACTCGATGCTTTTGAATTCATTGCGGATAGTGCTTCCATTCGATATTATCGATATGCATGTAATTAATATATTTGATGCATTACATAGTTACGAGATAGTAGCTCGGTGGCGTAGTGGATAAGCGCCGCGGTCCACGATCGTAGTCGTAAAGCAACTTTCGCAAGGGTCGGTCGAGGGATGGGTGACCAAAAATTATTATCTCGAGCTACCCCGTGCTTCAGAAGGCACGTTAAATCGGTGGTCCCGGCTGCATTTGCAGTCGTTAATACCCTCCAATGCGGCTTGGGCCGGCGTGGAGTGTCGTGGCCCATCCTCCTTAACCATCCATAAGGAAGGCCTGAGCCCCTGCAGTGGGGACGTAAAAGGGCTGGTGGTGGTGGTGACATAGTTACGAAGTATTAACGCATTTATTGAATGTGCCTCATACGCCACTACTTTGTAAAATAATCGACTGTCTCAAAGAATTTGGCAAAGTATTTGAAACTGCACTCCTGAGTATGTGATATGTAGTAAACGAATTATGAATAGTACGCGATAAAAGGCATATTTATTTTTTTAAAGTAATAATTGTACCGATATACTAATCTTTTCGTTCTAAATATTAATGTATTTGTATGTGTCCTGGAGCCAAATGAGTCCATCAAAACAAATTTCCCTCACATCCTCAAATTAAAACTGACGATTTTGCGCGTCCCCTTCTGTTTCATTTGCATTTACCTGTATAGTCAGTATAAATTATCTAGTAAACTTTTTATTATTTCTTGTAAGCTAAGAATGCATTTTTTATTATACTCATAGTGAACAAGAGTCTAATTCAATTTCAATCTTTACATTTTTATCAGGTGCCTTTAACAACAACATGGGTATAGGTTTGTTAACGTCATTCCAAGAAAGTCAATGAATAACGAACGAACGAACTGCTTGTTGAATGAGAGAGGTTTCATGTTACCTTTATGAAGCTGATAGGCTATGAAGTATAGTCCGGTGCCGATCAGAGATAATTTCATAAGTTGCTGTACCTATTGATTGATATCGTAAACATTATAGGTTTATTTTACTATGAGAAAATTGACTAGATACATCTGTGCGAGCACCAATGATAGAGATATATTATGCCGGGTCAATGTATGAATGTATGAGGTTTGGAGACCGGATTATATCCACCGTTTGAGGCCATGACCTTTAGAATTATCGACAGTTCACTATTTTAATTAATGTTTTGAAAACTTAAGACAGATCTCTGACCTTTAAATTAATATTTTGTGTCATAATAAAAGTCTGATTATATGTCGCTTAATTATAATAATTATATATAAGATTTCTAATATGAATTTTAAAATAGAATAGGAATGCTTATTTATTTAATAACAAAAAGAAAATCTAATTTGATATATGTATAATTTATTATACAGGCATTTTTAATTACATCAGATTAAACTGTAAACGAATTCATACTGGAACTGCGTCGCAATGTCTTTGTATTATAATTTTCACCATCAAAATTACACTTATTATGCTAATCTCACATATACGTCACTCACAGCTAGTTTGGGCATAGTAATTAAATGAAAACGTACTAAGTGCATGTTAGCAATCATACAGATTATGAATGAATATGTCGGAAGCGAAAAGAAACTTTGAAATTAATTTAATTCGTTTAAAGCATACACCATTTTGTAAGTTTTGGACACCGAAAACATAGGAATAGTATAGTAAAATATCGTCTTAAATTTAACTTAAATATATTAATAATTAAAATATAAAATATATCATTATGAATGCAAAATTGACCTAACAGAGAAAATTTCATAATTTCACAGTTATAGCAATAGATTTCCTTAAGGTAATTCCTGATTTTAATTTATGGGTTTATTTTAATATAAAAACTATGAAAACTTTAATATAAATCTTATGAAAAATGTATTCAAGGTATAATATTTTTATAAATATTATCATATGATTTTAATTATTTTAGCACCAATCATTTTTCAGTAGTTTCGGAGCCTATACGATGTAAACAAACAAACTATCAAACCTTTCCCTTTTAAAAGTAATATTGGCATTTATAGATCATTACATTTTAATTCATCACTTCAATAGAGAATGACAATGTTACCGTAGACATAAGCTACGGTCTACGATGCTACGTGGCTACGTGGCTACGGAACATTTGTACGTAGCATTATCAAAGTGAGGTGACCTTTTATGGAGCGTTATTATTATTATAATAATATAATTATCTACTTAGATTCTTTTTGTTTTAAGTTAACATTTTTACTTGTCATAAAATGTAGGAATTCTTTAAAATGCCAATATCAATTTACATATTATAAAGTACAATTAAATGTTTAAAACGCAAATAAATGTAATTAATATGAATGTATCTACTAATGTGTAAGTTAAAGATATAGGTCGATGAATCAACATTAAAGTAGTGCACGCGGAAACCTTACAACACCTGAATCAGTTACAATGAGAATCAACACAAATAATTACATAATACAAGAACGTAAAGCCTCCATTTTATTCTCAATTATGCAATAAGTTGTCTTAAATGTGCTTTTCATAAATTACGTCAAATATTTGAGGAAATGTGACATTCAAAATATTTTTTGGATGTAATTATAATAAATATATAAAGAATGACGACCGGCTTGGTAGAGTTGCTCGCTCGCAAGTTTCGAGGTGTCCAGTTCGATTCTCGGCTCGGGTCAATGTAGAAAATGAACTTTTCTATATTGTCTCGTACTTGGATGTTGTGAATCCTTATTCTTTTTTTTAAATTTCATAATACAAATGCTTTGGCTACTTTTTGGGATCCGAGGAATGTGTGAAATATTATCTAATTAAGTAACAAATATAATTTACACATTAATACATTTTTTTATATGTTTTTTTAATTAAATTATTGACTTTGATTGATAAACAATGAAACTGTTTATAATATTAGAAATCACGGAAAACGTTAATTCTCTGTGTGATAAAATTAAGGAAAAAAAGGACATCTTAGCTTGGTTAATATAAGAAAATAAAAACATTTTTTTGCGATTTTCTACAGTGAGTTTTGTTGTTACATTTAGATTTATTATATAAGTACACCTTTTTCTCGAGGGAAGATAATCAAAATATAACCTACAGCCATATTACTTTATCGAAGTTTAAATTAATGCCATTTAATTAATCGCACAGAAACATCGGTAAAACATATTTCATCAATCGACTGTATAACATCACTAGCGACAAACGCCTCTCCCAAGAGCGTAGTGTAGCAATCCTCTTTCGAACAATCGATACTTCTCGTATCCACCGATATCAGTAAGTGGGAAAGCCTGTATTTGCCGCCTGGCAAATTGATTTATTACCGACTTTCTGTTGTTTTTAGATTGTTACCGCAGTAAATCTTTCGGCACTTACTGTTCGGCATTTGTTTTTCAAGTTTTCTGGAGACTTTTCTACCATCGAAGATCCTCACCAGCTAGAAAATTTAAGAAATAAATAAAAGACTATATGTCAATATTAGCGCCGGTTATTTATACCGAAAGAAAAGTGAATATAATGATTTCCAAATCGATATATGTAAACTCATTCATTTATCTTTGAACTGAAATTGGTCTTGAAATTTAGTAATAAGTATATGTGCTTAATGCCTATTTTCATTAAATTTAAGAGTCGCCTAAATATTTAGGAATTGCTTAAGGTAAAAATGCATTTCACCAATGACTGGGAATCACCTAACGATCTAAAGCAATGTTTTAAGTGACATGCGTTATGCTGCGACTAGCGCTAGTCATTTATGTAATATGGACAGGTCACTAATTGGCCAAGGAATAAATTAACAAACGCCTAATCTTATGAATCGCATAAGAAGATTAGTTTAAAATAACATATAAACATTTTTTCTTTCATCCCTTGATACATTTGCGATACATATTACGAAAATACCTAACGCATGGAGTCGCATAACAAATGTTATAGCTTTAGATATTACTTAATATCTTTAGGTAGTTCCTAGTATTTTGTTTTGTTATTTTGTTCCTAGGATACTGTTAAAAAAAACGAATGGGTGAAATGCATTTTCACCTTAAACGATTCCTAAATATTTAGGCCGCAGCTTTGAGTGCCTCCAAAGTATAGTGAAAACGAGCATAAGTGTTATCAATATCAGAAAACATTCCGTTGCGCTATTCTACTACCATTATTTCGCAAGTCAAGTCAAGTCAAGCCAAAATAATCTTTATTCAAATGGACTTCTTATATTCCCTACCGCTTGTTCAGGACGTCTTTTGGCTGATAAGAAGAAAGAGCAAGAAACTCACCAGCTCTAATAGGAGTAATGACATTTACAAAAACCATGTCATTACAAGATCAATACATTATAAATAGAGAGAGAGAAAAAAACAGTGGTCTTATTATGATAACATAATCATTTAATAATAATGGAAGCAGGATATTTTTTGATATATAATTAATGTTTTGAAGTAATCACCTATCCAGTTGCTGGATCATCTCAAGTCCAAGCATTCTTATCTGTTATATAATCAGATACGTAGATATATAATTTCATCTTTAGATTCATATATTTCTTTATTTGTAATTATATTAATATTTATTATTATATGAGAATCAATAATTTTCTTTCCATTAAACTAAGCCTTTCAGTTATGAGCTGTCCCCCTATATTTTTTATTTTTCTATTAAAATGTGGTGTTCTGTGAACACCTTTACAATTTTTGGTGGATACTCAGGAAGTTTCAACTGTTTAGTCCTAATAGTTTCAGGATAAAGTAACATACTTGTGGACAGACAGACAAATCCGATTCCATTTTCGTAATTTGACTACTGAAACCTAAACAAATATATGTATAGAGGTGGTTATCATTAACAAGAGTTTTATAGGATCTTATTTTATTGACGCAGGTTGGGTCTGATATCGCAGTGGAGCGCTCTAGCTGGGAGGTATGGGGGTTTGGTACCAGCACCCTGGTACTGGCAGCGGCCGCAGGAGAGGCTGTCGCCGCCTAGAGGTAACATATTAAATTTGTTGCTAGACATAAAAACTATATTTTATCTTAAACGTTCCTACTTACAAACAATGCACCATAAAAGGTTACTTAAATCAATTTACTTTTTGAAAAATCCCTTTGCCTAAAGGAAAAATAATAACAACAGATAAATTGTATAATCCACGAACATCGCTAATACGCCTGGCCGCCATTTTGGTGACGTAAATGCATTCTGCAATTAATAGTACCGTTAACAAATAAACACTGGTTAATGAGTAATGAGTTGGGTTGTGTTGAGAACACACAGTTTTTGTTATATTTTCAATTATCATTATTAAGTGTTGCTGTTATTTGTTGCGGTCAACTAAAATAGCAACTGCTAATAAATATATATTTAATGTCTGCCATTTCCTATTTTCGGCTATGTTTAAAAAAAAATTCGTGGTATTATAACATAAATGCCATTTTTTCATATTTTTTAATTTCCATATACTTCAATAGTAATATATAAATTGAAAATTATCCAATAAATAAACAAACTTTTGATTAATTAATTACGTAATAAGATTTTGGGGATTATTCGTTAATATATCAATAAATACTTAATCTTTTGCATTTTGTGATATCTCTACTATTTTGAAATGACGTCATGCGTGTGTTATTTAGACAAGCTTCCAGCTCATTACCAATTTACGGGACTTATAACTTCCAATCATGGTCTTGGTATTATATAACAGGACAGAGTACTCCCAGCTGAAAAGCGAGCCGAGCGAGAGTACAGAGGTTATATGTTTTTCTAATATGACGAAAATCACATTTTAATTTAGTGAGATTTATAACTATTATTGCATACAATAATCTTGTTAAACTTTTTGTTACAAAAAATATATTTTTATTATTTACTTGCTTTCCTCCCGCGGCTTTGCACGCGTGGAATTCACTTGTTATCGTACTGCCCTTATATTAAGTATGGAGAATCGCAAGTGTTTGTTTACTAATGAAATTGCACAATCTGTCGATGACGGTCACAAATCTCCTCGACAACGATCGATCGTATTCGATTGATCGTAGTAAAAGTCATAAAAATATTGAAATAAGACATTATTATTTTTTGTTCCTAAATATGCTCTGTTTGCGTACTGATAACACATTTTTCCTGTATACAAATGATTGAAACTAATACAATCGGATTGCTATTTACGGGTCCGCTCACTTCGTGTTCAATCCAATTAAGTGCAGCTCATTTGAAACGACACAAATCCAAAACCGTGACACTTATGATTAGGCAATTTAACGGTTTTAAGTGTCACCAAATAAATACATCTGTTTGTTTTGTAATAATACGACCATTTCAATTAATTTATATTAAATCGTCAAAGGTAAATTATAAAAGGGCTCGTATTAAAAAATAATAAGTGAAAATGAGGTAAAGGAAAATATTTAATTCCATAGAGTAAGAAAACATTTAATGGCAAAAAGTAAAAATTTAGACGTTTGCTCGTAAAACAATAAGGATCTTGGTGCCTTAAGGTTTAATTTAGATCAATTGAATAGGTATTCGCATTGAGAACTAAGTTGTTTGATAATATTTTTTTAGTAGATAGAAAAATTTGTAAATTTAACAATTCGAAATGCTATATTTTAAGAGTTTTAACTTTATAGGTAGTATTAGAAATAGAATTATCTTTATAGAAAGGAAAAAAATTGTTTTTTACTTTTTAAATTCGAGTATTGCCATTTATTTCAACGAAAACTAATCAAGGCACTGACCATGTTACTTTATTCAAATAGAAACACGAGCAAATCATGCTGTAAACCACATCGAATGAATCACTATAGAGAAATCAAATTACATAACTTATCTACTTCAATCATACCACTGTCGTTTTAGAGTTCAATTTTGTTTATTGCAGTTTTTAGTTTGCCATCTGTTGACCATATCACAATGACCTCTCATCGAGCACCGTGAACTCCACAGTGGAGTCCGTTATGAATCGGTGTGAAAAATCCAATTTATTAAGAGCTCGGTTCTCGTACAGGCAGTTTGATAGCTGGTGTCTTTTAACTTGGAACGCAGTGATTCCAATTGATTTTTGAAGCCGTGTCGGTAAATCCTGTGTTACTATTCGTTTACTGTTTACACAAACGCTTACTAGTTAAGCAGTTTACTAGTTTGCGTGAAAGTGTGTTTTGTAACATTACTAACGCACTGTTAGCGATGTTTGAATTATTTTGCAAACAAATTAACAAACGAAATATGAAATAATGTGAACATTAAATTGGTATGTTGATAACGCCGTTTAATAAAACATTCAGTTACCAACCCTACATATTGATGTAATTAAAAAAAAACATCGGAAATGTAATTTGAAAATGCATCATTCGAAAATTAAAAGTGTCACTCAACTACACTCACAAACTACATACGACTACACGATTGCACGTTAAAAAAACCACAGATAAAAGACGGCGCGAAAGAGACGCGCGCATGTTTGACATTGTAGTGTTGCTATATTCGAAAAATTGTAGGTGCATGGTAGGAAAACCATTGTTCGGTCGGTTTGGGCCGCGTGAAAAGGCGTGTTCTTTGTTTCCAGAGATGGGTTTTGGAAAATTAAAACGGAACTTGGCGATGATGCCGATTGCATGTTTAGCGATGCATGCACATTAAAACGAGCTGGGTTAGTATTCTTTTGGGGTTGCAGTACCTTTGTAAAGAGTAAACGAGTGTTTTATTGTGATTTGAAAATTTTATACGGCTCAATGATAAGGGGGCACGATAAAATATTACTCTCGAGTTTTGATATAAAAAAGTGCTATCTATAATTATTTATTGAGTTTTTATAGATAAGATTTAATTTTATGCATATGGCTTTGTTGCGTATTGTGACAACTTTAATGGTTATGAGACTATTTTCGTGTTTTAATGCAGCCTTTTTAAGAAAGTAAAACATTTCTTTTAGGGATCTATGGACGATATATTAAGATTGAACTAAAGAACATTTAACTCTTTATACCTATAAAAGTAATCTAACGTTTCTGTATGTAACAATATAAGAACAACCTGAAATATAAGCATGAAATATTAAATCCCCTTATAAGGCGTTAAAATTAAATTACCTTCCTAATGTTTAATTAGTTAGAGCATTTTCTAAGTTAGTTTGGTACATTATTTCATCGCCGATGGTGCCGTAATCCGAGCCCCGGCTGAACAAATCACGGTGGAACCTGACCCGGCAGCCGTACGACCGCCGTCCGGCACCGACCCGACGCCAGTCTCATTATTACACTTACTTTATAATGCAAATCAATGTATGATTTCGAAATGTATACGTTGTCCCATTATAATTAACTAGAGTCAAACGTATTATAAATAGATGACTTTAGCCGAGTAGTTAGTTTAAATGTCGCCATTACTGTCAAAGTCAAAGTCAAAATAATCTTTATTCAAATAGACTTCTTAAAAGTACTTTTGAATCGTCCAACATTTTTTCCCTACCACTCGTTCAGGACGTCTTTTGGCTGATAAGAAGAACGAGCAAGAAACTCACCAGCTCTAATATGAGTAATGACATTTACAAAAACCATGTCATTACCAGATCAATACATTATAAACAGAGATAAAAAAAAAATATGGTCTTATAATAATAACATAATCATTTAATAATAATGGAAACAAGATAATGAGTTTAGAAGTAATCACCTATCCAGTTGCTGGATCATCTCAAGTCCAAGCGTTCTTATCTGTTATATAATCGGATACCTTATAATAAGCTTTTTTAATAAGTATTTTTTTAATAGTAGATTTAAACTGCATGATATCTAATTGTTGTATTTTGCTTGGGACCTTATTGTAGAAGCGCACACAAAGACCCCTGAAAGAGTTATTAACTTTTTGCAGTCTAGTGACAGGCACCGTTAATTTATTTTTATTTCTTGTATTAAAATTGTGTACATCACTTTTTATAGAAAACAAACTAATATTTTTACGAACGTACATTAAGTTCTCGTATATATATTGAGAAGCAACAGTCATAATGTCTATTTCCTTAAATTTCTCCCTTAAAGAGTCCCTAATCCTAAGATTATAAATTGATCGAATTGCTCTTTTCTGAAGCACAAAAATTGTTTGTATGTCGGCAGCATTTCCCCACAATAGGATACCGTACGACATAACACTATGAAAGTAACTGAAGTATACTAATCTGGCAGTATCTATGTCAGTTAACCTACGTATCTTCATTACGGCATATGCTGCAGAGCTAAGTCTACTCGACAATCTATCAATATGTGGGCCCCACTGTAGTTTAGAATCTAATGTTATTCCTAAAAATACTGTGGTATCCACAAGGCCCATGTTCTTATCTTTTAATAGAACTTACTGACCTTTTCTACGCAATTTCAAACTGTAAACCCGACATAACAATAGGCGGACTTGAAACCCCACCGCCCCGATTCCACCAGCTACTCGTGACCTCCCCGGGCTGCTCGCAGCCCGGGGCAACCAAGCGAAAGCTAGTCTATAATATATAAAGCTCAATTACCACTGACTGACTCACTGACTCACTCCATGCTTTTTTCGGGTAGAAGGAGGGGGAAAATGACATTTTCATGTATGGAGACTGACTAATATTTTTTTAAATGAGTTGAAATGGCATATCGGTACAGCCAAAAAACAAAATGGCGGCGAGATAATTTTTTTAATTTCTACATTATTCACTCTACGGTTACGATATTCAAAATGGTCGTAGATTTGGCTAAAAAAATGAGCACTGAAAAAAGGTTTGATTAAAAAAACAAAATGGCGGCCGAGATATTTCACCTGGAAATTTGGCATTTTTCGACCTCTGTTCGGGCAATCGTCGATTTCTTTTGTGGTGGGTTCGGAGGGGGGATTTTTACGCCGGCGACTCGGAAATATAGTCGATTTTCACGTACGGGGAGTTTTCATTGCGCGTCAACATGGCGGCGGCGGTGGCGGCCATTTTGTTTCGGCAATGAAAAATCGCCATTTTCCAGTGAGATTTTCTCCAAGATGGCGGCGTCGGACGGGTTCGCGTTCGTATGGGGCGGTCGTGGGGCTCGCTGCTAACTTTTTAAGTTGGTAATAATTTCTACCATTTTCGTGGTAGTTTAGGAGATTTTGGGAGAAAAGTGAAATTTCGAAATACGCACTTTTCGCGGAAAACAGACTCGATGCGGTGTGGCGCCGGGGGAGCCCTATGACTTTTGGTAGTTTTCGTTTCTGCGAGCTGACAACCCTGGGCTCCACGGTAGAAAACGTGTTTTTCGACATGCCCTCATAACCCGAATTGTTTGGGAACCTGGGTGGCCAGCGGAGAAAATCTGTGAATGAGGTGTCCCGCCAGATATAGTCGTGACTATGGGAAAATTATGAAACTCGGGAAAATCAATATGGCGGCGCCGGCAGCGGCCATTTTGTGATTTTTTCACTTTTTCGAAAAATTCAAACGCACTTTTAGCTCACATGGCAACATCGGAGCTCTTCGCCTTGTATGGACCGGTCGTGAGTCTCTGCTGGCTCTTTCGAATGACGTGAAAATTTTCCCCGATTTTAGGGTAATTTCGGAGATTTACCCCAAAAAGGTGAAAAGTAGAAGGAGCCGTTTGGGATTTCAAAAATGCATTTCCTCGACGGAGGGCACTCCCCGAAATGACATTTGGCCATTTTCATCGTCATCACCTGGCAACCCTGGTGGTAGCGGCGATTTGAAAAATTTTGCCCATTTTTTACTTTGTCGACTCTAGCGCAGTCGGTATTGCCACTAGGAAAATGGTAAAAACTGCATCGGATGCGCTATCGAGTTGGCCACACCGGTACGGAGCCGGATTTTCAAAATTCAAGATGGCGGCCAAACCAGCGGCCGTTTTATCCGGAAAATTGGGTATCGTCACCACATCGAGCCGATTTTGACGCACTTGCCGACATTTGTCAGAGTACTTCCGGGGAAACATTTTTTAGGCAAGTAACTAAAGTGTTGCCAGGTGAAAAAAAATCTTGAAAATTTTTGATACTTTATGAGATTTTTGAGGAAACACTTTTTGTCGAATTTTTGATCTTTTTTGATGCAAATATTTTAATTTTAACTTTTCAAGATACCCGATGGAAAAAATAGAACGATCGACTGGCAACACTGAGAGCAAACAACGTTTGAAATTCAACCTCGATTTTGACCGACTTGGCAACCCCGCAGGTATTTGGCATGTATGGAGCGATTGTGTATCTCTATAGACTCTTTCATGTGGTGGAAAAAAATTACCCGATTTTAGGGTATTTTTTGAGATTTACCCCAAAAACTGTAAATGTCAAAGGAACAATTTTAGAACTTGAAAATTGGTATCCGTCGATGGAGGGCGCATCCCGAAATCACATTTGACTATTTTCATCGCCTACATCTGGCAACCCTGGCAGCTACGGCGGTTTGAAAGATTTAATGCCCACTATTCACGTTTTGGACTCTAGCGCAGTCATTATCGCCGCTAGGAAAATAATAAAAACTGCGTTGGATGCGCCAATAGATGGGCTACATAGGTCTGAGGTTGAAATTTCAAAATTCAAGATGGCGGCTTAAACAGCGACCATTTTATCTAGAAAATTGTTCATTTTTCACGACTTTCACTTTATAGAGCTGATTTTGGCGTTTTTGGTAACATTTTTAAGAATACTTTTAACAAAAATATGTATTCAGATGAAGTGTTGCCAGATGAAAAAAAACTGTAAAATTTTTTATACCGAGATTTTTGAGAAACTTTCATGTATGTCATTTATGAAAAATATTAAAATATTTTTTTACAATGATTTTACTGTTTAACAAAATTTTTACTGTTGCATTTATAACATAATTGATGGAATAATTTGAGTGATCGACTAACAACACTGATAGTAGTCACCATATTAATTTCAGAATGATTCTGACTGAGCTGGCGACTCGGAAGCTTTGCATATATAGATCTCTGTTTGTGTATCTTTACTCAATCTTTACGTGGTGAGAAAAAAATTCCACTATTTTAGCCAGCAAAATAAAGCGAGCGAGACATTGTCATTCGGTAAGATTAGAACTGTGACTAAAACAAAAAGCGAGCGAAGCGAGCCATAAAGGGTGACCATTTCGAGAGATTTAATTAATTGGTAAGGTTACAACTGTGACTAAAATAAAATGCGAGCGAAGCGAGCCATAAAGAACACCATCAATAGAAATCTGATCAATCATTTAGATTAGAACTGTGAATAAAACAAAACGGTTATGTTAGCACTGTGACTAAAACAAAAAGCGAGCGAAGCGAGCCATAATGAGTAACCACTAAGAGAGATTTGGTTAATTGATAAGGTTAGTACTGTAACTAAAATAAAATGCGAGCGAAGCGAGCCATAAAGAACACCATCAATAGAGGCCTGGTCAATCAGTTAGATTAGAACTTTCAATAAAATAAAAAGCGAGCGAAGCGAGCCATAATAAATGGAGACCTGGTCAATTGCTTAAGCGAGCGAAGCGAGCCATAATGCTAGACCATTAAGAGTGACCTGATCAATCGATTATGTTAGCACTGTGTCTAAAACAAAAGCGAGCGAAGCGAGCCATAAGGAGTAACTGTTAAGAGAGATTTGGTTAATTGGTAGGGTTAGAACTGTGACTAAAGTAAAATGCGAGCGAAGCGAGCCATAAAGGACACCATCAATAGAGACCTGGTCAATCGGTTAGATTAGAACTGCGAAAAAAACTAAAAGAAAAAGCGAGTGAAGCGAGCCATAATAAATGGAGACCTGGTCAATCGGTTAAGGAACTGTGACGAAATGTGCTTATAAGTGTGCTATTTAAGACTGAGGCTGAAATTTTAAAATTCAAGATGGCGGCTAAGACAGCGACCATTTTATTTAGAAAATGTATATATTTTTCACGGTTTTTACTTCATAGAGCTGATTTTGGCGTTATTGGTAACATTTTTCAGATTACTTACAGAAAAAAAATGTATTCAGTTGAAGTGTTGCCGGATGATAAAAAACTGTTGTTTTTTGTTACTGTGATTTTTAGGAAATTTTCTATTGAATAAGAATAAAATAATACAAGGTGATTTATACAACATTTATTTTAAGTTTTTCTTACGTTTTTCAACTGAATATTTCTTTTTATATTGCGTGTAAACTGGCAACCTTTTTTTATGTATGATGTTTTGCGTACTTAAAGATCTTTTATTTCAAGATAGAACTTACTAACTTTTTCTAGGCAATTTTATACTGTAAACCCAACATAACAAGAGGCGGTCTTAAAACTCCAATATCTGTATTAACTAAATATTAACTTACTTTTGAATAAGAATAAGAGAATAAATGACTACAAGCCGATCTATACCAAATTTTATTTTAGTTTTGCTTGCGTTTTTCAACTGAATGTTTCTTTTTCTATTTAGTGGAAACTGACAACTCTTTTTCTTTTACGTAAGGAGCTTTGTGTACTTAAACACAATTCATTTGAAGATAGAACTCACTAACTTTTTCGAGGCAATTTCAAACTGTAAATATAACAAGAGGCGGACTTAAAACCCCACCGCTCCGATTCTACAAGCGACTCGTTTATGCTCAAGAACTTTGTAATAAGTAAAGCAACAAAAACTTGTATAGGTTTATTATAACATATGGGTTAGGTTAGGTTAGTGTATGAAAAACAACGCACGAGCCGAGCGAGCGTAGCGAGCGTGCCGCGGCAGCGGCCGGCGAAGTGCCAGAAACGAATCGCTTTTGTTGATGGTAACATTTAGTTTAAAATGTTTAAAAGATGATCGTGTAAGGCTGACTATGAGCAATCGAGTCCGCGCTGTGACCATATCAATTTCAATTTTGATTTCGATGGATTTGACAATTCGGGATCTTTATAGCGTGTATATATGGACCATTTTTGTAGGTATCTTTACCCACACTTTCACATGTATATAAGTATGGAGAAAAAAAAAACAATTTTTGACATAATATTTTATACTTAAAATATATTTTTCTATACTTTTAGATTATTGAGAAAACATGTTCTTTTGATATTCAAAATGAAAGTGTTCTACGTAGGTATGAGTTTGAAATTTGACATTTATTTATTTGGGGTATTACTTAAGGTAACACTGGAGAAAATATCTACTCGATCCTTTTTCATACTAAATATAAACTTACTATTGAATAACAATAAGAGACTATAATTTATTTAGAGTTGTGCTTGCGTTTTTCGACTGAATAATTATTTTTCTATTGCGTGTAAACTATCATGTACTTTTTCTTTGATGTATGGTATTTTGTGTACTTAACCACCTTTCATTTGAAGATAGAACTTACTAAATTTTTGTAGGCGATTTTAAGCTCTAAAACAAACCAAGCGACAGCTTCTATTCTGAAACGAAGGCGGATCTATTCTAATATCTGGCCACGACATCGGTTCCCTTTTCGTATAATAAATAAATCTTACATAAATAATGTAATGTAATAATGCAAATAAAATAAATACTATTTCTTGACATTTAATTGATCAATTAATGATAGTAACACTGATGGAAATATATGTTCGATTGTTTTTTAATACTATACAGTAATTTACTAATAAATAAGAATAAGAGAAAAAAAGACAAGACTTATTTTAAGTATCTATACAAAATTTATTTTAAGTTATGCTTGCGTTTTTCGACTGAATATTTCTTTTTCTATTAAGTGTCAACTGGCAACAATTTTTTTCTGAGATGTATGGTGCTTTGTGTCCTTTAACACCTTTTATTTGAAGATAGAACTTACTGACTTTTTCTAGGCCATTTAAAACTGTAAACCCAACATAACAATAGGTGGACTTAAAGCCCCAATATCTGTATTAACTCAATGTTAACTTACTATTGAATAAGAAAAAGAGAATAAAAGATAACAAGCCGATCTATACAAAATTTATTTTAAGTTTTGCTTGCGTTTTTCGACTGAATATTTCTTTTTCTATTAAGTGTCAACTGGCAACACTTTTTCTTTGATGTATGGTGCTTTGTGTCCTTTAACACCTTTTATTTGAAGATAGAACTTACTGACCTTTTCTACGCAATTTCAAACTGTAAACCCGACATAACAATAGGCGGACTTGAAACCCCACCGCCCCGATTCCACCAGCTACTCGTGACCTCCCCGGGCTGCTCGCAGCCCGGGGCAACCAAGCGAAAGCTAGTCTATAATATATAAAGCTTAATTACCACTCACTGACTCACTGACTCACTCCATGCTTTTTTCGGGTAGAAGGAGGGGGAAAATGACATTTTCATGTATGGAGACTGACAATATTTTTTTTAATGAGTTGAAATGGCATTCGCTATGCAGCCAAAAAACAAAATGGCGGCGAGATAATTTTTTTAATTTCTACATTATACACTCTACGATTACGATATTCAAAATGGTCGTAGATTTGGCTAAAAAAATGACACTGAAAAAAGGTTTGATTAAAAAAACAAAATGGCGGCCGAGATATTTTACCTAGAAAATTGTCATTTTTCGACCTCTGTTCGGGCGGATGTCGTTTCTTTTGTGGTGGGTTCGGAGGGGGGATTTTTACGCTGGCGACTCGGAAGTATAGTCGATTTTTACGTATGGGGAGTTTTCATTTGCGCTTCAACATGGCGGCGGCGGTGGCGGCCATTTTGTTTCGGCAATGAAAAATCGCCATTTTCCAGTGAGATTTTCTGCAAGATGGCGGCGTCGGACGGGTTCGCGTCGTATGGGGCGGTCGTGGGGCTCGCTGCTAACTTTTTAAGTTGGTAATAATTTCTACCATTTTCGTGGTAGTTTAGGAGATTTTGGGAGAAAAGTGAAATTTTGAAATACGCACTTTTCGCGGAAAACAGACTCGATGCGGTATGGCGCCGGGGGAGCCCTTTGACTTTTGGTAGTTTTCGTTTCCACGAGCTGACAACCCTGGGCTCCACGGTAGAAAACATTTTTTTCGACATGCCCTCATAACCCGAATTGTTTGGGAACCTGGGTGGCCAGCGGAGAAAATCTGTGAATAAGGTGTCACGCCAAATATAGTCGTGACTATGGGAAAATTATGAAACTCGGAAAAATCAATATGGCGGCGGCGGCAGCGACCATTTTGTGATTTTTTCACTTTTTCGAAAAATTCAAACGCACTTTTAGCTCACATGGCAACATCGGAGCTCTTCACCTTTTATGGACCGGTCATTAGTATCTGCCGGCTCTTTCCTATGAGGTGAAAATTTTCCCCGATTTTAGGGTAATTTCGGAGATTTACCCCAAAAAGGTGAAAAGTAGAAGGAGCCGTTTCGGGATTTCAAAAATGCATTTCCTCGACAGAGGGTACTCCCCGAAATGACATTTGACCATTTTCATCGTCATCACCTGGCAACCCTGGTGGTTGCGACGATTTGAAAAATTTTGCCCATTTTTTACTTTGTCGACTTTAGCGCAGTCAGTATTGCCACTAGGAAAATGGTATAAACTGCATCGGATGCGCTATCGAGTTGGCCACACCGGTACGGAGCCGGATTTTCAAAATTCAAGATGGCGGCCGAATCAGCGGCCGTTTTATCCGGAAAATTGGGTATCGTCACCATAACGAGCCGATTTTGACGCACTCGCCGACATTTGTCAGAGGACTTCCGGGGAAACATTTTTTAGGCAAGTAGCTAAAGTGTTGCCAGGCTAAAAAAAAACTTGAAAATTTTTTATACTTTATGAGATTTTTGAGGAAACACTTTTTGTCGAATTTTTGAACTTTTTTGATGCAAATATTTTAATTTTAACTTTTCAAGATACCCGATGGAAAAAATAGAACAATCGACTGGTAACACTGAGAGCAAACGACGTTTGAAATTCAACCTCGATTTTGACCGACTTGGCAATCCCGCAGGTATTTGGCGTATATGGAGCTATTGTGTATCTCTATAGACTCTTTCATGTGGTGGAAAAAAAATACCCGATTTTAGGGTAGTTTTTGAGATTTACCCCAAAAACTATAAATGTCAAAGGAACAATTTTAGAACATGAAAATTGGTATCCGACGATGGAGGGCGCATCCCGAAATCACATTTGACTGTTTTCATCGCCTACATCTGGCAACCCTGGCAGCTACGGCGGGTTAAAGATTTAATGCCCACTGTTCACGTTTTGGACTCTAGCTCAGTCACTATCGCCGCTAGGAAAATAACAAAAACTGCGTTGGATGCGCCAATAGGTGGGCTACATAGGTCTTAAGTTGAAATTTCAAAATTCAAGATGGCGGCTTAAACTGTGGCCATTTTATCTAGAACATAGATGATTTTTCACTACTTTTACTTTATAGAGCTGATTTTGGCGTTTTTGGTAACATTTTTAAGAATACTTCTAACAAAAAATATGTATTTAGCTGAAGTGTTGCCAGATGAAAAAAAATCTGTAAATTTTTTATACCGAGATTTTTGAGAAAATTTCATGTATGTCATTTATGAAAAATATTTAAATATCATTTTACAATTATTTCACTGTTTAACAAAATTTTTACTGTTGCATTTATAACATAATTTATGGAATAATTTGAGTGATCGACTAGCAACACTGATAGTAGTCACCATATAAATTTCAGAATGATTCTGACCGAGCTCACGATTCTGAAGCTTTGCATATATAGACCGTTTGTGTATCTTTACTCAATCTTTACGTGGTGAGAAAAAAATTCCACTATTTTAGCCAGCACAATAAAGCGAGCGAGACATTGTCATTCGGTAAGATTAGAACTGTGACTAAAACAAAAAGCGAGCGAAGCGAGCCATAAAGGGTGACCATTTCGAGAGATTTTATTAATTGGTAAGGTTACAACTGTGACTAAAATAAAATGCGAGCGAAGCGAGCCATAAAGAACACCATCAATAGAAATCTGATCAACCATTTAGATTAGAACTGTGAATAAAACAAAAGGGTTATGTTAGCACTGTGACTAAAACAAAAAGCGAGCGAAGCGAGCCATAATGAGTAACCACTAAGAGAGATTTGGTTAATTGATAAGGTTAGTACTGTAACTAAAATAAAATGCGAGCGAAGCGAGCCATAAAGAACACCATCA
The DNA here is from genome assembly GCA_918026875.4 of Diatraea saccharalis. NCBI lineage: Eukaryota > Metazoa > Arthropoda > Insecta > Lepidoptera > Crambidae > Diatraea > Diatraea saccharalis. The sequence continues at coordinate 2,280,689 of OU893338.1, forward strand.
ATAGAGGCCTGGTCAATCAGTTAGATTAGAACTTTCAATAAAATAAAAAGCGAGCGAAGCGAGCCATAATGCTAGACCATTAAGAGAGACCTGATCAATCGATTATGTTAGCACTGTGTCTAAAACAAAAAGCGAGCGAAGCGAGCCATAAGGAGTAACTGTTAAGAGAGATTTGGTTAATTGGTAGGGTTAGAACTGTGACTAAAGTAAAATGCGAGCGAAGCGAGCCATAAAGGACACCATCAATAGAGACCTGGTCAATCGGTTAGATTAGAACTGCGAAAAAAACAAAAAGAAAAAGCGAGTGAAGCGAGCCATAATAAATGGAGACCTGGTCAATCGGTTAAGGAACTGTGACGAAATGTGCTTATAGGTGTGCTATACTGAGGCTGAAATTTTAAAATTCAAGATGGCGGCTAAGACAGCGACCATTTTATTTAGAAAATGTATATATTTTTCACGGTTTTTACTTCATAGAGCTGATTTTGGCGTTATTGGTAACATTTTTCAGATTACTTACAGAAAAAAAATGTATTCAGTTGAAGTGTTGCCGGATGATAAAAAAACTGTTGTTTTTTGTTACTGTGATTTTTAGGAAATTTTCTATTGAATAAGAATAAAATAATACAAGGTGATTTATACAACATTTATTTTAAGTTTTTCTTACATTTTTCAACTGAATATTTCTTTTTATATTGCGTGTAAACTGGCAACCTTTTTTTATGTATGATGTTTTGCGTACTTAAAGATCTTTTATTTCAAGATAGAACTTACTAACTTTTTCTAGGCAATTTTATACTGTAAACCCAACATAACAAGAGGCGGTCTTAAAACTCCAATATCTGTATTAACTAAATATTAATTACTTTTGAATAAGATTAAGAGAATAAATGACTACAAGCCGATCTATTCCAAATTTTATTTTAGTTTTGCTTGCGTTTTTCGAATGAATATTTCTTTTTCTATTTAGTGTAAACCGGCAACACTTTTTCTTTGAAGTATGGTGCTTTGTGTACTTAAATATAATTCATTTGAAGATAGAACTCACTAACTTTTTCTAGACAATTTCGAACTATAAACATAACAAGAGGCGGACCTAAAATCCCACTGCTCTGATTCCATAAGCGACTCGTTTATGCTCAAGAACTTTACAATAAGAAAGGCAACAAAAACTTGTATAGGTTTATAATGACATATGGGTTAGGTTAGGTTAGTGTATGAAAAACAACGCACGAGCCGAGCGAGCGTAGCGAGCGTGCCGCGGCAGCGGCCGGCGAAGTGCCAGAAACGAATCGCTTTTGTTGATGGTAACATTTGGTTTATAATGTTTAAAAGATGATCGTGACCATTTTAATTTCAATTTTGATTTCGATGGACTTGACAATTCGGGATCTTTATAATGAGAGACTATAATTTATTTGGAGTTTTGCTTGCGTTTTTTGAATAAATATTTCTTTTTCTGTTAAGCGTAAACTGGCAACCCTTTTTCTTTGATGTATGGTGCTTAAACACCTTTCATTTTTAGACAGAACTTACTAACTTTTTGTAGGCGATTTCAAACTATAAAACAAACATAACAAAAAAATCGAAACACTCAAATTCTGCAACGGAGGCGGACTTAAAACCCCACCGCCCCGATTCCTCTAGCTACTCAAGACCTCCCCGGGCTGCTGGGCGAAAGCTTCTATTCTGAAACGAAGGCGGACTTAAAACCCCATCGCGTCGTGAAGTTATCTATTCTAATATCTGGCCATGACATCGGTTCCCTTTTCATATAATAAATAAATCTTACATAAATAATGTAATGTAATAATGTAAATACAATAAATACTATTTCTTGACATTTAATTGATTAATTAATGATAGTAACACTGATGGAATAAATATATGTTCGATTGTTTTTTAATATTATACAGTAATTTAGTAATAAATTAAAATAAGAAAAGACAAAACTTATTTTAAGTGTCTATACAAAATTTATTTTAAGTTTTGCTTGCGTTTTTCGACTGAATATTTCTTTTTCTATTAAGTGTCAACTGGCAACACTTTTTCTTTGATGTATGGTGCTTTGTATCCTTTAACACCTTTTATTTGAAGATAGAACTTACTGACCTTTTCTACGCAATTTCAAACTGTAAACCCGACATAACAATAGGCGGACTTGAAACCCCACCGCCCCGATTCCACCAACTACTCGTGACCTCCCCGGGCTGCTCGCAGCCCGGGGCAACCAAGCGAAAGCTAGTTTATATCTACTTTTTTAACATTAGGTAGTACAAATTTTAAGCATTTTGTTTTTCCTTCATTAAGGAGAAGATTATTTACATTAAACCAATGTACTACTTTAGCGATAGAATTGTTCACATCGTCATTTAGAGGTAACCCTCTTTTAATTTTAAACAAGAGTGAAGTGTCATCCGCAAACAAAACTATTTCGTGATCATCCCTTACGAAATAAGGCAAGTCATTTATGTAAATCAAAAACAAGAAAGGACCAAGTATTGAGCCCTGCGGAACGCCCATCTTAATTTTCGATCCAGGGGATCTTTTGCCATTGATATCAACCCTCTGTACTCTGTCAGTCAAGTATGAGACAATAAAATCCAATGAGTTATCTCTAAATCCATAAAAATGCAGTTTCCTAATCAATGTTTCATGAAAAACACAATCAAATGCCTTAGATAGGTCACAGAAAACACCTAACGCATCATGTGAATCCTCCCAGGCATTAAAAATTTCTTGTATTAACTCGACACCGGCTTCGGTTGTCGAGCGACCCCTTGTAAAACCAAATTGTTGTCGATTCATAAGCTTATTCTTGTAAAAGTACGTTTGTATTTGATCCAGCATGATTTTTTCAAAAATCTTACTAAACGTAGGTAGCACGGATATAGGTCTAAAGTTAGTAGGGTCAGATGTGCTACCCGATTTATGTAAAGGAATAATTTTACTATATTTCATGAGCTCAGGAAAAATACCACAATCAGTACATTCATTAAATATATAAGCTAAGATTGGAGCTATTGTCTCAATTACCGATTTAGAAACTTCAATGGAATTACCCCATAAATCAGCAGTTTTCGTTTTCTTTAGCTGATTAAAAGATTTTATTATATCTTTAAAATCAATGTGTTGAAACTTAAATTGGCTATTAGAATTATTTAAACTTGCCTTTAAAATAGATTCAGCAACAGTGGAAGAGGAATTCAAAGATTGTGTAATTAAGACTGGAATTTCAGTAAATAAATTTTCAAATACTGTAGCAACTTCAAGATCTGATGTTACTTTTTTATTATCAATGTTTAAATTAAAATTTATATTCCGGGATTTTTCTCTTCCAGTTTCACTATTTATGATATTCCACGTCATTTTAACTTTGTCTTTACTATTTTCAATTTTTGCATTTAAATAATTACATTTGGCTAAACGACACACTTTTTTAAATAACTTAGAGTAATTTCGTACATATTCTTTGAAGTCCTCACTTGTGTTATAATTACGTTCATCATATAGTTCATAGAGCCTTTTTCTGCTTTTGTAGATTCCTGGTGTAGCCCACACACTAAAAGTTATAGGATTACTAATACTTATTTTTTTTGGGACAAAAATCTTATTGAATTCTGTACAATAAACATCAAAGAAATCTTTGTACAAATCATTGGGATTACTATTATGTTTCAAATGATACAATTTAGTAGAAATGAATTTTAATGGTCTGAGCTGTTCGTTGCTTTAAATACTTCATAGTACGTGGAATTTAGCAACTTTTCACTTGGAATATGAGCAAGGTACGCGATGTTGGTTCATATTTAATAATGCATCATTAAAATTTCCAAACATCCATACATAATATAAAAACTTTTGAATGGTATGTAATACTTCTCCGTGGAATTAAATTCGCCATTTGTTTTTTGACATTTCTATTTGGCTATGAAGATTAAATCTACAGTACTAGGCCTCAGTCAGCAAACCATCAAATTTTTAATAGAGAAAAAGTTAATCCAATTTATAGACTACCTATATGTGAAATTTCATCAAAACACCTTCAAATTGTCTTTGCGTGCATTATTGAATGTATATTCATTTTTATGATCTACCAGGAATCCACGTCTGCGTACCTTTTATTGTCTTTACTAATGCATTCGTAGTAGTTGTAAATTTGGGTCCACTAACTGATACATTTTTGTTTCAGAAGATTCTGCGACAAACGAAGAAGGTTCAGCAGGTGGCTCGCCGCATCCACGCAGTCCCCCCCGCGCTGCCACACCACCCTCCCCTTCTCGCTCCTCCCCCCGCTCCCCTCGTCTCCATCCAGCACTATACCCCCAACCACAAGACGCGCAAGACTCGGATCCTGACGTAGATGAAAGCGACGACTTCGATAAAGATGAGAAACGTGACCCCAATGCCAACCTAGGTAAAAGAAAGAAGAAAACTCGAACAGTCTTCTCGAGATCACAAGTGTTCCAACTAGAATCCACGTTCGATATGAAACGATACCTTAGTAGTTCCGAGCGCGCCGGCCTCGCGGCGAGCTTACATCTAACAGAGACACAAGTGAAAATATGGTTTCAAAACAGGCGTAATAAGTGGAAACGGCAGTTGGCAGCTGAATTAGAAGCAGCAAATATGGCGCACGCAGCTCAGAGACTCGTACGTGTACCTATATTGTACCACGAGTCGAGACCCACTACGATGCCTCATACTCCTTTGCCAATTCATCCCCAATTTTCTAATGAACCCGGTGTCTACTTCCCATCTCAAGCACCGCAACAGCTACAACCGCTTCCTGCGTCACCGGTGACGTCACGAGCCCCACTTTCCAGTCTAGTGTAGTGTTCGCTTGAGACCGCGCGACGAACAGACAGTGCGGATGGACAATTTTGAATATCGAACGCAAGTGAAATGACTAGTCACATTCCAAAGTCAAAATCATACAGAGTTCGACCATATCCAAATTTAGTGTTGCCAAATTAAGAAAAAATAGGCAAAATTATATCAAAATCATGTCACTCTGTAATTTTTGTATAGGTATAATAATAAGAATTGAATTAATAAAGCTATAATCATGTACTACGGTTAGTTGAAAGAATTCACCCCAAAAGATCGTTTAAATTATTACATTAAATTTATAAATCCTACATAGAAATGATTGAAAATCGATTATATTTAATTAAAACAAAACATTTTTTTCTTTTAATAAACCGTAGTGTGTAGATTTACTTACATAGACGATATGGAAATAATAAAAAAAGTAACGTACAAAAAATCAGTGTCATACCAAGTTGTATATAAAATTGTAAATAAGATAATATGTTCTACGATATAAATTTCTGTGTATTTATTTCATAAGTTTAGATAATTTTGTAAATATTAAAAAGAACTGACTATAAGCTTTTTTCTATAAATGATACCGATTTCTTATCTATTAATGTTTAAGATAATTATTTTAATTATACTGACAAACAAAATTATTTGTTTTTAGTTTTGTTCGTCAGTGTTTTTATTATTAAAAGTTCTCCTAACCATGTTTTTTATAATTATCTTTATATTTTGACACTTTTTCGAAAGAAATAAAGCTAATATATTTATATGACAAGCTGCAAATCAATACTTTGTATAGTATGATTTGGTTGTTTCGTTAAATGTTGAAGAACTAATTATGATTTAATATACGACCATATCAAAAATACATATTCTTTTAAATTCAATAAATAATTATATTAACATAATATTGTCGGGGCAGTACGATGACTTCATCTCGGCGGCGCCGGCAGTAAATTTGTACCATATTATTGTAAAAAAAGTAACTGTGTTGCCATGTTGCTTCAATGTAATTCTGTAATATTGCTAGCCTAAATAAATTAATGATGCTTAATTCTAAATAATTAATGTTATTTATTGATAGTAGTGAAATAATATTCGTCATTATGCAATTATAATATTATAATTATGCTGAGATAAGGCGAATAATAAAATGAAATCTGGAATTATTTGTGCGTATTTATTAACCTTTGTAAAGTCAACGGCAAGTAAGGTTATAAAAAAATCAGTAATTTACTCGTATACTAACAAAATAGGCTATAAAATAAAGCGGTCGGATTTGATGGTTTTCATTTACTCTGAAATTACTGGCCGATTTTAAAAACGTACTGAAGTTACATCATATGAGGACGGTATAGGTTATAATATACAATGGCGAAATTGCGGAAAACAAATTGTATATGTAATAAAAAATTATGAAGTCAGCCATTATATACAAAATAGCAAATTAATTTAGTTTCTTGTATGTAGTACCTACTAAGTATTGAATCCATAATTTAACATCATTGAAAAGCTCATTTTCTTAAAAATGTTTATAATTTTCTATTTCTTTAAAAGTGTTATTTGTTTATATAAATATTAATTTAAATCAGTTCAGTCTAACGATATATTTAGTTGCATTTTATTAGTAATAGTACTTCGCCATGTGTTATCGTTTAAGATAATAATCAGTACATGGTCATTGTTTAATATATAGTGTGATAAGGCATGGTGTTCACATTACAAGTTCGTGGGGAACGTAGGCGCGCGTGCCGGACGTGGCATGCTATGTTTCATATCCGGAGCTAAGCGGAACCTTCCTGTATTAAAGCGTTAACCGTTTATTTCGTATATTGACCAGGGGTGCGTTTAAGGCTCTCTTGTACTTCCGCTTACGTTCCCATACAAATATGCATCGAGAGTAAGGACTCGCTCGCTTGATTTTAAAATCACGGAAAATATTGCTAAGATGAGCAGTCTATAGCTAGAGCCATGGCGAGAGAGCTAGTGAGATAAAAGGTCACATCCTTGACCCTATTTTTTCTTACAAGGGTGTACTCGATAGTTTTTAAGATACCATCACAAAATATGCATGCAGGATTAAGTTATTCCATATATATCTACAAGAATATAACTGACAAAGTTTTTATTCGTGTTTTTACGTTATAATTATTAAACAGGTACGAGGTCGGCTGCCTCTTATTTTTTCCATAAAGAGGAGAGTGAACAATTGCCCAAAATCGTCTTATGTAAGAAATAGATGATGTCGAATGAAAAGTAGGTATGTTTCTTTAGCTAAACTATCGAAGTCAAATCCTGAGTTTAAATAGCAACTTAATTAAAAGACAATAAATTCCTTCATCATCATCAGCTTATTGTTCTGAGAGAACGGACCCTAAGACTACGCGCACACTGTTGATTTTTTGTCACTTGAGATCGTGACATTGTTTCTATCACCGGCTCCTGTCTTTCCTATGGAAGCTGCTTAATTTTTACGTGTTGAATGAGCGTGGCACCTCCAGACCTTTTTAATTACCTTTTGAAGTATCTAGGTTTTATTTGATTAAACTTCTATGCATTGTTGATGCGTTTCCCATTGATGTATGAAGGTTTGCTTAATTTTTTCAGTTATTGATTGGCTGAAGTGATGTAATAATACTGATCGTGATGCATATATACTATATTACTATTTATAAATTGAAGCTAGAATGAGTTGTTTGTATAGCTGGATGTAAGAAACGGTTACACAATACTTAGTACAAATTATTATCTTGTGTACAATGCTTTATACACAAACCGCCCGCGTCGGCACGCGTCGCCACTTCCGGTGGTTCCGGCGGTCGTCCGGATATTTCTGATAATCACTTTATGTTGCTAATTTTCCTGGAACTTGTGTAAGTCATCATCCTATAAAGCAAACCATTAAATTAAAACAAATAAATTTAAATTACACCAGGCTTTCACATCATAATCAGTGGTAGATTAAGGGGTGGAGGAGAGAGCAGAAGGTGCTGCAGCATCCATCGAAATCATGAGTTAAATGTAATATCAAGTTTCTGCCCCGTTTGAAAAAAGTTATCCAACCAGGCCTATTGCCGCCCCGAAACTCCGATGAAGGTAGTCCGCTATTGATCATAACATGACGAAAATTAAATATCCTATAGTCGATGCATAGTTTAAAAAAAATCACTTCCCACTGCCACTGCGCTGACATCTTTTTCTTTTAAATCCAAACTTTTATTAATTATTATCTTTGTTACACGACAAGGTTACATAATTCTTGTTAAGCCAATACCAATGTTCTTATCCCTTATCTTAGCCAATACAAATCAAATAATAATAATAATAATAAAAATTTATTTTCTCATCCCACAGAATAGTGTATTACATGCTAGTAAGTTACAAACACAGTTGTTCTTGAGGTTCTGGTGTGATACTGATGCCTAAGTTAGATAATCAGAAGAATACCTGTATTAAAGGTCATCAGCACCACTCGCAGGCCACCACTCACACACAGGAATGGTATATTGGTGGTAGCGTTTTATACATTGATAAATAAACGTTTTACGAACTGTAAGTACTATAAAGAGATATAGTTGAATGTCTGTATGGCAGCTTGACTAGAACCTTTAGAACAGCTCTCTGTGCCCTTTCCATTTCTATTAAGTATGTTTTTGCAGCGCCACCCCATGAACAAATACAATAATTGATAAGACTATGACAGAGTGCATCATAAGTTCGAAGTAGAAGTGTCTTGTCAGCAATATCTCGTAGACTTTTAAACACAATGATTAATTTCCTTATTCTTCCAGCTAATGTTGTGGAGGAATGTGCAAAGGAGCTCAAATACGATGGATTATTTAGGTTATATGGCTACTGTTCTTGTTGTTCAGAAATGCATGAAAAAAAGTTTTAACAATTATCTCCAGGTTTAATAACATTTAATACTTTTATAAAAATTGTCTTTATACAATTATCGACTTATTTGCATCACAATAATAAATTATCTAGAATCATATAACGAATAATAGTTAAAGCATTCGTTTAACTCCAATGAACACCACCAAAAACGTATATCTATTTAATTAAGTGATTCGCGATATTAATTCGATTATTGCCACTCGTAAAAAAGTTACAAAACAGACTTTAATCGCGCAAACGACTCTGCGTCACGAACCGCAGTCGTTACCATGAAGCAATTTGGGTTTTATCACTACTGAAATAGAGATTATGTTGGTTTATCATGATAATCCTCTAATTACAATCATGCTTTCACGGTTGCACGCCACACGACCGCCGTTGCAAATCCGATCTTATTCTATCCCCACTAAAAGTCATTTAGAAGAAGTGTGCTGTTAATTACTTTGTAGCAACGTTAATAAAATTGATCTTTGAGTATATGACACAAAGTTCAGATTCACTGATTTCGGGAAACAGCGCCATCTATTGAGTAATTGGATTAAGTGTGTACATCCGGAATCTTAATTTAATTAAAATTGGAGCGTTTTTATCGCGCGATCGCGCGTGCCTCTGAGTGTTGCCACGCTCCGATTGTTCGTTCGTAGATTTCCTACGTTTTGTCGTTATCAAACTGTCACTTAATTATCGCAATTGAATTTGGGACGCGTGCACGGAAAATATTGTTCTTCTATTAAATTTATATATATATATAGATGTAGTTTTTACTGCTTCCCGGGATGTTATATTAAAATAAGTAGTCGCCAGTTCAATGAACAGAGATGTCACCAAATAGGTAGACGTTTAATTTGAGAAATTTTATGATGAGAAACTTAATTATTTTGTGAAATATAATATAATTTACAAACTGTTTCAATAAAATATCTTATTCACTAAACTTTTCACAAAGCGCTTAAACTTTTATGTCTAATTTCTACAGGCAGTAAGGTAATTTTTTGTATTATTTATTACCTATATTACCTGTGATTTATATACACATCAGTTAAAGACTTTCCAAAATGATAAACAGACTCAATTATTTATATCCATATTGGAACATGTAAAATATCATAGCATGATACTTCACGGTTAAGTGCCCCAAAAAATGGTAGCATTAATGACAGCTTACGAGGTAATTTACGCAAACTGTTAGTTTTTGTAAACAGATAACATGGCAACACGCATAATCGCTGGCGCGCGCCAAAAATGAGTTGGTTTTCTTTTTCGAAAACAACAATTAGTCAAATTTGAAACAGCAGATGTTTCGGCGGGATAATCAATTTTATACAGACCAACAATTTTTTTTCTGCTCTACTGATGATACTTACAAAGTAGACCTTAACTCCTTCTAATAAATTCTACAAATATTTTTTTAATAATAAATTTATTTTTGGGTTAATAAATTCTAAAACATACAAATTATAAAATTTGAACCCTATTAGAAATCCGTAGAGTTTGTCAGTGGGGAAGAATGGCGTCATATGACATTTTGTGTTTTAATTGTTGTTGTTATTGGGATGCGTAACGAAATAGTTAATGATGTGTTTAATTACCATTATGCAATTATTTTATTCGAATTTGATGGGCGTTATAGACATTGATAGGTAAACACTCACGCATTTACGTAATTAAGACTTTGGGCATAGTAAAACCAAACCTATTCTCCCTTGAGCATGCATTGAGCTTACGTCTCACTAGTGGCGGATTACCGATGATTTAGTAAATAAACGATGTGAACTTAGAAAAGACAATGTTGCCATAATACTATGTCAATATTATACAAATGGTTGGCCTAAATATGTAATTAATGAACCAGTTATTGCTAAATAGTACTTTGAACTAAAAAACGATATTACTTTTGAGGATGATTTATCGTCAATTAACAAAAAAAAAAAACAGAAACATAAAAAGAAAAGTTGTTTATGATTGTCATTTAGGAATGACCAAAACTAAAACCAGAGGTAAAACATTATTTTATTGTAAAGGCATGTATAAGGACATAGATGAGTATATATTTGCATATAAGACTTGTAAGATGTTTTCAAAGAATAAAAGAACCTATGATTGTTAGAGGTCAAACTGATTTGCTTTTCTAACATGTATTAATTGATATTTAATAGTATGACAGTAATGATTACTTAACTTTACTTGATCATTATTCTAAATGTATAGAATTCCATAGATTGTCTTATAAAACTGCTGAAGTCACCAGTGAAATTTTAAAAAACATTTCTTCTATATATGGCATTCCAGAACTGGTGTATTCTGAAAATGTTCAATTAAATGTATTCAAGTTTTTAGGTAAAAATGAAATTTTAAACCAAATTTTTCGAGTCTAAACTATCATCAAAGTAACGATTACTTTGATGCAGAAAATGCTGTTGTAATTGTAAAACTATGTAAAAAAAAATCCGATGAAACAAACTCAGATATAAAGAATTATCTAATAGAATAAAGAAATGCTCCTATTTGCAGTACTCAATACTCCGTCACAATTGTAATTGAACGGACTTTGTCGTACTAAATTACCTGCTAATTACTTAAACCTAATGTAATCCGTAACTTTAAAAATATTTAAGTTGAAAATACGATATATTGAAACATAAATTACATTATGATTCCGGATCTGAAGTGAGGAATGAATTTATAGTCGGACAAAGGTGTACTTTAAAAATAATCATCATCATCAGCCCTTTTTCGTCCCCACTGCAGGGGCTCAGGCCTTCCTTATGGATGGTTAAGGAGGATAGGCCATGACCCTCCACGCTGGCCCAATGCGGATTGGAGGGTATTAACGACTGCAAATGCAGCCGGGACCAACGGCTTAACGTGCCTTCCGAAGCACGGAGTAGCTCGAGATAATAATTTTTTGGTCACCCATCCCGTGACCGACCCTTGCGAAAGTTGCTTAACGACTACGATCGCGGGCCGCGGCGCTTATCCACTACGCCACCGATCTACCACCGAGCTACCACCGAGCACCGAGCTTAAAAATAATAAAAGTAGTAAACTTTGGCTCAAGGGGGGTTGTGAAAGACATCAATAAGAGTCCTAGATCAACAACTCTAACAGATGAAAATGGCACAACAAAAATTTGAAACCATTGGTTCTTAAATAATTAAAACCAGGGATCCGGTCTTCTGGTCGTAAAATAAAAAACCTTCACATTTCAAAAATTATATTATAGAGGTGTATAATGTGGATTTAAGTAATAATACTTATGTGATAAGGGATGCAAGTGATAAATAAAATTTGTTTTCATCTAATATTATGTATATGTATGCTTAAATCTTTAAAACTACGCTACGGATTTTGATGCGGTTTTTTTTTATTAAGGGTGATTCAAAAGGAAGGTTTTTATGTATAATACAAGACCACGCGGGCGAATTCACTGACGGAAAACAGGTTGATTATAAAAAAAAGTTATACTATAATATAGATAGTCTATGGTATGGTATATATATATTAAAATAATTCAAGACGATCTATTATTTATTCAACTTTAATATAAAATGATGAACAAAAATTAGAAAAACATTTTCCGCGTAGCAGCAGTGATCGCTCAAAAACCAGTTTTATAAATATTCAAAACGATTGAAAGGAAACGAAACAATCGAAAACAATATTTAAACGTCTATTTGTATAGCAGACGTTCTCAAGAGCTTAATAACGCTAATAGCTTTTTAAGCGCGCTTTATTATACAGTAAGTGACCATAGACTGCTAATTACAGAACAGCAACGATGTTATGAATACTTAACGATCGCTTTTCGTGCTGCCTTCGCGTTATACAATCATTATAGTTATATAGGTAGATCGTTTAAGGCACAGACTATATTTTTTCCAAACGAAAATAAATCTCAAACTGTATGCTTTGTATTTTATTGTCGCATGTAAAAACTAATGATTAAAATACTTTAAATAAGCTTTCATCGTCAGCCTATAAATGTCCCCAGTGCTGAGGTACAGGTCTTCTTTCTGATGATGAAGGGAGATTGGGCCACCATGATTCACTACGCCCGGCCCAGTGGGCATTGGTATCCGAGCTCCTTGGTTAGGAGCACAGAACATATCTCTCTCTATGTTCTGTGGTTAGGAGGATCTAACCAATGCGCCAATGATCTTTTAAACGAGCTTAACTTCTAAAGAATATTTTGGTTATCCTATTACATCTCTTAATGAGAAAAATAATGGTGTATTGTTTAGATGTCGCTTTACCGAGTTTTTCAATCTTCAACGAAAAAAGTATCTAAATTGGTCAGTTATTCTAAATACGTTTATGAAATTAATGAAAAATGCTTAAAAAATCCACTTTTCCCTGGCACTATGAGATGGGACTCAATTTTTCATTAAGAATATTTTTTAGTATAGCATTGTGATTGTAAAATCTATCAAATATAATAATTAGAACAAAATTTAATTTTTATCGTTAGTTTAAATATTTGTAAAAAAAATTCTTTAGGCTGTTTGGGATTGCCCAAACATTGATGAAAATACGCTCTGTAGTAGCGAAAAAGTAACAAGTGCTTGAAAAATTAGTCAGTCCTGTTAGGTCCTGGGTAGCTCAGTGGTTAGCCCTGATTGCGAAAGGTTCGAGTCCCATCTCAGAGTACCAGGTAAATAGTCGACTTTTTAAGCATTTCTCATCAAGAATATTTTGTGAATGCAAAATTAATCAAAAATAATTAATTTAATTTTAACATAATCTCACTTTAAGGAACGATTTTAGTTTCTTTATGATACTCACACTCGAGTTTTGTATGAAACAACGCACTGAAAATTTTCGATATTTATGCAAGATGCAGCGTCGTGCGCACCCCGGGCAACGCTCTGTATAAGCTACTGAGCGGCTAATCCTTTCAACACTATGGTTCCACCAAGTACAATATACGATCACCAACGGCTTTTGTCAGAGCCTGCCCTGACCGTCATCTCTATTAATATAGAAGACTTCGCCCAAGACAAAGCACTACTTCTTACGGAAATATGCCGCGAGACGCAATGCCATATCCTATGCATCCAAGAAACCCATCGTGACGCAGGATAACTCAGGCCGCAGATTCCCGGAATGACTTTACTAGCAGAGATACTACCACACCCAAATAATGACAGTGCAATCTTCGCCAGGCCAGTCCCATTTCCATTCTTCCTTTCCTCTCCAAAGTCCTTGAAAAACTTGTCTCCCAACAGCTCACCACTTTCCTTAATACTAATCAGATCCTTAATCCTCTACAATCTGGCTTCCGCAAGGGCCATAGTACTTCTACTGCGTTGGTTAAGATTACCGATGACATTCGATGGGGTATGGAGAATAAACAGCTGACTCTGTTAACGTTATTAGACTTCAGTAACGCCTTCAACTCTGTTGATTTTGATGTATTTCTCGGTGTTATGGTTTCTCTTAATGTATCTCCAGCCGCAATTGATTGGTTTCGTAGTTACCTGCTAGGACGCCGGCAACGCATCCGTATTGACGATTTGGTCTCTGCTTGGTGTAATAACAATGCAGGCGTTCCTCAGGGTGGCGTCTTATCTCCACTGCTTTTTTCTATCTTTATAAATTCTATCACTCGGTCATTATCATGTTCTTATCACCTGTACGCTGACGACCTCCAGATTTATACCCAGGCACCGCTATCTGACCTTTCAAGGGCAGTTTCGGTTACCAATTCTGACTTATCACTAATCAATAACTGGAGTAAATCATATGGTCTTATCGTTAATCCATCTAAGACACAAGCTATTATAATTGGCAGCCGTCATTTCGTTTCTGGGATTGATTTTGATCGCCTGCCCTCTGTAAAGTTCAATGGGACCATAATTCCCTACTCTAAAACGGTTAAAAATTTGGGAGTTATCATCGATCATCATTTCTCTTGGAGGCCGCAGGTAGAGGCAGTCAGGAAAAAAGTATTTGCTGCCTATGGTTCTCTAAGTCGCTTACGTAATTTTCTGCCAACTAGTACTAAAATCACCTTGGCGCATTCTCTTCTGTTGTCTATCATTGACTACGCTGATGTATGTTATACGGATCTGTCGGAGGAGCTTCTTGACAAACTTGAGCGTCTGCAGAATGTCTGCATTAGATTCATTTTTAATCTTAGGAAATATGACCATGTGTCACAGTTCCGATCCAAGTTACAATGGCTCCCTATTCGCCGGCGCAGGGACTTGCACACTCTTACGGTTCTTTATTCTATACTTTTTCTCCCATTCTCTCCGCCTTATCTTAAAAAATGCTTCTCCTTCCGCTCTTTCTCTACACAATGTTCATTGCGTTCCTCTACCAATCTCACTCTTGAGATTCCTCGCCACTCTACAGACTTTGTTTCCTACTCCTTCTCTGTGCATGCTGTGCGGCTTTGGAACTCACTCCCGGAATGTATTAGGAAAGCTCGTTCACTAGATACGTTTTGCGATCAAGTTAAGAGTCATTTCCTATCTATATCCTAAAACATTTTTACTTATTATATATATTTTAAACTGTTATAGAACATTAATTTAAATCTGTCTTTTAATCATCTTCGTAACTATATGTTTGTCTAGAGTTATATCCGTTATTTATTTATTTATCCTTCCTTATATTGCACCTACTACCCCCACACTATCCATTAAAACTTCTTTTTCTCTCCATTGGTTGCCTGGAAGAAATTGCTGCACAGCAATAAGGCCGCCATTTGTGTTCTGTTTTTCTTCTTAATGTAATTTTCCTGTAACCTGTGTTATATTGATCAAACTACGACAAATTCGTCGACATTATCCAATCAGTGTCACGTCAGTCAATACCCAGAGGATGCCGGAAAGACTATGTCCCTGGCTTAAATACAGCAAGGGAAAAACTTTAAGAAACCAATGAAAGACAGTTCGCGGGTGACCCCTTTTCAGAGGAAACTATACTCACGGGTGCGGCAGTAGTACTTAGACAAAAGCCGAAGAGATAAGTGTGAAGAAACCGTAGCAGGCATTGACATGACACACAAACAGGGTAATTAGAACCGCTCCAATATTGAAACTTCAGGAAACAGGTGAACTGCGTAAGCCCTTTTTACACTCTATGAATTTACCTTAGCTATGAAAAATTTAATAAATGGGAAGCTTCTGGCGCGGATGATATTACGGTGGAGCAGCTCAAACATCTTGGGCCTGCGACGGCGTCGTGACTTCTGCCCTTTTCAACCACTACCTGCAAATGCTCAATATACCAAAAGGCGAAAGTCATGAAACCTAGAAATTGTTCTTCCAAAGCTAGCAACTATCAACCTATTTCTTTGTTGTACCATACGTACAAATTATTGGAGAGACATCTACTCAATCGACTAACACCTATAGTAAATCCTCAACTTATATCAGAACAGGCCGGTTTTCGTCCTGTTCTGATATAAGTTGAGGAAGTCTTGCATAAGCCAGGTATTGAGACTCAAGCAGCATAACGAGGATGGTCACGAGGTTGATATGGTGACAGGAGTGGTGTTTGTCGATTTATCAGCAACCTACGACACTGTTAACATCAGAACTCTGTTGTCCAAAATGGCAGGCGTTACTAGAGATATTAGCTTCATCCGGATCCTTAGCGAGCGGTTTTTCAGTATAGTAGGTATTGTGAACATAAAATTGATCAAAAATAATATATATATTCTTTTTATGTAATAAAATATATATCTTTTTAATATATATAATCTTTAAATATTTATTGGTAGATAATCGAACCAAAAATCTTCCAAGAATTATCGTTAAAAAGAATATACTAACCCTTAACAGCTAATTCTCCTTGTCTAATAACCGTGAGTGGTTTTAGATCGCGCTATGACCGCCATTACGGTGTGTTTATTTGTCTATGGTACCAGTATTTGGCACATAGATTTTTTCACAATGTTGTTAACCTAGAACGACATTATTTTTTCATTTTTTATAAACGATCAAATTAGTCTTTACATAAAAAGTTAAATATATTTACTATGACTTATTCAAGTATTATTTAGAAATTACATTTAAAAAAATGCTTAACTGTGCAGCTTTATCAACAACAACAAAAGTTGATAAAAAGCACTAAATTACTAAAATACTGAAGTTTAAAAAAGATTGTTTTAAAAGTTTGGTTAAAAGTTTTTTAACACTATCTTAAGCAGAAATTAAACCACCTGTATCCTGTATCACCTGTATGCAATAGCATGAAAGCCACAATGTAGCAGAAGACGAGGTAAAATTTGTCAACACCAATATTTATTTATGACAGTATTATTTATTTCATAAAATCTAATAAAAAAGCGCTTTGTGGAATTGAAATCCTTGCTTCATAGGTATTATTATAGTCGTTCGTGTTCTTACATTTTTTGTGAGAGTCCAGCGTCTGCTCGTGACCAGGTGACCGTATATTCAACAATACAAACAAAACAAGAACGAACGCCGTTATTATGCGCTATCGTTAGTTAGATCACTAATACGATCCGTGGTACAACATTCGGGGAAGTCTTCCAAATTTAAAAATATTGGTCCGTGTAATTTTGGGCGAATTTTCAGGGATCCTGAGACAAACACACTTTTAAAAAAAATAAAAGATGATCGTTATCTATGCTAACACACGATTACTATAGAAAAATTTATTGACATTAATATTATTTGAGTATGTATTTTTAACCGTGGTAAAAGTAGATAATACCAAACGTAACACGAACGTGTGAGAAAAAGAAGTTAACGTCTTTTTAACAAGCATTTAAAATTAAAATAAATAAAATGATATTGTATACATTTCCAAAATGAACAACTTATTGCCTTAAGTTCATAAAATTCTCAAGTTCTGATTTTATATACCTGTATTAAATCAAAGTTAAAAGTTTAAATGAGAGCTATCATTTAGCAGAAATAAAAAAAAATAGAATAATTTCCAGCTATAAAACAAAACTGTTGACCCGATTTTGTATCCTAAAATCACCTCAGGAGTGTCCTAACTGTATACGTTCATAAAATTCTCAAGTTCTGATTTTATATACCTGTATTAAATCAAAGTTAAAAGTTTAAATGAGAACTGTCATTTAGTAGAAATAAAAGAAATGAAATAATTTCCAGTTATAAAACAAAGCTGTTGATTCGATTTTGTATCTTAAAATAACTTATTTAGTGTCAAATCTGTATACGATTCCCGGAGAAGCTGATAAGAAAATAAATACAGTCGCCCACAGAACCTCTGTGTAGAAATCGTTTAAAAATAAGAAAAATAAATACGGAACATTTGTAACAAGACTGAAGACACCTTTGACTGGCTAATTTTAATTAATACCGAGATAAAACTACACGCGGTCAAATTAAAAATGTTATTATGATAATTTATTGCTCATCCTCGCGATGCACGACCGATTAGATAAGGACGGGGGCATGTTTCGTTCGTGTCAAACTTTAAGTTAATTAAATGTGGATGGTGGGTCTTTTTTGGAACTTAACTTTTTAGGTTGTTACTTGCAGATTTCGATGTAAGTGCATATTTAAGAACCGTTATTAACATGGAAAAAGTAACAGATACAGATCAGATAACAACATCGCTGGTATGAGTGCTTTTTATTCATATTTCTCTACGTAATGAGACATATCCATATAAATAAGTATTATAAGTTTGAGAGAGTGCCTCTTAGTCGGTATACATACTTTACTCTTAGATATCGGTTGATCGTCGTATTTGCTGCATTTGAGTCGTACTGCTATTTTTAATGAATATAACTATTGACAGTTTTCAGATAAATACTTTTGTAATGTGGCGTATAGAGATTACTCTGAAGTGATTTGGTGTGAAGACATAGTATCTCTTCTTGGAAAACTCCGGGCGGCGTATATAGTGCTTGCTTATTTCTTAAATATAAAAAGAAAATATCGAGTGTTATCCTTATCACGCAAGTGTAGTAACATATGTATATTGTGCAAATTCAATCCACAAATTCACTTCATAAGTAAGACCTTAAACGCATTTTTATATAATAATTTTTTTTCGAATATTTCTAAAATGCGGTCAAATTAAGATAAAATCTTGATGATAGTGAAAAGTTAAATTAAAACTTGACTCGTTAAGAGTAAATTTGGATTGATGCAAGTTGGTACGAATCCCCATACAAAAAAAGGCATTCTCCTTTAAAAGTAACTCTGTGTGTGTATGTTACGTTTTCACGTCTGAATTACTAAACTAATTTTAATGTAATTTGGTATACAGATAGAGTGGACATTGGGAAAGAACGTAGAATAGTTTTTATCGCGAAAATAGGCTTCAAGGGATTACACGCTGTGGAAATCTAGTTGTCAATTAGAGAAGAATTTTGAATTACAAGTAGATAGTTCAGATTTTGTTGCATACTATTAATTACTCGTGAACGTAAAGATTAAACACTGAACATATACTAGTATATATAAATATTCAGTAGTATAAGATACTCGTATATATAAATATCCAGTTTTTGTATTGGAGTACTAGTATCCTAGAAATTTCTATCAAAATTAAATTATTACTGTAATATTATTAAAACACTATATTCATAGATTAAACGTGAAGGTTAAACGTTAAACAATTAATATTCGTTATAGAATTAAAACGAGGCCGTCTGTGGCCCAATTTGCATAGCATTAGGACGGACAGATCTACATGTAATTAGACAATAAATTAACTTCCTCATAAGCGATGTTAGAGATAGCTTTAGTAAGGGTGCAGTTCGCACGACCAGAGGTGGTGCGATTATATCGTTACACTAAAAATAGTCGTAAGTTCAAATATATACTTATCTTTTTTCTATAATTATTATGTTAATAAATGTAAACATGACATAGCAAAAACTAATCTATTAGTTTTAGTTCCGTCAAACTTTTTTTAATTCTGTAAATAATTAAGATAAGAAATAGGTGTAAATATTATATTTTTCTGCTTATGAGTACCTATAATTATATTTTTTATTTACTAATAAAAACAGAATAATGTTAAAGTAAACTTATTTAATTGCGAATTATATATAATAAATAATTTTAATTGCTTTTACTAGTCTTCAGTATCGTACAGTTTTTTATCGTGCCGTGTTTAATGGAAGGGGCGTCGCGCGCTAATGTTTATTTTATGTAAAGCGCATAGAATTAGTCAAATCCAATTATTCGTGGTCCGCGCTCGATACACACTGTCGATGTTGGATAAACAATTACCTCCCACACAATTTGGACTACCACTATTTATATAAAAATGTTTAGACTTATTAAAAAGCATCATGATGTTTAAATTTTTAAATCTATTAATACATGACTTTGTTATAAGAGTTTTAATGTTTTCTCTAAGAGTCTTGTCTCATATCATTAGAATTACAGTTCATATGTGAATATCAGTTGTAATACTTTAAGATCTACTATCTTTATTTAGAAACTGTACATAGGCTACTTACCAAAATAATCATCTCTATATCCATTCAATAATAATAACAGGATGAGAACAATATTAAGTGCACATCAAAGGAGCCCAATCTCAAAATCCGCCTAATACAATCTCATGGCATTATCTCTTACTTTTATGAACAAAAATAGATCAAGATATACCTATCTATGGAGAAAACACGTATCCCAAGCGATATTCAACCTTAAGACGTCCACTTATGTATATCGAATATTTGTAATTGTGTCTTTGTAGAATTAATACGTTTTGAAATTTGAGGTGTTAAACTGACGACAATTCGAACGCCATTTACGAATGACGCTTTAAAAACATTCGATTCCAATTTCAAATGCTGGATTAGGTACAACCGTACGAAATTCCTGGTCTCGGCCGGCTATTCGATTTCGTGATTGTCTGAAATAAGGAGGTTTATTGAATTTGACTCGGTAAGAGAAAGTTCAGAACTGATAAAAATATTAAATGATATTCAACTTTGCATACTTGGAAGATCCATCGCGTAATTCCATATGACGTTTGATAGATTTTCCGTTTGATTTGCACTGATACTTATTTTCATTAGCCATGTTAAAAATTAAGTAATAGTTAATTGAGTCCTTTTTAGATATTTTTTAGTAACTTGGTGTTATGTTATATTTATCACTTAAATTATAATAAACCCAATCTGGTTTGTACTTTCTCGTTACTGTGGCAGAGGGAGTGTCCAATGACACCTCGCTGATGTTTTGAAATAAGAACGCCGCATTTGCAATTCGAACCTACGAATTACAGTTTAAAAAAAGAATCGGGGTGCTGTTTTTTCTTTTTTTTTGATTCTTTGTTGACAAATTTAGCGATATACATCATCTAGGGAGTGAGTGAACAACTTTCGGATCTATGCCTTAGACTTTAAAGATGTTATCGACTAAAACTAAGGATAAAATTATCTTGGTTGTATTATACAAAGCCGTTTATTTTCTCTTTGTCCAGCATTAACGCTTCGATTTGGGCGTTAAGTTCCTTTTTTGTAAAATGAATAGGTAAATAGTAGCGGGTCGTATTTCATTACTATAGGATAGTTAGGTAGGTAGACATTGGATCTATAGACTTATTTTTTAAATTAATTTTAATAATCCTTATTATGAAAATTATTTTATTAATTATTTGAATTTGTTAAATTATTAATATTTTGACGAAAAAAATATTTGAAATGAATTTTTACGACATTTTTTTTTCAAGTTGAGTTAAACCAGTAAATGTTCACTTATAAAAGAACTTACCCTGATTCGGTGACTGACTGATTCATTATCTCCGAGACCAAGCTATTGAAGATGGACCCATGATTTTTGGACAGTAGAGATATTTTGTAGAGTAGACGCGGAAGAAAGGATTTCTGGAAATTCAAATCCTAAGGATCCATCAGTTTTGAATTTACAAATATAAAACTTTATTTTTAAGCTACTGATGAAAAATGAGTAAATAATTAAATAGTCATCTACTCATTTATGTAACATGCACACGCTGAAACGCGCACAGTGTTTGAAAAAATTCTATCACCCAGAGAAGTTTAATAGCAAATGAACCCGTTATTTTTTTAAATTTAAAATATCAAATTATATATTTGTGCAATTGATTAATAAACTGTAAAAGGTGCATATAAACTTATAATCAAGATCTTATTCTTAAGGGATTCAGAGAACTTTTAATTTTCTTGAGTTACTTGCATGCAGGTTTCAAGGTTTCGATTCTCGGTAAAATGAACGTAGAAAATGAACTTTTTAATACTGTCCTTGGTCTGGCTGTTGTGGTAAGTAGGTTGTTGTTTTAAAGTTCCATAATACTCGTATTAAAACCACTTTAATTGGGATAAGATACCTATATGCTAAAGTTTACAAAATAGATAGTTTGCAATTATTTGACGTCGTCTCAATTATAAGCTGCCATGAAAAGTGTAAATGGTGCAAGCAGAAGACCCATAAAATTGCAATGTCTAATTTATGGGCAGTGGTTTCAATATTGCAAATTGAGTTAGTAACTAATGAAATATTAAAAAAGTATTGAGGGAATAAACCAACTAATCACAAAGAGAAAATTTTGTTACGTTAACAACAAACACCTTGTCTAATTTTTATCAACAGGTTTTCATGTCGCAAATCAATGATGTTGCCAATGACGTCATACAAAATATCATTATTGTTGATGCAAAAAATCATATATTGATGTTCTCATATTAAAATAATAATAATATTTTATTCATAAATTACATTGTTCCGAATTTGTTTAGTATGACAGTGTATCAATAGTAATGTTTGCGTAAAATATACCTTATATCTACATTTTTTACAAACCTAGTTTATTTAATATATTTTTTTTGTATTCATCAACCTTTAATCTGTATGTAATCATTTTTAATTTATGTCTTAAGTAAGTCGACCTGTGTGTCAGACAAGTAGAGACAACATAGTTTAATTATATAATAACAACTTAATCAGCAAACATTATAAATTAAATAATAAAAATAAACAAATAAATAATAAATATGAAAATTATTTTAACACAATTAAAAGCTTCTATGTATCCTCATCTTTGCAAGGTTTCTTTAATTTTTAACTTACAATTTCTAAAGTTTCATGAGTAAATGCTTGCTATAGCTCTATATATTGGACAGCTATCAAATTTAAAAATAGAACTGGACATTTTTTTATCTAATGACAATGACAAAGAAATATTCATCGTATCATCATGACAATAGACATTAATTACTATTTCCGCTTGGAGGGCCATATATAGTGGAGCGATAATAATTTGTTGTTAGTGCAATGGGCAATTAACTCGGTCGTTTCGGCTGATATTGTCACCTTTTGCCTTTTAATTTGTGTCATCTATGCCATCTGCTATTTTAAGTTAGTCCGACCATATTGACAGTTGGTTGAAAACTGTAAACTATTCTTATCCTAGGTATATATAGATGAAACAAATTTGGTCCTTGTTTCTCATTACACTGCCGATTTTGTTTTTTACTCCCTTTCCTTGCTGGATCTTTGTTTATATAATTAAATCTATCAGAAACTATTGCACTTTGAAGTTATTCGACTCTGGGTTTATTTCCAGAAACCATTACAATTTTATACATACTGACCCCCACTAGGCAGTGCCTGGACTGTGGAAGAGATAATTACAATTTCCAATAAAAATATTTAGACCATTTTATAACACAAATTTTACAATATATTTAGAATGCTGATTTGGAACATGGCCATTTATGTCGTGTATGTGTGAATGCTATGTGATGTGTGTATGCGTTATAGTATATGTGGTATAGTATTATTCTTTATTTTATTTTATATCAAGACGACTTCAGAGCTGCTAGTAACGCTTCGGTCTTCTCATACGTCCAGTTCATCAGTATCCCTGAAACCAGCCTTTTTGTTTCCTGAACACTAGAATACTCAAAATGGCATATTTTGGCAAGTAAGGCCGAAGAAAAAACCCGAAACGATGTGCAAAAGCGGTAACTCCAGATGGAATTGGTAGTTTAAAAACACGTTTTCTCAGCATCTGTTTATATGCTTCAGATTTCAGTATAGACCTATGAACTGCGACTACAACTCTCATAAAATACAATCTTCTAATACTCAAAACTCCAGCCTCCTCGTAAAGAGCAGCAGTTGAATAACGCATAGGTTTCCCTAGAGCGGCCTTTAAAACTCCTCTTTGCGCTTTTTCGAGGGAGATAAGATTCGAACTAGCGGATCCACCTCAAACCAATATACAATAGTTGATAATGGGTTGACAGAGAGAAGCGTAAATCATTCTAACAATATTTCCATTTACTACATCCTGTAAATTTTTCATTACACATATAAGTTTTCTCACTCTTTTTGACATTTCAAATGTATGCACTTTAAAAACAAGCCTTTCATACAAAAATACTCAAAGATACTTTATAACTTCTGCTCTTTCAATCCGATTGCAGTTGCAAGAATTTTCCTGGGTTAAGTAAGGACAATAAAATAAAAAAAGTTTTCTTCCCATATTTAAAAACTCTATAACTATCAATATATCTATTAAAGCGAACTTACAAAGTTGGGAGTTGGGATGTTAGTTACATCAAAAACTGCTAAACGGATTTTGATGAACTTTAATATTGTTAAGATAATTCTAAGCCCGTTTAACATGTAAGTTTTTACTTTTTAGCGTGATAAAAGTAGTGCCAATCCATCATATAAGGCACACAGTTACTTCATAAATATACAGGGTTATAAGAATAATATCAGCAGCCTCTCGTGTTTAGATAGCCAACATCTATAGGTTTATGAGTTTAACCATAACCCAATACATTGTGCACTCACTTACTCATTTTTTTTACTGTAGCGACATTCATACTAATATGTTTGTTAATTCCAGAATAAAGTTGAACTAGACGTCGAGCACAGTACTGTCACAGCATAGATGTTAAATCAAATGAAACCTATTTCAAAAGGTTTTAAAGATTTAATTGATTAATTCAAAAGCAATTGAGGCAATCTGTCATATTGTGGCAACTTAACGTGCAGTCGTATGTTTATTTATTATTTTACAATATTGTGTTCATTAGATAGAAATATTTAAATTAATATTTATCCGTAGTGTGTTGAAGAAGACTGAAATTTTGATATTAAAGTAAAGATCATACAACGGATATAAATAAAGAGTACAACGCTGGTACGTAATTAAGTTCGATTTAAACTGAATCATCGTGTCACCATTTAAATTAATTCTAGTGATTCCAATATGGTGATTGGAACGTGTGGATGAGTTGGATGGACAATTAATTTGTGCTGATAAGGGCCCAACGTTGAGCATTAATTCGGCACTCCCCACAACGTTTTTACAACCAGCGGCACCACGAGAACTATGGACCTTTAAAAAACTGACTGACATAATACTAGTGCGTGTATTACTGCGGAAAACTAATATGATAATATAAATAAAGAATACGGTATTGGTTACAACTTATTACAATTCAGTAATGTAAGATTAACTGAACTATGTGAGACTATAGCTGTCTATCTAATATGTAAGGTGATAGTGAAGTCAACTACAAAAATACAAAAATTACTATTTTTTAAGTAGACAGCTTACTTTTTATGTGTGAAAATAATGCTTTCCCTTCAGTTTAAAATTTCCCATAAACATTAGTCGCTTTTATTTCATAGCTTTGAATGCTCATATGTAAAAATATTTACTTATATATACACACCGAAGGTTTCGTTTCAATCTTTCATAGATTAAATATTATCATTTCAATGTACCTTAAATCTATGATGTATCATTAATTCCCAGATTTTTTTCTGTAAAAATTTACCATATCCAATATCGTAATTACTGTGATTACTTAATAAAATAAAGTACTGCTTTTATAGTAAAAGTTGTACATAAAATTTGGTACTAATATATCTAAATCTAATAATAATGATATATATTTTAACCGAATTTAAGTATCTGGTCGACAGTAAATTTGCCCGAGTTCACAGTTTACCAGTTTTAACTGTACACGCTATCAGTTAATTCTAACCTAATCTAATGGTCGTGCGCCGGTCAAAACACAGAATAATTGTATTTTTATTCAAATAACAGAACGGCGCGGGGCGGTCTTACAGTTTTTAACAAGTTGGGGTCGAATTAAAGATGTCACGGTTAACGGTTCCCCAAAAGTGTTTATTAATTTTAAAATGGAAACATGAAGATTCAGATATAGTTTTTTAACCGATTTCAAAAAAAGGATAAGGTTATCAATTCGAGTGTTTGTTTTATCGATATTCGTATTATGTCAATGTAAATCAATTTTGATCTTATTAAAATCTTATTTTAAGGATTTGATCAGTTATTTTTTGAAAATCTGAAATTTATACGTTACATGAGTATTCCCTTGGATCATAGTATTTATATCTATAGTAGTTTCACACGTTACATACACAACTATGCATTTGACAAATTCCGAAAGTTCTACAATCAGGCAGTCTTTGATTGTGGCCGCACGACAATGGAATAAGCAATAAATTTAAAATAATGTTCTACTGAATCTACATATTTAAATAAAGAATCTTCTATATTTATTATGTATTTAATCAACATTTTTAATAGTTCTTTTTATTTCTTAACAATGTTTATGTATATTTACTGTACATTTAATTCATAGACAAACTGGCAAATGGAGACAACTTTTTTCTATTCCATAGTACACTTCTATGCATCATTTGAGCAAGTCTTCGATGTGGCAGACACATATTCGGAACATAAATAAAATAAGGGTGGTCGTACACACCACGACTAATGACTGAATAACTGATATTTACGCGTCCGCTGTCACTACGTCGGATAACGTCGATGTATTAGACACACTATACCGTGATCGCAATCGGGCAAAGAGTTCCTGTGATCTGGAGATCATTTTTGATTTCATTTGACATTAAAAATAATATCTTTATTACCCTTGACTGTAATGAGTGGTATGATTTACAAATCATTCAAATATAAAACTCCTGATCCCATACGCATCATACGCATTTCGCTTTTGGTTCTTCCTGTGTTCTTTCGACGCGGTTTGCACAGTCTGATAGAAATGTCTTTTTTCTGAGAGAAAATTTTAACACTCATGTGAAGCCGGGCTTGTTTGTAGTGTAACTGTAGTGTAAGTTTATACTTTTTCTATTCTATGTTTAAGCACAAAGTACCTATGTCTACTAGACAGTGTCATCTAAGTTCCGAATACCATATATCTTTCCATATAGTGTTTCAGAGTAGATGTTCGGTATAGATTCGGGTTAAAAATGGACCCTAAAACTTGTTAAAAAATTCAAAATTTTTTCACTTCAAAGTCTGTACGATAGTTACAATGTATTTATTATAATGTTCAACTAGAAAAACATCAATCAGTTAACATTATTTTCATATTATAAGGACAGTAGCGAATTCAGATGTCGATAATTGGAGTACTTACTTATATCCGAAGCCGTACAGCTACAGGCAAAAGTAATACTCTTCGAATAAAAAAGCTCTCCCGCCGTAGTTATCAGGCAAAACGAATTAAAAGGAGATTCTAAAAGTATGGTTTCGGCAAAGGATTGAGTAAAATGATAAAAATGAAATATGACGGCTTTGATGCGAGCTCGTTCGGGCTTACAGCGATGCATCTATAGGTACATGTACAGACACTGCATATTGATAAAGGTAGTTAAAATCTAATATATATATATTGAAGCTGAGTTGCTGTCGTACAATCGTTTAAATGTCAATGTATTTTGAATAAAAGAATATTTTTTTTATAAGAATAAAAGACAATGTCAGCAATTATGATATTCATCTATACTAATATTATAAAGAGGCACTATTTGATTGTTTGTTTGTTTGCATCGAATAGACTCCGAAACTACTGGATAGATTTTAAAAATTTCTTTCACCAAGGGAATCTACATCACATGCGGTGGAAAAAGGTTATATTTTATCCCGAAAAACTACAAATTAAGGGGATGTAAATGGGAGTGGAAGTTTGTATAGGAAAATTAAACGTTACCATAGTAACCATTGCTTACTGTTCAATTTTTCATTGTAATTATATCCGTGTTAAAATTATTTAAGCTGTTTAAAGAAAAGTGAATAATCATACTCATATTTATCCCGCTAAACAGTTCCCTAGAGATCACGGGGGCGCTAAAATAGATAATTACTTGTTAGGCTCATTAGAATAATTTTAATGAATTATTTATCGATTAAAATCGTTATTTTGATATAAAAAAAGTACTGATTTGATTTTCATAGAATATCAGTGGCACTTCTTAAAACCAAAAATAACCATCAGAACAGTGGACCTATTCTGGAAGTTATCTTAGAAAATAGAATCCTCTTATTTTGAAGTCGGTTTTAAATCGAATGTAGCAAAATTTTCGTTGAAAAGCCTTAAAAAACATAGGAAATACGGTTCTAGGCAGTGTGTGCAGGCACAGCGAAATATCGGCTGCGCGCCAGCACAATGTCAAAAGAATTAAAAAGTG
Organism: Diatraea saccharalis; assembly: GCA_918026875.4. Classification (NCBI taxonomy): domain Eukaryota; kingdom Metazoa; phylum Arthropoda; class Insecta; order Lepidoptera; family Crambidae; genus Diatraea; species Diatraea saccharalis. The sequence continues at coordinate 2,308,861 of OU893338.1, forward strand.
GTTCGCCCCAAATGGAAATACCGACGCTGAAAATCGGTAAAGCTATTAGAGCCAGTATTGGGATTACTGGGTTTTCGTCTTAAATCAGACAGACTGTCAGAGTGGTCAGATTTAAAAAAAAAAGTATTCGTTGAGTCTCCAACGATGATTATTATTTATAAATTTTTTATAAATTTTTTTATAAGAATTATTTATACATACATAATACATATTAGTTTGTTTATTAACGTTATACTTTTATTAAAATCAATATGAAAACAAATGTCAAATTATTAATATTTTTTTAACAATAAATTTCGTAAGTACGTTGTGTGGTTGTTATAATTGTTCTTCAAAATTAATATTTAATTTTAAACCTATAAAGGATCCGGAAAGTCCAAAATGAAATCAAATAGGTATAAACACGTTATATCCGATCAAATGTAGTTTCATTAATCTTGATACTCTTCTGTGATTGTGCACTTAAAAATCGCCGGTTCCTACAATTTAGGTAACTCTTCGCCAGCGGATTTGGCGGCGTAGTTTACGTAATAATAGCACTTTTATACCTAAAGAACAATAAGGATGTTGTCTGGGTAAAAAAAGAAATTCTATTTACCCGAAAGTCAAATAATTGAAACGAATAATAGAAACGGCTTAGATAAGAGGCATTTATGTGAAAGAGTGGGGGCTCGCTACATCATGATTATGTTGAAAATATACAAAGGTGTGACGTCAAGCGACACGATGTATTGCAATTATTTATTGATGACGCAAAGTTAAAACAAAACACATATTTAGTATTCTTCAATATATCTACCTGACGGACAGACAGTCGAAAATTAGTCATCGTCCCTATTCACTGAGATAAAAAGTAACCTATACGAGTATATTAATCCTGCAATTATCCATATACTTTTCATTCAATCCGTTCTGTAGTTTTTACGTGAAGAAGTAACAAACATCTAAATCTTAAAACTTTTTTTTTTTGTAACTGCAATTAACTTTGAATGTATGCAAGGTCTCAAAAAATTGCGGATTGATTTATTTATTGCCCAGTAAAGAAATGGTACAATTGAGTGTTCGCACTTTCGCCTTTATAATTTTAGTCCATTTTAGTAATTTTTTTGGTTTAGATAGTAAATTGAAAGGTTTCATAAAAATTCCATAATCGATTCACGACTGGTTCAAAAGGATTACAATATTCTTTTATTGTAATATTATCCATACCTCATTTTTGATTGCCTTTAGAGTAATTTACAAGTTCCCTTAATAACCAAAAGATCTTTCGGATCTTTAGTAATAAAAAATAATATTATATTGAGTTATTTTTACAGTAAAGATAAAATCTACTTCAAAATCGAAATATTTAATAAAAAAAAATATTGCAGTTCTCTCTTAAGGCGGTACAATCGTGGTAGGAACAAAAAACAGGCAGGCGCCGTTGAAAAAAGGCACGTATCCATCGGTAAACAAAGACTTACCCGAAAGGATCGTCGATAGACTAGACAAATTATATTTCATAGCTACTGAGTTTCATTTATGGTACAAGTTATAAGATCTGAAAAGAGACACAGACGACAATCGGTATCCATTATTTATAGACACTTTTTCCTGAATAATTTGTTCCAAATATGTTTTGATCGTGCATGTCTTGTCGAAAAGCTAAAGTAAATATAATCAACATGTCTGATATTATTTCTGATACGAATGGAAAGCTATTTTAACGTAAAATATTACCTGTGAGTGTTTATGTAACAATTCTCTTTATTAAGTCACGAATAAAGAGAAGAAAAAATAATAAGTAAGAACACTATTAATTTTTGTTAATCATTAAGTCCTGTTAGGTCCTGGATAGTTCCGCAGTTGCGGCGTGTCATGGTTTACATGCGTGTTCATGCACATTACACACACTTTCACTTTCACGCAGTTACACATACACACTCAATTATATTTACACAGCTATACACATAGTATAGTGGGTACTTATCTGGGGACTAACTTGCCGGCTTAATACACAGCTGGTGCTTAAAAAAGGAATACCTGAGCATTAAGCACCAGCAAATTAAACAATAATTATATGGTGGATATTGTTACTTCTCAAAGATAATAATTTAAGTGTTACTATTTACGTAGATATAAATTATTCCGCTCTTCGCCTGTTACTGAGACACATTTTGGTGTTAAGGGCCCCTCACACGAGCTATTAGCCTCATTGTAGCTGGCCGACATATTTCATGCATCGTTGAAGCGGGCCTTTATCCAATGCATGCGGATTGCCGCCGTAACTCTTATATTTGCTATTGATTGGTTATAAATATATTATTTTAGTCTGTGACAACAAATCAATTCCAAGAGTTGAGTTTTTAAATACTGGCAACAAATAAACACAAATCATATACAACAACAGTAAGCATGTAAAACTTTGGATCTTACGATTAAAGTTTTTTGGAAATTTTTTATATAATTCACAAGTTCATTCTACGATATATCACAAATTTAAAACAGTTGAATGCAAACAAAAACTACCCAACAAATATTTCAACCAAACAAACGTCAGTCAGTACAGAAATAAACGGATTGTGCGCGGTTAATTTAACAAAACAACAATCAATGGCGCGTAAAATCGCAAATTTCGTGTATGTCCAACATGGCGGCGGCCATTTGACAGATGCAAAGCGCGCCAAAACCCTTTGGAATCTGTCAATGTGCACAGATGGCGGTAATTTGCAATTATTTGACGATTTCATTGCTGTTTATTGTAGTGTGATAATTGTCTCGACAGGACAACGGTAGTTCGGAACTGTATTTGTAATTACATTAAGATAGAACGGAGGATACAGTTTCAAATTGATAATCGGTAAAGGTTCTATTACAATATGTCGTCAAAATATATAATTCAAAACTGTCTGAAAAATAAGAAGATAATCATAAAATAGATATGAATTTTATTTTGTAAACAAAAAATTTACTTTAACATTGTTTTAACTGAAGTAAACATAAGTAAATTGGCAATTATCGAGCATAAATTTATCCCATTTTAAGATTTGATTGGACAAGCAATAAAGAAAAGAGAATACTAAAACTTTTTAGAATACCTATTTAGTTGCTAATGCAATAGCCGATGTTTCTATATATTTGAGACAGAACCACTTTTCAGTCTCCACACCTCTCTCAGACTAAACCTCTCTAAATCCTAATAAACAAACAAATTGACAGACAGTCATAACTCGATGGCTCCCCTCACAGTGTAGGGTTACACGATTCGTCAATTACCAACCCCTGTTACCCACCGGAGTTTAACGTATATTAATAGTGATTACTCTACTCAGAGTACTTACTTTTTTTAATAATGAAAGTGTAAAAAAGGAATTATTACGATAGGCCTTCTTTGGTTTTCCATGCTTTATAAAAAAATGTTTGATCTAAATAGTTAACCAAATTATAAGATAAAAAAAGTGTTCCTTTTTCAACTTTTTTCATATTGATACTAAATGCATCTAAACCGCTTTATATGGATTAATTAATTTATTAATGCACTTTTTATTAATTAATGCACTTCTTTGGCGGTCAAAGAAAGCTCAATGAACAGTATTTAATTTCCATTTTATGTAGTACTTAATCATAGACAATCTTTAAACTAAGTAAATAGGTTCTAAGGAAATTTAATAAATAAAATATAGGTATAGTAAAATTTTGTACATGTTTCAGAGATGTTTGTTTTCTTGTGGATGTTACGATAACGTCTAAGGGTGGTTTAATAAATGTATACGATAATTAAACATCAAAGCTAACGAGATCGTCGTTAAGGAATCTTATCACTAACACGAAATTCATTGATTTTAGTCGTTACTATGTTTATGCCCTAGTTTGAATAATATGTACAGTACAACCTCCTTCGTATTTCTAGTATAATCTTTCAATTATATTTCTAGCTTTTTTCCCACAACTTCGGCTCGTTAAATATAATCTGTGTCACGCGCGTATTATGTAGTTTCCCGTAGGTGAAAATTTTTTAAAATAGGTTCAACAGAGTTCCAATTGTTTTGAAGCCTATTCGATGCAACCAAAAACTATCATATTTTTCGTCGATTGCGATATGATTTTTTTTATTAATATGTAATACATTTTCAAAAATAAGAGCAACCTATCTTTTTATGATATTTTAAAGATACAGGCTACTATCAGGCTGCTATAGGCTAGTGTATATTTTAATCAAATTTTTTAACTTAAATATATTTGAGACTACAGTTAAAAGTTAGTATTGTCATTTCACTGAATTTGTTACGATATTTTATTAATTCATTAGATTTTTTAGGACAATGTTAAAATCAATTTGTTATTTTTGATGCATGATCGAATCACTCTTTATATCATTTCCTTGGGATACATAGATATGACAACTTACGTAGTTTTTATTAGTAGTAGCAATTATTGACAAAAAATTGGCATTGAAATCGCAAATTGTTATTTTATTGAATATTATTTACTTTGAATTTTATCTTTATCAGCTCTTATAGGTACGTCTCCACTGCAGGGGACCCTTTCTTGTGGATGGTTAAGGAGGATGGGCCATGACCCTCCACGCTGGCTCAATGCGATTTGGATTAACGTCCTGCAAATGCTGCAAATGCAGCCGGGACTCGAGATAATTATTTTAGTTACCCATCCCGTCACCGATCCTTGCGAAAGTAGCTTAACAACACCGATCGCAGACTGCGGCGCTAATTCACTACGTCACCAAGCTACTCTTTACCTATCTGTTTACTTATATACCTACCTTACTTATTGATTATAATATTTATTAAGATTCAACTTATAATAAGCATAATCATTATCATTCTACAAAGCTTCAATTTGATTAATGTATCATCTTGAAGTTTATACTTACACCCAGCCTCTCTGTCACTGTCAAATCATAGACAATATTTTATAACCCCCGCATATTTCACGGAACACAAACAAGCGAACACTAACCCCAAACAAGATATAAACATCATTCGGCCATCTAAAAAACCGCAGACATTATAAAAAGACCATCGCAACAACTGTCGTGTGTATGGTCGCATCTGCGTGGTCCCCAAAGACCCCGCGATGGGTCCTTTGGACCCGGCGTAATGAGTATAAACACTAGAAGAGTGATCGTATGCTGGGGTGGGACATAATAACTTGATTGGGTCATTCGAGTGTATAAATAAAAGATTAACTGGATCGAACACGGTTAGAATTGTAAATTATTGAAGTGTTGAATTGGTTTTATTAAATGCGATGGAACAAACGGTTAACTGCTTATGATTTTAGTAAAACTGTAATTTTAAAATTTATAATTTGATGATCGGAAGCCACTTTTTATGAAAAACGAAACGAAGACGAAAGAAGTTCGTATGAGACTACGAACAATATAATTTTGGAAATGAAAACCACACTTATGTATATGAAGATCTACTAAAAACTACTTATCATATCAGGAGAAGTTTTCATGTACTGAGTTAACGAGTATTCATACACTACATTGATTTTAATGATATGAAAACAGGAAAATTGCTTGACAAACTTTTCGTGATGAAAAATTAGTTTTTCTGTATTATTTTGTTTCCATTTCATTGACATAAATGCATGGTTTTGTTGAGTAAGCTTATGTTACTTAAAAAGGTCTAGCAAAATTAAAATATCGAAAAGAAGACACTGAGGAGTGAATCCTTTTTATGATCTATAAGAAAACTGATTTAAAAAATATTTATTACGTCGGTCAACGAAATACTATAGTAGCACAGATAATAAAACTACCGCTTCGCCAAATGGCGCGTAATCCGACCCCATCCCAGGAACATGCCATATATTAGGTAGGTAACAGATAATAACAAGTGAAAAGCTACATTATGTTGCTTGTTTTATTCTAAAATTGACATATTCATTTTTTTTTGCTGTATATTAAATATATAGCTTTATATTAAACTCATACACATCGAAATTAGAAACGTGTGCTTTTTTCCAGCAGCTTTGACACATCAAATTACTACACAAAGGCCATTGCGATAAGTTTTAAATTTAATTGATTCGGTTAGTGTAATCTACGGTTCCTTTTATTACATGATTAAAATATGTATGTAATATTTTTAAAGAATTAAATTGAAGTGAAAACTTTATAAACATTACTTATTTGGTTATTTTCAAAACAGGTGACCCATCTGTACCTACAAGATAATATTTAATCTATGATGGAAATTCAGCGGTGGGAATCCCGCGGGACACGTAATGGCCGACTAATGGTGCCAACACATATTTTCAATTCATGGTCCTATTATACGCAGCATTGCTCTTCAATTTGTTTATGGTCGTTTAATTCTTTTAATTAGTCTTTGATTTGATATTTTCATCGTATGATAGGTACAGACCACAAATGACTGAGAACACTTAACAGGAGTTAACACTTTTAAATAATATATTTCATATATTGATTTCTTATTTTAACGCGCACTATCCATAAATAAAATAACCTTTAAGCGGTTTCATCGCGTTTGTTTTTTTTAGTTTTATTGACGTTTCGGATCCTTTACATGTTCCATGCTCACATAAGACACATAAGGTGTTGATTGTATTTTTAAATAAAAGTACCTTCAAAAACCAATACTATTGGACGCATTCACAATACATTTTATATATTTTATGGGAGCGTTTACATTTATTAGATTCAATTAAATTATTTTAAAAATACATTTGACTCATTTATTTACGCCTAGCTACCGTAATCTACCATCGGTCCCAACTTTGGGAGTCTTGTCTGAGAAGAACTGGCGCAACAAAATCCGAAAAGAAAAGTCAATTACTGGGTCCCAAGCCGTGGTTATGCCAACCTTCATCTCTATTAAAATTCGGATGTCTTTTAATTTCAATTGTCTCGCGTGTCATTTAAGGGATGAATTTTGTTCAGCCACAAGTATTTTTGGGTTGTCAAATCTTATGTAATGCTTCGGGCCTCCTAACGCATGTTCACACACTGCAGATTTATTTTCGTGCCTATGCTTAATGTCAGCTACATGTTTCCTGCCGCGAGTTCCTATGCTCCTCTTTGTCTACCCGATATATAGAGCCTACAGTCCCATTCTAGTTTGTATACACCAGCAATTTGAAAGGGGATATTACACTTGATAGGTCGTAAGAATTGGTTGATCTTCTTCGGCGGCTTAAAGTAAATATTGATAGAAGTTCACTTCAAAATCCTTCTAATCTTGTCTGTATCACCTTTCATGTATAGAAGTAGAGCAGGTTGACGCTCGATTGTGGTAGGCTAGAACAGTTTTTTATGTAATATATCTAAAAATACTAGTTTATTGTCTGCCTCTAATTCCATAGTAAATTGGATCTTAGGGTTTATAAGAATTAAGATGGTTTAAAAAATCAATTTTATCTGTTGGTAAAAAAGAAAAGGTACCATCTACGTACCGTTTATACAATCTGGGTTGGATAGGTGCTGTGTGTAGGCCCTCTCCTCAAAGTCGTCCATAAAAATATCGGCGACAATAGGTGATACATGAGAGCCCATCGTCACACTATCTACTTGTAAATATAATTCTCCATTCCACAGAAGGTAGCCCGATGTAAGGCAATGTTCTAGTAATTCTGCATATTCAAGTAAAAAAAATATTTGTAAGTAAGTGGATAATGGACACGGCCTACATTTTTTTTAAAAAAAATGGTATTTGTTATTAGACAATATCACATACATTGTTGAACCTACACCTTCATTCATCATCGTTACAACGTCAAAGTTAAGGCAGTTTTTATAACAGAAAGCACAGTAGACCTCAAATTGTTGCATTAGGGAATCTTAAACTACGAAAATACGAGACTCAGAACCGAGACAACATTGCTATGAACACCTTCTGTATTGATCCGACCGGGAATCAAACCCGGGACTTAGAGATAGTGACACTGAAACCAGTGTCCGATAGTTTTACTATACTAGATATAAGTTTTTTATTTTAAATAAAATCTACCAAATATACGTTCAAATAAATGATAATCTTCAAATCGGAATTATCCCGTCTTTTCTTCCGTAAGTGCTTAATAAAAATGGGAGCAATCCATTCCATAGAGAATCTAAACAAAATGGGCCATCTGCCACCACAATGCGTAGCTCAGAGCTCAGTACACACACACAAACATACATACACACACAATACATGCGAGAGCTTGGAGCGCTTTTTTGAAAATCGAACGTCATATTTTTACATTAAACTAAAATTCTACCTTAAAATCTGAACAATAAAAGCTATTTTTCTTCGTAGATTGCGTCCCCTTTTTGTCCGGATTAAGAATCGTAAATTCGATCTTTGACACCTTTTTCATTTGGTTTCGGATGGTTATTTCTATGAATGCGAAGGCATCGATTTAAACGACAATTTTGTACTTTATTCTGTAGTTGATAAGGTCGGTAGAGGTTTGATACGTCACTGGTGTAAATTAAAATGTACTCCATTGGATTGCTATTTGGAGGGTCGCTAAATGGAATGATTTCTGGCTGTTATTTTATTTGGCGTAATGTAATTGTACTTTGTTGTAATAGAGAACATATTTGTTGATGGAGAGGGTTTGAGATTTAGAAATATTTGTTTGAGAAGGGTATAATGACTTACTTTGACAATGAATTAGGTAAATACTTACTGTAGATTTGAGAGATTAATAGTTATTAGGCTCATTGATTATTATTACGGTACTTTAGTTCAATGGAGGTCATATTGTATTTTTGCAAGTTCAAAATCCTATCAACGTAATTATTGCGAAAAGTGGTAACAAACATACAAACTTTATTATTTTCATTTTTATAAATATGTGAGTTACATTGTAGCTGAGAGCTATATGTAGCATTTTTACACTTATCGAAATAGTTTTTTGTTTTGTAAGTACCTTATAAATTCAAAATAGTTTTTGACGCGGCTTTTCGCCATTCTTTGACCCTATCCATTACTAAACGCACGCAACAGGAAAAAAACAGAGATAGTCTTTTGACTTTACGCCCCCTCTTAACCTAAAGTTTTCACATTATTTTCTCAGCAAAACTTTTATATCACTATAAGTGTATCAAATTGAAGCTCGATTCATCCAGTTCGCCGTTTTTAAAAACATGTAATTATATGTATTGCAATTGTAAACTGCAAACACCACAATTTTAAGTTAATTTTCCAGTAATTAGCTTATTATACAAAAGCAATAATGATATCATTAAAAAGAAACTATATTGGCTAATAAGCTGTGCTACAGTGGAGAAAAAGTCTCCGGCTCAGCATATATCACGACGACAAAACTCTTATCGTCATGACGCTGATTTTCAGACGGAGGCTAATAGTTGCGCGTGAGTTGTTATTTATAAGACTAAAGTATGTTAAAACGTCGCAGTGCAAAGCAGAACATAAGAATATCCCAAGTGAATTTTTCTAAATGTGTGTTGTGTATTATGATTTAGAAATTGTCCAATACAATCGAAATAACAAACAAAATAATACATAAAATAACAAATTAAATTAATTTATAAATATCCATTTGAATCATATCACAAATTTTACAAAACCATTGATGATAAGTTACGGCATATGACAGCCTTCTATGTTGCACTGACAATTAAGGAAATGCTTCTTAAGCCCAGTTTTAAAAGCAAACTTAGACTTAGCCTGTCTAATTGGTGGTGGTAAATTGTTCCAACATTTTGTTGCCAAATACCGAAAGCTACCACGAAATGCTGCATTTTTTGGCCGGGGCAAGACGAGTTTCCAAGAGGCACCTCGAGACTTCAAGTATGACCTAGAATTAGCCCAAATCAATTTATCTGCCAAATATTCCGGAACCTTATTAGATACTACATCGAATAGCAGACTCGCAAGATGTAAATTACATCTGGCTTCCATCCTTAACAAATTGGCCCTATTGAGAAAAGGTGTGATATGTGTTCTTGGAGGGACTGTAAAACAGAACCTAGCACAGGCATTCTGTATTCGCTGTAAAACCCTTTTGGTGCGCTCAAAAAGACATGGACCGAAAACGGGAAGACAATAGTTAACCTTTGAAAGAACAAGTGCCTCACACAATTTTATTCTAAGCTGCTCATTCAAATCATTCCGTATTTTGTAAAGCACTTTAAGTTTATAGAAACAACTCTTTGATAACTCAGCTACGTGGTCTTCAAAGCGAAGTTGAGCATCCATTACAATTCCCAAATTTCGAGCCTTCCATACTCTTTCAACTATTTGAGCCCCCAAACGCACCACTACACCAACCCTGTCCACTGTCTGTATTTGCTTTTTTGAGCCAAAAACCATATATTTTGATTTATTAGGGTTTAAAACCAATGAATTTTGCTCTGCCCACATGGCTATCCTATTCAAATCTTCATTAAGTTCACCTACAGTGTCAGAAGCTGCATTTTGAGGATCAAAAGATATGTACACTTGTATGTCATCCGCGTACATATGGTACTTACAATGACGTATAACTTCAATCACATCTCTGCCATATAGTATAAATAGGAGAGGACCCAAAATCGATCCCTGTGGCACGCCACTACGAACGTCCTCACTGCAAGATACACGACAAGAACCGTCACTTCTAGTCAACTCTACCAGTTGAGTGCGATCTTGCAAATAACTAGCAAACCACATGACAGTGTTCTCGTCAAATCCATAATAGCGAAGTTTGGACAGAAGTAGCGACACATTAATACAATCGAAGGCACGCGTAAAATCCAGGAGAACAAGTATGGTAGCCTGGCCATTATTCTGCGCATCAAGTATGTTATCTATGACATCCAATAAAGCAGTCGTAGTTCCACGACCTCTTCTGAATCCAGACTGATGAACAGGCAGAATGTTATACCGCTCAAGAAAAGATACTACCTGCTGATAGACCACCTTTTCTAGCACCTTAGACAAGCACGGAAGAATGCTAATCGGTCTTAGATCGCTCAGTTGTTGTGGATTAGATATCTTTGGGAGTGGTTTCACCTTAGCCATTTTCCAAGTGCTAGGAAATATACTACTAGAAATAGACTTGTTCACAATGTGTGTAATATATGGCAGTGAATGCGGTAAAGTAAACAATATCATATCCAAGTTAATACCGTCTAAACCTATTGCATTTGATTTTAACCCAAGCAACAATTTTCCCACATCATCCACTGAAACAGATCGCAAGCAAAAACTATTTTCATGGAACCTATTTTCCTCGAAATATTGCAACAGCGAAGCATCAGAAACATGACTACCAGGTATATTAAGAAAATGTTTATTAATTATATTTGCATCCACAAACATCAGTGGCAAGTCTTCAACCTTTTCATTTCTTGAAATAACATTTTGTTTAAGATTTTTCCATAAAGCCTTAGGATGGTTGGCACAGTTATTGATCTGTTGACTGAAAAAGGCTTTTTTTTCATTCGCCAATGCCGATGCTACCAAAGATTTCAAGTCTTTATAATGTCTTCGACTAGTATCCAAACCATCCGCACGGTATCTGGCAAGGGCTGAGTTACGCAAAGACATCATTTTTCTAACATTGGTGGTTATCCAAGGCGGCTTTCTGTCCCTTACTGTTATTGTTTTCTCTGAGGCATGGAAATCGAATAACACCTTAACAAAATTATTAAAAATATCAACCATATCATCGATATCACTGGAATTATGGATTAGATCCCATCTTAGTACTACAAGGTCCCTCTCAAAACTATGCATGTTAATATCTTTCAAAGGCCTATACTTTATAATTCGAGGAGGCAGCTTGACTCTTTTAAGATTAAGGGTAGCACTAATAATTGCATGACGGTTCAAATCCGGAATATGCAAAACATTGATGTCTTTGACGTGTACATTAGTACAAAATACATCTATCAAACTTGATGTAACACTTGTGAAGTGGGTGGGTTCCGACACATGTTGTATCAGATTAACAACTGTGAGAAATTGGTTAAGTTTTCTTGTTTTGATGTCGTCAGAATCCAATAAATTTATATTGAAGTCACCCAGTAGCACCACATTATCATAATTGGAGAAAGAGACCACACTTTCAAAAAGATCGTCGAAGAAAGTGTCTACATTCAGCCATTGAGGCCTGTAAGCAGTGCCAACAACAAGACTGTTGCCATGCAGAGAAATTCGCAGCCACATCTGTTCAATGCCTACCGACGGATGTTCCAAAGTACGAGTCACTAGACCATGTCTAATATAAAAACCTACACCTCCCCCACGACCTTTACGCATGTTGGTAGGTCGCGGTATATGTTTCAAGCGATAGCCGGGGACCACTGGAGCTTTATCATTCCGTCCCTCATTTAGCCATGTTTCATTGATAGCCACAATATCAGGAGACAAATCAAGAATTGCAGCTATCAAATCATCATGAGATGTTCCAAGTGACCCTGCATTAAACAAACTCAGTTTTAAAAAAACCATTAATCAATGTGACCAATCAAAATATTAGAGGAAGTGATGGTAATTCTTCCAACATATAGTATATTCTGTCTTCCGACAGTATAACATTGGCATGTGTAAGTAAATGTTGTAATGAAATGCTGCAATATAATGATACTGTTTATAGAAATAAATATTTTTCAGTACCCCAATGTGTATGGTACAGAAAAGTCTAGGCGATGATAGTATCAAAGCTCTGCCTTCACCCCTGTAGCACAACTCACAGCCACTAGTACATTTCCAGAATAATTCATAATCTTGTTTATGAGATTTCACACAATCAAAGACATAATGCAAAAACACGTTAATGACATTTAGTAATACAAATAATATCTTCTCAACATTCCAATTACCTCTCAACAATATATCACGACTATATTTCAAAGTTATGATATAAATCAAAGTTAAATAATTTTTTACACGTCGCATTACACTATTATAAAACACTTGACTAAAGTATTTTTTGATTAATTTATTTAAGAAAAATCTATCTAGGAAAATTCCATTGATGTTATATGAATTAAGAGAGCACACAAACCAAAATAAATAAACAAATAAATATAATTCCTTAAATGGTTTACGGCTATAAGTACAATTCAGGAACAATTCATAATCCAGTTTATAAAATTCAACACAAACAAAAAGTGATATCCTTCCAACTTTACAATTACCTCTCAACAATATGGCACGACTATATTTCAGAATTATGATATAAATCAAAGTTAAATACTTTGTTATCCGTCTCATTACATTATTATATGATACTAGTATAGAGTAGGTTTTGATTAATTTATTTAAGAAAAATCTTTCTAGTAAAATTCCATTGATATTATATGAATTAAGAGAGCACACAAACCTAAATAAATAAACAAATAAATATAGTTCCTTAAATGGTTTACAGCTATAAGTAAAATTCCAGAACAATTCACAATCCAGTTTATAAAATTCGACACAATCAAAAATTGGCATCTTTCTAACTTTACAATTACCTCTCAACAATATGGCACGACTATATTTCAAAATTATGATATAAATCAAAGTTAAATACTTTGTTATACGTCTCATTACATTATTAAATGATACTCGTATAGAGTAGGTTTTGATTAATTTATTTAAGAAAAATCTTTCCAGTAAAATTCCATTGATATTATATGAGTTAAGTGAGCACACAAACCAAAATAAATAAACAAATAAATAAAAATCCTTAAATGGTTTACAGCTATAAGTACAATTCCCGAACAATTCACAATCCAGTTCATAGAATTTCACACAATCAAAAAATGGTATCCTCTGAACTATCCAATTACCTCTCAGCAATATGGCACGACTGTATTTCAAAATTATGATATAAATAAAAGTTAAATACTTCGTTATACGTTTCATTACACTATTGTATGATACTAGTATAAAGTAGGTTTTGATTAGTTCATTTAAGAAAAATCTTTCTAAGAAAATTCTATTGACATTATATGAATTAAGTGAGCACACAAACCATACAGCCCAAAATAAAAATAATTCCTTCAATGGCTTTATATTTATATAGTTGTAAGTACTAGGATCCATTTGAAAACTTGTTATTTTACAAAAAATATTCAAATATCGCAAAACAATTATATAGTTACAAATAATTATCATATACACTTCAATACTAAAATAATAACAATGATTATAATATTCAAGTACCTTTACTACAATGACCATTCTTGTTGTTCTTTGACAAAATTACCTGCTTTATCTCAAATTATACAACAACTAATTACTTTATGCTGTTCAAAACGAGTTGGTTTCTGATGTAAATTGGACTAGAGGATTCGTTTTTGCGGATGAAGATACGTCCATACTTTACCCACACAAATTTGTAATCTTTCTCTTTAACAAGTTTCCTAGTAGCAGCATACAACTCCTTGCATTCTGGTGATAAGTGCTCAGCTATGTAGACTCTTTTTGAATCTCCAGGGATTCCCAGGTGGGTAGAATTTAAATGACACTTAGAATTCAGCTTATTGTAATTTCTGAAAGCCGCCATTACATTATCCCTATGACGCTCTGATGGCAACGTCACTAAAATATTACGTGGTCTATCTGAGGTTCTATTAACTTTTGATATTCTCCTGATCATAACTGAGTCGGAATATGATACTTTCAACTCATCGCACATCCTCTTGAACAAAGCAGGCAAATCTTCTTTTGCCTTCTCAGGAACAGAGTGAATCTCCAGGTTATGACTCCGTGAGATCTTCTCTAACGAACCAAGTCTACGCTCCATATACAGAACATCATCTTGCAGCTTTGATTTCTCCTGTTCTAAACATTTAATACGACTTTCAGCAGCAGTAAGGTTCTTTTTAATATCAATTTGATCAGCCGATATAAACTCAATAGACTGTGTGAGTTCATTTTTTAGTTTCTCAAGGGCTGCATTAAATTCATTTTTGATTGTATTTTTCAAATCTTGTTTAATACTATTTAGTTTCGAGTCCAGTAACTCCCCAAACTGAGTATAAGAAATTGTAGATGTATTGTTAATTTTCGAGATGGTTACAGTAGTAGTATGTTCATCATGGGGTTCATCACACGACATCATTGTGTCATCATTTCCTTGTGGAGGCGATGCCGCTGCAGAATCACCTCGAACGGGGGTACCGTCATCCCTTCGTCGCGTAACGTTTGAACAAGAAGGACACTGCCAGTCACGACGATGATTGTGTATTTTCTTCATAAATTGAGCCTTTGAAATGCCCAAACATTGATAGTGGCATAACCCATTGCACGAAACACACTTCAGCGACTCGTCGCGGGTAACGTTACAGCTGCAGGCACTACACTTCATTTTTGCAAATATATTTATATAGTTAAAATATAGCAAATATATATTATTTCTTATTTTTCAGAATAACTTAATGTAAATGCGGGTAGATGTCTGGTATGCACAACACTTGAATACTTTCTAATATTATACTTGATCAATATTTCCATTAAGAATAGGTATTTATTATAAGTATATTGCTTTTCTTTCCACTGTCTTGAACGAACACAAACGACAACAACACTCGGCCGGTTATAATAACTGATGACCGAGCTCGATAACAAGGTCACTGAGAAGTACACGGTCGATTTTTATTTGTAACTGTCTTTAAACTTTACACGCTTTTTTATCTTGCGATACGAAAACTAATATCAACAATAGAATCATTGATTCAAGCACTTTATACACCTGTATAGTAATGACACAGGAAGATACTTTATAACTATTTTAAGATTTAAATTGGGACGACAACAATTTTATGATGTATATTACCAATCAAATATTATTGTACTATTATGCTATTCATTTACTGGTCATATAATCAATAATAATTGTAGCTACATACTAGATTTTGTTTTTAACCAACTTCAAAAAGGAGGAGAATTCAACTGTATGTTTTTTTGTGTATTTGTTACGGGATTACTGCGCCAATTATTAATCGATTTTCAAAAATATTTTTTTAGACACCTTAATGGGCTGAGGTTCCATTTAAATTTTATTGGATCAGTAATTTCCTTTTTATAACTAAACAAAATATGTCTTTCCTCAGATATCACCTTAATATGCTGATGTCATGTTTATATCAGCGAAAAAGTGAAAGATTTCTATGTTCAAAACGAGTATTAAGAATAATAACTATCCTTTTTGTACAGAGCTTATACTGTTTATATCTCTAAGCAAATATACTCTTTCTAGATTTTGTATTAAGTTTTGAACTCAGATAAAAAATCTATGGTTTTAAAGTTCTTTATACAGTATATATGAAGTTATGCGAGAATCGGGTGCAAGACAGTCTTTGGTTGTCTTGCACCCGATTCTCGCATTACTTCAGCTGTCCTCAGGTTTCTCTATTTCTATTGAACTATCGAATATATATATTATATTTTTTATGCAAGTACATATGTTCACCGATTTCTTCGTGGTTTGTCCAAAAAAATAAAAATTTCAGCCCTCTATTGTATAAATATTTAATATTTTAGTGATATAATATACAAAATATTTATATAAAGTACCTTTATAAGTATCACTTAAAATAATGAAATAAAAACCTTTATTAAAAAATAGAACTGATTTCAAATTTAATGATAGTTGTAATTCATACTTATTTTAAAATCGATTAAATTTTTCGAGAAACAATGAAGTTAATATTTAATAAACTACAGAAAACCTCAGCTCGACTTCAATAGTTCTTAAAAAATTTGACCGCCCGTAAAATAAGTATTATTTATCACTTTTTTTACTAACATATAAATCAACAAAGGTACTATAATTCAAAAACACAAACACAAACACGCAAATGATATTTCCAAATTCAAAACACAAAAAATAACTATTGACTCCTTCACAATTAAAAAGAGATTGACAAATAAAACACAGTATTCCAAAATCAAACGGAAAATTCTGATATATAAAAAGGTATGACAAAATAAACAGCCAGTGTCGTTGACGTGCGTTGACTTCAATCGAAATGGAACGTCATAGACTCTTTAATATACATTTTTTTTTCACAGCAATGACAAAGGCACAGCCGTCAAATGCCATTGCTTAAATGAGAACGCAGTCATCCGCGGGTGTGGTGAAACGGAAAAATCATCGGCGAAAATGACATCGGTTTTCTGGTGCAGAAAAAATAATGTCTATTCGAGTACAAGAAAATATTGTATTCGGGTTTTTCAGTCGAGTCCTTTTAATTTCTATTATGATATCAAACATTTAGATAGATAAGAAATCCTTATTGAGATAGCATGATTGCCAATATAAATCCCACAAAATAAAGATATATATATAAAACGGTTTCGATCGTGTAAACCTTTCTCTTGAATCATTCTGTATATTAATGAAAACCGCATTAAAATGTGTTGTAGTTTAAAAGATCTCAATGTATAGAAAGCCAGAAAGCGACTTTGACTTATAAAGAGATCAAAGAATTTGCAATGCAGCGGTAAAAAATTAATAAGAGACTCTTCAAAATTTCTGAAATGAGGTATACAAATTGCGGTCTCAATATTGATCATTAATATTATACGAGTATCCGATTAATTTTAATATGAATAAAATATAACAGTAGTATTAGGTATACAGAAACATGGATTTCCATTTGTTGTGTTCAATTCCGTGAAGGTATAAATATATAAACAAAACTTTCTCAAACCCTTGTTAGGGGATTGAAATTTTCCAAATCCTTTCTTAGCGATCCGTCCAACAGTTTGAGCTGTTTATTAATACATCAGTCGGTTACCTTGCCTTTTGTTTTAATAAATATGAATGATGACATCATTTACATTAATTATACCTACTAGGATAAACTAGATATATTAAGGTTAGTTATCAAAAATCTAGAATTGGAATGAAGCAAAATATACACATTAACAATATGTATGTATCCTTCATACTATAGAATACTATAAATATAGGAAATAAATAGTCTTCGAAAATTGAAATTAGGCGTCGTTGCTGTTTGTGAAGTATACGATGCTGATTAGTGAGAGATGAATATTAGATGATTTAGGGTTGAATTTGGTGACTTATACAGCGAAGGTCGATTAATATTTAATATTTTTCTCGTATCAACGATATGCAATGACATTTTTTAAGAATAAAACCTTGTTTCTTTTACTGATACGATATCATTATACTATAGTATATAAAAAGCAATCTCTACTATACAATAGTTTTCACATGTTTTCACCTTTCTTTCAAATTTATATCTAATTAAAACATATAACACCAAAAGGAAAAGAAAGGGTTTCACAAAATTGCTAACTGAAGGTTAAATATTTCTCAAATACTAAACAGGACTGCCAAAATAACGGAAGGATCAACGTAATAAACAACCTATTTTTACTTAATTATTTTTACTACCGTACCGTTAATAGTATCTTAACAAGGATGTATTTAAAATATGAATTTAAGTAAGCATAGTAATGAAATCATTTATTTACAAAATAAACTTAAATAAAATGTAATCTTAAGTCTTCCTAAATCTGATCGTAAGGTTTAACATGTTGTTATTTTTGGTTCTGGCTCAGATTGATAATTAAAAATTTCGTCAGCCCTAGGAATTTTCAGAATAGTAGTGTGGTTGACGGTGCCTCAATGGAGCGAGCGCCGCGGCACGAGAGCCGCTGGGAAATCACCACCGTCTAGTATCATGACACTTCGCTCTACGTGCTCCACCAAATTCCAACACAATTCCAAATTCGAAAGTTATAAATACCTTTTTAAATTTTGAAAATGGACTATTCTTGTTGGGTAGCATTCTCACAGATGCTCTGTGGAATTAACCGTAGCAAATACGATGACGATCCGTACGTAGAAGATACACAGTTTTGAAGCACGAATGTAATGGTAGTTTATTAAATTAAATTATGACATCACATCTTTTAACCCTCTTAAGATGCGTCCTTTCAAATCTCTGAACATGACCGCTCCGCCGAATACGCGATACCGAATAAAGGTTAACTAATGTAGTTAGTAGATATTATAGATTCGTTGAAAATTATTAATTTTCAAAAATAATAATATTTTTTGCTATGTTATCACTCAGATCTCAAAAAATTTTTAGCGAAAGGATGACGATTAAATATTTATATATTGATTAAATATTAATTAATATAATATTAATATTATGCTGTTTTAAATTGTCATGGTTAATCTGGCAACACTATTTACATTTCTCCAAAGTTAAACAATAGTACTTTTAAAAGATAAAAACCCTTTTTATGTTGTCTTACATCCGTACATTAACTGCAAAAAGAGCTAGCTTTTCGCCAGCGGCTTCGCCCGCATTTGTCCCTATTAAATTGTTTATTGGTATAAAATGTACGCTGCATGTTAATTCGAGTAGCTCGGTGGCGTAGTGGATAAGCGCCGCGGCCCGCGATCGTAGTCGTTAAGCAACTTGCGCAAGGGTCGGTCACGGGATGGGTGACTAAATAAAATTATTATCATGAGCTACTCCGTGCTTCGGAAGGCACGTTAAGCCGTTGGTCCCGGCTGCGTTTGCAGTCGTTAATACCCTCCAATCCGCATTGGGCCAGCGTGGAGGGTCATGGCCCATCCTCCTTAACCATCCATAAGGAAGACCTGAGCCCCTGCAGTGGGGACCTAAAAGGGCTGGTGATGTGATGTTAATTCGAATTATCGATTATACCAAATTTCATCAAAATCCATTCAGTAGTTTTTACGTAAAAGAGTAACAAAGATATATATGAATGTTTTTTCTGTCACGAATTTTCACATTAAAAGATAATAGGATAATAGAAGAAAGGGTAGTGGGGATAGGACTTGGTGATTCAACATCGCCGAGCGTAAACTACTTTATATATATATCATTAGAAAAGAATTTTGGAATTCCACCACCTTAATGGGTTAAATGAGGGTTTAAAGTTCGTATGGAAGTCCGTTAGTTTTAAAGTTAATCTACTAATGAAAAACAAGCAAATATATATTTAAGCATTCTACTCTAAAGTAAATAAGGCTTGAAAACTCATATGAAAGAAAATCACGTAATCGACGCGGGCGACAATGTAGTTTGGATATGAAGACATTCAAATTACTCGACGTTGTCTTTGTTTAGATCTTTTTTAAATCTTATTATCATAATAATTTATTTCATAGAAAACCAACCAAAATCACTGTCAGTCACGACAAACGTCAAACGCAAAGTACCTACCAACTGGAGAAAAAACTTTGCTAATCAAACTAAGAGAAAAGAAAATAATACGTCAACGCCAACTTATTAATATTTATTGAAAAAAAGCTGAACGCGTCGAATGTTAAACAATTTCTATATAGGAGGTGTCAAATTGGTTCGAAATACAAAATCTGGCAACACCGTTCTATTACGTTGATACTAAAACATTTTCAACTCAACGGTGTAAACGACAAGACAGAAATTCGCTTATCAATGCTGTTTTACAGCCGCAAAGATTTGAACGGAAAAATCTTTTCTAAACCAAGTCAAGCTTGCATTCGAAATGGCCGTCTCTATCTTACTGTTACAGTTTGAAGGTTCATATTGCTGCGATTTAGTATATTCTTTAAGCAAATACGTTATGGATTATATGATAATGTCGTTTTTCGTATTAAACTTGTACCGTCGTCTCCCGAGGGTATTGAAGAATATTATAATAATATTGTTATGTACAAAAACAGGCAAACGTGAGAGATTCTCTATTAAAATAGATATTGAAGTGATATCACAACAGAATAATAAATTAGTTTGAAATGTCATTTGAAACAGGTGGAACACGAAGACTTCTATGTAAGTATAGTATTAGGCAAGTGGTATGGCACTGCACAGCATAATAAACTAGACTTTTAGCTATACTGCGTAACTAAAGCCCTGAGTTATCTGTTAAGATGAAGCCTTAAATTATCTATCTAGATGACACATACACTGTCCGCAACCCAATCAGATTCATTCTAGGATTGGTGAGACCAATCGTGATTGGTCCAGACAGTTGATCTAGTTTAACCGACATTCTTCACATTCAAATTTCTTTATTATTTTTGATCAATTTTAGATTCACAATGCTATACTGATAAATCTTAAATGCAATATGCTTATAAATATTTTTTTATCAAAGATATATTTCAGTGAATAATATGCTTTTTATTTGTACTCGCAATATTTGTTTTCTTAACTTGCATGGCATTAATGGATACGACTTTATGGGGTGATAAAAATAACTATAAACATCCTTTATTTTAATTTTGAATAAGTTATCTGTAGTAAAATACAACCATAGAAGTAATAAGTATATGGTTAAACGCTGCTATACTCTTTTCTTGCATTTTACATCATTTTTATTAACCAGCGGCAAACTAAATCGTGAGTATTGCTAAAGTAATACAACATTACTAAATATTAGAAGGCAAAAAAAATATTGTGTGTAAATATGAAATGCAATACTTCAGTTTATAATTATAGTTACATGAGAGGTTTGTAATTACCGTATTACTATTTTTATACTTATCCTGATGTCCATCAAAGTTATACGGAGAGATGACACAATCATAAACATTAATCACACACAAACCGCTAAAGCAGAAACCATTTAATAACCAATCTGTATTTAGAACGCATCCTAACCTCTTTGTGAGAAGAGGAGTTATTTTCCCGCCAAAACCGAGCATATTCGACTCTATAGTCTCTCGCAAAAGGGTACTTTATAGTGTCGTCACAGTAAAATGATCCAGGGAACGTATTTAATCATCTACAAAGGACCTCGTTGAGTATTACTCGATTCGGCCCATGCGAGTTGTATTCAAAACTAACAAAAGAAAAAAAGCAATCTTGGCAGATTGGCATTTGGGGGGCGGCAGTACAAAAAAGACTCCTTTTGGGGGATTGTTAGTACAGATTGAAAAGCGTTTTGTCGCTAACATGTTATTTGGTAATTTAGTGTTGCTCAGATATAAGGGGATGTAATTGGAAAGGAGGTTTTAAGTAAAGCGCGCATATGTGTCTGATTGATTGCTTTTCACCGC
Organism: Diatraea saccharalis; assembly: GCA_918026875.4. Classification (NCBI taxonomy): domain Eukaryota; kingdom Metazoa; phylum Arthropoda; class Insecta; order Lepidoptera; family Crambidae; genus Diatraea; species Diatraea saccharalis. The sequence goes on from OU893338.1 coordinate 2,330,815, forward strand.
TCGGCTTTTGATTTCGCGAATTAGTAATTGCTTTTTGTTTATCTCGAAATCTATTATCGCTCGATTGTTATTTGATTGTGTTAGTAATTTATTTAAATATTGCGACTGAAACCACCATACGACTAATATGATAAATTGTGAGACAAAAATAAATGCTTATTTTTTATGTTATAATTTGGCTCTCTCGTAGAATTTTTAAATTTAAACTACGTATGAAAAGTTCGTTCAATTCCGCAGTAAATTTTTATACTTTTTTACTATTTAAAATCTCAAAGGGTTTGAAATTTTAAATTTGGAACGCATAACAGAAGATGCATTCGGACCATCGCGCCCATTCATTACCAAACTGTTCGTTCGGACTCGAAATTTGAATTGAGAACGCGCCAAATGATTCGGTTCGTTCCGTTCTTTGCAGTCCTCCAATTTGACTGATTGACGCGCACGGGTTCGATTTTCAAACGGCTCAAAGACTGACGCAACGTTCCGTCGCTTGTTTGTTACAAGCGGATAGGCGGCCTTTTAGTGAAATGGATGACGGCTGATGATTGCTACTGGCATTGTTTCGAAAATTGAATCTCGTTGATTTTGAATTGTTTTATGTAACAATGAAATCAGACCCCATAATTTACAAAACCGTACATGGATGGTAATATGACAAATAAATAATATATGATTAATAGATTTAATTTCTACAAAATGGTGAATTTTAATGTCGGGGAACCAAACTAAAATATTAAATGCTGCTAATAATTATCAAGATAACAAAACGTCTGATGATAGTGCAAAAACAAAACGCGAAAATCTTTTTAAGAAACGTTCTGGTCTACGCAGAAATACTGCGTAGAAATACTACTTTAATAATTGAAAGCTAAGATACCACAACCGATTTAAGAAGATTATTGCCAGTTCTGCAGTTGATCCGCTGAAAGGTTAACGTATCGATTATTTTGTTCTAAATAATCGATTGGTTGATTTTATTTTGACAGGCTTGTTTTCATCTATGAATGTTGTATGATGATGATGGTGGAATGATAGTGGATGATTGGTTTGGTTTGTTTGTTGTGTGTTCCTTCGTGGAGTTTGATATTTATGTTAATATTCAACTTGACAATGAAGCATGTTTCTTCGACTAACGTTGATATTTGCATTACTTTTGGATTCCGAATGGCAATCGATTCGGTTATAACAATGACAGTTCAATGTGTACATTGCACTTATTTGTCACTTTCAGTTGTAATGATTTAATTAAAGGCAAAGGGATCTACTCCACACAGTTTAGTCATATGTTATAAATGTTTCTTCTATTATAAGTGTCTTGATCTTATTAGATATGTAATTATTTTAATCTAGTTTATTAAACGGAGTAATCTGGTTACCATTTTTATTTATTTTAACGTCCATTCAACGAAAAAGCAAAGATACAATATATAACCCCACAAAGTATTTTATGCCATATCTTTTTAATCCCAACTTTTAAAGGAAAAAGACGATTAGGATTTTGTTAGTTTAGCTTATACCTTCAAGTACACGTTTATTTCATTCATGAACGGGACTTTAAAAATTCAGGTCCAAAGCTATATGGGATCACCTAGCTCACAGATATATCTATCTGCTTTACCCAATGTTTATTGGATTTATGGAACGTCAAACTGTGTCATTTCTTTGGAAATCCTACATTGCACTAACAAAACTGGAACGTTAATTCTTTATGAACGTTTTAATAAGGAAGATGACGTGACATTGTTGGAAAAAATTTAACACCTTTTTATTTTTTTGACGGCAATATATTGAATTAAAATACCATATGACGTCACGCTTGTGTACATTTATTACAAAACTGTGACGTAGCATCAATTTAAATGCCTGTTATCTCAGATATTTCTTGTTAAATTGAAGTAAAAATACGTACCTAATATTCTTTATTTCTTTTTTTCTACCCAGGCATCATCAATAATAGGTATAATAAGCGTTTTTACGAAGGAAATGAACCTATGTATACCTATATGTATAAAAAATATATATATGTGATATATTAGCTGCAAGGAGGACTGACTGTCGGTAATGCAGATATATTTGTAGCTGACTTTACATTCACAAAAATAACGATTTCACTACATTCATCGTACCATTTCACGGAGCGAACGTCAAGCAGCGCTCTAGAGATGTGATGAGATGGTTTTACCGTGTAACGGAACGCGCCCCCCGAATCAGTCTCGATCCATCTGTCTAAATCCGAGTCATTCGCGTCTTTTCGTATATCACAAAGTTAAAAGGTTTATTTTGAGCTCCTTACATTGACAATGAATAGAAATTTGGGCAATATATTTAAAAAATCTTACTGTGAAATTGGAAAGGAATAAGAAATGAGGTTTAAAAGTAATAATATCATAATATCATATTGCATCTTTTAAAAATCATATTACAAGGATATTGGTAGATTGGTTCTAGATAAAATTATGACACACACACCCACACACACACACACACACACACACACACACACACACACACACACACACACACACAATTCGCGTCTTGTTGTATTTGGTATTTAAATAATGAAAATCCGTAATTGGCATTAAGATATCGCACACCTAGATCTAAACTGAGACAACTCAAAAATTGGAGTGAGTTTTGACTTAGTACAATATTCAAATGCTCGGTGATCATACGCATCTATCCAACATAACAGATTCAATAAAAAGTTCAGGGAAGAGCCGCAAGATAATAGCCGCAAGATTTGTTGAATCAACAGTGGTCGCGCTCCTGCCATGTAAACAAATGCATTGTCAGACCCCAAAATTAGTTTTTTGAGTTGTCTTAGTTTAGATCTAGGTGTGCGATATGTTAAAATTGTTCTACTATTATTTAGATAAAAACGTGCTGTGGATTTTTTTCTTGAAAAAAAAAAATATAAATGGTGCTCTATTTTTTTATAATCCTTTTTCGTAGTAGACCTTTTTAGATTTAGATGCCTTTTTAGGCGATTCACGAACATAGAGTTATAAAAACTCATTGCGCGAATCAAGAATTTACTAACCTACGTCTTTATAGTTTAATTTGATTATCGGTCAGTTGCACAGACATCCATTAAGGTTTAATGACGTCTTTAAACTCTAATGCATGTCAAATTTGTATGGGCAATGTCACTTTAAACTAATGAAAATTTTAATGGACGTTTGTGCAACTAGCTGTATATCTTTATAATTTGTAAACTACCAGAAAGGTGTAACATCCATACCTGATTGATAAGCTTGGAAAAGAGATTTTATTTCTTTGAACTTCTATGCTGTCACAGCGCTGCGCACGAAGGCGAAGTCGATGCTGTTTTATATAACAACGAAATAGCTAACACTGTCGACATAATTTAGTTATTATCTTTTATTTGATATTTTTCTTATTTTTAATGAAAAATGCTTAAAACATCCACTTCGTACCACACTCCGAGATGGAATTCGGATCCATGACCTTTTGTAATCCGGACGACTGCTTTAACCACTGAGCTACCCAGAACTTAGCATAACTGACGAATTTTTCAAGCACTTGTTTAATTAAGAATATTTGTCAGTATAGCATTGTGAATGCAAAATTTATCAAATATAATAATTTCATTTATTTGTTTAGTTTAATTCTAGTTTATCATCAGCCCTGTTATGTCCCCACTGCAGGGACTCAGGCCTTTCTTATGGATGGTTAAGGACCATGATCCTCAACGCTGACCTATTGTCGATTGGAGGGTATTAACAACTGCAAATGCAGCCGGAACCAATGGCTTAAGCACGGAGAAGCTCGAGATAGTATTTTTATTGGTCACCTATCCTGTGACCGATAGCGATTGCGTGCTGTGGCGCTTTTCTTATACGCCACCGATCTGCTATTCAATTACTACATAGTAAATAGACAAACATTTTTCATTTTAAATTGTACACTTAAATATTGCAACTTGCTAATATATTTGATCCTAATGGTCTACTTAAGCATGTTAGCTGAAATAATAAAGAAAATTAGTGATGACATCTTACACGAGACAGTGAAGTTGATCGGGAATCAAATCTGAATCCATTGAGCTTCCAACACTCAGCTTTTCAGATGCAGGAATAATAACATAAAGAAAATTCCGCCCAAGTCGTTCAACTTTCAAGTGAATAGATCACGTTGCTTCGTCTCCCTTTGAACATTTAAAACAACTTCGCTATAATAAATTGCGACCCGCGCTTTTAGAACTTGATTCACGAAAATTGACGAATTCCACCTTATCTATACCCTAGATCTCTTTCACTGTGAACCCGCGACGATCCTTCCAATTTCTTAATTTAAATTTAGAACTTTTGAATCGAGCAGGAAGGGGAATAAGATTTAACTGCACTAAAGAGTTTAAGGTTATAGCTAGCTAAGGAAATTAAAGTACACTTTTAGAATTATATCTTATGTTACCGCGCAAACTACTTATTTAAATTAAACTAGATATGAGCTGGTTTGAGAGTTTCTTCGCAAGGTTTAATCTTATCCAAAAAATATGAGAAGGATTTCTTTTTGAGTTCTTTTATAAAATGAATTTAAATTCTAATATTTATGCTATTGTGATATCAAGTAAAATATAATATTACTAACTGTTCCCTGCGCCTTGCCTACTGTAAATTATCAATCGCGTATGATGTAGCTTCTTGTAGGTGCAAAAACTTTCAGGTTAGCATGGGTCTTATCACTTTAAAATATTAGTACCTACCCATAGATTAATAAGTTTAGATTCGAAACTGTAATATTTGTTACATACACATTTTGGACGCATTCGAACATCACTTCTATAAAGACCTTAAAGAAAAAAAAAGAAAAAAGAAAATCTAAACACGGTATAATCATAAAAGAGCCAATTTTCGCAGCGAATAAAAACATAATTCTCGAGGCGTCCCCGCCGTAATCCGGCATGATCTCGCTAATGCCAGGGTGGGGGGTGGTGGAGGGGATAAGGGTATGATTCAACATTTAAATGTTAAGCAACGCCCGGCCAAATTTGCGGGAGACAACATCTTAGCGAACACGCCACGAGATACAGTGCGGTGCAGAAGTGAAAGAACTCTTAATAATTATTTCTGTTAATTTTAATATTGAAAGGTAAAAGTAAAGATTTTGTTATCATATTCGCGAGAAAACCTTATAAAGAAGAGTTTTTAGAAAAAAAAATGTAATATAAAATACTGAATTTGCAAGTTCCATGAAGCACAAAGATAAATATACATAAACATTACTAATTTTGCCAACGCCATGCGCTCTCGTGAAATTCAATTATCGCCCTTCATATTTTCAACCCCATAAACTTATTTTTCGTTATAAAAACTCTCCTATAGTCTTTCTCGATATACACTCTTTCTAGGTTATTTCAATTATATTAAGAGATAGTTAAGACGAGAATACGTAACAAAACACACACAGACAGAGTTACTTTATCATATATGTATTAAGTATGTCTTATTAACAACTTCCGTGATCGAGTCCGTGTCTATAATATTTCCGACTTCCGTAATACAAATGATAGATGACTAGAGTTATACATAATAATGTCGGAATGTTTGGCATGACCTTCAATATTTTTAAATTATTTCGATTTATAAAGAAAATCCCTTGAAAAGTATATTTCATTTCCCTAATGCCTTAACATTTGTTATCAAAACAATTTATCACACGAAAGGACAAATTAACACAAAATAGCATTAAATATTTTAAACATACGAAGATTTTATACTTGTAATAAATAATAATAAAATTATTTATTACAATTGTAAAATCATCACATGTTATTAAAATAAATAATAAAATTTATATTTAAAAGTTTCTGCATGAGTGTACCTTATATTGTAACTTAGATACACCTTTGAGATTCTTCTCAAGAGCATGAATAAACTCTTATACTGCGACTAATAAAAATTGACACTTTCTATTAACGAGAGGCGATAAAGTTTCTATATATTATATTTTGTGACTAAAAATTATATAACTATGATTCATAATATGTACTTTTGAAATGTAAAGTTATAACGCGAATTATGATATTGAACATTCAATTTGACCGGTTTAATAATGCTGGATAAATTCAAATTAGTGAAATTGAATTTGCCAAAACATATTATTGGCAAACGAACACTTCCATTCAAACACATACATAACATATTTATGTTAAATTTCGATTTGTCCAATTACTTTACTGTTTTGTTCTGTTTATCAATAAAAGAAGTTGTATTCAGTATATATATTTCTGGGACTCAACATGAAATAACCCAAACCGTTTGGGAGATGAATGAAGACTTAAAAGGCGTAGCTATGTGGTGTGATGAGAACGATTTGGTTCTCAATAAGACAAAATCCAAATTTATGGTCCTGGGAGCGAAAAACCAAACTGCTATTATTCTGAACAATCCCCCGAGTATCAAAATTAATGGTAGTGACATAGAGCTAGTCAATGAAGCAAACAATCTTGGAATGATTTTTGATAGTCAATTGCGTTTTGAGAACCATGTGTTAGGTACTGTTAGGAATTGTTTTTACCGGCTGAAGGTACTGTATAGGATACGAAATTTTCTATCGGAAAAAGCTCGTATCGCCTTATGTGAATCTTTAGTTTTATCAAGGTTGAATTACGGCGACTTGGTTTATGGTCCTCGTCTGCTGTGTAGGACTCAGATTCTTATACAGCGGATTCAGAATGCGTGTTGCCGTTTTTGTTTTAATATCCCACCGCGTACTCATGTCTCGCCTTTTATTAATAACGCCTCAATGTTGAATATGGAGTCCCGCCGTTACCTACATCTAGCCATGTTAATGTTTGACATAATTAAGTTAAAAAATCCGAAGTATTTGCTAGATAAATTGACATTCCGTATTCGTGATTTGAGAGTACCAAGGGCCGTGAGGCCTCCACTGGTCATCCAAGTGCATAAAACTGTGGCATTTAGGGGTAGTTTCCGTTATCAAGCGACAAAATGCTGGAACAATATACCACCACCAATAAGGCAACTAACATCTAGATTGTCATTCAAAAAACAAATTAAAACGAATCTACTTGATATACAAAAATTGGGAATAAACTTCAGCCGACGCATGATGACGGTTGCTGGTGCTATCTGCCTCTAAATAGGGACGTTTTGGTAAAATTAACAAAAATATTCTCTTTATATTGTGCTGTTTATCCATGTTATATAATTTATGTATACTGTTTTTTCATGCTCCGACATATGTAATCTGTGATAGTGACTACATTTAAAATATTTATTATTCTCACAATTTAAATTTTGAAATTAGTTGCTTAATTAAATGAATGATATTATATTCCATTATAATACTTGTGATTGAATGCAATTTTTAATCGGACTATCATATCAAAGTGAAGCTATAGTTTGAGATCGTGCTAGCACTCTGGGTAAAGGCTGAAAATCAGCGCTTTGCTCCTTGAGCAAAGGAATCGTTGAGCTTTTACCCTTTTGCATTGTTGTGGCGCACACGTTAAAGCGAATTTTTTTTATTGTATTTTTTTTTATTGTATTAGAATTTTATAATGCATGTGTGCTATTTTAATAATGCAAATAAATATATTATCTATCTATCTATCTATTCAGTTTAATTAATTTTGTTAAATACAGGATTGTAATACGTTTTAACCGGACGTTTATTAAATGTCCTATTTCAAAGGAAAGGTAAAATTGGAACGCGTAGGTAATAAGTTGCATCAAATGAGGACACGGAAAAACAATTTAATATTATTTTTTTGAACGATCAAATTCATGCGTCGTAGTCAAAGATTCCTTAAATGAAAATACCGAAATAAATAAAGTTGTTAGGGACTTGCTAATTACCCACACACTCACAGTACCGTCAAACTCTACTTATTTATTATGTATGTTTTAATGACTACTTCAAATTAATTAATTCTGTTTCGCATTTACAACTTTATTTGTTCGTTTTAAAGTGTAAGTAAAGTCTCGTCTAATAATTTAATTTCTAAGTCACTATACAGCTTATTCACAATCATCACCAGTCTATTTATGTTCCCACTGTTGGGCACAGGCATCCCCTCCTTAAACTAACAGGAAGAACAATTGGAAGAAAACAAATTAATATGAAATGTAGTTTATGCCATTTGCTGTTATGTATAAAACATTATGACATAAAAAATCCGCCGTAACCTTTAACATTGTATGGATATTTACTTCTTTAATGACAAACGACAAACTTCTAGGATTTTATCCATGATTATATTCCCAAATTCCACAAGCCTTTGAACCTTATTTACGTCTAATACAGTTACAGTGAAAAGATTCTCTAGTGGCCTATGAATCAATTGTCTCATTGTAGATACGTTATTCTTTTTCTTCTCTATGTAAAAGGCTTCAATCGATTTGAACTCGAGAGTTATTTTAATGTGATGATAGACTCGATATTATTATCTAATGAATCTACAAATCTTTCTTTCTGGTATCATCTGTTAACATAAATTTCTTTAACAATCATAACTTAACTGTCATAACTTAATTACTCCCTGAAAAAAAAAATACACATATACATTCCGAAATTTGCACAAAAAAAAATATAAATACTGAAAAGTAAAAAAAAAACATTTAAGCATAAAATGTGAAATCGTAAAAGTTTGACAACTACATTTTCTAATTTTGAAGTTGAATAAATATTATTAAATCTACAATTTAATACACATACAATATGTTACTATAATAACTGTATAATATTGCACTTCAATGCATTAGTGTAACTAAAAAGTGAAATTTCAATTAAAACATATCGTCAATTAACTTTCCAAATATATTAAACTATTAGATCCATTAACGCTTTACATAATTGTAAAATAGTACTTACATTTTTTATTCTAAAGTTAATAAGTATAAGATCTCTAATAGAGCCACGCAAACATAAGCTTGAGTTAGCAAGCAATCAGAGTTGTTGAACATTTGCACTCGTCTAGTACTTTGAACGAGAGCGCGTCGCGTAATAACAGTTCTTTGTGTGTTTGTCTGTTCGCTGTATGGATTAATTGTGAACTTTGAAGTCGGCAACTGAAATATTGAGGCTGTCGAACTTTACAATGGAAGCAAAGAGAAACAAACTGTGGTTGATTGTGACAATTGGAATGTTTATAAGAAAGGTTCCCAAATAAAAAATAAAAAAACGATTTTCTAAATAAACTAACTTACTGAAAACTTGTGATTTCTTATTATCATCCTGAGAAATAGAGTCACTTTGAAGCAATCATATTACCACTCCACCACGAAGATTATCGGAGAATATTTTGTGAAACTTTATTTAAATTCTTTACAATTCATTTATCGAAATATTGGAAGATGTCAGACAATTCTCTTGCTTTAATTAAACGTCTATTTTATTATAAATATAGATAACAACAATTGAATAAGGTAGTTAATTTCTTTGTATAAAATCTAGTAAGACGAAATCTCGAAGAATATTGCATGCAGCAGACATTTAGATTTCCCTACTGGTTTTCGAAAAAGCTCAAATCAAATTCAAACTTCGAACGGTCCTCGCCGGAAGGCCACTGTTGGCACCAACGGAAAGGGCGGGAAATAATTAGCCACTCAGCCAGTGCGCCGCAGGCGAAGGAAATAAGCTATAGAGCCGTCATGAATGAACTTGCAACTCTACGCTAAAAATGTAATGGAGTTTTGCATAAAAGTCGTTACAATTTGTTAAAATTAATTACTTTGACATTTTTTAATTAGCTCGATGGTGTAGTAGTTAGCGCGTATCGATTTGTGATGCGATAGTTTATCGTCATTGGACGGGTGTCCAAGAACTTATTATCTACAGCTCCTCTGTTCTTCTACTGCATAGATTCAGTTAGGACCAACGGCTTATCATGCTTAAGTGTAGACAGTCACTCACCGATCTGCACTGGACCTAGGTTAGAGCCCGTTCTTTCTATTTGATTCCATCCATAGCGAAGGTAATAATATCGCACCTGGAATATTGCCCAGTCCGATGTTGAATAACTTCATCCATAGACCATAGTTTTTTTTCTCTCTCTATTTATAATGTTTTAAACTGGTAATTAAATAATTTTTGTGAATTTCATTACTCCTATTAGAGCCTGTGAGTTTCTTGCTCGTTCTTCTTATCAACCGAAAGACATCCTGAACAAGTGGAAAAGTTGGATGATTCAAAAGTACTTTTAAGTCTGTTTGAATAAAGATTATTTTGACTTTGACTTTGACATCGTACATTACCACTTCCCGGTCGGGTCAATGCAGAAAATGGACGTTTCATTTTTCTATCTTAGAATCTGAGCAATATATGTGATATAATATTTATATATTAATTTTCATTATAGCTTTTTCCTTAAGCTACTTAATTTATTTAATTATTTATATAGAATAATATACAGAATATTTTTTTTGATAAATAAAAATATTCTCATATTGTAATTCATTTATATAATTGTGTCAGTATACAACGCCAATTGTTAATAAATTATAGGTAAATTATTGTACATATATCACTCACATCACACGAAACCTTATTTAACACAACGGGAAAATCGAAAACGGTGAAAATCGCACGTACCCATTACCACGTCGACGTAAAAACGAAAAAGGGAAACCTGCAAAATGGCGCGTTATTATCTGTGCTAATAAAAATTCAGCGCGCGAAAATCCAGCCGCTCTGATTGGCCACCGGTCCCCAGGGTCTGCCCGCCATTGGCTGCCAGCTGTTTATTCCATTTTCAAATTAACTTTCACTGTCTCCTCGCTTACCAGTTTGCGAATTTATTTATTTATATCACTGAAGGTTTATTACTGGATCAAAGTATATGACGAATGCTAGATTCAAGTAAATTCCACTTATTCATACCTATTCGAACCATATACTAGAATTGTATTGTAATTTTTTATAACTAAAGTGTTCCTTTAGGATTTATGGAAATTAGAATAAGTGAATAAATAATCATGTCTTCAATTTTAACATACTATAATGCAAGGTATTTCATAATGTACATATCTATATAATGTTAAATTTAAACTTTGCTACGAATATAGTAGCGATACTACATCGTAGTACACAGCTCCGTAGCAGTGAATGAAATCGGGCGATTTTTATATAATGTGAAAATTTCCAAAATTACCTTCGTAAAAAAATAGAGTGGACGAATATGGGCTGATGATGATGATGATGATGAAAAATAGAGTAGTCCTTGATATAATCAAGATATTTTTATCTTTAACTATAATTTTTCTTTCGTTTAAGATATATTTCTTAAACACGCTCTTTCCATAGGATTCAGACATACTATTACGAGAAATTTTAACTGAAAAATAAAAATCACACAAAAGGCAGAATAAAAATTAGAATTCGCTTTCAAAACTTGAAATTATGAAAAGGAAGTAGAAATGCATTTTCATTTTAGTTCCAATTTATTTTAATCTTACAAATTATGCATTATTCAAATCGCGAATACTTGTCTCCTATTTAAGTAAATCTTATATTATTACATGTACCCAGAAGTGGGACTCAAACCCATGATCTTTCGCAATTCTACTAGATGTGAACACGCGTACCTACAGCTAGTCGCCTGCTACTAAACGGTATAACGTTTACGGGGTCCAGCTACATCTAATTACACTAGATATACCAGATGTAGCTTTATTTTAAGTAGGGCTTCAAATCCCGCAGCCTGTCTTCAATATCGGTATTTAGAGTACGATAATTTACGATATTTTCAATCTCGCGGGATCCCAGTATTTGCGGAATCCCGCACGTACAACATTTTAAGCAAACAATACAATGAATTAATCAACATAACTCCACATTTATTTCCAATTTTAATATTCGCATGATTACTTGTATTAGAACGTTTATTTATCACTGAAAACTGAAATAAATACCGAAAAACAAATAATGTTATAACTATAAAATTTATCTAAAAATAATGTTCTTTTAGTTACACTATTTATAACACGAGAACGGCTGGACTGATTTATAGACTGATATATTATAGGTATTTGTATTTGTCTCCGTCTGGAATAGGATAATTAGTATTAAAATATTATATTTTATCAATAAATATAATAATTATAAAAGACTCAAGACTATTTCGATTTGTCATAACATGAAACACAACTGAGAGTTCACGTAAAAAATTTTAACTATATAATTTTGTATTGATTTAAAATCCTAAATCTGCTTATTCATTTACGGTTAGACAGAACAAAGTACGCGGAGTCCGCAAGCTATTTTCAACTGACTGTTGACAAAAGTAATTATATCTTAAATTATTCAGTTCAGACATTTTGTCTGTCAATGTACCATCAGTCACACACAGCTCGTGTACATGTTCTTTCTAGTCACACAAATCCCACCGATCCGGTGCCCGTGCACCCGCGACACGGGATCGGGAAAAAGGTGCGGGATTCCGCAATACTAAGATGCCGAGATTGGAAGCCCTAATCCTAAACAGTATCGTGCAGAGCTGTGTCGAGGCGGGGTCTTGTAAACTACACCCTATTGTCTGCTTATATACGTTTCACTTTTTCGCTTAAAAATATTTTTACCGATGTCAAAATTACATCATCATCAATCTATTAACGTACATGCATTATGTGGGGATTTTATTTACGAAAATTCACAAGACGTAGGGGCTCACTGTGAGTTGGTGAGTGTCAATGACAGCAAATACGGCAACGGATATACTTTTATACGGATTTTGGACGTAATATTTTTTATATTTGATCAATTTCGCATTCGCAATGCTATACTGAAAGATATTCTTAATTAAATATGCTTAAAAAATCCACTTCCATCTCAGGGTGCAGGGGACCCTTAGATATTTTTTTATTACACCCTTATGTTGACTGGCCGCTGAGAATGTTGATAAACACAAACCTTAATCACAACCTTAATGTTAATGTTATATTATGTTAATTATGATGTAATAACTCACAGTTAGTGAGCTGCTCAAAGTCTGCTAAATGAATATGACACTGAAACCTAGTAAGACAAGTTTATTAAAAATTTATACTAAAGTCTTCAAGGACTCATCACTAATTTTATAACTATCTTGCCGCTCCAGCTTCACACGGATCCAGATTACGTGTAACTCTACATACACTAAAAACTTCCTTAAGAATTACTTCATCAATTGGTATTCGATCGATTTTTTACTTTATAGTTTACAAACAGACAGACGTATGGAAATACCTTTCATATTATGAAGTCATATCAAATTTTATAAAATCACAAACTTAGTGATTATAATGAAAAGAGCGAAAAGTAGAATAATGGCTCAATATATCAGTAGGTATAATATGCAGTGTGCTGTACAATAGTCACAATATCTGTTCCTACATAAAAAGATGTATTCAAAAAATACTCAATGACTTTTAAGCATCGTTGTAAGTACTCATAGAGTTTGAGTTTATTGTGCAAATTCCCACCAAAGAGTATTACAGTGTGTTTTGTTAATTGTTTGGGGGATTCTTTCTCATAATTATATTTTTGTAAATCATTATATAACTGTTTTTTTTTTCATTCAAGTAGAATATTTGACCAGCGAAATTTCTAAATAGTCGATTTTATATGTTTTTACAATGCATGGTTTGATTAAGGAGGTTAATTTTTACATCAACATAGAGAGAGACAAAGATTAATAGAAAATGAAACCAAAAAATCAGCATCTTACACAACCAATAGTATTTTAAATAAGACCATCAATTAAATAATTTAAAATAATAATAAAAACGCCTACTACTAACTTCCCATAAAGCGCCACATCAAAATAATTATCGTAAAAATGTTTCTTGAATCAAATTACAATGCGACCTTTTTGCAACCGAGACCATAAACAATAAGTATCAATTCCATTATCAATGAAATACAGCAAACGAAATTGCTTCTAATGAACAACGTGATAAGGTTGTTATTATTAAACTAATGAAACTGGTTTAAATACACAAAAGATTTCAAGTGGAGTGTCGATGTGGTGCGCGGACACTGTTAAAATAATCCCATGCGGATTGGCGCGAGTTATGAATGAATAGACAATATTTTTATAACAATGTTTGGAATCTTTTTTTTTTTGTTGTCCATTAAGGTATCTTTAATATAGATTACCCAAAAATACTACGTTCTTACTCCCGCTTATAAAACAAATTCAGTTTTAATAGTAAGTTTTCTATATTATGAAAATTATAATCAGTGTATTCTATATTATTAGCTGATATTTACAAAAAAAGGTGTTTTTTTTTGTATTCAATATTATACTATTTTTATACTAAAACAAATCAAACAGAAAATAAACAATAAAAAATAAATGTTTGTTCAGTCTATGGTCGGAGGTCCACCCTCGCTTTAAGGGTGGCACACACGTTGCTGTACTTAATTAAGGAGGTAATGGGCCGCGTGTGGCCCTTTAACGGGCATTCGGTAGGACCAGCGGCTTATGGTTTTTGATATCGTAATATTCATTTTGTTAAACGGACCTCGTTTATGGCGTGCCCGGGAGTTAATAATAAATACGTATTCGAGTGCCAAAAAAAATACCTACCATAATCCTGCCCACAATTTTGTAATTGACATCCATTAGGAGCATTTACACTCGTTTTTACTAACCTATAACAAGCCTTATTCTAGGCTAGCGAAAATGAGCTTAACTAGGAAACGCTTAATCTTAAAATCGCCTAAGCAGATAAGTTTAATTCCAAATATCTAAACTTTTTTTTGTGATCTGCCATATTACGTAAATGCTTAGCGCACGGCACCGCATAACGCATATCATAACTTAAGACAATTTAAAGTAAATTAAGTCATATGAGGCAGTTTCTAGTCATTGGTAAAATGCATTTTCACTTTAGGCTTAGACATTGAATTAGCGTTATGCTTAATTTGTATATCAAATATTCAATAAATTTCAACCACGATTGTAAATATATTAATAAATGTTGAAGCGATATCCGACTAAACATCTGGATACATATTATATTTGATTAATTTTGCATTCACAATTCTAAACTTATAAAAATATTAAATGTTTGAAAAATCCGCCAGTCCCACTCCGAGATGGGACTCGAACCCACGATTTTTGGCAATCCGGGCGACTATTAAGTTTTTGACTGACTATATGATTTTTCTTAGGTGTTTTTGTTATAATTTCAAAATGATTGACTCTATCTGTCTTATTATAAAACGATTACTAATTTAATGCGTTCGACTTGTCAAGTCTACCTTATTCAAGCAAATATTGATCGTTTACCGCGATGACTTGATGCTACGAGGGTGGATTGAAAAGTTCGCGGCCTAACACATAAATACTTAAACTTTTTATTTTAATCTAACTGACCTCATTCGATTAGTTTACTCTCTGGTTGTCAAATTGTAAAATTCTATCGCAATAGCATTGACTGTATTTAAATTAGACTGAATTTTATGAGCCTTTGTGCAGCATTTTTAAAGAATGGAGAAAATTGAGCAACGTGCACAAAGATATGTCAACAACATTGGGGGAATCTGCTCCGTCGTATACGACTGTGAAAAAGTGGGTTGCTGAATATAAACGCGGACGAGAGATTATTGAAGATGACCCTCGCCGGCCTATGACGTCAGTCCTTTCTTTATACCATCATAAAGCTTGTAACATTAACAGGATTGCCATCTTTCATTGATTTCATTTTATATTACATCTTGAAATTGATTTATTCACTTGACATTGGCAGAATTATGCGAAATGCGCAGATAAGCCATTAAAGAAAGAAGAAGAAGGTTCTAATATTAAGAATAATAATCAGTATCGGAAATATAAAGTTCTGTTTTAGGAACCATGTCAACAAGTTTAGTGAAAATAATTAGGACATTATTACATAAAATATCATTAAAAAAATAGTTCTCAAATCGTGAATCAATCCCGGAAATTAGGGAAATTATATTTTAATTATGATTATATTTTAATATTTTTTATATTACTTATTTTATACTATAGATACCGATTGTGCAAGTCTTAAGAAGTTAATGTTACTATAAAATATGATGCATTGCTTTTTAATTACATCATATATTTATTTTAGTACTTAGGTGTTCGTAATGACGACAATTTTTTTTTCTATACAATACTCAATTCGTTTAGGTGCGTAAAATTATCTCTATCGGTGCTAGTTTCATTTTAGATATCATGTTTCATACTAACATTAACTGCTTAAGACCTACATCGGTATCTTAGTAGAAATAATATATCTAAATGTTATTTTTCAAAATGTCCGGGTTCAATTCCCGAACTAAGAGGTAGTTTAATTACACCCTGTATATTTTTCTCACTGACTTGACGCACGCACTTGACGGCTCCATCAAGTAAAACGTAAGACTTGTCAAGTCTACTTGGTCTCCGGGATCCATAATACACATCTCGATACAACGTTTTCTTTTCTGTCATTGTTTAATTTGTCTAATGGTTAAAACCTAAAATGCCGTCCATTCTCGGATGATTCTCAGCCAGATTTCTGAACGTTTTCCAGTAAATCTCTTTAAATAATCAAATTGTGGCTTAATAAAGAGAATCGTTGCGCCAAAGATGCATCAAAGAACATAATCATAATCTAAATTAATGTAGTCATTAAATAAAACTACTTTTAAGCGACTCCATCATGTGTATTTTAGTTTTTTTTTTTGAGAATTTGATCCAATTAATCTTGTCTATGGTAGCTACGCTTTTAATTAAAAAAATATGATCAACGTCTTAGTCTAACAGGTAGTTTGAAATCCTTTACGGAACCTGTTAAGCATCAGAAAACATCTGTAAAACTGTTTGAAAGTTATTTTATTTAATGAGTACTGCGCGTGAGAATTTAAGAAACAAGCGCGTATTAGACAACTTTGCTATTTATTTTATTAGTAGAACTCTCTTAACCACGATTTCGTATAAAGTTACATGATTCTGAAAGAGAGTTAGCGAAGGGTAGAAAGGTGTAAGTGGCTCTCACATTAAGGGGTTGGCACACGGCAATGTACTCAATTAGAGGCATAATGGGCCACGCGTGCCCACTACGCAGCTATCAGAGTGGTTGGTTGTGAAACATTTTGGTAATAATTATATATTTTGGTTTAAACAGATTTATTTCGATAATTTCACTTATATACCTTTCATCGTCGTCAATAGATATTTCAAATGGATACAATCCTCTATTATTAGGTTACGTTTCGTTCCTAGGTTAGCTATACAATGCCCCACTTTATGAAAAGCACTCAATCGAGAAACATTTGTGAAATAGCTGACTTCAAAAAATATGTTTTTATAAACACAATGCGGAAAACTGTAAATTAAGTTTATTGAATTTAGAAACCACGGTTTGAAGTAGGTTTTAATTTTTTGAAACAACAAATAATTTTATTTAGAATTTTAGTGATGTCGAGATCTGAATTTTCTAATTTTTCAGAACAAAGAAATTAGATACTGGTCCATTCTTCATTAATTTTATGTTCTTCATTAATGTTGCTCTTCTATACAAATTGATTCATCAAAATCTGTTCACGATTGACGAAGGTATCATGTAACATATGTATGTACAAATCAGTCAAGTTGATAAATCTTTCTTCAATTCGGTTAATAAGTAATTGCTCTTACATACAATGCTTATAATATAGACTTTTTGCTATATTTACGCCACATACCAAGATTGAGATGTTTTTTATTCGTATCGGATTCAGCAACCATAATACTCACTTATACGTTTGCCTTCGGCTACTTCAAAGCAGAAAGTAACACGAAATTCACAAGTATGTAACAATGCGTGTTATAGTCAACGCTTTTATTAGTAGATAAAAGACTCAAGTGTTACTTGAGCCTGTTCGTCCGTCCATCCATTTAATTCCAAGCTGCAAGCCGGTAATCTTATTGAGAGTTTTTTTTTATATACGTAATATCCAACGCTTGTTAGTTTGTGAACAAAATACTTTGCCGGCTCTCTTTGCAATGGGACGATAGGTTTGTATAAAAAATATATTCGTTTTCCATGGATACTTGACAAAAAAAAATAAGATACATAATTAAAATCCACTGAAAGAATTAGTTTTATTTTGACCTTATATTAGGAGTCAGACTGACATTTTGTGTATTTATATAATGCACAAAGAATCATGTACACTTTCCATACATTGATTGACCTGTCACTCGTTTTCTTTTATAGGCCGCGTCTATTTACAAATGATGTCATTTTTAATTGGATTTTGCTTATAATAGAATTTTAACAAATAATCTTTTCATTTAAAGCCCAGGGAAAAGTGTAATTTGTAAGTAATATATTGAGGTTATAACAACTGTCAAAACTCGAGATAATTGCGAATATTAGTTTTATTTGATGACGTTTATTAATTTTATTGAACATGTATTTAAATATTTTATGATTTTCATATCTCACGCAGCTTTAAAGTATTATTCTAATATAATATAATCCAAAAAAGATGCTGTTGTTATTTCGAAATATTTTCAATTTCTTTGCTTTGCTACTATTTCTTTGACCAAAATATACTTGGAATATTAAAATCGATTACGCATAATGTTGTTTTCAGTCGTAAATTATATTATAAAATGGAAATAAAAAACAGTGTTTGTTTTAAAATTATTTTTTTACTAAGGTACCTGGGTCGAATATGGCCACGTTAAGGTTTGTAGTCCTTTTTTAATAATAATAAAGCTAAAACAAATTAGTTTTAGCACACACTCATAAAGAGTGGCTATTTATCTTTACAATAAAGGAAAAAAAATACAAAGACTTGAAACCACAAAAAGTAATTTCAACATTTTTTAAAATTTAGAATTTGGCCATATTTCCGATGGGGTAGGTAAATATGCCCTGTATGTGGCCATATTTACTGTATCAATTTACATATTTAAAAATCTTTTAAATAAAATGAAATAAATAGGGATATTATGTTTTACTAGAGCATTTATTTAATAAAGTATATTCTTTGGGCAATATGTACAAATAAAGAAACAAGAAATTGAAAATCAACAATCAACAATGAGATACAAAAATTTTTTCTTAAACGCAATTACGTAGGACACGTTGTGTTAATGGGTATCCCACGTTGCACAGACGAATAACTCGGGATGATAAAATTTTCTCTTGATCAGGGTTAAGAAGTGGTTTCGGTCCCAAAGTAGTTTTTGTTTGTTTTTTCTATGGTAAATAACGCCTTAAAGTACACTTTGGCACATTATAATGATTTGCAGCCGTATTTTCTTTCATCTTAGCGCTTTTGACTGCAGTTAATGTTTTTTTATTAATGCTTCTGATCAATTACCTTGAATCCCTTTTGCTATATAGCGCGGCATAGTCTAAAACAAAAATTTGTTAGTATTTTTTTTCTTATAGTTTTAGTAACGGAAATATGGCCAAACACTGGCCATATTTGCCGTCACACATGTTTACGTTTTCATATTTATGAATGAAAAACCCACTATTATTTTGATAATTAAACAAAGAAATATCAAATTACAATCGTCACACAACATCGTAATATGTTTTACCAATATTCTTATTCGAAGAATAATAAAATACAGAACAATACTTACTTAATTTTTTTATAACCTGTGCAGTTGTTTTGCTTTAACCGACACTGGACGACCAGCAGGGCGCGGGAAGGGTTAACAGGTATTCCGTTCGGATACATGCGACACTAGCGACAATTAATGGTCACGTTTAGGTTATTAAAATATTTAGTGTTTGTAATAATGGTATGTGGCTATATTTTTCGGCTGGCCATATTCGACCCAGGTACCTTACCACTATCTCCTCTTAGACCTACTTCATCCAAAAATGCAGCTGGAGGATTAATGTTATGTTGGTGCCTGGCTGCCTGGCCCAGTCCAGAAACTACATAATCGTCATAATACGTGCACAAAAACAACAATACGTCCATTAATACCATTTATAATTCAAATATAAACAAAATACTGGCGCCTTAAGATATGCCGTTCCGTTTGATGCAAAAGAATTTCGCTCTATGCGTAACTGATTCAACTGTACATTGCGTACAGTGCAATGCAAAAGTGGAAGAAAGTAAAAGCCGTTTGAAGGCAAGACTCGCCTTCCACGATCTAATTGATCATGTATATTGGAGGGTGATGTCAGAAGCAATAGAAACCGGCGAGCTTGCATGAAAAGAGTAGTTTATTAATGTCAAGGTAGAAGACATGTGTAGGGACCGTGCCTATACTCTGTAGTTACTGCTTACACCGCAGTTTTCTGATCAGATCAGTGGCAACTTTACACACCAGCACATGTTTAGAATCTAAATTAACGATTACTAATTAATAAACACTGTAACGGGATCGGGCTAGGCCCGATGTTGGTAGTTTAATGAAAAGACTGTCTAGGCTTGACAAGTATATTTACGGTAAAAACAAAAAACTGTAACAACAAAAATAAAAATAATATAAAAACAGTTCGTTGTGGATTCCGATAATTATGACCGATTCTGGGTTTTCCTTATAAGCTGGAGCTTAGTTAATCATAAATATAGATAATTCACTTTTAATTTACAGTGTCTATTACATAATAGGTATTATAAAATATTTAATTTTTCACGATCAAAATAAGCATGATGTGTTTTTAAAAATATACTGTGTGGTACGACGCACCGTTATATACAAGGTTTCTCCTGAATGAATGAATATTTTTTATCGCACTCTGAAATAAAATAAAAAAAATACATTGAAAAAGTAAATTAAACTAGATACAGTAACACAAAAAGCGGCCTTATTTCTAAAGCAGTAAACTCTACCAGACGACCCTAGACTAAAGGAAACGATGCCGATTATGAAAATTAACTACGGGTTAGTGCATTAGGAGAAACAACACACTAGAACGTTTTTTAATGCAAATACTTAGTCTAAAATAAATAAATATATAAGACATATAACAATAAAGTAATAGAGTGCAAGTTCAAGAGGAATAATCCAATTCGAGGAAATATTCTTTTATCAATTTAATAAATGAGTTCCTTGACTGCGCGCATCTGAAATCTATAGGTAGAGAGTTCCATAGTTTGCTTGCTTTAACTGAAAATGATTTGGCTACGAAATCAGAATTATGGGAAGGGGTAACTAAAGATAAATTATAGGAAGACCACAGATCTCGGGTAGGATTTGTAGAGTGAAAGACGAACCGCTCTTTAGTCAAAAATACTTTTCTAATTACCCATAAAGAGGTGACAAATGTCTCGTCCATTAGTACTGGCTGGACACTCTTGTATCGTCTTGTGTTGGGTTCCGACCTCATTTGTCGGCACAACAACACAGCGGATTCCTTGAATACCGCAACTATTGTGTGTGAACCTTTTGTTGTATTCGAACGATGACCAGTCGCCTGTGATGTTAATATGATAATGCTACTTAAGATTTAATTCATTGTTGAACTTTAAGCCGATTCTTTCGCCTTAGCGGGTAGAGGTTTAGATTTTATAAAGTGGTTATATTAGACTTTTTTTACAGATTATAGAAAATGAACTCGCATACCGAGCTATAAAAGATTTTTAAAAGCTTTATTGCAAACTAGTTGTTCCCTGTGACTTCACTCGCATAAATTATAGTCCGTCAGTATGATCTAGCTTCCCGTAGGTTTTTCGTCATCTGATCAGTATTTTCGAAGATTATCTACCTACAAACAAACAAAGTTAAAAACCTTAACTCTTTATAATTATAATATTAATATAAATAAGGGGAACGTATAGGTATTTACCTAAATAACATGTATTTTCTTTTCTGATTATCCTTCAATTCCATAATTTCAAACAATTAAAATCTAAGTAAAATTAAACTTAATATTTTATTGAGGCTCACTTTCAAAATCTTCCTTTACTAGTTTTGTTAGGAACAGTAATTGCTACTACTTGTTTTTTTTATTTTATTGAAAGCTTTCAGAATTCTCGATAAGCATTTTTTTCGAGTCAAAGCTCGCGTTACCAAACATGGTGTCGGTCTGACGCACGCCAACAAAACGTGGTGGTTGACAATGACATTTTTTTTAAAATACAGATTGTATCTATTCGCATTGCATCACAGTTAGGGTTCAACTGACGATTTATTAAAAACTATATATTACTTTGTGTAAATATCCTATTAAATATACACTTTATTTTTAATTTACCTACAACATGAAGATTTGTAAATTCTAGTTTATATTGGCTAATATTAAAATACATGTAAATTATAAGAAGTTTGCAGTTGATATATCTCTTCTATTTACATTGATAAAAAATCTCTGTTTGTTCCTTTTTTGGTTGTTGATTTTTTTATGTAAAACGAATTTGTATGCATATAAGAACTTTATTTAATAACATTCGAAGATTTAAGAAATATTGTGTATGTTATTGTGACTTTTTGAAAGTAATAAATAAAAATAATTATAGGCTCTTGTAAAAGAAGAGAAACTGAAATATTTCATACAAATAATTAATATTACTAAACCTAGACTGTGTAATTAATTATTCAACTTTTAAAAACTTTTAAATACGTGTATTACTCAAAATGGAAATTTATAATACGGAACCCAATCTTACTTTGACTCTAGCTTGGTAACAAGTTCTCATACAAACATTGTCATTTTTCTTTCTAAAATTTTCACTTACGATTTGCAACTATTGCACCATCGTTATCGGCAGATCGGTGTTACCAAGAACACTTCGAAAGCCATTATGGAAATATTATACCATGTTTGAGGATTAAGTGAATGCTTCTTTTTCTAACGCACAATCGGGGGATTAAAAACTCTATTGACATTTCAAAAGTAAAAGTATCCCGGGATTGTCTATGGATGAGTAGTTAAGTGTGTCAACGGTTTATCTCAGCGTGAACGCTCTTTATCGAGTATTTCTTATTTTTTTTATGATATGCAATTGACATTTTTGAAGTGGAAAGGTATCGAGGGTATTAATCGGATTTATAGATTTTTTAAATCTATACAAAAAAGACGGTTTTATATCCTACTGTTTTGCGTAGGTATGCTCAATTATTCCAGAAATGAAACTAACATAAATACCTAGCCAACAGATGACATTTTACTCTCGCAAAAAGATTTATAAGCATTTCTATACACTTTATTTATAGATAATATCATAAACCGCCATTGAGAAAAGTCCCGCCATTACTCCACAAATGGCGCGAAAATCTCCAATAATAATAGCATAAGATGTGAAAGCTGCATCAAAGAAGAAATAAAAGATTCCACAGAAAGGAATATATGATCAAAGAGAAAGGCATTTCATGGAATACTTGTTAATAATATGACTATTAGAAAATTGGATTTGCCTGAAGATACATACACTACTAGAACAACCTTGCTTTTCTCTATGATATATTTATGCTAAAACAAATCTCAAACTGTATACATGCAAAAAATAATTTCATCATATAGAATGTGACTTTTATTAAGGTTTTGTAGTATACTAATAGAATACAATAGCAATGATTCATGTAACAATTCTTAGATACCTGTAAATGAACAATTCATTCTATATTACAATATAAGTAAAAATATATAATTAAAATATAGTGTTAAAAAATAAAACAAGTTAAATTATAAGAGTACAAATTAACAATAAGGATTTCTTTCTCAGCGAAGAGTCAAAATGGCCATACTTATTCACGATATCGAAAAATTATTTATGAAGTTTAAGTGTCGGTTCTTACTTTTACTGGTTTTGGTGATACTCATATTTCTTATAAACTATAATATAAGAGCAGGGATTCTAAAAAAAAGTAAGTTTAAAGACTGACCTTTATGATCAGTCTTATGAAAAAAAAAAAAAAATATATTATTTATTTTATATGACATAATTATCATTTAACATCGTCTAAATAATAAGATATAAAAAATCTGTTTAGTTTCAAAATCATATATATTGTATACTACTTTGTCTGTGACAGACAGACGAAGGCATTTTTATATTATAGTTGTTACTTACTGGATTTCTTAGGGCCGAAATTTGGGGTGCAGGAGGGTTGCAAACATGGCAGCCAATAGTAGATAATGTTATAGATATTATCGGCAAGGTGAAGATGGCTTCCTTTTACCTTGAAATGTTTTAAAGATGATTATCTTTTAAATACGTAAGTCTAATTCCAGATCGCTCACTCAACACTGTTGTGATTGTATAATGGAAAAAATAATATCATAAATGTCTACCAGCTCGTTAATACTATACTTAATTGTAAATACAATAGAAAAAAAACAAACCTCTGGCATACGTTATGGCATTATAATTTTAGATATTTTTTTTATTTTCAAAATGAAATGCATATTTAATAAACCCACAATAGATTAATATCTAAAATGTTAAACCAAAAATAAATTTCATTTTACTTTTTCACGTTTCTTATATTAATTTTATAAAATATTTTGGGACTTTTGAAATTACTGTTTTTCATGAAATAAGTTAACGTATTTTTTTATATTTTTAATTTCTATTAGTCAAAGTACATCATTGCTTTATTCAAGCTGAGGATATCAGCTGGACGGACGGCATCAAATTTTTTAAAAGACATTCTAAACTGTCTCCTTGATTTGACAGTACAGAATGCCTTCTAAAGAATAAAGAAGTAGTTAATCCAAATTCAGGAAAAGTAGAAACCCGCAAATCTAGTGAGAAGGTGTGGCGGGCCCCAACTCTCGTAAAGGTTGTTGATGAGAAGCGTACCACAGCTACATTATGTTCAGTTCTTCACAGTACCTATATCGCACGTTGAGAACGATAGTGACACAATACAAAAAATGCGATTTTGAGTAATGAGCGTTTAAAGTTCAAGAAATTGTAATCAGCCCCTCTAAGCAACGCATCGTCACTACGCCACCTAGCAGTTTCTATGCAAGGAATTCACAGGGTTTCACAGGATTCACAGGGATCTTTGCATTTTAAAGTTTATACTTAACAAAGAAAAATGTTGTCAAAAGTAGAAAATACGTCATTTTTGGTTAGTGACATTGTCATTCTCAACGTGCGATATATCTGCAGCACAGAACATAGAGAGAGTGTTCTGTGATCTGCAGTAATCCCAAGTGAGGATCCACGGGAGAAGCAGTGGGTGGGGGTAATTGCCCACCTTAATTTATGATAAATGTTTTTTTTTTGTGAAATTCACGGAGGTGAGAGTTTTGACAGAAGACTGCTGCAGATGCAACTCAACAATATTGAAAAACATGTAGTTATGTATTATGTTTGATAAATTTCGCATTTATTAAGCATTTTTCATTAAAAATATTTTTCAGTATAGCATTGTGAATATTATATTGATCAAATATAATAAATAGAACAAATTTTCATCTTTATCGAAAGTTTAAATATTTGTAAAAATATTTCTTACGACTGTTTGGATGGATTGCCTGAACATTGATGAGAATACGCTATGTAGTTGCGAAAAACTAACAAGTGCTTGAAAGATTTATCAGTCCTGTTAGGTCCTGGGTAGCTCTGCGCGGTGTATGGCCTCCGGGCCGATCCCGCGCCTCGCCTACCATGAGAGGGACATCGCTGAGTTTTAGTGGGTAAACTCCTGTTTCATGTCTAGCCCCCATTCTGGGGATGGGACCACAGGAGGAGGTCCCACAGACCCCGTGAACCCCAGCGCATGGGGGGATGCGGAATGCATTTATCAGCGTCAAAAAAAAAAATGGTCCTGGATAGCTCAGTGGTTAGAGCAGTCGCTCGGATAGCGAAAGGTCATGGTTTCGAATCCCATCCCAGGGTGCCACGGACCGAGTGGAGTTTTAAACATTTTTCATTAAGGAAACAGTAATCACTACATAGTATAAAACTAAGTCGCTTTCTCTGTCCCTATCACTATGTATGCTTAAATCTTTAAAACTACGCAACGGATTTTGATGCGTTTTTTTTCATAGTAAGAGTGATTGGAAAGGAAGGTTTTTATGTATAATACAAGGCCAAGCGGGCGAAACCGCTTGCGGAAAGCTTGTTATAAATATATCATTAATATTGCAGTTAATAGCTGGAATGCTGAAACATATGTAGAGTGGTTGTCGTTTGACATGTGAATTTGTGGTGTGGAAGTCGTTAGATGTCATAATTTCACGATTACAGCAAAGGACTGCCGCACAATAACGCCCGATTCTATTAAATATTTGCAGTAAGTATGGCAAACCGGGAATTTCAAGGGAAAACGCAATTATTATCACAAAAATTTCACGCTCTAACAGACGCCCTTTCCATGCCACTTCCCCTTGTACATATTTTAAGTAAACCACAAATATAATAAGCCGCAGAGTCTGTCTTCACCCGGCCGGTGTGATGTTGATATTTCTGATTTATTTATGATATGAACGAGCTTATACGCCGAATAGAGGGGAGCCGAGAAAGCTACGAGGCTTACCATACGATTTAGATTTGATGAAATCACAGACAACATACATATTCTGTTCTGTATCATACGGGTTTTAGGTAACACATTGTAATATTACATCAAAGATACGTTACCAAAGCAAGTTTGTTTGATGCTCAGATACAAACAGAGAAATTACTCAATTATTTTAGTTTTATAATTATTCTCTGGACGATGGGTGGATAAACGTAGAAATTTCAATTTTTTCATCTACCCTTTTAAGGCCCCACTGCAAGGGCCTTCCTTGTGCATCTATCTATAGCGTGGAGGGTCATGGCCCATCGACAATAGGCCACTACCGTCCACGCTGACCCAATGCAAATTAGGGGGTATTGACGACTGCAAACGCAGCCAGGATTAACGTTTTAACGTGCATTCCAAAGCATGGAGTAGCTCGAAATAATAATTTTTTGGTCAGCCATCCCGTGACCAACTTTCCTAATTTACAAACTAACTGAAAAGTTTTCCATAACAAATTGAGAATGTGAACTTATTTCAGAGGACACAGTTCTCTTTTCAATAGTTTCCTTTTCGATTTCTTTCATCATTTTCTCTCGCGTTTCTGTCTCCATATGATCTTCATTTAACTATCCCCCTCTTAGTGTATCTCTTTTTTTATCATATTAATGTCTCATACATAAATGTCTCCTATTAATGCTCGTATTGCCTACATTTCATATCTATCTGTCTAAAATGCATTTTCTATAAATTTCAACTATGCTACAAGAAACTGGTTAATCATCCAACTTATATTAATAATGACAGGTTACTAAACTAGAGTTTCTTTTTTACTGTAAGACATATATTAGGTAAATTAGATTAAATTACAATATCAATTATTATTTTATCAATAAATAAAATGAGTAACGATTTGAAATACTAAATAAACAGTACACCACTTTTTTATATTGCCTATATTTTATACTTACCAACACAATAGGTTATCTCCCATCAAATCTCAACAATAACCATTTTCATTCACATGATAAAAGTTACCAAAACAGAAAATTAGACCTCTTACACGCCGAAACGAATGCGATGATCCGATTTCTACCTCATAATGGATCTAACAATGCTGTAGGTAGCTTTCACAACTCATTACCCAACTATACATCTTTTGTTAATAGTGCCAAACGACTCCCGACTCTATTTTTAAAGCATAAAGTCTAAAATATCTAGTGATCGGACGGTTTATTATGTTTTGCCACCCGCGGCGTTTGTTTGAAGAGTCCAGCAATTTTTTCTCTATTGTTGCAGATTTTTTTCACTGTAATAGTCTTTTATGATATAAACTAAGCGTGTATAATGATTGCTACAATTGGATAATGCTAAAGGGCCTGTCATATTTATTTTGCTATTGTTTGATGGTTTTTTTTTTCAATAATAGAGAAGTACATAGCGACTCTTAGCATATGTTTTAAGGTGTCTAGTATATCCACATTAATTCCTTTTTTTATTCTTTACTGCCTAAATCTAGAGACAAAAACTATAGAGGCATTCTCTCCTAGTTTTCTACTTCTAAACTCTCTCCTAGTCAATCGGTAACCAATAACTAATGTAAAATCAGAAAATTTTATAACATATTCACTGGGCCCTGTCTCTTTTTAGCCCAATTTCCACCCCAATGCGGCGTGTACCTTGTTTCTCTGGCGAGTTAGTCTGGTGATTTGAACGACAATAAGAACTTAACTCGCCATCGCCAGAGGCAAGTTAACTTGCAACTGTACTTATTGAAGTGTAAACCGGGCTTAAGTCTTCTAAAGTCCTCCCAAACCACGCAATGGTTTTCGACTGGGTTTTCTCTGTTGATAATTTAAAAAAAACGTTAAAGGTTATTATATATTTATTATATCGTTATTACCTTTTAATTTGACGTACGAACAACCAAATCTTCAAAATAATAGGAGAAATAAAATATTATAGGAGTAACATTATAGACTACACTTTTTATAATATTATAATAGTACAGTCTATATAGTAGGAACGTCAGTTTATTGCAAAAACCGATAAAGTCAGACTCACGTATCAATCGGAAACAAGCTAAAAATCACGTTTGTTGCATGGGACCCCTTATATAGTATTCTAGTTATTTTATTCTAGTTTTTAGTATCCGTTATTGAAGCAGCAACGGAAATACAAAATCTGTAAAAATTTCAACTGTAACTTTCACGGTTCATGAGATATGTACAGCCTGGTGACAGACAGCCGGACAGTCTTAGTAATAAGAACCCGTTTTACCCTTTGGGTACGGAACCCTAAAAAGGCAAACTTCTAAATCTTTAAATAGTTTCGAAATTGATAACAGTTTTGCATTTTGTAGTGATGAGCTGCTACATAATATGCTCAGAACAGTTACATTTTATCAATAAAATTGTACAAATTATTTTTTAATATTGAAATACGAAAATTTTGTAATAAGGCCGTTAATGGAGGTATGTAGCAAACTTCTGGACTTCTATGTTATTTCCGCTATATCGAAAGTGGCATGTTAAATCATAATGTCATTTCAGACAGTAGTAAGGGGGTATTTTACTAGTAACGCCACCTATTGATAACATTGTAAAACACAAAATCTAACAACGCCATCTTTCGTAGAGTGCAAATAATGCAACGTATAAAAGCATACCACTGATCATATCATTCTTTTATAGCATACCCATAAATCGGTAGCAAAGCTTAAAACATTTCGAAATGTCTGACACCGCTAGATGTCACGGAAATAAAACTACGTTCAAATTAAATCATATTAAAATGTAATACTTCTCAAATACATGCATTTCTTAATTTATACTGATCGGTAAAAATACTGAAAATATACAATGTCCAAAAATTATAAATTAAACAACAACGAATTATTGAGACCGTCAACTAATAAAAATTTATCAAATTTACAATTCAATTTTAATTTTTCTCAGCCTTCTATTAGAAATTTCCATATTTAAATTTTCTGGTGTCCAGTTTTCTTCTATTATTCTTCTCTCTATAATGCGTTTATAAACAAAAGCAGACAGTCTAGGCGTCCTTTTCTTTTCATTCGAGTCAAAATCTACCTCGTAGAGACCAAAGCGTTCACTGTAGAAACAAATTAGGAAGGTATTTATATTCACGTCAATAGCTTTAGTAGAATATTTTAACCTAAACATAACCTAGGTATGTCGTGAAATATAACATATTTAATTTCTTAAATATCTAGATGATACTAAATTTCATAAATTGCAAATATTTGACCCGTTTCAAAGTTTGTAAACATTCCATAGACTAAAAACTTATATGTATAGCGTTATTTTAAGTTGGATTTTAGGTAACATAAACTTATAAAACAAAGCAACTATTAGAAGATTGATCTTCACTACTTCACTTTTGCAAGTAAAGAAGAAAACGTGAAGCACGATGACGCAGTGGTTAGCGCGCCCGATTAAGCACTTTCGCAAAGGTCAGTCATAAGATGGGTGACCAAAAGTTTATTATCTCTAGCTCCTCCGTGCTTGATTAAATTATGAGTCTGATGTTACCAATAAATGTTTTAAACAATGATTTCCTCTAAAGATTCTCTTACCTGATTCCCGCAGTCCATTCTACATTATCCATAAGACTCCACGCAGTATAACCTATAACTTCAGTGCCATCTTCTAGTGCTAACAACAGAGCGAACAGGTAAGATCTCAAGTTATCGACCCGACTTTGGTCGCCTATGCCAGGTTTAGTAGACCAGCCGTGTTCGGTGATGAGTATCGTTGGATAGTTATATTTCTGATTTATATATACACACACTTTATATAAACCGTAAGGGACACTCTGTAATAAAAATGAAAATAATTGAATATCAATAAGGATTAGATTACAATATTAGAAGACATACAATTGGATTGCAGAAAACTTTGTACCAAACTATAGCAATTCCGCCGGGCGTAACTATGAAAAATGAAGTACATACATTCGGTTACCTTCTGTAATCTAATAATCTGTGATTACAGTCTTATTTAATTTGGCTATCGGTAATTCTTGGTTACAGTTCCGGAAAGAAAAGTTATCTAGTAGGAGAAAACCGTTGGAAAATTTACAATTGAGAGATTGTAAGCTAAATTTAGGATGCAACTGGATAGAGAGAGTATAATGATGAAAGCAATGTAGGAGAGAATGACTCAAATGTAGTTGACGAACAGCATAAAAATGGAAGATCACTATAGTGTAGTGGGTCACCTTCATTAACAGCAAAGAAGAAGACAGCATAAAGCATCCCACCTGTCCGATTGTGGATCTAAACTTGTTTCGATCCGATGAAATCGCAATCCGAGTTGGGCAAAAAAACTACAGTTTTTGCTCGAAATTCAATATATTTCTTTGTTTTGTAAGAAAAAAAGTGTTTCGTGAATTTTTATGAGCGTAACGCAAATTAAAAAACTCAGTATTGAAGTTTTTTGCCTTAGGACATAAATTTTTTGTTTTTTTCGACTGTAGTGTTTTTAAATGAAAAAATGGTAAAATAATTTAGTTATTTTATACAAGTTTATTTTAATTATAAGTACAAAATAAGACTGGAGATATAACTATGACTTTGTATTAACATAATAGTTAATTTTGTACCAATGAAAGTTGTTGCAAAGAATTAGGCCAAAATATTTTTGATACCGTCCATGAGACTAATTTTTAAATAAGTAATTTAAATAATAAATAAGTTATCATAAATTCAAAATTGTTTGTGTATTTTAATACCTATGAATATAAGGTTTATTGATATATGTACATCATATACATTTGTCCTATAAAAGTGACATAGTGAAAAACTAGATTTTCCGACTTAAGATTTTTTAAAACATTTTTGCCACTATATTAGGATCTATAATAGTAATATATCAAAGTTTCTTGTTGGATTTAAAATAATAGTACTTCAAATAGTCAGGGAGCTATCTCACTAAGTCAATGTCGATTGTCGTTCACATTTTTTTATTTTGATTCTTGACTTTAAAACTTACTCTTTATGAAATATGCTTAAAAAATCCGCTTTGTCCAGGTGACTGCTCTTCCGATTCGGATGGCGAAAGGTCATGTTCTTGAGTTCCATCTCAGAGTGCCAGAGACAAAATGGATTTCTTTAAGCATTTTTCATTGAGTATATTAAATTTTTGCATTTGCTCAATGGAAAATTGAACAAATATAATCTTCTTTATATTATATATAAAAATGAGTCGCAAAATGTGTTGGTAAGCGCATAACTCAACAACGCCTCGATCAATTTGGCCAAATCTTTTTTTAAAATGTTCGTTGAAGTTCAAGGATGGTTTTTACGGCGAGAAAAATTAGAATTATTGCTGGAAAAACCCTAAAAATAGCCCTTTTCTTTTTCCCATACAAATGATTTGTAACTAAAACGTAGTCAATTTGAGCTTTATTGCTATGGTATAAAGTTCATATTAAATTACAAGCACTCACTGTTGTCTAAGCAATGTAGGTGTGTTCCTAACGTCAAAGATCATATCTATCAAAACAATGTGCGTGTGTGCGTTGGAGCACAGAATACATAGTTGGAGGAGTTTAATGAAGCGTTCCGAAACTCGCGTTTCTTTTGTATAAATAAAACAATTCGTACGGCTTAAAAGGATTTGACTTCAAGTCATATCAAATTTAAAAAAAAAAGTTGTCTGTGAATTACTTACTTTTAAATCCTTATAGGTATATGTTTTATTTAATTATTTTTTATTCACAACGCCCTATCACCAGGGTGACGGTTCTGTTCAGGAGATTTTTTTTAAATACGTAAGCAAAAAAACTGCCACATTACAAATCTTTTTGACAGGACGAAGTCTGTCGGGTCAGCTAGTAACTTATGCATACTTTAGGGGTCTCATTAAAAAAAAAATAACTCACTCTTAGCCATGAAGATTCGCTCTTCTTCCAATCTTTACCCTGAGAGAGGTCAACACTGACATCGTCTCGGAACGACGGAGAGTCGTATTTCATATTCGTTTTCTTCACTAAAAATGTCGTGTAGTGATTCATGCCCAGAAAATCAGCAGATCCTATTGAAAACAGTAAAGTGTAACAACCATTACACATACTATCTTAAAAGGCGATCGCACATCAGGTTATAAAACCTTTTATTACTCCTACCGATTTTAAGCTTTAACTGGTACGTGGTTGAGTTCAAATTTCGTTGCAAAATTTCGTTAATTTTAATATCCATTACATTGTAATGCGATTATATAAAACGTTTTTGATCTATTAATCAGTCTTGATCTTATTTATTTAATAGTTTCTAAAGCCTTTATGTTCTCTTCACTTAATTAAGTATACCGTATTGATTTCATAAATGTGAAACAACTTTGGAACTGGTGGTAGATTACGGTAGCCAGGGGTAAATAAATAAGTCGAATGTATTTTTATAAATAATTTAATCGATGTTATTTGCCGTGGGGTGCCGGCCTAAGAGTAGCACCCCCCCATATCCTCCCGTGGGTGTCGTAGGAGCCGACTGAGGGATTATACGGAAGGCGGGCAGCAGCGCCTCCCGGTATCACCTACCACCACCTACTGCGATCCCCAAGTCGCCTGCCAAGCGTGGGGATTATGGCAGCCCCCCCCCTCATGATGGACGACAATGTTGTATGGCCCCCAGTCCCCGGCAGCCCCTCTATTCCTGTCTCTGGTAGCGGGACAGGTAACGGAGGGGCAGGGGGTGCTAAGAATCCCCGGCAGATTCGGCGCTACCAACACAAACGGACTCTGGCCCTGGCAACATACAATGTCCGCACACTGAGGACTGACGTGAAGTTATTAGAGCTGGAGGAAGAATTGAGCAAGTTGCGATGGGACATAGTGGGATTATCCGAAATCCGAAGAGAGGACCAGGATACGGTAATCCTTGAGTCCGGTAACATGCTCTTCTTCCGGGAAGGAGATCAAAAATCTCAAGGTGGTATTGGGTTTCTCGTCCACAAGTCCCTCGTGAACAACGTGGTGAAGATCGATAGTGTGTCGAGCAGAGTGGCGTACCTTATACTCAGAATTACCGAAAGGTATTCGCTGAAGGTCATACAGGTTTACGCCCCGACCTCTTCACACTCCGACGATGAGATAGAGGCTATGTATGAGGAGATTTCTGAAGCCATACATACGACCAATACCTACTTCACCGTTGTAATGGGGGACTTTAACGCGAAGCTGGGCGCTTCGAACGGCGATGAGTTGAGGGTGGGTCGATTTGGGTATGGGCGGCGTAACCACCGGGGCCAGAAGCTGGTCGATTTCATGGAGAAGGAGGAACTCTTTGCGATGAACTCCTTCTTCCAGAAGAGACCCTCCAGGAAGTGGGAAGATGAGCCCTGATGGTTCGACAAAAAATGAGATCGACTTCATCATGACAACCAGAAAGCACATATTCAATGATGTCTCCGTGATCAGCAGGGTGAAAACCGGTAGCGATCACCGAATCGTTAGAGGCACATTGAATATCAATATTAAGCTCGAAAGATCACGTCTGATGAAGCCTACGCTCCGTCCTAGTGCTGCTCATATCGTGGACCCCGAAGCCTTCCAACTCCAACTACACAATCGCTTCCAGTGTCTAGCTGAATGCGAGTCTGTGGACGAAATAAACAACGGGTTTGTAGAAACAGTCCAAGCTGTGGGGTCTAAGTTCTATAAGGCCCCGCGCCGTATTAAATCTCAAAAGCTCTCAGACGAAACGCTCAAGTTGATGGCGGACCGGAGGGATATGAGACTGCAATCTTCAACCGATATGTCGGAATATGGTCGACTTAACAGACGAATTTCCAAAACTATGCGACGCGATCTGCGCTCCTATAATACTACACGTATTAGGGAGGCAATAGAGCGGAACCAAGGCTCCAAAGTGTTTGCACGAAATTTGTCTGCTGGGTCGAGTCAGATGACGAAGCTGAAGATCGACGATGGCAGGATCGTATCTTCAAAACCGGAGATTCTGATTGAGCTTGAGAGGTTTTATGGACAGTTGTACACATCATCACAACAACCCGTTGAAAGCAATGCTCAGGACACCAGAGCAAAGCTGACCCGACATCACACCGAGGATATCCCAGACATCAGCCTGTACGAGATTAGAATGGCACTCAAACAGCTCAAGAACAACAAGGCACCGGGGGATGACGGAATCACTACTGAACTTTTGCGAGCGGGTGGAAAACCGGTACTCTTAGTCCTCCAGAAATTGTTCAATTCCGTCATTCTCGAGGGTACGACGCCAGAAGCGTGGCACAGAAGCGTGGTTGTGCTCTTCTTCAAAAAAGGTGACAAGACCTTGTTGAAGAATTATAGACCAATCTCGCTTCTGAGCCACGTTTATAAGCTGTTTTCGAGGGTCATTACGAATCGTCTCGAACGCCGGTTTGATGACTTCCAGCCTCCCGAACAAGCCGGTTTCCGAAAAGGCTTTAGCACCATAGACCA
The DNA here is from genome assembly GCA_918026875.4 of Diatraea saccharalis. Taxonomy (NCBI): domain Eukaryota; kingdom Metazoa; phylum Arthropoda; class Insecta; order Lepidoptera; family Crambidae; genus Diatraea; species Diatraea saccharalis. The sequence goes on from OU893338.1 coordinate 2,365,625, forward strand.
CATACATACGCTGCGGCAGATTATACAGAAGACCGAGGAGTATAATCTGCCACTTTGCTTAGCGTTTGTGGACTATGAGAAAGCCTTCGATTCAATCGAAACCTGGGCAGTACTGCAGTCCCTCCAGCGATGCCAAATCGACTACAGGTACGTCGAAGTGTTAAAGCGTTTGTATAGCAACGCCACAATGTCGATTCGCTACCAGGAAGAGAGCACGAAACCAATCCAATTGCGCAGAGGCGTGAGACAAGGAGATGTCATTTCTCTGAAACTGTTCACGAATGCATTGGAGAACGTCTTCAAGCTCTTGGAATGGGACGAATACGGCATCAACATCAATGGCGATACATCACTCACCTTCGTTTCGCCGATGATATAGTCATCTTGGCAAGATCGATGGAGCACATCAGTACAATGCTCAGCGACCTGAGTTTTCAAACAGGTGGGTCTTAAAATGAACATGAACAAGACGAAAATCATGTCGAATGTCCATATTGCACCCGTACCGGTGGTCATACGAACTGATACTCTCGAAGTCGTCGATCACTACGTGTACCTTGGACAGACAATCCAGTTAGGTAGATCCAATTTCGACAAAGAGATCACTCGAAGAATCCAACTCGGCTGGGCAGCGTTCGGGAAGCTACGCGATATCTTCACGTCCAAATTACCACAGTGCCTAAAGACGAAGGTGTAGAACCAGTGTGTGTTGCCAGTGATGACCTATGGCACTGAAACGTGGTCCTTAACTGCTGGCCTCTTAGAGAAGCTCAGAGTCGCTCAGCGAGGCATGGAGAGAGCTATGTTAGGGGTTTCTTTGCGCGATAGGATCCGAATAGTGGATATTCGCCAAAGAACTAGAGTGACCGACATAGCTCGCAAAGTTTGTAAGCTGAAGTGGCAGTGGGCAGGCCACATCGCTCGACGAACCGATAACCGATGGGGACGAAAGGTTCTCGAGTGGAGACCACGAACCGGAAGACGCAGCGTGGGTCGACCCCCGACTAGATGGACGGACGACATCGTCCGAGTCGCGGGCGGCCACTGGATGCAGCTGGCGCAATGTCGTCCGTCGTGGCGTTCAAAGGGGGAGGCCTATGTTCAGCAGTGGACGTCTTCCGGCTGATGATGATGTTATTGCCAAAGAATATATAATTGTTTGTATTGTGAATGTGTCCAATAGTAATGGTTTTTGAAAGTAGCTACTTTTAATTAAAAATACAATCAACACCTTAGTTCTTATGTGAAAACGGAACCTCTTAAAGGTCCGAAACGTCAATAAAACTAAAGACAAACGCGGTGATACCGTTTAAAAGTTGATTCATTTGAGTATAACGTGTTATCGCGTCTAAAGCGTGACAATACAATATTGCATTATTGCATCACGACAACAGTTTATGATACTTTAAACCAGAAAAATAACGAACTATTGATAATAGTTAATATATTTTTTAATTTGTTTTCATTTGAAAATACCGAACACTTTTTTTATAAGACATTTCTCTTTATAATTAACACGTAGTGATATCTCTATTATTTCAGTTCTTAAAATTGTGTGCAATGTTGTCTCTATATTTCCACAGTTTTTAGAATTGTGTGCAATGTGGTCTCTATATCCCTACAATTCTTAAAATTGTGTGTAATGGGTTCTCTATATCCCCACAGTTCTTAGAATTGTATGCAATGCGGTCTCTATATCCGTACAATCTTAAAATTGTGTGTAATGTTGTCTCTATATCCCCAAAGTTCTTAGAATTGTTTGCAATGCAGTCCGTCTATCTCGGTGTTCTTAGAATAGGGATAATGACAATTTTTTTCTTGTCTGTCCGTCAGGTACATTATTTAAAAATATTAAATATAGTTATTACATGGAGTTGAAATTTTGTACATTGTCTCCATAGTTGTGATGTGACGTAGTAAAGTCCTCAACTTTGACGCCTATTATGTAAGCCATTTCATGTTAAACTGAAGCAAAAACGTGTCTAATATTTTTCTTTTATCTGGCTGACAAACTAAATAGATTATTTTTAACCAAGGCATCATCCCTATTGTGTATAAATTTATGACGGTCACTGTGTTTCTACAAACCTTTCAACATCGCCTTCTCTTCAGTACTCAACTCTGGTAATCTTGATTTAGTAAATCCTTGCTCTTTGCTTTTTTTTGCGATTAAATCTTTCACGACTTTAGGGTAATCCCCTTCCTTAGACCATATGGGATTCATATATAAACCTATCTGAAATAGTAATTGTTTGTAAAAAAAATCAGCTAACATACGAAAATGACATACAAATTATAAAAAGTTAAAATATATCGGATAAAAGAGATTACAAAAAAATATTATAAAATAAACTGTTGGTAGGTTGGGTAGTTTAAATTTTCGAGAAGTAGGCGAAGAAACAGTTTAGTAGAGAATCCAGCTGTCCCTCGGTTAGAAAAAGAGAAAACATGTCTGACAGCCTAACTGTCTCCAGTTTTTATTTTTATGATATTTTTATAATATTTATAAACCATGTTGTCTACTTTGTTACTTACAGTGAACTCTCTGTAGTCCTCAACAGCTTTAACATTTTCTGTTTTATTATTGACCGGATCTGCCCAGTTCAACGCTAACGCTATGCCGACGAGACCTTAAATATTCACAAATTATATCAATGACCATCTTTTTCCATTTGAGGATGTTCTTGCAGGAGCTGGGGTCAGAAAACTGGTGCAACGCAAAATAGACATCGAGTGTTGTCGACCTCCGTAGCCGAGTGGTTCGCACGCCGGTTTCAAGGTGTCGCCATCTCTGAGGTCCCGGGTTCGATTCCCGGTCGGGTCAATGTAGAAAATGAACTTTTCTATATTGACTCGGGTCTGGGTGTTGTGGTACCTTCGTTGTCTCAGATACTCCATAATACGGGGGCTTTAGCTACTCATCTTGGAGTCTGAGCAATGTATGTGATGTTAAATATTTATATATTTTTTTTTATATATTTTTAGTGTAGAGTTGCCGAAAAGCTCGCCATGAAGCAGTAACTAGTTACTAATGTCTCGAGTGGCTAGCACATCGGCCTTTGAGGTCACGGGTTCGGTTCCCTGCTTGAGCAATATAGACAATGATCTTTACTATATTGTTTCCGCTCTGAGTGTTATAATAGCTGCATACGTTGTTTCAGACTGAATATATCATATCTACATTCAGACACTTGGAAACATAGTTTTGCAACTTCTCTGTGAAAATATTTTTAAGCATATTTTGATGTGATTTTCGTAATATTAAAAAAAAAAACTTTGATGTATTTCTCTTATAACTAATGATATCGGTGCCAGAAATAGCCCGTTGTTCCATAGTTTATGTACATGCGTATGTTTGTAACATTACCATTGCACTTTTTCTTATACTTCTTCTCATATAATCTGTAGACTTTAGCGTGAGCAACCATAACATTCTTCACACATATGTAATCCGCAATCCCTTTCATATTAATAGCTGGGGCCATGGTCTTGTCTCCATAACCATCCATACATATATTATTCGGTTGGTTTATAGTAACCCAGTACTTCACTTTACCAGCATATTTCTCAAAGAGCACTCTAGCATAATCTTCAAACCATTCGACAGACAGAGGGTTAGCCCAGCCGCCCATATCTTGAAGTCTTTGAGGTAAATCCATATGATATAATGTCACTACAGGTTCTATGTTATATTTCTGTAGTTCATCAATTAGATTGTCATAATAATCAAGACCTCTTTCATTTATATTGTTAATCAGACCTGTAACATACACACTTATGCTAAACGCACATTAATTCTTATCAAACAAATGGGAGGAGACAAACGAGATGAAGTTTAGAATTGTTTGTACGAAAATATATTTATAATTGAGTAGCTCGGTGCCGTAGTGGACAAGCTCCGCGGCCCGCGATCATTGTTGTTAAGCAACATTCGCAAGGGTCAGTCATGGGATGGGTGACCAAAAAATTATTATCTCGAGCTTCTATGTGCTTCGGAAGGCACGTTAAGCCGTTGGTCCCAGCTGCATCTGCAGTCATTAACACACCATCGTGGAGGGTCATGGCCTATCCTCCTTAACCATCTATAAGGAAGACCTGAGTCCCTACAATGGGGACATAATAAGGCTGATAATAATGATGATGAATTTCATATTTTATACCAAACTGTAAATATGTTTACGTCCCGTAAATTGCTAATGCACTGGAACTTGTTTAAATAACAACCGCTGAATCATTTAAAAATAGAAAGTAGAGATAGCAAATAATTTAATAACTTTTTATTTATTACACATGTTTTTGGAAAAGGTGAATTTATATATTAATGTTGAGGTATATGGAAAGTAATCAAATAAAATATAAAAATATCATTTACTTTGTAATAATGTGTAAACAAATGAAAAGCACATTTTTTTAAACAAAGCATATAGTTAAACTGAAATGAGAGACATTAGATATATTTATTTTTAGTGAAATTAGGTTTTCTTGTTGTGAAAATTATAATAACAGTTGCTATTTAAGTCAACAATAACAGGTAACAACAAAACTTAACAATAATAATTGAAAACATTACAAAAATTGTGTGTGATCTCAACAGAACCCAACTCAATAAGAGTACTCATCACCCAGTGTTCATTTGTTAACGGTACTGATTGTTGAACACAATTACGTCACCAAAACGGCTCCCAGGACATAAGCTAATTGCAGGGATTATATTATTGATCTTTTAAATAAAGTTAAGAATATCTGAAATAAATGCTCCTTGAGACCACATACAGGTTATTGGTTAAAAAAAAATGCTGCATTCATATAGTTATAAAATTCATTGTGGCATTTTATATTTTTGTGGGAAGAATAATAATACCTGTAGGAAGTATCCTCGACCAGGCTATCGAGAACCGGTAGTGATCAACACCTAATTCTCTTAGCATCTCGATGTCTCTATGGTAGAGATGATAAGAATCATCAGCGACATCACCATTTACACCGTCTTTTACAAACTCAGGATGTTTATGAGTGTAGCTATCCCACATACTTTCTTCTTTACCTATTATGATAAGATCAACTAATGAAAAATGTACCTCAAGCCACAGATACTACCGCAAAAAGCTATTATTGCACATTTATAATACAGTGATATGTATATAAAATAAATTATTATTTACCATCTGAGTTCCAAGCTCCCTCCACTTGATAGGCTGAGGTACCAGCACCAAATAAAAAATTTTCAGGAAAGCTTCGCTGTTTCGTGTCAGACCATCCATTAGCGAAGGACAATAAGCTGAAAATATATTAATTTGCCATTTATACCTACTAACGGGTATATGCAACAATAGAAAGTAAACACAACAGATTTCATTTAAATTTTTTAAGCAGTAAACCTAACCTACATTAGATTTTAAACACGTGCGATAAGAGATATCAGCAAAATCCGGTATTTATCTAATAATCTCACTGAAATCGTATTACATTTTAGACAATTTTCCTTTGTTAAAATTACCTCATAACAAGATATTGAAATCCAAGTAACATCTTCAAATGTTCATGTATGTATATTTAGCACAGAAGTAAAATGTATCTGTCTATGAGATAACAATACATTGTTATCTATTAATCCTTATAATCTTCTTGCTACAATGATACTAACGCCTGATTACAATTTTAACTAATTTTTTTTAAATATATTACATTTGTCGCGCTCTTTTTTCTGTCTAGGGTTGCTACGTAGAGGGTACGCATAAAATATCGATACTCTGAGGTATCGAGTTGTTACTTTCGATACCAGTGTACTTATGGTATCAATACTTTTCATATTTCGTTATGATCGTTAATTTTAGAAATTATCGATGCATTTATTTGTTCACCCATTGTTCTTAGTACACACGGCTACATGACAGACCTTACATTGTGAACTTTGTACAGACCGCGCTTCGTATAGAACTTCCCTTTGTAGCATGACGTGTCCGTGTATAGAAATTAATTAGCGAAACTAAATATATAACCGATTACTCGAGGAAAAATGTTATAAAAGATTACTAAACCTCTAAGTTGAAATGTAGTTTAATACCACTCCAGAGAATGAAATTGAAAAACGTCCAGTCAAAAGCACGTCATATAATACAAGTCTGTCGAATTCTTTCACTTCACTTGATATTATACTTTAATGCATTCAGGGTAGAGTTTGAAATCAATTGGAGAAATTTTATAGTATAGTAACCTGGCAAACAGCTGCACATACCTAATTATTAAAAAAATAAAAGCATTTCTAAAGTTCCTATTTCGTTAAAATATAGGTACATATAATGAAACACTATCTCGCGTTGCAACTACTAAATCGTTTTTTTTTTCGGATTAAAACCTTTTTCATAAAAATTTTTACATCTCTGGTAATGTTGGCAATAAATTAATAAAATATTACTTTATATTTTCATAAGAAATTTAGGTATTCCAAATAAGTTGCATCGCTGAGTGATGTTAGTAATTGCAAATATAAAATACGTCACAAAAGTATTTTTTTTAAATTAACCAATGCACTTTAGAAAAAGGTATTTTAATATAACGTAGAAAATAGGTATTTTGTATTACTATTATAATCGATGTTCGTAACATAGGTACTGGTATCTGAATTGAACAAATATTTTAATTGCGTATCCCTATTTATAACATTTTTTAAAGTATTTTTTTTAAACATGCCTGCAACAAGCTAAGGTCATTGACCATAAGGACTTGTAAATTTATTTTTAAGTTTTCTCGATATAAGATAAAGTGCCTCAGTCCATTTAACCTATACTCCATTCATTATAGCATTATACAGAATGAAAATAAGGTTCTTTTTATGGTATACTTTGTGATAAAATGTCGACAATCATGTTACTCTTAAGACTAACGGATAATTTGCTACATATCCACTTAAACACCAGCTGCTATACTTAACCGTTGTCTTTTAAGCTATATATTAAACAAATTTATGAGTATTTGACTGACTTAAAACATTTAATAATTATTACAATAAAAAGTGTTCATCTTAAAGAACCTAAAGAAGCAGGGTTAGATAGTTTCGGCACGATTCTCATGTCACTATAACTCTACCAAATTTAAAACGTTGCCTAATCCCTTCAAACGTTTCGGCAGTACAGCTTTTTAATTTTGTCAGATTATGATTTATTCATAATAGTCAAAATACGTAATCTGGGATTGTCATTAATTGTGAATTCTACTGCCTTTCTTGTTGTTTTCTTATAGTTTTGTTTTAGTTGTTATCTTTTTGTTGTTAAATTTTTGTTGTTGTCAAAAATTGCGGCCCGAGAGACCTACAACAATTACCTTTGACATTTCAGCAAGTTTTTCCAATGTCTTAATCAATAGTCTAATAATATCTGAATAAATGTTATCACAGTAATAATAAAAATTTTACCTTTATTTTCTGGGCATAGATATAACTAAATTATATTCTAATTATATACACTTACAATTAGAATCAATCCAAACAACAGATAGATAGTTTTATTTCCATATTGGCTCTGTGTAAAAGATGAATTTAGAAATCATCTCAACCCCGAGAAAATGTAAAATTGCCCAACTCTTTCAGACTACCTAAAGTTCAAAATTTCAACAAAACTATTATAAATATTTTTTAATTTTATCTTGTAAATAAAATGTTCTGCACTGCTGCTTCTGAGAGCTTCTTTTTTCTAATGTTATAATGAATGGAGTATATGTGAAAGATATGGACACAAAATCAAAGTTTTACGACATAAAGGCTGAAGTACCGCGGGAATCTGTTCTGTACACAATGTGATGGTGTTACAACGGCTACATTTGCCCATGACACTGCAATCTTAGCTAGTAATAGCGATCCAGTCATGGCATCAAAGATATTACAAAAAGGACTTGATAAAATAACAACATGGCTACAATATTGGCAGATAAATGATTTATTTCTTGCCAAAATACACACATACATTATATTTCATTCAACAGAAAAATAAATAATCATGTAGATGAGATAAATGAACATTCGAAAAAAAATGTGTGTGCGCAACAGCAGTACACAATGGTCCCAGCTCAGCGTCAAATATTCAAATCGCTGATTTTCAGCTGCAACCAACAGTGAACGCAAATACGGCACTGAATCTAACCAGGATTAAATTGCATTGAAAATCAGTTAAAACCAACCTAACTATAATATTTTATAGATAGAAAATAAATAGAGAAATATAAAATTCATTAGTAAATATTTTATTGAATGATAATTACTATACTCATTACAAAATTCAAATTAAATTATTATTATTAAAATCAAGTTAAATTATATAATTCGTTATTATCATTAATAAACAATACATAAAAAGCTGATGATAGAGAGCGTTCAAGTAAATTCAATAGCACAACGAAAAATACCAAGACCGTTTACTTCTTAATTTGTTGTCTTATGTAGGTATTGCCAATCTTTAATTTAATATATAATTACTCTTTGTAAACTAGTATATCACATTAAAAGTCTTGTTTAACAAACACGTCATTGTCACCCTATAAGAAAGAGACAAATAGCCTCTGTACTTCATATCTTGCTTGGCTCGCTTTTCAACTACGAGTGGTGTATCCTGTTTGTATAATATGTCCATGAGTGGACTAGATTTTGTCGGATTCGATTGAATTCGACAAATTTACTCTTTGGTAATCGAAATCGAAGTGAATAGTTTAGCAGTTGTAAAATGTTTTTTTGCATTAAATAATCAATGCTTTTTAAATGTTATGATTGTTGAGCAAATAAGAAATAACTGAATTTTATTATTGGGAAACAAATGATATATTAAACGAGATGCATCGGCGTAGAGGTCCCAATTTTACATACGTTAGTGGTTGCGTGAAGTATATGATTTTTGTTCTGAATTTTATATTTTGGGTGAGTTTATTGTGTTTTATTTGATGCTTTTTCAAAAGTTTCATAATTAATTAGTTTCCATAAAGTTTTCTCGTTGTCTACGTTAGTTTATTGATAATGTTTTCATTTATCGCTTTCATTGTTTAAACATGATTCATAATGTTCCCAGGCTTTTGTTAGTCAAGATTTCACAGTTCAGATAGTTTCCGCTGATGATAACGTTGATTGGGACATATATAGCACGATTTCTAATTTGTATAGTATCTATTAAAAACCTAATTTTTTGGTATTCTGGATTAAAGTGAATATTTTTGTTGTTTTTTTTATAGAAATTTCATTGTGAATGGTAGCATCCCTTTTGTGATAATCATAACATAAGCAGTTTTATCTTCAGATTGAAAAGTATAACTTCTTCGAAGTTGAAATTTTTATCAGAAGGCAAATAATGTTGAATGTTATAAATTAATATTACTCTATTGACACATTTTCTTTTCAGTTATTTGGTGGATTACTAATTGGAGTTGGACTTTATGCCTTTATTGACAAATGGCAAGCGACAGGTCTTATAAAGGTAATTTCATCCTACTATATTCAGTGTTCCAAAGTTTATTTTGAATTTGCATTTTAGGATATCTTTTCTTTCATATGTATCAGCCATTTTCTTAACATTGTTAATTACACCTATATTTTTGTTATAATCTACCTATTGTTACTTTGGTCTTATTTTACACATCTTACTGCTGTCAATTTTCACTACTCTTTATTGGGTTTTTTGGAGTGATAATCATCCCAATAATTACCACTTTTGAACAATTTTAAAAACCCAAGAACTTAAATATTATTACTCCAAAAAAAAAATTATGCTAATTTATTGTGGCGGTGTATAATAATAATATATTTTATATACAGCTTTTATTGTTCAATTTCATGCAATTATGTGATATATTTTGTATGTTTAGCTGGACACAGTGTACGATGTAATGTTGAACATCAGTTTGCTGATAGCCTTGCTAGGCGGCGTGGTGTTTGTGGTCAGTTTTGCTGGTTGCGTGGGTGCGCTAAGGGAGAACACATGTCTACTTAAATTTGTGAGTAGATTGTTATTTGATCTATTCAATATGATCTAATAAACTTAATGTCATTTTGTATCATGCTATTGTAGTTGCACACATTAATGCATTAGCATAGCACCTATGTGTTCAACAAGGATAATTCTCTGTTAACTAGTTGCACATTAAAATTTTATAGTGACTTCAAGCTCTAACAAATGTTCTATATTAGAAAATTTGTATCAGGGTTGATTTACACTAATTAGTATTTTAATGGATGCTTGTGCAACTTGGTGCTTCTAAGCACAAAATAGCTGATCATCTATTGATCCAAAATAATTGAATTATAGAATTAAGTCCTATGAAACCTTGTGTACTTGTTTTCATCGAGCTAGACCAATTTTTGGAAGAATTCTAATATCCAAACCTTAGATAGATTTGCATGACATCATTAGTGGTTGTATTGTATCATCAAAAACACTTTTTACAGTATTCCTTGTGCCTGTTGATCCTGTTTCTGGTGGAGATGGGTGGCGCGGTATGCGGGTTCGTGTTCCCTCGTTCGCTGCACGGTCTGCTAGAGCTCAGCTTCACAGAGCGAGTAGTACATGCATACAGGGATGATCCTGATCTACAGAATTTCATAGACTTCGCACAGAGTGATGTGAGTTTGTATTTGACTAACTGTGTTCCTTTGACTTCGCTTGCATAAATTATAACCTGTGTCACCCGCATATGATATGCCTTCCCATAGATGAAAGAACTTTCATTATCGGATCAGTATTTCTGAAGATTGAAAACAAACAAATAAACAAACAAATTTAGAAACATTACCTCTTTATAATATTGGCAAAGACTAGTGAAAATATTCTATCACCTATGTACATAAGGTATAATGTAGATTGCTTATGGTAAAATAATTTATCAAATTGGTCTAGTTATTTCAGAGTCTGTTCAATGCAAACTAACAGTTAAATCTTTCTTCTTGATATTAAAAGGCGTAGTGGATAAGCGCCGTGGCCCGCGATCGTTGTCGTTAAGTAACTTTCGCAAGGGTCGGTCACGGGATGGGTGACCAAAAATTATTATCCCGAGCTATTCCGTGCTTCGGAAGGCACGTTAAGCCGTTGGTCCCCTCCAAGGGCCAGTGTGGAGGGTCATGGCCCATCCTCCTTAACCATCCATAAGGAAAGTCTGAGCCCTTGCAGTGGGGACGTAAAAGGGCTGATGATGATATAAATAGCTGACACTGCGAGCTTCATGATATGTTTTAATTGATAAAGTACAGCCTAAATATACTATTTTTAGTTAATGTAATTTTTTTCCTTCCTTCAAACATGGGTAATTGCTCATGAGGATTCGTAATTATAGTTTATTTCTAAAGGCCTTCAAAAATCACGAGGAAAGATGGGGGAATTTAGAGCGAGAGTGGCTTAATATTCTTATAAGTTTGTTAGGTAGTCTATATTCCATGTGTATCATTTTGAAGTGTTTATGTGTGAGTTAGTATGAATGTATTACTTTTTATGTAGATTTGTCCATGTATTTCTAAAACTAATTGTGTTCTTTTATGTTAGGGTGTCATACACAAAGGGCAAAACAGGAACCCTATTACACTGCTATTACTAAGACTTCCCTGGCTATCAATCTGTCTGTCTGTCAGCAGGCTATATCTCATGAACCATGAAAGTTAGACCGTTGAAATTTTCGCAGATGATGATGTATTTCTGTTGGCGCTATAACAACAAATTCTGAAAACCAGAATAAATATTTAAAGGGGCTCCCATACAACAAACTTGATTTTTTTGCTCGTTTTTCGGCGCGGTACTCTTCGTGCACGAGTCCGACTCACGCTTGGCCGGTTTAATATATGTAATGTTACGTTGTAATGTTAAACTAGCTTGCAATAAATATTCGGTACTCGGCCTATTCGGCTGTTTTGTTATATTCTTATTTTTTTATTTTATTTATTTATTATAGGTACACTGACAGATTACAATCATTACAATAGGTATAATATAGAGTATTATTAAGTTTATATAAGTCTAGACGGCAATCCTTAATAAGTGTACACAACATGATTACAGTGTTGATATCACAAAAAAATAAAAATAAAAAAAAAACATTTACAAACAAAAACATTATTCTGCCGAATAACGAATATCTCTATACTACTCGGCCAAATAACGAATACTTAAGTACCTAATCTATTTTGTTGTTATGAGATAATTTGTAAGTCGTAGAACATACAATGCACAATCGTCTTCTGTATTACAAGATTTAACGATTTTTTTTGCATTTAAATTGTTGTTGTTATTAAAATTTAGAAGCGGAGATTAATGATGTAGAAAGATTATTTCTTTCTGTATTTTTAAGTAATTATTTTATTTGTTAGATTTTTCACAATAATACCTACAAACAAATCAGAACGCAGGGCGAACTATAAATTATATTTAACGTATTAACGTGAAAGTCCGTGCAATACATGTAGTAGTGCACGGACTTTCACAAGTGCTATGTAACAGCCTGCTCTGAATAAAGGATTTTGATTTGATTACTTTGAAAATGAGTACATTACAAGAAATGAGCGCCAAACAATCACTTCGATACAAGTTATGGCGCCATACTTATACTTAACAGCCGAATACTTATACTTAATATTCGGTTATTAGGGCCGAAAGCTCGCCGAATATTCGGTATTCGGCAAATGGTCGAATATACTATTCGTCGCAAATTACTAAAAAGGTTATAAATAATTACGTATTACCTATTCATAAAACGTGATTAATTCCATTTTTATTGATAATGGATATTTTGTTATTGTAATTAAATTGTCCACCTTAGTTCCACTGTTGTGGTCTAACATCAGACGGCTACATGGACTGGTCTAAGAACGAATACTTCAACTGCTCGTCGCCGTCGGTGGAGAGGTGCGGGGTTCCGTTCTCGTGCTGCATCAACGCCACAGACATATCCTCGGGGCTCGTAAACATCATGTGCGGGTACGGTGTACAGAATTACCCGGTAAGTAAAGCTATGATGTTCTGTGATAAAGTCAGCCTGTAATATATAGAAATAGTAGGTACATGAAGTTAGCATGGAGAATCAAATAAGCCATGGGAAATGCCGAACGCCTACTTTCTTAAGATGATGATGAGATGATGAGTGTGTTTTTCCATCAAGTAGATTATTGAAAAATACTAAATAAGTATTTTTGAGTAATCAAACAAGATGTCGCTACGTTACCTTCTTGATTTCTCCAAGACAACTTCACCGTTTTTCTTTCAAAGTGAATTAGTTTTCAAAACTCAATAAACAACTTATAATCTATTTGTACTTTTTCGTATTCGTATTGATATTTAAGTTTCAAACTTTTCAAATTTCAAAATATTAGTAATGTTAGTTAAAAGGAACGGAAATGACTGTCTTTGGTCCATTGGTTTCGTGAAGACCGAGAGAGGAATTTATTTTTCGGAATAAATGCAATTGCGCCAAGAAGTCTCAAATACCTTGTATTACCTTTTGAAGAAGATTTTATTTGTTTGAACCTTTACATTGCTATGTTCGACGTCGTGTTCTGGGCTAATTTATTTAGGAAAAGTCAAAGTCAAATGTGATAATTTATTAAAATCAGTTTAATAAATTATCACATTTGACTACTACTAAGCTGTCTTAATGCTAAACAGAATTAGCATTATTTTAATACACTATACTTAGGTTGTAATAAATAAAAAACAAAATTAATTAATATGGATCGTATTTTGAAACGCCTTTATTATCATTAATCAGTCTCAAGTGCTACTCGTCCCGTGTAAAAGCGTCATTTTTTATAAGTGTATTTTTATTTCTAGGTGGCCGAAGCGAGTAAACGCGTTTGGACTAGCGGTTGTATAGAAATAGTTCGTTCTTGGGCCGAGAGGAATCTCTATACAATAGCTTCGGTAGCGTTGGGTGTAGCGCTGTCGCAACTGTTCGTTATATATCTCGCCAAGACGCTGGAAGGGCAGATAGAACTTCAGAAAGCCAGGTAAGAAAATGAAATGACATTTACTGTAAAATTTAGAAAATATCAGTAGAGAATAAGCATGAGCATTTTTTATATCGTCAATACACGATATCGAGTTCATATAAACGATATTTGAGAGATATTTACTGAGATGTGAATATGTAAAAATCTTCATTAGACAGAGATAGGAATATATTAGTCGTGTATTGCTTATTGTTACTAATATAAATAGGAATATGTTTTGTTTTTGTTGTCCTTAAACTGTGAATTGCCTATCGTTATTAATATAAATAGGAAAGTGTTTTTTCTCTCCTTTTGCATCTCATCGGAGCGCTGTAAAAAAAGTTATGGTAAATAGTGAACGAAAATCCAGCCTGGTTTAATTTTTACAAGGGAAGGGATTTCAATATACCGAAATGGTTGATTATCTAGATGGCAGACATGAAACAGGGGATGCGCGGGCGCCTACCGCGACGAGTGTCGGCGCGCGCTGCTCTAGCGCCCGCCCTACCACATCCCCACCCCCCTCGCGCCGCCCGACACTATTACACACCAGTGAGTACTCCCGCGCTACGACCATAATTGCGGCTGCTGCGTAGCAGACTACGGTTGCACCCGCACGCTACGACTACATCATGCGGCTACGACGTAGCGGCTTACGTCTAGACTTCTATCTCTCATGCACTCCAGACTCACGATTTGGAAGCATTAGTGGTGTTAGATAATGAAACCGCCCTAGTATGATATGATATGTATGAGCTATCGTTCGGACGCTCCGACCATCACATGCAAATTCGGCGAATTGCTATCTACGTCAGACTTCTATCAAGATTTCCGAAGCTTAAAAGTTTTAGAAGCTTTAATTGTGTATTAGTATTTTTTATTTCTTTGACAGCACTATTTCTAACACATATAGAAATTACTCACGCCGATGAAAGGAAGTAAGGAATACTTTGATTTTAGATTAAACAGAAAAAAATGATAGAAGATGCAAGATTTCGATGCTATTATATATATATATATATATATATATATATATATATATATATATATATATATATATATATGTGATATATATATATATATATATATATATTGACGTGTTACGATGTGACATGAGACTACAGCGTAGTCGTATTAATTCTACGGCGCGCTCGTGGGGCTACGACGTAGAAGTGTATTATATTGTGGGTTTTGACGTTATCGTGCAATGATAGTGACAATATTATTTAAAATGTGTTAAGTGATATAAGTGTATTGTAGTCGTATTGTATAGTCATTGTTTAAAGCGCTTATATAAAGCGTTCTAATTCTAAAAGAGGTTGATTGACATAATATTTTTGTTGTGTTCCCATGACTAAAAATATTTTATTGCGTCATTAAAAAATTGGGGAATGACAAGTCTGTGATGAGAGTTTAGAGATGTGATAGGATTTAAAGAAATTATGCTCTCTTTAGTCTTCCCTTATCATCAATTACCTTCCAAATATTCACTGTGAGTCGGATTTACGTCATATTGTTGTGATGTAAGTATATAAAATCTTTCCTCATCATGAAGCAGATTTAAAATACTGGTGCACATTTTCACTAAACTTAGGACTTAGGAGTCGCAAAGGGCAAATCTGACACTAAACTTAGGACTTAGGAGTCGCAAAGGGCAAATCTGACGTAAGCATTACTTAAGGTAAAATAAGTTTCATCAATAACTAGGAATCACGTAACAACTTTAAGCAATGCTTAAAGTTAAGACATGTATTTTGCGGCGCCTTGCGTTATTCGCGTACCATCTGCATTTACTCTTTCGCCATAACAGGGATAAAATCAATTTAGTCGGTTAGATCAATGACTGGAATATACGAATTCATATATTAGAATTAAGATATAAACTGTCAGATCGTTTAAATTTTTGAACTGAATAGACAACATTGATGATTGGGTGTTTGATTAAATAAAAAACCATGGATATTTCAAAATTAAAAATTTTTGTTATTGTAACTTTACGTGTAAAGGCCACTAACGTGTAATTGGCGGAATATTGTAAGCACAAGCAGACTATACATTAGCAAGGAAGGAGAAGAACCGGAGCACGCAAAATCATAGACAAACTTTGTCTTAGTAAGGCATTAATGTCACAGGTTTGGTGAAACGATAAATCTGCTTAAGCTTTTCTTAATTTCTAGTTCTTGTTCTAAATTAGTGACAACGGACACGAGATACCAAGAAAATAATAATATTTAAATTCGTTTGATTGAGAAAAAAAAGAAGAGATAATATTTTTTTTCCTATTAAATATTTAATTGACATTCCTTTTTATTATTACAAAATATATTTAGTTAATTGTGACACTTAGATTATACGAACATCCAAATGGTAAATAAAACTTGAGAATACATACCCTAGTCTTTATAATAACAGAAGTAAAAGCTTCATGGACTTAATTATACATTAAAATGTATAATATTTTTTTATAATTTAAAATTTTATTTTCCCATTTATAATTTTAAAGATCGATAGTATTAGTTTGCAGTATACAAATATGCATATTAATTAATTTTCATCATCTATAAGTTCATCAATTAAAACAATCAACCTAAACAGACTTTCTTGTACCTTCATGCTCTCTTTTAACAACAAAGAGATCGAAACGGCCCATGGTAAAAAAAACCCCAGGATTGGGAATGTATGATCTATCTTACATGTTACAAAACTACATTGTAAGTAACTATAAAAAAACTCGACTGTATTTGTATGGAAAACGGTAATTTTGATGAGTGATAAAGAGTCAAAATTGTGATAAAAATAAATTTGCCATTTTAATTATCTAAATATCTGTTCACTGTATATTGTAGTACCTAATTAATTATAACATTGAATAATTAAAAGATCTTGTAATATTTTCAACCGTTCATATTTTTGCGTGTTTTGTTGGAAAATTAATTCAAATACAATAATAAGGTAAGACCTTATGTTGTAATAAAATAAAAGTTAAAATGCCAAGTAAGTTTTTCATAGTAATTAAGATATCATAACATTTACTTTTCAAAAAACGTCATTTTAATTTGAAATCGTCATTGAAGCACAAAATATACTTCAATATTTATTTTAATTCAAAGGTTCAATTTCATTGTTCCATAATTTGCCTGTTATACAGAGTGAGGACACTCCCCGGTTTTAATTTTTGAAATGGCCTTGACAAGTTTTCATGACAACCGATTATATATATTTAGTTTGAATGATTAATTTCATAAGATAATTTTTCGAATATTATTTTTAAGTTGTGACTGAATTGCTTTGATGCTTTCTTGTTGATATTATTTTTATTGATAGCTGCTTAATATTATTAACAAATAACAAATAAACCAAGCCATAATCATGCCAGTATTAATAAAAATCTTTACCGCTGCTTTTAAATTTAAAACATTAAGAAGAGAAATACGTATTAAGTTTCTATTCTGAGTTTTTTTTTCCAGAAACTATAATCTTTATAAAAAAGGTAAATAAATAGTATGTTAAAACAGATATTTTATTATATAAGTACTCAATAAGAATTGTTCTACTTTATTAATAATAATTATTATTTAAATGCTTTCAGTGTGCAATATTATGTGTATTGTTGGTGTCTTTCATTGTAATATGTGTAAATTATATTAGTTTAATAGTTTTCATTGTTGAAATGTAACTGTACGCATACTACTATTGTGAAACTTATGCACGTCAATGGTGTTATTATATATATAACGGTAGTATATAATCTATATTTATTTCGAAAACGAAAATAAAAATGAATACATTTATATAAATAAGGTAAGAACAGCACCATAAAGGATATACTATTTAATGAAGTTGCTGTTTATGACTAATTTGAGGAGATACAGAAATTTCTGTCGTTTTGACGTCACATCATGGCGGATGCATAACTTTCAACAGTAGGTAGTAGCCGTCGAGTGATTTCTATTATAATTAATTTGCATAGTCTTGATTTGAAAGTATGCATTTTATAAGCTTAGGGAAAACTCGTCTGCGCAGAAGAGAGCACGCTAAAACTGATGAAATACTAGTACCAAAACCATTGAAATATAGACTTTAATACGTTACCTTAAAATTTCAACAAAAGCTCGCAACTGTCAAAGCATATGGTGCGCATGAATCGACTAATAGTAATCGAATAGGGCGAGTGCGTAAACGCGGCATTTAAGTTACGATAAACTTCTGCGCAGGTACCTTAGTGAAACTTATAAACGTGGTCATACTGATTTGCTAATCTGAAAAAAAAATATAGCGTCGTAAGCTACGCCTAATAAAACCGTATTTTAAAGGTAATAACGGTTTTATTTCATTGAACCACTGTGGTGCGACAATCAATTGCTCGAAGCTACTTATTTTACTGAATAGCAAGGCAAAATATAAATAATGACGACAGAAATATACACAAAAGTATAATATTTTCATATAAGTCAAGAATTCAAATGAAACTATTCGTAAAGAATTTTCACTTCACGAAAAAATATTATTCCAAGATCTCTTATTATTTTCGTAATTTTCAATGTACGTATATATTGTCGTACAGTTTGCCTCGATTATGCCATTACATTATTTTGCGGTCATATTTCGTGCCAGTAATAAAATTATAAAGTATTGGATACATAACGCTTAAATTATAACGAATTTAGAACAAGCAGGTTGATTTATTTTAAGCCGAGACGACCACATAATAGTTTTTAAATTGATGGCCACATATTTTAAGCGTTTTAATATCATAGATACCACTTTATCTTCAATAGGTAATGTGCACGTTTTCTTTATTTATTGAATTTATCATTCACAGCTTTATTATAAAGAAAAAAATATTAATATTCTTGAATATTGTCTAATTATTTTTAATATGCAGTCGTTCAAACGCCGCCATTTAGCGCGCTCTTTTGATGACGTCATTGGGCGTACACTTCAAACATTTTTGGTAATTTAATTATATGTAATACTTCAAGCACTGATTTTGTAATTTTTGATGCCAGGCTGATGGCTGCTGGGTATAACTTTAGTCTTAAAAAGGCCAGCAAAATGACTGTATATTAGATACGTCTCGCTCAGGATATAATCGATTGGCTCATTTATTTCTATAAATAATTAAGAAAGATACGACAAATATTAGGCTTTAGTGTAGTTTTAGTTTCTCAATTTCCATGTTTTCACCTGTATGCTCAATATTTAATCAATTTATAACCAAATACGAGTTAATTAAGTTTTCTATTAATTTTAGTCAATATTGTAAATAATGGGATCAATATTTGCTATATATTCTTTAGTTTTAAAAATGGCGTAACACCATTGACATTTAAACAATGCATTTTCGACCTTATTGATTAATATTAAAATATGTATATGTAATAATAAAGATTGCATATATTTTGCTCTTTGAATAATGAGATTTATCTTTATACATCCGTCTTAGGTTTATATCGGCATAATATCGCACGTTGAGAATGACAATGTCACTAACCAAAAACGACGTACTTTTTACTTTTGGCAACATTTTTCTTTGTTAAGTATAAGCTTTAAAATGCAAAGATCCCAGTGAACGTAGCTTGCATAGAAACTGCTAGGTGGCATAATGACTTAATGGTGGAATAACTTTAAACGCTCATTACACAAAATCGCAATTTTTGCATTGTGTCACTATCGTTCACAACGTACGATATTTGGTTACGTTATTGTTTATAATTTTAATCACTGAATGATTCAGAGCTATCTGTGTCATTCAATGATTAGATTAAAACTAAGTCCATTCAAAATATAACATAAATAACAAAAATGAATTTTATTTTATTTGATATATGGTTGAATTAATATCAATGTCATTGATGAATGATGACTATTGTGCATTTATAGTAAACAATTTTTTTTTTCTGTAATTTATAATCTTTGTTTTAATTACAATAAATCTATTACTGTAATTTCGCTCATATCAGAAATAATCGCAATTAATTTCAATAGTTAAATATGAAGCATTTAAATACACCATGTATATGATTTCAATCGACGCCATACTGTGGTAGAAATAAGAACTGATTTTTCGGTATTGCCATGTGTAAATATGTCATTTTTACAAAAGCTTGTAATGCATTTTTTCGTGATTGAGTTTGATGTTTGTTGCCAAATTGTTCATTAAATTAACTCTGTATTAAATGTGAATATTATTGATATTTAGAAGTAGAGACCTTTATTGTAAAGGTTATAGATCTCGAATGATAGGAAAATTGGTACCGGCGGCATATGAAAAGTCTTTCATTTCAATAAAATTCATTTGAATTTTTATTTTATTTATATTGTAAGAGCTATCATTCTCTAATTTTGAAAAAAAAAACAATTATTTGAGGACTTTATCATATCGTAATAGCTGTATAAATTAAGTTTCAATTATTATTATTGAATATTTTATCGCCAAATTTCTCTAGCGAATTTGACAAAAACAAATTGACTGATGAATGAACTTTAACTATGTATAATTTAAATCGGTTTTCCAGTGTCAAATTATTGTTTTTGATATATTAATGTGATGTAATATCGTGTAAATGTTTATGCAAAATTTAATTAAAATGTGTTGTACCGAGAGAAAGATATTCTTGTACTCTGTATGATGATAAATTAAGATTGGTAATATTTTAATTCAAATTAATAGATAAATAACAACATTATAACCAACTTGTATCTTGTTTTTTTATTATCAACTAGCCGTTGTCCCGCGAGTTCGCACGCGTATATTATAGCCTACGCCAATCCCGTATGACGTAGCTACCCTAGTAGGAAAGGTTTTTAAAATGGGTCCAGTAGTTTCGGAGCCTATTCTATGCAAACAAACAAACAATCAAATCTTTCCTCTTTAGAATATTGAGTCCTGCAACAGCTTGTACTTACGAGGTATGTACCTTAGCGCATGATATCGCATTGGAAGTTTCTGCGTTGGAAATTAATGTGCTGATTCGTTGTTTTGTGTTGCCTCGTTTTCTTATTACAGTAGCGTTGAGAAGCATCAAATCGAAAGCGCACTTAGTCAAAGGGCCTATCAACCATCTATCAATTGAAACGGTTTTATTTCTGTTCTTGGAGAGTCTGAGACTCGCGTCCAATAACATCAGTTCAATTTTAGTAGACCTATTAAAAGAAATTCAGTTCTATTTAATATTTTTATTGTGTGTTTAGCACATTTATTAGGGGATTCATTTCTTGCCCTTCTTGCCTTTCGGCTCTGGCTCTGGCTCCGGCTCTGGCTCAGGTGGCGGCGGCGGCCAGTACTTGTCGAACATTTCGTCCGTGGTGGCGGCGCTCAGAGGCAGGATGTGGCTGCGACGGTTCCAATCCTCCATGTCGTGCAGCTCACGCTCTTCTTGTTTGCGTTCGTCTTTTTGCATCAGCTACAACATTGGATAATATTATTCAATTCTAAATTAAAAAGCTAATGTGTGTGTCTAAAGTGGTTAATGGAATCAGCATTTCGCATATGTGAAATTATTTTGTTTTGGAATGTTGTGTAAAAAAATGTTATGGGTATTAAAAATTGTATAAAGCTATGTTATGGAGCTATAATCAGTCTGTAAGTGGTCTCACTGAAAGGGTACAGACTGTTAATACGGATGGAAGAATTAAATTTGGAAAAACAGGTAGCGAGTAAGTAATACACAGTGGCGTAACTATACCGTTTGAGACCCGTGACAAATTCACAGAGTATTCTATTTTTTTTTTTACAAATTGTGTAATAATAAATGCCAGCATTAAAGAGTCTCCTCTGACCGGGGGCCCCTTCCAGCTGAGGGCTCGTGGCATTTTGCTGACTTGCCTACCTGTATTTACGCCACTGAACATAGACCATATTCTATCCCGAAAAATAAAAGCTGGGAGGTTTGCAGTGAATACTTGACCGATTAGAAAAAATCTCGCCTACCACAAGCTACATCATCGCTGTTGGCAAAAGCTATAATATGCGAGGGCGAAGTCGCGGGAACACATTACTTAATAACTCAGCAGTAGATACCTCTAACAATGCCAAGTAATCTTCTGTATCCACTTCCTTCTTCTTCCCTTTAGTAGCTTTAGGGTCCTTCTTTGGTGATTTCTCTTTCTTCGGCTTGATCTTGAGCGGCATGTATAGACGTTTAGGGTTTTGTATCTGGTAGGGGGCGTCTATGAGCACGTACTCTGGAGGGAAGGTGAACACAGACCGAACCAGATTATATTGATAGTCTGTGCTGAACCTGGAAGTTTATGTTATGGTCAATGTCACAGATTTGTTATTATAAAAATGTTGACAATGTTGTAAACTAATGATTGTGTGTTGTGATGCGTCACTTTATTATACAATACTTCTGTTTCTATAATTTGTATACGACCAGGTTCCGATTTAGGGCGAGGCAAACCGAGCATTTGCCCTGGACGTCAGAAGTTTGTGGTGGCAAATTTGAACGCGCCTGCCTGGAGTGAGTCCTAATTTTCTCTCTTGTGAGAAAAGTCCAAAACTACTAACCTTACTACTTAAAATGTTCCTTTACAAAAATCCTCTTTCATATACTTGTTCAGAAGCCGAAGCCCTAGTAGAATAATATAGAAATATAAGGAGAAATACATCTCCAATATCATCAAGAGGACTAGAAAGAAGGTCAATCAATATATCTGCCAATAAAATCCATCCGATATCTTTATTGGTGATCGGTGTATGTGTAAAGGGTGGTGAGGTGAATAAGTATTTGCTTTGCCAGGAGCGACTAAATAGATAGATATATACGAGCGGGATTAAGTATAATATGTTCTATCAAAAAGCTGAATTGAAACAACTGACACTAACAAGTCAAAAATATAATGTATGATCTTGGTGAGATCCCTCAAGCAGCATTCGTACGCTGCTCCTTTGAAGGTGACAAGGTGCTTAGACTCCGAAGTAGCAGCGCTGAAAGCTGTGGACTTCGGGTTGAGACCTGGTGTTTCTTCCGTCGCCTTGTAGTGAACACCGGCTTGCGCGGGTGACGGTATGTACTCTTCTTCACTTATAAACCTGGCCGCTGACAACATATTGTCCTGGAGAGTGGCAGTGAGGACGTATTTAAAAAAAAAAGAACATTAGTTCCCGAAATCAAACTAGATGTCGCTACGGTACATTTTTGATTTCTTCATGACAACCCTTAAGGTTTTCTTTCATGTTTAAAAGTAAATTAGTTATCAAAACTCAGTTAACAACTCATATTCTATTTGTACTTTTTCGTATTTGTATTGATATCTAAGTTTCGAACTTTTCAAACTTCAGTTTTTTTAATATGTTAGTTAAAAGGAACGAAAATGACTGTCTTTGGTCCATTCGTTTCCTGCATAAATCAGCTTTTGCTAGAGTCGCCGTCTAGTGAAGCTGTTTTTTTAGTGCTTTCTTTTTTTACTACTTCCTCCATTATCTTATTTGATTGCTTTGTAGCTAAGGGAATTCAGAGTAGCTTTAAATTTACTGTTTGACCGAAATGTTATTATTTCGAGATTCTCTGTATTTCGGAAGGCTAAGCCGTAAGTCTCGGCTGTATCACCTGTTGTTAAAATATAAATAGTCAAAATAAAATATACGTATATCAAAAAGAAACAATATTATTATAAACACAAATCACATATAAAAAAAAAACTGATTTCAGAGGTGTTCAGATCGGTCTAGAACACCTCTGATATGAATCCGAGCTATTTTATTTTATTAATCACCTATCATATTTTTGGTCACAATAATAAAATCACCCACCAATCCGCGCTGAGGTCGTGTGGTGGGTTTTGGCTTTTTCTCTCTATTCGATTTGAATATATTCCATTATATAGGCAAGCCGTGGGGACATTCAAAGACTGACGATGAACGAGCTGATGCTTCTGCCTTCTACCTAGTTACTAATTTTACTTCTTACACTGTCATTATAAGTTGTCAAAGGACATCGCCGAAAATGGCCCCAATACCATTAAATATTAATACTTCAATAATAATTACTATTTTATTTATTAAATCGGAATCAAATATTTATTTGACACGGACAAGCTGCGATCCAAAATTAATATTTAAAAACTTTAACAGTAACATTTTTATTCGCAAATATTCACATTCAATATACTTAAATTCTATTGAGTCAGATGGATGTAATTTACACGTCAGATCAAGAAGATCATTTATTTTTATTAGATAACCTTTAAATCATCGAACACAAAAACATTAAATTAAATCTACCGAAAATAAACTTAAATTTACTTAAAACGCCATCTCTTGGTGATTTTCCAACTAAAACATAAGGACATAAAAACTGAATATTATACAAACTAAATTCATTAACTGTTGATAATTCACTCTTGTTTATTCAGAAAGATTGATATTCATACGACATATCCTAAAAACTACTTTGTTTCTATTACATTACCTTTATATTTCTCGTAAACATATTAACATCACGTCATTTATGTATTTAAAGCGTCATCTTTTGCTGTAAACCATCAAAAAGCTATACGTTTTTTAATTTTAAGCTTATCAATAGGTATATTATTTAACTATTAGGATGATTTATTTGTCTATTGATTGACTTAGAAACTTTAAAAAATCATAACGAAAAACCGACTTTCTTAAAGTTGAGTTTTTTTGCTTCGACAATATAGACATCAATATCATATCATGTACTTAGAGTGTCATCTCTTGGTGGTTTTCCAAACAAATTATAACCTCAAAATGAATTATATTTTTCGTGATAATAAGTTCTATAACTCGGTCGCGGTATAATAAATACATAATGAGAATTAGTTAGTGACATACAATAAAATAAGTATTTTCCTATATTTTTTTGGCTCTGGGGTCACCAATGTATGGACGTTGAGCAATGTCCTTTATCTCTCTAATCGTTGAGTAGGGACGATTACTATATTTTTTGCCCGCCAGTTATATCATTGAAACTTTAGTACAGCTTTTTATCTTAACATCTGGTTTTCGAAATCAGGTTACTTACTACTAGCCAAAAATTCTACCTGAAATCTTCGTAACATTCTTTGTCGGTCAGCAGCGTCGAAATGTTGCATTTCTTTCATCCATTCGCAAAACCACAGTATCAAAACAGCTTGCGTTGCTAAAAAACAAATATATTAATGGAGCTGCGAGATATCTACCTATACACACTAAAACTAATATTATAGACGAAGCTAGGTACATCTTACGCGGCTGAAGTTGCGGTGAATACGGCTTTTAATAAAATAATAATGAGAAATATCAATGGGCCCGTCAAATCGTGTGAAACTTCGTGTCCGTGTGGTGTTCACATTTAGAAATACACCTGTTTTTGTTTCATAAACGCGGCGCACTCACAGTACTGAGTCACTCGTGCCTACATTGTACCTACCGGTTTCTTGACGAAAACGACAATAACTTAAGTCGTGCGCCGGACTAGCATCCCGTAGGATACAGGACTTTCTGATGGATGGTATATGTAATAAAAACTTATCCGTACAAGGCTGCATGGTGAATCCAATGCGAATTTGTGATGCAAAGTCACATATCCTCATGATAGATGGAACCAATCCACCCAATATTCCGTTCTGGGCCTACGTGTAGATCCCGAATGGAGATTGGTGGTGCTAAAGCGCAGTAAGTAATTCTTATTGAACGATACCAATACGCATCCACCCATCACTCCGTACTGGGGCTCGCGTGTAGGACCCAAAGCAGATTGGTGGTGCCATAGCACAAATATACTTAATGGATGAAACCAATATACTCAGTAATTCATGCTGGACCCGCGTGGTCGACCGAAATGGCACCGCCAACTAAATATATAATTTACCACCTATCCGATTACCGGCCTTTGCGATCGTCGCTTAACCTCCGAAGTTGCAAATCAAACTCGCTTACAACTACACCATCGAGCTTTTCACAATTGATATACATAGTTCGTGTACAAATTTCATGATTAACTTGCGATTTTTCATACATTTCACTCGATATCTAAAGAGTCTTAGGCTCACCACAATCAGTGCTATTAATAAACAAGGTTTAGCGTCAGAGTTTAACGCTAAAATTGATTATCTAAGTACAAATCCACATTCATATTATACGGAGAATAAGCAAACCTACTTACCTCCTGGGAGTATATTACTCCCGTAGAACCTCGTACTATATTAACCTTTAGTTTATTTAATAATATAAATGTTGACTAATGACGTAAAAATTAAAAATACAATGACATTTCTCATTAGCCTTTAAAAAATAAAGTGTTAGGCAACATTAGAAACTGCAGACATCAGTGACCCTATACTGATGTACTTAATAATTTTATTTCTACTAGAATGAAATTCATATCCACTATTATTTATTCAAACTAGGATGTAACAAGCACTTGTGACAGTCGAAAGCAATGCCATCGGTATACAGCGGGAGACCTTGTACTGAGAAAAACCAACAAGAAACTCAGTAAGCGCAGTTTTCTCTCTCCCAGTTATTTTATACGGAGAACCACTTATCAGAACTATAACTTACGTCTATCCAACTGATCTTCTTGAGCTCTTCTTAACAGATTAGCCAGAGTATCCAAAAACCAATACTCCGCCAAACTACTTCTATATTCCTTACAACCGACAATGTCAGCTAGTATATCTATATATCTTTGTGGTGCAGTCTTAGCTATTTTCGGTATCGCATTAGGATCTATGTCAGTTTTGAATTCTTCTGGTAGCACGTGAATTCTGTTCTGTTCCTCGATTTTTCTTATACGATCTGGCAACACGCGTCTTAGAGACGGTGTCGGGAATATCTCTGGCAGTTCCTCTTGTATCTCTTCGACAATGTGCGGTACTTGTTCTTCAAGTACATGTTCTTCTGATATAACCGTTTGTTCCTCTAATGTACCTGTTTTAAGAAGTGATCATACAAACTTTATTAGTATTTCCATTATAAGAATAATAGTTTTATTCGGGATTGGTATAAACGTACCTATGTGTACATTAGATATTGATGTTGTTTTATCTACACATATATATAATAAACTCGGAATCCCTTCTTTTATTTTTTGTATTTTGTTACTCCTAATATACTTCGACTATTTTAGCATAGCCAATTTTCTTTGTTAGGTGACAAAATTTTGACGATTCGATGCGTGCATGTGCACGATGGGTTATATCATCATCACCATCATCATCACCAGCCCTTTCACGTCCCCACTGCAGGGGCTCAGGCCTTCCTTATGGATGGTTAAGGAGGATGGTCCATGACCCTCCACGTTGGCCCAATACGGATTGGAGGGTATTAACGATTGCAAAGGCAGCCGGGACCAACGGCTTAACGTGCCTTCCGAAGCACGGAGTAGCTCGAGATAATAGTTTTTTGGTCACCCATCCAATGACCGACCCTTGCGAAAGTTGCTTAACGAATACGATCTTTACTTTCACCTACTTAGGCGCATTCCATTCTGATATATGTGCGATCACCTTTACAGTCACACTGCGCAGCACGTGTAGCATGACGAACTCGAGGACGTTTTGTCTTCACCCAAATATCACTTTTCTCGAGTGCGTCCATACGATATCTCACTTTCGACCCCAGAAAGTGTCATTTAGGTGTACCTAGACAAAGCGTTTATAGAGTTTGTCATGCTACGCGTACTGAAAATGGAAGATAATAAAAAATTCCTTACTGTGCTCCTCAAATTCTTCAGTCAAAGACGTGGACTCCGTTGACTCAGGAGGCGATCTGGGGCATTCCAAACCTGATGCTGACAATAATTCAGCGAGTTGGCTGACGTGGGCATCTTCTACTGTTTTAGAAGACATCGTAAATGGATTGACGAACTAGCCAAATTCATTAACTATTAAACTTAAAGTATCTATTTCTTCTTTGTAATTATTGGATTTGCCCCCTGTGGATTTCGAAAGAATCCAGTGGTTCGTTTAATATTATTCTTTTATTTAGGTGCCCAATAACTAAAACGTCAAACGTTTCGATGACGGACTAAAACGATAGTTTACTCTATGACAGACTTTTTAAGTGTATTTTTTTTGTATACATCTATTTTATGAAGTTCCTATATGCCAATGCCAGATATGGTAAATTTACATGGAGTTAATTACTGACTCCGAAATCCAGGCAAGTCTGACTGATCCCATATAAACAGTGCGGTCAGTTTTAGCCAATTTAGCATAGGTTTTAGGTGCTAGCATTGACATTGACTGCTGCCCTTGCTCCTTAGCCTAACTTTAGTGTTGATAACTTTTTGCTAGAACCACCACAGTGCTGTTGGAATTTTAACATACAGCACCACCACAGTGCTGTTGGAATTTTAACATATTGTATAAGGTAGCCCTATGTGTTACTGTGTGTATGTATATACATGAGACTGTTGTTTTAATAAGTTTTCTTTAAATTACGTTGACATTTTTATATATTTTTTTTAGATGACATGTATGACTTGTAATTGAACGTCTCGTAGTACAGGGCAGAGTGGAGGGTACCAGACCCCGTGGTAGATCTCCCATGCGATGGACCGACCAAATAAAAGCAGCTGTGGGTGGCCAACTACATGAGTGCACCAGAATGACGGCCAACAGAGCGAAATGGCGAGAGATAGTGCACAAACTAACAAAGACAAGGAACGAGACATCATGATGGCCACGACCGCTCTGTCAAGAGCGTAACGATAGAGAAGAAGACGACTTGTAATATTTGCACGGTGTCCTGATGACAAAATATGTTGGGCATTTATAAATTGGTAATAACGTGAAAAACCATATTTCTGCAAATAAAGATTTTATTTTTATTATTATTTAAGATAAATTCTTAAACCAACTATATTAGTTTTCAATCAATAAGACATTATTACATCGACACATTAGCGGAATTCATTAATATTGGTCCGTGGTATAATATAATGAAGGCATGGTGAATGTCTTTGCTCCTCGATGCTATAAATGGGTTTTAATTGGAGAACCGAAATGGGGGCGAACCCCGAAATAAGGGGTTAGACTGACCCGAAATATCGAGGCTGAGGTGTAAGCGGTAGCGGTGGATGCATATATCATACTAGCTGTTGTAAATTAGAACTTATGTCAACCACGTATAAAGTAGGTTCTCATAAATGTCTCAAATTCTACTTAAACGTCATTTTAACAGCTTTTCGTTTCTGATTTTAGTTTTTTAATGACCTTGTTTCAGCAGTTTGATTAAACTGGGATTTTTTATCTTGTGAAACATAAAAATTAAATCATTGAGTAGCAAATAGACATAAGACCTCTTTTGGTAATACTCTTTTCATGTTTTTTTGTAATGTGTTCTATTTGTGTTGTGTTTTTTTACCGATGTAAGAATTCACGGAATATCACTAAAATATTGATAAGTTTAAAACGCCTTTCTCTCATGTCTTGTTATCGGGAATCGAACTCAGCCAGGCACTCAAACGTATACCAGTTAGCACGTACTAATTGCAACGAAATTCACACCTCTTAACATCTTGTCTGTACATTAATAATTATTTTCTCCCATATATATATATTTTTATATATTCTATGATATACAATATAAGATCAATGGATATAACATCTAATTATAATATTCGATTAATTTTGTATTCACAATGCTATATTGAAAAATATTCTCAATGAAAAATTCTTAAAATACACAGATTTTTAAGCATTGTTCATTAACGATATTACGTTTAATGTTTATTTATTTATTTTTACGTCACTTACTTACTTATCTATAAAATAAAATGTCATTAAGTTAAATTTCGGATCTAATAGTTTCGGTTTAAAAAATCCTTAATGTAAAAGTGTTTGTTTCAATCGACTGCTATGTCGTAGTTCTTAAAAGACTTAGGAACTTCTTTCTATCTACACTAATATTATAAAGACGAAAACTTTGATTGTTTGTAATGAATAGTCTCAAAAACTAGTGGACCGATTTTAAAAATTCTTTCACAATTCTAATGCTACATTATATATGAGTAACATGGGCTAAATTTTATTTTGGAAAAATTAGGTTTCTTAAGATATTTGGGTTTTTCGGATACAAGGTGTAAAAAATTTAACCAGAACAGTTGCTTATTTTGCGTACGCTGTCTAAACTATAAAAAATATGTATATCTTATAAATATTTACAAAAATGTCCGCGACACACTATACCTATCTATGTCGAGTGAGGCAAATTTTAAATTTTTAATTAAACATTTAAACGCGTTTATTTTACTCATGCTATTAATTCTTATCAAAATAAATTATTTCATGACTAATTACAGTTTGTGTAATATTTGGTCTTTGAATGATTAAAATTGGACGTTTGGTTTTGAAATTATGGCGAAATTAAAATATTACGATTTCTGCAGCATGGCCCGTTGCGAAATGGGGTGGTAGTTTAGATCTATGAGTAAGGTACCAGCGGACCGCGCGGGCGTAGCCGCTGGCGGAAAGCTAGTATAGTATAAACAAAGTCGTTTGCCGCTGTTTCCACGTTGAGATCTTCTATACAATTGAGATCTTCACAAATAATTTTAATTCAGTTTTTATCAATATACAGAGCGATCCAATAAGGTTAATATATAGGTATAACACAGGACCACTTGGGTGAACCCACTGGGGTAAAGATAGTTCATAAATAAAGTTGAAATGAATCGTAAACATTACTAATTTTCAATTGATTTAGCTAAGCTGTAACTAAAATTGAGAAAATTAGGTCATTTATTTAGTATTATTTGACGAATTTTGCATTTACAATATGATTTTCACTCGTAAAATAACTCTTATAATGGAACTAGACTGGACATTCGCCTGTCGTGAACATCAAGAGGGAATTCCGCAGGAGATTACAGCTACAATCAATAGTTTGAAATTATTTGCCTGGCTGAGTTACTTTTTAGACTAACGAACTTTTATCATACATCTTCAGTTTACCATTTATATAAAAATAATATTTATTATTTTTGTGATAAGTAAGTAATTTTCTTAGTCATTAATCAAAGAGTTTTATTATTTATCACTGAAGATAAATAATGAAGCTCAACAAGGAGGCAAAGAGAGTCAGACTAGTGGTGCTAGCGTGTTAGGTGAAAAGGATGCCACCTCCTGATGATATACATATGTCATCGGCAATGGCGGTGTCGAACCCGCCGCAGTAGACGATAGATGAGAAGAGATATTCTTCCCTCTAAAGTAAAGGGGTAAAGTAGACTGTGACGACACTCTGGTCATTGCACAGCTTCGGCCGCCTCTATTGTGAGGGTATTTTTTGGCCTGATCCAGTCTGTCGGTCGAAGGATGCTTCGGAGAGGGTTTAATCGGTATGCCAACCTTATTTTGTCTAGCCTACGCGCGGGTTCATGCGGATAAAGAGTTCCACACACTCAACTGTTGCCCTACGACACAAAAAAGTTGTGCAACCTAAACCCATTGTTTGTCAATAAAAAATATTTAAAAGCTGTGATCAGTTTCCATATAATATAAGGCGACGTGTCCAATGTGTGT
Organism: Diatraea saccharalis; assembly: GCA_918026875.4. Lineage (NCBI taxonomy): Eukaryota > Metazoa > Arthropoda > Insecta > Lepidoptera > Crambidae > Diatraea > Diatraea saccharalis. Next base: position 2,397,042 of record OU893338.1, read on the forward strand.
GATGCAAATATGATACGCACCGCGCATTTAACGTGTACCCGCCACGGCCGGTGCCGTGTGTGCGTGGCGGGCGATGCGTGCCGCGCAAAAATGCAACTCCGTTGACTTGGTTAAATATCGCACACGGCAAACTGTGGAGATTACCTCATTAACTTTAAGGAATAAAAATTAAGTCCTTTAAAAAGTTTGTCATTAGTTCAAGTCAAGTTAGATACGATCTAGTTTATAATAATGTTTTTTGGAATGGTTTTCCGAACGAAAGCCTCGCCGCAGGAAATTTCGGTGTTGGTCCTATTACAACTATTTATTATAGCAAAACTTTAACTAGGATATTATTAAAATATATCTAGGTGTTTACTATTATGTAATTTTAACTAATATGTATTTTTTTGTATTAAATGATGTTTACTTCTAACACAATATCATGAAGCTACAGAAAATTTTAGGTAGGTACTTTGCGTAGGTGCTATTTCCTGCTTTATTGAAATAGATAAGATTTCGATTTTAGCATCGCAGAAAAAGGTGCAAGTTATTTGTCATTGTGAATTCATTTTCTATAAACGAAGACAAAGCGATAAATGATTTGATTACAATTTAAATCTAGTTTACAATCTCAATAAACATCCGCATAATTAAATTAAATTTTTAAAAATGCTTCATGACTACTTATTGCAATCTCTGTTCCCAACTTCCCCTACTGGGCAAGGTGAATGAACCCACGAAATGCTCACGCACGCACACAGTCACACCCACACTCAAGCTGGGACGCGTTGTCGTAGGTTAGTTGGCTTATCGCGGACGGATCACGTTTTAATTCATTTACAGGCGGAGGAATCGATATACGAATTCCTAAGGCAAAGAAATATTCTCACTAGTGGAAGACGTATGATCAACGTTAATAAATAATTATTTTAACAAATTTAAAATATAAATCTGAATTAGTTCCATCGTTCTGTGATTGGAGTCTAGGACGTCAAAACGTATGTAGATAATAGTTTGACATGACTATGCATAATGCAACAAGATATAAGTGATTATTTAGATTCAATGATAAATAATTTTGATAAATATTCTTGATGAAAAATGCTTATAATATATATAAGTACTTATTCGTCGACAAAAGAGTCTTTTCTAGTTTTGATGGATCGCTATTCGCGGCTTATAAGATAAAAATAATTAAATAAATTAATAGAAATCGATATTCATGGTTTAAGAGTGTCCATAATATATCGAAGTTTTGGGTAAATTAACCGCCGACACCATAATGCCCAATCTCTTTCTCCACACAAAATATACCTATTAAGAGATTTTTTTGTTTTTTAGAACAGTATTATACAATATAATAAATAAGTAACTATAGCATAGTAACGATAAGTAGAATAAATAAGAAATCTTTTGATTTTTAGCAGTAGACACGTGATGTTCCGAACCTGCCGCTAACCATAGGTTTAAAAATCTAAATGATCTCCGCGGGTCAGGCCTAGAGTCTTCCTGTTTAAATAGAGGTTCCTGTTTAAATTTCTCTTGTTTTACTAGGATATGTAGGTAAAAGAATTATTGAATGTTAGATTACGTAATTTTTAAGAAGATTTTTTTTATAACGGGAACACGGTTTGATTTAATAAAATATATTATTATTATTTTCAAAAGGCTATTATGACTCCAAAGAAATCTTTTCTTCGATAATAATTTATAATGCAACGAAGGTAGGATCTCTACAAGGATATAATTTTAATAAAATTATACAGACGATTCGAAATTTTCTGAATTTTTAGAAATCAGTGAATTCATTTCTTGTAATGCGGGCGGGAATTGAACACAGAACATAAGATATGTGATTATTCTGATCACCATCAACTGTTTTTCCTTGTGCGAAGGAATCTCTACAACATTTAATAAAGAGTAATAATAATTATTAGAAAAACACTATGGCTTCACAATATTTATACAAAATAGATTAGTTTTGTAACATAAATAACAATATAAAAATTCTTCCAAAATGGCTGGACCGATTTCAGTCCTGTACTGTACCTACCATATAAATCAGACATCTCATATTTTTTTTTTACAATGACGAGTAATTTTGATTTTTTATAGTAGTAAATTTAAATCTCATGAATTGGTGTCCAAGACATTCTACCCACGTAGGTCACACTGTTATTTATGGTTGAAAGCCCGCCCGACATATTAACATGGAGCATATTATGTTTATCTTATCGAAAAGGACAAAAGTTGACTTCAAAAATATCAAAGGTGAATATTGATCCATGAAACTTCATCTGAATTCTGTTGAGAATGTAGAGACTGGTACTGCTTGCCAAAAAATATTTTTTTGAAGTTGTTTTGAGTTGTTTTACACGACCGCTGAAAGGTATATTTGTGTGTTAAGCTATCAATTAAGTTATCAAGTCGTGGGAAAACTGTTATTTTTGGTATGTACATAGTGAAAAGTGAGATGAAAGCTAGCGATTTTCAGGTTTACGAAGAAACTACTCATGAGTTTTTTGACACCCCTTTGGATCAGTAACATTTAATTACTAGCAAACAAGATCAAAAGCAGTCCACATTGACAACGAAATTGTGGAACTTACGTATTAAAAAAGTACTCATTTGAATGAATAACTTCATTCATTCAAATGAGTATTTGAATTCACTCGGTCAGAGTAAGCTTACGGGCACTTACAAGTTATAGTCATGTTTGGGCATCTGAAACGGTTAATTTTTCACTTATTTTCTACGCGATAACAATAATTTATTAAATCGTGTTAGGTTATTTACCCAAATTAAATGCTTAATACATTTATAGAGAATAATAATATTACGAGCTTGAACTAGGAGGACCTGTGTGCCAGGCAAGATATAAGATTTATTAAATATGTATAAATTATATCATTGTCTAAAATATAATTAATTAAAAAGCGATCTATATACGTATTACGTATATGAAATTACGTTGATGCCTAGCAATTTAATATTGTATATGAAAAATTTATAATAAAATAATAAGTAAAAGTAAACGGTACCTAATGAAATAATATATTTATATGCCTACGGTATTAAGTCCGCCTATGTACAGTTAGAGTGTTAAACAAATAAATAAATATTTATCAACCTTTAGTTTGCAGAAAACTTACGCTATATGTAATTCGGTATGATTTATTGAACCGATAAATGTATTCGTCATCAATATATATACTTACCTTTTCAAAAACTTATACATACATTTAAATATATCAAGTATGTTAACCATGTTTATCTCGTGGACATTTACAGATAGGATTTATTTTATTTTATTTCACGTCACGAAAAATTAATAAAGTTCTGTAAACAATATTTCAAAACCTACGCACCCAAATTTGACTTACTCAATAGTCAGAAAATTTGTGAAATTTCGTGACTATTTATATTTTGATTAGTCAAAAAACATAAGAATGCGCACCCTTTTCAGTTTAGTTGGTAACAAAACAAGAAAAAACAATCCAAACTGAAATGTATGAATATACAAAGATTCCTTTGCCTTCTTTATATGAACTAAATAGAAATAAATTTCCAAATTCAAAGCTTTGTGTTTTATGAACACAATAAAAAATGTACATTAACTGCAAGAAGCTAAATAAAAAATATTCACTTGGGTTTAAAAAAAAAAACATTAACCTCTCAACGTGCTTAACACCTTGAGTTATTTTAAATAATTATATAACCCTTCCACACCGAATATACATTTTGATACCTAATAATATTGGCTATGAATAGAGTGAACCGGTATTTGCGGTTTTTAAAGCTCACCGGTTTTTGCACTTCGAGGAGAGTTTAATATAGCCAATCTAGTGACCAGATCTAGTCTTCAGTAACAAGGCATTTTATATTTTGATTCACTACAATATGTTATCCTAAAAAGCGTTCCCTAAATGTCAATAAAAAAGAACTTGGTACAGTCAACAAAATTTCTGCCTACCCCGTTTATGAAAAATGTTGCTTGCACAAGTTGACCACAGCATGCCCCGCCCTTTTTTTTCTTAACCAATGAGCAAATGAATCCCTTAATATTTTTCATTGTAATCAGATGGCCCATCTGTTTTTACTAATGTCTATTGTCTACGTTTTTTATGACTTTTACGAGGTTTGTTTGTTAAACTATCAATCTGTTAGTTCAGTTTCAAGAGAACATTTCTTTGCTTCAAAAATATGCATCATGGTATAAGCTGTTACCAGAGTAACTGTTACACCGTGCGAAACAATAGGGATGATGACTGGGTAAAAAAAATGCAATTCTATTTAGTCCGTCAGTCAGATAATAGAAAAACATTGGATACGTATTTTTCTTTTACTCCAATTTAACAAGAAATAGCTTAGATTACAGGCATTAAAGTTGAGGAGTAGGGGCTCGCTACGTCACAGTTTTGTAGAAAACGTACTCTAACGTGACGTCATGCGAAATTTGAACTCAATGTAACGCCGTAATTTTATTATTACGAAAAAAATAAAAAAATACATGTTTAATATTTTTTAACACTACCTGACGGACAAACAAACAAAAATTAGTCATCATCCCTATTGTTTCGGGTATTCGTAAGAAAAAATACCCGAACTTGTAACGGGCGACCAGATGTTTTCTTGGTTATCCAGCTTTTGTCGATGTTTATTGAATAACGGTGGTAAAAACATATTACGATCTGGGTTTGTCTTTCTTTTAAAATGTAAATTATGAAACATTGTTATCATAATAATACCTATGACTTTTTACGTTTGCGTATCGTTAAATAAAATCTGCTAGAATAAAATTATTATTCTAGCAGAAGTTTCATACTAATTTAACTGTTATTTAACAGGTCAAGTCTTCCCTTGTAAACACAGCTGTCCATTTTGTAAGCAAATTGTTTCCTACTTAACAAAAAAACAAAACACGTGGTTGCTTTACCCTATATTGCATGGTGTAAGAGAATCACCGATCACTTTCTCTTCGGTCTTTGGTTATTGACCGGTTAAAAAGAAATAATCAAAACCTTTTCAATCGACTTGCAGAAGGGTTAAAATCGTAATTTAACTAGTCACTCCCGCGACAGTGCGAATCTTTTATTTTTTTAAATTACATAATTCGATCATTAAATCGTGCATGCTATGATTATGTAAAAGATTGCATGACTTTTATAGTAATTTTCTAGTTTTTTTATCAATATTTACATATATATTAAAAATTAATCTTTTCGTAGCATCGTGCTGTCCTTCGTAAATTTCGACATTATAAATATTTTGAATTGAGCAGTGTGTGTTTAAATATAATAGTTAATATATCTTGCTAATAAAAAACTTACTTTGTTTTTAAAAAATATCAGTCAATGAATTTTGTATAATTTAATTATTACTGAATATATTTCGAGTAATTTTAATGCATTCTTAATATTGCAAAAATCAGATTCAAAATAATGAATAAGATTTGCTTAGAATACTTTAATTATTTTATTAGTCAAATATTTTAATAGTTAGTTAATCGAATACCTACTTATTTTTCTTCATACCGTAACTTTATATTTGAAATTCATTGTATATTACACCCATTAGCGATACACATAATTTAATTGTATTATTTTATTTTTACTTGGCAATTTCAATTTTTGAGGTCCACAAGGCAAATTCGGAAACACCGAGACGTTCATAAACCCTGTTCATTTTTTGTCATTGTATTGTATTTCACGACAACCCAGCCCAAAGAAGACGCTATTGGCCATTGCAAGCAGGCTAGCCATGGGTGGTATTTTACAGATGCAAGCAAATATCGCCTAAGACGGGGTAGGCAGAAATTTTGTTGACTGTACCTTATTCTATTATCTATTCCTTCATAAACAATGAAAAAAAACGGAGCAGAGATTTCAGGTCATTACCCTTTTTTATTCCCTCCTAGATTAGCGCAGGAAAAAAAAATCTAAAATGGCGTATTGTTTTGTTAGAGCTAGTGTTGGCACAAAGGGAGGTTTTCAGAATTTTAGTTAGATGTACCGTTCCTCCAATAGCGAGCTCCAGGTATAGATAGGGGTTGGTTTATAACATAAAGCGGTTAGCGCTTCATAGACAAATGTTACCGCTAATTAAGCGAGCTTTTAATGTGATTTCTTTATAGTTAAAATTTTATTTACCGACACGTTTTTATAGAGAAAAAGCCAAGAGCATAAAACAATTAAAACTTTGAAAGTGATTGCTTTTAGGGAATGACTTTGCAAGTGGGATTGATTAACTTCTGTGAGGTCGTGTATCTATAGATAAAAAATAGGTATATCTTTGTCCTAATAATATAGATTAATTTTTAAAAACTTACACGTAGCCAGCAAGTTTTGAACACTAATGACTCATTCTCGTATTGGTTTAACGACTCGTTCCTTTAAAAGCTAATACTCTATGAAAGCTGTTTTCTGAAACTGGCTGTAGCTCACTTTATATGTTATGTTTTCGTTAATTGTATTCTTCCTTTCTTTTTTGTACATCATAAAGGTCGGAAAAGCTTTATAATAATAAACACTCGCCATCCCTTTAAATTCACTACGCACCTCAAACGCACCTTCAATCAAGTGGCTGAGAAAATCCACCTTTCTCATATTGCCGAATAAATTCATAAAAGTAGCATTATATATCACTATATCGTATATTATTATCGTTTTGAATCCAGTAGGGGTTAACCTTATTGAATTTGGTAGGGAATTTTTTTTTACGATTTTTTAATTAATCCACCAGCAACTGCGCCCGTGTAGTTCTGTATTATGCATGTGCGATTAACTTTAGAGTTAAAAAAAAAAAGTTATTTTGCGAATTTCTAAAAAATTCACTAAACAGGTTAACTTTAAAATAGCGCAACAATATCCCATAGACGTCATTTTAAATTACGAATGTTTTAAAAATATCTTTAATTACAACATGTAACGAATGAGATTTGTCTATGAAGCGCTTACTGCTACGTTTTCTCCCCAGTCGCATCTAGTCGTGCCCCATCCGCTCGCACGCATTATTGCAGTTTGATGAATTGCCCCACAAGCCTTTACATGCCGCCCGGTCGTTCAACCTTCTGGAAAAATGTTACGGCAAGCGTGAACCGGAACGTCATTATAAATTATTGTTTATTGACAAAAGTTCACAATGTGCCTAAGCCTTATATGAATAAGTTTTATGGAAAACTTTCTTCTTTCTACTATAAGCAAAAAATATAGCTATCTCTAACTAAATTCGTCTTATTTGATTAGAATGAAGACAGTATTAATTACAGCATAGCGAAAATGTTATAAACCTGTTACATATTGCTATTATCCCATAGAAAAGAAATTCCAACCTTACTTTAGAAATAACTCCTTTTATGCGCGTATTATTGAGAAAAATACTTAACCTCTTTGCTTACACTTTTTTAATTCAATATTCTTTGGTGTCTACGACCAATGAGTTTGCACCAAAAGAAAAATAATAAAATAGCCGTGTGAGCAATAGTTAAAAACGGTTTATCGTTAAATCAGCAACCGGTTCTAGTTGCGCCTGAGTTTTTGTCGGCGCAGGTGACGGGATATCAACTCTTCTTATTGTGCGGTCATCTACCCTGGCCGAGCAAGATAATATGTTGCACTTACTGATTTTAATGTACTATTTGGTTTCTGGTTGCAATATAATTTTGAGTGTGTTATTATGATTTGTTTGGTGTTTCTATTTTTGAATTGAGGACATTATAACAACGCGATAGATATATAGTAACCTATTTTGCAATCGTTAGTTTGCTTTTGTCAAATACCTATTTACTATGGAACATAGAAACTGGTTAGTTTCTTAGAAGTAGTTTCTTTTACGTCTCCACTGCAGGGGCTCAGGCCTTCCTTATGGATGTTTAAGGAGGATGGGCCATTACCCTCCACGCTGGCCCAATGCGGATTGGAGGGTATTAACGATTGCAAATGCAGCCGGGACCAACGGTTTAACGTGCCTTCCGAAGCGCGGAGTAGCTTGAGATAATAATTTTTTGGTCACCCATCCCGTGACCGACCCTTGCGAAAGTTGCTTAACGACAATGATTGCGGGCCGCGGCGCTTATCCACTACGCACTCACAATGCTATACTGGAATAATTAGATTATATTTTCATCTTTATCAATTTTTTTTCATCTGTTTGGGAGTATTGCCAAAACATTAATGAAAATGCGCTCTGTAGGAGCGAAAAAGCAATAAGTGCTTGATAAATTTATTTGTTCTGTTAGGTCCTGGGTAACTCAGTGGTTAGGTTAGGTTAGAGCAGTCATCCGGATTGCGAAAGGTCGTGGGTTCGAATCCCACCTCATCAGGTAGGTACCAGGATCAAAGAGGATTTTTTAAGCATTTTTCATTAAGAATCGTTTTTTGTAATTGAAGATTTCAACAGTGCCAATTCCTCGTCACTATAGACAAGGAATTGTAATACAATCCAATTATATATTAAGGTTATTTTTTACGACAAAAATCTCCAATATAAATTAAAGACCACCTCCATGTCTGAGTCGGTTTCAAAGTGTCATTTCGCCGTGTCCGGTTCGACTCCTTGTTGGGTCAATATAGAAAATGAGCTTTTCTATATTGTCTCGGGTCTGGATTGTGGTAGCTTCGTTGTTTTAGATACTAGAAAGGACCCTTATTTTGGAGTCCGAGCAATACATGTGATGTAGTTTTATATTTAATATTATTTAACTTTTCGATTTCCATAAATCAATTAAATTATCATGACACCTCATCACTGCAGGGGCCTTGCCTATGGATGGGATCGAATCCGACCATGCATAGCCAGCGCAGGGTTTTGTGTTAACGACTGCCGATGTAGCCGGCTCAACGTGCTTTTATAAGCATGGCAGAGCTCGAGATAGTAAATTTTTGGTCACCCATCCTGTGACCGGCCTCTCCGAAAGTTGCTTAACTTCCGCATCGCAGACCGAACCCGCTAACTACTGCGCTGTCGAGCTCCAGTCAACGATCTGTTTATTGTAAATTTAATTTCATATTATCATTGAATGTAGGTTATCGTAAGTTGTTCTGAATAAAACATTAATAAAACTGTTTGCAAGTTTGCATGAATTTATGAAAGTTATATCCTGTTATTTGGCACATATTGTTGCCATGTGAGGTAAGTAGGTTATACCACAGATATAACAATTAATATCGGAACTTGTTCGCGCAGAAACAGAGATGACAAATGGGTAAAAAAAAATCTCTTTTCTCCATTAGTCAGATAATAGAAAAATATTAAGTATTTTTTTTTACTTGAATTTAACATGAAATAACTTAGATAACAGACATTAAAGTTGAGGAGTGGGGGCTCGCTACGTCACAGTTTTGTAGAATATGTACCGAAGCATGACGTCATGCGACATTTTAACTCAATGTAGCGAAGTAATTTAATGATTAGGAAAAAAATAACAAATATTTGTTTAATATTATTCAACAGTCTACCTGACGGATAAATAAATTAGTCGTCATTCCTATAAGCGCGATTGGTTTGAAAAGTTAATGTCGTACAACTTTCGCATAGGCGGGTCATAGGATGGGTGACCAAAAATTTACCATCTCAAGCTATTCTTTGCTTCTAACGGCACGTTAAACTTTTGTCTCAGCTGTATTTGCAGTCGTTAACATCTAATCCCCATTGGGCCCGAATGGTGGGTAATATCCGATTTTCCTATTCGAATCCATGCATAGAGATAATGATGCTGTTAACCCTCAATCATATATGACGACCACAATATGCTACACATTGTTGTACCATACAATGGAATGAGTAAAGTCAAAGCTAAAATTATCTTGAATCAAATAATGGCTGCATCAAGAAAAATCTTTTGGACACCTAGTCCATTTTTTGACTAAGCAGAATTTGGTTGAAGAAGTCTGTAGGGACTTTTTCAACTGAATACTGCTAAATTTTATTTAATAATCGCATCTCAATTGCATTGTGCACTTGTACTGTCTACCTTTAGCCCAACATTATTAGTGCAATGCCTTCCTCTTTATTTTGTGATTCAGGCAAGAAGTATCATAAAGGGTTTTAGCTGAAGCGCTACAGACGTTCGCGGAATTACCTTACAGGGCGTTTTTTAATTGCGAAGACAACAGCGGTCATGCAACTTCTTAAAACACTAGTACTAATTATGCTGTTTCCCTGATGGCTCTATTGATGTTTTTGATGATTTAATTAAAATTCACAACATTCAGTATCGATAATAACAAAAATCTGTCAACGCTACAATGAAAACGCAACAAGTTTAAAAAAAAGAAACAAACATGTCGACTGATACCAGTTCCGATTACCGAAACACGTTCGCGCTCCCGACCTACCGCAACGCGTTATCAAACAAAACAAATGGCTGTTATATAAAAATTATGATCACCATGTGCTTAGGAACAAGATTTGAGTTTCCATGTGTGCGTGGACGTATCGCGACAGGAATTCGTAATTAATAAAAATTCATGGAACGATATTTTTAAAACGAACGACCATTTCGTATTCTGTACGAAGCGCGAAACAGATAATTTTTGTCACGCTCACAACCGCAGCTAACTAACACATACGCAATTTTTTAAAAAGAGTTCGCTGAATGAGATAATCGGTATTCATCACGCACACGAAAATGAATGGGATCCTGTGTTGGTGCGAGTGAGAAAAGGCTACTTCCTCCGTTTCGTTCGGCCAAAATGCGGCCAATATAAGAATGACGCTTCTAAGGCCATCGACCTTCAGGGTGGAGTCAGTTTTGTGAAGCTTTTAATTTTAATGCCAATTTATGTTCTCTTTTTAAAAATTGCATTCAAAATTAGAACGCTATGTTAAGTTTACATTTTGATTTGGGATTAACTAGAAAATGTTTATTCGAAATATTAATTTACGAGTTCCTATTTTTTTATAAATAAACAGGCAATAAATTATAAAAAAAATTGCAATTTCTTTGCACTAAGCTTTGATCAACAGTGTCAATATAATGTGATATTATTAATATTTTTCGAGGGCAACACAAATATTTTTATTCTTATTTCGCCAACATGTATATGAGTCGTCGACCTCTTCAAGGCTGCGTCGAATTTGCGCGGGCGCAGCGAGTTTGCTGCAAGTCACTTGACAAAAACAATAAGAAAAACATTTATAGATTATGTAGTGCATTTAAAAATAAGATTTTATAAAAAAGGGCACTTGGCCTCTTTTTCTACAAAAGTTCTAAAGCAGGTTGCTGAACGGACTCCTGTTCTATCTAAACCTCATACTAACATAGTATTTTTTAATCAGGCTTGTTTTAACGTTGTTGCTTCGTTGTCTCATTGTCAAATGTAATCAAAGAAATATAATTATGCTTGTACTCTTGTTTAGTTATGCGAGGAAAGTGTTGTGTTTTAATCTTAGGCAAATAGATAACGATAAAGTAAATTAAAGAAATGTGAGACAGATTAGTAAATTGTTAAGAAAATTCTGGTGTTGCGCCCTGTGTCCGAAATGATACTGAGAAGGCTTTTTTATGTGCTCCTTTGTTGCATTTATTTAAATGACTTGCTACGCAGACACTTACCCGCTGCGCACACTTTGTCCACTTCATCACCAGCCTATATAATTTGAAGAGAATGGGCCTTGACCCACCAGTGCCAATTGGTGGGTGGTAACAACTGCAGTAAAGCCGAGAACAAAGGCTTAACGTGCCTTCCGAAGCACAGCGGAGTTCGAGATAATAAATTTTTGGTTACCCATCCCTATGATCTTCCCATACATTGCTTACCAACCGTGTCGCAGACCGAGCACACTAACCACGAGCTCCTCTTCATCGAGATACACTTTGTCCACGTAACTCTACTAATATATGCAAGGTTTGTTCCTGTTATTTTTGCTATCAACAGTATCAAAAACATACATACATATATTGTCAAACACATTCCTTCACGCGTCACGTAGTCGGTTAAAAACGCAGTTTGATAGGACTGGAACTGAATTGGATCGTGCAGCGAAACTTCTTAAGCTTAATGTGCTATTATTAAGTTCCTAAATCAATAGGTAAATAGAATACTTTACATATTTATTATTTTGGAGACATATGGCTGGTTTCTAAATTGAGAAAAGTAAAATTTTTAATTTAATCAGTATAGATTTGTACTCAATAACTTAAGTTTTTTAATTTTCAAAAGGCAAAAAGTCTTAGTTTTTACCAAACTGCCATTAAATGATCATTAAAAAACTTAAATTTAGAAACAAAAACCAGTATAAGTGACGTTTAAGTATAGTTTGAGATGTGTTTAACTTTAAATACTCAATTCAGAGTACCTTGCTAAATCCTCGAATTATTTGTAAATTAATAAAGCTCCGATTATGATAGTAGATTGCGTTATACTATTTACATCACTTATTAGTTGACTAATATCATGTTCAAAAAAATCATATAATTGAGAAGCACAAATATGATTTGAATTTCGAATATACGATGCATACCTGCGAACTATCCAACATTGATGTCCAACGGATTGGAACCTGTCGATTGGGCAATTACGTGCCGCAGCCTGATCATAGAGCGCACTGTCTGTTCACTGTCTATGTCACTGTTCACTGTCCAGTGTAACGTGCTCGACGGGACACTGGCCAAATTGAGCGTGCACCGAGCTTTGATATATTAAAAAAAAAAACTTTCCAAATTCAAAAGTTGTAGCAGCTGGGGTTTTCTATTATATTGTTACGCTTCTTGATCTTTATAACGTTGCTGTTAAGTGTTATCTAATAGGCAGATAATACAACAGTAATAGAATCAGATGAATAAAATCATTGTAAAGATATACGAGTATTTGCTTTGGATTTTGCGGGTTTCAGAAAAGTATGATCAGTTACAAAAAGAAATACAACCTACAAAATAGATGTTTATAAATGCAATGTGAGATTTTATATTTTCATGTTTATTTATTAATGTAGACTGGCTGTTTTCTCGCAACTTCAATTTGAACGATTCTAGAGAACTATTCTTAATTCAAATAAGTTTATTTCAATAACGAATATTTTCATTTCATTTTTAGTGATGTTAATTGCGGAGTTTGACGGATTATCAGTGTCGAACAATGCTTGTTAATAGCACAGTTAACGGACTATGCAATTGCTACAAATAAACGGCGAGTTAATTGTAATCCGCGGATCAGTGCTGTCTGTCTACTTTAATTAATTGAAACATTGTACAGTCGGAAAATGAGAAATGTATATATTTATGTTGTTTCATAAATTTTGCATTGGATAATACTGATGATGGAAATAGTTAATGAAAAATAATTATTTTTTTATTGAAACTAAACGAAGAAACAAGAGGTATTCTCTTAAAAAAATTACATTTAAAATACAATGAGATGAGTACAGCATGAAAAACTAAAAAAAAATGAAATTGACTTCAGAGGTAAAAAACGTGAGAAATAATACTTATCTTAAAGCAAATTTCATTTTCATTTCATTTCATTTAATTATATAATAGGTAACACTAAAAATACTTTTCTGATAACCGCGTCAAAACCTTGTTAAAGTGCGAACCTCCATTTTTAGTCGTTAATAGGCCTACAACTTTTTCCTAAGCCTGACAAATACAATACTGAAAACCGTATCAAAATCGGTTTAGCCAAACGCGAGATAATCGCGCACAAACATACATAACAGGTCAAATTGAAAACTTTCTTTTTTAAATTGGTGAAAAAACATTATATTACGTTAGCTCTACTGAACAATGTTGGATAGGTATGTAACATTAGCTTTTTTTTTTAATACAGGAAACGCGTTCGCGAGATTAAAAGCATATACTGAGGTCTTCAGTCCCTTGAAGCTATAAAAAATAAAATATTTCTAAAGTATATAAAATTAGATACGAATACAACTTTATACAAGTTCATGCAAAAATATGTAAACTATATATTTTTAATAAAAATCACAAAAAATATTCGATATGACGGATTTGTAACGCTATTTAAATATAAACTTTCTTTCTGCAATATGGGTATCAAATACATATGTAGTGATCAGATCGTAGAATTGACCAATTCATGATTGCTATTTCATGAAATTGAAAATGCTCACATCATGATGTGGCCTGGTCAGATTAATAAATAATTTGTGTTTAACGATATGGACGGCTGATCGTATGACTGCTTCATGATGTGACCAAACTTTAGTGATCATATTATAAAATAGTAACATTAGTCTCAGTAAGAGATATTTATACCTCATATTATGTCGCAAGATTATGAGGAATAAAATAAAAATTAACAAAATACAATCTGCCAAAATTTAACTTAAAAATAAAATTGAACGGAACAAGCTGTATTATGATTAGATTAACGAAGTTTTCATTGCAGTTAGGGGATCAGTCTATGGAACATTGTAATCTAAGAGGTTTTAGAGTTTAACTTAATTCTGTCTGCTATGCTGAGGTTAAGCAACCTACGCATCGGTTGCTCATGGATTGGGTGACCGGAAAGTAGCCGTAACACGCATTAATCCGAACTGAACTGTACGACCCGCTCTATTTTATTGATTTCATCTAGGCCTGTTTCCTAGTAGTCAAGACATTCATCACCAGTTTTTTTACGTCCCCACTGCAGGGGCTCAGGCCTTCCTTATGGGTGGTTAAGGAGGATTGGCCATGACCCTCCACGCTATCTCAATTTAACGACTGCAAATGCAGCGGTCACCTATGGCTTAACGTGCCCTCTGAAGCTCGAAGTAGCTCGAGATAATATTTTTTTGGTCACCCATTCCGTCACCAACCTTTGCGAAAGTTGCTTAACAAAAATGATCGCCAGTCGTGGCACTTATCCACCACGCAACGCAGCGAAGCCTCTGTCTAGTCAAGACATTATAGACTGATAATGATAATGTTGATTTAGTTCGAAGTCAATCAGAATTCAGGTGATAGACAACATTACATCTGTTGTTGAGATGATAAGTTATAGGAGTGGAGGGGAGTGTTATGGGAAATGGTGGGGGGTGTAGCTTAGGTGCGACTGAGCGCTCCCAGTTTATGTGGGTCATAAATAGAGAGTGCTCGTAACAGCAGCATTAGGGAGTCCCTACTTATTGTTCTCGATTTATAAACCTAAAATCTCGATAGCTTTAGTATTAGTGCAAGTTTTTCTCACCAGAATGCGACACTGGCACAGTTATCAATCTATATACCATGTTTATTTGTTTGCATCGAATAAGCCCCGAAACTGTTGGACCGATTTCAAATATTCTTTTATCTACAGGAAGCTACATCATACGCGAGTATAGACATAGACTTCATATTTACCCGCACGAAGTCACGGGAAACAGTTTTTTAAACATCATTCACAGAGAAGTGATCTAAGAAGAGCTTAGAAAGAATGTATTTTTTTCTAAAATATATCATTATTGTAATAAGGATGTAAGAGGAAGGGTTCCAAACACAAAATGTTCGATTAATTTTTGTTTCTTTACTACATGTGCTGCCATCTACCTCGAGCTTTGCGTAATATTCCCAATTAGTTTTAAATAAATAACAGATCATAAAAACTATAATACATCACATTACATTCCAAGATAAGTAAAGTTCATGTGGTATGAAAATTCATAACGACCCACAAAGGATAGATAAAAGATAAATTATTTTCCATTATTATGAGAATTGACTCTAAAATATGACGACTCATTGAAACCGGAATATGAGCTACTGAGTCGTCGTAGTTTGTTTGATACTTGCTGCGAGATTTATCGTCTTGCATAAGTGATTGATGACTGAGTTACACTGATCTACTTACTTTGCGGGTTCATGACATTGGCTAATAAAGCAATGACTGACCAATGAAAGCAAGCCACAGAAATCGCCCACAATAAATGAATGATTTTAAATAAAAAGTTCGCAAACTTGAACACAAGTACAGGTACTGTCTTGTCAAGTAGAATAGTTCTTATTTGGTCTTGGGTATAGACTCATGACGTTTTACTGTACAAAGTATCATTAACTAAGTTTCATATTAAAAGATTGGAACTATAACTATGACAATTAAATGAATAAAATTATGCAATTGCAGTAATCAAAAACGGTAACGGTTTTCATATCATTATTTCTCACAAAACGTTAATGTTTTCTTTAATAGACTTGCATATCATGGTAGGGGTCATGGTGATATAATACGCAGGCTCCTACATGGCCAGTGTTAAATTTTTATGTCCGTTTTAAAAGTTTCTTGTGGCCGAAACTCCGGTATTCGATCTGAAGCTCGTCTGGACTTCATTCTTTAACTATCACCTTATAAAACTAAGGAAAAATGTGTAGTTTATCACATGATAACTGCTGCGGAATATTATCTTGGAGATCTGGTAAATACAAATTAAACGAGCCCGAAATCGACGGGATTCCGGCATTTTATTACCAAGACTAGTGGGCGCCAGCGATTTCGTCCGCGTTTTCCATTATTTCTTTGCTCCTAATAGTTGCAGCGTGATGTTATATAGCCTTTACCTTGCTCGATAAATGATTTAATTCAATACAAAAAGATTTTTTCAATTCGAACCAGTAGTTCCTGAGATTAACGCGTTCAAACAAACAAACTCTTCAGCTTTATAATATTAGTATAGTATAGATTCCATGAACCTGAATGAAAAGTCAACAATATTTTCACTTCAAATAACATTTTTTAATAAGAACCAACACGCTTTTTCATATAAATTTGTAGGTTGTTACTATATTATGAATTTATATTCTACTCTAGTGGATGCGTGATTTATCTGCAAAGAGTGAGGGGTATATTATAAAATGGTATATTAATATCGCAAGCTTACTAGTCTTTTGACGCTTGATCCAATACTAAATAGGCCACTACGTACAACTTATTTGATAAGTATTCCATGGAAAAATATCATTCAGAGGCGCTGGAGCAAGGAAGATGCTACGATGATCATGTTAGCTACGTGCTACGTCGTAGTAACATCTGTAAGAGTTTCTAAACGAAACAATATATAATACGGCTATTTATTTCTACAAATGTAATTAAAGTTTTGGCATTAGTATTGTTATTACGAAATACCAAACATCTTTCAACTATCGATGATTTATAAAGAAACTATTATGGCACTATTATTACTTTAAATGAAATCCTATACGACATGTGACATGCAGTCATATAATATTTCTCTTCTCAAATAATAAAACCGACTTATGAATTTTATAAAAGTGAGAAATAATACTTATCTTAAAAGGGACTTATTTATTTAAGAAACTCTGAGGTGTTCTGTTATTACTGGATACGATATCCGCCTAATTGAATGTATATGTACATACTTTAATTAAGTGAAGTCTAAATTATGAGCTATGTAACTCGCGTACGACGTAAGTACCAGTAGACAAAAGAATTTTCATAATCGAATCAGTTTTATAGAAGATTACAAATCGTCAAGCTTAGCAAAACATGTCTACAACAACAACAAAGACGTAACCCTTTACTAAGTATCAGAGTACCCAATCGTTGGTGAAGTTATTTGATCTCAATGCTTTTTTAACAGATTTCAATGTTTTTTTTTTGTATTTTCATAATAACATAGTCTATTAACAAGAACAATATGAAAACATAAGCGACGCGAGTATTGGTGTCTGCATATTCATTTAAATGTTGCCACATCGGGTGTTGAATAGAAACAATGAATTAGTTTCGTGCTAGATGTGGTAAGAATCTTAAGAGGCAAATAGTAATGGGTACTTTTATTAAAATATGTGACTATATACTATCTTTATTATTATATTTTATGACTTTTGTATTCACAATGCTGAATTGAAAAATATTTCTAAAGAAAATGTTTAAAATATTTGTAAAAATGTTTCTTTCGACTGTTTAGGGGGATTACAGAGATTGCTTGAGAAAATCGTCAGTCCTGTTGGGTTTGAATGGAGTTAATTGTTAAAGCAGCCGCTCGTGTTCCGAAAGGCTGTGGGTTTTTTGTTTCCTTAAGCATTTTTCATTAAAGATACTATCTATATCTTCACCCCGAAACAATTGTGAGGCAGATAGAGAGAATCAAGCGCTGCAGATCACTAACCCAACATAATACATTTTTTATCCTCCTCGACTTTCGTTACTACTCTTTTCTTACAAGCTCGAAAGTTTCTATATCTTATAATATACGATCAATTCTAGAAAAGATGTGTAATTTTAGTTAATTTCTTTTGTCCGACATGGTTTCCATATTTCTGAAGTAACGGAGTCCTTTGTTAATTATATACCGACACTATCTTGCAAGTTATCTTTTAGGATGAAGGATAAATTAGACCATGTCTTACTCTTGAAGTATATCCCCAGAAAATAAGGTCATTGTGGATAGCGATATAAGAATGAATATTTTTTTTTACATTACATAGCGGTAGTTATATTTAAAGTTTTCTTTAATTGAATTTTGAAAATTATATCTTGAAGGTAGCCACAATTATGCTCAATTCAGATCAGTTTCAAGTAAGATTTTCGAGGTAATATTCACGTAGGAGAAACATGGAAATTTCTGCTGGTGTCAAGGACTTCTTGAAACTAATATCACCTACATCATTTTTTCAAATATAGGAAGAAAAAACTCACTGTCTTAAATAACGCTTAGAACCAGAGATTGTTGTTTCTGAAAGTCCAGGTTTGAAGGATTTTAAGCACAATATCGTTAACGATTCGTTGGTAACGACTAACAATGTTCTTTAATTCAACTTTAATCAAGACCCTTTCGAATGAGCCTATCTCTACTCTGGAATTGTTGTTGATGGTCAATTAAATATTGTTACGGGTTAAGGTTTGGGATAAAAATGAACGACAATTATAGTTCACAATCAGACTTTATTTAATACAATAAAATTCCAAAAAAAAATCAACAAAAAACTCACACTTCAACGTCATTATTTCACATCACTAATATCACTTCACAACACTATTATCTAATATTAGTTATCGCTTCGAGTTTCACTTCCGATCGCTTTTGCTTTCAGATGGGTTCAGGATGGGATCAGGATGGGTAGTGCACCCCGTATTTATAGGGGACGATACCACATCTAAGATGTTCTAGCAAACCTAGACCTAGAAAATTCTAGGTTTAATTGTGCGGCTGTCACCCAGAGGGGGTAGCAGTCGAAGTGGACGGAGACGGGGGATGACCTGAGGGGTCGGAGGGGGCAGGAACGGGATCTACCAGCTGGGCCTCCAGGAGGCGGTCCAGGTCGGCGGAAAACTTTGATGGGGAATATTTTCACCGACCCGATGTTTACCTATATGACACAGGTAGTTCAACAGTGGTAGCACGATTCATTGGCGCATTACGCCATCTTGTAATGCATAGACGAACCGCGCCGCTGCGCTCCGTAACAATATTTAATACTTTATTTACAACCGTATCTTTAACGGTATAGTTATGTAGTAGATCATCATGATCATAAGCCTTATCATAAGCACTGCAGGGGCTCAGACCTTCCTTATGGATGATTAAGGAGGATGGGCTGTGACTCTCCACATCAGTCCAATGTAGATCGGAGGTTGTTAACGACTGCAAATGCTGCCGGGACCGACGGCTTAACGTGCTTTCCGAAGCAAGGAGTAGCTAGAGATATTTTTTTGGTCACCCATCCCGTGACCGAACCTTCTGAAAGGTGCTTAACAACAACGATCGCGGGCCACGGCGCTTATCTACTATGCCCCGATTTACTCAGTAGATCTACTAGGACATATATTTGCTCCTGGGGGAAATAGTCTGTACTGTTGCTTCTGTAAATAATAGATGATCTGTGATTCTTCTTTTCTAGATCAGCATCATAAAATCTAAGCGTTAGAACCTCGTGTCTCTTCTAGCGCAACTATATCGAGGGATACTGCGTCGCCAGCAGTTCGCGCGACTATTTTCATCGGACAGTATCGGTGCTGTCGGATGCCGTCGCGCCACTTCGTGTGTTTCCGTACGCGGGATAGTGGGTGGAGGGGGGGCCATTATAAATGAATATTATTTTCGATATCATTGATATGGGTTGATTTATTCTAACAAATTTGGAGATTATCTCTCATTGACGATTTAATATATCTAATTATTACATTTATTATTTATTTATTTTGAAGATGAAGAGAAGGTCTACTCTGTCTCTCTAAAAACGAGATTTCGTCTATATTGTAAACGCGATGTATGACTCCAAAGAATCGTATTTTTCTTTATTTATTATGTAAAGGATATAGTACCTGATGCTGCCTCTCATGCACATATAAATCTTAATGAATATAGTTTTAACAAAATTATAAGAACGTTTCAAAACATTCCGAATTTTCGTCCATGGACAATTAGTCCTCTGAGTTTTAGGTAACATAATTAGATTATTAATGTCTCTTCTGCTGGGACGGGCCTTCCCTAAGCATGCATCGAATAGGATGAACGGGACATAAGCCACCGCAGGCCCAACAAGAATTGGAAGTGCCTTCTGAAGCACCCATCTGGTCACCATTTGGTCATCCATCCTATGAACAGCCACATTCCGAAACACGGTGAATCTAAAAAAAAAACAAAAAAATAAAATTGATCCACAATTACCATCTGAAGCGTAGACTAAGCGCATTAACGTATCCATCTAGTTCATTTGAATAGTATAGACAATACTAGTAGTTTATGCGTTGACTGAAATGTTATGTTCGGTAGTGAGCGAAATAAATTGACTTAGCATTAAAACAGAAGCCAGGGAACTGCCCTAATGCCCCGACGGTGCAGTCGCGCTTTTGTTTACACCAACGCTCAACTGAAAGGACTGACTTTAGCCAGGGGGCTTATTGTCAAATTTTAATATCCATCGCTTCGCTCCATTCATTCATTCCATTTGACATTTGAAAGATATTCACGTCACATCACGCTACAAGTATTTGACATGCGATCGCGTTGTTTTTTGAAAGTTATCGAATGAACGATATCGTTATTTAGAATTATCTTCTAAGCGAAATATCAAGAAAGCTAGGTCGCAATCGTTTAACGAATGTAAGGTTTCTTCATGCTGCTCGTTCAAATCTTCATTCGTTTATTTATATAATCCAGACGACCTCCGTAGCCGAGTGGTTCGCACGCCGGTTTCAAGGTGTCACCATCTCTGTGGTCCCGGGTTCGATTCCCGGTTAGGTCAATGTAGAAAATAAACTTTTCTATATTGACTCGGGTCTGGGTATTGTGGTACCTTTGTTGTCTCAGATACTCCATAATACGGGGGCTTTAGCTACTCATCTTGGAATCTGAGCAATGTATGTGGTGTTGTTAAATATTTATTTAATATATTTATATTTATATATTTAATATATTTATTTATTTTAATTTTATTCTATTTTAAAAGTCACATTGCCGTAAATGACTATCACAATTGCTATACATTTGAAGGGAATTGCGATAGATATCCAATTAGCCCACTGTTAGGTAAATAAATATTTACGTAAACATATACGTACATGTGACCTTTTAAACTTGATATCGAAGGTTTAATTTTAATGTTATTCAAGCTTTTCTGGATATTACCTTGCAGTAAGTTTAAGATCTCGAGTAGACAAACAAGCTAACCCAAACTCGACGAGGTTTGATTGGTACAGTATTTATTTGTGTGATTATTTCTGAGCCATTAGTAAGTGAAAGACCATTGGTTCGAGTTCAATCTGGAATCATTGAAATTATTTCTATATAAATATTGTAATTGAGTGATTTAAATTTTTCTAACAGTTAATTTATGAAGATAATACTTTATGACGTTTAATATTAATTTTAATAAGAGTGAACAATCAGTGATCAGGCTCAGAATACAGTAAAGTCTTTGATGTTAGCAGGTTGAAAAACGAGTGTAAACAAACGTACCCTAACCACATAATGTTAAATAATATGCACTTTTCCTGTTAGTGTGAGGAATAAATCATGCTAAGCTGAAAATTACATGTGATGACGCATGAAAATATTTCAATTGTTATTTGTTACAGAATGAAAATGAGTTCCGTGTTTCAATCTTTAGAATGAAACTAGACCTTCTCATCATAAAATTAAACTATAAATTGACTTGTGCAACACAACGTAGGAGGACCTAGTTCAGATTTCACCAGCTCACGTCGGTAACAATGACAAAGTCCTTGGGGTCTGTTCGGGATCAATTTATGGAATTAATACTAAAAATAGTGGGATGACAGCCAATCTAGTCGGAATGCGCTTCGGTCTCCCGCCAACGCTACCCTAATAAGCGGTCTAGACTGATTTGAGTCTGGCTATAATAGTAGCTGTATGTTTGACAAAAATATAGAATACTGAATGTTTTCCCGCGATTTCGCCCGCGTAAATTATACTGTTGCTAAGATTATAAGAAAATTAGTTACCCTTAGTACTAATTTTTAGTTTAAATCTTAGTTTAAACAACGAAATAAAGACCATCATTATACATCTCATCTCTTAATGTGTACACAGGCTTCCTTTAGGTACGGTATCAAAAATGGGCCTTAACCAAACAAATCAAATTAATGTGGCCATAACCAGCCACGCGGGCAAATTGTAGCAACCGTTGTATTGTATATGCATTCTTTCAAACATTCTGTAAGACATCAACACGCGTTAGATTCAGTGAAATGATCGGCGACGTGAAACTTTTTGGTCAGATTAGAAAAATAAGGATGAAGAAAATAAAGCTGTATGAAACATAAAAAAAACTAAAACTGCTTTCGTGATCAGAATATGATCAGAGTCTGAAGACGAACGCTGTTTAAAAAATATTTAGATTTTTTTTAAATGTGTACGTTTTCCTATTTTCCTTGATACTTATTTTTCGTCTAAACTCTATACTTCTATATTTTTGGGTGCCGAAATACTGATTTAAAGATCTGATACGTTTATCTGCCGGAACTGAAACGATATGCACGAATAAAGCTCTAGAAAAACGAAGCTTTGCGTGGAAATAGCACATGGTGTTGAAGTGAATTGGTTTTTATATTGAACCCTGGACACTCTTAGTAGACACTCCTTGGCAAGTTCCAATTAGTAAATTGAACCCAGTACAAACGCCATATAGACGCTGACACATTATCCTCGAAGATCGATATATAAGTACAATACCGTTGAACACTGGAAGTATTTTCAAGTCGACATTTAAGTAAAATGTGGGACTTAGCACCAAAACGTCCATGGGAATTCCGTACAAGTGCTGGATATTGCTTAATTAACTTAAAAGCATATGAGCGGTTCAAGTAACAAGTCGGGGCCGTGCGATTTTTATATATATACTCGATTTTTATTTACTGACATTGATATGCGTCGTAAAAATGAATAAAGTTAAAGATTATTGAGTTATTAATGAAATAGGTCACTTCTATAATCACATATTTTTCAATCGACACTACTTGTCTGTAAATATGACGTGACATAAGTTTCAATTACACTGATCGATTACACCAGGTGCGTCCAGTGATACCAGCGCGTGAGTTCTGTTCCTCACTTTCATTGATCGGTCATTATTATATTGAACAATCAATGCAAGTCAGTAAGCATATAATCCGCGTGCTGACTATATGTAGTCAGCACGTCTATGGACTAGTGTAACAGCAATTGGCGGTGGCTCGACAAATGAGGAGCTATTTGTTTTTAAATTATAGTCATCATGATTTTAATGTACTTACCACAGAAACAGGTGTTTACTGAAAATCGCTTTAGCTTTTAACAGGTACCACCATCTCAGTTAAAACTAAGGTTAATAGTTACAAAATGTATAACAACAGTGAGCCGGCTAATTCTGTGTCTGTCGCGAGAGGTTACTTTACAAGTTTTATTTTATAAATTTCTAGATACGCTGCTATGTTTGTGGAATTGCTGCTAATCGACCGAAAACGCTATCTACTAATTCAAGGCACTTAGTGATGTCACACACTGCTACTGTAGTGATAAACGTACAGGCGTCTGGACAATTTTTGTAATAACTTTGTTTTTGGTGTTTTAAAGTTGTAACGTTATATGTAACTCATAATATGCTATTTGTATTTTAGCAAATATTTGTAGTATATTTTCCCTACTTTTTTTCAAGGTTTCAAAGCGTAATATTTTCCAAATGAGTGTCATATTTTACAAACATAAACTTGTATTTTCACCTGTTGGATACAAGCCTTGATTATACCATACATGTAATTTTGTCAAGATTAACATATTATATATGAGTAGATTTTCTAGGGCTCCAGATATTCTGTAGGAGAAATCTCAGTGTTACAGGCCTGGTCATAAGATAGGTGACCAAAAATGTATTATTTATAGTATCTGTGCTTCGGAAGGTGCTATTGGTCCCGGCTGAATGTGTAGTTTTTAATATAGTCATGGTCCAATCTACCTACTTTATTCCATTCATAGGGATAGCTTGTGCCCTAGTAGTGGGTAGATTCAGTAGGCTGATGATGATTGCACAAATATTAATAATAATTATTGTGGTATGATATTGTTATCATGTTCAGTTATAAACTAGTAACCTGTCACTACTTGAATGAAGAAATATTAACCATTTAATTGTTCACGTGTATTCTTAAATCGAATATTTTTCAGACGCGACTGATGTTTTTTAAATTCTATACGAATACTGGTTTCCCCAGTTTTTATTAGCGGAAAACTTTAATTGGCTTATAGCTCATTATGTTTTAATGTATTATAGCTCTTGGTTTTCCCAGATGAATAAATAAAAACTGCGCTGTCAAGTAATTATTTATAAAAGAATGCTTAAAACAAATTCAAATATTTTTAATCTATACTAATATTACGAGGAGGAAAGATTTGATTATTTGTTTCACCACCAGCCCTTTTACGTCCCCACTGCAGGGGCTCAAGCCTTCCTTATGGATGGTTAAGGAGGATGGGCCATGACCCTCCACGCTGGCCCAATGCGGATTGGAGGGTATTGACGACTGCAAATGCAGCCGGGACCAACGGCTTAACGTGCCTTCCGAAGCACGGAGTAGCTCGAGATAATAATTTTTTGGTCACCCATCCCGTGACCGACCCTTGCGCAAGTTGCTTAACGACTACGATCACGGGCCGCGGCGCTAATCCACTACGCCACCGAGCGATTTGTTTGTTTGCATTAAATTGGCTTGCTGATTTTAAAAAATCATTCACCTACAGGAAGCGACATCCCATCATACACGAGTGATATACGCTATATTTATGTTCCATCAATTATTAACACTAATGGATAAAGAGCACTTTAGAGTCGCTGGATTCTAATATTTTTGTATTATTTGTTGCTAATCAAAATAAAAAAATCAATATTCAATAGCACCAGTCTAAACCTTTTTCACTGGTAACTCAAAATACAAATGTATAATTTAAAATATCAACACTAATTAATATCAATATTAATTCTAACCACGTCAAAGAGTACCTATTTATTTGTAATACTACTCATCATAATTTTTTTGTATTATATTTGTGAAATAACGGGTACTGGACACACATGTGATATGTCGTCTATTGTACAGGGACCAGAACTAATATGGCACGTCGTCGCGTGACACTGATGTACGGCGATAATTAGTCTTAAAAATTGCGCGCCCATTGTATTTTACACTCGCGGACAAAATCACATGGAGACAAATTCTAATATTTATTTATTTAGGGACACAATCTATCTCATAAATTATTTAGTATTTCAGTATATATACAACTATATGTATCCACAGCAAAAATATGTATATAAAAGATCAAAATCTATTCATATCCACTAACACTCATAGCTATAATGTTATTTTATTTATTTATTACATCTTAAGAAGGCCTACTGCTAACAAACAGTAATAATATTAAGAATAGGAAGGAGATAGTCAGTTACAGGTCCTCACAAATATGAAACAAAGTTTACACGTACAATTAGTAAAGCATTGTCTACTTGTATACAATTAGAGTTTCCAACTGAAAAAAATATTGCTTAATACGTTTCTAGCCGAAGATGGACGAGTACCTATTAAATAACTCAAAATTGAAAATATTGTACATGTTATTAAATTTATCACTAGCACATATTTTACAAATAATAACAATCAAAGGGATGTGAGTTTACTTCAATGATTAATTAGTTTTATTCGGTTCTTATTGATATATGATATTTAAATTATTAAAATTTAGTAATGAACGAACAGCAAACAACAGCTTAGGCTTTTAAAGTTTCAGTGCTGAAGCCTTCTTCTAAGTTTTGATATGCGCCATCAACGTCGCTGTGCGGGAGTCATGTTATTTAATTGTGATATAAAATAAAGTATTCATTCATTATAATTAATGTGTAAAGAAATCTTTAAAATTAATTGAAATATTCAATTTTTCTTTTCCTTTAATGACCATATTGTAAAAAATTGATCCATTCGTATTAACACGATTCTCATCACTACAATAGTAAGTTATCTAAAAATTCTGCAGAAGATTGAATATTCTTCGGAGCTGACAGTTGGTATAAGTTCAAGTCACGTTGGTGCTATTACAAACTTCTTTTCTTTTCTATTTTTTTTGCTTAAGACTTAAAGGTCTATATGAGGAGACTTTAGAAGCTGACTTACCAGGCTTAGCGATCATGTTTAGAAATTTCTCTTAGAAATTGCTTTAGGACCTCTTGGAAGCCAGGAATTTTCTTTTGTTTTAATAACGTGATGTGTATACTTCCATTGGTTTGATCAATTGAAGCGGCGTGAAAGTCCGCTGTTCACTGCTAGCAGCTTCATCGTCATCATTTTCTAAATAAAGAACGGGATGGTTACCCCACACCCTTGTAGTCTTCGGTAGTTAATTTCGCATTTGCAGGCTCAGGTACCTTCAAGCGCCGAGGGTAAGTCGGATCGCATGACATATCAATATCAGTATCACTTCTTATCATTATTTGTTAAGAATGGGAATATATTCTTGACACTCTTCCAAAGTGTCGAGGTCTCACTTTTTGATGGGATTTAGTCCATCAGGGCTTGTGGTAGCTGTGAGTAAACATATTATTTGACCGCCGCCTGTGCCTTGGCGTTGTTGCTTGTTTAGCACTACCCAAGGGACACGTGTAGGGTGTTTCTAGGACTAGATGATGAACAGACTCAAGTAACATCAACCCCATCCCCATCGCAGTATTTATTAAAGTTCAACAAACTTTCGACAGGGTTTGGCGTGTAGAACTTCTATGTAAACTCAAGCGTTGTCTACCATATGCAACTACATGCTCTTAAAGTGCTCGAAAGTCTAACTAAGAGTAGGAGATAGATGGCAGGACTCAGAGAAGTTAGAGCTTAGAGCAGATGATACTGCTGTACTCGGCACTTCGGGAGAAACCTAACTTGAAGAAACCACATAAAAGCTAAGAGAGATCTAGCTAATAGAAAAATGAAGGAAATGCACTGGTTAATCAGAAGAGAATCAGTATTGAGCTTGGAAAACAAAATTCTCATCTACAAATCCATTATCAAACCTATTTGGACATACGGATTAGAGCTCTGGAGTTCAGATAACCATGTGTAAATATTTTTAAACAATTAAAAATTGTTGCCCTCAAGACGGTGTATAACGCACCATGGTTTACAAAGAAAGCTGAAGTTCACGAATATTTGCAGATGCCATACGTCAAGGATGATACTATAAAATGTTGTGAGACTTCTTCAAACAACTTTAAGTTCAATTGGCTACGACACTGCTTAATATTCATGATAATATAAAATGCTTAAAAAGAATGCCATTAGCAATGATCTAAAGGATCAAGCGGCATATAAGTATATGAATGAGGGAGGGCAAGATGCATCACTAGAAGTGCCAAACTCCAATAACTATTATAGATATTAGCGCGTCTGTCTACAGCGTAGAGGCTGATAGAGAAAAGGAAATATGTTGTTATAATTTACCATTTATCTTATTGTTATTGGAAAATCCAACAACGAATGTTCATTATGTGCTGCAGAAAAAAACATGGCAATATTTTCAAATATAATTATTAAAAAATACTTTCATAACATTAACAACTTAAATGTTCTTTATATTTGATGGTCACCTTTTTGCGGTTGATTTGCTCGCCAGAGCATTTGGAGACCAAACAGGATACGTTAAAGCTATACAGTCTGCAGTCTGTCTATCCTTTTATTGTGTAATTTTGGAGTCTAGATACAAAGTGGTGGTACTATTTTGAAAAAAAAAAACGCTTACTGGCTTATGTACACTCATCAGCTCATAAGGTTACAACAAAACTGCAATCAGTTGTGGATTTCATGCTTTATCTATTAACAGATTACGCTAATCGATCGGAGAAAGGCCTTTGCAGTAATGTGGTGTAGACTGTACTATTTTTTGAGTAAATTACAAATTTTCATTAGTTTAAAGCGAGACTACCCACACAAATTTGACATCCATTAGAGCTTAAAGGCGTGATTAAGCCTCAATGGACCGTTTGTGCAAGTGACCGTATGTCTATCTGTGATAAGT
Source organism: Diatraea saccharalis (assembly GCA_918026875.4). Classification (NCBI taxonomy): domain Eukaryota; kingdom Metazoa; phylum Arthropoda; class Insecta; order Lepidoptera; family Crambidae; genus Diatraea; species Diatraea saccharalis. Next base: position 2,425,449 of record OU893338.1, read on the forward strand.
ATAACAATCAGCTTCATATTCTTACTCAAAAAGTAATGTAAAACAATAATTATGTAATTGTTATATGTATTTGATCAGTTTTCCACTGAAAACATCAATATATATATCAATGTATTGCTATTTATATTAAAAAAACTGTTTAAATATTTAGCAGTCCCAGGTGTTCGAAATGGATGGTTAAGAAGAATGGGCTATGACCCTTCACGCTGGCCCAAAGCGGATTGGAAAGCATTAATGACTGCAAACGTAGCTGTCAACATGTCTTCCTAACCACGGAGGATCTTGAGATACTAATTTTATGGGCACCCATCCCGTGAACAATCTTTGCGAGAGTTGCTTAACAACAACGTTCGCGGCCCACGAACGCCACCGAGCAACTTCATAACCATTTGATCACAGAACCTTTTGCATCCGGACGAGTGCTCTTACAATTGAACTACCAAAGATTTTAGTGAAATTACCTGATTTCTGAAGAACTTTTTATTTTCACTTCAAATGAGTGTATTTTCATCCACATTGAGGGAATCTGATCAATATGCCATTTTGTTCCGATAGGCTTAGATGAGAGCCTAGAGTATCTAGAATCTAGAGTCTCTAGGATAAGTGTGTATGTATATATGTTTATCCAGAGTCTAGATGAACATACCCATTGTGGGTATAACATACCCACATTACCCATTTGAGCATATTTTTATGAATCAACATCATAGTCCGTTTATTCGTTTCGACTTAGTCGCATAAAAACAGAAATGCCATTATCTTTTGCCTGTAAAAACTATTTTTGTTTAGTTTTCAATACTTAAAAATATTTCAATATGTTATAGATAACTATTTATCTCTAAATCAATAAATAATATTGAATAAGTATTGAGATTCTACATCATTCCTTTGAACAAAATACACACAATAATCGACATAGTTACACACACAAAGCTAACGCTAAATCTAATGCGCTAGTGTGCGTCTAACGCGATTAGAAATTCGGCCACTCGCGCGCATCAAGAAATTCGGGGCGACGTGATTGGCTGATGGGTCGTTAGAAAAAAATTAGGAATATGTACAGTATTGGGCGCGGCCAGAAACCGGTTTAGCATTATTTTTAACCTATGACGTTCAACTGCCTTAGTAAATAGAGAAAAAACAACGAGATATGGGACTGTGATATCATGTTTTAGTAAGAGAGGCATGAGAATATAGATTTTAATATTGACTTTTTACACGACTGTGAATAAATGTGGAGTCTTTTTTGTTTCGAGTGTATGTGTGTAGTTTTTTTATTTCACTATAACTTTTGAAAGACTAAACGGATATTATGTATATTAGTAGATCATTAGAAACGTGACATCATTCCGAGTAACACTGGCTATATTTTTTTATAAATACCCAATATGACTTTTGTATGACGTTAAAAAATATGAAAATCTAATATTTCGTCAATCATAAATTTTGTTATCAAAGATTTTTTAAATATTAATCACACACAGGCCACTAAAAGGAATAAAAAAGAAAAGTAAATAAATTAAAAAAGAAATCGCCTGCCAAAATGAAATAAAATTAAAAGAAACAATTTGTTATAAGGTCTTACTTTTATTTGTTTGATATATTACAAATAATTGAGTAGGTAAATACGAGTCAATAAATAAGAACATTTTAAAAGGAATAAAAACAATAATTTTCCTAAAAAAATGAAAAAGTTTGAAATGATTTTTACAGTAAATTTATCAAAATTTAATACTCGCTAAAATTTGTTAGTTACTATAGACATTTTTTTTTTATTGCGACTTAGCATAAGCATAACGCACTCTAAAAATTCTACCATACTTATTTATTGTTCTAATGGCTGCCCCACTCCTGCGCCATGTCCGTCGCCGAAATTTGAAGCGCGTTAGATGATTGGTTCCGCCATTTTGGTCTTTTTTACTGGCTTAGAATTATTTAGGAGCCATTTTGAATTCATTTGCATTTTATAGCTTAGGGTTTTAATGATCTTTATGGTGATTAGTTTTTATGGCATTTTCATTACCTAGTCGAAGTGGCTATATAGTTATTTTATATGTTATATATGTACTGAACTACTTGTATACTTATTTATTTAATATTGAACCTATTTTAAATACCCGATCAAATGTCAGTAGAAATTGAATTTAATATACGGAAAGTAAGAAGTATTGACAGTAAAAGTGTTGTTACCATTTCGTAAATTAAGTTCAAGGAAACGAATTCGCACAATGCGGAATTACAACGAAAATATATTAAAAAACAGGGTCAATATCATAATAACAACACGACAAAGACGTTTACTCGAGAGAACAAGAAAAGAAATAAGAAATCCCAAATTGTACGCACACAGACACGCCATAACAGGTTCAACCAACACAAATAATTTCGTGGTTGGGCCTTACGCACACAACAACGACAGGCCCCAATTCGAATTCTGAACGCGCACAACACAGTTTCCGCAATGGCGGCGCGGTCGATGACCCCGGTTTTGGAGGGCGCCAGTGACGTCACACGCTGACCTGCCTCACGCGACCTTGAATTTGGTCATACTGTGTACCGGCCCCTTTGTTCAGCTGCGGTTTTCGGGGATCGAATAAGTAGGGAGAGAGCGTTGATTTTAAATATGGAACGATTAATTATTGGGGTTACCTCCTGTTATTTGAAATTGGAACAAACGTCCATTGTAGATAAATTAAATCTTTTCATGACCTATGAACCGTTTGTACGATTTTCTTTTTTTTTTTTTTAATTTCAACAACTCAAATAGTTTGTTGTTTCTCTAACATTGTTGAAACTATGAAGGCTTTAAAAGATTTTATGAGACTATAAATACTTACACAAAGATGAAACAGAGCGTTGAATATTGGCCTTATGTTCTTTATTTCTTTAAATATACTAGGCATCGAAGATATTACACTTTTAATAAATAAAAATTATGTTTTGTGTCAAACCATCAAGTTATTTTTAACAGTTTTTTATAAAATTAATCCAACAATACCTCTTATAGTCTAATAAAATAAATATCGTGCCAATATAAATAATAATGTGATGTGATAAAATCAATACAATAAAGTATGTACTGTTCAGTATAGTTATATTAATCTATTTTTAATAGTCTTATTTATATTCAGTAATAAGTACTCCCTATATGTAGTTAGAATATTTTTAGGAAAACTAAAATCAGCTGAAGAAAATTTGAACGATGTTAATATTTATATCAATAATTATAAAATTGGATATAAAATACCCATATTTTTAACAAATTAATACATATATAATAGAAAAGAACATTAATAATAAATAAATATTCGATAACATCACATACATTGTTCAGATCCGAAAATAAGTAGCTAAAATACGGAAAATATGGAAATCTGAGACGAAGGAAACGCAACACTCGGACCCGAGACAATATCGATAAGTTATATTTCTTTATTATGTGAACAGAGAATCGAACGCAAGCAAAAGTAAAAAAGTCATAGGTGCGTGTTTATTCAAAAACAGTAACAAAGAAAGAACACGTTTTCGGCGTTGCCACGTCATAAAGCCTACAACAACGCATTCGTTTCCTGGCATACAGCCAAAATATGATCCCACATTGCCAAAGATAAGATTTCGTAGTACTTTTTGGTAGAAAGAAACACACCAGAACAGGACAGACGACAGATAAAAGGGGTGTGAAAGGGACAGTGTCATACAAATTCCAAATGAGCAGACGTGATTCAGGGTTCGTTGACCCGCGTTTTGATGATGCATTGCTATTCGTGTGGTACGGTCAGAAGATTAATGACTGAAAGTGAAAGCTAACTTTGAATATTGCACTAAATTATATTATGAATATGCATAAGTAATATCAGTTGGAATATTTACAACATAATATTTTTTTAATATCCTTCTCTCATCTCGCATATTTGTCATTTATATTAGATATAAATATATTCATTGATGATTATCAAATTTATTTGTCTTTTTTGATGATTGCTTAATGTGGCATCCAGACTATAAAGACAGAATTTTTGTTATATAAATGTCTCCATTATTAAATTAATACATAAACAGCCAGTTGCACAAACGTCCATTAAAATATTCATTAGTTTGAAGCGACATTAACCATACAAATTTGACATACATTAGAACTGAAAGGCGTCATTAAACCTTAATGGATGTTTGTGCAACTGACCGATAGAAGTTTAATTTCTAGCCTATGTCAGTCGCGTATGATGTCGTTTCTCGCAAGTGGAAGAAATTTTAAATTCGGCACTGTGCTTTTATGCGGTACCCTTTTTCTAAACTTTTTGCCTTTTATAGTTATTTCAAATTGATTATTTATTTATTTTTAAGGGTAAACAAACGGAGACATAATTTACAATGTTAAACGGTTGAGATATATTAGTACACCAACACCGTTTACTATATCATTTGCGAAACAAACCAGTTTACAAGAGCTGGCAGGTAAAGTTTACAAAGAGTTTCTTGATTACATCTGACTACAGAACAACTCCAAAGAAGGGAATTTATACCACAATCAAGACCGTCGCTGATTCAGAGATGGTTTGTGATGTATCCTCTGTATGTGGCTAATTATCTTAAGTCAAAAGAAAACGAGAAATTGACGTGGACAAGTTACCACAGTCGGGGTCACATTATTTTATACAATCACATTACAAACGTATTCATCGCATCTAACGATCTTGTTCGATCTTATAATCTGATTTTTTATGCAGACCGTGCGACCTAAATGCGCTGTGCGCGCAAAAGTCGCGTCGCTGTCGATCGCGTCGCTGTGTTATCGCGCGGCACTGACCTGCTCAATGACAACCATACACTACTGTCAGCGACACGTCACCAGTGACAATTATAAATAAACCAAGTTAAATAACTAACCATGACCAAGTTTAAGAATAAGAAGTAAAAACACGATAAGAAGAGGAATGGCATCAATCTGTTGACTTTTCCAAGTTTATTGAAGCTAACTTAACGTTTCCCGAAAATTCGAAGTTTCGTAGCTTACAAAGACTAACCAAACAGGGCTTTAATTCGCTTTGGCCGATTTTGATATGTTCCCATACGAATTTATAAAATAGTTTCGTAAGGGAAGACATATTATTGAACTGGATTGGCATTAGTGCAGGGTTTTCGTTATTGTTTTGTGCTATATCATTGTCATAATTTGAATCGAACACACTGGTTGGAAACACTCTCAATCTCAACGATACTATAGATTTGAAGCCTTTTTTTTTCAACAAAAGTATTTGAAAATAGTGTGAGTGGATATGCTTATCCAAAGCTAAACTTACATGGGACTTGAGTTTATTTTGCGAAAAGTTCCAGAGCTTCAAGAACTTTAATATTTCTTACCGTAAACATAGAATTGTTTCTGTAATGGATTAACTGTATGAGTTTGTAAACTTTGTATTGACCCCAGTTTGTATAGAAAGACAAAAAATATTGTATAATGAAAAATGCCAGGGACAAATTGGATTTTTTAAGCATTTTTCAGTATAGCGTTGTGGATACAAAATTAATCAAATATAAAAAAGCATTGTTTTAACTAATTTTTTTTCCGTATTTTCCTGTGTTTGTTCCGAAAGTTTGATTAGAACGGGTGCAACCTCTTAAATTTTGGTGTTAGCAACACACAGATGGATTATTGACATATGGATGTAGTAGATCTCAAGCGATGTGATTTACAACCAAACCAATAAATAACCAAATCGTAACCAAATTAGGTATGGTAACTAAATTTAAATAACTCAATTCGAAACGGTGATTTCAGTATTGACTGAACGAATATAGATTTTTTTATAAAATCCGTGACACAAGAAGCATGCATCTTTTTTCTAGAATTTAAAGATGTTTAGTTTTTTTGTTTTACTATTTTATAGCAAAAAAAAAACTAAAAACTCTACCTGTCAGTAATTTTATAACTAAAAGCTAACACGAGGGACGAGTGTGCACTAAACTGAGTCGAAACGAGACATAAATGTAATCTTTATGTAAATTTTCGATGTATCGTTTAGTTATGTATCGAAAATTTACTTTATGATAACAGCCACTTGACAAGTTTCATTTTGGCCCATTCCCTTTAATATGATTATTTTTAATGTTATTTGCATTTTTTTTATCAGAAACGTATGATGCTCAAACAGAGCTATCGTAATATTTATTTTAATCGGTCAATCACCTGAACGTGTCGCTGTTTCATTTATATTGGTCGTTCATTGCACTTCTTAGGGTTCAACAGGAAACGCGTCATCGAATACGTATGATACGTATTTGTACTAGTAGATATGTATTTCACTACGGTTCTAGCAGTAATTATCATGAATTACCTACGTATATACGTTGCGTGGTTGGTCACAGGATGGGTGACCAAAAAATAATTATCTCGAGCTACTCCTTGCTTCGGAAGGTTACGTTGAGCCGTTGGTCTCGGTTACGTTTGCAGTCTTTACTGCCCACCAATCCGTATTGGCCCAGCGCGGAGGGTCATGGCCAATCTCCTTACCCATCTATAAGGAAGGTCTGAGCTCCTGCAGTGGGGTTGTGAAAAGGCTGATTATTACCTACGTATTTCTTTCAATTTTTTTTTTTCTGAGAATCTCCTCCACTTGTCGCCGAACGAGAATTCTGAAGATATTTTAATCGTTCTTCAAATTTTGCTAAAATCATATGCACAAAGATTATTTATGCATCAGAGGCAGTATCAGATTCGAGCTCTGTTGTGTTATATATTAAAAATACGTTTCTTTGGGGTCGTACCAGCATTACGGAAATAGACGAATTTCGTTTTCAGAGAAAAACAATAGGCTTTCAGGTGTCATGTTAATTCGTACTAGTAATATTAGCGTCATTATCATCACCTTGCGAACGCGGCAACGATTACGACAATTTACGACGTAACTGTGAAAGTTGATGAATGATGTGACGAAAAGAGTGACAGCTTTCTAATTATTCTTCCATCACTTCAACTTTCAATTTGCGAGTAACTAATCGGTAATCATGTTATATATTGAACCACCTAAATCATATTAAATGTGTTCCTAAAGTCGATGAAACTTTATCAATACAGTCTGAGCACATTTTTTGAAAATGTTTCCATATGATAATTTACATCGTTATATAACTGTAAAAAATATCCGGGCCCCGAAAAACTAAAATTTACTAATAGTAATAATTGATGAAAATAAGTAGGAACAAAGTTTTGGCGCGCTTCTTGTGACTTCAAAGTACATGACTAGAGATAGGACATTTTAAATCAATATGGATGTTGAGTGATTAATTATCCCGGAATAAAGGACAATTCGTAAAATAACCTCGAGAAAAAATTGAAGCAGCTATGGTTATTTCAAAGAAATGGTTTCAGGTCAATGGCATATTATTTAAAGCTAATAAAAGTAAAATAATACATTATCGGTTTAGTACTCAATTTCCAAATAAGATCATTAAGAATTATAAATGATTTGCGCAAGCGTATGTCAGGCAAACTTTATTTTAAACGAAATAAAATGTATAATAAACCCTCTTCGGTATAACAAAAATGAAAGATGACGAATTCAAAAGAACGATATTTTTTTTTTATTAGGCATTCCTTCTACTCATTAAATGAATTTACGTCTATGATAGGAAATCGACTAGATCTCTGTGGTAGATGACAATATATAAGAATCATTTATGACATAAAATTATATATTATCTATATGTTTGTTTATCTGTTTATATAACGTAAATTGTAATAATATACCTACTTATATATATTATAATTGAATTTGTAATGTTGTAATTTAATTGACTATTGGTCAGCTGCACAAACTTCCATTAAGGCTTAATGACGCCTTTAATATATAATGAATGACGCTTTAAACTAATAAAAAATTTTATGTACGTTTGTGCAACTGGCCATATGTGATATAATTAATTATTCAGAATTGTAAAAATAACCAACATGGCATTGTTAAAATACTTAATTACTTTGACATTCCTATAATGATTTGATTTGCATGTTTTAGATTTTAGACCTTTGTGTTTAATTTGAAATGTACAATAAACACTTCAAAGAGTTGCCGAGTGTAACCTTCAGAGTTATTCCGAGTTAAACTAATCTTTTTTTTTTGTGGTCTCAGCATGGTCTTATTCACTATAGTTTCCTCCAATCTGGTCACGCAATAACGGCAGATGTCTATTGTGCCGAATTCCGAACAATGTTGGCAAAACTAGCAGTAAAATAGCCCCGACTCATGAATCGATCTTCACCATTATGACTCTATGACAACGCGAGACCTCATACAGCATGAGAAACCGTTTTCTTCCCAGGAGGCAGTACAAAATGTTTTCACACAGTTTGTGCAGTCTAGATCCTCAGAGTTCTATCGCAAAGCATAAATGACCTTCCTATTAGATGGCAGCAATGTATAGATAATAATGACGTTGATTAAATAAATTTGTTAAAAATTAAAAAATAAACAATTTTGTTTATCAGTGCTTTAGAAAAAGCACTTCCACATTTTTAACAAGAGCCCTTACACTATAAAAAATATGAATTTATGGTGAGTATTCCTCCTTAAGTTTTGAAGACATTTAATATTTCATTATAATACAACTTTTAATATTCCAGCATAAAATTTTAAAATGATTTGGTGTGCGTATTTCTGAAAAAATTTCTGAAAATCTTTCGGAGTCTTTATATGTTTCGCAAAGGGTTCGAAACGACTAAAAATGCTTCAATACACGTCATACAACTGTTTTAAAGTAGTTTTATATTACAAGTAGGTTGTATATTTATAATATAAAAATAATATAATTTTTTAATAAACATATGAGGCGCTTGGAATATTATAAGGACAGTCTATGTGATGAATCAATAACAGTATTTCGTGTACTGCGTGCTTTAATCACATGTTCATGAATCATTGTTCAAATAATAGTTTATGGATAAAAGTCCGAGGCAAATAATCCGAAGTTACATTGTACCATAATCCAAACGTTTGACATCCAAGATCATATGGGTCGTTGGGTTCATTCAACTCCCGCGCATCTGGGTCAACATCGGCTTTATTGATTACGTTTCAATAACAACAAATGGCATAATTTCACAGCACCCTTATCGCAGGAACCACTGTCCAATATACACGATGTGATTTTTTGCAAATATTTGGTTGGTCGCAGCACATAAAGGGTTTTCTTTCAACAATATTCTATAATCAAATACAATAATAGTAATTGTAATTATGCTACAAATAATAAATTTAGTTCAGCTTTTTATTTGCACTCTAACAGAGGGTCTAAACAAATAGCTAATTCTAATATACACACGACATCGAGACTCCTTTTTTTAATATTTCTAATCCATTTCAAATTCTCTTCGATGCTGGTAATAAATTCTTATAATTTTGACGTTACATATGGCTAAAATAAATGTAGTCCAGTTACTTTAAGTCAAAGGAGTATGATATGACTTCGCAGAAATGAAATCGGCATTTTAAAATATAGATTTTAGGACACACAATACTTGTTATATGCACTTTGATCAATAGCAATAGATAAAAATGAATCTTTTTTCACTTCACACTATTTAGAATAGGGTCATTAAAGTTCTTTGCGTTTGACGCAATCAATTAATAAATTATTTAGGCGAATTACATTGAGAGACTGTCTCCATGATTCCCCTTTTAATTCTCGACTGGGTTATTGTAGAAAATATTTTTTCTACTATGCCGCAATATGCATGCGTAACATTACATAGCTTAGTTTTTCTACTTCAATTTATTGTAAAACCAATCCAGGTCTAACTTTTATCGGAGCACACGATTGAGAAGGAGGAAATTGTGACAGGTTTACTTATAATTATTTTATGTATGTACAGTAGGGAATTATGGGTACGATCTTCAATTGCAGAAGAATTTACAAAGGTTTTAATTATGTCTGTATCTCATTATTTAACGCTCAACAATCCGTATTGGGGCCCCGTATTGGGTCATATTTCTGTCCATAGACAAGATTTGTTGAGGATAACTTAGGTTGTCGATTAGGATATTTATTTTACAGCGATTAATTTTATAGGTGTTACTAACGGCAGTAGTAATCGAAATTGAGACCATTAAACTCAATGTTGTCACAGAGAAAAAAGCCAATGACTGGTTTTTTGAATCAGCCTTCAAATATCATATTAATATTTTACTAAGTAATTTCTCATGTTTTTTTATAATATCAAGTTGAGTTCACTTTATCTGCCTTTGTTATTTTTTAATGTAAAACGTAAATGTTTGCAAAACGAAAAACATACAAGTCGAGTAGGTTTTTACTGCCGCATTTGAAAACGGAATGTCTTATCAAGAGAACCTTGTACTTTAATCGGTTAAAATAACACTGGTCTGTCACTGCGGAATCGAAATAAGCGAGATTTATACTATTATTATTGCAAACGTTATCTGAGTTCTATGCACGATTGTGTTTGAAGCTTTTGATTTGTGCAATTTTTGAAATCGTCCAGTTGGGTCAATGCCATTTGTATCAGAAAGAGATAAAGGACAGTTCTTCTCTTTCACCATTCTTCTTTTAGATTTTTTACTATTTATGTTTCGATAAATACGTATATATTTTTGTACATTTTATGTAATTATTTAATTCATTCGGTGTAAAATTAAGTAATGAAAATAAGTGATAAATTTTGTTTCCCTTTAGCCGGCATTGAATACGTGGGTTATTAATAATATTATAGTATAATGATTCTATTAAAATAATAAAAAAGTATAATGAAGGCTTAATTATTATATTTGACTTGTTTTGAGTTAGGTACATATGGAATTAAGATAAATAAAAACAAATATTTTTTGACTATTTTAATTCCTTCTAAAAATAATTGTAGTTTATGCATACTTATCTGAAATGTTATTATATTGTTGTGGAAAAGTTTCGCGTTTTGTAATTTTACAAACATACGAAATATTTAATAAAAAGCTGTCTGTTTCTATTAAACACAAGCTCTTCCTCAGCTCTCTTCTTATCTCATCTTCAAAAAGAACTTTAATTACCCAATGGGATTGTATTGTCGCAGAACTGTACCAGATGGACAGTCGCTGCTCATTTCAAGTCGCTGAGCCAGCGAAGTAAGTAAACAAACGTAAACTTTTTATAAGCTTTTTATAATGAAAATATATATTTTATAGTCATCAAGCAAAATTCATGCAAATAAAATCTACTTAAGGTTACTAGAGGCACTGTAGGATAATAAATCTTAGACATCCGTATGTAATTCTCCAAACACCAACACCCAGTTGCACAAATGTAATACGAATTTTCAAATTTAGAATGTTCATTAGCGTTAAAAGTCGTCATTATAACTTAATGTACGTTTGTGTAACAGTGAGCGTATTTCAGTTATGTGTGGTAAAGGTCCATTTGATACATGTAAACCACTGTTTCAAAAATTGGGTGTATTAACCTTGCCCAGTATGTACATTTTAGAAATTTTTAAATTTGTAAAGCAACACCCCGATTTATTTAAAAGAGCCATAGACATGTACCCTAGAAACACTAGAGATAGTGACAGACTTGTTTTGGAATACAAACCAAAGACTTCATTAAGTCAAAAAAGTTGTTAATGCATGTGCGTCAAGGTTTATAATAACATTCCAGAACAATATAAGAATGGATCTGAGAGCTTAATGACAAAAAGACTGCGAGAATGGCTCGTGAAAAAATGTTATTATAATATAAACACATTCCTGAAATTAGATAATTTTGCATGTTAATTATTATTAACTGAATAGCGATAGCAATAGTTTTTAAGATCTTGTAATACCTATTCTTAGCAAATAAATACTTTGAACTTAAGAGTGATTTATTGAGTGGTACGTGATCCTCTTAAATATTTGTTTCAGTTAGTTTGACTCTTTTGAGTTAGTTAAGGATATCTCATCGGATCGAAGCGCAAATATAGATAATTCGCAAGACAAGTGCATAAGCTACTAATCATGGATTCTGAACAACGAATGTGATTTTGTATATTATTTATTTATTAAATAACATGTTTTGGTATTTTACGAAATAACGAAGTTAGCGCGATGTGATTGGCAACTGTAGTTTGGTAATTTTTACCTGTTTCGTATGATTAACGGTATTTCTTCAATTTGATGAAATTCAAGGAATTACTTTTCCTTATTAATTAGGTTACACTAGTGTTGTTTGCATAGGAATCAAGTCTATTGATCGTAAAAGTAATCATAAAGCAATCGTAAAGTCTAGCTGTTTTCGGGAATCGACGGTGTCAGACCTAGAAATATCTGAAACCTTTCCAATTCCCATAAGGTGCCAAATAAAGCTGAGCTTAAGCACAATATATACTTATTTATTAAATTGTTACATAGAAAATCAACATTTTTATTATAGAATGTACCATTTATTACTATTACAGTGTATTATGTAGATATATATACTTATTAGAAGTGGTCTGGCTACAATACAGTAATTAGAGATCATTGTTTTTACAATTGAGAAATATTTTTACAAATCAAAATAACCATATTTATGCTCAAAGCTCTAAAGAAGCTTCACGATTAGTCATCAGAGTACAACGTGGACATTATCCGATTTCTATGATGGTGTAGTGGGATGTTAGCTATGAACAGGGCTTGAAACCGGTTCAGAATAAACCGTTTTTATTTAGGTAAAACCTGTTCTCTTATAATGTTCCGTCCGGATCGGAACTAATTGCGGAGTGAAATTCGGATGGAATAAAAACCGGTTAATTCGCTTGTTTCGTAAAAAGCAATGTTCTTACGCTTTTAATGCGAATTATATCATTTTTAAGCGACTACATTTAATTTACCTGTGTACGGAAGTTATAGATAGGAGTGTAGGCACTTAAAAACCGCGCTGAAGTTTATGAGATCATTGTCTGGAGTCATATTTTAACCGGTTAATGAAGAAAACCGTATTTTTAATGAACCGGTTTAAAAACCTGTTCAAAGGAGCTGAACCTTTTATGTAAAGTTCCGCATGTACTCACGTCGAATCGGTTCAAAAAATAAACCGGTTTCCAAGCCCTGGCTATGAAGGAGTGACCGAGATATACAATATATACAATTCTCTTCACCATGTTCAATAGCCAAGGATTGTCCTTTCAGCAAGATTCGACGCCAAGTCATAAAGCTCTATCCACCAAATTTTGGTTAGAAACGAACGTCCCGAAATTCACTAGAGCTCGTCATCTAGTCCAGATCTTAATCAGATTATGATTTATTGACAGTTTTAGAGATTAAATCTTGCTTTAAACGCTATGATAATTTGAAGTCCCTATAATAATCCATACGATTGACAGTTAAGAATAATCCCATGGACAGAGTGCGTGCGTCTATAGAAAACTGGCAAAGTTTAAAGGGCTATTGCTGTCAATGGAGATGACTTCAAATAAGCTAAATATATATTTTAATGGCTTTATGTTAATGTATTAAACTAAAGACACGGTAATAGCAATAAATTTTACGATAAATAAGATGTAATAATAATGCTTATTTTCTATGTAAGAATATTTATGGCAAGACTTTCAGCTAGTTGCACAAACGTCCGTTAAAATTTTAATTAGTTTAAAACGACATTACTCATACATATGGAAATTCATTAAGGCTTAAATGCATCATTAAACCTTAATGAACGTTTTTGCAACTATACGAATGTCTTTTAGAACGATTAATCTGAAGGTCGTTCGGTGACTAACAGTGAACAAAAACAATTACGACGCTCCGCCGAAAATTTCTTATCGCGGTTAAATTAGTCAACGTAAGATTTAAGTTTTTAATGAAATTACACAAGGAAAATAACATGGCGCGAACAAAATAAGGATGTTTGAAGATTTTTTTTACTCCTAATTATAATTTATTTGTAAAATTGCATAGACTTTTAAATTTTTTTGTTATCTCATTAAAAGATATTTACATTAAGTACAGAGTATATTAATGGTTATTACACGCTGTGTGCGAGATTGATGACATTGACATGATTTATGTCAATGTCATTACTTATGATAAAGAGCTGGTAAGTTTCTTTCGCTTGTTCTTCTTGACAGCTAAAAGACGTCGAAGTGGTGGGGGAAAACAATTTTTTAGACGATTCAAAAGTGCTTGTCGATTCAAAAGAGCTTAAGCTTACTTGAATAAAGACATTTTCATTTCATTTCAGATCACTTTTAGCTATAAGTCTGCCAGTTGTACGTCTCCTTTTTTATATATAAGTGTATTTTGTTTTTGTGTGTACAATAAAGAATAATCTATCTATGTAGCTAATTATTAATAATCTTCACCTACGAACCTTAGTCACGGTTAAAGTGTATGTTGTAACTTAAAAACGTCGACTAAATCATAGTACTTATCCAAAATAAAAATTGCAGGCGAATGAAATTGCTTTATATGTGTTTTTAAGAGTAATATTTGGTGGAAATATATAAAAATAATTTGTACACGACATTGTTCTTATTTTTGTAAAATTTTCTAGGTAAAATATTGTAATAACGATAACTTCAAAGATAACTTCATTTATAACTCAATATTCATTCATATGTAATATCTACACCAGCAGCAAATCAGATTACAACAAAAATTCATTTAGAAATTTATTAATAACGATACAAAAATTAATAACAATTGAAGTTTTGGCAGCAATTACGGACTTTGTCTAGTTTAAATAATTTAAATTTAATAGTAAACAAACAGATTTTTAAGATATCCCTAACAACAGTGCAGAAATAATAATTTTAACAATAATACAATCATCACCTGTACTTACAAATGTTTATTATGCGATATTGGAAAAGGATGGTATCAAAAATTATGAGAGCGAAAAGGAGGTAATATATCTGTGTGTAGGGTTACTCACACTTAAATTGAAGTTGTTAATGAAAATAATTTATATGTTTACAATTTTCTTTAAAATTTATTATTTCTGTATTTTCTATTATGAAGTATGTTAAAAATAAAGTTTGTATTTTTTATTATATTTTATAAATTTTGTATTTGCATTGCTATACTGGAAAATATTCTTAATGAAAAATACTTTAAAAATTGACCAGCCAGCACCAAGTAATGTCATCTTAGAGTACTTTGGGCTGGTGGCTTTTTAAGCATTTTAATTAGGAATATTTGTATTTTTTTCTCTCTCAGACCAGACACCAAACGCAATAGAAATAACCACATACCACTCGATTTTTGTTTTATTACTTACTTATATTATAAAGTCAAACAAAATGGACTTTAAATTTGAGTTTTTTTATGCACTCTAAATTTGTTTGTTGTTTGAAACAAGATTGATAAGTTCTCCTGCGAGATTATTTTATTAAGTTCGACTCAGTGTAGTATAAAATAATAAACTTTAGTAATAGTGCACTACACTTAAATTTATTTTTTGGTGCAAAAGAGTACATTATGATATATTAATTTCTGAAAAAAGCTGGTCTTTTTTACACAAATGCATTTTAATGTTAATGGAAAGTTTGACAACATCAAACTAAATGTAGTATTTTAATTTGTTGTCAAAAAGGGTTGATGCTAGCGCAAGTTATGTTGAACGTTTCTATTGTTTTCATCGCGTAAGAGCGGTCTGTGACGTCATTATGATGATAAGAAGACAGTCGAGTATACTTCAGTGCTAACGATACATCATATGACTACATATGTTGTTAGAAGAATTCAAAAGTAAATATAATATAAAACATTAATATACATAAAAAAAAGACTTTAGCAAATAAAATTGACACCCCTAACCACGACCTTACACAACCGTCGCCATATTGTCGGGTCACTGACCCGATAAGCTATCACCGAATTTCGTGACCACTTTATTATTTGTCTGTTATCGAATAAACAGCTGATAACGTAATACTGTTGCTAATATATTTATATAGGTACGACGCGATGAAAGGTGTGTCTTTGTATTACATATTATTCAAATATATTAGTGAGCGTTTTGTTTGTTTGATGTATCTCGAGTTAAAGGTGTGATCACATTGAATTTAAAAACGCTTATTTAAAGTAAAGAAAGAAATATTCAAAAACATACATAACTCAAATCACAAGTAGCTAAAGAACTCCTCGAAACAACGAAGGTACCACGGCACGCAGATCCGAGACAATTTAGACAAGTATATTTCCCGCATCAATCCGCTCGGGAATCGAACCGTCGACCTTAGAGTGACACCTTGAACCTGGCTTGCGAATTGTTTTTATTTAGCATATTCATTTGAGTAAGAAAACAACTAAAAATACTTATAACGAAAATTACAGATGTGACAAAAGTCCTGTGAAATGGTTCGATGACCTTTGCCATATATAGTTAATAATGACTAGTTGTTTTAGTAAAAATAATAAAGTTAAATAAATCTATATTAGTATATAAAGAGGTAAGATCTATTTGTTTGCATCTGAATAAGCTTCGAAACTGCTGAGCTAATTTTGAAAATTCTTTCTCATACGGGTAGCTACATTATAAATGGGTGACATAGACTATATTTACGCAAGCGAAATCGCGGGAAATGCTCTAGTTTATCATTATATTATTCACATACTATGTCTATACTAAAATCTGCTATCTAAAGTCTATTATATTCATTAAAGTTTTAACTTGAACTATACGTTATGTTTTTATACTAAAATTGAAAAGCTAGCTATACCGAAAAAAATATTATTATTATACAATTAATACTTTCACTTTAAGTATCTTTTGAAAGAAATAACCTTCGATAATACTTATGGAAAATAAATAAGTCACACGCAACTGCTAGTACCTTTATACTAGCATAAATAAAACAAGCGATGTATTCGTGAACTCCAAGTATGGGTAAGGAGTTTTAAAATAAACAGAAAAAGTATTTCAGGTAAGTAAAAATTTTAAGTGAAGCTTTAAAATTTAAAGCGTTCCATGTTCAAAAATAAAATGTCAAGACAATAACCGTCGCTCAAAACAAAAAGAGTACGTGTACGTATGTGTTGCTGAAAGTAAAAGCTCACACACACACAGGAGAATTTGTGGCGTACACAGACCTGACCTTTCCCAACGTAATGGACGCGACGCCGAATACTGAGGTCAATGACCGTATGCACCGACCCCGAGGCCGAATGCGAGTTGCATTCGGCAGGACTCGTTTATAAAAAAATAACAAGACAGATCACTTTCGCTGAATGAAAATGAACGGCGAAATTCAGAAATTGCCTTTTCGAACGCCACTTCTCAGTTTGATATTCGAATGCCGTGTATATTTTAGGTTTTCCATCTGTTATATTTCAAATTTAAATTCGTTTATTAGTTTACAAATCAGAATGATGTTCTTTAGTAACTTTTTACAATAGAATTATTTTATGCTTAGTTTATTTCGAATACGTAAAAATATAATTGACTGAAACAATAAATTCTGAATTAAATCAAGACGTCATTAATTAGGTAACATTACAGGTGTTCCATAATACTTTACAACTGCATAATAACAGACACGTGATTAAATTTGATACTAAATCGATGTTTATTTTCATGTGCTTACGTTGATTGTTCCGTTTTTAGTTTGCCGCATGTAATATTATGCTCGATAGAAGTGAAATTTTGATGACATCTATTAATTTAGAGAAAACAATATAATATTTCACGCCCGATAAAAAGTTTGAATTATAGAATATCTGTTGTTTTTAGTAACTAAATATAAAATTAACCGAAGAAATATTGTCAGTTTATCACGAACCGATTTGAATTTTTTGGTCAAATAAGAATTCAAGAAGAAATAGATGAACTACATATTTAAAAATATATATACAACCGATTTTCTTGTTGATCAAGCATATTATCACCTGCGCTGATTTATGTAGGTACCGAGATCTATTCGTTTTACTGCTTATTAAAGTTTAAAATTAACAAAATGGCAGATTCGATCGAGGAAGCAATTATTTGTTTGTGAATGTCACTTGTGAAATCTATTCGACCTCGTTATTTAAGCTGTGACCAGCAGAAAACAACTTAAAACAAATTTATATTGATTAAACTATATTTATTTATAATTTTGATAACACTATTACACCTCTACTGTGCCGCTTTACCTCTCTCCATCGTTTTAAATCGCGTTAATTAAATTGAACCAATTGACGTCACCTGTCGCTCCAAATTTGAAATAAAAATGAGAATTCGTTCTTAATTTGAAAGTGCACAACCCATTTTCATATTTGGAATAAAAAAGGTGGTGGCACTTTGATGTTTCTATTGGGTGTATATGCTTGTTAGGTGTGTGAGGTTTGCATTATTTATGTGCATACTGTTATTGTGTTTGTTAAACGTAACTTATATAAAATTACATTGGCGCGTCACCAGCGCGCATCGGTCGTCCAGTTTACTAGTACTGCATCCGTATGAACTTGAGTTAAGTCTGTGTGAATGTCATCTAGCCTCAGTGCTATAGCGGTCCCGTGCACGCATGCACGATCTATGCAACGCGCACCGACTTACACAAAACAAAACTTTATTAAAAGATGACAGTTCCTATTGAAAATCTCAATGCTCGAATTTAGATGTGAAATGCTCAAATCGGGCACGCGAGTGAAAGAGACGAATATAACAGCCCCGCGTCTGCTATTTCGGTGACGTCGGCCGGTGCATAGCGAAATAATATAATGAAAAGTGGCATTCAGTAAATTCGTTGTGTTTACGCGCGTTGCTAGTTTATTTAGTTAACGGTGTTCCTTTTTTCTTGCAACTGATAGTTTCCAGTGGCGCCCCCTACGCGTGTCCTATATTCCCGCGTACTACACTGCACACATGGTTGTAATTCATGGAGCTGTCAAAACAATAACCTCGCATTGTGGCAGCGATATTTGGTGTTTGTATGTTTAGCGAGGTACCCTTCGGTGATGCTTGTTGATTCGCCGCGTTTTTGACGCGGTGGAACTGTAGCTGGATAGCAACGCGGAAAATTGAGCTAGCGGTGTATTTTTCCAAACTTAACCTACGACAATCTTCAGTTGCGCGCGAGCTGTGCCCGCACGCGCCCCGTCGCGTCTTCACGAAAGCCGAAATCCCCCGAATGGACCACGAGAAGGCATATCCCGCCGAATTCGAAATTCGAACTCAGAGTGAATGTGTTCAAATCGTTCCATTTTCGAATGCGGCCGAATAGTCGTTGCCGCGCGTTCGATGACCTCATAAAGTGAAACTATTTTTTCTTTCCCTTTGCTCAATTTTGTGATGTACTTAGACATAGTGCCTTTTCTGTACAAAACTTATGGAATTTTGTGATGTCAAAGTGCAAAGTAAAATAAACTAGGCTAAAGTGTTAATGAACTTATTTGGATGTTAAAACTTGCCGGAACAATTAATGTGTGCTTATGGACAAATACTCCGTAGTCTTTCTTAGGTAAGTGTATATTTTAGGTAATTTCTTTATAGTACTTATACTTATTCTCTTTTTGATAAGTCATGATAATTATCGTCAGTCTATGAACGCCAATCTTAATCTATGAACTTGATTGAACGAAGCGAACGCAGCAACGAGTCGATTGCATTGCGGTCATGCGACTTCAAGTGCGCCAATGTGCACATCGGAAACTTCACTCTTCATGTTTGTGAAGCGGCAAAATGGATTAAAATACACAATTTTAAGGTTTACTTTCGTGTAAATAAAGTTTTTCGGGTTGAGGAACATGTCAAGAGATATTTTTGTATTCTAAATGGCAAATTCGTTGTTTTGAGCGGTTTTTCCTTGCACCGTAGCTAGTCCAATGGCCTTCGTGTGCTATCACCGTCTACGTACTAACCTAACTATGGATAGGTTTATTACTAGCTTGATAATAATTTATGAATTTTTCAATTGAATTGATGTTTAATAAATGCTCATGAATAATTTACGTTTGCAAATCCGTTAAGGTTGTATTGGGGACGAAGAAAAAGACGATTTCTAAGACGAAAACGTTCAAATGAGTTATTATTTTCCACGATTGTTTCTGAATTTTGTATGTTTAATGAAAGCGATCTTGTTCTATTGCCTTCTAGAAGGGTGTCACAAAAGCATAATGCTTATGCAGTCATAAAGTAAAGTAATCGTGTAAAACGAACAGGTGCAAAAAACCGGTGGGAATCCACGGACTAGAAAAAGTATGTGAAAAGCAAAACTTACCAGGGTTCTTGACCTTTTGATTTCCGAGAAGTTGAAGATTTTTTTTTATACTTGTATAATTAAAGTTTCTTTTGTTTACTTTTACCCGTGAAAAAAAGTTTGATTTACCTAAAGCAGCCCTACAAATAGTAATCCGGTGGTTTGTTCTCTAAAAATCCACTGTTTACTACTTATAACAAAATTTAATTATACTTCCTTTTCTGCGATCCTTTATAAGGCCCCTTGTCTTATGATAGATAGATCTTATATGGATTAATGGCCGATATTAATAAAACATTCACAAAAGCGCTACGTTTTCTAAACAAAACATATTTTCAAAATTTTATAGCGCTTTAATATATGCTTCAACAAAACAAAACAAAATTAAATGAAATTAACATAGACGTTCTTTATTCAATTAAGCTCATTGAAAATACTTTTAAATTATAGCCTATTAGGGACATCTTTTGGCTGACAAGAATCAGGCCTCAAAAATTACTTTCTTCAAACAGTATTAACAAAATAGTATGTCATTATTATAAAAATAGATAGTAAAAACTGGATAATCCGTTTGTTAACCAATTAGCATGCATATATACTCATTGCTAAAATTTATGATATAATATCTATGCAATATAAATAATACAAAAAATGGATACAAGTCATTTAGAGTACACTTATCTCTATAAACAGTACACGTTCACGAGCATGACGCATGTATCAGTCGTCACTTTGATCAGCCATAGAACTTAAAGACCTATATTACTCGACACTATCACAGAGTATGTCTGGCTGTTTTGGATAAAAACGAAAAAATGGCGGATTCCGTGGGAGAGCTAAAACAATTTTCAAAACTTAACCCAATTTGTAATGGCCGCAAAGTTAAATTTTAGTGGTTGTAACTTATTCCTCATTAGAAAACTTATGTGATGAAATAAAAATTAAAACTACTTAGGTGAAAAATAATACTCATCGTAACGTTACTTTTTCCACCACCCAAACAACCGAAAGAAACCCAGCCGAAAAAAGCCAGCGGCTAAGTGGAATATTTAAACATTTTTCATTGTGTATATTTTTCACTATAGCATTGTGACTATGATATTGATCAAATATAATGATTAGAACAAATTTTCATCCTTTTTTAAATAGTTTAAATATTTGTAAAAATATTTCTTTCGGCTGTTTGGGTGGATTGCCTGAAACAACAGTCTCTATTAATCTAATATATCTATTTTAGGTAAGAATGAGACTTAACAAAAGAGTTTTCAGATAATTTATTTTCTAGTTTATGGTTTCATATTATTGAAACTCTTTTAAATAGATCGGTTGCTTATTTTTATCACAGAACTTGATAAAAAAATAGTGACAACCACTTTATATATTATATTAGATCCTGCAGTATTTTTTTTCATAATCTTATAATCATAAATTAGATGGCATGAAAGTCTATGATGAATTTATAATTTCCTAAAATTGCTATAACAGCTTTTATTTTTCTAAGTTCAAAATATGGCGAGTTGTCTATGAGAGAAAAGCTTGGAGAACTTTGATCTAAATTAGGCATTCAATTCAATTTGAAAATTAAAGCTTATTGACGTCTGATTATTCACAAATTTTTGCTATATATTCATATTATTATAATGAATAAGGAAAACAACCTACCTGTTTATCGGATATAATTAAAATTTTCAACCCCTAAACAGTGCTAGAACATTTGGAAAACAATCATTTTTTAGTGAAATATTCTAGGAAATGAGTTATTATTGTATTTATATCTTATTCTCCAAGTTTATCCTCTTACATATATTTTACTGCTCACAATATTAATGAAAACGTGACGTCACGAAGCCACAGATAAAATATATTTTTGGGAATACCCAAACAAGGAAAACAAAGAGACTTGCCAAATAATATTTATTTCCTATTAAATATTTGGCAAAACAATGAGTTGAAGGAAATCATCATAAAATTATTTTTATCAGAAAGTTCTTGAATTTTTAATCACTGTTTTGTTTAATTTATTACATTTGATAAACTTTACATTTACAATGGTTTACTGAAAACTTGAAGTCTCAGAGTGTCAAGGATAAAGTGGATTTATTAAGCATTTTTCATTAAATATATTGTTTTTTTTTATTTATACATTCACCCAATTTCACAAACGTTCATTAAAGTTGAATGACGACTATAAGCTCTAATGAATGTGTAAAATTTAAAAAAAAACGACAATTTAATGTATGTTTGTGCAACGACAGTTTTATCTACAATACATACAAATGGTCTTAGTTACCATATTAATGTGCCTTCGCTTCGTTAGTCATAGTATATCTATACCTATCTAATAGATAGACACTTGAAATTTTCGTGAAATACAATACAAATGATCATAGATCATAACTATCCAATATCTACTAACCAATATTACGGCGATCGTTAACTATTATCTAAGGAAAGTATACCAAAATACAGATGGTTGTTAAATCAGTCAGGATATACGGATTTCAAGTATTTCTGAAGAAGAATCTAGGCATAACACATTTTTAATGACCCATCCGATTGATCTCCGCGGAAGTTGCAATGAAGTGATTATTTGAGTCCCATCTTGTGTCTCAAGAAAATATGTATATGTCAAGTAATAGCGCGCTAGAAGATACCGCTAAAATCGAACTAAAAATAAATAAAAATAACAATATGTATTGGTTAAACAAGATTCTCATTGCAGTCGGGGACCTCTTGAATTACAAATATTTCAGAGAAAAGGTCTACATACAAATATTTTAATTATTTGATTTCTTACTTAACCTTGAATATGTAGTTAGTTTCACTGATAGTATTTAGTCTTTTAAAAGTTATGCTAGAATAAAATAACTCACATTCATGTTAATATATTTCTATCTTTGTTCAGTCGTGTAATAATTAAAACTCGGCCTTGAGTATTTAATCAAATGTAACTTTATTCTACGGATAATCGATTGATTGTATCTTAACTACAGCAACCCTCGTAACATATGTTAAATTGATAATCGATATATAATTTTTCAATTATAATGATTATTAT
This sequence comes from Diatraea saccharalis, assembly GCA_918026875.4. Taxonomy (NCBI): domain Eukaryota; kingdom Metazoa; phylum Arthropoda; class Insecta; order Lepidoptera; family Crambidae; genus Diatraea; species Diatraea saccharalis. The sequence continues at coordinate 2,448,620 of OU893338.1, forward strand.
ATCGACTTACCTATTGATTTTTTGTAATGTCCTTTCTGTGTTAGTATTCTGTGCAGCTTTGCTCAATAATATAAGTCCAAGATTATTTCGAATAAGATATAGGAACTCGTATTTTGAATTTGGTATGAGATATAGATAGCCGGTGGCCAAAATTGGAACTAAGGCGCCATGTTTTTGAATCGTCATCATACTTTACTCTTTGTGTCAGCTTATCGTTGCGTATGACATGTGGTATTTTTACTTTGTTTTGTGATTTTATCCAAATAAGTAATGCCAAAAGCATTGAAAAGTGATGGAAGAAACATACTTTTGTAAGCGTTAGCTTTTATGCAGAAGGAGAAACGCCTCATAGCACTGATGATACCATTTAAAAAATTGTATGTCGTTCGTTCGTAGCTGCTGTATTTTTTATAAAATTTATTCTTGGCCTGGATGCTTGTACTTTAGCCGAAACATGTTAGTAGCTGCTGCTACAGGTTAGTGTTGCTGGTTGTTGCCATGAATACCCCTTTGTTTTATTTAAATTTAATGGTATAGTTACATTTGAATGAAAATCTCAAACAGTGGATGTGTGTCCGTTTTTTTTTTTTTTTTAGTTTTGTCATACTTTTCAGGAAGTATTTTAGTCTAAAATCTGGAAGGGTTCAAATAAGTGGACCACAGTAATGCAATTAGGTTTAAAAATAAGTTGTAGATGTTGGAGAACGATTCGTACGCAAATTAATTAAAGAATCAGAGTAGGCTGAAGGGAAAAGTCGAAATATGATTTTGACCTCGGTGTCATAATATAATACATGAATGTATAAATACCATAAAGAAAGAAGTACCTACCATCCCAAACCTATTTAACGTTTTACGGCAAGAAATAAATTTTAATGCGAGTCGTGAAACCCTTAGAAAAATATTATGCCGAATTGATTTTCGATACAAGAAATCGCAATCTAATAAAAAAGTCTTCATAGAACGCAACGACATAACTTATCTAAAAAAATTGCAGAACGAATGAGGTGAAAAAAAAAACAGAATTGGATGACACTTATTTACATCCACTCATCATACACCGTTGAACGTTCTTGGCAAAACAATAACATTGATGATGTTTTGAATCCTGTATCAAAAAGAAACAGATGGATTATAGTTCATTCGGGTGGAGAAACATGGGTTGTTCCGAATGCATTCCTTATTTTTAAATTATACACGAAAAGTGATTACTTTGATGAAATTAATAATAACAATAATAAAAAAAAATATTAACAGAAAAACTACTTCCGTATTTACGAACTAATATTATTATTGTAGTGGATAATGCTCCTTGCTGTAGTATAAATTATTAACAAATGTTCTAATATAATTTCTAAAAAAGCTGATATGCAGAATTGGTTTACTGAAAATAATGTGGTACAACTTTACGAATTAATAGAGAGGCACAAACCAGCGCCACAATATGAAATAGACAAATATATATAAGAGAGTGGGCACAATGTTCTTAGATTGCCCTCTTATCATTGCGACTTGAACGCAATGGTCTGGAGTTCGATGGAACTTCATGTTGCAGAGTTAAATATTGGGATGTTTGATGGTGAAATGAACATTCAATAAAATATTATCTGCAGAGTGGCAAAAAAACAGTGCTCATGTCGTTAAAATTGAGTACTTAAAAACAGTAGATTTGCTGTTTTCACAGTGGTGCACCTGTATTCTGTTTCATTTCAAATTTTTATTGTTTTTAAATTAATGTGCAGCGCCACCTATTACACTATGTAAATATAATCCGAACTAACCAACTGCTACTCAGAAGAAACAGAGAGGCACATGCAGAAATTCAACAATACTATGTATGATTTTAAAAGGAAAATGAGTCAGAAAATATGAAGATGAGGCAATTGAGGAGTAAACTGAAAAATAGTTTAGTTTTGCTTTCGTTTCATTTCTGTTTTATTTTGCGATGAATATCATATTATAATATAACTAATAAAAGTAAGTATGTGACAGTACGAAATATGCCTTATTTACTTAATGTACTGCTTTCTCCTGTTTTTTTATAGGTGAGCTGTCGTTTTCTAGTTTCTTAGGTATAGCAATACTGCTATAAGGTCGTATTTTAATGGTATGGTATAACAATTAATGAAATCGCCAATTATCATTTTTATCACCCTAAAAACTGGGGAAATATTATTTAGTGGCAGTACTGAATTCAAAAACAACGACGATGTCACCATAGCAGATAAGTTTGTGACACTATACATAGAGTCTGGCAAGCGAAACGTGTCACAAGAAAAGGGCGGCAATTTCAAAAATTCTTAAGCAGTAAACACTGAATGTAGTACTGCAAAATAATTTTGATACTTTTATTAATTATATTTAATCTTAACATTTAGATATCAATTAAAATTATTTGTTTTGGAACATTTGACTAAAGCGTGACTGTTCTTAATTGTACAGTTAACAGCATATCAGTAGGCCTATTCACTAACTCAACTGACAACCAAGAATCGTCATCACCGTAAAAAATAGACACTTTGATTGTGTCAAAATCACTATTTCGTATTCTCTATCAATGATGAGCAATTTCGAAATGTCAATATCGGCATTCTCCACTGGACTCCATTTTGACACTTGATTTCGTATCGATAAACTGTATTAAAGTAACATTGTTGCAAAGCATATTTGAAGTCGTCGCATAGTACCTCTTAAGCCATTTGTTGTTAAATTAAAGCGAAAAAAAATACGTATCCAATATTTTTCTATTATCTGACTGACGGACTAAATCGAATCTTTTTTTTAACCCATTCGTTATACCTATTGGCTATAGCACTTATAATATTAAAAATTCATATTTGTCATTAATTAAAAGGGTGTTTTTTGCAACGACTTCTTTGTTTTTTTGTAATGAATATGGGCGACTCTGGCCACATTTTTTTAATAAATGTGATGTTAGCCAATTTTGATTTCTGGCCCTTATATTTATAATGTGTTCATAACACATACATGTCTCCTAAGGGATTTTCATCACAACCTTTTGCTCTGATCCAGAACCACTATCTATCAAATTAAATTAGTCAATATAAACACCAGATTACAATAAAAAAAACATTTATTTTTGTTACAATTAAGTGCCATGGATAAATTACATAATACAGGTGTCACAAAATCATCATGTTAATCACAATAGAAAATTTAAGATAAGATTTTGACTATGAATCAGACTAAAAATACTTTAGTCTGATTCATAGTCAAAATCTGTTTCTAAATATTCTACACCTGATAACAATGACAAGGAATCATCAGAGTCACTCTCTTCACTACTGTCTGCACCAACAGATATAATAAATTTTTCAAGTTCGTTTTCAACAATGCCATCTTTTAATTTGTAATCATTTTCGACATTTAAAACATGATCAGTGTATTTCTTCCAGTCACTAGGGGTAATTAAGTTAAAACACTCTATTATTAAGTTTTCCATTTCCTTTCCTGGTATTCCAATGTTTCTGCTTGCAATTTTTCTTTTTGCTTGACTCCAAACCATCTCTATTGGGTTTAAGTCACAATGATACGGTGGCAGCAATAAAAGTTCATGATTATGTTCTTTTAAAATCTCTTCAGCTTCATATACAGGCAATGTTTTCTTATCATTAACCAAACACATTAACTCTGCCTTTGTCTGATATTCCTAAAAATGTATTCCATTATTTACAAGCCATTTACGGATATCTGCTTTGGTATTAGACATTATAGGCGGTTTATTGATTTGTTTTATATGGTAGCTGGCATTATCCATAACAATTACACTGGGCTTACTTAAATTTGGTATTAATTTTCTCTGACCCATTTCATAAAGTTCGATGAGTTCATATCATCATGATAATCAGCAGATTTGGATTTACTACTGAACACTAATAATGCACCAGGCACAAAACCTTCCTCAGATCCAGCATGCACAACAATATGCCGTTTTCCAGAGGATATCTTTGTAGTGACACCAGTTGTTGAAGGTCCTTGCCAAGACTTTTTAACTTTATAATTCTGATGTACATAAGTTTCATCAAGGTACACAATTTGCTTTCCTTCGTTTCGTTTTATATTTATTTCTCTCAAATACTTGTGCCTCCATGCAGAAATCTGGTATTTTTCTATAAGCATAGAACGTTCATTTTCATTGCTTTTAAAAGAAAATCCATTCTTAAGCATAATTTTTCGTAAAGTCTCACGGCTACCACTGAATCCTATTGCATCTTTTAATTCATTGTGAAGGCTTCTTAATGTTGGAACAATTTTTTTCACACAGTAAAATTCATTTACTTTATTCCGAATTGCACTTAAATCAAAATTATCTAAAGCAGACACTGTTGGTTGATGAGGTCGTTTTTTCCCAGGAGTGTCCCATTTTCCTTTATTAATTAATGCTTCATTTTTTATCCTTCTTAGTGTCCTTATACTTACATCTATAAAAGATTAAACACTTTGAAACAAAGATATGTTAAATGTATTTAAAAGCAAATAATGATAGACACATACATCAAAATAATTTAAATACCTATTCAACTATGAATGCAATTTATGTTTAATTTAGTTAAGTTTATGTGCATATTTAGCATGTATAACAATTACATGGTTTGATTAGTTTCATGAATTCTGTGAATTTCCTTGTTAAACAAAACATTCTTATGACATCATTGGATGTCAACAATAAAAACCAATACATCATAAAAAACCTATGTAAATATTATAGGAATACTATCAATCTATCTTAAATCAAAACAAGAAAAGAGACCTGTCATTGAAGAAATTTTTTGTAAGTACTGCGTTTCCGAATTCAGCATTTCTTGTTTTTCTAAAGTTTTTATTGCATTTATCTCCTCCATTATTGGTTGAATATCACCATCACAGTTATCTGAAATAGAGCAATATTTTATAAAAAATATCTGTTTAGTTAATTACAGAAAATTAAAACGAAAGTATCAAAATTATAATACAAAACTAACCTAAAAAAGATACAACTTTATCTAATCGTTGTAATTTCTCCATGAAATTTTTATTTAATTCAGTTTTCACTTCAGTAAACTTGTCAATCATGATGGAAAGAAGTTTCCTCGAAACTTAAATTGTTGTCTAAAATTATAAAAACTATGAACAGTTTTCAACTTTGCTATTTTCGATTCTTAAGTCACAAAGCCAAATAAAGAATATGCGTTTTATTCACTTTGCTTATATTTAATAATCGGATGGATTAAAATGAGTTTCATTTAGTATCACATATCTTTTTTTTATCTTATTCTAAAAACAATAGCCACCTCATCTTAAGAAGCTCTTTTATGACTAGAATTCTAAATTTAAATTTACAAGCAACATAGTTTCAAATATGTACTGACCAAGCATTGGTAACAAAGTCGTGCCACTACCATTATCCTTTGTCGTTATTTGGGACCGCTGCATTTGTGACGTTTCGTTTTTTTTTATCGTTTTCCGCTGCCCTAGTATTAAGCTTTGTCACGGAAGCCAAATATTTTGTGGCTATTAGTGCTTTTAAGTAATTCTGTTTAGGTGGGTGCAGGCAATTTGGTTTTAGCGCAGTTTTTATTTTCGTGAGTCATTCTTGCGTGTATGCATTGTGTGTCAGTAATAAATGGTTTTGTGTCATATTGAATATAGTTTTATTGTCGATACAGTTATTTTAATGTACTATAGCGTTCGAATATAATTATGCCACTGAAAATTAATGCAGAATTTGTTTTTTAAGCGTGTCTTAGCAAATTAAAACAAAATCTAGCAACACTACAATGTTAATATCTTGTGGAAGGTATTTAATACATACTTTTTCTTTGAAAGCAAAAAACTGATGATGTTTTAGGCAAAAGTATAATATAATTTGTACCTGGTAATGATTAAGCTCTACTATAATTTGAAAAAGGAACGATTCTCTTCCCTATTATTAGCAGTCAACCGTTCTATGCTCCTGGAGCACGTCCATTTAATTTTAAACGCAAGAAAAGTCATCACCCGCTTCCAAGATGGCCGTCGTAATTTTTTTGTCTATCGCTTAACGGCCGAGCGAATGCTAGGAACCAGTTTCTTACGCATTTCATACGCTAACCTTGTCATTAGGCTCGCCAAGTATTTTTTGTATTTAGAATAGAGTCCTAACTCGTACTAGTAACATTCGATTTTCAACTTTATTTGTGTATACTGTAAAATTAGTATTAGGTTTATGATATCGCGGTTTTATGGTTGTTTAGTACCGGTAGAAGGTATTTTTCGTCGCAACATCACATTCCCCCACTAGAGCGGCGGCATCGGGCGAAAGTATGCTATATCTGGGGGTAATTTTTTAAAGCGGTCGCTGGAAAATTCTCACATTGAAACTTTAGCTGCATTCATGTCTATGGTTACAAACGGAACTACAAAAATTATGATAGCTCATTTATTTTAGAAGTAAAATAAATAAATGTGATGCATGATGAAATTCATAATAAATACAATATTATTAATGTGCTAAGAATAGCTAGCATTTTTATAATCTAAATAGCTATAGGTTGGAAAGTTCTTTTCTTCCTGTTTTTGACATGGTTTTAGTGATGTAATTCCCTTTTTTTTATAATCATCATAATTATAAATAAATGCCATCGTTTAATTGTTTCCCTAGTTACAAGTAAAATAATAAATAGATGTTTAAAAATTAAAACATTGAAAAAGTAAGATAGAGAAAAGTGAAACGTATTTAAACATTTATTAATTTTACTGCATCTAGTATCTAAATGCTTACAAACAAACATCCTCGCAGTTAGCAGCAGTTAGTTCACTGTATCTATTCCACGATTACAAGGTGTCCTTATCTATTCAATGGCACCCTTCGCACTGTTTTACTGGTCGCCAGCTTATGTAGACCTCTACGACTTACTAGACCTCGTCTAATAGGCTTTCATAGTTTTAATCGTTGCAGTAAGAGAGGCCAACATAAATTGGATTAACGAGCGCACACCGAATTGCTCCGAATAAAGGCGAACGTATCTAATATGGCGTCGATCGCGTCACGGTTTTGAGGTTAAGGTTTGACATTTCCAGCCGTTCTAAACTTAAACACTTCCCATCCATGCCTACGTTACGCATCTTATTATTAGCGTTATAGAGTTGTTTTTAGGTTGTTCTGTTATTAAAGCTATGTTGGTTTGTACATAAATGGCGCGTAGACGGTTGTCATTTTCTTACGATGTAATAAGAGGTCTTGATCTTTACATTGAATTCGCGGGCTGCAGTATTATTTAACTACGAGTTTAGCGCATGCGCTGTTCTCACGGATCCGTTGCCTGCTATTATAGCCTTTTAATAAGAGGTCAGTGTATGGAGTTAGTCTCTTTTTACACGGGGTTGACGAACCCACTGCGGGAGCTAGGTGGTGTTCGATATCAAGAAAAAACAGGAAATTGTTGTTTTTAAGGTTGCTTATCTCAAATGAAAAAAGGAACACCTTTAGGATTAATTTCCTCAGTTTTTCTGTATGTTTATTGAAAGTCATTTTCATGATAATGCGTAGGTAGGGATATCAAGTTGAAATTAATATAGAATAATAGTAATCTGAGTTTCTATCGATTTGTAAAAACTTCTATCTAATTTTGCGCGGCAAATTTTTGATACTGGATATAAATGAACATTAATGTGGCTCTTATATTAAAATTATTCCTTTGGTGATCAATTTTCAGGGGAAACTTAAAACATACTTAGAAAAAGCAGGATTTTTTTTACGAAACAAGTTTTAATTATAATTAATAACAAAACTGGAACTAGGAAATCTTTGACTCTGAAGTACCTATATTAATATATAGCGATATTGAAGTTTATAAAATGAATTAATGTGCATAAAAAAATTAAAACAATTTTCTTTAGTTTTTTGCAAACATTCTAAAATGCAACTAGCTATTGATCAATATGTGTGCCACAATCCATTAAAATCCGTTCAGTAGTTTTGCATCATCATCAGAGTAAAAATCATACATAAATCCATTCTCACAAACTTTCGTATTTATAATTAGTAGGATTTGCTTGAAAAAGACATCAATAGAAACAATAATAAGATTATTTTCTCATAGTTTTTTATTTGACTTTAAACATGGAAATGTATTGAAGTTAAAATCTAACATATTACATTGGGAAAGTTGTCATAATGTACTATTTGACGTGCGCCTTAGTGTACATCTATAATGGTAAAATTATGTTTTGAATCTGTTATTTATTATCTTCTCCAGCGTAGATGGAAATTTCCAGCAAAATACGCAGTCTCTCTTTTTAGTATAAAGTTAGATTTCATACTTGTTCAACATTGAAATAAGGAGCTGACCGAAGTCAAAAGACAATAATTTCGACGAATGCTCGAGTACACTAATCGAACGACAATTGATTGTACGAAAATCCATCGGTCACATCCGAGCGAGCGCAAATGGAAACTTGCGAACAATGCGCTCTTATCACCGTGATTATGTTGCGAACCGATACTGGGCGCTAAGACGGCGCTTTTATAAATAAATGTCAGTTACAAAGATATAAAAGTTCGTCACCAGAGAAATACTTTATATATTTGATAAGGTTCTTATTCAGTCTAGTTTGTCACTTATTGTAAATAAAAAATATTAGACAACATTAAATAATTTGATCAGATTCTAAGATGACTAGCTAAAGCTCTCGTATATGGAGTATCTGAGACAATAGAGACGATATTGAAAAGTTCAATTTCTACATTGACCCGACACCTTGAAACCGACGTGCAAACTTCCCGGCTTTGGAGATCATAGAACTATACAATCGATTCGCAAACCTACGACGACCTGCACTAAGAAGAACCGGCAAGAAACTCGGTAAGCGCTGCTCGTTTCTCTTCGTTTCATCTCAACAAAATAGTCCAATAAAAAAAAAAATACTTTACTAGACAAAATTATAACGGTTTGTTATTAACAAATTATCATCTGTTGTTTACAAAGACTTTAATTTAATTATAAATTAAAAAAGGTTACCTATGAGAAAAGTGAAATATAGAGATAATATTATCATGGAAAGATAGGTAAGTAAGTAATCGTCATATTGTAAGTTTAAACGTATTCCAAATCAGAATTTCGGATCGATTCCAATCGATACCATAACGACGTTTTAGCGGTCATACATTTGTGTTCTCAATTTAAAATCCGTTCGGGGAACACGAAAAGATAACAAAAATTTCCGCACCAATTCCGGGGAAGGACACTTGAGCTATTGTTTTGAGTTTGGAACGTTTCGTTTCGGTGAACCGCGACAGGCGGTAGAGGTTGAGTTTCATATTTGAATTTGGAACAATTTAAACTTTATTCCCCAAACTCGTTTGTGGCGACATTGACAAAATAACAAACATTATTGCTGTTCTACACCGAGTCCTCAATAATATAGCTCAGTGTTTTCTTGATAATGTAATTGTGAATATTATTTGTATTTTCTGTAAAAAAAAAAAAAACTAATAGAGAGGTTATTAGCACATATGAAAGCCTCCCGTATTAGTTAAGTTCAGTGACATCGTAATGAGTTCTTTCACTAACTTAAAACTTTCCATCCAGAGTTTCAACCAGTATGATTATTTTAAAATGAGGTTTTTCATCATATTCACATGTAATGTGAAAGTAGCCTTTTATGATAAGGCCTCATAATTATTTGTGTTACTTTTATATGTCGTTCAGTAACCAGTTGCATTGCAACGGAAATAGAAATTAGATGTTAGATTAATAGAGTTATACGAGGTGTAGGATATTTAATGAAATTAATATTTTAACCTTTACATATATAATAAAATAAAGTAACTATTTGTTTAGTCCTGTAAAATAGCGTCCACTAGGCTGTTAAAAAAGAAAACACCGGACATGCCATTTCTTTATAACTATTAACATTTATTACCAATACTAGTTTTGGATGTTTTATAGTTTACAATAACTAATTTACTATTAACACTTAACATTAGCATTTTAAACAAGGCATGAAATCTGATATAGTCATGTAAAATCAGCATTTTCTATGTTTTATTTGTGAACAGTCTCAATGTTTTTGAAAGTTCGAGAACGAATATTAAAAAATAAAAGATATTACTCATTTATTGGTAATGTTATTTAGTTCCCTTCTTATGCATAATTATTTTAAATTGTGCTTCAAAGAATATAAATAAATGAAAACCAAGCAGAATACTTCTCAAAAATAATGAAGACGGCACTATTTTACATATAAATAGATGATCTGTAGAACTATTTAAATTATGTAATTGTTTGTTTGTTAAGACACTGAATAAATAGAACTGATTTTAAAAATTCGTTCATCTTCTTCTTGGTCGCTGTCTTCATTTTTGATGGTCGTACTTTCATGAGACCTGCTCTGACATACCCGAAGCCCCGATTATCCGCTTCCACACTACCCTATCTTCTGCTTGGCGTAAGGCAGCTGGTACATTGAGTCCAGTTACGGATTTTATAAGATCAGACCATCGGGTAGGTAGGCCCTCGTCTACGCTTGTCATCTATTTTCCCTACAATGACCAACTTGTCTAAGCTATCGGGTTGTCTTCTAGCGATATGACCAAAGTACCTCAGTACTCGCTGGTAGCAGATGGTGGATAATCTGGTCCTGATCCTCAGTTGTCGAGAATGGAGAATGGATCTATTCGTTCATCTACAGGAAGCTATAATTTATACGGACGAAGTCGCGGGCAAACAGCTGGTCTAATATATTTTTCAAATGAATTAATTTTCTAATTTATGTTATATTTTAAATACAGTTGTCGAGTATCTTAAATAAGCAAAGAGACATTTTAAAGGAAATCCTAACAACTGAAGATTATCTTTTGAAAAAAAGAATCGAAATTATAGAATATAAGTAGGTATTGATAATCATATTCACTCGATTAAATTAAGGCCCATCCTCATTAACCATCCATAAGGAAGGCCTGAGCCCCTGCAGTGGAGACGTACAAAGGGCTGATGATGATGATGATGATGATTGTTATTGTACAATTATTTAGATTATGCATGTCATGAAAGGTCATTTTTGTACATTTTTACCATTGCCATTGCCATCGTTGTTTTGTGAGCAAGTTTCAATAGTAAAAATGGATTTCCTTCGTATTCCACAAAAATTACAACTATTGTTAGAAATAAATACGATTCAATATTATAATCGTAATAAATTTTCATTTAAATTTCTACTAATGTTATAAATGCGAAAGAAAATTCTGTCCACCTGTTACGATTTCTTGCTGAAACCACCGAACCGATTTTATTGAAATTTAGTTAAAATTTCTGACGAAAAAAGAGGTTTAAAACAGCTAAAATTCGTTATTGCAAATTACTATATCATATAAATGAATTCGCGGCCAAAAGCTATTACGCAATAAGAAAAATGCCTTATCAATCAATATGCAGGGTACATTTGTTACAGGGTATTTTTTCATACGGTTTTATATATTTAATAGAAAAATATTTAGGATGAAAAAATAGGTTTCAGCCTCAGGCGGCTGTAAAAGTTTTGTTATATTATTAATTTTTGTTAATAATATAATACTGACATAATGTTTATTTATATTCTTGTTTTGTTCATAAAACAAGTTTTGCCGGGTTATTTTCAGTACAAGGTCTTCCGCCGTAGAACTGTGAACCGCTGCTCAAGTGCACGTCGACGAGTGTAAATCAACGATTTTGAATTAAGCGTCTCGATGTTATGAAGGGGCACTGTGTTTCAACACAAAAGCTGAAAAAGGTGCACATAGCTGCCACGTTTTGGTTTGAATACCTATTGTGTTACAGTGGTGAGTGGAGTGCGATTTAGTTTCGGTTCGATTCCGTGTAATATCTGCGATTTCACTGACAGCGAGCGCGCTGGCTGCGGCGCGTCCTACAGTGTAACGACACCAGATAAATGTTAAAGTCATAAAAATCCCATATTATTAATATTATTAATAAAGTCAAAAGTCATGGTATGATTGTTGGTTTCTGTAGTATTGTAAAATACATCATGAAGATACTATAAAATAAAATTGATGTATTATTTGCCAGTGAATTAATGAATGAGATTAATAATTATTAATTTATCACCGAGTCAACTGACTGCCAAATAGTAAAAATGTCATAATACGACCAATATAGAGGTATAAACTAATTTTCAGAAACTTAATAAATAAATCGTAAAGATATATATAAATTTGTAAAAAATATTCGTTAAACTCAGTTTTAATAGACTTTAAAAATATATAGTGTTGCTTTTGCTGTCCATACAGCTTTCCGGTAAGTATCCGCGTTGTTGTCCCGCGACTGCTCAACTTCTGTGCCGAACGTACTTTCATTTAGTTTGTGAAGTGTTTTGGAAACCGGCCTAAGCGATACGCTCGTTCCATACTAGTTATAATAGCGGCTTGGCGTGGTTCTGCTCTCTTAGACTGGACCACGAGATTTTGATGAGGTTTTATATTTATATTTAATTTTGACATTGAGATGGACTTACATATGTTTGTGTACATTTCTTGACAGCATAAAAATTGTAACGGTGCGCCGTACCACCGTTTATTTGGTCCTAGGTATTCCGCATGTAAACTCTTTGTCTTTTATCTTCAACATCATTTATTTTTATTATTCACTTTAATACGTAATTTGCAATTTTTTAGTAATCCAATATACTCTTTATGAATGTCAGTTCGTAAAAAATCATCTGGAGAGAACAGGATAATTTAATCATGAAAATTTAATCATAGTTATCTAATTTATAATAAAGTTACTATAATTTAAATAAGAAAAATGTAAACGTATATCTTCGTGAAATATCTCCTACGTTCTACCTATTACGGAAAACCCAGAAACGGTTTTTCTTTTATTACCCTCTAATTAATCAAGTTTTCAAGCTTAGTAAGCCTTATATTCATTTGCCTAAGGGCATGTTCCGATATACACTGCGTAGTGGTCTTACTGCTGAAAAATCCGTTCCGTTATGGACTGCCAGTACACTGCTACAGTACCCTAGGGAAATTTATCTAGATTTCGAGGTAAGGTGCTCGCAGTGCTTTTGATCACGTGATCAGTCGAAACAGAATCAGAAAATGATAAGTTTCTAAATAAACAAAAAAAAATACTCACGTTTATTATAAGATGGATAAATATTTTTTTTTATACAATTTTCCAATATTTTCTTTTGAAAAGAGGGAATCTTTATATTTATATTCATCTTGCATTAACAAATTTGAAAATGGCGCCAAAAAATAGGATTAACAGTATACTGGACTGCGTTCCGTTTTAAAAAGTCACCAGTATAACTAGCTATAAAGGAACGGGTTTCCAGTATACTAAATTGACGTCATACTGTTCAGTGGTCGCAGTGTATATCGGAACATACCCTAAGCATCGCACCCATCACAAGATAAAAAAGTTTGTGTATCCAAATTGTAATTTTGCCACATTAATAACTTTAAGTTTATCAGACATCATACTGAATTCAGTTCAAGTTTAGTACAGCTGAAAAGCTATCATTAAAGTCCAGGTGTAATTCAGCTGAAATGTACGAGATAATTACTGATAGTACAATATCACGGCGGCCGCAACACTCATGCATTTATTTCGCGTCTGTACCTCTAAGGGGAGTTTGGGAGGGTTTTTTTTTAAACGAAACACGGGTATGTGATTCTCGTCTAGTAAAACATAAATGAAATATACACATAAAATATATTAGGGATCGCGTGAAGAAATAACATCAGCTGCTTGTACGGAAATCGTGAAGCCATGCAGTGACATTGTATCAGAACACCAATTTATTAGCATAGAAACTAGATCCAAAGTGTATCTGATTAATTTGTGTAGGTCATATGTATATAATAGGTCTCGAGCAGTAGTCATTAATAAGAAAATTTCCAGTTGAGACGTTTTACCTAGCGGAGTATCTCAAGGACCCCTACTCTTTAGTGTATTTGTCAATGATCTAAGGAGTTGCTTCAACTTTGTGAATACAATACAGAGCGTCCAAAAATATTTCGATAGTTTTTGTTACAAGATGACATGAACATTTAAGATGGTGCTTGATGAGTGTGGAATTTATGCCTCTTGTGTCATTTAAACCAACAAGAACCAGTTTGAAACTCATTAAGAGCTAATTTATTAATCTACTTTTACTTCGTTCATAGAGGTCAAATCAAAATTTTTCTCTATACAAATTGAGTATTTCAATTTGTATATTTAATTAACTGAACTCGCAAAGTTTAGCCACTAGTATAAGGTAGTAACATAAAGGTATTCATAGTTAAGCGAGCCACTGAATGTCGCGTGGTTTGAAAAGCGATAGGAGCGGTGTCACACGATTGTGTATGCGACGAAGTTGCGAACGAACGAACTTGCTATAATTACCAGTTAGCCGAAATGGATACGGACAGGGATGTGTGAAGATGACAATTAAAATGTATTTTATTAAAATAATGAACCGGTATCGATAGCGTCACCGTGCTTTTTCGCCTTGCCCAAAATAGAACAGAATACGAGAAGCTGATTGCCAACCTCCACTAGTTGGGGAGGCACCTTAAGAAGAAAAACAAACCTCATTTTCTTTGGTTCATTTATGTTAAATTATAATTCAGGAATTAAATGATGATTTCATACATATTTTGGTGATGTATCAGAATTAAGTTTACATCGAAAAATTCTAGAAATACCAACACGGTTATAAAATTTCCAAACAAATCAAAGATTTTCCTCTAAACTCATTACCTTCATAATGATATAAAACTTATTAATGATATTAGAGACTTATTTAGTTTTAGTACAGCCATACTATAGAGTATGTTTTAGTAATGGTGGAACATTCCAATCAGGTGCCAATAGAAAGAATAAGTTTTTCTTCGAAAACTAAAAAATGCGGCTCCTTTGATTTTTGTTCGTAAAATACTTTTTCTACAAATCGGTGGGTAGGTTGAAATACTGAATGAAATTCGTAGAACCAGGCAGCGAGGGTTCAACGAGGAACAATAAAAAAAGACGAGAAATGACGAATGTGACGCGAATAGGCGACGATGTAAACAAAACTAGTTAAACAGCATCGGTTAAAGGTTTTCTTGTTACTATTTGTACTGAATGATGGAAGTAACGCTAAATAAAACTAAAGGACTATTTAAATCTTTCTTGATATTAAAATATAAATTATTCAACGCTTTTAAAATTTAATGACATAAATTATATGAAGCTTTGCATTTCAGTACTCGCTGAATCTTCAAATTCTTTTTGTCACCTGCATATATTTCTCATTAATTTAGTGTGAAAATTTAGTGTGTTATTTTGGCGCGCAAGTATCAGGATATTTCGGCTTCTATTCAATATTGTCGCGTGAGAAACAACACTAACCATTATCCATTGCAACACGAGTTTTTACCGACCACCTAGAATATTTCGGCCATATCGCATTTTTAATACTTGCAACATTGGTAGCATTGGTTTTTTAAAGAGAATAAAGTATACCAAATCGATTTTCATAGAGTTTTAATTCGACTAAAAGTATTATCTTTTTAATTTCAATTATTTATTTTCCGAAGCAAAGGGATATGTTTATACGTAAATATTTTGCCTTGATGTAATCTTTTTTTGTACTATTTATTTAAATTACTTTTAAGGCAGTTCTATATACACTTTAGAATTTCATTTGTTAATTTATCTAGGTACTATGTGTGATTTGCGGTAAAACAAAATTACCGAATATTACGTGAAATTCGTCTTTTTTTGTAATATGCACAAATTTGCAATCGCGTGTTTAGCTTCATTAACCATTACCCTACCTATGTGAGTGATTCTTTGGTACAATCTACCAGTATTTTGGTAACAAAGAACATTTATCACGAGCAAGTACGTGGAAAATATAAAAAATAAAAGTAAGGCTCGAAGTGGTAATTTTCTTTTTCACTAAAAAGGCAAAGAAATGTAATACATTATGCCATGCAAATGAATTTTTTAATATTATTAATACAAGAAGACAATTTTTTTACTGCCACTTTCATGTTAAAAAGTTAGGAATGGGAAGAGAAATAAAATTACGTAATGATCACCAATTACCAGTAACATAGAAACAGTTGTGTCAGACTTGATAATATAAGACTTTATTGTTAATCAATTATGATCTAGTTGAATCTTGCATTTGAAATTGTGGCTATCATATGTATGCCGATGATTTAAAGGTAAAGTCGTCTTTTCAGCCTCAATATACATTAACGGCTATATCTGCAGACAACGAAGATTTGAACCGTATAAGTAAATAGTTGGGCTGCTAAAAATTCTTTGAATCTCAACCTTCAGAAATCTAAGTTTCTCATTTTGGGCACCACTTTACAAAGAGATGATATTGGTAACCTTCACCCAATGATTAGAATTGGAGACATACCTGTAGAACAGGTAGCTGAGGCTAGTAACTTGGGTGTGCTTATGGATAATGTCAAAGTCAATGTCAAAGTCAAAATTATTCAGACTTCTTAAAGGGGGCATTGAATATGCGGTCTAGGCATTCTTTTCGCTTTGCTTGTTTATTGTTTGGAATCATTAAAACGCAGTCTCCCTCTTATCTTTTTGATAAGCTCTCATTCTCTCAATGGAAGATTCGACTTGCTTCACGCCTGATTTGTGCAAAACATAGAACAGCTGCATTTCGTGGCTGGCTGCAATGGGTGGGAAGCTCTGCACGTGACTTATTGGAATATTTATATTGCATATACAACGTGTCCCAAAATTCAATTATTATTTAATTTTATAATAAAAAAGATAAGATAAAATTTTTTTCTTATTTTTCCATAAGTACACATGAGCAAGGGTACCTCTTGGCGCCCGCTTATCGTTGAATTTTGGGACACGTTGTATGTGTATTGGTTGTGATAGTTACGTATTATGATATTTTTATTGCATTTTTAGTTTATTGTATATAAATATTGTTATGAGCGTGGCGTAAGCACCACTCTCAAGAACATAAGGTTGCCACGGAAGATCAAAGTCGGACTGTCTAAGACATTCTACACACGCTGAGTGGTTGCCTTTTGAGTCTTATATCCTTTTTGTTTTTTTTTTCTTGTATGGTCACTAAATAAATAAGTTTCTTTCTTTCTTCTTAATTTATTTAAGTTGTAATTCTTTTTTGACTTAAGTAATGTATGTGATATTCAAATCAAATCAAATATTGTTTATTTTCCAAACAGTGTACAGTTACTTAGCTAGACAGTGATCACTACACTAGGCTCGCATACCTGAACAGTAGTGACGAAAGGTCAAAGGTGAACACCAGAAGGAAACAAAATAATAATTGAACACTTAAATCGAATAATTATTATATCTTTAGTCAAATTTTATAAATCAAAGTTTATTATCAATACTTAAACAATATAGCAAAGTAAACAATAGATGCGATCGTTCATTTGGGTGTACAAAGGTGTGTAGGTTGTGTAGTGAAATGTGTGATGTAAAGTTAAAGGGCAGCATGTCAGCCAGTTGATGGAAGGAGGTGTTCAGTCTCTGTATAGTTCAGACCCATCAACCAGTTTTTGGTAACTAATTTAGCTTTACGCAAGCAGAAACTATGTACCGGGCTTTTACGGTTAATCCTTTTATTATCCATTATAATTTCGGTGCATTGGATCACAGTCAAAATAAGACCTTTTTTACTAATTAGAACATTCTTCTCTCTTCTGTAATATCGGCAGCTTCCACATTTTGTATCTCGTTTCCGTCTAGATACCCGCCAATCTCAGATTAAATAGCATGTTATGTAAAAAAAAATATTAAAGAATGTGCCAAAGGTAAATGTAATCCTTTTATTTTACATAATGTTTTTGCAATTAAGATAGCAATCTTGGTGTTTGTGTGAAATAGGAAAGAAGGACGACATTGGATTTTTTTAAATAATGTGATTATAATTAATTTTCGTTTGAGACCCTTTATTTCTTGTTAGTAGCGTACTCAGTTGTATTACGTTTTGTTTTTAAGTAGATTGATTTGATCTAATTCAACTGAACATAAATATATTTAACATAGATAAGTACACGATCTAAGCACCGAACCGGCGACCCAGATCTGTGACCTTGTGCCCAATGCGGCGTGTAGGCTTCCACGCGTCTGTGTTCGATTGCCTTTAGAGATACGTAAGCAATTTGCCAATAATCAATAGTTTAAAATTGACTCATTTGTATTGTTACTGAGCGACACTAATATTTAAGATTACTAATAACAGTATGACTAAGAGACAATCAACGGAAAATTTTTCATAAAAAAATATATATATAAAGTTTGTTTAGTTGTGGTAGATACGTTATTATTACTAAAATAAAGTGGAAAGACTTGAGTTTTTGCTTGTATGTTTATTTGTTATATCGTGTGGGCTCCGAAATTACTGGATCGATTTTAAAAATTATTTTTTACTTACGGAAAACTACATCATGCACCGGTGCTATACGCTATAATTTATCTAGGCGAAGTCGCAGCAAATTAGCTAGTTTGTAATAAGTCTTATGTTCATAACATTTGTATCCACTGCTGGAGCACATGCCTTCTCTATGGGTGGTATCAAATTCATTAGGGTGTATAGACCATGAACCAGGTCACGCGGGACCAGTGAGGATGAGTGGATGTTAACATGCGGCTGGGACCATTCATTCTATGACGGGTCTTTGCGAGGGTGTTAGGCAACCTCCGCTGGCTACGGGGGCATCTGGTTATTTTTATTGCGAAATTAAAATGGTCCGTAGTCCAAATTCGGCCATAAAGTTTTAACGTTATTAATGTTTTATTATCAAATACAAAACATTGTTTGACATTAAGTAAACAAAAGTATCAAATGCATGGTAGTGTGTGTAATGTTTTTGTGTACAATGTCTCCTATAGTAATATTATAAAGAGGCTTAAGTTTCTAACTTTGTTTGTTTGTAGAGCGATATTTAAAAAAATATAGTTTATAATAATTTAATAAATATTAGCATACTGAATGAACATTTTGTTATAAACTTTCAATGTGCCAAATTTCATTTAACTCTACCACGCCAACGCAATTTTCGTCAAAACGGGGACATTATAATGATTTAGATATTCAGAATTAAAAAAAATATATTAGAAAAATTACATATTAATTGCTTAAAACAGCTACATATTTTGTTAGAAAGGTGCGGGCCCCGCGCTCCAACTACGCTCGACAGTACCACCCGCGTTTAGTATTCGCAAGGGCAAATGCGATCGAAACTAAATACTCACTAGGTTGACATTAATTAAGTACTTACATCGTACAGTATTATTCTGTATCTAAATTTTATTAAGTTTCCTTCTCAGGTAATTCTGGAAGCGAAAAAGGTCCGCGTAAGCACCGTGCTTTCGCTTTATTGCCACAAAAGTCAAAGTAATCATATTGTTCTTTACTAGCTGTTTTCCCGCTACTTCGTTTAAATTATAGCCTAGGTGACCTGTGTATGTTGTAGCTTCCTGCAGGTGAAAGAACTTTAATGATCGGATAATTTCCAAGATTAATTCTCATTTTTAATATTAGTATTGATGTAGACTGGTCACTTATCAATATTTTAGGTCGAGATTTGATATGAATTTCTTAACGTGTCTTCAATATTCTTATATTTTGAAGTATAATTGATGAGTAGTCTCTTTACATAAAGATTTCTTTGACGATGTTTGCAATTTCTCGCAAAATAGTGGCTGGCTCTTTTTAAATCGAGATTCGATCTCTTGGACTATTTCCATGTCTGTTCTGATAAAATTTACGTATTCATTATTTCCACAGAGTAATACGATAGGATAGAGAACGATAAAATGAATTATTCTCGTATATAAAATTTTGGATTTAAGAGAACCAATAAATTTACCTTAAATTTTTCTCCTTAACCATCCATAAGGAAGGCCTGAGCCCCTGCAGTGGAGATGTAAAAGGGCTGATGATGATGATGATGATAATAAATTAACACCAGTAAAACAAAACAAAAGTTTTAAAATGCCGTCGTAAATGCATGATATAGAAGCGTTACAGTCAACATTTTTACGAGTAGGTACTATTTCTATACATATCTATAGGATAACAGGTAAAATAATTGATCCAGACTTCGAAACCATAAAACCGTTGAATAATTTAGAATAAAATAAAAACTAAAAAAACTAAAAAGTTTTCTTATGATCCTAGAAAGTTTTTAATTTCATTTAAGGCAAAGGGATATCAGCTTATACAGTCTAGTATTTTGTATTGCGTAAACCTTTGTTAGTGTTTTAATATTAATAATAAAATTTGCTGTCTTAATTAACTTTTTAGTGTTTCTTTAGAGTTTTTGTGTCAGTCAAAAGATATAAGAATGCTGGAATTAGTGTATTTGTTTAAAGTTCTGATCGACTTCAGTTCTATGAAAACGTTTGCATTAAAATCGACAAAATTCCTCGACTATTCGGCCTCGGGTTTCTTTTAAAAGCGTGAGAATAAGACGCGAAACTATTCCGCATGTAATAAGAACTAGTTTTATTTTTTCATTGTTATGCAACCTTAGTACATTTTTGTCAAAATGCAAATTTGTTTTTTTGCGTATTAAGTGTTTCGTGAGAATCTTAAGTTTACATAATTGTTAGCAATTATATATTTCTAAATATCTTAATTTAATTATTATACTTGAAACTTTTGCATTCTCAATGTTGTAATGATAAAATATCTTTTTAAGATGTCGAGGTACGTGGGACAGGTTGTGATCTTTCAAGCATTTTTCTTTTTCATTTTTATTTTATTAGATGTCATTACAAAACGCCATATTTCTGCAATCAAATTTTGAATTTAAAATATTAAAATTTAAAATCGAATGAAGGAAATCATCTAACAGAAAAATTTATATTTTATGAATTTCAGGGGAAGTTTTCAAGGTTTTTAAGTAATATTTTAAAAATATTAAAATTTAATTAATTTAGATACGTTGGAAATGAAATTATTAACCATTATAACACTGAATGTTAGGTTTAACATCTTTGTGATACCAACACATGAATTATAAGTTTATAATCTACATAAAAAAATTATAATAAGTCAAGAAGTTAAAATAAACAAACACTATGGCAAAAATAAGTAAGGAGTAAACAAGTTGTATTATGACGTATAAGTTAATAAATAAAATTTTCATTGCAATCAGTATATCTTCATGTGAAATACTTTATAATCTAAATTTTAATTAAAAGTATATATCCCAAAGGTTTTATAATAATGACAACCCGGATGTACTTATGCGCGAATCCGGTCAAACGTTAAAGTTCTCAATGAAAGATAACCATACATTACCTGCCCAGTACCTGTAATCGTCAAATAGAACAATCTAATTTGTAGTCAGTCCTTTTTCCCTCTAAAAATTGTACTTCATCACCAGTCTATCCTCACCAATGGGGCTCAGGCCTTCCCTATAGAAGGAATCTGATCGAATAGGGGGACCCACCACGCGCATCCAGAGCGGGGTGGTAGTGCAGCTGGGACTAACGGCTTAACGTGCCTTCCGAAGCACGGAGGAGCTCGAGATAATAAATTTTGGTCACCCATCCTATGACTGACCATTGCGAAAGTTGCTTAACAACTTTATCGCACACTTCGCAATCTAAAAAGACGTATATATACATTCACACAGTAGTCGCGTAAAGTAGCTTACACTTTGTAGGTACAATATGTTAAGAAGAACCAACAAGAATTTCAGGCGATGCAGCTTTTTGTTCTTTTCATTTTAAATTTGCATAATAACACTTTTTTCTAAGAATGTCTGTCCAAATTCGTTCGTGTCGATCAATCGCTGTACATGTGTAACGTTGGACTTTGGACATTGAAGATTTCTATGTCACTAGGTCAGCATTAACTGTGTACTGTGTTCTGACAAAAATGATTCTACTAGTAGTACGAAATAATATGGTACATGAAAGCTAAGTATATTTCAGCTTAAACGAAATTTCGTCTATTTTCGAAACGCTAATACGACTCCACAACGCATTTTTCTATAAAATTTATAAAAAAACGGAGGTAGGACTTGACACTATCTCTGACGCACAGATAATATTCACCGGAACGATCCGGAATTCGGAAGTTATGCGTATACATATGTTACGGCGATTAATTTTTATTCATAGCTCGCCCGGACATTCCTTTGTCGATAGCTCATTAGCAGAGGTCGGAATTAGGTAGAGTTATTTATGTTATTGCATCGAAATGTGATATTAATGTGGACCTTCCCGAGATTTCTAATGGACAATCATTTCTAACTTTGGACATCCGATGTCATTGATGTAAGTTTGGCAACGTCGTGCGTGCAGTAGTTTAAATTGTGTAAAAGTAAATAACTTTTATTTAAAAAATTAATTTTAAATTTTTTCTGCTATTTAAAATTAATCTCGGGATTTGAGGCATATCCACTTTATTCTTTCGCTGTATGAAATCAGTGTAAGTACATGAATAACTCTACCTAATTCCGACCACTGCTCATTAGTTATTATTTTTTTGATATTGTGTAAGAGGTCATTTTGATCTACATTACATGCATAACGTATCTATCTTATTTATTTGAATAAGGATTAATACTGTATGTTTTAAAATAGGTTTGTAAATAACCCATCTTTTACTGTTTTAAGTATACGTAAAAAAATTGTTATTGTGGGTTATCCTTGGATTATAGACATATACCACCGCGGACTTTTTTGTAGATCTATTAAAGAAGTACAATTCCACCAAACAATGCTTTGTTATAACTCAAAAGTTTTTGGAAGCGTTTTCGAGGAAAGCTTCCGATCGGCTTTATTTTTTCCTACATATTGAACTAATATCGTTGTAATATCGTCGGTTTGTACAAAACCTAAATTTACTATACACTAAAACCATCACCTCAAGAATTGCTGTATTTTGTTGAAAACCCCATGAAAATCCATTCAGTACTTTTCAAGTTTATCGCGAAGAGACAGACAGACAGACAGAAGCGGCGGGGTACTTAGTTTTATAATATGTAGTGATATTTTTGTATATATCCGTCGGCTACAAAGTTATTCAGATATTTGTTAATTTTTCCTGTAAAAATGAGTATATAATTATATATTATAGAAAAAAAATAGAAATAACCGGCGAGTGCATGTCGAACTCGCGAACCTAAGATACCGGAAACGAGCAAAAAAAAATCGTTTGTTGTATCGGAGCCTCCTCAAATATATATTTTATCCTGGTTTATAGTAATTGATGTTGAAACGGCAACAGAAATACATCATCTGTGAATATTTCAACTGTTTGACTTTCACGGCTCATTAGATACGTATAGACAGACAGCGAATTCTTAGTAATAGGTTTCCCGTTTTACCCTTAGGGCACGGAATCCTAATGGTAAATTATTTTATTAATTTGTGTCCAATCATTGCGTTTTAAGAGTTCTTGTCTTATTGTTTTTATAGTTAGGCACGTTTCAAACTGTACCTACTTAAACGTCACATAAAAAGGTTTTAGTTTCGGATTTTAGGTTTTTTAATG
The DNA here is from genome assembly GCA_918026875.4 of Diatraea saccharalis. NCBI lineage: Eukaryota > Metazoa > Arthropoda > Insecta > Lepidoptera > Crambidae > Diatraea > Diatraea saccharalis. The sequence goes on from OU893338.1 coordinate 2,472,110, forward strand.
ATCGAGTAGTTTGATAAAAACTAGGACTTTTTGCCTTGTGAATAGTAAAAAAGTTATTGAGAATAATCAATTGAGAAATTGTACTTTTCTTAATTCAGAAACCGGCCGTTAGAAATGTTATGATAATGAAATTTTATATATTTCAATCAACAACACCAGCCATAAGTCATCAACGTGACGGCAAGCTCTCCTTATTGAAACCCGCTGATGTCCTTTACTAATAACGTCTAATACGGTAATTTCGTCTGTAATAGCGGAGGTATCACATCTATACCTTCAAACACAAATAAATGAAATCGGTGTATCCGTTCGTAATGTTAAAATAAACGCTTTTTACTAAATGCATATGTAGATAAATGCAGATTGCTTATGTAATAATGAGTAACTTATTCTACTTTCCACGCGGACTAAGTCACAGGCACAACTAGTTTCAAATACACATACAAACATTCCCCTTTGTTTTATACTAAGCTTAAAAACTCTTCGGTTAGGTCAGGTCAGTGAAGTATCCAATAATATTAATAAAATTCATATAAACGCTCACGTATTTCCCCCTTAAAAAATTCTCGGACGCTTGCTGAAACAAAAATAAGTGAATGATATTTATTTTTTTAGAATACAAATCAGTTTTGGAGCGTAATGCATTCACATGAGCGTCTAGACGAATTGTCAAGGACGTTGGGATTTATTTGTTTCTTCTTACACCAAACATTTAAGTTTTCGAGTCGTTTATAAATATACTTGTAAAACGAAAGATATTTTTAAAATACATTTATATGTATATGGGAAAATGGCGATCCAGGATTTGAAATATTCTGCTTGCTACCAGGACGTCTCTGTGACTGCATTATGCTGGAGTCCTCAGAGATCTATTCGAATTCGATCAATGTTATGTGTTTATTTTTATTTACTTTTAACCAGTTTAATAATGTACAGCAACCAATTTTTAGTTTTAGTAAATATGAAGAAAAACACTACTTTAAGACCCGTTGTAACTCCGCTTACCTTCACATATTTCTTTTTTTATTTATTTATCTTGTATTTTCAAGGTTGGTTGGTTAGAGGGAGAGAGAAATTAAAATTATATGTTAAAATTATATGCGTGAAGATTATCAGTGAATCAGAGGCATTGACGGGTCCTACACAGTCGCATTATAAAATATAGAACGTCGTGTTAGTATTTCGAAATATGGCGAAATTTACTCGTGTCATATTAATACGTACGAGTAGTAAGATAAGTTAAGTGAGAACTTTATGCCACATTGAAATCTTTGGCAAGTCTTTCGATTTTCCAAAGTATGTTTAAATGCGGTATCAGCACACGTGTCACCAACAATAGCTGCAAAACATCAAACACGACCCATACAATTATTGTAAGAAGGTCAAAAGACAAAAGCATAATTGTTTAATGTGCCCACCGCGTGAGAATAGGCCAGTTTTGTTTTTAATCTAGTCGAAAGTTACATTAGAATAGTATAATGGGTGTTTTGATAGCACATCCTGAGTTTACTTGACCTATGATGTCATTTGCGTATGATATTTATAAGAAAAATCTAGAAATCGAATGTTAAGATACGAATACTGGATATTGAGACTCCATACACTTGAGTTATGAAGACCTTCTTATATTTTTGTTTGTGTGTAATATTTGCGAGATTTTAGCCTGTGGGAAACCCACTATACGTACATACAACATTTAATATTTATTTATTTATATATATTCAGCACTTACATAAACATAGATATTTCACATTCACGTAAAGAGTTGATCATCATAGATTATTGAAACACTCTGGAAATTATAAAAAGAATAACAAAAAAGAATATATATATATTCTCTGACCCCATAATTTTCTGAATTTGCTTCAATATTATATTTTTAAGACTGGAAAACTAGAAAATGTGTATAAACAAGTTTAATTAAATTTTGTTTGTAAGACATTTATTATATTTAGTTATTTTTAAATCGGTACTAATTAGACTAAAGAATTTGTGTAAATTATTGAGAGTTTTTATTTTAGTCGTCACTACTGCCATAAGCCGTATAACCGGTAAAATAATATATGAATATTTTTTATTGCTCTTATGTACATATTTGAATACACTAGCGAACAATAGTTGTCTATTTACATGCAATTTATAAAATTATATAATAGTCTTTAGAGTTCCAGGGCTTCCACGATCAGCTACATAGAAAAACTAGTAGGTAGGGTAGTGTGGGTGGGTGGTCTCTGAAAAGAGTAATGAACGTCTATGAAGCTGAAAGTGCGTGTGCCGCAAGGCATTATCTTTACATGAACGTGGCTTGTGGTACTCATGCCTCTCGGGCTGACTAAGGGATCTTGGACCTAATTAAGCTAACGTTAACGTAATTAAGATGCTTATGATAATTCAATGACGGTTCAATAACATATTCTTTGACTCAGTTCTTGTCATTAGAACACCTAAAAACTAAAAAAATAATCAACTTCAATCTTTAAAAAAGTAATAAATAATAATTATTTCAAAAGCAACTTATCAAGGAAATGCTATTGAAGTCAGATGGAGGTTTCCAGTAGGTTATTAATGAAATGATAGGTGCCCACCTTCAATAGCATTTTCTTGAATAAGTCGCTTTTGAGTTAAGTATCATTTATCACTTTTTAAAGTTTGAAGTTGATTATGTTTTTTAGTTTTTATTTCGTGCTTCTCAGTAATATTGATATTTTTTATATTATAGGTAACACTAAAATATTAAATATTTATCCAAATAAAAATATTCAACGTAGTGAAATTTTTAGAAAAGGAGATTTTGTTTTGCTCGACGTAATTTTTCACATTTTAAAAAGGAAATATTTGATTGCTTGTTTGTTTGCGTTAGATAGGCCCCGAAACTATTGGAACTATTTATAAAAGTTTTTTATTTACGGGAAATAAACATGCGACAGATATAAGTTATAATTTACGCAGGCGAAGTTGCGGGGAAACAGCTAGTTAGATAGAAATTGGTTCATAATTACTCTTTGATATCAATTATCTATGATTTTCATAAAAATATACAACAAAGAATAAAGTATACATACTCGTTGAATATAGAAAATCCTCCGTTCAGATTTTGAATGAATTCTATTTTTAGCTGAAATGGGCCATGTCATAACATATCATTTTAATATTTAGGTGAGGTAAGATCTGTTGAAAATCCTATTTTGTTTTGTTATAAAAGTAAAACTATTTATAGTTCGAATAAAATTTAAATGGGACTACCTCGATTCATCAAGCTGCCGAATAAAAAGTATGAATTGCTCAACAACTGACGAAAATATCGGTGAACATACATCGCCGTCGAACACATAACCTCCTCGTTTTCGATTTTGAAGTCGGTTAAAAATAACAAATGTATCATCATTTATTTATGAAGTGGCCTCAAGAAACTTACAAAAATAGGTATCAGATAGATAGTACAATGGGAAAATGTAATTAATTGAAATGAAATTTACGTTAATATGAGCAGAATTGAGGCCTTAACATCAGCTGTAGACATTTTGAAAGAAGGAGCTGTACTACGAAACTCTATAATAAATCTTATGAATCTTTATTTCAGATAACCCTAATTCACTGAGAGTATTCAATACTACACATACTAAATAGAATCTACTTGGATAAATTATTATACTAGTTTTCCGCCAGCGGTTTTGCTGCGTGGTCCTGTATTATACATATGCAATATTTACATGTATAATACAGGACCACGGGGGCAAAGCCGTTTCTTAAATAACTCTGTATATTCATGTAAACTGCATTAAATTTCGTTATGCAGTTTAAAATATCTTAGTGAGAAGCGAGTGATTAATTTTATACTATGTATAGTAACAAGCTAGCAAGTAAAATAAATCTATTATTTTTTACTTGAAGAGCAATAGTATATTCTAAACGTAATTCGATGCTCTCCTTGGCCGAATGGCTCGTACGCCGGATTGGTGCTATAATTTCTGAGACCAGTTTCGATTCACGGTTAGTAAATGTAGATTTTTTTTTATGTTGTCTCAGAAGTTTGTGTGCCATTGTTATTTTTATTTCCATAATTCTAGAGCTGAAGCTACTTATTTTGTGATCGGAACGAAAATAAGTGAAGTTGTTCAATATTTATATTTTTTTTAAATAATTCGTAGACTTACAGAGTATGAATGTATTTAGGTAACATTAATTTAAAATTGTTTCATAATTCCTTATGAACACAGTCTGTAGGTAAAATAAAATGTCAAAAACAATGTATAAGTACAGCTACTATCTTTTTATTTAATGCATTTAGTTAGTATACAATTTGGTATGTTCATAGGTAAGTATAGTAGAAAGTAAATCTGCCACAGTGCATTCTGTTAGTAATTAGTAATCTGCTTAGCCGGGCGGTTTCAAAGGGAAGCCATTTTACATAAACAAAATCCAATATTGCCGGTATGGGTGTGTGCAAGCCTTTACTACCGATACAAGCGCATATTCATAGTCAGGGTGTTATTTAAAAGCCCGATTCACACTTCAATATGTACAGCGGATAGTTAACTTGTTATTCTGATGAGTAAAGTTCCTGTTGTCGTTTGAACGAAAAATATAATTTTACTTGTTAGAGAGAGAATCTGTTTCGCCAGATTGTTTATTTATAAAGATGCAAATAGTGGGTTGTTATTACTCCAAAGTTTTTTTACGTTTTGGGGCATTAAGATAAAGGCTTGTTTTTGTTCAGATCGCTTGTTATTTTTCACTTTAATTATTTGTTTTTTTATATTTTTGCTTTTTTATGTAATTTTCTTAGTGAATCCTTTCAAACGATACCTAAATTAAAAGTTAATTATTTCACCACCTTCGGTAATCAGGCATATTGGTATCTCATAATCAAACTGTTTCATTTGAAACCCATATTATAAAAGCCCTTTAATGTATCTTATAGATAGTTAGTTTAAAGATGAGATTAATTAATCTGTATGGCAATAATTTCACATGAACTGTATCTGTATGCAAAACTTCAGCTTAATAAGTTAAGAATTTAAGAATTTGCTATAAAATTAAATGTCAACTTGTCTTTTCAACTGAAATTGAGCTGACACGAACGAAACTGAGCAGTTTTATTAATGGAAACAATGCACACCTGTAACCTGGTTCAGTATAACGGTATTCCTAACAAAAATAATAGATATTTAGATCTGGTTCTTTCCACACTACCTTCCGGCCTTGTTACCGTACTTGAGACTGAAGCAATATGTCGTTTAGATATACATCATTTGGCATACAGTATTGAAATAAGCGGTTATAGAAATAAATCAATAAAGCCTAGGCATAAACATCGTTACAACTTTGACAAATGCGACTATGCACATTTAATAATGGAATTGAGACGCGTGGACTGGGATAAACTTCTCTCGTCAACTGATATCAATGTTTGTGTTGATGTATTTTATAATAAAATTAACGAACTTATTTCTGGAAACGCACCGTTAACTAGAAACACAATGTCAAATAAGTATCCCATTTGGTACAGTGGAGCCTTGATTCGCTGTGTTAAAGAAAAAAATAAATATCATAAACGTTACAAAATGTACTTAAATCCCCGAGACTTTGACACTTTTTCCTTGCTACGACGAAGATGTAAGTCCCTTATTGCAGAATGTCATAAAAAATTTCTTTCTTCAGTTGAAGATTCTTTGTGTGACGACCCTAAGATATTTTGGCGATATGTCAATAGTAGGAAAGGATGTTCGAGTATTCCGGCCTCTATGAACCATAATAATAAAACATGTTCAGATGGTCAAGGCGTCTGCGAGCTCTTTTCGGAATGTTTTGGTTCAGTTTATAGTACACCCTCCAATTTTTCCCAATCATACATGATTGACAACATGCCAAGTAGTTATAATTTATCTTTGCATGACGTTGACATAACTAGTCGAGAAATTTGTTTAAAAATTAAACAATTGGATACAAGTAAAGGTCCTGGTCCGGATGGGATTCCTACAAAATTCCTTAAACATTGCTCCGAGGAGCTATCATTTCCATTGGCCATAATTTTTAATAAATCGCTAAAGTCTGGTACCTTTCCTACGCGATGGAAAGTTGCCCATATAATCCCCATATTTAAATCTGGTGTTAAAACGTTGTGTTCTAACTATCGACCGATAAGTATTTTATCCAGTGTAGCTAAGCTGTTTGAGTCTCTGGTGTATGCACCTCTTTATCACCACTTGATGACGTTTGTGTCCGATAAGCAACATGGCTTCATCAGGAAAAGATCCACATTAAGCAACCTGTTGGAGTTCAAGAACTATCTTTGTCAAGTGTTTGCGTCTGGAGGTCAGGTTGATGCTATCTATCTTGATTTTAGTAAGGCATTTGATAAAGTTGATCATCGCTTACTTAGTCTCAAACTCGAACACTACGGCATTCATGGGTCCCTGCTTAGATGGATTATCTCATATTTAAATAATAGAACTCAACTGGTTACCGTAAAGGGTTATTCTTCTGCACCTATCGCTGTCTCCTCGGGGGTTCCTCAAGGTTCGCATTTGGGTCCGCTTTTCTTTGTTGTCTTCATAAACGACTTGGTCTATCGCTTGTCAAGTCAATGTCTTTTATATGCAGACGATCTTAAAATTTTCACCGAAGTCAGGGACATGGGGCGGTGCATGGCACTTCAAGGTGACCTTGATGCAATATCTAACTGGTGCTCACTCAATATGATGAATCTCAACGTGAAAAAGTGTCACATTATTTCTTTCACCAGAAAGAAAAATAGAGTGAATAACAATTATTACTTGCAGAACCAGTTATTAGGTAGAAAGGATGTCGTAAGTGATCTGGGAGTGCTTTTCGACGAAGAACTTAGTTTTCGTCCTCACTACTTACACATAACCAAGAGAGCTAATAGGCTTCTGGGATTTATAATCAGGACAACTAAAGATTTTAAGAGTCCTAGTAGTGTGTTGTTCCTTTATTCTAGTTTAATCAGAAGCGTACTGGAATATTGTTGTCCCATTTGGTCACCATATTATACTGTTCACGTGGAGGCATTGGAGAGAGTGCAAAGACGATGTTTAAAATATGTTTCTCGCAAATATAATTTTGGTCGCTCACTTAATAGCTATAGTGATAGGTTGACAAAATTTGGTATGATTCGGTTGGAAGCTCGCCGCAACAGATATGACCTCCTCTGTCTACATAAAATAGTGCATTCGCTTATTATTCACCTGGGTTACTTTCTTCAGTCTACATTAATACCAGGCATAAATCGCGTTACCCTAACACATTTTCAATCCGAGTCTACAAAAATAATACCTCTTTTTATAACCCGATCGTAAGAATGTCTCGTACATATAACGAATTGAATCGTAATGATGGAACTGTCGATATTTTCAATAATAAATTCTCAAAATATAAAAAAATAATATCAGACAAATTTCTATAATTATAATATTAACACCAGTTAATATTTAAATTTACTGTATACTAAAAGTTACTTAAGGATCTGTTCATGTTGTAAGTTAATATTGTTCATGCTGTGTACACTGTTTTTAGATTATAGTCTAGTCCAAATACTTTAAATATGTTTGTAGGTTTCTCTTTTGATTATGATCTGTTTGTGTACCATTTATAAATAAATAAATGAATACTTTTACAAATCCATATTACAACATTATTAAGTAATGTCCAAATTATAAATATTTTATTTAAATACATAGATGAGTGCAAGTACAGTTCTATGTCTCGACTATGAGTAGATCTGGCTGGGTCTCATACTTGTTGATTCGGCGTGGCTTCCCAACGCTGATGTAACCTGCAATATTTGCGACATGGAGCTACCTACGACTGCCAGGCTTCACTGAAAAATATAGGATATGATTATATTTTGGTCTGTCATTTTACGTAGTTCAGCTACAAATGACTGACTGCAGTTTAATAAATCTATTAATATGTATATCACACACATTGATTATTTCGTTAATAATGTCAAGTGAAATTATTCTTGGATCTTCAATTTATTCTTCACTAAATTTTCGTTTTGTTTTTTGTTTAATATTAATTGCAATTATTTTTACAATGTAGACTCTAGTAATTTGTTAAATTTCATGTGTATCTGTTCAACCGTTTAAGGGTGAGAGGGAGGGCACAGAATGCACATAATAGAAACTATTTGCACCATACTAGATGTTATTTAAAATTTTTCCGAATAGTCAAGTACCTACATTACTTTAATTAATTAATTACAAAATTTTTCCAATAATATAAATCGGTTATTACACGTAAACATTGAAGAGCCGCAACGACGTCATCAAACGTTGAAACGCGTGCAAAAGAAACCGATCTCTATTCCCATAATCTTAGCGTTTAAAATGTGATGATAATAGACCCTTGGTATCTGTTACCCTCAGTTAGCCGCACTACCCCTATTGATTTTGTGCGCTCCACTTTTGCCTGTCTCTCTTCCCCCCTCTTTTTAAGCCTCCCCCTTTTTAAAGCTAAGACAATGCACTTGGCGAAATGTCTAGGGAAGTTACAGCTGATGTTGATTCGAAGGATGTTCTTTGAATTGGAATACCGTCACTAAGTGAAGTGTAATATTTGTCAGTTTAAATATAGTTTTATCTTAGTATTGTTATTATAGGGATGGAGAAAGAAAGATTTTTAATAAAATATATATCATGAAATTAAAAAATCGTCTATTGAAGTCGGATGGGTAATATTTATAACCTTCACAAAACACTAGACTGACTTCAATAGAAGTTCGATTACGTTTTTTAAAATTACAATACAAACATTCAGATGTCATGTCAAATAGATAGTATCTTTTTTAGAAGTTGGTTAAAAATAAGAAGTTTTAAAATGAATTATTTTGAATTTAATCGAAAAAATATAGAATAATAAATTTTATATTAAAAGTATATTAAAATCATATCAATCTTTAAAACCTTTAACTAGCAATATGGATTAAGTTATTTATTTTAAATTCGATAAAATTACTAAAACGTATAAGACCCAAATTAATATGTTACCATTTTCATTATCAACAGTCGTACGACGCCCCATTCAGAAATGTGTAATTTGTTCTTTGATTGATATTGTCTAATCGTGATACGAAATATTTGTAAGAAATCCATAAAAGACTAAGAAAAAAAAAAATATATGAAGTCATAAATTTCCGACAGGCAAAGAGTACATTGCTTTTAAAAATTAAAAAGTATAAGCTTTAAAAACCAACAAAAAGCCTTATGACCTCTTTATAAATCGTGGCTGATAATATGACGTCCTTATATTTCCTACGCGCTAGTCGTCTCCGCCAGATCGAACAAAATCAATACAATAGAAGTGTTTTGAACGTGCCCGTCTGTCTGTGCAACGACGCTCCGAGAAGCAACAGTTAGTGTACACCCGCTGGCTAAACTGGAACGATTAAGGAAAACTTATTTGTCGGTAGATTTCATCAAAAGTTAATTGAATATAAATGGATATTGCGTTCGGTCTGTGATACAGCTGTTATTATAGGATGGTTCAGTCTGTGATCATAGGATGGGTGACCTAAAAAAATATTATTTCGAGCTCCTCCGTGCGTCAGAAGGCATTGCCGTTGACCCCGGCTGTATCTGCAGTTCAGCGTGGAGGGTCATAGTCCATCCTCCTTTACCATCTATAAGGAAGACCTGAGCCCTTGCAATGGGGACGTAAATGGGCTGATGATGATAGGGCTCATTTTTTATTCGATTCCATCTATAGGGAATGCCTGGTAATGAAGATAATAGAGTATAGGCTATAGGCAGAAATCTAGTTACATTGACTCCATTTCAATACGAAGGCTCAGTACTACATACGGTTAGTCAAATGCGAGTATATATTCATGACTATTGTAATCAATAACTGACGGCATCGCCGCAAATTCCTCAACAAACATTGTTGAACGCATCTCGGCTCAGGGTTGCGCTTTGAAATTTAATTAGACCTAGTTTCGCGAAATTAACATTTCTCCAATGACAACCCTTGCGAAGTTCGTGATTGGCCGGCAGGGCAGTGTGTTAACTTGTAAAGAAAACGTTTAGTATAAACTGGAATAAGTTTTAACGACACTTCCAAATTTAGCTTACCCTTACTCGTTAGGAATTTTTGAGATCGATATTTAAGTTAAACAACCGTAACTAATAACTAAATTGAATATACTAATTATTAAAATGTTGTTATTCCAACACGTAGTTTGATAGTTGAAAGGTAAAGATAATTATTAATATCGTTGATTGTCTTCAGTGGAGTCTATGAGTCTACTTATTTCATTAAGTCAAAAACTGCCTACACCACACCACACCAGCCCTTTTACGTCCCCACTGCAGGGGCTCAGGCCTTCCTTATGGATGGTTAAGGAGGATGGGCCATGACCCTCCACGCTGGCCCAATGCGGATTGGAGGGTATTAACGACTGCAAATGCAGCCGGGACCAACGGCTTAACGTGCCTTCCGAAGCACAGAGTAGCTCGAGATAATAATTTTTTGTTCACCCATCCCGTGACCGACCCTTGCGAAAGTTGCTTAACGACTACGATCGCAGGCCGCGGCGCTTATCCACTACGCCACCGAGCTACAATACACCGAGCCACCGAGCTACCGCCTACGTATATACTATATTTAGATTTATGGATTATTATATGTGTAATGTAGTAAATTAAAAAAAAAACAAATGTAGTACATACGTAAAAATAATAAGTAGTTTATTTTTACTCTTATTAATATTATAGATTTAAGATACTGATATGTCGCAGTACACTGTGCCAAGGTTGTTATGTTTGTTTCGTCGTACGTTGCATCAATCAGTATGTATTTATGTGACAAGTACTGAATTTGCGTTGCTTCGGCCCAGTCAAACAGTTAAATTGTTTGTTTAACATTGTACTTGCTTAATAAATATATTTAAAATACTGTACAACAAGAATATAATATTGTTGCAAACAGCTTTCAATTAATATAGTTTAATTATTTATTTAAAAAATAGCAAATAGATTTTTTTTTGTTGTTATTTGATATGTAACCGTTTAAATATCTGCAGTTTCTTATTTTACTAAAGTCTCTATTATACGATTGAACGTTAAGTATAATTATTGAAATTAACATGAACCTCTAAAAGAGTAGATGAGTTGATCACCTCAGTAAGACTTAGTGAAATTTTACTCTAAAATTTCTTGTATGAAATATGCGGACTGGTTATTGCAATGGTTAGCGGGTTCGGTCTGCGATGCGGAACTCAAACAACTTTCAAAATTGTCAATCACAGAGGGGTGACCAAAAGTTTACTATATCGAGCACCTCCGTGCTTCAGGCACGTTAAGCAGATGATCATTTACACCAGGCCAACAGTTGAGACAATTCAGTAATCTAAAACTCTAATTTTACTGTGCCAGCACGGATAAATAGACTAGCTTGATTACTAGTTTGAGAATTATCTACATTTACAGGAGGCCATTACTGGCCTGGTTTACTGGACTGTTTTCGCTGCTGACCTCATGTAAATAATGATGAAGAACACCCAGCAATCCGCACAGGGATCGTGTTCGTGTTCCCATCCTCACTATTCGATAATGTCCAAAGGGAAGGTTAACTGATGATAATGAATTATCTACAAATCAGATTTATTTGAAAAAATACAATAATATAGTTGAGATAAATAGAAAATCAATATTTACTCGATTCCTCCACATGGTAGTCATTTAAATTAACAATAATATTCTATCCATATTAAACATTAGAAGAGAATAGAGTGAAATAATTGATTGATTTAGTAAAGCAAAAACATCTGTGAAAGTACACGTTCTTTGTTCACTTTACAAGTTACGATGGCAAAAGTCGGGTCGTGAGGTCAGGTCATATTTTATTAATTTAGTATTTTGTGATTACTGCTAAGAAATATTAAATTTATATTTTATGATTATATTTAATTAATTTTTGCATTCACATATTTAGGCAGATAGATTTTCTTTAATGAAAAATGCACCAGTCTCAGACAGCCGGAAATGGTAATCGAAACGGGTGGAAGAGAAACGCCCAAGTTATAAGAATACTGAGAAAATATACAATTGAGGTTATTTAAATGTTTCTAATTAAATAACAGAAAAGATTGTGTTTTGTCAGTTCATCTAATTTGAAACTTGTGATACATATTTCAAAACATCTATAGGTAATATTATTAATTTTCGTATTTTTTTTCAAACTCGTACTTGAATTGAATTTAAATATTTAATGTATTGAGTGTAATTAACGTAGTTATAATTAATAGATATTATTTATGTCTTCAAATAAGTGTCAAATATTTATTAACGCTAACAAATATTAATTTGAAAATAAAACAGCTGTAAAAACTATAAGTACCTACAAATTCAATAAGATTAATTCAAAATTCATGTGCCAATTGTATAAGCATATAGGAGTAGAATAGCATTATCATAGAAACTAAAGACCAAGGTTAAAAATATGCAGAATAATATTCTAGAATAAATCAGTCGTGTTGTGACTTATAAATGTCTGAATCAATTCAAAAACAATGCAAGAAGGGGCCTATTCTCTGTTTCTTCGGCTCTTAATATATAATACAATATTTTTTGTTATACATAATGTTTCAATCTTAAATTTAAAATACTCGTACTTACAACCAGTTGCACGAACGCTCATAATTTTTTTTTAGTTTAAATTGACATTACCCATACAAATTTGACATTCATTAAAGTTTGAAGGCGTCATTAAACCTTAATGGACGTTTGTGCAACTGACATTTAGAGTGATTCAAGAGGAAGTTATACAGTACCACGCGGGCGAAACCGTTGCCATCTAATCTAGTATTTAAATAATAGTCAAAAAATCAAAAGAAATTACTGGTTCGAATTGAAATATAATTTTTGTGTTGAATGGGCCATTTATTGAGGAAGCTATATGACGCAAGATTATATGACGCTGTAACTAATAAGAATGAAAAATGATGCAAAAACGGGAAAACAGAGTTACAGAATAAACCCCCGCGGTTTGAATTGAGGTGGGAATTAAAACAAATGTTCAATAACCAATTCTTTTTTACATTAAATGAATATTTAATAACATAATTTTACTTTCAGGCTGTAATTAATTTATGCGTTATTTTGTATGACAACTGACGGTTCACTTATGAATAATGTAATCTTAGGTTTAATTGACAAATAACACGAGAGCTCGTGAACAAAATTTGCAAGAGAGTTCTAACTGTAGAGTTCTAATTGATACTTCAGTACGTGGAAGTAGATATATACATTATTCCACCACCATTGCCATCAGCGGATCTACCGTGTAACTATAGAATGCTTTTGACATTGGTTTGATTAAAAATGCACACAACGTTAATTACTGTACTGTATCTAATAATACATTATATAACGTTAAGTGCATTTGAGTTAAAATAATATGAAGAAAAGTGATGTGAGTCTATAAAACCTGACTATCTAGGTAGTAAACCCATTGGTCTTCTAGCACTAAGTGGGGCTGGACCCGCATCCCGGGTCCTCCCCCCTCCCTCCACGCTAGAGGGTATCTGCAGCGGGTTTTACCAGTTAGGCCGGTCTCGCTTAAGCCGGGTGCAGGGTCGGAGAGCCTTAAGATGCATTTCCACTGATTTAAAAAAAAGGTGTCCCAACACCTGCAGTGCTATTTTATTATAAAAACAGTTCTATAACGTCACAACGCTGCGCTCAACGTCGAGTTAGAGGTTTTTTTTAAAAGAATACTGAAGTTTTACATTTACATCACTGAGATATAGGGGAAGGGTGTATACCCTAACTACTTACTGAAGTTTTTGTCACGAGCTCTCAGTTTATAAGGCATAAAATTGTATTAATAGCTTCTGCTTGCAACTTCTTCATATAGCTTTTTGAATCGTTACTGGTAAGTGTATAAGGTACGAAAAAGTACGAAGTACCCGTTAATTCGCATTTGGCACTGTGTGGTGGATAGCCGTCCATCCCGATCTACGGGAAAGACATTGAAAGGCTGATAATAATTAAACAATAAATTCATTACTCGAATCCCAAATAAATTTAACAAAGTACTATATTATGGAAATCTGAAACAACTAAGGTAGCACAACATCCAGACCCGAGACAATATAGATAAGTTAGATTTCTACAATGATTTGACCGGTAATCGAACCCGGGACTTCAGAGATGGCAACACCTTGAGGCGAATCAATATAGAAATAACCTTTTTTACTTTTTTTTTGTTTAGGCGTTGTTTTACATTTCTATAACTCAAAGACTAAGTTAATTAGCAGTGAGCTTGAACAATTGAATAATAATATTAAATGAATTAAATTTTTATTTTACAAATTAGATTTTCATAGATTCAGTACAGATGAAGACGAAATATCAAGAGCTTACTGTGACATTTAACTTACTCTTCTAAATATATTCTGAATCCGACAGCGCCTGTATCTGTACACGAGGTGCACCACCTGTGGCTTCGTAAATTTAGTGTGTTTCTGTCCCTCTCACACTCTTAACAGACCCCTATATCCGTCTCGCTTGTTCGTGTTTTCACAAATAAGTTGCATCCGAAAACAACATAGAAAACTACAGAGAACGACCACTGTAAAATGTTTCCAATGTATAAATACATAGAGTGCATTTTCAGTTGAAAGTTAACTGGCTGAAAATTCTTTGTTAGCTCAACTGAAAGTTTCAGACTGGTGGCTGGTAGGAAATGTGCCGGCCTGTTATATTCTCTGATTGTAATATAACGCGATTTAAAATAAATAGTGTTGTCGATATTATGATTATAACACTTTATCTTGTCGATAAAAATGTGTTAAAAATATGTTTGAACAAAGTATATCATCTATTTATCATATGCATGTAAGTTATAAATACATTTTTTTAACTAAGCACTGGTCTGCTTATCAATTAAAGAAATAACACTTGTAAACGAGACCCTTTTTGTATTATAATTACCTTAATATTAGGTGTTGAGGTAGATGTAATGTGTCAAGTTATCATACTTATCATATTATTGTAAATGTTCGATTCCGAAAGAATTAACTTCGATCTCTACACTCAATGCGTTTAGTTTAGGTTTATTTAAAATCAAGTGGAAAATTTGACAATCTTGTTTAACCTGACGTGCTGTTAACTGTGATTATTGTATGTCAATTTAAGCATTTGCTGATATCAACTTTCTTTGTGTGTAATAGGGTGGAAGACTGGATAAAAAAAAGAAATTCAATTTTATTCGTCAGTATTAGATACGTATATTTTTTGCTCGAATTTCAAACAAGAAATGACATAGATAATAGGCATTAAAGTTGAGGAGTGGGGGTTCGCTACGTCATAGTTTTGTAGAAAATGTACAAAAATGTGACATCATGCGATATTTAACTCAATGTATCGCCGTAATTTGTTGTTTACGCAAAAAAATAAAAAATACGTATTTAATATTGTTCAATAATCTACCCGACGGACAAACAAAAAAAAATATTTGTCATCCCTATTGATGATTAAATAAACTAAACTAGTGAAGTTTAGAAAACTAGTGAACTAAAGAAAAAGTTCGATCAAAATTATGTGAGCAGATAATATCCAATCTGAAGTTCTACTCAAATAAAAATGTTTTAGTGTGTATCGCAGAAAACTTTCATGGTGCGTATTTTTTAAATATTTTGTTATAGTTTTGTCTATTAAAAGAAGTGTTTGAGCTGTGCTTTGTTTACTTGTAACTACTTAAAAGTATACTAAAATATCTAGGAATCATTTAAACGTTACAAATGTAGTAAATGCAGGTTTTAAATATGAATATAAAAACTCTACGAGTGGGTAAACCAATCGTTCCAATTTACATTTAAAAACCCTTTTGTCACACTAACCCAAATCCGAGTGGAATCGATATCGATAAATCCGCACCACTAGCAGGTTAACCGTCCCATTTTGCCGGATGGTAAGCCCGGTTTAATCTGTACGGCTGGATTGTTACAAATTCATGTAGTTTTGGCAATACGGGACAGTATACGAACGGATGGTAGCCAGCTAACCTGTTGATTTGTATGTCATTGTTTTGCATTTCGAAGCTGAATTTACTTTTTGGGTTTTGCATAAGCTTTAATAATTTAAGTTAAATTGTTATCGTTTATTTGTTTAACTTTCTAATGAAATTAACTTAAAATCAACTTTGAATGCAAAAATGAAGAACCATAACAATCCTATCAGTTTTTTTAATAATTACATGTATATTTCGAACAGCCTAACCTTGTTGAAAAACAAGGTAAGGCCTTAAGAGTGACATACTGAAATCTCTATCCACTTTTATATTTATATTTTACAAAATTCAATATTGATAGATTAGACTGAGTAGAATAGGTTACCAAATCGATTTGGACCTTAATCGCCGTTTTGTTAAGGTTAAAAATGACATTGATTGTGCAAATAAACTGACTAATAACACTTCTTATTTCGTTATGAATGAATTTGATCGATATTAGAAAGAAATTGATATTAAAAAGAGTTGGCATCGTATTTACGAAGCCTAGTTTATCATCAATTGTAATATAGTAAGACATTTAGTTTTAATTGACCTATTTATAATAAGACTAATTTGACCTTTTTCTTGGTTTTCGAATGTCGGAATTTTGAATACACATATAACATGGAAGACAATGTAATATTAATATATGACAAAGTTGAATTGGTGATGGAGCGAGAAGGTAGGAAATTTCCTAGCGTCAAAAAAGCATTTGGACAGGTTTATTGAATCAAGATCTCTGGTCAAAATACTAACAAAGACGCTTGTTTAAAATAGTTTAATGTGAGTATTTAAAGTCAAAATACTCACATTGTTATTTTTTTTTTACGTTATTTATGTTCATCTTAATAATTTAGCTTTTTATGTAACATGTTCACATGAAGATAGTCTTAGGTCTAAAATATCACCCCGTAAGTTTATTTCATCTATATGTTTGTTAAAACTAAGAAAACAGATTCACCCTGAAGCCGGTTTCTAAGACCACAGGTCATACTTTCACTCCTTACAAGAATGCCGTGTACAACGGGTTTTAACAAAACACACGAGACCCTTGACATAATAAAATTTTACGATAGCAACGGTGCGAAACCAAATAAAGATAAATTATAATTTCATACAATTACATGTCAATAACTTGAAGTTTTATTGCTCTTAGGAGTGGCAGAACAGATTTTGCTTTAAAGGTTTTTAAATATAAGAATACCTCCCATATAAAAACCCATTTAATATCACATTGCATACGTTGCTCAGAATCCAAGATAGTAGTTAAAAATGAAGTATGTATCTGAGACAACGAAAGTCCCAAGCCCGAGACAACATAGAAAACTTCAGAGATCATAGAGAATCAGGTAACGGCAAATTAAAGTAAGTGTATAAGATTAAATTTTGTGAAAAAACTTAAAGTTACAAACGTCGATATAAAATGATGTAAAATTTTTAATATTGTTACTAAAACAGTAGATTAAAAACGAATATAGAATTCTATATACTATAAAAGTCATAAAAATATTTTTACATTACATATAATATCAATGATTATTTTAATTTTATATTTAGGTATTATGAAATAGCGCTCAACAAAACTATTTCTAATAACCTTAAATCTTAAATAAATAATCTAATTTAACACAGCCATTGTTACACGCCTAGAACGAATTACTGCGATATCATCTAACAATATGAAAACAAAATGGCTACCAAACTGTTATCTATCATAGTAACGGCCTAGACACTAGGAAGCGACAAGTTTTGACATTGCGCCCGACCTTGGCGCGCTTTTCTGTGATTGGTCGGTTAATCAAAATGGCGACGGGCGCCCGCGCGCACTCCTGTCATTGTTTCTATCAATTAAACGACCGGTTTCGTATGCTTTTTCATGCTATGTTAATTGTAGATTAATTAGCATTTTAGACTGCGCAGTTCTATTAGCGGAAAATCAATGTTTTTTTTCGTGATATTACGTGTTGTTTCCTCGTCCTTTGATTGGTGTATTTTTTTTTCTATTATTGCTTACACACCTCGATTCTAAATAAAATGTAGGTATGTTTTTAATTAATACTGTTATATAAATACTACTTGATTGATGGTTCCTTGGTTAAAACACTCACGATTTGGTAACCAAACTCTATGGATAGAGACTTAGAAGCTTATAAGAATTGATAATTTTCAATTTGGATAAGCATTTTTACCATTTTATCACGAATTTAATAGTTTAATAAATAATTTAAATTTCCAAGGCACCTTAATAGAATAAAGAAGATTACATAATGATTATTTCTTAATAAATTTTTCGAAGACAGCTATGAAGGCCATCTATTAATAAAGACTGATAATTTCCTACAAAATGGTGGCAAGGTTATCGGTATATTATTCATAGAAAATTGAATTTTAATCGTACAAAATTTGTTTATGGCAGTTAATTCAGCTTTAAGATTGGAAAAACATGATGACATTCGGCGCAGGGTTAAAATTTAAATGTTAATAAATCACCTCTTTTGAGATTCTACCCGATGGGGATGAGTTTGGGGGTATAGGGTGAAGAAGGTGGATAAAAAAACACGACACTTGATCTCAAAGCGGCCGAACTGGAGATCCGACGTTAATGATATTCTATCTTCATAGTATTTGACTGACTATGTTTATAAAGTACAGCCACGACTACGTCCAAGTTTTATTTCTTATCAGATCTATAAGTCTACGTGAAGTTGGATTTTTCGATACTGATAAAACTATAGTTATAGGTGCATACCGATAATTCTGGTACATATTTTATGAAACAAGAAAAGATATTCGGCACTTATGCCTCATAAATGATCAGTATTATTATATGCATATCCTCGAATTATAAAAAGGGGAAAAACTTTAGCATTAAACCATTGTCCGATGAAATTATATCAACACGTTTTAGTTTGACATTTTTTCTTCTGTCATTGTACATTTGCTTTAGGTGATCGATGTTTTAAACCATGTATAGCTTAAATTATCGTTTTATAATAAGATTGATAATAACTCTATGGTCACAAATTCGTTTACCCTATTAACAAGGGATACATTTAATGATATAAATAAATTAAAATTGAAATAACTCGTGAACTTGTTGGAAACGCTTTGTTGGAATAAAAATTTATGTGACTTTCATAGAGAGAATCTCGGTAAATAACTTTGATTTTTTATCGGTATACGATATTCATACAATATTTCCACTTTCTTTCATAGAAACTTCTTCTGTAAATAGTGCATTAACAGAAGCAAATAATGTAATTATGTGGGTGATCTTGGTATTATAATTTAACCATCAAATAGTATTGAGTACAAATGTAAATGAGGGATAACAAACAGCTAATACACTAAAGCATACTAATGTGCCTGTTTTTTATCATGCATCAGTATTGTTTTTCGAATGTAACCAAGGTTATTGAACCAATATAAATACACACTATTAACATTAATGTTCAAAAGAAAAAACAATTTCACCAAAGATAATTGAGACATGGCGATCCGTCATAATAATTAAACTCAGGTACCGTATAATAAGGAGAAACTAAAGCACGAAAAATTGATAAAAGGGGTGGACACCCCCTTATTGATCGGGGTCTCCACCACCCCGAGTGTATAACTATAAAAAGCGTAACAAATTTTCGTCTTAAGAAAAGGAAAAGAAAAAATGTATACAGCCACCCCGGGGAGACTCCCCAGTGCCCGGGGGTGGGGAAATGCATTTTTCTCGCGGTCTCTCTCACTCCTCTGACCTAAGATGTTACAAAGGATCCTTTGTTACCAGTCGAAGTTAATTAGGTTTCGCATATTCAACCTATTCGGGCGTCCGTATAACTTTTTTAATGCGTTCAAATTACGAAATTGTTGCGCGATACATCATATTTTTAACGCGACCTCCCGCCATCTTGAGCGCATGGTGATTTAACGCAATTTCATTTATGCGACCATGTTTTTTTAAAACCTTTTTTCACCTTCTCCTTGCAGGATACACGTTTAGTTTTTGAGATAACTCAATTTGTTTTAATAAATTACCAACGTCCTGCATTTTATTTTACCTGGAATAGAAATCATAGAGTAAATTTTTATATTAAATATTTAAAATGTTTTCATCCTTCTGGCTCTTAGTTACTTACTAATGTGTAATGTTCAGCATTCATTTTAAGTATCAATAAGAGCTTCTGGTAATCCACACTCTATTGAATTGTGCATTATAAGTAATAATAGAAGAATACTCACATACGAACTTTTGTACAATAAAATACCACTCGCAACATTTCTTAACAAATTTTGTTACTCGAAATAATTGAACTATAAGTATTCAACATAAAAATATATAAAAATATATCAACATAAAAATACAAGTAGGTAATATTAAATTGTTGAGTTTTAATTATGAAATTTGCTGTCATAACAGTTTTTAATTGAAACATTTCAAAAAGAGAAATAACCGTTACTACCCAATTTGATTATTTGCATCCATACCGAGCAATCCGTCTCGGATCGTGCGATCTAACGATTAATCGTAACATGGATAATGCATCGTCGGTCGTTTGGTGTGTACGGCTGCAATTTATCCTCTCAAATGTGTGGAGTATAAACGTTCGTATTCTAAATTTTGAACGTTGATGGTAACTTGGGCTTTGTTTGGTACGCACAACAATGACAGAGCTTTATTAAAACTGCCCAAACATCAAAGATTCAACGAGTTTATCACACATCGGCTATCGTCAAGAAACAACCATGCAAGAAACTTTCCCATTTTTTATAGATCAAGGTTATAACTTTAATGATCAAGCTAATATTTTAAGTTGTCGGGTATAGCATTTATTTTGTGCCTGTTGCGTATGTTATAAACTAGTGTAACTTAAACCGCTTACTGTTCTTTTAAGTAAAGCAAAGATCTCAGTACGAGGGATCTTTACGTATTGGTTTCTTATGAGAAAGTGATTTTTTTGTTGTTTTTATAATAAAATACTAAAATCGTTGAATAAACAAGATAGGTATGCAATTCATTGAATTTTGTTTTAATAAAAATTTTATAATTGAAAATTGCGTTAGTAGGTACGTTTTAAAAAAATAATAAAAACAGTATACCTACAAAAAATGGCAGTATTATAATTTATGTGTTTTTTTTACAGACTGGAAACTTTAATCTCAACTTTTCGTAAATATAGAAATAAAATGAACAGTAAAGAAAGAAATTACATTTCTCAAGCTGCACTGAACAAAAAAGCACTATATCAAAGAGAGTAAAAACAGGAAAAAAAAATAAGCAAACAAATCGTATAGCTCCCTGCAAAAAGGATTTATATCCCTAAGAAAGCGCGCGTTCCTTTTTCAAAAACAAAAAAAAAAAACAAATTAACACTAAAACGTTCTCCGTAGAAAAACCACCCAATATCCCTCTATACCGTTCTAAAATATTCACGGACACCACAAAATTCAATTTGTACTCAGAAACTGCTCTCCTTATAGCCGCAGACGTACAAAATGAAAACATGCTTCGGAAAAAAGTGGAGGGTACTGGTACCAGGAATTAAACTTGGGAGGGGTGCTGTGGGTGGGGGAAGAAGCTGGATGATTAATTATTAGTTTGTGTGTGTTCCTAAGATAGCGCCGTATCGGGAACGCTAGTGTGCCCGAATGCTGTGAGGTTTTATTAAAAGTGATTAATCATAAAATTTTATTAAAGTATATACTTACCATATTTTGTCTTTATAATGTGAAAATATTATTGTTGCTTATTAAGAAGCTCAATGGCGTAGTCATTAGGAGGTTAAGCAACTATCATACAGCCAATAATGGAAGGATGACCAAAAAAATATTATATCGAGCTCCTCCATGCTTCGGAAGGCACGTTAAGCGGTTGGTCCCGGATGTACCTGCAGTCGTTAATACTCACTAATCCACACTGGGCCTGCGTGTAGGATTATTATTGTAGAGTTTTACTATCAACAGTCATATTTATTTATTTATACTTTATGCATAAATGTACATAGGCGGACTTAATGCCTGCGGTATTTTCTACCAGTCAACCTTAAGGTAATGTGGAGAAGAATACGTGGTCAGGTGCACAATTATAAGAAAATAATTATAAGAATAGACTAAACTAGATAACCTAATTAATATATATACTTTAAGATACATACTATATAATATTGTACATAGAAACATACATACATACATAAATAAAAATATAATATATTAAATACATTAAATACATAAATAATATAATATATTAAATACATAAATAAAAATATATATATTAAATAAATGGTTAATCGTGTATGTATATACACGATTAACCATTCAAGGAATCTGCTTGCTCTAAAAGATAGCTGCGTAACTTAGTTTTAAACGCATACCGACTAGTAGACATTCTTAGGTCTAAAGGAAGAGAGTTCCATAGGAGAATAGATTTAATAAAGAAGGAAGAATGAAGTACATCAGAGCAATGAGAAGGACACATGAGCAAACGGTTAGAAGCAGAACGTAAATTTTTAGTGTGACTTGTGGACAAGTATTGAAAGTGGGGAGTAAGATAAGAAGGAGCATTATGTGAATCTAGTAATGAGAAAAGGTAAAATCATATCAATACCATGATATCACCGGTAAAATTTTTTTGACTTAATTGCGCTTGTTAAGTTTTCGGGTTTTTTAATTAAAAATTCGGTATTTCGTAGTACACGCATTTTTTTGTAAAATTTACATAATCTGTTAGGTTGTTCGTATCAGTAGTTGTTTTCGTTAGGAACCATATCTCTCAAAAAATCGCAAAATAATTTTTGATATAAATGTTTGAGGCAGTCTAATTGCAGGTAAGATTCTGTCTTTCAATTTTGCAAACATTCATACATATAACAAGAGCTGCTAAAATTCATTGTATCACATATTAGATGGATTCAAAGATGAATCGTAATTTTCTCTGCATTACACGAAGCTTATTTCTAATAAAGATAGTTCTTCACTGTTTATAATTTAAAATTACACTTGATGTTGTCGATTATTTTGAATCAACTCAAGTCAAGTCAACGATTGATTGCAAACATGGTATGTACGTATTTTGCGCAATATTTTAAGGTAGTATATCTCGGCAATGAGACAAAAAAATCTAACGTTAAGTCCATATTTTTCAGAAATTAGGGCCCTTGTATACATATGTATTTTAGGATTCAGTTTTTATGAGTTAACGCAAAGCTCTGGAGTGGTTATGATTACCTATATCTTATAACTACCATATTTCTCTGCCATTTAATGAATCCTAATATCGACCAACAAACTGATGCAACTTAATTAGTTAAATACATTTTAACGTTATACATTTATCTAACGCATTAACTTAATTTGAACATTTTGAATTACACCTAGTTGTAACGGTTTCAGTTTTTTTTTATTTATTTTGACGCTGTGTAAAAGGAGTGTAAATTAATTAATAATATTTTATTTATTTGATGCATGATCATGATATTAAATATCATAAATATATAAAAATATTAACTATAAAAATTAATAACATTAAGAAGTAGTTGTCAAAAAAAAACACGAACAATTTCGCAGTCTAAAATTTGAAGCTCGGTTCTAGTTCATTGTTCCATTTATATTTAAATTTTACGCCGTGGTCGAATTTCACGAAAATCGCAAGTGTACACCTAGCTCAACGTGCGCTCGTTCTTCACATTTTTGTCTTTTTCACGGCTTCAATTTAAAATTTTATTTCCCCGCTTGACCCAAAGGGGAAAGGGAGGCAGGGGGACGAAGACACTCATTATGACCAATTTTACCCCCACTGTTTTTCCTACCATTGTTATTGCAGTGACGGTTCATTCTGTCTTTCCATTCAAGTTTTTGTTAAGAAGCGCGGGAAACTTTGGAATAAACATTTTTGTTGCTCCCCGAGCAATTAACGCTGTGAAATGGGTCGCTACTTAACTGTATTTCTCCTTTTTTGGAGGTTATCATTGTCATTGTACTATAAATTAGCAGTAGGAAAAAATTCAAATACTTTTATAATTGTTTGAAATAAAATATGAAGAGGATTAATTATGTCATTTGTTTACGGTCTTCAGAAACACATTTCTTTTAGAGATAAGGCTATAATATATTCTTATTTTGATGATACTTAGTTTAATCTATAACATAACACACGTAATCAAAATTTATGGGAAATTAAAAACAACCTACATGCTTTAGCTAATAAACTTGGAATCTGAGCAATATATGTGATGTTATCTCAGGTATATTTATTAATTTAGTTTCACGGATAGATTGATAGGTGAGGATATATAATGCAAAATAATTTAGAACTTTTATTAGTAATTATACATTTCTTCTTTAGTGTCGTAAGATTCTGAAACTTGTATTTATATGTATAGTCGATATATCTTGGGTAAAAGGTCATATCTTAATGACCTTTGTCTCTATTTGTTAAATATATTTTAAGGAAATATTTTAACTTAAGTAAGAATTTAAATTAAGTAAGAACTGTTAATCCTATTCGATCCTATTAATATTATGAATGTGAAAGTTCCTTTGTTTGGACGTTTGTCCGTCAATCACGCCGAAACTACTGAACGGATTTTGATGAAATTTGGTATACAGATAGGGTATTAGCTGACTTAGATAATAGGATACTTTTTATCCCACTAAACATTTCCCTAGGGACCACGCGGGAGAAGCCGCTGGCGAAAGCTAGTAGCTAATAATAAATGTATTCTAACTATTAATAATTCCTATTTCATTAAAATTCTTGTTTAATGTGTATAAATATCTTTTTAAATTCAGCCATATACTCAAGTAATTACTTCTCTTGACTATAGATACGAGTGCCAGTGTTAACCCAACGTACTCGTAACGGCGCCATTACATAAGCTACCTGACCTACCGCATGTCACGTGATACTGTCATTCAGGAAAGGACGTGACGAAATCACCCCGAAACTCCTAAAAGGGGGTCAAGCGTGTTACCCAGGCCAATTTAATGTGCCGCTGTATTGATTCCACGGCATTCTTTCACACAGGCGCGGAGGCAACTCACCCCACCCGTTTTACCCCCCCATCGGAACTTGGGATAAACGGAGATAAGACTTTTTTGGGGAAAGACGTCGATGTGTGGACGTGTTAGTTACCGTCTACGAGTTTTTTAAGGAAACAGTTCTTAATTCAAAATTGTATTTTGAACTTAGTAAGTTGAATAAACATTATTTTGAGTTTGACTTTTGACCTTGCTAATGTTTTTATTTTGTGAAACAGTTTGAGTAAAGCGGAATTGCCTAGAATTTTATGGTTGATTTTTAGACAAAATACTGTTCCTACACATGTTTTCAAATTAAAATAAAATATAAGATTATTATATTTGATCAATTTTTAAAAATAAAATATTAATATCATTTACCATATTAATATTACCGTTTAGATTTACTCTTAATAACGTTTCGAAACGTTTAATTAAAACTTATAATATAGCTTTCTAAAAAGAAGGGAAAGGATTGAAAATCGCAGTGCTGAATAATTATATAAATATTTACGCGTTTTGCCGTTTCTTTAAATTTTAAAGCAAACCAAATAAATATTACGAGACTTACTGGAAAAAGTAACCAAAGTTTAGTCCACACTGTTAACATAAGCACAAAACTTGATGCGGAATAGCAAATTTTGCGGAGCAAAATTTTCCTCATCTCTGAAATGAAATGAGCAAAAAATCTAATACAACTTCGCAGTCTACGCAACCAACGTATGACTGACTCCACGTGGCTTCATAATAAACTTGTTCAAATCCAAACAGGCAGCCAACTCCGAAACTAGCGAACGATCAACAAAAACAAAGCGCGCCAAGCAACAGGTACGCTCCACAATAAATATACAGCCAGTGTTAGTATGCACTCAACTACCTAAAACCGACCACATGCAACCGACACAACCACCAAAATTTAACAGAGACCTACAGCATCCTAGTTTATTTAAATACACAATCGCTTACTCTGTGACTCAGACAAGTGGTATCCAAGTTCTAATATATGAATCACAAGTTCCGAGATTCTAAATTTAAATTCAAACTGCCGGCGACGAATTTTTGTATCGACCACATTCTGAATTTGAATTTTAAAAAGGTGCATTACGAATTTTCCAATCTGAATATGGTAAAGAAAAGATGGGAGTGGAATTCATATTTTGCTTTTTTTATTATTGGATATTTTTAATGTCCGTCAACCTTTCGACAATGCGCAGCGGTTTGTGCCGCGACGAGAACGAACTTCCCGCCTATTCAATTTTCGCTTACAAAGGAAAGTTTTCAGGAAGCGTTCCGGGTCACCGGCTCCGCAGTTTCGTTTTATATTTAAGTGTAACTTTGACGAAAATGTTTAACGCGAATAGAGCATTCAATTAAAGTTTAAAGCCTCCCAATACTGCGCTTTTATTCAAGTATTAAACAGTTCTTGTTTGCATTGTTGACAGAGCTGTCTGCGGAATTAATATTAGGTTTTATTTCCTTGTAATATTATAAAAAGGCGATACTGGCCAGCAACGAAAAGCGTTGAAAACTAATTAAAAACATCAATTCCGACCAGCACGCTACGGGAGAATATTTCAAACGCATACACACACAGAGATCTACCACCATGCACACATGAACGCGTAACGCACACAACAGTTAAAAATAAGTCCCGGACTATATCCGCGTGAGAGAATGGGCCGGGTGTGTTGAACATCAAAACTAAGTATCTGACTGACAATGATAACATCAATAATGACTTTATAATGTATTGTTAATATGTTAAAAAATAACAGAATTTTTATTGTTTTAGACTCATCATAATTAATTTAACTGCCCATCCCGGTTTCGAGGTATTTAATTAAAGAAATGTATGTACGTAAATGTAACATCCTTTATACAAACCTTGCTTTGGTAATAACAAATATAAGAAAAAAGGAATTAGGTACTTATTTTGTGTAATAGTTCTAAAATTATGCGCGTACATTCAGAAGGGATGAAGGTAGTAAGGTAGAAGAGTACACCTAGAACGGATGGATGGATTTTAACATCGATTAAAAATAGTTGTGTGGTAACTTTTTGAGGAAAGATGATTCAAAAATAACAACAAAGAAATGCGCACAATAATGATGCATTTTGTTTTTGGAAGTTTACTTCAAGCGATCGATATGTTAGCTAAGTTATGACTATTCACAACTTTCAAATAATATTTTTTTTAATTTTTTGCGTCATAAAATAGTTCATAGTTAATAGATCAATGGATAAATATTAATTAATCTATTGCAGTTACGTGATTTTCACTGTAATCAGTTGCCCAGTTCTAGAACTTATCCGGGGGGAGATGGGGATAGCTGGATGTCTTAAGGCGGAGAGGGATGGCGCGCTGAAACCGAGTTATCGTAAATTGATCTGGGCCGGGGGACGCTCAGGGGGGCGACGCGGTTCCAAATTTGACAGCGATGGAAATTGGCGGGAAAGATTATTGGTTGCATCGCGCTCGCTTTTTTGTGTTCCATTTTAGAAATTCAAATTTTCTGCTCGTTTATTCCGAATTCAGGACATCGATTTTTTGTGTATGACTAATGTTGGAATATATCTTAGTGAAATAGCGATATTATATGATTATGCGCAACATAAAAATTATATGTATTGTAAAAATAAACAGTTCTTGTAATAAAAATACTTGACATTGTTTTTGTTAATATTATTTTAATATTTACGTAACATTGATTCCCATAATATAAATATAAAATAGAATTCATTTTCATTTGAATTGATCAGAACGGTTTGAATTCGTAATTTTAAATTTGGAATTACAATTGAGTGACGTAAACCTCAAGGAAAAGTTAAAGTGGGTCATGTAGGTCGGGATTCAAATAGGTTGTTTTGTTGTATTAACTGGTGACCGCTGTATAAGTTCAGGAAAAATGTTTTAGCTGTTTTTATATTAATATATATAAGTTTATCAGATAATAATATTTGTGATCAGCTTTTGTTCGCGTCCTCATGTGGTATTCGGAACAAAAAGTGGATTATGCATGTACAGAATCATTTATATTTTTCAATGCTAAAATATTTTTAGAGACGATTATGATCTGGAAATTACTCATCACATAGATACAAACTCATAAAATTAACAAGATGACAATGTTTTAAATCCTTCATAAATCATGTGCTACCTGTTATGAGCATTTTCATTACGATGCGATTCATTCGTACTTTCCAATATATCTGCTAGGTAGATACTTATTTGCGAGCGAACTCCTTTGTGTCTTAGACGATCCTAGCTCACGTTCGAGCGGTCTCATAAAAGCTTGCACACACCAACATCTTAATAACAGAATCCGAACGCTCCAAGCGATTTTAAAATAAGAATATCATAACTGGCCATCGGGCGGTGGGGGTTGAAAGAACGGATTTCGGAAGAACGTTCGCACCCCCCTTCAGTTTTTAAAATAAGAAAATTTCGGTGGAGCGTGATATTTTTAAAATAAGAACCTCTTTCGTGGCATATTCCGTGGAGAGAGATTTTAAAATAAGAATAGTTTCGCGATACCCCCACCCGTCTGGAGCTTGAAATAAGAATTCGGGGGCCAGATTCGGGTGGGTCGGGCATATTCGGTGGGTGTCGGGGTGTTCCTTGATGAGAACGAAGGTTTTTCGTGGAATTTCGTTAGCTCCTTTCGCCGAGGGCATTGACCGGCTGAGTCGATACTTGTTCGATGAATGTTATAGTAATTGGATTGAACTCAATTTTTATCTTTTTTTTTAGAAAAGTGTTTTCGTCTGGTCGCTTCTTTAGTTCAGATACCAGGAAACGGGGACTAATGAAATTTGCGTTGGTAGACGATGCAAAGGACACTGATGCTAAACGGAATTAAGTTTTCAACCCGACCAAAACTAGTTGGTTAACATTCGGCACGATACTTGATCTAGTTATTTTACACTACGATGTGGAGTTTTAGGGTGATTTTTTTTTTGCTTGTGGGTTGTTTTAATTTTGGCAATTAATCTAGGCATAAGTATTTCATTTAACTTTTACATTCACCTTTCTTTTCTTATCGAAGAGTATTATTATATTTATTAAATTTTGCATTCACAATGCTTTACTGAAAAATATATTTAATGAAAAATATTTAAAAATCTACTTGGTCCCTGGTTAGCTCAATGGTAGAGCAGTCGTCGGATTGCGAAAGATCATGGGTTCGACTCTCATCAAAGAGTGCCAGGGATAAAGTGATTTTTTAAGCATTTTTCATTAAAATATTTTTTTTTAAGAAATTTTTCAAACCTCTTTTGTCTTTCTATGACTATATATTAAATTACCAAGTTTCAGGCTTCTCATAATTAACATGATATAGTATGGGAAATTCACAATGGATAATATTATTATGAATTTCTCCCCATTCTATTTGATTCTATTCCATCCTTAAGGAAGGCCAGGCCAGTAATGATGATAACGATAAGAACTTTAAAATTATTGCATTTTGTTCTGTAAGTAATAATTTTAAATACGCATTTTACATTTCTTTTTGTATTATTTTTTTAATTTATGTTATGTTTTGAAACCTTCGTGGTCGAGTAATTTCCACGCCTGCGTCAGTTTCAAGGTGTTGTCATCTCTGAGGGTTGAATTTCCAACACAAAATGGTCATTACTATACTGTCTGAAGTCTGGATGTACTGATGTTTTACGTTTATTTAATTAAGGACATGAGCATTGTACATGACGTTTTTAATGTAGACTATTATTAATATTGGTGAGGAGAATCACAATCTCCACCATGCGTCTGTAAGCACTTCAAGTCTTTGATCCCTGTTTCAGCAATTGTTAACACTCACTTATCCGTACTGGGCCCATATGACGGACCCGTTCTCTCAGATCTATTCCATCCGTGCAATTGGCACATAATTAGGTTGATGATTATTGTTATTTCTGTTTTTTTTAGTGTCGCCGCACCTATGCCATGGCGGAGTGCTCGTTCGCTCGCTGCCAGCAAGAACGACGCGCCATCCGCAAAGAACTGCAACGCTGGACCAAGAACATGGTGTACATCCTAGGTGAGTAATAAGTGAACAACTTGTATACTCATTCATTTTAGAATTCCAAATGTTGTCACATTAAATCTTGTGTCTAACTTTTCTAGCTTTTCATTCTCATTCCGAGATGAAGGTCTAATTTGACCAAGATTTATACATTTTGAATATAATAATAAATCATGTCTATGGCCTTGAGATGAATTAAAAAAAAAATAACTTCTGAAAGAAGAAAAACGAACACTTCTTTTTGTAAAACTCTATCAGTTGCCAAACGTCCATTAAAATTTTCATTAGTTTTAAGTGACATTACCCATACAATTTTGACATTCATTAGATCTTGACGACGTCATTAAACCTTAACGGACGTTTGTGCATCTGACCATAAGTGTTCTAAAAAAAAATCTGAGCCATAATTTGAAATTCGAACCATAGCAAATTTATAATTGCCCTTTCCAGTTTGATTGTTTAAAGCGTAGATATTTAATAACGTACAAAGTGTACTTTATACTTTGCCCGTTATTAATAAGCCACGCTCGTTTGCAGTTTCGTACCTTATTGAGTTTTAGGGACTTGTAGGAAAACATACAGCCATGAACAAGGAAGTTTTATTGCACAGAAGTTAGCCGTTAGCTAAAATCGTGGCGGACGACACAGAATACAAAGATGGTATATGCAGTTGCGTAGGACGTAATTGGTTTTAGAATCTTCTTGTTTTTCAATATTGGTGAATTTGAAAGCGATTGATCTGAAATAAAATGAACTTGGCAACTGCTTTACATTTCGCACGCGCCTTAAAAGTCCAATGAGGCACGTAATAGCTTTTCATTCGAGTAAGACTCTAAATCATAAATTACAAACCACGCCATTCATTATATCTAATAGTGATAAGCTTGTAATAATAATAAGTAAAATCTTTATTATAGAATTTCTAAAATATCAATTTAAAGTGCTCAAAATAGACTAAATTAAAAAAAAGGTTTTCGTGTATTTTTCTTTGTTTTAATACAAATAGCCGTTTTTACTTTCGACAATGTAGGTGCCTAGATGTCGACTGTAGTTACAGTGCTCTTTTGAAAATTTTCTTTTATTTGTATAATCTCAGATTACAAAAACATAATTTTATTCTCAGTGTAAGTGAACATATCAGTTCTTATGAGAATAAGACGTTTATACGTCTTTAAATCTAAATTTAGTTTTTAATTATGTCAAAATTTTTAATAGGTATTATTAATTACTCTAACAGAATTGACATCCTTATCTACCATATAATTACTATATTTAAGTTTATTCAGCGATCATGATACTTAAAAAAAAGGAAATCGATATAATGTTATATTTATATTTGCATTTTTTACATTATAAGAATTTGAAATAAATTTAATATAATTGAGTTTTTCAAGTTTGTATTAGTTATAGGTCTTATAATTCATACAAATTTGAATATTTCACTTATTCAAATTTGAATGTAACTACTTATTAAATAAATAATTAACTCCATGTATGAAAAAAATAATAAATAACATAATATGTAGCGTATTTTCTGTAAAAACGTGCTCCATAATTTTGGTAATTTCGTTTTTGGTAATTCAATTTGAATAATGATTTGGTAATTCTATTTAGAAATGCATAAGTTTTGACAATGAAAGCGCGTTCCAAATTTGAAATTATTTTTTTCTTTTTATTTACGAAACAGTTTCAATTCAGAAATAGTGTTGGCAACTTAGAAATTAGAATCCGATAATATATTGAAGCGAAATATAACATTCGAATTACAAATTCTGTAATTGTGTTGTGTCCCAAAAGACGTTAACTTTTCGCCTGATATCTCGGTTGCACCTAATTCTAGGCACGGATATGGAGGCCAGTAGCGATGCATATGGTGCCGCTACAATGGTCGCAAAATTTTTCTATATGATGGTATTTACATTATTTTATTGCCATTTAATTATGTATATCGATATAGTTTATATGTGGACTTCGATAATAAACACAGTTTAGTTTGATTCTCGAGCAAAATTAACTCGACGTGATGACATGATTAATTGGTTGTTTTATACACTTTCTGTGTTTTTTTTATTATTTCAATTTTACTGAGTAGACTTACTTATCTTTTAATATTAAACCAACATTGCATAAGTAATTTGTTATATTAATCAAAATGAACTATCTTACTTATTTTATTGTCATCATTACTAATTAATATTGAAAAACGGTAAAACAGATAATATGGAATGTAGCATTAGTTTATGAAATTAAATTATGTAAGTGCAAACGAGTTAAGTTGCGGTCACTGTAGACCGCTGCATCGGCTGCCATCACACGCATGCGCGTTTTAGCCGCTCTGCCAAACAACCTGTTGCAAGTGGACCGGCGTGCACAAATGCAACTCGCCTCCGTAATCAAAAGCTAAAATTTAAATTCGGAATACAAAATCTAATAGTTTTGGAGATCAGAAAATTCGAAATTTGATAAATAATTCCGTTAACCTTTACAATAAAGGTTTGTAATTCCAATTACTCAAGTTCCACAGTTATTTGTAAGTGCGTTTATGTCTTAGGACTTTTAAGAAGCGTAGTGCAGTGAGAATTGATTGAAACACGTATATGGTGCTCTAGATTGATTGTATATTTTATAACGGTATTGCTAGTATTAAAAAACAAAGTGATTCATTTGAGACAGTTCCTGCGACAAAGTTCCGATTAGGAAGTTCGTTAATGTATTTTTTATGAACCGCTTTTAGTGTTCCATATTTAAAGTGTTAGAAAAATAAAAATAGTATGTAGAAGAAAACTTTTTGAATTCATATTGGCTAGTTAAAAATTTAATTAAGTTTCGAAATTCAGTGTAGTAATTTGGACAAGTGCCGTGAATAATTGGGGTGAAGATCCAAAGTTTAGAAGCGACATCGTAACGAAAGCGAGAAGTTGGAAGGAAGCAACAAGTGGTCGTCTGATGCTTTCTCCGGTAAATGTGCCACTGTTATACGACTTTGCATGCCCGCTTTTGCGGGATTATGTTGCGTTCCGTACGTGCTACCGTCCTGTTTCGAGTAAATTCGGGATTTTGTTGTTCTTGTTTTGTTGATTTGCTATTCGCTACTATCGTACGTTGATTTAAACTCTTTTCGAGTGAAATTTTCATTGTCGCGCGCTTTTTGGTTTTACTATTGTAAGCTTTTTCATTTTCAAGCTGAAAAATAGTTTCGTTGTCATAAGTGGGTGGGGTGGATTGGGTTTCTTTTGTTTTAAGGTTTCCGCCACGCGCCATCTTAGGATGGCGACAAAAAAGTGTCATGGCGGCACCGTGATCTTTTGTGCTCTAGTTTTGAAGAAAACAGTGTAATGTACACCTACAAGATATTGAATTTAAGAAAAGTGCAATTACAAACAATTTCTTTTTTTAATTTAAGCAATTGAAATGAGAGTAAAAGCTTATAGATATTTAAAAAAAAAGAACACCAATCCTTTTCAGTGGAGTTCATTCGACAGTTTTTTGGCTGAACCTGACAAGTGTGACAGCTTTACGGCTGAGTGGCCCAAATGCGTAGGCCGCTGTCGGCAACACTGTCTTCGAATAAAAAATAAATTTTCATTTTTCAAATAGCCTCCGTCTATTTTCAATTTCAGATTTATCTTTTTTTCTTAGTAACGAAACATAGATTGTATAACATAGTTAAATGAATATCTTAACTTTAAACTTATTCATGCCCATAAAGCTTAAACCTTTTATTTGTTTAAATAACTTAAATAATTTATCAGGTAAAAGACAATAATTGTTTACTATTATGAAATAACTTTCTTTAGTAATTTTCGCGATTATAAATTTGGTCCGTCTTTTTTCAACACTTTAAATAAAAAAAATATTAATATAGTGTTGCAACATTTATCAAATTAAATGAAGAGAAATAAAGTAAAACACGAAAGTTATTTTTTTTAGTATTTTACAAAGGTACATTAACCGATATAAATTTTCTAATTATATCGGTAATATCGGGCGGTAAATTCAATAGCACAAAGTCATTATTAAATCTTTATGCACGTTTGTACATTTGGGCGTAAGTGTCTTTAAATTGCTGTTCTGTATAATTAATAACATGTTTGACATGTCGTTGTTCAACATCATATTATTTTGATGAAAATTGTTGATGTATCCAATTTATTATCACTACACAGTATAAAACAAAGTCGCTTCCTCTGTCCCTATCCCTACGTATGCTTAAATATTTAAAACTACGCAACGGATTTTGATGCGGTTTTTTTTCATAGATAGGGTGATTCAAAAGGAAGGTTTTTATGTATAATACAAGACCACGTTGGCGTAGCCGCTGGCAGAAAGCTAGTATATAAATAATCATGAGACAACATTATTTTTTTACCCCATCCTTAGTTAAATAGAAATTAATTATTAATCTGAAGCAAAATAGATAAAATTACCAACTAAATTCGAGTCATTAAAGAAAATTTGAAAGTGTTGTAAAATATTTTCTATGATAATTAATCTTTTTCGGAAATCAAATCAAATAAATGCCACTGCGGCCAAAGCCCTCCACTTTGGAATAGCTTTAAGTTCATTGCAGAAGTTTTCCGTACTGGCGACCGCATATTTCTTTTTTTCAGGGTAAACAAACAGTGATACGATTTACATTGAATTTACATAATTAAACAGATGACATATACCATACACCAACATAAAACATGACATATACCAACACGGTTCACCACATCATGATATAGCTTAAAAGTGGTCACGCATTAAGTTTGAAAATCCATAGGAGAGCTTTTAACTAGAATTACAAATCTTATAATTTGGCAGTATATTTGACAATACTTTGCAAAGGCACAAAACACATGTTTATTAAACTTGTAACGGTGTGCCATGCCACCGTTTGTTTTCCTAGGTTTCAGTATGCAAACTTTTTGCTTTTGAAATTCAACATCATTTCATTTTACTATTCGTCTTTCGTAATTTAAAATTTTGACTAATCAATTTTACTCTTTATGGATGTCAGTTCGTAAGAAATTCTCCTATACACAAGATGAAATTATAATTATATTATAATATAATACAATATTATTGGTATAAATTTTACTATGTAATTTTAATAATTCATATATTATGGTGATACAATAATATAACATATTTACTAAATTAAAACTGTATTTTGTACGATCCAAAAGTGTAACAAGAAGCCCGACAAGGGGTATGTATTCGTTTATTTGATAAGAATGTATTAGTTTAAGTAACTTACGAACTGTTTTTTAAATTTATTTTTGTTTGTTACAGTTTTTTATTATTACCCTTATTTCATCAATAAATTATACTCAAGCTGATCAGCCTATTTAATTGACGAAGCACCGAACCCGTAACAAACTATGTGTTTATAAGGTACAAAAAATAGATATCAAAATCGCATATGATATCGATATGTCGCAAAATAATCATCAAGCAATCGGATTTCCGCTAAGTTATCTATATTTTTAGAGCAATAAATAAAATAACATTTAAGATACGAAAATTTCAACTAAAATA
This sequence comes from Diatraea saccharalis, assembly GCA_918026875.4. Lineage (NCBI taxonomy): Eukaryota > Metazoa > Arthropoda > Insecta > Lepidoptera > Crambidae > Diatraea > Diatraea saccharalis. Next base: position 2,507,680 of record OU893338.1, read on the forward strand.
TTATAATATTTGCTTTAAATAACCGAATTAAACATACATTATTATGCTCAAAATAAAGACTAAGTAAAGTACGTAATATACTGAGCATAATACGAACTCTGTCTATAAAAAGGTAAGATTGCAAATTGCAGGAAAATAGTTTATAATTGGTTTATAACGGCAGGAAAATGACGACTTACTTAAATTACCTTTATAGCTGAGTGAACTTCAACTAGTTTTATTGATAACGCCGATTTGAGTTCATTGGAAGCATTAACGGTGCAATTAAATCTCCATGCTCTTAAATAAAATAGAAAAACAGAACTGAATTTATAACAAACATATTCTATGGTTTTCAAATTTGTTATTCGTGTAAGGCTCTTATTCGTGTAAGTAAGGCTCTTATTCGTGTTAGTAAGACTTGCTTATGACCTATTTATTTTATTCTACGAGTATATTTCAACGTCAAAGCTGATATAGGTCATATTCAAAATTATTTTCTTTCAAATTGATAGCATTTATACAAATTTTTTGTATAGTTCATTATTTTTACCACCCGTTCAGGATTTCTTCTCAATTTGAAAATTTAATTTGTTCCTAAATTATTAATTATACGAAATTAAATAATAACATTCGAAGGAGTCAAGCGCATCCGGAAGAAAATCTCAGATTTGATGGAATTATTATTAAAAATTTACGAGTTTGTCCCGTATTAGAAACAATTTAAGAGGAAACTTCGGTATTCTTTATTAAGAACATTATTCCATATTTGCTTACTTTCGTACTTACCAAAGGCGGTGTAGATCTTGATGATGGTAGGTTGAAACTTTTGGGGGTATAAAATTTAGTAAGCGAAATCTCTCGATAAAACCGAATAAAATGTGGATTAAAAATAACAAATTATTTTGACCTTTTTGACCCAGAGTAAAAAGAATGGAAGAGTGGGAAGGCAAATATCACAGAAATAAGGTTTAATTAACTTTGACCTTTATGGCCCCATGTTTAGAGTGGTGCGAGTGAAATATTACACCGAGGTTGACTACAAACACAATTTTTATTTTGTCCTAAACTGCAATGGACATGGAATAATGCACATAAAAATCGGATAAAAAAGAACCGTGGCCTCGCGGAATAACGTCGCAGTGCTAAAATATAACAGGGTCCATTACGAATAGTATGGACTTAAGCACAATAAAACTCCATAGCGACTGTCATCGAGAAATGATCTAACCAAATTTTTCGTATTCGTACGTATCTATTCAAATTTGTTTAAAAATTCATAAATTATGATCCAAAACCGACCTATCCCTATGTGAAAATTGGAACTGGCAAATTTTGCATGTAGGCATAGGTGTTATATATTTTTTTCGCTTACGGTTCCGACTTTAATATTATTTTTTTTAAGTTGAAGTTAAGTTACAGAAATGCCATTTTTGTAATTTAACTTGAAACTCATCACCAACATTCACTCTTGTTTTGCACCAACAATCATTCACAATGTTCAAAACAAAACGTGTAGATGTTTTGATTTAATAGTAATAATTTTGACTCTTTTAAGTCTTGTAGGCTTTATGTACAGTTAACAGCACATCATATTATACGAAATATCATTCCACTTAATTTCACACCTTAACACATGACATGTTGCTGTGGATACATAATTTATTTTGCTCAACATTGTCAATGATTAGTATTATTTTGAGTTTATATAAATGTTAATATTACTTTAGTTAATTTATTTATTTTAATAGTCAGTAGGTAAAAATAATAGGATTATACTAAACTACTTAAAGAAACTTACTTGATAAAATTCGACTTATCATTTTATTAGGAATTGGTGCCATTAAGTTTTGCGTCAGTTATTACTATGATCATAGCGTTCGAAATAGCATCAAAATATCGGGACTCGACAAGAATAAATTACTTTGTAAGAAACCTGGAAATAACTATCACTTTAATATTAATCCATGATAGATTAAAACAACTTATGAACTTGATAAAATATTTTGGTTGCATTTTTATTGTTTTTTGTATAACTGTTTTTCCGCAACTTCATCCACGTAAATTATATCCTATGTCACTCGTTAAATCTGATGCTTAAGAAATGTCTTATTGAGAAATTATTATTAAATGAGTATTTCATATTAAAAAAAAATCTATGAAATTTATTTCATCTTCACTGAAAGTTTAAATATTTGTAAAAATATTTCTTTCGGCTGTTTGGTTGGATCGTCTGAATATTGATGAAAATACGCTCTGCAGTAGCGAAAAAGTATCAAGTACTTGGAAAATTCGTCAGCTCTGTTTAAACCTGGGTAGCCCAGCGGTTAGAGCTGAGGCCCGGATTGCGAAAGGTCGTGGGTTCATATCCCATCTCAGATTGCCAGGGACAAAGTGGATGTTTCATTAAGAATATTTTTAAATATAGCATTATGAATGCAAAATTAATCAAATATAATATTTTTTTCTTTTTTACATATCCAGGTTCATAGTTTTCGCGGTGGTACCTGTAACCCTACACAGGTCGGCGTGACCTCCGCGCGTATTGTCAATATTATAATGTATTGTGTTAATGATGGTCTCTACGAAACTCTAAACGAGATATATAAACGCAGATAACAAAAGTCACAGACGTTTTATTGTGACGACGACAGTGTCACGTTGAGAAGGTCGAATTAATTTTTGGTTAATCTCTTTGCTCGAATTAAAAACACAGACCGTTTATTGTAACGAAGAAGACTCGTTTATACTCTGTGACTAATAATCTCTTGATATAATAATTGAAATACTGTTCTTTAAGTTTATTATTGAGAAAGGTTGAGTGGTTTCAGTTCCAAAAATGAATACCGAATCGACACTATTATGCAACTTTAAGACGACGAATTCATTTCCTTCGATTTGAACTTCATTTTATATTTTAACTAATTAATTGAATTGAATTATTTCTTAATAATTAAAGCAATTATTACATCAAAATAAACTCACAAAAATAAAATCTTCTAAAACATTAGTTTCAAAAATCATTCATAAATAAATATAAACAAATTTCAATAAGTCGCTAAGAATATTAAATAGGTGATATGGGTCTATTCAATGGCAACCCTAAATGATGCGACCTTTATACTCAACATCAGGTCACTTCAAAAATGTCGAATTTTCAGCATCGATTTTGAACCTTATTAATAACTTACGTAGGGATAAAGTTTACTGGAGAAATTGGACCGTTTTATTATAACGTGTATAAACTGACGTGCTGTTGATTGTACTTAGAAATTCTATCGCGACTGGTTTTAATTAGTGTAATACAGTGAGTTAATATAGTGTCATTCGACTTCCACTTCTGTATTGTTACTATTTCTATGGTCTTATGACTCGAATTGCTTATGAAGTGATAATCTACGGTTATCTTTTCACCCATAATATATCAAGATATCAAAATTGATGTGATACCTGAGGGCCTATTTTATTTGTCCTTGAATGAACATTTGGAATCATTTTTATAATTATGTTAAAGTCATATCCGTGAACATTGGGGCTTCCAATCCCGCAGTCTGTATTGAATCCCGGTATTTGCAGGATTAAATTTTTTTGCGAGATCCCGCATATAGAATATATTAATATTAATTTATACACAGTTAATTTTAAGTCCACCTAAAATTTGAGGAGCTGTACACTTAAGTACAGTTGTATTTTAAAAAGTTCATAACCTGAAATCGTCTCTGAAAGCAAAGAGATATTGGTAAACTCTTAAATCAATTAGACAGCAAGCCCCGTGCGTACGCGTCATTCATTCTATATTATAAACATTCAAAGTTCTATCTTTTTACGGCATATATGTTATGTGTAAGCGACAGCTAATGTCATTATTTTTTTAGATGAATTACAATTAACGTTGTATATAAACCAACGAATTTTTCAACATAACTAAACATTTAATTATGTTTTGCTATTGGCATAAGATCAATAATCAACAATAGACATACATACATAAACGGTCTTCAATAAAAATTATCACAAACTGAAAAAAATACTGAAAAACAAAAACCTCTTTAACTCTAATCTAATAAACTACTGAATTTAAATACAAATCAAAAACATTTTCAACTGAATGTTGCCAAAGTAATTGTGAATTTTAATTATTTGGTTTGGTAATTCATCAGTCCGTCAGTCACTTTCTTTTCAGTCCCGAAAATCCCGCGGATCCTGCGCCCGTAATCCCGTTACTTGGGATTGGAAAAAAGATGCGGGATCTCGCAATACCGAGATTGGACGCCCCAGTGAAGATTATATATGCATTGGAGGCAGTGTCAGGTCCCGCTTTTGAACCATACATTATAGAAAAATTCGTGTTTATGGAGTCATTTTTCGAGTTTTTCGAAGTGCTTCTAAATACCTGGTCTAATTTTTGTCCATCAGTAATTCTATATGCCGAATTGAAATAAACCAGTAATCCGGAATAAGCTTTAGCTTACAATTTAATTACATTAGAGCTTCATGTGTGCATTACCCTAAATGGTTTGATGCATATTAATTAGGTAATTACATTTTCGGTTCCGTAGTCGGTCAGGTGTTACATTATTTGTCTTAGTGAGATACAAAATATATGTATGTGATATATGTAGTACTAGATCGTTCGTCAGTGTGGATTTAGACTGAACAGAAACTAATATTATAAATGGGAAAGCGTGTTTGTGTGTCTTTCTTTTACGTAACAATGGAGCGTTGCCATGATGTATTTTGGATAGAGATATTTGAGAACCTAACAGGCTACTGTTTACTTTATATGTGTTTTGTTAATGCTTATATTTATTTGGTAATGACACTGTTAAGGCTGGGTGTCGAAACAAAAGAGAAGACGAGACGAAAACAATGCACTTGTCAATAATATAGATTGGGACATAGGACAGTGTATGAGTCAACATTGATTTAAAATTATTTACACTCTTTATTATTGTAAAAGTATTATATAAAGCTCTTTCTATTTTATATACTAGTTTGGCATTATGAATGTCGATTACATTCATTAATACAAAAAAAATAAAAGGTAGTGAAGTTATAGGTAAATTTGTTATTGTCTCTATCTATTAAATAATATAAATTCACTTTTACACTATGACATACACTTAGAAATATGATGTTAATTTCACATTATGTTGTATTTATTTGTTTAAAGGTTAATAATTATTGTAATTTTTCATAAAGTTAGCTTTCCCAGGTTTTAAGGCGAGGTTGTTAGAAATTATCATTTAGAAACAAATTTTGTATGGTAAATATTTGCCAAATAAATCATATAACGAAAATTAAACATATTGTTTGCTAAAAACAGAAATACAAATTTCAATAATAGGCTAGACATGAAAAAAAATTTTTTTTGGATAGATTTTACACTAGTATATTACATCTTTACTATATAAAATTTTGTAAAAAAATAAGTCTTGATATATTGAGAACGTAAGCACTTAAAAATATATTTTTATTTATCCTATATTAAAGTCTGTGTATAGTGTACGTAATATAATATATTTCCTCAAACTCGACTAATCATTTTCGTTTAAAGCAAAGATAAACAATTTTTTATCCTTTTAAAAAAAATAGATGAAGTCACCAACAACCATTGAAGTCGTCTGTCGTCAATTATAATATAATTTTGTTGCACACAGACTAAACACAAATATACTGTGCCCATTCAGTAATACTGTCACTATAATTTACTCTACGTACATCTTTAAACATTAATGTTTAGAAAGGTAAAGTTCAAAATCAATTGGGAAAATTTGACACATTGTGACATGTAAACTATTCCTATATTCACCATTTTCGTTTTATTTAGCTCATTTAGATAACTAGTTCTTTTATTTATACATTATACGATAAATATCGTCCTAAAGTCCAACTGTTTTTTTTTTTGTGTTTGTTTATAAGTAAAAACAATCTCAAGTTTATTTTAAATTTTCTTTTCATATTATTATGATTGATCGGCGCGTGTTAAGTTCGTGTAATTACAAGTTTCAGCAATAACAATAAACACTGTAAAAACCTCCAAAATAAAACATAAACGCACAGATGTTTATTGAGTCACAAAATAAACTTATTAAGATCAAAGTTGTAAACAAATATCTTGGCAACAATTATTCTGAGAGTTCATTGGCTAATTTAAAAATCGAATAATATAGTTCGATATCACTTTTCAAAATTAAATCAGAAATGGAACTCAACATATGTGACTGACTTAAAAAAGTAATAAACTCTCTAAATCTATATCTGTAATGTATACTTATTACATCATAAGAAGACAAAGGCATTTTAAATAACACATAGGAAAAACTGAACACAAAAAATATTTATGACGGACCACGCAGACAAATCTGGACCTTATAGCTCTAACGATAATAATAAAAGTTGGAGGCACAAACCGAAACTAATTTTTGATGGGATGTGCAGTGTGCATCATAGTTACTAACGCCATCTCTACGGATTCCGACAAAATTTTTCACCGAACCATTTTCTTACAAGAACGCTGCACACAGTCGTAGACGTTCCTTCTCGATGCACACAGCGAAGAAAACGAATACAATCGAACGCACCCACACGCCGAGAAAAAAACGATAAAAAAACTGCACACAAACACTCGCTCTGATAGCACACTGGCATAATAGACTAGTGCAATTTCCATTTTCAAAAATCATCAAAATTGAAAATTTTAATTTTTAAATTACGAATACACAATGACTTCAAAACACAAATCGACTAAATTAGAATGTATTTATGATTAATTACAAGAATGAAGACAAGTTTGTAGAACTAAAATGCACAAGGTTTCGTACAAGCGCGGGCACCCACACACAAGTAAACCTCTCATAGACGGCACTGCACTTTGCTGTAGTAAGGGTATATAGAGCGACGCAACCATCTTGATCCTCAAGATATAATTTCAATTCTGTCGTACATTTGAAATTTTGTAGCTTCAAAGGAGGCTTATAACTTTAACTCATTAAAATGTTATTTATATTATAACGTTACTGGTGAAGTATATAAAATTAAATTTATTCTTTTCTTACCACTTTTATTTTAAAGAACACTATACTAACTTAACCGATTTACCAATAAGATTATGAAATGTGTATCAAAATGTGCATCTGCTATGCACCTTACAATTTTATCTAATTGGTAATATAATGGTGTTTGAAGTAGTATTTCCCCATTTTTTATGAAACAGTATCGATATGATACGCTAATATCATTCATATTTAAAAAAAGGCGAAGTTTTTGTCATTTGTGCTTAAAGTACTATTTACTTTATGTAAATCAGGGAGTATTAATTAATATAAAGCATATTTTTTTCATCAAAAGCTCTCGCATGGTGATGTTAGTTATAATGTTTTCAATTTAGCGCTGGTCTCTGCAAGTATCAAGTGCATCCAGTCCGCTCACTCGGTCGCAGTAAATACAAGGTAATGGCTAAGTACGCACGCGGTCTAGTACGGTGTGCGCCGCCGGTGCAGTCCCGCCTATGCACAAACGGTAGAGAGTCGCATTTCCGTTCCCAACACATAGGACCACAATACGCGACATAACCGCTAAAAACCTCCGAAAAAACAGGAACCCAAATTAAAAAAAGGATATTTTGACCACAGACAATATATTTTATAAAAGTAAATAAATTATATTTCATATCATTCGCGTAGTGGTTTCGATGAGAGATTGATAAACATATTTTCGGATTTAGTGAGTTTTCCCGAATTTTTCCCTCGTATGTAAGTGCGGATTGCCGCGCGCGATGCAAGACACATATCACATGGAAACTTAGGACCCGAACTATATTTTTATTTAGTAATAAAAAGACATAAAGGAATATTTTTGTGTATAGTGACTGTCGTGATGTGTTATATTATATTATGCTGTGACAGTGATACCGCTGTGAAATACGGCTGAATGGATTTGTGAGTGTTACATGAGGAGGTGACGCCGATTTCAAAATTGGAACTCTTTATTTTTTTAACAAAATTACCACCCAAGTGTCAAACTGGACGGAAGAGGAACCGACCACCTCTGACGCATGTGAGTACAGTGGCATTGAATTTTCGAACATTCAAATTAAGAACAAAGAACTTTTCGATTATTAATCACAAGTGTCCTTAATCTTGCGTTCTCCTTGACTTCACATGACTGATGGGTGTATGCGTAATGTATACGTCGCGGACATGTGGTGCGTGTGTGTGCGTTAGGGTTCACGCACATTTTTTTGTGTTTTCTAACGAATTCCCCCACCACATCGCCCCTCCTTTAGTCGTTATAGTTTATCTGTCCCACTCTTTTTCTATGACTACACCGTTTTGCAACGAGTCAATGTGTGCATGGTACTTACGCACGTGAGAGTTAATAAATTGCAACCTATATTTTGATAGAAGGCCAATACAACGCATTCAGAAAAAAATATCTTTATTACTCATTTTATGGAAGTGATTAATTTAGTTTTTATACTACGAATATATTACTCGTACATTGTAAACGAAACTTAATAATTTAACAACTTTTAAATGAGCTTTGATTATTTCCGATAAATATGTACAATTAAAAAGGAAATCGGATAATAATAGTGTTTTGTGCAACATTAATGTATTTACTTTTGATTAATGAATTACTTTTGTTTTCTTTTTGGCACTTAAGAATATTTTGCCGCTACGAGGCTACGCGCGTAGGCTAAAATGTTGACCGACGGGACTTTTCGCGGGCGACTTTTTGTAGATATTTCTGAATGTTTATCGTATGTATTTGTAAAAAAGTAATAAATAATTATTACGGAAAATTTTATTCATATTTTAGTTGTTTTTATTTATGTTTTTCTACATCGTTAGTTTAAGGTTCGTTAATAAATGCATATTAGACTTTTCTCTTACTTCTAGTAATCCCAATATCTTATCGTATTTATACTTTGTATATAAATTATTGCATAACATGTTTTAATGAAAAAATAAATAAATAACAAAATTAAAATAGTAAATATTTCTATTATAAGACAATTTATATCAATTATAATTAAATTTATGGGTTTATATTATATATGATATAATAAAATAACTCATATAATAAGGATAATGATTACACAAAGCTGCTGATTCTATGACCAGTTTTTATTGGCATGGTCACTTATGATTTTCGTTATAACGTTTTGATTACTTAACCACTTAATCATAATTATTATTAAACAAACTTTTGTTAATAAACAATACCTTCTTAACAATGTAAATTTATAATTAATCTGTATTTATGTGTGCTGTTGAAAAATATAAATTGAGGCCACTTATTCAGGATGTATGATATCAATGAATGATTATTTTAAAATATTTTTTGTCGGAACTTTGGATGATAATTAAAAAAAATAAACAATAAGGTCAGTTCTTATCTTTTATCTGAGAAGTTTATTTAAAATACCATACTTAGTAATTGTGACGGATGTTTTCTGGAAAATTAAATGGTAAATAATACATAGGAGGTGCTTTTTTATGATTAAAATTTAAAATGTAAGTTATGTATAGTAAAACTCTTCAGTGATATTAATAAACAAGATTTAGCGTTAGAGTAAATTTACTCTAAAATTGCATAGTATTAGTCCAAATTCATATTATATAGAGAATAAACAAACCTACTATCTTTTAGAAGTAAATATTATTCTCGTAGAACCTCGTACTAGGTTAACCTTTGCCAAGTCTCAGTTTAATAATATGAATTTTGACCAATACTAAGTGCAGTCTCAGCATAATTTACTCCAACGCTAAACCTTGTTTATTAATAAGAGTGTTACGGTTCGACCTTAGTATATAATTTTTCATATAGGTTTAGGAATTGCTATTCTGAATATCTTTGAACGAAAACTTTTTTAAATACGAATTTTTCATCTTTTTATAAAAAAAAAAATATTTAAATTTCGAACAGCAACTACTTCAATACATCTTCAATTCGCATTACAAATTTAAACTATAGAGACCTCATTTTTCAAATCGCATGTTATGGCGTCAAGCGATGCCTGCGCTGCGCTGTCTGTTATTAGCGTAACCCAAGTCCTTGCGCACACGGCTCGGCCAAGGCGAGGAGACTTGCTCAACTCCGGCGACTGTCAATGTTACTACAACCTACAACCGCCGCCATCTTGTGTTTAGAACTAGTCGAAGGCTGCACGCGTGCTTCACGGCTCAATCTATTGCGAATGCCGTTGACTTTTTTTCTGTAACAGTAGCTTCCAGCGCATGAAGTCGCTAGATCCTTTTTCCTTATTTGGCCGTCCTCTTGTAGACTTTTAAACAATATTTAACACTCATTTTAGATATTTAAAGGAAAAAAGAAATTTAAAGTAATGTCATTAACGTAAATAAAAATGTCGAACTTGAGTAATCGAAAAATGTTGTGAGTAACATAGATTATTATAAATTACATGATTCTACTTACATATACTTGACAAATTTGAATTACAAAGGTAAAGAATATTTGCTATTTGACGTCTATACTCACTTGTATACGTAGGTACCTGATTTTAAATTCTTTCACAAACAATTTACTTAGTTTTGATCGATCGATATAAATATATTTTATAAAAAAAAAACTTTTCTTTCGATTTACTTAAAATTTACTAATTGTTATGCAGCTGTAGGATACAAGATCACATCTGAAGGCCTCCTCTGTTTGTTCACAAACGAAATTTCGAAACGTTCTTATAACATTTTTAAAATCGCATTCGTCAATATTATCCATGCATCAGAGGTAGTGCCAGGTCCTACCTTCATTGTATTATAAATTATTGAATGCGTTTCTTTGGAATTTATTAGCGTTTCTAAAATATGCGAAATTTCGGTTTCATAAGGACAGAGCAAACATTCAGGATGGGCAATTTAAAAATAAAACAGAAAGAACTTCTCCAGTAGCGTATACATTGATAACTAACATAGTTGTGTGGCCCGTGTAAGTTGCGCGGGAGTGGAGCTTTCGCCTTGGCCGACGCTATCTAGTTTAATGTCAGTGCGGCCGTAATAGAACCGAGTCGGGTTTAACTGTGAGCATTCATTTTCGCTTGCCACGATGACCGCATAACATTGCGAAAGGAATGCTGTTATATTTTTGACTTTGTTCCTTTTTTAAATAATTCACGTTATAATTTCTTTAAGTTTCAATCAAGACAATACCTATGTCTATATATACTAAGGCACGATTCTAAATTTGAAACTTATAAGTAACATGACTTAATTATGAAAATTAGTGACACCTATTCTAAATTTGAAAAGAATTCCAAAATATGAAGTGTTGTCTATGAAAGCAGGACAACGTTTGCTGGCCAATGTGTTATCTAAGACTATAGTTCCACCTATATAAGTAGTGCTGCGTTAAAACGGTCAATGTCACCGAGTGATCGCCATCTTGGAACTGGCGCGAGTGGTGAATGGATCGAATATGGCGTATCGATTTGTGTATCGATCGATCGGCTTGATGTTTCCATTATGCGATCGTTGTTTCAACTGATTTCTACGGATACTTGAAATTGCTTTATTGCCAGCTCATTTTTATTAAGGTTTCAACTTGATACTTGAATAAATTTAAGATGTTGATTTGGTTATTATTCCGTTATTATCAATAAAACCTTAATATTAAAAAACGGCAGACATCATAATAAGCCTTTTTATCTATTAATAAATCGTCATTTACCTAGTTTATAGAATAATTTTACTATTATCACAGAACTGACATAAGATATATTTTATATAATATTCAAACATGTAGGTACTCTAGACAGATCATCAAAACGCTCAAAATAATGAAATAAGTGTTTTAATTATAAACGTTTATTAAGAGTCCAGCTCTTAACAAGTGGTTTATTAAACTGTACTTGAACATTGAATTTGTAACTTAATTTCATCGAGACAACAACGAAAGTTCTCATCAAAGTAATGCCCTTTATCGAGCACTTCCTTCTTTTGTAGCCGAAATTCATATACGACGCTTAATGTAGTTTGTTTGGGGGTCAATTCTTTACGTACGAAATTTATTTTATCGACAGATCGTTTTTCCTTTATTCAAAGTGAAATATATAAATATATAGGTACACTAAATATTTTTACTATATGTTCTCTCCTCTTCCGTTCTCCGTTAGTTGATTTCTATTTTTTTAAATGTATTTTGAATAATTTGTAAGAAGGTATACTCGTATATATAGGTACTGCCGTTTCTATTTTCTCCTTCGCAATTCAAGTTATCTTTTCTTGTTATCAAATACGTTATTATATCTTCCTTGTGGAGATAACAATAGACTTCCTTTTTGTTACTAGAATTGATTCTATTTATGAGATTGGTATAATCTTTCATTCGAATTTAGAATGATTATTTACAAAATTAAAGGATAGTCCCTCTGAGTCACATCTCGGCACATCTGTTCGACCTCGAGACGAAAGTAATGGCTGACGGGACGTCAAAGCGTCCAAAAAAAAAAGCAAAATCTTTTCGCCTGAAATTCGAATGACCCAAATTCGCTTGGTCTTTGTTTTGCTCGTGTTGTGTAATAAACCTTTCCTTTTTGTTCGTTCATGTGCTTGTGCGTACGTGTTTTGTGTATGCTTCACATTATTATAGGCAATGGTGTAATAATGAACTTTAATTTCATTATTTTTTTCCTGAATACTATATTAGTTACTCTTTTACAAAACAAGTTACCTACCATGTTAATTTACATATTACTATTTTCATTTCACATAACATACCATTTTTCCCGAATTTTAAAAATGGGTTATTTGGTTAATATTTGCTATTTGTTAATATTTGGCTTAATATTTGACTAAAGTAGATATATCAACTTCGTACACATATGTAGCTTCACAAAATATTTCTTACTCCGTTACAATATGCTATAGAGTCTATATAGAGCTCTAAGTCTTTGCGAAGTTTCACGCTTTATGTTTTTTTTTTATAAAATAATTAAATAATTAGATCTCTCTATCGAATGCATATTTCATTGATAATTAATTTATTTCATTCATTGATCGCCCTTATGGGTATATTAGTTAAATCATAATCAGGCCCCGTGCTTAGGTGACTGGCGCCCTGGGCAAATGGTCTACTGGCGCAACAAGAAAACACGACTTTCACACACAAAACTGTAGACATTTAAATAAATTTACACTTCCAGCAAAGATTACAACTTAAAATTATATTTTTAAGGCAATTTGTTTCTCTCATTTATTTTTATTATCTCTTTTATTTTGCGCCCCCAAAAATTTGGCGCCCTGGGCGTTTGACTGACTGACAGGGGCAGACTGGCCCGGGGCCTGATTATAATAAATAAATATATGAGAATAGTGTATACAATGCTCAGATGCTATTATAAGATGAAGGCCCCTTATTACCTATCTGAAACAATTAAGGTATTATAACGCCTACACCCGAGACAATATTAAAATATTTTTTTTGTGTTGATTCCTTCGGGAATTAAACTGGGCCGAGTTTGAGACTCGGTTATGAAGGTTGTCTGTAAACCCGAGGCTTGCTTTAATCTCTAAATATTCAAGTTCAGTTAAGTTCATCCATAAATAAGAGAGAATATATCCCGCACTAAAAAAGAAATAAAAATTTTGGTTGGGCTTTCTGACCTGGCAGGGAGCTGACCTCATTTCTTTATTCTTTTTTTTGCCCATATTGTTTGATGATTTTAAAAATCGAGTGTCAGTGTTCATATCAGTAATATTGAAAAAGGAGTATGAATGTATAGAAAATCTTTTAATCTCTTTTTTTTTTCAAATGAAAACTTCTACAAATGTAAACCTCCTCTATTAAGTTATTGAGTATTTAAGGGACATTTAATGCAAGATATTGCAGTAACTATGTTAATATCGTAAACATTCCACATAGAATCCGGCCGCAGGTGGTGCACTATCTGCGAAACCGGTATTGAGTAACGTTATTGTTGTTAAGGGACGACAGTTATGGTCACATTAAGATGGGTGACCAGTTAATGGAAATGGAACTTTTATTTTTTATTATATTCACAGTTTTACGCGAACAAAGGAAATGTTGATAAAAATGGCGTAAAAATTTTTAGCCACTACTATAATTTATTTATCTTTGAATTATTCCATTCTGCGTTGTAGCATTATGGAATTAAAACAAGTACTAAAAATACGCTATGTTCTTTTTATCTCTTATATTTGGGACAAAATATTACATACCTATATACAATCTTAGATAGTTAGATACTCATACATAAATACTACTGAGCATTTTCAATCATTGTCTATCTTGAAATTCAACTTCAACTTCTAAGTATTTCAAAACTCGAACAAAGAAAATCTTTTTATTTCAAAAACATTATTCCATATTTGAAAAGTTTTTCTGTCACAGGTCAACATTTTAGATGTTGACCAGTTCTGTTCCATACACATAGACAGATCATTATTCCATTCATCCCAAAAGGAGGTTAAACTAAAGCGACCTCATTCCAGTTTCCTAGTACATAAATTAAGCACCTGTTTTGAGTGTTTATGGACTAGGTCTAGACTAAGCGGCTACTAGAGATGTTGCCTTTGCCTGCTTTACACTCGTAAAATGTAGAACGTGTCTATTCATTTTCTTGTTCAATTATTGCAATGGTAACATTTCAAGTAAATAATTTTGTGGGGAAATAATAATAATAATATTAGTTGAAACTTATGTTATTATACCGCTTTGTAAAATGAAATTAAGTTCTATTCTTCTTAAAAAGATTGTCACAGAGGGCATTCTATTTTGAATTATGTGTTAATTATTTTAAATGCGTGGGTTTGATTATAAATGCGTTAAATTCAGACAATTACGTCAAGAATATTATCATATTGGTGTGTATGCTATTTTTTTATAACATATAACAAAGTCTTTCAAAGATTACAAAATTATTTCATATAGGAAGTATTTGGAAACATTGAATATTTACAAATTGTATAATGTTTGTTGTTGCGTTTAAAACTTCTGTTTACTATAAAAGATATTTGTTGTTGTCACAAAAATTAAACAATAATACATTATTAAATAATGAGTAGCTAATTTATTATTATTCTGCCACAATGATAACAGTTGATTTATCAGTTAGTTTTCTATTGTCGCCTTAATAGTCTGGTGCAGTGGAATCTTGCTTTTATTTTAATGTAATCGAAGACAATGTCTTTTCTAACAGCAATTACGGGTGTTCTATATTCAAATATAGTCCTATTTTATGGGTTTTTTAATATTAGGTTAATGAGTTTTTCTCCGATAAACAGCACCCACACTCATTGAAGTCGTAAATTAATACATTCAGTTCTTTCCGATCTTTCTATACATCTATATTACACTATAAAACCGACAAATAAATCAACGAGTGTATTTTTTGTTTGGAATTTGATCTAAGTATAATGAAACAATAAATATATTGAGAATTTAATAATTAAATCCCAGCAGAGTTAAGTTTCACTACGTCAAGAAGCGAAACTGAAGATACATTTTGTATATAATAAGTTCGAATATAATGAAATACTAAATACTCCATGACCAATAAACTTGGCTCTTGACTGAAATACACATTTTAATTAGTTATAAATAAGTAATATTTTATTTATTTCGCAGTTTTCTGGAGAATATTGAGAAAAGACTTGTTCTTATCTTAAACTCTACAAAAGAAAATAAAAATTTATACTTTATTCACCACGGACGCAAGCAATAATTTCTGGTAGCAGAAAACTAAAATCAAAATGGCGCCCTCGGGCGAGGATCAGGTTATCTAACCCAAGTGCAAGGAGCAAAATACATTCTGCCGAATAAAAATAAAACAATATAACTATAGCTCAATACAGTGTAAGAAGTTTTTATATAATATTAACTTTATGCTCACGAATTTATTATTTCTAAGGTAATACGATATTTTTTAAAGGTGTGTCAGATCTACATAATGCTTTAGCTAAACTTAATATAAAAAAATCCATAGTAAATAAACAGCTTATAACTTCAGCTTGTTTATTTACTTAGTTCTATTTTAAATACTTGTCTAAGGTTAGTCACTTATCACTTTAGATATTTTACGGTTAGGTTATGTGAGACATACTGTATGGTGATATTCATAATGTTTCCATAATCACTGCTTCAAAAAGTTTATTAACTAAGCATAAATAACTAATATACTTCATCAGTCTACAACTTTTAAAACGAGAAACAAGAACTGACAAAAACCGACGTTGCAATTCCCGCCTGGTTCTAAGACATCCATTTGCTGGACGCCATCTTATTTTGTCTATGGCGAGTTTTTTTTTAATTCACCTGTAGAAGCAGTGCTGACAAGCGTTTAGTTACTATCTCGAAGAAAGGAATATGCTGCTTTTTATTTATTTTGTAACGTTAAAAAAATCATCTTTTAAAAAATATAGTTGAATACACACATTTTTAATAAATGTGAATAGATATATTTTTAAGTAATATAATCTACTTAAATACAAAGGTTATATTTTCAAATTGTAAATTAAACCATTAATAAATATTTTAAATTATATGGTTCAAGATTTTATACTAGATGTTTTGAAAAAGCTTAGTCCGAATAAATAAAATATTGTTACTGTAAGCAAGATTAATGGCATTTATTGAAATGGCGAATACGAAGATGAAACACGGAAAGATTAAACTATTCGAAAAGAAACTGACATTAATTTCTTTGGGATATTTATAGTGTAGTTCTTTGAATTTTTTGCTTCTAACACTACAAAATTTTCAAGTTGTGTCAAGTTAGAGATATCTAAGATCTAATATGCTTTAAAAATACTGATGCAAACGTCAACACGTCATATTAAAAGATAAAACGAAATAAATCTGTAAATAATAAAGTTAATCTTTCGCTACTGAGCATCTGCAGACGCCAGATACTGGTTGACGGGAACCAGTTCAAACGACACGACTATGAATTATTTGTAATATCAGCACTAGGGTTGCTATTTGAAGTAATTATTAGGAATGTGGACTATGAAAACATTAGATAGTCTCCGGACACTCGAGGAATAATCGCGTAAAGTTTTGATAATTATGTTTAATCAGCAAACCTAGTAAATATTAGCCTAGTAACTATTTCTTGTGAACTATCATGAAATAGGAAGCGTTAGTTGAAATCCGTTAGAAAGTAAATCCATTATAATTTAATTTTGAATGCCCAGACGTTTATTAAAAATTTTGAAATAAGATTTATAATTTAAGACAAATCGATAGTTTTTAGGTCTTATTTTAGATATAAGATTAACATATTTACTAAAATCATTAAAATGATACCTTTGACCAAGTTCATTTCAAGATTTTTATAGGAAAAACAATAGCCTCCAAAAGTAACTTCTGAAAGTTTCCAAAGAAAATGAGTTTCGAATAATGGTTGCAAGAATTGATAATAAATACGCTTCACAATCACTACATACGAGTATATTATTTATCTTCAATATATTCGTGTATATTTTGCATTGCAGCCTAATTATAAAATGATAACAAATCTTTTAGATACGAGAAATTTTCAAACAAATCTTAGTTTTTTAAAAAGAGAACAAATATCTACTCTCTTAATATTGCAATTTATTAGTATTATTTTGCAATGAGAATTCGCGTCGCCAGTAAAATTTCGTGACCTCGATATGATACTGCTAGCTCATACAATATTTAAAGTAGTTTTTTATGTTATAGAATTGACAAAATCGAATCATTATCTACAAAATAATGACATCGTCTCATTAAATATCAAATAAAATGTAGAAATCATTTAAACGTAACCTAGTTTGAATTTAGAATATTTTCAAAAACTATCAATTCATAAGTTATCTATATTGTCTATGTATATGTCCGTGTATACTGTCGTCTTAAGGCGCAGCCCTAACACGCACTTATTACGTACAGGAGTGTGCGTTAGTTTGTATGCGGGTAAAAAACGAAATAAATAGCGGTGAACGAACGCGCCCGCGGTTGAGGTAGGGCGGGATTTGGACGGCCCGAGAGATGGAGCGAGCGCCGCGTGAAACCAGATTAACAGTAAAAAGGCGCGTACAAAATAATATTCCATATTCAAATGTTTCGATTTTAAAATTTGTATCTGGGAAAAATTAATTATTTAAAACTAAAATGGAACATTATTATTAGATCTTTAAAAAGAGTAGAGTGAATTCAGTTTAAATAATAAAAATGGAGTGACAGAAAGATAAATTATTTGTTCAAAAGAATGAAAATGTTTTAAATGTTAGTAATATTTACGATAACCAATTTCGTATGAAATAAGGAAAACACGGCATGTACTATATTCAAGGGGTAAACTTATCATGAATTTTATTTACTTTATTCATAATGTTTAGCCGTTGAAATCACATTTGGAATGTCCGCTATTAGCTTTCGCTCTATTCCACCGAGTCTAGTGCCTTGTCATCGCGGGCAGTTTGACAGCTTTTGAGGTGCGTTCTCCTTTTGAATTGTGGGCGTTTTTTTAATATCAGATTGGCTCGGTTGCCAGTCATCTAGCTGGTCGGACCACTATTACTCATCTGTAACTGGTTTGCAGCATGATGCTTATAAATTCCGAAGATGAAAAGTATTATAAGGCATATCGAAGCAATGCCTTTGCAATTTTATACATAAATGTTGTCTTTTAATATTTGTTTTATATCATCGCCCGACTGTAATATAGAAACTGCGTTTTAAATATAGAACAAGTATTAAATAAAAAATTCGTAATTTAAAATATTCATAATCTTTTTTAAGCAAACGAGTGGGAAGACGAGTGGGAAGTTGAATTTGGAATCAATAACTTTTTTTATCATAAGTTAAACAGCATTTTGTTTAATACCAAACGTCACATCGAATATAACTTATTTTGAATGCATCAAAACAAACGCACAAAGCAATATCGAACAATTAATTTTCTCAACATAATGAAGTAAACAGTACGCTTGTTCGTATTTTAAGGTCACATAGTCGGTTTTATCAGTTCAATACACTTTTTATGAGTCACAAGTATCGTTTATGAATAAATTGTACTATTTAAGAGATCATTAGTGCAGAATTATGGAGTTCGTTGCTCTTTTAGGTATTAATGCCCTTATTGAGGGCTATGCACTTTAATGATGTACCTATAAATAATTTGAGAACATTATATTTTTTTTTTGTAAATTATAAAGTAAATTTTGTAATTTATAAATATATATAATATAATAGATAAATATTATAAAATATTACATGTTCTAGATAATTCGTGACGAAATATGAAACCAGGTACCACGACACTCAGACGGGCCGACGATATTTTTTTTACATCCCGACCGGGATTCGAACCCTGGACCTCAGAGCTGGCGATGGGGATACTTGGAAATGGGCGTATGAGATGGTCTTAGTTTATTAGCACAATAAATGAGGATGAAAACAGCTGATAAGATTTGAAATTATTTTGAAACTAAGTTTTTCTTCAACTATATGGAATTAGGGTAAAATCTTGTAATAATAATATCTTATTTCCCGTTTTATCAGCTACTTTTAATCAACATGTCAATGTGAGGTAGGTAACAAATGTTGGACCATGCAACGGTTAAGGAAAAAGATAACGTAGCCATAACGTAGTAGTAGCTCGGTGGCGTAGTGGATAAGCGCCGCGGCCCGCGATCGTTGTCTTTAAGCAACGTTCGCAAGGGTCGGTCACGGGATGGGTGACCAAAAAATTATTATCTCGAGCTACTCCGTGTTTCAGAAGGCTGCATTTGCAGTCGTTAATACCCTCCAATCCGCATTGGGCCAGCGTGGAGGGTCATGGCCCATCCTCCTTAACCATCCTTAAGGAAGGCCTGAGCCCCTGCAGTGGGGACGTAAAAGGGCTGTGATGGTGATGATGATGATGAGCCATTTCGACCATAAATTAAAATGGCGATTTGCCCAAATTGCGTATGTGCATGTTAGCAGAAGTATATTAATTCAAAACTAGCTGGTTTAAACATAAATTTTATCTAAATATGAGCTTTTATAGCTTACAAAGTGTATTTTAATTTTAAAAGGTTAATATAAGACGTTTAATGTTGATTACATAGATTATTTACATTTGGATAGTTATTGTTAGTGTTCAATTTTAAATTGCTGTCTTGTAAAATTAAAATTATGTCCTATAATTAAGGTTTTCTGATCTCCGATAGGAAGAGATAAAATTTTAAAAGCAATTATTTAAATATTACAAATTAATTATAAAAACGTTTTGTCTCTGGATATAGACCAGTGCGAGATTTGACATGTTTAAATTTTCCCACGGAATTCCTAAAATATTCAGTTGTGAAATTGGTTATAAGAATTTATTTAGTTAGATTCAGTATTAAAACCTTTTTAAAAAAAGAGGTTATTTTTTGAAAAAAAAAGTAAATATCGTTACTCCATAAAACAGATGTGTCAATTGAATTATAATAAATAATAAATTCATTTATTTACTTTTAGTTATATCTATTTAGTAAAATTAGATTCGTTTTTGAGAATTAATATTATATTCCTAATGAAAAATGTTCATAAATCCACTTTGTCCCTGGTAGTCTGAGTGGAGTCTCGAACCCTTTGCAATCCGGGCGACTGCTCTACCCAAGAGCATTTGAGAATATTTTCTTAGTATTGTGTAATCAAATATAATAATTAATAAATTAACATGACACTTTACCGCTTATTTCTCCGAAAACGAAATTTCGACTATTTTCGACATGCTAATATTTGAAATGAGCGCATTTTTTATAATTTAGGATACAACGGAGGTAGGACCTGACAATCTTCACAGCTATTATGTTATTAAAATTATAAGAACGATTTATTTTTTTCTTAATTTAAATTCAATAGAATAGCCCCTCAGGCGTCATGTTAATTCGTACGTTATATATAGCTTTGAACACAGTACCACCATCTAGTGATTATAGCTTGGTAGTTTGTTTTCCTTATTTTTTACTATAAGTACTCGTCGATATTGTTCCATGGTTTCGGTAAAGAAGAAAATAACAGTTTTTATATCATATAATATACGCTTCACTTCAAAAAACCGATTCGTTTCATTCTCATTGTAGAAATATTTTATGCAAATCTACAATTGCTCGATACTATAATTAATATTCCCATGGAGTAAAATTGCCACAAGAAACTGAAAATTACATTCCAAATTTAAAAAATGTTCCATCTCAGACCTTTGCCTCATAATTGAATCGAAAAATTAGAATTACATCCAAATTTCCTTCCAAATTCAAAAATACTGCACAGTGCTGCCAATTAATACGACCAACGAATATTTTCCAAGACAGTAGTGCAGCGGGCAGCGTAGTTTGACGGGATCGATATTGTCGAGTGGACTAGATACGACCTATAAAACTGCTAAGATGGTACAGTGACGTTAGAAAATTTGATGTGGCATATTTTAAATTTTGTAACTTAGAATTTAGGGTAAGATTAAGATTCTTACCTTATTATAAACAATTGTAAATTTGTAACTTAAAGCTTCATTCAACCATCTATAAATAAATGTATTAAGTCGCTGCTCAAGATATTCTATTGTTTTTGAAAGGTCAATCGATTTATATTACAGTCACATGTTCGTATTACAATTGAAATGTATTCTACAATAGTTGGTATTTGGAATTCCGATTTTAAAAAACAATGGGTTCTCTTAAATGGCACTACACCATAGTTATGTTATATCTATAAATATATTTTAAAAACAAAAAACTATTTATTCTTTAATGCACAAAAAAAAGGTTCATAATTGCTTCTCAATAAAATTCTTTATTTATTTTACATAAACATATTGGCACATTTGTTACTGTTACAACGGTGATAATTTTTAGTTTTTTAAATCTGTAGAATTCGGCATGTATTTTTTGCAATTATTAATCATTTATATTGCTGAACTTTTTGGTTTCCGTGCGCAAAGGGTAAAAAAACTGGACACTATTTTTAAGAATCCGCTGTCATGGTAGTAGACTGTTGAAATTTTCACATACTAAATATCAGAATAAAACAACAATTTAAGGGGGCTTCCATTTGTTTTTTTAATATCTACATCACTGTAACACACACAGGCACGTTAAACAATTACATATTTAAAAATTGTGCTTTTGATTGATTGGTTGTTTATTCTATTTTTGTTTTTATGTTTGTAGGTAGTTATTTCTTTTAAATGTTATGTGCTAAATAAATTTTTTTCGTTACTTCGTTTTAATAAGTTTCTTACAAGAAATTTTAAATCGTTCAAATCTGTGCAAAACTTGAATGAATCATGAATCTAACTTCTCCATAAATTATTTCGTCTACTAAAGTGAACTAAAAGAGAGTCTGTCTATTCATTTTATCTTTACCTTCCATAAGGAAGGCTTGAGTCCCAGCAGTGAGGACGTAAAAGGCTGCTGATGATGATGATTATATTTTCACGCTATATCTCTTGCGGGGTAGACAGGGACCGATAGCCACAAGGCACGGTCCTTAGATACAACTTTTGTCTTTCTACTTTTCAATACTCTATTCATACATGATTACCGATTTATATGGCTTCTGACAGCACCACTAATTTTGAGTTTTTAATATCGTGTACAGACAGACTAACAAAAGCGGTTGGAAGACTCTACTTTTTGTAATACATAGTGACAAAATGCCGCGTCCATATTTCGCACATCCTTCCTTCAGACGGTCAAAGATCCCTACGGAGCTGTCATACAATGTCAGCATGCAGCTGACAGCCGCTATAAGTGTCTATATCTATATGATGCGAGATTTGTACATCCTCAGAAACACATTTTATTTCAGTGTTTTCGCTTACAGAAATATTTGGTCTTGGACTAATTCAATTTAAATTAATAATATTCGACTTTCACACTATATTATTATAATTTAGTCTCTAAATATATCTATAATGTTATACATTATTTGATTGTAAGTAAGTTTATATTTTAAATAGGTAATAGTTATCATAACAATACATCTAAAAAGCTGTTTTCACGACAAGTAGTCCACGATTTTAATAGGTACCTGATTTATGATTAATTATTCTACATGTTATCTATACTTTAGAAAGAAGTCGTGAAATAAATTTTAATTACAATCAAATAACAGATGATAGTATATATATTTTAAACAGTATCTTGCACTTAAATGTTTCCGCAGTAATATTTTTTTAGTGTTTGATTCGTGGACTATAAATAAAACGAAGTCTTAAATCAAGTGAATATATTATATTTTTATTAATTTTGCATTCACAATGCCATACTGAAAGTTATTCTAAATACAAAATGCTTAAAAACTCCACTTGCTCCTTGGCACCCTGAGATGGGAATCCAACCCACGACCTTTCGTAAACCGGGCGACTGCTCTAACCAGACGAGCTACCCAGGACCCAACAGGACTAACGAATCTTTCAAGCACTTGTTACTTTTCGCTACTACAGAGCGTATTCTCATCAATGTTCAGGCAATAAGTGAATATATGACAGATTCGAATAAGCTAATATGCTTTTATTCGAATAAGCTAATATGAGCTCGATGGCGCAGTGGTTAGCTCGCTTGTAATTGCAATCAACTTTCACATGGTACTGAGTCCGTGTGGTGGGTCATAACCCATTCTCCCAATTCGGTTTGATTCGAATACATATATACTTAGCCATAGGATAGGCCCGAGCACCGGCAATACACCAGCTTTTAATTCGAAATATACCTATGGGAACAAAGACAAAGAAAACATTTGTTTTACATTTCAATCGTCAATTAATATGAATAAATCATCAGTAAGCAGGTATAATAGGAATAAGTCATAATTGTTTCACAAACAGAACGGAGAAACTCTAAAGCTTTTAATAGTTTGCACAGATTGTTAACAATAATCTTTGTTTTGTCGTTAATTTCACTCTCGACGCTGCGACGTACAATCGCTGACGAAATTAAACGAGCAATTCCTTTGTGGAAAGTTTGTCACTGACACCTATTATATTATCTTTTAGCTCAGTTTCATCTTCAATTTATAATGTTAAATAATTAAATCGTATGTACAATGTACGTATAACATTGTGCGTATTCGTTTTTGTTTCAATCGAAACTAATTAACCAAATAATCATGACTGATTTCAGTATATTTATTAAATAAAGCAAAACAAAATATCTACTTACGTTCTTTGAGATTTTCAATGAACTCTAAAGATTTGGATTTAAAAGAAATAAATTATAAAACGATTAAATTTTGGTAATAAATAAATTTGATACTTTAATTTACTAAGGAATTTGGAAACTGTTACTGACTGTTTCGAAATAAATTGTGTAGTAATAAAATTAATTACTTTATTAATGTATAAAATATACAAAAGAAACAATACCAGTGATTACTTTTATTTAATATTATTTTCATATCGCACCATACATTATTATGTGTTCGACTGTACATATCCCGCTGAGTACAGTCGCCCACTTGGCTAGTAGCCAGCGGTATAACTGCTTATAGCGTACATTAGCGCGTCTGTCTCTCACATCTATTACAATGTGAGCTAAGTTACGACTTCAAGGTCTTACATTCAATACTTCACTGTTGAACAGACGTATAAAAATCAGTTGAAAATCACGAGTACTTATCAGAAAAAGTAGGTCAGATTTTGTCTTTAGATTAGCCTTTAAAGGAATCAGGTCAATTACTCTCCAGAAACTTGTTACCAAGAAGCTTACTATATACTTTGTAACAAAAATTGAAGCGATGTTATAAAATTACATACATATTATATAACCTCATTTTTTATTATTAAAAAAGAAATGAATGACATTTGTAAATCTTAGATTAGTACATGCAATGTAATTCAATTATTTAAATTTAGAATAAAGGCACTGAGTTCATTTTAGATTGCGTATTTACATGTTGTAGGCATGGGATCTTTTTCTATACCAATCTTAAAGAAAAAATGTGAAATGTCTGTGAACTGCTTGTCATGTCGATTTCATCAATTATTCATTAATTCGAGACAACTTTGAAATTTTCTAGGATTCTGTTTCCGAATCGAGATTAACTTTTATAACTTCTTATACTGTATGTGGTATATTTAGGTATATTATTTTATTATTATTTCTTGCAGTTTTTCATAGTTATTATTTCCAATTTTACCGTAACAAAACATAAGCATAAATAATTAGCTTGAAATTTGCCAGCATCTCATCTAACAAAAATATTTTATATAATAATATGGTTTTATTTATGGCCATAGTCATTTATTCTAATTACCACATAATTTGAATTGACAACGCAGTTGACTTTGAACTTAACGAGCAGTTAGAATCAGTTGAAAAAATTATAAGATAAACATAAACATCATAAAAACAACACCAAAGATAACTCATAACTTTATTGTAACTAATTCTTTCCGAAAACCTCCACGGATTAGACAAACTAGCTTTTAATTGAGCTTTAAATGACGCTAGGTCATAATCTAAAGAACTTAATATTCAAGGTTTTGTATACTTTAATGTTCTCTTGGACGGAGATCGAAGCCCCATCCATTGTAGTCATTTTGCACACTCCGCTTTCGGACATAGGCCTCCATAGCTGTCCACTTGTTGCCAAACATCTTGCCTGGTGTTATCCATCCGACGCAGTGGCGGACTACCACGTGCCTTGATTAATCAAGGGTTTGACTTTCCATCTCTTTTCTGGCCTACTCTATTTCTCTGAAAATGAAACTTGGTCTATTTTCGAAATGCTAATGCGACTTCAAAGAAACGCATTTTATGATAAAGTTCTGATGCAACGGAGGTAGGATCTGATAGACACTGATGCGTCTGATGCACAGAAGATCACAGATAATAAATGAAAAAAAAAAAATTATCGTCATGGATGTGGTTATGACAAAATTCTAAAAATGGTTCGAAATTTTCCGAATGTGTGTCATGTTAATTCGTACGAGTTATACCTATGATAATATTTTGTTAGCTTTCCGCCAAATGCGATGCTGACCGCGCCTGTTAGACGTCCGTCAGTTTATCTCTAACCAACAACACACTGTCAAGATTTACTCGCAGGAGCTTATGCTTATATTTCCCACGCAAATTGTACGCGGCCACCGTCCTGACTATTGGTAATGTTTCTTTTTTTTTCTATTGACGCAACTGAATCTTGCATGTTACAAGTTAAGAGAGCCAAATAAAAAATAAACGATTACCCGTTTCGTTTTTGTAACACAGAACAACACATTGCTCAGGTCTTCGTGAACATTATGAAAGTTTTGAAAATTGCATACGACAATTCTGTGATTTTCTTTAACAGGCTGCTTATTTAAAATTCAGATTATTTGTTTTATCTATGAATAACGTTGACTTATCGTATTGAGTCCTATAAGATAGTTTATTTGTGTCTTTTGTACAAGACAAGAATCGCTTGAAAATTTATTTGATTTACTAGTAGCTTACGGAATATTTTTGTCAATGTTTGCAGCTTACATGCAGTAAGCTCCCAGATTTTGCACGATATATTTCAATGAATAATTTACACAAATTACCTATTAAAACCTTCCTTTCTTGTAATTCACTGCAAACAGTGGTTTAAATCAGGATTGTTTCAGCATCAGCATCAGCAACAATCCAATCTGCTTTTAATGCTGACATTCAAGTAGTAAAGCGTTCGTTGCAGGCACAGAACCTTTTTTCCTTGTTCTGTGTTTGAAGGCAAGACCGATCGCTACTCACGTGCAGTAAGAAAGTTTAAAAATAAGCTAGTACATGTTCGCGCATGTGCTTGTTTAGTCAACCTAATTTGCTTGAAGGTGTCAACTATTCAATACTAGCTGTTTTCCCGTGACTTTGCCAGCGTTAATTATCTACTAGACTGTTTTGGGTCCTTGTACCGAGAAGAACCGGCAAGAAACTAGGCAAGGGCTGCTTTTTTCTCCCAGTTTCATTTCATACAGAGCGTCAAGATTTAAAAATGACTTCATTAAAATATGAAGTCACTCTCTATTACAATATTAGAAAATATAAAAGTAAAACAATATGTACATCAATCGAATCACATGTCTAGAAATCTTATCTTAAAATGTCTCGCAAAAACAATCAGTTAATGTGTTAAATGACGTGTCGTGACCTAACATTTCAATAAACATGAGTACGTTTGCACTCGCAACAAAGACGTTGACGTTGAAGTTTATTGAAATGTGACGTCACACGATGCTCCGTCATACCTGCCGTGTTTCGGTTCCACCTCGACCCATTTAAGCTGTCGAATAAAAAAATAATTTTGAATAGCGGTTCCTCATTGGCGGAGTAACCGTGTAACAGCCACACAAAAAACATACAGTCGAATTGATAACCCCCTCCTTTTTGAAGTAGTTTTAAAAACGAAGTCCGTCGCTATTAGAATGATTTCACGTGTTTGTCATTTACATGGATAATTGATTATATAAATTTACTTCTTTTAGACATTGCAGCAAACATTACGATTTCAAAAATCAGTCTAACTCACACAGTCAATTCTAAATATTTTTAATATTTTAAAAATTTTGATTAACATTTTCGAGGATTCATGACGTACCAAAAGGGTATTTTCTTTTTCCATATGTAGACGAAACGGATTTAAAGAATTACTCACCACCAACATGGCTCGATATGGGCCCCACCTGTAACTTCCACGTTCGGAACCGGGTCTTCACAAGTGTAGGCAGAATATCGAACTGGTTAAACAACCTTCGCGGCGATTCGATTTTATGGTCAACACATTCATTTATAACTTTAATCCGTCATATAAGCCTTCTTTAATGTGTTTTTATTGAATATAAAAAAGTTTTATTGATGCCACTTGGATAAATTTTCAACTTGATAATTATACATTAGGGTATCAATTTAGAGATCTTTTTAAACGATGACATCAGTTGGTACGTTATTGTGTCATTAGTTTAAAAGTAAATTGTCAATAACAGAAGAGAAAAGGTCAAATTTTGATCAAATAATGTATTAAACGTTAGTTAATCCCAAAGTTAGTCCCTGTTAAAATAATAATACGGTTAATGTCTACGATTAATGTAATACCCGTATTTTCACAGTTTTAAGTCTCAATACTGTGTAGTAACATATGGGAAATTTAAGAATTTTACCTCTATTCACAATTTAAGACTATGTACTTAGAACCATCATAAATGTTGATGAATTACGAGTAAGTTAATGAAGTTAAAGCGGGTATTTATCGTTTGATCATTGTCCCATTTTAATTCCTCTATTCAGACATAAGGTGTATAAATATTTAATAGAAGTGTGATAACTACTTCTTCAAAACCATTTTCTTAGTTTGAAGTGTTATTTTTTAAAACTAAACATTGCGAAAATAATTTTGTAAAACAAAAACAGCTAAGCAATATAATAGAATATTGGTTTTTATCACAAAATGGCGTTGTTATATTACGTTTTGTCAAGTGGACGAGGTTTTATCTGCGTTGATAAATTTTCGCGTCCATATTTCATGGAGACCGGTTGTATGTAGGCATTAAATAATACAACATGATTGGTCTAACCCTGAAGCAATTTGTTATCTAATGTTACACACACGCATATCATACAAACTCACACATTGATCAATAAATACAATAGAATTGAAGATTGAATAAACTAATGATTGTAAGAAAGATTATTATATGTATCAATTAACAACAGGAGAGCCATTAGGCACTTTATTTCAAAGAAGTGAAAATGTATTCACAAAGCGCACATATTTTACCATTTCTTAAAGAATTTTTGATCATATCTGGAGAATTATCTAATAAGGAAATATTAAATTGGTTTATCAAATTAAAAAATGTATTTCAAATAAGCGAATACGACAAAGTATGATGATGTTGATTATCAGTAATCAACATGACTAGTAAATAACATTTAAGGAACAAGTATAATAAGCATTTCAGTCCAGTTTATTGAAAAAGTATTTCTCAATTCCAATTAAATAATTTAAAAAAAAATAAAACACGAATTATTCTATCCGAGTATAGTGTTCAGAAAAACAAAAATTTGTAGTAAAAAAAAACGCATGAGTCTAGCGCTCTATAAACAAATAGAGAACGTCGGCCATTTTGGTTCGTTAAAAACATTTTAGAAGGCGGAACTAGGTTGGGGTTTTTGTTCAAATTTCGACGCGCGGCCCTCCAATAGCGCGCGCGGGCGGGGCCTGTCAATTCGACTGACTGACACTGACTTGACGGAGACAATGACCTTTTTACGATGATCCGAAAGGGACGTTAGATCATTATTTTTTTTTTATCAGAACACGTATCAACATTCGTGGGTCGTAATACCAGCCAGCGAATTTCAATCAAAACTTTTTGCTGTTTTCACAGTTCTTTTCACTATTTTTTTTAATTAATAGAGATGTGACAAATATTTTTGACTCTTGTCTGCCTTTAACTCATATTATTCTAGCTTCAACAAAAACTAGACAGGACACGGTTATTTCCAATATATATGATATGTTTTTCATAGAAAACAATATAATTAATAAAAAACAATTGTACAATTTCGATCATAAACTTTGAATACACTTAATTAAGGTTTTAATAACAAAGACATATACTTCTTTATGAATTTTTGATATTCAGTACCTAACCTATAGTTAGGCAAAATCGTGATAGAGGGTAATTTTTTTTTATTACTTTAATGTATATTATTATTAAGCCAAAGTTCCATGGTCTGTGAATTTTGTTTCAAAATGTCAGTGTTTGTTTTGCGTAGTATAATAATACAATACCTACAGAATTTTATTGCTGTGTCAAAAACTATTTTCGAATTAGTCATTATAGCTAAATCCATAACTTTATAGATATTCAATATTTTAAGAGATATTCTTAAAACTAGTTTTTATTAAAACGACACGTACGTTTTTTTGTAATCAATAGGAAAATTATTTTATTTATTTTAGCGTTAACAGAATTTTAAGCACGTATTTACGTTTGTTTTTTCTTATTTCTTTGTACCAAAGACAAAAGATAAACAGTAGTTCATTGTTATTTTGATGTGATCACACTGAGCGTATTGGTTCGTAATTTAATTAATAATAAATTTCACATAATATTTTTTACTAA
Organism: Diatraea saccharalis; assembly: GCA_918026875.4. Lineage (NCBI taxonomy): Eukaryota > Metazoa > Arthropoda > Insecta > Lepidoptera > Crambidae > Diatraea > Diatraea saccharalis. The sequence continues at coordinate 2,537,723 of OU893338.1, forward strand.
AATTATTTTTTTAAGATCGGATTAGATAAGCACTATATTATTATTAATCATATGAATCAAAAGAAGGATGAGTAAGAAATATTTAATCTCATACTTTTTAGGTAAAAAGACAAGTCTAAATTAACTCTATTCAAGTTTCGCCCATATCGTTCTGAATGTCTTTCAACTGATAAGAAGAACGAGAGAAAGAATCCCACTATTTCTAATAGAAGAAAAGACTTATATAAAAATTGTGTAACGGCGATGATATTTCCAAAATTTATTATATTACCTACCCAAAGTATTACCAAACAAAGCCCAAGAAAAACCACATATTAATGAATCAACAGTTGAATCCTTGAAAATTTGAAGTCACAATATTAATTATAATGCTATTGTTCTTAATTCATAATTATTCTCTTAATTCATACGGTAGAAACATTTTAAGGCTGGTAACAGACGGACCGGAGCCGAAGGAGTCGAACTCCGCAAATAAACACACTCAAAATATGAATTTATAAAATCTTGACTTTTATAAATACTCATTTTAAGTATGACAAAACCCTAACCAATATAATACTCGTTTTTATTTATATTTTATTACTGGGTACAAAACAAATTGTCGTATCATTAAAAGCTTAGAAGTTCAACTTGATACTTCAACGCAATAATTGGAGTGGCCACGAAACACGACGATAGAACATAGAACAATGGATTTAATTTAAATGAATGACGCCTCCCATAATTGTAACATACGAAAATGATTGAAGGTCAGTTGTTGCAACGAAGAAATGGCGTTCGAACACGTCAGCCGGAAAGATGAAGTCGTAAAGTATTGGAGTAGGGACAGAGGCCAGGAAAAAGAAGTGTCGGCCGATAACCAACGAGATCGGCAGATGTAATACGAGATTATGCGGGAAAAGCTGGATGCACAAAGTTTACAATACAGAAAAAAGGCGTGTGAATGCCAGGGCTTTAACCCAACGATGGATTATGGAAGCCTGATAAAGATAAAGAAAGAATAATCAGTAAATATTGAAACTATGGAAGTGTTGTTGAAGCTAAGAAATTCCATACGCACTTCGACAACTTGATAGTATACTTTCACATTCCGGGTAATTTTTTGTCTGGAGTGACTTAAATGGCAAATCATTTTCTTTCGACACTTCCTGTTGACATTATAAAATTTATTAACAGCTCTAAATTGTAGTGGTATTATTAAAAAGGTTTCCAATTAATTCCTTAAAAGTACGCTTAAGTAATCCTTTATGGTAATATTTTTATCTACAATCGATAGTTAAATAATGAATGTCGACTCTACATAGTACTTTTTTAATTATAAGTTATTAGGTATGATATGTATTAACTGTTATAAATATTGTACGTCAATAATTCGTTTCCTTGTTCATCGAATTTAAATACAGATAATAAAGTATATTCTTTTTTTTTTAATTTTCAGATCTTACCAATCTGTTACACAAACTTCCAATAAGGTTTATTGACGACTTTAAGCTCAAATGAAAGTACTAAGTTTGAAAATTTGTATCGGTAACGTCGTTTTACTAATGACAATATTAACAGATGTTTGTACAAGTATGACGATGGCATACTCATGAAATAAATGGATTTTCTTAAGGCCGAATTGTACAAAATTACCACTTGTTAGAGCAATTTTATAATTAGGATATGGTAATAAATAAAATTTATGAAATTAAACATATGGTCGATTGTTTGATAAACATAAATTTCAATAATTGGATCGATAGAGAAAGATCGCAAAGATGATTCTAAGTAGGTTTTTTTGGATTGATTTTACGACTGATATATTTCATATTAACTATATAAAAATATGCACATAAATAGGTTTGATATAATCTAAAATTATCAAAAGAATTTTATTTTACACCTACGTTTGCTTTTTTTTCAGTGATTAAAAATGTATGAAATCTTTGAAATGAAGTCTTTTACTTTCGATGCGTATTTGCGGGAACGCAAGAGGAGATACAAGAGGGCTTTAAAATTTAAATTTCGTTTCAGTCAATGTCATAATATTTATTAATTATTGTTTAACACAACCGCAACGAATGCATGCACGAGGTTGCATCGGCTGAAATCTGTGACGACAAGTCACACCCAAGGTTTTCCTGTTTTGATCTGCCTCGTATAATTGAAAATAAATGTTAATTTAGATATAGAATTACACTAAGATAATTGGTAAATTTTATCTTCAATACGTAATTGGTAGGTTTAAAAATATTAAATAATTATTCAAGCATAAATTCTGCCTCGACTGTTCGGTCAGAGTTCGCCGCCGACGACGTGCTAAATGACGTCATAGCCACATTAAGTGGTACCGTTGACTAAGTAATAATAATTTTACTTTTATTTGGCAAAATAAGTTGGATAGAGTAGGAGGTAAATGGTCAAACTTAATGAAACATAGACATCGATTCAAAAAAGAAAAAAGGATAATAGCGACTGGCACGGATAGACATACAATGGCGTTGCTACCTATATTATTTTGAAATAAGAAAAATGTTAACAACAGCTGTATAACAACCTTAATGACTCATAAATATAGTCTATAAGGACTGCATGCGATTTGGGGACATTTTTGTGGCATATTTCATTGGTTGACAAATCCATTCCAGTTAATTATCGTCAAATGGAAATAGTCTTATTTTACAGTCTGCTATGAGCGATTTTTACATTGAATCAGTTACCATAATGGTAATCGAGTATCTAATATTTTTTCGTCACTTTCTTTTAAACTAAGTATATATACCACTATCTATTTTATATCTCGCTTACAACAATGCTCACGGTAAGTTGCTGTAAGCATTTAATAAAGATATTTAAAGGTTTCCGAAGGCAAATTAAAAACTCGCATATCGTACTCTATAGACAGTAGGTACAAGTAATTACTTGAGTAAATGTCATACATAACTTAAGCAAATATTTTTGCCAAATAAACAAAAATTTTAAGGTAGTAAGAACTGTTAATAGTTAATAATAATAGTATTTTAACTTCTGGAAGGTTTATCTCATTCAAATTCTTGATTACTTGTAAAAATATTAGCTCCAGTTAAGACGATATACAAGCGTAGTACCATCAATCTACGATGGCCCATGTAGTGGACTATCGTCCTTTCGTACCTTTTGATTTTATCCATAATGCCTCATTTAGACTGACCGATGAGGTCAGCACGCGAAGTATGGTCGACCAAAGTAGCTTCCTGCTTTAAGTACGCTAAGATATTTTAAGTACGCTAAGATATTAGTGCCATATCCAGTCGTTGATAACCACCAATCTACACTGGCCCGTGTAGTGGACTATTGTCCTTCCTTAACTTTTAATTTTATCCATAATGCCTCAGTTAGACTGACCGATGAGGTCAGCACGCGAAGTATGGGCGATCAAAGTAGCTTCTTACTTTAAGTACCCTAAGTTATTTAAAATACACAACGGTTTTTAATGAGATTTTCATCAATATACAGATTGATTCAAAAGGAAGGTTTTTACTGTTAAATAATAACTTATTCAGAGGTCTTTCTGTGTCCTTCCACAATAAGGTCCCAAGCAACAATTAGATATCATGCTGTTTAAATCTACTATTAAAAAATACTTATTTAAAAAGCTTATTATTATAAGGTATCCGATTATATAACAGATAAAAATGCTTGGACTTAAGATGGTCCAGCAACTGAATAGGTGATTTCTTGTAAAGTCATTATCTTGTTCCATTACTATGTTATCATTATAAGACCACAGCTTTTTTCTTTCTAATGTAATGACATGGTTTTTGTTCATTGCTCGTTCCTCTTGTAAGCCAATGAACGAGTGGTAAGGAAAAAAATGTTGAACGATTAAAAAGCACTTTTAAGAAGTAAAGATTATTTTGACTTTGACATTTACTTTGAATACTCGGGCGAAACGTTGGCGGAAACCAAGTTGGTCAATGAAGCAATAACCGAACAATGAAAGCGAGGAACAGAATTCGCCCGCACGCCGCACGCGGATGTCATCGACCAGTGTAAATATGCCATAATATGAGATCGAAAGAACTTACCAAGTGAAATCCGGTCGTTATTATGTTAGTCGATTCATTCGAAGAAACAAGTTTCCTCCCGCCTATACTACACAGACCAAGAAGTAGCTTATTAGATCTCTAAACTATAAAATGACATTACAGACTACATACAGCATGTGAAGATAGAGGGGTTGCCAAAAAAAAAATATCAAATCAATAAAATAATGACTTTCTAAACGAGGGACAATGCCGTGAGTTGGTGAGTTAAAAGGATTACATTGTAAATTGTATCTGAAGAATGAAGAGACAAAATATAATTTAATTTGATCGTGCCCGACGATAGGGACATCGACAGGCTAATGAGAATTTAGTGATTCCAGTTAATTAATTTGTGATTTTATACATCCTTCCCCGTAATTGCGTCAGCGGATAATGCGTTCCGTTATATAAATAATCAAAGAACAATTACATACGATACAAATTAAAAGTCGTGTCGTGTGTCTTTATCTTGTTACCGGACCACTTCATGCGTAATAATGCTTTTACTTGGTAATTTTATGATATTTTTTTATAGTTGCTTTATCCTTATAAACGATAATGGTAGGTTAACGACACTATTTACAAATTATTGAACTCCTTGCAAGTTGATATTGTCGGTTCTGTTATAGAAATGTTATATGACCACATTCTCTTTGCTTGTAATATTAATTTACTACAAATAACAAATTGAAAGTCCAATAAAAAGAAAGATAAAAATTATTATGGTCATTTTGCAATGTAAATAGGTACTGTATCCATAATGGGCAGATAAAAAGTGCCTTTCTTGCCAGTCCTACTCAGTACAAGGCTTCCTCTTTGATTATATTCTGTAATACTTTTCTTATATATCATAAACTCTGTTGTTATATTGAATTTTCTCTCTATATTAATTTATACAATCTATCTATACTAATATAATAAGCAGGACTGATTTGATTTTTTGTAAGCGTAATAATCATACGAAGGTGACATAGGCTACACGGACAAAGACGCGCGGAAACGTTAGTAAGTAATATTAAATTTTGAAAAATAGGTAAAACACGTAATTCGCTGGTTCATCCGGTTAACTATAAAATTAATATATATAAACTCTTTTGTAGAACAGTTATGCTACTATATTTAGTAACTATGCAAACCTAGTAACACTGATACACACTGTCAACGGCACACCCTCGCCGTATGTCGTGCCTTTATTTGTCTATGGTGTTTGCATCGTGTGCTACCAGAATGCCTTACGCTAATTGACGTTGAATTGGCAACGTATAGGATGTTAGTTATTTTTTTGTAATTTTGTTACAATTATGCTAGTATTAATTCATAAAGGAAAAATTTTTTGCCACTGATTTCATTGGCGTGAGCTACACTGGGCTATACTAAAGTCACGCTTTTTTCACCCTTTTAGATGGTCGACTTTTCAGAACTTCTGAAAAACGTCATTCCTAATTTCCAAATTTATACTATATACTATTTTTTTATCGATTTAGCCTCAAAACTAACGTAATTTCAAATAAAACTTACCCTTGCTTTTTACCTCTTACACGCGAGCATCCTATATAAAATATTCTTATTCACCTACGTTATTAAAGGACCAACGGTGAAAAATTTCAAGTTTTTAATCCATCATCTATTCTAATTTGCACTGTGCGTTGTAATATCATGATCCCGGAAATGAGGATTCTAGAGCCACATTAACACGCCACTACACCGAAGATCTGCCAGAAGTCAGCATTGGCGAAATCGAGATCGCTCTGAGACAGCTTAAAAATGGAAAAGCCCCTGGAGAGGATGGCATTACAACTGAATTATTAAAAGCAGGAGGTAAACCGGTACTGAAGGAGCTCCAAAAGCTTTTTAATGCTGTCCTCTTCGAAAGAACTCCGCAGGCGTGGAGTAGGAGTGTAGTCGTCCTGTTCTTCAAAAAGGGAGACAAGACCCTGCTGAAGAACTATCGACCCATTTCCCTTCTAAGCCACGTCTATAAGCTGTTTTCTAGAGTAGTCACGAACCGTCTTGCGCAAAGACTTGACGAATTCCAACCACCGGAGCAGGCTGGGTTTCGGAGTGGATACGGCACCATAGACCACATCCACACAGTGCGGCAGATTATACAGAAGACTGAAGAGTATAATCAGCCCCTGTGTCTATATGAGAAGGCCTTTGACACGATTGAGATCTGGTCCGTTCTGGAGTCCCTGCAGCGATGCCAAGTCGATTGGCGATACATCCAAGTGATAAGATGTATTTATGAGGCCGCCACCATGACCGTCCAATTACAGAATCAGCAGACAAGTCCTATACCGTTGCATCGAGGAGTGAGACAAGGAGACGTTATGTCTTCGAAATTGTTTACTAATGCAATGGAGGATATGTTTAAGACGCTGAACTGGAAAGGACGTGGCATCAACATCAATGGCGAGTACATTTCTCACTTGAGATTCGCTGACGACATCGTAATCATGGCAAAAAATCTGCAGGACCTACAAAAGATGCTGAATGACCTGGCTGACTCTTCTATGCGCATCGGCCTACGGATGAACTTGGATAAAACCAAGGTCATGTTCAACGAACACGTACTACCGGAACCGATTGCAGTATGCGGTGCCGTTCTCGGAATTGTTCCAAAATATAAGGCATACATTGCAGTTAGGTAGAAACAACTTCGAGAGCGAGGTAAATGGAAGAGTTCGGCTAGGTTGGGCAGCGTTTGGGAAACTACGTCAGGTCTTCACATCGTCGATCCCGCAGTACCTAAAGACGAAAGTCTTTAATCAGTGCGTCCTACCCGTTATGACGATGATTTGCGCAAGATGGCTGGCAGGAGCTGGATGCGAACAGCCGAAAATCGAAGTAGATGGCGTGCAATTGGGGAGGCCTATGTCCAGCAGTGGACGAATATGGGCTGATGATGTTGTAATATCAGCCAGTTTTCCTTTTTTTTAAGTATAATATAGTTATCCCGCTTCTTCGCCCGCGTATATTAACAATTTTTTCCATTTTACAAGGAAGAGTGGAGTTTAAAACCTGGCAACCATACAAGGAGAATTACATAATGCTCCAATTCTAAACTTCTTTAGATGGCAAAAAATAGCGAATTATGCAAACTAAATAAGCAAAAAGTAATATTATGCTGCTTGTAGGTTAATCCAGTCTCACGAGGCGAAGGAAATAAATTTTCTTTACACCTCACATGTAACATTAGTATTCTGACGATTCGCTGCGTACCACTAGTTTGCTGAGGTTTATATGTTTTTATATAAACAAATCAGGTTTCTTTCGCCTCCTTTGACGTGGTCGATGAGTGTAGCCTTATAATATGATAGACGTAAAATTGATCTAAAAATCTATTTAGCGTTATCTATGGGATTTTTATCTGTCAAGTCAGTCGATCATATGTTTATTTTTAGTGAAATAATCTTTATTTGGCAAATATTAGCACAGCCTTAGAATAAAATTGGGTTACAAAGTGGTAATATCGTATAACCTCGCCTTAAGAGAATCATCCTAATATAATTTAGCGTTGGATACTGTTTTTTTTGCTAATGAATAACCTATTTAAGTTTTTTATTCATATGTAATATCAACAGCTGTTTGTTTCTTTTCATAAATAAATAATTGACTACACGAGTTATTGTAAAATTATATATAAGTTAAAACTATATACAAAATTTAAATTAAGTTCTTTATTATCGTTTAAAATTTTCTATACACAGCAGCACATAGGGTCACCACGACGAGACAAATAAAATCAAAATGACTATCTGTTTGAAGGAACACAGATTTGATGCTATTACAAAAATTGACAAGAGACATACCTACATACTTATACATTTTCCACCTTAGACAATCTACCCTTTGCAATACAACAGAGTAAAATTTGTTTAATAATCTACATTTTTAATCCTAATATACATTACATAATGAAAATACATATATTCACACCTGCTCAAGTTACTTTTACTGTAAAATACATAAACAAATACATTTTGTTAATTGCAGATAAGTTCATAAAAAAACATTATAATTCAGTCATAAAATTAATTAATTAGAGTTGTAAATCGTATTTACGCTGGGCACATCCTTGAAACGCACGCTTTTTCCATGCGTGCCGCACACATGCGCTACGTGCACACACTCATAAAAAAATGGCGCACGAAAAATGCGAGTACGGCCGCGTGTCCCCTGTCTACGCACACTCACACAGACGCAATGCCGAAGGACACGGCGCTGGGTCGTTCACCCCGTTTTTTGCGAGAACGCAATCGCACCGCGTACTGCTCGCGTCGTGCGTTGGCCGTTGATGTCCTTTTTTAAAAATCGGCATTAAGTACTTGAATGCAGTTGTTGATACTCTATTTTTACATGGGAACATGGATATGATGTCAGATACCTTTTTTATTTATTTTTAAAAAGCTGGTTTCGTCCACACGTCTTAATTGCGATTGGCTTTATTGTTTTTCATACACGTGCTATTTTTTGCTGCATCTTCAAAAAATATTTACAACAAAAGTTGATATATTGTGTAAAGTTGATAAATTTTTAAAGTAAAAATACCTTTGTACATTTTTGTTGATGTTTGTTTTGACTTTTGTTTTATTTATTGAAAAAAATATCACTCACGAAACCCTACGATTACATTTTTTTTTTACATAAACATGTTTTGAAAGTTCATTAGTATGTTAAAAGCCATGTTTAATCAAATTCAAATGAGAAATCAATGATTTATTGAAATTACACACCCAAACCATGAACTAGTCAAACTAGAATGCAACGGCGATGTGTAGTTTTTCATTATGTGCCGTTAACTGGTGGCAATGTAATACATCCAACATCTGAATACGAAATAAGAATGATATCTGAGTTGAACGAACTTTCTGAAGCTATCGGAAACCGGAATGTTGTTCTGATCGTTCTGTAACGAGACAAATTAAATTTAACAGTCTCATTTTTTGAGTCATTTTTTGTCTGACTATACCGTTGACCAGTGTAGGAACAAAAAACAAGGTCACTGAGACTTGTTGTATTTTATTTCAATAAATTCTTGCATCTACTATTTTAATTAGCATACAAAATAAAGAATTCTTCATATAAAACGGTTTTAGTACTAGTAACGATTTAAGTAACGGTTTTAGTACATTGAATATCAATGTAAATAGAATTTCGATATAGCAATTTCAATTGAACTATATGTTTGAATATTAATAAATAAATAAATACATTAATCAATAAAAAACAAATGAAACGACCAATTTACTTCAATAGTAGTATATTATTCAGAACCTAGCCCAACATTTGGTTCGACGGGCCACCCTAATTCCGTCCCTAACCTACCCCAAGCCTGTCGTGTCGCTCGACGCGCTCACGCGTGTGTGCGTCGGGCCTTACGACACTCGTTTAATGTTTCTTTTGCGTTCCCAAATTGAATTTTGGTTTACAGCTTTATTGAACCTTCATAATGAATTGAAGAGTATGCAATTCATTATGTAATTAGTTTCGGAATTATAATTTACTTTTAACCAGCTTCTATTATACAAATAATATTATAAACAGGTAAAGTCTCTTACCTTGTTTGTTTGTGGGGGTTATTTTTGAAAACACTGATCTGATAATGAATTTTTTTCTTATCCTATAATAAAAAAGAACAATTTAAGCTAGCGAAGTCGCAAGAAAACAACTCGTATATGTATTATAATATTAGATGACATTTGCATTGCAGTTTCTAATATTGTTATTTATTACGAGTTTTGAAGAATTAATTAAAATGGAAAAAATAATCTATAGAAGATTGCTTTTCATTGTTTCAGAATTCCTTTTTTAAATATTCTAAAATTCTAATTTTCATAATTTAATCCAATTCATCATATCATTTTGTAATATTGTAATAGCCATATGTCGGTCCACTTTTTTCTGGACTTGGTACGTAAACAACTTAATGGGAAATAATGACTCTTGTCTGTCGATGCGTATAGTGGTGCCATTCCACTGAATAACAAAATCACTGAACGTTTGCTGTTTTTAAAAAAATCTTTTAGCTACCATGTTTTTTATCTATACTAACATTGTAAAGAGGAATGATTTGATCGTTTGTATGTTTGTTTGTTTGTGTCGAATAGATATAAACTACTGGATCGAATCCAAAAATTAATTCACCTACGGGTAGATACATCATAGGATCATCGCGGAATAACAGATAGTACATAAATATATTTTAAAAGGGAGTTAAAATATGAATATATTGGAATCGATTAATCTCGGCGTTTGTCTCAGGGGCGTCAAGATACTATCAGTACTTTTTAACATAATGTTAAATATCGATATCTTTATATAGATTCTGGGATTAGTATTTATGAAATTCTATATAATACTCCTTAGTCAAATAGCTCGCACATCGGTTTCAATGTTTCCATCTATGAGGTCCAGGATTGGATTACCTGTCGTGTCTAAGTATATTACTTTTACTATGTAAATATTCCTTTTTCTTTATTTTTATTTCGCCGCAATAATAATAATACTTTGAACAATGTAGGTATCACATCATACAGACCAGAAATAACATAGAAAAAAATGATTTTTTATTAATTGACCGACTGAGAATCAAACTCTGGATCTTAAAGTCAGTGACACTTTGACTATTGCTTTCAACCAACTCTGTTAGGATTTATAGATAAATATTTTTTACACAAATAAACGTGCTTTGGTTCTCCTGCCTTTTATAAATACAACGCTTTGTATCCGTAACCGACCCATATAGTTTTAGGGCTGCCTCCTAAGACAGTTTTACTGAGACCATTAGATAATATTAATGATGGGTAATAAATGTCTTCGATCTTATCAACTATTGCTTTCTATATGTCATTAAAATCATTAAATATATTGTACGGATTTAACAGTGTGTGCTGGTGTGCGTGCCCTACAAAATAAGCGTCATCCGAATCCGTGTGCGTCGCGCCGTCGTGTGCGTGGCTTCTTCACTCGGAATTCCAAGTTGAAATTGGAATGAATGACGGAGGTCATTTACCTTACCCAACAGTGATTTCTTTTTAAAATTAAATTTTCTCAAACGGACTTCTAAATTAAGCTTACGCGTTCTGCGTAACTTCTTTTTAGAATGGCCTCTTTTAAAACTTCCATCTACATATTTTCAGATTCGAATTTCAAATAGAGTCATTTGTTTACTTCATGTTCAAATTTTTGGTTGAAATAGTAAGGTTCGAAATGAGATTGTTCGGTTTGTCAAAAATGTGTCAGTGAAATAAATTTGCTTCTTCATCTTTTATTTATGAATGTAACAGGTTGGCATTTGTATAAATCAACTTAATAAGTTTTTTTTGTTCTTTTATTTGTTTTTTTTTTCGTGTTCTGCGTGTGAACAGTTCGTTGTGCTTTAGTATTTTATATGGTAATTTTTATATAGACACCTTAACACTCTTACTATGATTAATTAGAACTCTTTAGTTAAAATAATGGTAACTCCAATATAATATACAAATTTAGAATACTTAACAGCCTTCTGATCAATATTAATCAGTAATACAAATTGCACACGCATCTGCATCGATAGACTCACATACATACACACACAAATATGGCAGGTGTTGTATGATAGCACCCCAGCAATTTTTAGCCTAGGTCCCTGTCTAGGCTTGCGTTACAAAGGACAGGGTGCGCCTAGATAAAAGTACCGTCAGCAAAAGCAGTTGTCATACTTATTTTAATACATAAATTTATAGCCACCTGATTAGAATGTGTTACAATTTTAATGAGGTTTCCGTAGTAATAAAGACATTGACAAACTTTAACCATAAACTCTCTAGACATAAAAAAGATTATGACTGACTTCCATAGAGACCAGCCGGCCTATCAAGAGCGTTCTTTTACACAGTCGATTAGCGATAAAGTGTTGCTGTCCTGCTCACATTTCAGAGACGTAAGTGAGAAAGCATTACGTGCTTTATTTATCACATATTACGTAATATGCGGCGTTCATGTTACGGGGGTAGGTTTTCGCCTACTAAATATTGCTTTTTTCCTGATAATAGGTTTGTTATTTAAATAATATTTTTGTTAAGACTGTTTAGTTAAACCGTTCACTGGACAATGTTAGTAAATAATGCTGTGTATACTAATTTTGGACTATTGTGTATAGCCTAAAATCTATTAACATATCATGTGTTGACTGTCTATTGGTGCACCTAGGTCTAATGAGCCGGCTTTGGTCATTTTAAGTGTTACAAAAGATTGAACTATTGCCTTTAATACTGCCAAAGTTCAACATTTAGAAGTTACAAATGGTCAAAGAAGGTCATCTGTCAATTGACCTGGAATTGACAGATGACCTTTTTTGACCATTTGTAACTTCTAAAGGTTGAACTAACTTGCCCTATTCTAGGTAAATAAATAAAATTGTAGCTAACACGACTAGTGTTAGTTTTGTGTTACATTTCAGTTCTGTTATTCTGAAAACCTACTCTATATCATTTTTACAGTTGAGTGGTATTCGTTTTGTTTTTAAAACGTTGCTCACATAAAACATCTAGATCCTATCATAAAATTATATGAAATTCAACAGTTACAGAAAACTCACTATTGAAATAGATCGATGATTGTATTTCGTTATTAAAGTATATGATAAAGTGATTCAGTGACAGAGGCTGACCGCTGAAAATTGTATTTTATCTTTATTATCTGACTGGTTTTAGTGCACAACAGCTAGCAAGTGCTATAGGATTAAACTTTTAACCTAATATTAATAAACAAATAAGGTTTGATTTCAGTTAAACTGTAGTTTTAATCTAATATGATTTGATATCAGTTATGAAACCTATATTTGATATAAAATCAATTGAATAAAACTTTCTTCAAAAGATAATAAAGGTTGTATTTCTTTAAAGGTTTGTGCTAGTGTCGTATTGCGCTCGAGTAGTTGAGGGTAGTTTTTTAACAGAATACAATAACTGATAATATGATGTTCTGTCATTGATACATTTATTTAAAAAATATTATTATCTTTATTTTTTATGAAAATGTTCCTATATTTGACATAACTGTTGATTTCTTTTATAGTTCGTTGCCTCTTGTAGATGTGAACACGTACGTCACTATTATAAAAGTATGGATATTTTTTTATATTAAACTATAATTACCTTGATTATTTTTCCTGCTGACCATACTGAAACCGAACCCTCTACCAACGATTTGTTTAAGAGGTCATCGCCCTCGTTCTGTCCCTTTCACACACTATAATGCTTACTACACACGTCCCTCTTGCACAATGGGGAAACATGCCTACGGAACCCCGTCAAGGAAAGGTTTTTTAACAACCGGAAGTTGGGATTTTGAAAATATAAATTTTGAACCGAAAACGGGGATATATTACCACGTTTTGATATATAACATTTTTCTTATATTGTTACTATGATGATACGGTTTATTTGGTATAAGATAAAGATCAATAGATATAATATTATTACAAAACTTGTTACAAAAAGTCGTTTATGCAAATAGGTAAGTTTTATTGGATCGTTCTTTTGAGAATAAATGTTAGATCGGTAAGACAGTCACGCTCTATATCAAAAGATCCTAATCCCTTATTGTTTTTCATATTCATTATGTACTATCTAAACATAAAGACGTCTAAATTGTTACCTATGACTAGTTTACACTGAGCAAGCTGTAGTTGTAGTGTATCTCAGTGGCGTAGTGGATAAGCGCCGTGGCCTGCTATCCTTGTTGTTAAGCAATTTTCACAAAGGTCGGTCACGGGATAGGTGACCAAAAAAATATTATCTTAGCTACTCTGTAATTCGGAAGGCACGTTAAGTCGTTGATCCTGGATGCATTTGCAGTAGTTAATACCTCCAATCCGCATTGGGCCAGCGTGGAGGGACTTGGTCCATTCTCCTTGACCTACCTATAAGGAAGGCCTGAGCCCCTGCAGTGGAGAGGTAAAAAGCAATTAAAAAGCTCGGAACTTGTATGATGACGGATACGAATTACTTCTAGATGCTACAACTGTCTCGTCTGTAACAGCCTCAAAGTTATCCATGGACGCAGCACTGTCACATCATATAGCTTCAATGAAATAAAACTTTTATTATCTTTTGAAGTAGGTGTTATCGACGAAGAGGGTGAGGAGGAATAATGTGGGCACGGGAGCGAAAATAAACAACTTATCTTCTCAAAACTATATTGCCTACAAAACAAATATACTCTTCAAAGCACGTGACAATCAATCAAGTCAGACCATATGTCCATACAAAAACAAAATTAAATAAAAATCATATATAATAAAAAAAACTATAAAAACAAAGACAACGTATAAAAATAGGTCGGTTCAGCTGACGATCCTCAACAGTGGGTTTTATAAGATTGAATTTCCACGCCAGGACGACGTGTCTGAAGCTATTTTTATAATAGAGTAGATTAGCTGTATTTAGTATGTAGAAATAATCCGTAACGGTAGGACATCTTACACTAGTACCACAGAACTCACATGAGATTAGACTGTTATTCTCAACAATTAATAGTCAATCCGAACAACTTATTGACTGGTAAAGACGTCAGCAACTATTCAGTTAGACAGTGTGTACTACTCATTACTCTGTGAGATCATAAAAAAGTTTTTGTTATCATATTCATGTTGGAATTATGTGCTGAAGTTGAGATTTAAATATGGAACGGCATTCGAATGAGAAATCCATGTCATTGTGGCCTATATGTTTTAAAAGTTTTATTTCTTAAATTCGGAATCACATTACGAAAATCTGATACTACTCCTCTATAATTTAACGCAGTATTATCGAGAGTTAATTTTTATCATTAAGTAAGGTACTTCTTATAAGAGAAGTAGGTACCTGAAACTAAAGCTATTTTTCTTTAATAGTATCAATGCTTATAAAATAAGAATAAAAACAATATTACAGAACTCCACATACATCGTTTAGATTCCAATAAGTAGCTTAAGTCCCGTATGGAGTATCTAAAACAACTAAGGTACTATCGATTCCATCAAAAATCCATTTTCTACACTGACCCGACTGGAAATCGCACCCGGGACCTCAGAGTTAGCGAAAACTGGCGTGCGAACTACTCGGCTAAGGAGGTCGTCAAAAGTACTTTTTGAAAATCTTTAGTTTCGATGGTCTCATCTCTAGTGTCATTATTATTAAAAGTACAACTAAAAAGTTGAAAACTATCGCTATTGTCACAAAACTGTTACCACATTGGATAGTAATTAATGCATTGTAGAAGTTCTATTTATTTGATTACCTACCAATAAGAGCTATCTATCAGTTGGGCTCGCGAATATCTCTTATAGAGAAATTTAAAGAAATTAGAATATTGACGGTTGCATCTCAATTTATATATAGGGGTAATTCTCACGAAATTCCGAAATTCTTGTCCTTTTAGATTATATAAAAATCCAACAAAGAAATGGATGTTACTAATATTTTTATACAATCCACATAACTCTATCTAAAAGTATCACATAAGATTTTAGAGCCGCATAAATAAATAAATAAAAATGCATAACCATAATGTATCTAATATCATTACCTCACTATGTCCCATGTACCAATTTTTTTTACTTTTATTTACCAAAAACGTACAAAAATCATTCGAATTATATTCAAGCAAGTCGGATTTTTTTTATATATTTTAAATTTATGGAAAAAATCGATATTAGCGTCATAAAGTAAAAAACGCGTTAAAAATTTGAATATTTATATGTGTCTCACAAAAATAAATCATTCCCTCACACTATTACCGACAGTTGAATTACTAACGCATTTTAAATAAAATACGAACGCTACCATTCGTTTCTGAAAGTTGGCACTAATGTTAATTTGTCAAACTGGCGTATTTTCTGTGATTGTGTTCGGGTGTGCGCTGCGAAAAGGTTTTATTAATTATATGGTTAAATTAAATTTTTGATCGTCATTTCATCACATTCTAAAAAACAAGAGGTAAGTACTTAAATTGGTTATAAGTTGCACAGATAAAATGGCTTTTGGGAGTAATTTCCTTAAGCAAAAAAATCGTTTTAAAAGTAAGGTTATGTCACGAGTAATTAACAGTTATTCTTTATTTCATCATTCCCTCACCATCATTCCCACATAAAAATTTATGGTGAGGGAATGATGATATATGAGGAAATGATTTTTGGGTAGGCTGACTGGCTTTTTTATTGTTTGCTTTTATTTTTTGTCGTTTATTTATGATTGTTTATTGTTGCAATATTGTTGCAGGTTAAAAATGTCAAGGTAAAAGAAGATATGCAAAGATGAAGCTAAATTAAAAAAGCAAGAATATGACCGAAAGCGCAAGCAAAAAATGAAAGCTGATCCTGTAACACTTGAAATACTTCGTGAAAAAGAAAGAATTAAATACCTAAATAAAAAAGAAAAAGGTCAAGTAAAACCTATATCCGCAATGAGTTCTCGAGAAAGAAGGCAAAAAAGAAAAAACTGGAAGAAAAATAGCCAAACATATAGAGACAAAACAGTGAAGGTGCGAAAAAATTTAGCAAGACTGTTAGATGAGACACCACCTCCTAGCCCAGGACCTATCCAAAATAATGATGATTTAAGAAATCTGACAGTTAATCGGAGAAGGCAGCACCTAAGAAGACGTAGAGGAATACTTTATGCAAAAATATCCAGATTACAGGAAAGACTGAAACAAGAAATAAGAAGAAAAGAGAAATACCGTAATAGATGTCAAAGACAAAACAAAAATAATCAGACCTCACCGGAAGCCAAAGTATCAGCTCTCTTAAAGAACGTCCGAGTTCCTAAATTTGTGAAGAAGAAGATTCTTCTATCAACTCAATAGCTAAAAGACAGGATAGCACACCAGTATCAGACCATATCAGAACTTAAAAAGACTTTAGCTTACAATGAAGTCCTTATTCACATAGATTTTAGCGAAAACTATTGTTGCAAATATAACGAAGAGATCCAGGCAGTACATTTTGGAGGTGCAAGACAACAAGTTACACTACATACAGGAGTATTATATTTACGTGAAAATGACACTGTAAAATCCTACACGTTTTGTTCTCTTTCTGATAATAATAGACACGATACAATGGCAGTATGGGCACACCTATTACCAGTTTTTGAGTGGCTTAAAAATCACAATCCAAATATTCACAGAATACACATTCTAAGTGATAGTCCTGTCAACCAGTACAAGAACAAGTTCATGTTTCATCTAGTATATCATCATATAAATGATTTGTTTCTGGGTGCGACATTTTTTGCGTGGAATTATTCAGAACCAGGCCATGGCAAAGGTGCTCCTGATGGCGTAGGTGGCACATCAAAAAGAACAGCTGATAAAGCGGTGGCTGAAGGCAAGGACATCGTAAATCTGAAATCTCTCAAAGAAATTTTGTTGATAAGATGTTCTTCAATAAAGCTATTTGAAGTTACCACTGCTAATATTGCGAAAATAGAAGACTTAGTCAAACAGTCAACCATCATTGCTGCATTTCGTGGCACTCAGAAAATTCGTCAATTTGTCTTCAGTAATAATGCCTTGGAATTTAGAAGTCTTTCATGTTGTCAATGCGCAGAAAAGTGTAAACATTTTCACATGGGATTTTATAAATCTACAAAAGGTTGCATTGAAAAACCAAGGTCCATTGAATTAAAAACACGAAATAAAGCTTATCAGGATGGACATTCATCAAATGATATTACGAGTATTTGTACGGACACTAATATTACTTATAATATTGGTGATTATGTACTTATCAAATGGGACGAAAATATTTACCCAGGGGAAATAATATCAGTTTCTGAGGAAGGTGCTTTAGTAAAGTGTATGAAAAGAGGAACTAAGTCTTGGAAATGGCCTAAAATCCGAGATGAACAGTTATATGCCTGGAATGACATTCTAAAGAAGATTAAGCCCTCAAAATTAATCAAGAAGGGTTGTTATTTTATAAAAGATTTAAACTAGTTTAAAATATCTGATTAAGACTTTAATTGTAACTTTGAGACTGAATCATTTAAGATTATAAATTTTAAGAATTATTTTTTGTTAGGAAAAAAGCCAATTAAGTATATATGTTGTTTTGATACTAAAGATTTAAAAAGGAAATTTTTCTGTTGTTAAAATGCTGTTAGATGAATCTTTAAGTCAGCAAGGATTTTGTTGTCATTGTTATTTAATCAAGTGCAATAATAAATAAAAATAACTTTAAATTTGAGTTATGTTATTGTTTAACTTGATTTAACTTATTGTTTACAAACAAAATTGCATTGAATAAAAAGATTTCATTGAAAAAAAGAACTAATTTCATTAAAAAGCTACATGACTTGTCTGCAATAATCATTCCCTCGCCTTAATTGTCATTCCCTCACTTTGATTATTTTTAATGTCCTCATAACTTTCATAAAACGTGATAATTTTTGGGACCACTACGTAATTTAATTCTAGTAACATTAGTACTATCAAATTCACATTAAAGATATATCAAATAACTTAAATATTTTTTGTCATTTTAAGATAGCCGAATTTCGGGATTTCGTGAAAATTACCCAGTTGTATACTTTTTGTCCGGAACAATATTAATGTGTATATCAAACATAGTGATGTACACAAACTTAACACTAGAAATAAAAACAAGCTAGTAATGCCTTCTTACAGGTTACAGAAGGTATTAGGTTCTTTCATGGGTCAAGGTATATAATACTTTAACAAGATCCTCAGTGACGTATTAGATTTGCCAATAAATCATTTTAAAAGTCATATTAAAAATTGTCTACAAAGTAAAGGGTATTATACCGTTAAGGAATATCTAAATGACAAAAAGGCATGGTTTTAGATATTTTAAATTTATTGTATTTACTTTCTAATATTGTAATGGAAAGTGATTTCATGTTCTAATGAAGTCACATTTCAATAAGACTTCTCTGTGTGAAATAAAACAGGGAGAAAAAAACAGCCCTTGCTGAGTTTCTTGCCGGTTCTTCTCAGTACAAGGTCTCCCGCCGTAGTTTTGCGAACCAATGGCGTAGTTTTCGACTTTCACAAGTGCTCTGTAAAAGCCAAAACTGAATAAATAAATTTTGCTTTGGATTTTTTGATTTTTACTACGATATAATGTTTCTCTACTACCTACGTACACTAGCGATCTTTCCGCGACTTCGCGTGCTTAATTTATAGCTTATGTCACCCGCGTATGATGTAGCTTCTTGTAGGTAAATAGCACTTGCGATCGGATCAGTATTTCTACAGATTACCCTACAAACAATGTTAGAAACTGTCACCATCATCATCAGGCCTTTTACGTCCCTACTGCAGGGGCTCAGGCCTTCCTCGTTCGCAAAATACGGACTGGAGGATATTAACGACTGCAAATGCTGCCGGGACCAACGCCTTAACGATCGTTCCGAAGCATGGAGTAGCTCGAGATAACAATGCTTTGGTCACCCATCCCGTGATTAACCTTTGGGAAAGTTGACACTTTAAATTCCTAACCACATATATTCAATTTGCGCAATGTAGGTAGATAGATAGATAACACTTTATTGTAAACACCAAATACAAAAAAATACATAGAATAAAGAACAATTTTAATGTGTCACAATCGGAGGTCTTATCACTTTACAGCGATCTGTTCCAGACAACTTTTGGATGAAGAGATGAACTATCTTAAAGTACGGGGGTGTATATTAATTTTATGATCTCAATAGATATTAAATAAATATACATTAAACAAACATAACTTCATATACTTATATAGGCTTATACATACTACACAAATAATAAAATATATATACATACTATCCAAATAAATACAGCAAACAAAAATATCGTCTGACAAAGAAAAAAAAAATAAAGCAGTCAATTTGCAGTAAATAAATAATGTGGTAGGTAAGATTCCCTTACGGGCATTTTAAAAGAGTCTAATGTTTGCGAGAGTCTTATCTTTACTGGGAGAGAGTTTTAGAGACTCGCAGACCGAACAGTAAAAGAAGCATCGTAAAAGTTAGTGCTGTGTGGTGGCATTTCAGGTATCAGATTTTCTAATGACCGTAACGAGTATGAATTGGAGTTCTGAAGAAAGGATTGAACAATATATTGTACAGAATTCCGGCGAAGACGAAAAGGAAGCCACTTGACTTCAGTGTGATAGTGTGAGACATGGTTATACTTGCGAAGGCCAAATATGAACCATATGCAGAAGTTAATATGAAGAATAGTTATTAGTGTGTTTCTTTAGCAAATGAAACTATACTGTGACTAAAAGCTACATTGCTTAGACACTGCATAAACAAATACCCTAAAAAATTACAATGTATCTCAATGATTCGATAAAAAGATTTTTTAGAATACATACTACTGATTCATTGTTTAAGAGCCTTGAAAAATTTTACAACTATAAAGCGAGATGAAAATATAAAAGATACAAAAACAAAATAGAAATATCCTAATATACTTTCTTTAAAGAGCTAACACTAACTTATAATAATAGAAAATAATGAAGAAGTACAGAATGCTGATATGCCATTAGAAATAAAAATTATACTAGATATGTAATCCCGAATAATTGATTTCTCTTAACACATAAAAGTTATACAATTTTCTTCTCTTCTCAATTATATTCTTATACTTTTTTTAACTTATAACCCTAAATCGTTTACGTTAAAAGAGTCTGTATGAACGTTAACCCGTCTGCTGCGCACCGTCTCTCCCAGGGCACCGGCGGCATTCAAATTGTCTCATTACTCTAAATAGGTATTGTTACGTTCGATACAAGATTATTGGCTGCTTATCGAGGTTACGGGAGGAACTGCGCTAAAATAACTTAATTTTAAAACTGCTAGATGAACATTTACTTCAGTAGTTCCCAAAGTTGACTGGGCTCAGACCCATGTAATAAAACTTTCCAATCTTGAGACTATTTAAATGCTGTTTTGTTAAAATTGTATTAGAAAACGTGTATGTATTTGTGTTACACAATTTGGGAAGTACCGTTGATCAATTTGTTTGGTGTTTATCACGTTTTTTAGGGTACCGTATCCAAAGGGTAAAATCCAGATAGTTATTATTAGTAATATGGTTCTCATTACTAATAATAACTATCTGTCCGTCTGTCTGTCACTAGGCTGTATCTCATGAACCGTGAAAATGATGTATTTCCAGAATATAATAAATATTTAAGGGAGTCCCACACAATAAACGTGATTTTTTGCTTATATCCAGTACGGAACCCTTCGTACACGATTTCGACACAATTCGGCCGATTTTTTAAAATATGTTAATAAATAAAATATTCAAGTGAGTAACCAAAGTATTAAAAGTTCTTTAAATTACTTATTTTTGAAGAAATCATTTCAGATTTATTGGTAAAACTCCTAACAGTGTTTAAGATATATCAATTAACTTTATGATAAATTAATTAACTAAAATAAAAGTTAACTTTGGGGACGTAATTTATATTCATGAAATATATTATTAAAGTTAAACAAATAACCATAACCATATTCTACTAGCGAGATTCGAACGAGTAACTATAAATTTTCCAGTCAAAATAACTAAATCGCTAAGTAATATAATTTCACATTATTAATAATATATTTTTGTTTTTACAGGTAAGTCACCGATAAAAGAAAGAATAATTTCTTTTTAAACATCAGACATAAGAAGTAATTAGGTAATTATAAAATACTGAATGGAGTGAACATTTCGATATTGGTTAAGTTGTACTAACTATAAAGAAACATACGACATTTTGACAACCAATAAAATTCTCCCATATTAAAATTCTTTGTTAGAATGATAGTAATATATATTTCTGTATTTTTTAATATTTCTTAGCAACTTTTCTTTAAAAAATACTCTACAAAACAATTTAATAATTGTATTATTAATTTTATAACTTAATCCTGTGGAGCTTAATTAAAAACAAGATGCAATCATCCAATACGACTGGAGAAAAGTAAAATGGTGTCGTCTCACAAAACGCAAAAAGCTCATTTTCACCCACCATCGATTCTAAATGCGGGACAAGAAAAAGTCACTTTGCAAAACAAAAGGCTAAAAAGTCGAAAGAAAAAGTCCCAATTATGTTTCCCAGACCCCCTACCCCCTTCTAGGGGTTAGTCCACCCCACCAGTAGCGCCTCTTTGATAGCGTTTAGCGTTTAATTGCTCGCCTTCAGTAGGAAATTAAACTGTTTGTGTTATTATAATCTCTTTTTGTTGTTATACCAATATCTGAGCCGATTTTCTCTGGGTTGTTAAGTTCTGTTTTTTTTATTGTTTTTTATACTGCTTACATAACTTGCTGATACAAAATCACCTTGTGATTAAAATAGTTTTTTTGTATTAAATATTTAAAACGTAATTTTGGGCTTGATCGTATCAATAGTTTCAATTATATTATATTTTAGTATATATAGATCAGATCCCGTGCAAGTGCATAGTAGAGGGAAACAAATGGATGATTTTATTACTTTAGAATAGGAAAATATTTAATTTCAAAAGGCGTTCATTACAACTCAAATATAAGGAGCTAATACTAATATTTTGCTATCGATGAACTGAACTTAAATTAGTCGATCAAAGACACATTTTTATGTGTTTTGCTTTAGCATGAAATAAAATTATTATTCATTGATTATTATGTCCATTGGATAGGTGCATTACAAATTAGAGAGAATTTGAAGACTTTAATGTACAAGGCAAACCTTCATCGCTTCCTTTTGTAGGGTTTTTCTTGGTGATATAAAGTATAGGATAGACAATAAACTATATACTATACAATTCACGATTCATCAAAGGTTTCGTTTTTATGTGTAATGTACTATTAGTGAATATTTGATCGTTTAGATATACATAATTAGCCCATAGGCTACATTTAAATATTTACTATACAATTAAAAAAATAATATTAGATGCTGAAATTCTCAATAGCTAAATTGCATTGCAAGTAGCAGATAAAACGCTAGTAAAATACGATATGATGTTTTGATATGACTTTCCACATGCGCCGCTGTCACTGAGACCACGCCATTTCCCCAAAGAGTTTTATTGCACTGTCCGAGGGAAGTAATTTCGTAGGTCCAACTTCTAGTTTTTAAGAAAGTTCGTTTCCAAGCCAGACATTTTTCTCAACTCCGTCTCACCGTATATCCTAATTGGTGAACTCTATTTTAGATTGTCTTACCAGGTAGCAAAGTTTGGGACGTCTATAACGACTTTTAATTCCATATGAATATTTAAATATATTATTAATCTCGTTTCGTAGTCCGAAATCTTAAATATATAATACTCTTGCGGCTAACAGAATAAGCAATAGGAAAGTCAAAATTATAAGGTTAATTTAATATTAAAGTTGTTGATAAAACTGAGTATACTTATGTAGTGTGCATTCTAGTGAATTTTACATTATAAGTTCATAAGATAAGCAGGAACGTTTCTCTACTTGCTTAAAAAGCAAGCAGAGAAACGAAATCGTCAGTTGCAATTTCTTGTCGAGTTGTGTAATTATGTCCTTGTTGTTTGATATTTTCGTGATTTTTAAAAAAAAGCAATTATTAAAGCTTTCTCTATATTATACGTAGCGATGTTTGACCCTTTGCTTGGGTCAACAGTGCTACATTCGGATTCGCGTGCAAAATGTTTCGTTAATCTATGAAAAACGCATAAACATCTCGTTTTTTGGCGGGGAAACCTGTTTTTGACACGTTTTATTCTTTATTCTGTTTGTTTTTCTTTTTTATTCCTTCTTTTATTCTGTTTTAGTATACGTTGTAAATGCGGCATCAGATATACGATCTGTTAAAATTTCAACCATTCGGCTATAACGAATCATGAGATACGGCCTAGTTACAAACGGACGGACGTTTTTACGCTTTGGATACACAACGATAAATATATTTGTTTGTTCTTCTAATTCTAATATTTGTTTGTTCAGTCTATCTATCTCGTCTAAGCCTCCCTCAGAATTGACCACAATTATTGAATCCTTTTTATTTAGATAACATCACGTATATGGCTTAGAGCTAAATTTAAGTAAGCACTTGGGTTATGGAAATCCGAAACCGTTTTCATCGAAGCATTATCTTCGCAATAATCGGTTGACATACATATTTTTTACTCTTGAAAATGACGATCCCGAGTGATTGAAAAAAAGTGTAGATATGTAAAAATGTGATTTCATGTAGATAGATAAAATTAACTTTCCTGTAACAGACGTAACTTTTTTGACTTCCACTAATGTACATTCATTCTCATATACATCCACCACCAGCCCTTTTACGTCCCCACTGCAGTGGCTCAGGCCTTCCTTATGGATGGTTAAGGAGGATGGGCCATGACCCTCCTCGCTGGCCCAATGCGGATTGGAGGGTATTAACGACTGCAAATGCAGCCGGGACCAACGGCTTAACGTGCCTTCCGAAGCACGGAGTAGCACGAGATAGTAAATTTTTGGTCACCCATCCCGTGACCGACCCTTGCGAAAGTTGCTTAACGACAACGATCGCGGGCCGCGGCGCTTATCCACTACGCCACCGAGCTACTTTCTCATATACATATGAGAATAATATTAGGAGAGATTTAATAGACATGATGGCTAATTTTTGTGTGTCTGTCCGCAAAGAAGATTATTATAGAATAATCGCTCGGTGTATTGGATAAGATCCGCGATCGTTGTCGTTAAGCAACTTTGACTAAGGATGACCAAAAAATTATTATCTCGTGCTAATCCGTGCTTCGGAAGGCACGTTATACCGTTGGTCCTGGTCGCATTTGTAGTCGTTAATACCCTCCAATCCGCACTGGGCCAGCGTGGAGGAACATGGCCCGTCCTCCTTAACCATCCATAAGGATAGCCCTGAGCCCCTGCAGTGGGGACGTAAAAGGGCTGATGATGAATCAATAAATTACAGAGATACATTAAGTTGAAATGTCTCATGACCTTTGTAATTATTTTTTAGCTGAGACGTAGCGGGCTCTGACTCCTCAACTATAATGCCTATTATCTAGGCCGTTTTTTCTTAAATTGAAACAAAAAAGTATACGTATCTAATATTTTTTTATTATTTTTGACTAAATTTAATTCCTTTTTATACTTGACTGATGCCTATTATTTGAATGGCAGATGTGTGTGATTTAAGAATGCTTCAGCTGATAATCCGTTTGAATTGCAAATGTAAAAAAGAAAAATGCAACGACTACATAAATTAGTGGAGGAATGACAATGTTATCGGTGAATTATGCAGACTCTGACCCAATTGTCAATGTCATTCAGACAGTTCACGGCCGTGTTGTGGCATTATTTCATATATGCATACGCGATCGTGAATGTTGAGTGGCTCTTAGCTCGGTCAGACTTGGGGTGGGTGACCAAAATTGTCACAGTGAGCGTCAACTTCGATGTCCTTTATTAATCTTATAATAACTATATTAATCTGGAATATAATGTCGTGCGACACATCCATCATTGAGTGGCTGAAACTCTGGTTTCCAGATGTGATATGCTCATTTCCGGCCGAGTCGAAGTAGAAAACGAACATGTTTACCAATAGCCTGGAATCTGGATGTCATGGCACTTCAGTAGTTTCAGATTACCGTAACAGAAAGGTATTAAATTAATTGTCAGTGTTCTTTTATAATAAAATCAGCCCTTTATACTCTTTATTCTACTATATTATTATCATTATTATTGGAAATGAAAATGATAATGATAATATTATAGTAGAATAAGGAACATAACATAATTTGCTACCTGGAGGTGGGCGCTAATGGTTGCACTTCAGTTTTCTTTTTTAAACTACTACGACTAGTATCGTACACTATATTTTTGTTAAACTATTTGCTCCAATAAATACATATTTCTTTTATTATTTTTTTCTGTCGAAAATTTTATGTATATTGCGACTAATGTAAAGAAACAGTTTTTTTTTAATTTCGATAAAGCTGTTTCGATAGGTAGTACTTGATTAACTAACTATTAATATTTTAGCGGGTTTCTTACCATACGTCTGTTGAATCGCAGATTTTACTTTTATTTGCGTAATCAATCTGACTGTGAACTAGAGTATTGAATCAAAATTTAAGAAGATGCCAATAAAACTAATTGGTCAAAATTACAATAATCTTAATCCGCCTGCTTATAACTAGTATTTTACTGTTTTTCTTTCTATACTAACAAATTAAAAGGGAATAGATTAGATTATTAATATAACTAGATTATTTATTTGCATCAATTAGGCTTCGTAATAACTAGACTGATTTTATAAATCCTCTCATAATACATCTATATCATACGCGGGTGATATATAGTATAATTTACTCGGGCAAAGCCGCAGGAAACAGCTATTAGTTGATAACCTTAATATTGAGTAGCTTGATTGGTACATTAGTTTTATCTGAATTTATGTTAACTTTAAAATGACATTCGTTACTTCCCCCTCGGCTCGTTATCAATGATAGGAGTTAAAATAGCAAGGTTAATTTCAGCAGTGCCAAGTGATAAGATGGAGTACATAATACACTTATAGGGCTGATGTATAAGACAAAATTAAAGTCACGAATTTCAAGTTTCACTCTAAATCATCTAGTGATATTAATAGACTATGTGATAATAATGGTTGGATTTGGGTTATTAATTTTATATCCAACTTATTTGTGATGTATACTCATTATTAAGATAAGTCGCTAAAGCCATCGTACCGTACCACTACACCCAGACCTGAGAAAAAGTGGAAAAGTTAATTTTCTACATTAACCCGACTGGGTATTGAACTCGGGACTTGCAGATGACAATACATTGAAACTGACGTGTCAGCGACTAGGCCACATAGTTTGTCAAATAATGTAGGTATTTATGTCACGGTATTCTTTATGTTACTACATATTTTCAGGGTACGCAAAAATCCGATATTTACAATAAATATCAAAATATCCGATAAATATTATGCATATGGAAAGCTGCGATTTTAAGCTGCTAGTGGCTTTATTTAATATTTGACCTCTTAAAATTTCGTTTTTTTTTTTTACGTAAGATTGCTAATTCTGGCCAATGTTGCCAGCGTCACATCGGTTTGATTAATTTTCTAGCT
Source organism: Diatraea saccharalis (assembly GCA_918026875.4). Taxonomy (NCBI): domain Eukaryota; kingdom Metazoa; phylum Arthropoda; class Insecta; order Lepidoptera; family Crambidae; genus Diatraea; species Diatraea saccharalis. Next base: position 2,564,855 of record OU893338.1, read on the forward strand.
GAAACTCAATACTCAAACTAACAATGAAAATTATAAATATCAAACATATATATTTAAAAATTATAGTTATATATCCGTTGATATTTATCAGCAAACCCTGTCTGTAAAAAAACCGTTCATTGCTTTTAAAGACTTTTATTTAACTTACCATCTTGGTAAGTGTAATTTGCGAGCTATTTATTTTGTGTGCACTGGTATATAATCAATACAGAATGGACAGTGGCTCTACGCTCTACTTAAGTTACGATTGATCTGTAAAAATGAAACAATGAATGATCTGTCAAGTTCAGTGAGTACCGCTGAAGTTCGTCTTCATCTGCCCAAGGATTGTTCTGTCTAATCCTAGACTAATCCTGATTGGGCTGCCGTTGAACCTGACAGATCATTGAAGGTTCCGGTACAACCCTAGACTATCTAGATGAGCTGACAGTAGCCAGAAGTAATCTGATCTGTAATCAAACGAAAAAATACTATGCACCCTACGTAAACTCAACAACCCTGCGACGTTTATACCTATCTTGATATATAACTTTGATCCTATACCTAAACGTGAATATAGCAACTGATAAAATGTTAATATAGCAAATAGCGTTCCTTATCAACACTGATAGCGCGATATCACGAGTCATACGCACAACTAGTATTTTATATAAACCGAAAATTAGCACCCATTATTAATAGGGTAACTATGATATTGCGTACAATGAGACACTTTTTCAGTTAACGTTAGTTATAAAACGAAGCAATTTCAACCTTTTAATTTTATTTAATAGTATATATTATTAGCTGTCAAACTTCTAATATATAATAATAGAAGTTTGACAACAATTTTGCAATGATATGAAATTATATTTGGACGCTTTAATATATTGAGGAGCTCGATGAAGCAGTGGTTAGCTTGTTGGTCTGGGATACGACAATCCTGCAACTTCGCAAGAGTCGGTTATAGGATGGGTGACCCAATATTTATTATTAAGAGCTCTGTCCTGGCTACAACTGCAATCGTTAGCATATATCAATCCGCACTGGACCCATGTGGTGGGTCCTGGTCCATTCTCATTCGGTAGTGGGAACATTAATAAGCTAATGATGATGATAAAGATCTATTCGTGTAAAGCGTCATCTCGCTTCAATAATTTACAATTGAATAGTCTTACAAAAGCCATGGCTATGTTTAGTAATACACTTGTTTAGTCTATCTCATACATCCATCACCGATGCACTAAAAAACAAAGAACTCTCATACAAACAGTCTTGAACAATGAATGAATATAAATATCATGTAAAACAGCGAGACCAAACAATAAAGAAAATATTCCTCTTATATTAGGTAAGTCTGAAACCAAACACAGAACTTGGAAACTTACCCCAGATGCAAATCACTACTACGTTTCAGTCAGATCAGATTTCTTGATAAAATCTTGAAGCAAATAAGAATGTAATAACTAGAAGTATAGATGCTTATCGATTTCTTATATTTTCACGCGCACTATCCATAAATGAAACAACTTATAAGCGGTTTCAAGGCTTTTGTATTTAGTTATGAAGGTTGGCATATACCACCGGCTTGGGACCCAGTAATTAGTCAAATAAAATCTCAATCCAGTTCACACATTGCAATACCAAAAGATACAGTTAGGTCATTATGTAAATATTAAATCAAAGGGAGCAATTCACTTTTTCTTGTCGAAGTTTGTTTCGCCAGTTCTTCTCAGACAAGACTCCCAAAGTTGGGACTGGTGATAGATTACGGTAGCCAGGGGTAAATAAATAAGGCAAATGTATTTTTAAAATAATTTAATCAATGTAAACGTTGCCAAGAAATATAAAATTTTTTGTTTAGTAAATGTGTCCAATAGTATTGTTTTGAAGGTAGCTATACTCTTAATTAAAAAGACAATTAACACCTTGGTGTTATGTATACACGGAACCTGTAAAGGGTCCGAAACGTTAATAAAACTATATACAAACCATTTAAAAATTGTTTCATTTATACAAGAAATCCTATATGGGAAATATGAACTGTACAAATTCGAATAAAGAAAATGCTGACCGTAATATTTATTAAAGTTAATGTCACACAATTGTTTTAAAGATATTTTGATAAATAGGAAAATACAATAGTAAATCTTTTCGCCTTCATTTACTTACTATGGTATATGATTAAGTCACGCCAATTGGAATTCTTCAAGTGAATTTCATCAAATCAAAATCTTCTAATCTGTATAATTGTACAAGTTGGAAGTTTTGTTGTGAAGTAAAAAAGATTTATTCTGGTTCATGTTCACGCTGGTTAAAAACTTATAACGTCTAAAATTTCTTATTATTTGGGATTTAAGAAAATATTTATAACATAGACATATTCTATTTTTGCTGTTACAACAATATCTGTATGGATTCTTAGTAGGATTATGTTATTTATTTAAAAATAAAACTTATTTTTATATTTAATAATAACAATTTATTATAGTTTTAATTTTTAAATAAATAACACAGCAATTTAGCCACTAAACGTTTTAGACAAATTCTTTGAGAATTATAATATTAGTATTGAAAAGCAATTCAGACAGTTTTTTGATGTTCATTTTCAAAACAGACTCTTTATATAGTTTTCTATTTTATAGAATATTTTTTATTTGTAACAAAATATTTCTGATCATAAAAAAGTTGTAATTAAAAATTCTTTCATAGTCTTGAAAATGAAATTCACCTTTCCATCGATGATGGTAGTTTTTACATAACGTAACTTGAAGGCGTGGCAACTTATGTGGCTGTAACTTAAGTGACTAAATGTGCCACAGTGTGAGTCACGTGCTATTTTTAAACCTTTTGTATTATAACAGAGAAGTTTTTTGTACCATGTACTATTATTTGCTTATGAAACAGAATATTAGTTATTTTAAACTATTAGAAATCTCAATATTGAACGTAAAATTCGATTTGAAAATGGAAATAATCAGACATAATAAAATATTTATTACGTTGCTGAGGTAAAAGGAAGGTACCACAGCACCCAGTACCAAGTTTCGTGCTCAATAAAAAACTTGATTTTCAAGGCCACCTGAGAGATAAAGAAACTAAATGAAATCCGTCCAGTAACTTCGAAGCTTATTAAATGGTAACAATTAATCAAATCATACCTCTGTATAATATTAGTAAGCATACATTATAATTATTGTAAACTAGCTGTTTTCCCGGGACTACGCACGCGGAAATCATGACGTAACTATCCGTATGGAAAAGAATTTTTAAAATCGGCCCAGTATTTTTGGAACCTGTTCTATTCAAACAAACAATGAAATCTTTCTTCTTTATAATATAAGAACAGACAAAAGCTGATCCGTTGACGTTTTACTTAATATAGGTACACGGAAAAAAGTGTTGTTATATCTATCCTTTTCTTCTCTTCCTTTCTTCGTTGAACCTTCTTTCGAGATCAAACAAGACTTTAAAAAAAGAAAAGAAAACGAATAAGAGATGGGTCAATCGCTCTCATGCTTTACACTTAACAATATACGTAGCATTCATTTTTATTATTAAAGAGGTTAAGCCTCTGCAAGTCAATAACTTAAAAAAAAAGAAAGTTCAAACCAAACTGCATTTACAGGTGTGTATAGCAGCCTGTTACAACTGTTGACGGTGACGCTCTGATAAATTCTACTTGTGTCATTTACTAACAAACAATTAGCAGACTAACAATGCTACTAAAAAAATATAAAGTTTGTTTATGTACATGTCAGAGCCAATGTGATTAATTAACGATTTTGCACAATCGCTAAAAATATGCATAATAATATATAAATAAATACATTTCCTAGTTTCCTAGATGAGTAGCTAAAACACCTACCACATATTATGAAGTGGTGTGAATCTGAAACTAAAATTTATTAATCACGTGTTAAATTAATAACCGCATTAAAATTTATAAATTTTTACAAATATAGATTGACAAAAGTAAAGAGTGAAACTAACGAGAAATAATGACATACAATGCCGATTTTTAATTTTAATATAAACTAGCTCTTTTCTAGGGACTTCGCCTAAATAAATTATAGTCTATGTTACCAGCTCACGATGTAGCTTCCCGTAGGTGAAAAAAAATCTGGTCCAGCAGTTTCGGAGCATACCTATTCAAGGAAAACAATGACATATTTCTTCTCTACAATATTAGTATAGAAATACACTGCCACGTGATTAAGTTCAGTGGGATTGGTTTCTGGTCATTGTTGTAGTCGCAGTTCTAACCTAACCTAACCATTAATGTCACTAATAACGCTGTACACCAATAATGTTGACAGTTCAGTTCTAAACTGCTTGAAGAACATTTGCCTTTTTTAGAATAGTGTTTGATTAAAAAAATCAATAATATTAGAAGCAAAGAGAAACAAAGATTATTTGTATTTCTTAATAAGATATAATTTTTATTACTGCACTTTAAAATAATAAATTGTTAAGTCCGTCTTGGTGCAGTGTAGACTACCAAGCAGTAAGATAGGTTAGGTAGGCCATAAACAGACTTAGAGCTTTTTGTAAAAAAAAAATGCAGCTGAAGTAGGTAGAGCAGCTGAAAGATTGCGTTACGACATTAATGTACTTATCATAATGAACAGTCACACTTTACTTACATTAGATGTAGAAAAACAGGTAAAAAAAGCAATGATACAAATTAATAATTATTCAACTAACTCAAACAAAAAGGTTTTATACTGGCACAATAAATATCAGCTTATGAACAAACGGCAAACACTCGACGAAAACAATCATGACTATTCATGACATCAATTACGATTAATACGGGTATAAATCCTTCATTTAGGGCAAACGGTATGAACGCACAAATATATAGTGAGGCCGTTCTAACGCGCACATGAGGTCCCTTTCGCACGTTCGAAATACCGTAAGTAAGAGAGAGGTAGTGGGCGGGAGTGGTATTTTTTCGCGGTTAGATAACGGCCCGTACGGTTTCTATCTAAGTTTGTTAGTGACGACGTCGACTTTTTGGTGACGAGACAGTTGCCTTGAATAGTAGCCATTTTAAATTTCGAATCTTTTGATATTTTCAAATAAAGATTTGCTGTAATTTTTGTGTCAATCGTCATTATTAGTTAATTAAATATCATCAGTCATCACATACATTACTCTGATCCCAAATAAAGTAGAAAGCACAAAAACAACACCCAGACAAGAGACAATACGAAAAAAAAAACATTTTCCACTTATTAAGAGATGGGATATACGATAATTCTTATTGAAAAATGCTAAAAAAATTCACTTTCATTAAGAATATATTTTTTTACATTGACCCGACCGGAAATCAAACTCGAGACTTCAGAGATAGCGTAATCTAGAAACTGGAAAATCAGTCAATCGACCATGGAAATTATTATGGTCATTGGATTATCGATATTTTTTAATTTAAATGATTACTCACTTAAAATATAGAAAAACCTTTTCCTATCAAACTCTTTATTTAGTAATAATATTTTTATCCTCAGTTAAAGTAGACCGTTTGGATAAGTACAAACAAAATACAATAATACAGTAACGAATTTGCGTATTAGATCCATTTTGTGTTTACCCATTGCTTTCATTAAATACATTAGGCATAATTGCAAAGATGAATGTCAATGTAAATCAAAATAAATCATTAATATTAAACTACAGCTAGAATCCGTCATAATCGTTAATATTATAATTATGTTATCTTGGTATGTTATATTTATTATATATCTACACAAAACTACATGTTACCTCATGTTCTTAAACCTGTATTCGAACTCTCGCATAAAAAATTTGAAGCTACATCCTTTGCCATTTTGATACTATAAAATTGCAATAGTACCTATGATAATTTTTGTGTTTTAGTATCGAAATAACATTTTGCTGTAACAATTTATGTACCAAGACAATTTTTGTCTCTATAATAAGGTTATTATAGAGACAAAAATTGTCTATGAGGTCATAGTTCAATAAAAAATTTAAATAAAAATCTACACCTGCCTGCATCCCTTCCTTTCTCACATAAAATAATAATAATATTTGGTTTATTATGGCTCCCGTCATCACCTCTTAACTCTATTTCTTATCTCTCTAAATTATGCATTTCTCTGCGAGCGTTATTGTCACATAATAACAGCGTTAATTTCACTTTTTACTATGTAACAAGGACTAACGGTTCTACTATAATTTTATCGGATTAATGTAATTGTTGATGCAAATCCAATAAAAATAAAATAATCACGTTTCCATTTGTTTTGCAATGGACTAGACCATAGATTAAACAAGTTCAAGGAAAACTGGCTGATGACGTCATCATGTTGTACTAACAGATGAGGCAGTGGGCACATACCTATAACATACCTAGTGTATAATTAAAACTACCATTTCCTGTAGGCAACATTGTTGTTTTTACTAATACCGTATTAATCATAAATTATTCCTATTGGCTGGTGTGTTTTGACTGCTGCGCCCTAATTGGTCAGTTTTTTGATAAGCAACAAAAGTATTTTGATGTATAGTAGCAAAGTACCTATTCCAACCTTGTAAATGATTAAATGTTATCATTTGAAATTGTATTTTTGCGTTGAACACAGTATGAAATGATATTTGAATATGATAATAAAGTTTTTCCTTAAATAACATATATACAATATTGATTTCTTATATTTTCACGCGCATTATCCATAAATGATACAACAAATCCAAATCACACATTTCAAAACCAAAAGATACAGTTAGTTCAGTCTGTACATATTAAATCAAAGGGAGCAATTCACTTTTTCTTGTCGAAGTTTGTTTCGCCAGTTCTTCTCAATAAAAACGCCCAAAGTTGGACCTGTGGTAGATTACGGTAGCTAGGGGTAAATAAATAATTCAAATGTATTTTTAAAATAATTTAATTCAATTTAATAAATGTTAACGTTGCCAAAAAACATAAAATTGTTGGTTATAAAAATGATTTTTGAAGGTAGCTATACTTTTACTTATAAAAACAATGAACACCTTAGTCTTATGTGAACACGGAACTTGTTAAAGGTCAATAAAACTAAATACAAACGCGATGAAACTGTTTCAAAGTATTTCATTTATTAAAATATATACAACTTAAATATCTACTTAAAATATTGAGATATTTGGAGATTTACAAAATAAATGACTCTATCTTTATTTTGTTTTAGTGTTTTGCGTTTAACTATATGTATTTATTCATTATTGCATAATTTTCTAAAGACATTTTTCTATACAAAACAAAACAAATCAATTGTATTTATACATAAATGTAGCAACTGCAAACTTATGACTCCAAAATCGGTAGTAATTTTAGACGTTAAACAAGACCAGTGTATATACAAATGTTACAGCCGCTTCAATCTTGATAAATAATACTATTATATAATTATAATAATACTAAATTAACAAATAGTTTTTCTAAGCCATGACAAATATTTTTATGACACATTATTTCGGCCAATCACCGTCCTGCGACATTCCTACAATGTAATATGTAATTCGATATTGAGATACAAGGATATAACCTTGTGCCAATAGCTTAATAACAATAACACAAAATGTATGTAATTACAGTCAATAGTTAACTAACCAATAACTTGACTATTTATAGAACGAGCGGGCTTTGGTGGTCACGATTAAATTGTTTTTACCGTTAAATAAATATTTTGACAGTCTTTCTAGATTGCCATTTTGTTTTTCTTTTTACATCCAATATTATGTTTTAATAATTAATTTGAGACAATAATAATCAGTAGCTGACAAAATATTAAAAAGAACTCGTAATATAATATGTCACTCTTAATTGTGCTATTTATGTCTAATGCTAATATTTGGTATTGGAACAAAAATGCCCATTGGTCATATTGCTTAAACATATTGTAGGATATATTGAATCATTTTATCAGCTGTGAATCTGAAAACTTTAAATTGCTACTTTAATAAATCTTACCATTAATTGCTTTCTTATTAAAACTAAAAATTAAATTAACGCAATTATTTTATATTCCTAGAAAAACCTAACCAAAATACAGAGCTATAGCTAAAATAAAAGAGTGTCATTAATTCATTAGAAGATTTTTTTTATAAAATCATTAGAACAATTAACAGGTAACATACATACAATTTTTTTACTTAAACCAGCAAATTTACCTTTTATTTATTTTTCCTAATCAACCTATGGGTCATTGAACCATTCAAATGCTAATATGAAATGCTATTTTAACGTTTGATAAACAGCTCTGTGCCTAACTTATCTCACTCCGTATAGTTGCTATGGCTAATTACCCACACACCTGCTTCCGTCCGAACCGGCTGCGTTAGAACTATCCTCATAGACGATCTGCCAGAACTACACCTGGTTACCGTTCGAAATATTGTATAGCGTTTTGTGTTCTTATTTTGAATCGTGCTACATTGATGTTTAATAATCTTTGGTATTTTGCCGCCATTTTGAAGAATGCAGTATTTCCTATATTGAAATTAAAAATGGAACGCTTTTTGACAAGACAATTACTTTTTGATTTTAAGATTTCACTTAAAATAATTTCAGAATACATAATTTATTTTGTATTATTCCGCATTTGATTTTTATTCTGTATTCTAATTTACTTCACAGAATACAGAAGTAATTTATTTTGTGTTCTACGAAATCTATTTTACTATGTATTCTGAATTTGAATTATAATAATATCATTGATTGCTCTAAAAGAATTTCTTAAAGTTATGACTATCTAAATACCTACCTAAAAGCTAGTGTTTACTGGCTTACTAAATAATAGTTACAATTTTGATAAGTCTAAATCCCGTGTAATATGAAAATAATCTACACCGATCCTTTTATCATGTTATTTAGATAACAATTATCAGCGTTTCATGTTTCAGCTCTATATTGCAGTATACTTGACATGTTTTACTAACGTACTCCTACACCTATATGCGTACATACGTACATAATGATATTTACGTTTACTATTTAATATTATTATTAGTGTCATGTTAATTTCTACGATATTGATATAAATATTTCCACAGTTAGGGCACATGCCTTCCGTATGGATTGGATCAAATAGGATGAACGGCTCGTGGCCGATTAGGCGGACCCAATGTGGAATGGTCGGTGTTATTGACTGCAGACGCAGCCAGTATCAGCGGATTATCATGCCTTCCAATGGCCGGAGAATATTCAATATAAGCTGCAGTAACTATTCTGCTATTAAGTCAAGAGCTCGAAAACGAGCGCAACTGACAAAGCGTACAGGTAAAATCAATTATAATTTATTTGAATCATAATGAAAATAAATAAAGATTTAATTAAGCTCTCGGCTGTGATAGCGCTGCCTTCGTCGATGAGTTCGAGGTCTTTTTTGACCAGAATAAAAAAATGCTGCACAGTAGAGTCATATTTTGAATCATAAAACACCGGTCTACCTATTGTAATTGTCATTTTTAAACATACTCTAGTTGAGTCATTACTTTGATTCAATTTATACAAAATAGTGATACGTATGATTCTTCAGTTGTGTCTAACTTTACCCTATTGTAACGATATAGGGGAAAACCTATTAGAATATTTTTACACTCAAGTGAATTCTCTTTAGACAATTCAGCTACCTAAATACATACCTATAAGGAGTATAAATTTGAAGATAAATTTCTCCAATACGCGCTTTATATTCAGCCGATTCACTCAGTTAATAATAATTAATTTAAAACTTACTAAGGTTTTAATATAATTTGATACAACCAAAGACATTTTACTAGAGCTAATTATGAGAGATCTTATAAAGCTATTCAATTCGGTTATACTACTAAAACTAATTGTCTGTACCCGAGTAACTTGCCGTAGTTAGTACCCAGTCGGATTGGCAAAAATAAAAACCAGTTTGACCCAATACTCAGTTATTACTCGATCTGCCTAAAATACACTCGACACGTCATAATAAGAGAAAAGAATTGTACTTTGTATTGTATTTGATAATCCCAAAACTACAGGGCCGATCTGAAAAGTTCCTTTGATTAACATAGACTAATAATATTATTTTTTAATTCAACAAAGTATTTTTTTAAAAAACCTTACCTTGTTATTTCAATCATTCGTATATTTCATAAAACAATATGTAGATAAGATATATAACTAGATACCTTGAAAAGTCAAGTCTTAAAGATTAATCTCGTACAATGGAGATTTTCGCAGCAAATTGTTAATTCCAATGCAAGTCTCGTTGCAAAACAGCCATTTGCTTTACCAATTACTTAAATATTACTTCAAAACACGGAACTGTTAGTTGCCTTGTAGAGATGGACCTTGGAGCTTGGATAGAATACTAGATTTCGCAACATATTTTCCTGAACATCTTGGCGTAAGAACGGTTTTTGTACAAGGAGGTTTATTTCATAATAAGCGGAAACAAATGAGGTCGCATGGAGATTGACTATGAAATTGCTAGGTAAATGACAAATAGTAACATCCATAGGCTGTATACGTAGATTTCTTTGTTTGATATATTTGGAAGACGTCTAATAAATTATTCTATCTACACTTTTATTTCATTACTGAACTGACCTTCATATATTTTGTGTCATGTATCTCAATCTGCGTCTGGATCATGTATATTTTTGTAAAATTAGAAATTTTGACAAAAAATACCATATATTTCTATATTATTGAGATAGCTCATAGCTCATATTATTGAGATAGATGAGTAAATAGATTGTCCTCATAAAATGCTTAAAATAATAAAAACGACATGAGGTAGTTATTATTTTAATACAAATACTTTTCAACATAACCAACACTTTTCATCTCCTTGTTGATTTAAGTGCAAGTAACTGAGTTTACATTGACATTTGCTCCATATAACTGCACCTGTAGTCATCAAGAATATCAAACTATCGATATTTTAGAGCATAGTACGAGACCTGACTAAGAATAAATATAAATAAAGAAAACCACCATTTCACCACTGGACAATTTAATTTGCACTGACTATATAAACATATATTAATAGTAGTAAACTTCGTCCTCTAAGGACAGGCGAAGGCGATTGAGTCATACTGTCAAGATATTCAGTGTTTATTTCTTTTCTTTTATTATATGCATTTAACAAGTCTAAAATGTAGGTTATATTTTTCCAAATCCCTGTGTTTAATTTCATTAATTCTACTTAATGAAATTAAAAACAGGAATGAAGTTTTCTGGGTGTGTAAATATATTTCTTTCATAGTATTCTAACTTTAAAATTGTCATATTTATTTAATACTGGGATTTCAAAAAGAAACTGCCAAAAAGGTTTGTTTTCTTGGCGCTAAAAGTCACAATGAGAGAGAGTCGAGCCACAGATGCAGAAGAACCGAGGGATTTAACATGCTGTCCAAATCACAAAAACTATTTTCATCCATCCCTCGACCTGACTCTTGTAAAAGTTATTTAACTTCCTTCAATCGAACGTAGAACGTGCTATAGCCATATACGTCCTCTAACCTTAGTGACAGAATTTCTTAAACAAATAGCAAATACGTTTTATTTCACAGTGAAAATATGATTTGCAATCTTAATACGTCCGTGCCAGATAAGGGAGCTATTCTAACTGCAGCAAGGTCATCTAGTTGATACCAAAGATACTGTGTACTTAAATTAGGTACCTAACCACACATGTGTTGTTGGTGCACACAGCAACAGATGATAAAAACAAAGGTTATGCTATTCTATAATAAAATCAGCTTCAAAATTATATAAAACCTTTATTACCTTTTGAAGTAGGTTTTATTTGGTTAAACCTTTTTGCTGTGCACGACGTCGAGTTCGAGGCTGATTATATTACAGAATATAATATTATTATTACTTTCGAAACCAGTAACTGCTACCTAAGATAAAGCTACTAGATTTAATTATGAATTTAAACTACCCAGGAATCCTTATAACTAATAAAATTATCAAATATATAGTAGAATATAGAATAATAAGTACAACAGACTAAAGAGCAAAAAAATTATGAAAATGACACGTGTTTCAGTGATAACTATAAAATAGTTATGTTAGATGTAAAAGAGAAAGTTAATATAGATTATTATGACTGAAACCATCCCATGAAGAACAGATACTTTTCCCGAAAGCTTTGTCATTGTTATACTGTTAATAAAACAGCAAGGAATTGGTCATCGCGCGCAGTGCTGTCACGTCATATTGCTCCAATGAAATAAAATATTTATTACCCATGGAAGAAGGTTTTATTTCATTGAACGGAACGAATGCAGCGCTATCGGATCACGTAACTACAACAGCGCTATATTCAGCATCGAGTTTGAGGTAATTATAACAGAAAGGCAGTGCCAAAATTAATTGAGTGAAAAAATTCAAATTCAATTACAGTTTTTCTTAATTATAACTACTGGAAATTAAACATAATTCATAATGGCGTTGTTGCCGACGACGACGATAGTGGAACTTTTTATATAGTTTTTGTATACTTTTTATATTTTTAATATTTTCTATTGTATTTTGTTTTTATGATTGTCATTATAGAAAAATATCGAAACCCACGGAATTTTATTTTGCAATTATTATCAGGCGTGTTATACCCCCTAATAATACTTAATAGTATACTACCACTAGCTATTTTTAAGTAAAACTTCAATTTTTCATACGTATTATAAAAAGTACTTAGATTGTACTTAGTTATTTTTTATTATATATGACACAGTATTTTTGATTGATTACACGTCATTATAAAATTGTTTTGCTTTCATCATCATCATCAGCCATTTAACGTCCCCTCTGCAGGGGCTCAGGCCTTCCTTATGGATGGTTAAGGAGGATTGGCCTGACCCTCCACTCTGGCCCATTGCGGACTGGAAATGCAGCCGAGACCAACGGCTTAACGTGCCTTCCGCCGCACGAAGTAGCTCGAGATAATAATTTTTTGGTCACCCATCCCGTGACCGACCCTTGCGAAAGTTGCTTAACAACAACGATCGCGGACCGAGGCGCTTATCCTCTACGCCACCGAGCTACTTGACTTTACTTGGAGAACAATTAAGTTTAGACATTGACGTCCCCTCAATATCAGAAATACAGGTTAATATCGAAATGTCAGTAATACACACATTATTATATAACTACTGGCCATATTCTAAATAGTATTTTTAACACAGTAGATTTTTTACTTAACTATAAAGAGACAGAGATAGCAAAATTAGCTGCAAAAATATTTCCAATTACATATTCCTTTTCTAGTGCAAAGGGATTCTATATTATATTCCAAAATACTGGATGTTAATAACGTTATATTTTAAAACACTTGCGTGGTTTTTAATTTTAAATGTAACGAAATGAATCGAATATAAACAATTGCCTTAAACAACTCGCTAAGTAATAAAAACTTTTTATAATAAATTCGGACTTTATTCGATTGGAAATCCTATTAATATTATAAATGTGAAAGTTTCTTTGTTTGGATGTTTAGATGTTTGGATGTTTGTATGTTAATCACTCCGAAACTACTGAACGGATTTTGATGAAATTTGGTATACAGATAGGGTGTTAGCTGACTTAGATAATAGGATACTTTTTATCCCACTAAATATTTCCCTAGGGTCCACGCGGGCGAAGCCGCTGGCGAAAGCTAGTAAGTTATATTTTCGTTTCCGCTATTATTAGATATTTATTTCTTAGAACAATGTCATCAAACGATTTTATGACAGATGTAAAATTAATATTATTCACTTTGAATATACCATTAGATTTTACCAATTATATTACTATATATATTACAATTATATTATTTATACTATACAAAAAGTGCGTACATAATTACTGATAATAATTGAATGGTCTTATATTGAAATTTCAATGATAAATCAATCATCAAAATAAACTAACATATATAAAAAAATGCTGAAAATGTGTAATCTTATTACCATTTCCATATTTAACACATTTTATTTGTAATATTATGCTTTTTATACATATTAATTTCAAAATTATTGTGATTTTTCGAACATTGATTTTCAAATTCCGAATTTTCCTAGTATAAAATCCTTTCTTGCGCCATCTAGTATTTATTATTTGCACTATTTATTTTAAGTAGTCAATGGTCATACATCAAAACGTTAACGAGGTCTTTTATTTGTTGCTATGATTAATGGCGGCTAATTGTCCTGAACTAATACAAGTATGACCTACTAGAACGATTTAAAGTTGCCCTGTTTTATTGTAATTTAGTAATTATTTGAACAATAATTTGAATTTGTTTCGATTATTGTTCAGATTGTCCATTGGTGCTTTTAGTTTTATTATAGTTATTTGCTTGTCTAAATAAAAAAATTGTTTTAGAAATGTCATTAAATTTTTACCGAGTATCATTGAATATTAATACTTACTTAAAGTTTCTATTTATAACAATTGATAACAATATGAAGTTTCAATTAGGTATATTAGGTATTTGTGGTACTTACCTAACTATCGATGCTTGTATTTAGTTCTGGGCTAAGTCTACTGTTTTATTATTACAGCATGTTACAGTAAACAAATTCCATGTGGATTATATCACCCTTGCCTGACGTTCGATCACGATTATAAATTATTTTATGTTAAAAAACGCAGATTTACTGCTTTTATGCACATGTATGTACGTTACATCGTTGTGGCCCTTTTTATAAGACCTAGAAAGGTGATATCTAAATATAATACTTAGGACGAAAAATTATCGACCACAAAAGTTAATTTTTGTAGTGATATTTGCAAAGCGTCACCTATATAACGGGAACTAAGATTTGACATTTATGCTTGATACGAAATAGAGACATGGTCGATATTTTTATGGTAAAAAATAGTGTAATTTTGATTTCTAAATGACATTAATTTTGATGACCATATCCAATAAGAGGGATGAATGCCCTGATGACTTCGCTACGGCTTTCCGGGTCTTATCTCACAAGGGAGAGTGCACTGGAGAGGTTTTGGAGGATAGGCACCCGTGGACCCTTAGTGCCAAACGCATTCTTGGACGTAAAAAAAGGTAGATTGAGTTTAAATAATTTATCTGAAACGAATATATTTTATTTATTTATTTTAACTTCTTTGTACAAATAAAGTACAAATGTACAAATAAAGAGAATAATGAAGTAGAGTAAAAAGGCGGTGCTACACAACAATTTAATAAAGTCAATTGACTTAAACAATCCAAAAAAAATAGAAATGCATATAATAAAATATACATATTAACATACATAAGATAAATAAATATATAATTATTTAAATACATATAATACATACATAAATACAATGATATTAATATGTCTAGATACGCAATACATACCATAAATCTGAAGCTACTAAAACTAAGACGTTTGTCTTAGTTTTTTCGTTTTTCACTTCATTACTCATTCAACTTCCGCTAAGAAAGTACAAAAAAATGGAGCATTTTTTTGTACTTTTTTGTACTTTGCAAAAACAAAGACAAACAGTAGATAAAATACGATTCTCTTTCTCAAATACACATAATACGAAAGAATATTAAGTTTCACACTTAAATCATTAACATTTTTATTATTACAAAATTAAAGCTAGGTTATAAAATAAAAATATTTAATTTTCACAAATAAAATTTCGACATTTTGTTGTCAGTGTTGCCACTGCTATTCACTTTCAATTTTCCCAAGTATATGGGAGCCTTTTCTTATTATTTTACGTGGCTATAATTTATCTAAATATCTTTTTATAATTAATTATATAGCTCAGCTTAGGTATAGGCAACTGCGCTAATTGTGTTGATATTTTTTTTATACACGCACACAGATGCTAAAGTGGTTTTAATTTTTTCAATGCGTGAAATTCGTTAGTTGTCGAGATACAACTTTTGAAAATACATAAAATTGAACCTTTGTTTGATGTTTTATGAACTTTTCAAAGAAATTTTCATAGTAACAGTATTTTACTAATTGATTTTTTACATATATTTACACTACTCATTGATTTATTCATTCATCACAATGGGTGAAATTTTTGACAGCTGGCAATACAATATCAATTACCCATTTTTCCGTTCATTCTGTCGTTCGCACATATTCTGTCTTTGTTTAATTTAAAGTTTAATCGTAGATATGAGGGAGACAAATATATTAAATCTATTATTATGTATAGTATAAATATTATTTGCAAAGCTACGTCCTGATTTCGGAAAAGTGCTACGCTTTTTGGCGCGTTGTTGTATGGGATTGCTTCTCTAGTTATTAAACTCATTGCATAAATAAATATAAATATGTCAGATATATTGCAAGCGGTAGAATTCTGAAGTTTTTCACGTAACAATCGTTTGAAAATATGTCATTTATTAAGAACAGGTTGAATATAGGGAGGGAGTGCATGCCAGAGTCGTAGTCTGAAGCGAGAATGAGTTTGATATGAACCTGTGCTTTGAAAAGAAGTAGCAAGACTTTCTTTGCTGTCTGAGCAAAAGTTGCGGCTTTGTGAAGCACCTAGAAACTGAAACTTACGTTTCAAATATCTAAGCGCATATGGATCTAATAGAGAGCATCCCCAGATCACGAATATTGAGATATTCCTTTTACATTGACGTGTATTTATAGTTAGAAATGTGCTGAGCAGAACTAACTAAGCCATGAATATCATATTAAAATCCCACTACCGTTTCGTTTTGTTATCCTTAGTGCTCTTTCATACACTGCGTGGGAGGCTTCTCTGATATCAAAAGTCGTCGTCGTTAAAAAGATATAAAACTTATGTATACATGAAAAGAATATCTATAACTGAAACAATAAAGACTACAATCTCTGCCTCTGCTATCGTACCAAAATAATATTTTGGTTTGATTTATAAGCAAATATTCTTTTTCAGGTTTTCATTTTGTATTCAATGCTAAGTTTTTAGTTTATTCAAATTATTCCTACATGATGCAAGATATCGAAGGAATATGTGTGAAAATACCTTAGCTGCTTGTTAAAACTTCACTTATAGGAAATAGAAAATAGATATACACATTATTAATTATCAGACCAAAAAAAAACCAAAGACATTGCATGAAGAAATTTTAATTAAATTTTGAAGGTAACTTTCTTATTTCTTACTATAAAGAAGAAAAATATTGACTTTTGTTCCTTATATAATATGATGTATGGGAATCTCTTGTTTTTTACTATACATAAAGTATAGTTTTTCTGTACCTCTATATGATGTTTATTAAAACGCTACCCATATGGTGCACGCACGTAATGTGTACATGTATATAACAAAATGGCGTCACATAGTATCAACAAAACTGAACCGCAGTGGGACGCGATACCGATGCATGAGCGCAAGGTCACCGGGTTAGGGTGACAATGTCTTTGTAGGGCATTAGGACAATGTCGTTGAATAATAAAATTATATAATTTGAAACAATATTTGTGAGTTAATTATATCTAAAATAGAAAACTTGTAATCGTTAAGTACTATTATCAATAAAATCGTATTCATTCATTGGTTTTAAATTTTTATTTAATCTTAACAAAAGCTTCTAAAAGAAAAATAAAACTTCATTCATAGAATAAGCATTGTTCTTATTTTCATTATTGAAGCCCTCTCGAGTACTTTATTTACTTTCAAATAATGGAATCATCTGTTCCAGTATTTGATAGGTAAAGGTTTAATATATAATTTCAGGTCCATAATGTAAATAGTTAGGAAAAATCTTTTCTTTCACTTCTAAAGTTCTACCTGTATGACAGAATTTGGTAGAATTATTTGTATGTAGACAGACAGGCACAGGGAATTGGAAACGGAAATTGGTCAATTTCGCATAAGCTGTACCTGTACATAACTATAAAAATTATAACATAGAAATATGTTCTCGATTATACCAGAATTGGTTTACTTGAGGATTCCATTATAATACATTTAAATATATTTTTCTGTTACTACTAAGAGGCAATAACAAATTAGACTTTGTAAATAATGTCAACTAATATCTGTATAAAGTTTTTGCAAATAAATAGTAACAACATAGTTACAAATCACACTTATCAAATAACTAGAGCGAGCAGCTAAGGACATACGTAGATCAGGCAAGGTTAGTGGGGTAGAGATACTATAAGTTAGGAAATGATTGGATATTGCAGTTCCATTTTTATCACAATAATAGCAAAAAAAAAAACTTATTATTTCTAATGGCATATTTATTGCGAAGATCAAATAATCGTTAAATTAATTATTTTAAATAGTAAATAAAAAATTATTCATTTATAAAAATAAAATGACTTCTCTAATACTATTTTACAGAAATAACATTTTTTTCTGCCATTTTTTGAAATTGAAAATAATTATAAATATGTTTATTTTTTATATAATATTTACTAACGAATGGATGATATGAAAACAGCTATCTAAAATAATTGCCCTGGCGACTCAGATACGGCTTACTGGGACTCATCTCCGGCTTCGAAGGTAGGTAATGAAAAAAACTAAACAAAACTCAATCAGCAAAACAGATACTAAAATATATTCTGATGCTACTGGCACACCATAAGCAATTATATTTATGTGATTTCATGGTATGTATCAGAATCCACTTATTGTCAAGTGAATTCTAGCAAAAATTTCATAAACAGTCAATACAATAACTCATTATCTCTGTATCGGAACAATGCATAACTCCTATTTATCCGTTCAAACTCATGGCCACCCCACTAAACACAGACTCTAACCTAGAATCGGTCGGGATTTCGTGACATTGCACGTTAGTGTGCTAGCCATTCACAGCGATGAGCAAACGCAGCCGATACGATCGCTAATGGAATTTAAACCGTACGTAGTGGTAATAACAGCTTTTGATAGTTACGTCTAGTGATTTGTACATTATTTTTGTTAGTTGACATGGCATTGGTCGGTTTTGGTGTGATATTATGGGCGTAGCCGCGGATTGTGCGGTTTTATATAATATATAGAATTAGAAATAAGTAATTTTTGTGTGGCTTATTTACAAAAAAGTTGCGCATCAAGACAATAATTTTTTTTAAATCAGACAGTTTAATAGTGATATTTATTTGTCCTTGTAAAGTGTTATGGTTATAAATAAATTGTTAAATATATAAATTCTTATCAACAGTTTATGGTAAGTAATTTTTTATGAACAAAAAGTTACTGCGCCCTATCTCAATTAACTTTTTCAGACATATTTTTATTATATTTTGCAAACTAATTAAAATCTGTATACCTATAATTAATTGCTGAAACAAATGAACTCTCACATTCAATAAGAAAATATCAACATAATTGAAACTGTATAAATAAGAAAGTATTAATTATTATTTATTGTCATTGATTATATTAATTTTTAAATAAATATTATATTATTTTCGTAAGTATCTAATTAATTACATTTTCGCCAATTAGGTATTTAATGTTTTATTTCAATCTTTTTCCGTTCCTGGAATGGGATTTCAGTGTAAGAATAATTTAAATATGGCTTGTTAAAGTTTGAAGTGTTGCCATCCGTGATAATTCATGTGCGTCAAATGGCTGAAAATAATTTATACCTTATAGATTCCCTTATGTAACGAGGAAGGAAAATGAAATTAATTGGATAGGTAAAATGCCTCATAACTGAATACCCATGGATTGACGTACGTACTTCAAGTACGCCCATAAGTATGGGTTTATTAAAATATTAGGTAATATGACTGTTACTAGCCTATTAACGATTACAACTGCCCTGTAGTGTTATTTTGTTATAAATAGACAGCCACGAATTCGTTGTCAAACGCAGCGCTGTCACGCTATAGAGGTTCAATTAAATAAAACTTTCTTCAAAATATAATACTTTTTGATAACTTACTAAATGCATTTATTTTTATCAAATCAATTTAATCGTATGTCAAATTAAAGAACCATCAAGTTTACAAGAAACTGTTTTTAAGCGATACGAGTAAGAAGGATATGTGAGTACTTACCTATTCAAAGAATTACGTCTGACGTACCCATAATTTAATATCTGAATGCAACCGTAACTTGTAATTTTAAAATGTTGGCATCACTGCCTAATGACAGTTGGGAGTGCGCGCAAATTCTAAAATGGCGGACGTAATAATAAAATGATGACGCGTTTCGAATCGTAAAAGTTAATTTCTGTTGTTAAGTCGCAAAAGAAAGTTATCTACCTCTATTTTACTGGCCACTTCTGTCACTGCTGTCACATTGATGGTCAGAGCTAAAGAAAATCTCTGTAAATCTGCAGGAACTGGCTAAATATTACATGTTAGAACAATTTTCATATCATTAAATTTTTGAGCTTAGAAAAAAGCTAGGAACATTTATCTCACGTGAAAGCCGTACCTAGTATTTAAAAGGATGTTGTGGGTCTTGGAAGAGTTTAAATTTGTTCTACTCTTCTACACCAAATAACGTAAAATCACCTTGTATTTATTTAGTATTATTTGTCACTTAGTCGGTTTTAGATATTTTTTACCCTTTTTTATTATTTAGAAACAATAAAAGGAATTTGATCTTTCTACTTATTCAAAAACACATTAGGTCCGCATGAATAGTCCTCTATTAACGGAAACATCATAAAATATTTTCTATTACATAATTAATTATAACAAAATATTATCCGCCTTTTTTGAATTTGATTGAAAAGACAATTCACAACTGTTTGTTGTATACATCAACATTATATATGATACAATCGTTCAGACTGACCGTGACATACAATTCCACACGGACCGACATAGTAATATAATATTTAGGTATATGTGGTTATTTAGTAGTAGGAATAGTGATGGATATTAATGTTTCCGAATGAATTTACTTATATTTATTCTGTTAATGTACACATAATTTCGTTATAAAGTTTCGAACAGAATTTACACTGATAATTATATAATTGGCTGACGACGGGTTGACGTGTCTTCCGAAACTCGATATAATTTTTTGGTTACCATCATCCCTTGCGAAAGTTTCTTAGCCGTAATTCTATAACTAAAAGCCTAAAATCTGCGTTACCATGATTATTATAAATTACAAATGATTATTATATTATTAGAATTGTATTTTTCTTTTTGTACAATGAGAGTTCATATTCTGGATTGATATTTTATATTATACTTTTACATCACTAAAAACTTTGTACCTAGGCATTGTAATCCACATGAACTAAATTATGAATCGATATGTATTATATACTCGTTATAATGATAAGTCCTTCAATGTAATGGAGACGACCTAGTAATTATTTCACTTAAGTTACTTTAGAGCTTTGTCATTCTTATCCATACGTTGGTAATTCAGTCGTGTAGAAATTAGAATTATTATTTAAATTGTCGCTGTAAATTGTGTGCCATAAAGTTTACTGTTGTTTGTATAATCAAAGGATTTCACCCATACAGCCAAGTCTGAAGCTTTCTTTTATTATAAAAGTCAATGCTATTTAAAACTTTTTGGAATTTATTGAAAGATGCATTCCAAATTACATAATTCTCAACCTTGTTATAACACATTTTGAATTATGAAAAGAGTAGAGTGAATTCCAAAATAGCTTTTGATGATATCAAACAAATCGAAGCCAATATACCAATATCCGCAACTATTTAAATTATGAAAATAGTTGACTCGGCAGTTTAGTTGTCACAACTCATTATGTCACCATGTACTGTGATAGCACACAATGGTAGCTGATATTAAAATAGTTTAGCTAAACCACGTTGTGCAATATCAGAACACCTGTTCACTAGTCATCTATTGAATTAAAATGTTTATGCTTTTTAAGAACGTGACAGTTTCCGGTGTTTTTATTACGAGCTTTTATTTTTTTTTAACTGCAGTATAACTATCACTGACACCTATTTATATATAGAAATTAAATAGTAAGTAACAAGAAGAATATTTTGCTGTCAAAATAGGTAAAAATTAAAGGATAATATAATAAATTGGATAATCTCAAAAGATAAGTATTTAAAGGAATCAAATCAAAAATATTAATTAGCTGATTAATTATAATGTTTGTTAGGTATATGAACGCAATTATTTATCTAATCCTATTTATTCAAAGCATAAAGTATGCAGAAAACCAACGTAATGGCCCATAACCACTAATTAATGTTTTAATTATTCATCTTAACGTATGATTCTTCATAAAACTTTATAACACAGTAAGTAGTTATCAATTCAGTGCGTTAGTCACGGGCCATCGGACAGACGCAGGCGCAGCGTGAGAATCGCAGAATCGTACCGTAATGGGAAAAACGTCGTCGTTGGATGTACCGAAAGAATTCTTTCGCCTTTCGGGTACCAGATAGAGACCAACAACAGTATTTATACCGCTGATTAATTACACATGGAATAAAGATCGAGTTTGAATAAAAAAAAAGGAATGTCTTCGTTTTTCAAATGTACTAGCAGTTAACAGCTTGTCTTGTGATGTAATGACGTCTATTGACTTTAATGGCTTTCTTTAGAGGTCTATTAAACTTTTTTAATGTCTTCTAGATTATTTCTCTTCTTTTGATAGTCTTACGTTAATACTTAATTATTATCATTGTTTCCATAAAAGTATAAATATTTGAACGTGAAATTTTTTATTGTGTTATAAAAAGACTTCAGTGTCTCTGTAGCTGTATTTAAACCTAAATGTTGTGGATCGATTCAGTTAAAGATCGCAGTTTAGAGAGTTCGCATATGTAATTTAACGTGTACTAATATTTACATAACCACCTAATTAACGTAGGGTTTTGTAATACGGTACCTAATAGATTAAAAAATTTATTTAACTAATTACGAAACAACGTAGATATGTTTAATTATGATTCATTGTTAAATTGTTATTAATACAGGAAGCAACAGTAGGTAATAATACCAGATGAACTTGATATTTTATAAATATAAAAAAAGAATAACCACAGACTGACTCACTCACTAATCTAAGGACACAAAGTGTATTCAATACTTTGTGTCCTTAGATTAGTGTCTAAACTCGGGCATTATGATTTTTACATTAATCTAGAAAATAGCTACATAAAATCATACATAAAATCTGATACTCGTACCAAAAAATATATGAATATTGTAAAAGTCGCCCTAACGCTGTCTCCTATTTTCCCCATTTGCTCCTATCCTATCATTGGGCTTTATCTTGCGTCTTTTGATGATGCGAACTCATTAAATTGTATTATTGAAAAAAAAAATAGTTATTCTTACTGCCCTAAAGCAGTCGCCCGCATTGCGAAAGTTCGAGTCCCATCTCATAGTGCCAGGGACAAAGTGGATTATTTTAGCATTATTCATAAAGAATATTTTCCATTGTAGCATTGTGAATGAAAAATTGATTTAATATAATAAAAAAATAGTTTTTGAGTATGGTTAAGGTTTGTTACCATAAAAGCCCTATGTCAAATACAGACAGACTCCCTACGCGATCATGCAAATTAAGCTTGGCCGGCCCGGACGTTCTAGCACCATATCATTTTGTAGTAATTTCGCACAAATTTATATCGTTATAATTGAAATAGAATAATACATTTGTGCTTAAACATTATGAAATCTTTATTCTTTATGCAAAAATAATTAATCTGTACTTTGTGCAAAATTTGTAATGTATTTAATGTTATCGTAGATAGGAGCAATTAACTTAGCAATAAGTTATAATTTTCGAAGTTTTTTGGTCAATAATAAGATTTTTTCTATGTTTAGTCAATGATATTTCAAAATTTCTAGGTCGCTCCGAACTATACTTTATAAAAGATAATAGTCTATCTTTTATTTCATTTGTTTAGACCAGTAGCTCGATCCAGAAACTCAGAATAGTGCAATTACGAAGTATATGAAAACTTTTTTTTTTAATTTTGTGTTTAATTTAAAAGTTAATCACGGGCCTTAACAATAACAACAAGAGCGATAGTTATTCTGCACTATTCAAGAAGGCAAAACTAGTAATATATATTTGATTCCAAGATCATGAGCGCCACAATTCATTATTTTAAACAAAAATGTAATCAGGCCCTTAAACTCAATTCACGAAATGGAATAAATCATGCTAAGATTGTTTATCATTGATTTCAGCCAACTGACTTCCAATGCAGTTTTTTTTTATTGGCCGACTTTGTATTAGCAAATGTTTAGCATTTTTATTAAGTCGCTTTCAATTTTACTGAAAAAGTTTTTACTGACAAACGCGGTGTTAACTTACTATTTTCTTAGGTTTACAAATCTGCTCACGAAAAGCGATATTATCTTAAAATAATTCGTCCTGGTTATTTTGTACTCGATTTTTAAGTATATTACCATTTTGCGGATGTTGCTTATTACCAAGACTGATTCGATATTAACTCTACCTACTACAAGAAGCCTAATTTCCGTAATCAATTTTTGACTTAACTTTCAACAGATTAAATACCGTTATTTGGCGTGCTGTTGATTGTCCAATTTATTTGTTATATAATTTACAATCAAAAAATCTATCGCCCGACAGCATAAATTCTTATTACGTACATTGGAACATGATTAAAACGAACAGTTATCATGTTTCAAAACAATTAATAATTTGTTATGACACTTTTTTTATTTGTTTTTCTAGTTCGATAATTTTCTAGTAAATTTGCGTCGCTTTATAATGGCCACTCAAAAAGCAATTAACCCAACTCTTGGTTATATTTTAAACTGCCCATTAATAGTGTAGTCTATCCATCGGTAAATTCGAACTGTCATCAGAATATAGAAGCAATAAATTAGATACATTTGGAATATAATTGCAGGCATACATTAGCTTTGAACGAGAATAGCTTTGAAAATGGAAAAAGAATATTTATCGATTATGTAAGTACTCTATACCCATCTGCCGGTCAACAACTAGGTACACGAGAAATAATTGTAATTTAAAAACATACGTGGCCCTTTTTCCAACAAATGCTGACCTTAAAAGGAACCCATTCGATGGGAGATGTATTAAAAATTGAAATAACAACTTGCGTGCATCGACCGAACGATAGATAATAAAAAAAAAATTCAAGACTCTACCAGTGAATTGCAAATGAGATCTTAACACGGTAAATTTAAAGAACTATTTCGAATAAACATTAGCGTAGCAGATGTTGCTCGAAATGAATATTAGGGGAACTAAAGCATAAAAAGTGGTCAGCCAATGGAGGCCCGCGTACGTCTTCCATCCTTATTGCGCGTGATTGCACCGCTCTTTCTAATGCTCATACATTTTTTGCCATCTTATTCTAATTCTTCATTCAAATGACTCGTTCGATTCCAGGGGCACGTAACCTTTTACGTCACTGGTTAATTTATTCAGAACGCGTTTAAATAGAAAACACTTAAATAGTTTATGCGTAGGGTTTATAACTACTTTTGAAATAACTTTTTTCACAAGGTACACATAACGTTGTATAATAATGTGATAAACTATAATATTTTTTTTTATCATAGATTATGATCGATGGCTTTCATTTTTCCATGGTTATGCGCGTGGGTTGCGTGAGTTGCTGCCACGATGGTAGCATAGATAAAAAAGTTTCATGGCAAAATGTTGTACTAAGTATATTTTCGTCAATTTCGTCTCATTAAATGGAAACGTGTACATTCGCTTAATTACATCAGCGAGTCCTTGTTAAAGCAATTTAATTAAATATACCTACATAGTGTTACCAAATATAGCAGCTGCACTCTAGTGTATTAATTAACAAATTGATACACTCTCCGTATTTGCAATGTTGCCACAATTAACTGGCACGTCAAATAGTCATCTGTTTGGATGTTTGAACAATCTACTCTGAGTTAAGATCCGAGTTGAGGTCGCTAGATCTACAGCATCCGGCCTTTCATTGTCTCCGAGATTTAAGCTGTATCAGATGTCATATATCTTGTTCGTCGCTCCTTTGTTTTTACAATCACTAGTAGATTCTTTAGTAGGTGCATTGTTTTATCTAGACCTTGTCATAATGTTCTTTATAAGGTCAAATTACTAATGATATACATTAATGCTTAGTTATGTAAAAATATTTGTAAATTATTCACTAAATTGATTTAATAATTAAAAGCATCGCAGCATTTGCTTCCGTGAATGATGACGTATGGTAAAAGGTACATAGAAAGATACCAATAATGTGTTCAATGTACAAAATTAAATCATCTTGGGCCATGTATTTATCAAAATAAAAGTTCCTTATAATATCAATATAATAAAACTATTTAACTTGATAATTTCGATTACAATATGGGCTACTGGACCCAGTTTTTAAATTTTGCAATTTATAACTGTATTTTTTAAAATTTGAAATAAATTTCTTGAATCCGATGCAATTTATAGAGATTAAAATCACATGACATTTACTGACGTCAAATGGCAAGCTCTATTAAAGAAAATCAATTGATTTACTATGATAAAGTCATGTGGCCTAGGAATTAACTGTACATTTAGACGTATACTTCTTTGTAAGTGTGTAGATACGTCATTTATAAAGGCTTATCTTAAAAGTTGTTTTTCAAGTTTAGTCAATTAAGTAGTCCCACACAACTTAAGGTATGGGTAATTCTAGCTTATTCTTTGTGTCGTAAGTTTTTTTTTTCTAGATACGTAAATATGTGTTTACTGCAATCTCAAGGAGATTATTATTTAATAATGATAATTAACAACGAATAATGTCGACAATTCAGCGCGCACATTCGCGATGTGCCAAACAAGGACAGACTATGTTTCCGCATTGAATCACTTGTTTACGGCGCAAATTGTTAGACGAAGCGATTGAGTTTTTTTTACTATATCTGACTTTTTTCTGCACAAAAATATGCAAACTATATAAGGCTATGTTAAAGTAGTTATTTAAGATACGAGTGCGGAAAGTAAGGTTTTACGAATAAGGGCCAAATTGAAACACGAGCGTAACGAGGGTTTTCATTGGCACGAAATCGAAAAACCTTTTACGCTCAAGTTTCTTACACATTTTTCAATGCTTTTTGCGAGGAAATAAACAAATATATAGGTTATTAAAACTAAGTATGTATTAAAGGTAAAAATTATTTGTTAAAATTAAACGTGATATTGAACATGTTTTCGTGTCATACATTTTATTTGAAACTATTCGTTCTAGGCTCCTTGAAATACTTTTACCTTTAAAGTTTGACATATTTTCATCATTTTTTTTTTAATTTCTTTGGTGCTCGGCCCAAAAAAAAAATAAAAAAATACTTTTAAGCACGTGTGCAGTAAAGGATTTTAGGTCATTTTATTTAACACGTGTTTAAGAGTCAACTTCGGTGTTTACAGTAGATTAAAAAAATAATAGCGCTTTATGAGCAACTGCATTGAAAATATAGATACAATCTTTTAAATATTTCGTTGATGCAGTGGTTAGTAATTTCAGTCTGCGATACGGAAGTTAAATAACTTTCGAAAGGGCCGGTCGTAGGATGAGTGACCACCAAAATATTAAGTAAAGCTTCTCCATGCTACAGAAAGCACGTTCAGCTGTTGTTCCAAGTATAACGGTGTGCCGTACCACCGTTTATTTTCCTAGGTTTCAACATGCAAACTTTTTGTCTTTGAAATTCAACATCATTTCTATTTATTTCGTAATTTAAAATTTTGACTAATCAAATATACTCTTTATGGATGTCAGTTAGTAAAAAAATTCATCTGTTGTAATATGTAAATCACATATATTATAAATTTAAAAATAAAATTTTATTAATAATTGTTATTAAATATGGAACAAGTAATTCAAATAGGAATTGTATAATGTGTATTCTGTAACTTCGACGATCCAAGTTTTTATCAAGAAACTCAAAAAGGGTTTCTTTTCTTTATCCTTTATACCATAAATAAATCCATTCCCAAGCTAGTCAGCCTTTCATTGATTGGCTCAAGCATCGAACCCGTCACACCCTGAGCTTTGATTAGCATGATGCGTCATATAATAAAACTATTTCATTATATTTCTTAGATGTAATTAATATACTTTACTTTAAAATTAATGGGTTATAAAATAAAATTTCCACATGATATTTGATAGTTGTAAAAACATTTATCATTTTTTAATTGATTCGTGCAATTAAACACACAACGTTACGTTTTCACGTTTAAACTTTGGAACTAAGTTTAATGAAATTAATAGAGATTTTAATTTCATTAAAATTAGTTTCGTAGTAAATATAAACTATGAAATAACAAGGCAAAAACCTAATATAGCAATAAGCCAATTAAAGTTAGGTGTTGAGATACCTTCGGTGTTTCAAATTTTTATAACATTAAAGTTTAGAGACTAAGTTTGGGCCCTGAGCAATATCTTTATATTGACGGAAAACGTGTGACATAATTTGCAAGACCTTTCTGAAGCTCGATATTTTAGTATGTTGAGGTATCTACTTAATATTACACTTAGTATCCAGTGCGGAGGTCGTACGCTGAAACACCCAGTGGTGGCAGTGCAAATTAAACTTTTAGCGATATCTGAAAATGTTTGATCTATTAAAGCGAGATTGTACGAAATTATCAATTTTTAGACCAATTTTATTCTAATTCTAATGCCAATATTTGCCAAAACAATTCATTTAATGAAATTTAAACATATGATCGATGGGTTGCTAAAAACAGAAACATAAATTCTAATAATTGGGAATAAATAACCTTTCGAACATTACGAAACTTCAGATTCTGACATCACGCCAGCTTCTTAGATCTGATGTATCGCTAAGCTTCACAATTTTGAAATCTGAACATTTGAATCGGGTTTTTTCGAGTCGCTTATTTTAAACTATTAAAAAGCACTTCACTTTCGTACTTCACATTGCCCTTAATTACTGTTAATTAATTAACTAATGTAAGATGAAATAACAATGTTATGTTATATATTTTTAGAACTTTGACAAACTGAAACAAACAAGCTTTAGGGCCAGTTTCACCGGTTACTGATAAAGTTTCAGATAGTTATCTGATAGTTAACGCTATCTACTGGATAAAGGTTGCTGTTAACTTTTTTCTGTTTCACCATCAAACTGCTAGATAATTTATCTGGCAGATAAGTTATCGGCCACTTATTAGTTGACGGAACGGCAACGTCGCTTTTTTGCGTTTCAATACTACGACCCAAATTATCGTCAATCAAAAATCATTTTTAAAACTTAATTAATATTTTTTTTGTGTTCAATATTATTTAAATAAACTTTTTTCATATATTTTGAATTATAATTTTATGATTCTAGAATGAAAATAATACGATATTCGTATACTTAGCTACGTGTTTACAGAAACGAAACGCAACTATCATTTGTTTTGCTTTGTTGATATTTTGTACTTAAGACGCTTTTCAATTTTTAAACTTTTCTTTGTGTATTCTTTTTGGATCTGTTAATTAATAATGAAAAAACAAAAACGTGAAAGAAGTGTGAATTTTAATTAAGAAGAAACGGAGCTTCTTTATTTACTAGTTAACGGAGATTTTCTACTTAGTAGCCCGTTGTGGTTTTTATATCACTGTCTATTAACGATAGAATATAAACAACAGCCGAAATCGATTCCTAAAATCTTGAACGTCAAGTGATTCTAAATAATTAGGTCTAGGGTTAATTACTCGATTCCTACGGGGTCGCGTAATACGTTCGAAATATTCATCTAATTCGTCTTCTAAAAACACAAATAAATCCATTTTAGAATATTTGTGACACTTGTGACTGCAATCAACGCAAAGCACACAATAATGGTCTAAAACTAAAACTATTTTCGATCCCGTCACTTGAAACTTTTTTTTATCTATCAGATAACGTCTATATCAGCCACTTGAACCGGCTGATAACATATCTAATACTTTATCTGCCAGATATAGTTATCCGAGACCTGTGAAATCAAAAGTTGTAGTTTATCTGGCAGATAAGTTCCTGATAGACTATCAGGGACTTTATCAGCAACCGGTGAAACCGGCCCTTAGAATGCTCTTGCACATTTCTGTCACGATCTCGTAGTCTATTACGTTATCTAATATTTATTATAATTATTACCCGTTGTCTCTCATGTATTGCGCCACACCCCAAACATGCACACAAACGCAAACTGAGTCATGTCGACCTTGAAATAGACCAGTCTAATAGTTATAGTAGTTTTAGCCAATCAGTAGTCGATGCACACCATCCTTTGTTTATCACAGTCCGCCGTTTTGTCACGCCATTTTAATAAAATGACCTTTTGTTGTCAGTTGAAATTATTCCACAAGTTTTCAAATGCCATCTAATTGATGTTTGTGACGTAGACAGTTTAATATAATCATTTAATCGTATTGTCAATGCCAAGGATTGTATAGTGTCATTTGAAACTCATACATACAGTAGCACAAACGTCCAACAGGCCAATACTGCTATTAGGTACTACGAGTACTATACTCCTATATGTAGAATGTGCCGCCGATATAATGAACTCATTGGCAATGGATCGGATATTGATATTTTCAACTGTAATACATTACCTTTTAAGAGAAAGCTTGTTAACGCATTTGTGTATTTTTTTCTTTTTTTTTTAATATAGTGACTTCGCGGTGTTATTCATAAAGAATTTAATTTTAATTATAAAGAATGTTATAGTTATTTAGGTATATACATGCATGTTTTTGTTTACTTTTGCAGTGTGTACATGTGAAGGGTCGCAATCTTGATAACTGTAAAACATACTTTTAATTTATATTTTCACCCGGTTGTCACTTGTTTTGTACATCTTAATAAATATATAATAATTGCAACACCATAGAATCTCAACTACTCGAATTTATTACTTAAAATATCTATCTGAAGTCCTCTTAACAGAGCTCGAGGTCATTTAAACTTATTGATATTATGAAAAAGACAGTTTTGTTTGTTTTTCGTTTTGGCCCCAAAACAACTAGGCCGATTTTGAACTGGAACCTACATCATTACATCATATGCAGATAATTTATTCTATAATTTGCGCGGGCGAATTCGCGGGTAAACAACGCGTATAAGTATAGTGTAAACTTATGAAATTTCACTCGATATAACAACAAACTTCCTAAAGTGTCCTGGTAATTCAACTCTGGTTGGTTCAGATCTGGTTCTGGTAGATCTGGTTGGTTGGTTCAGACATGTTTTCTATACAATGTTACATTCTATATAGCGTAAAACTGACTTTAAATAACAATTAAAATATGTCTTATAAATAATACTTTTTAAGTTATCCAAATCAGTAAGAAATGCTTTGTTCTTATGGATATCTAGTTGCTTATAACTGACCTGTAATAAACTCATTATTTTGGCATCCTAAGTAGTGAAGACACAATGAAATTAGGTCTAGTACCAACGTATACCTTTGTGATATGCTTGATGAACCTTCGGACAGAGTTGTGCCGTCCCTAATTGTGTTATAAAAAATTGATGAGGTATATTAATGGAATATTAACTACACTATTGATTTATTAGTAGTCCAAAGCTCACTGTGAACTTTTAAAAAAATATGCACAAACGACACAACGATGATTTTCTCTTTCGAAACACATTAGCCCGTCCGATTTCCTTGGAAGCACCGTGGTGTAATTAATTTTTTATTACACCACGCTATTAGAGTTCATCGGCATCGAATTAATTACAATATTAACTTGTGAGGGTCTTGCATCAGTTAAAACGTTTGTTTCGTTATCATTAAAATTCTGTGGCACGTTAGGTAGGTAATTAAGTTTAAAATGAATGTTGATTTAACAAAAAAAGGTTTTTTTTTTATTCTTTTGATCAAAAAGTTCGAGGCTAGAACAGCGTTTCCAGTTTTAGAGGGAAAAGAATTTCTTTATGTATTTTCATGAGTAAAATACTGGATTTGAAAAAGAAAACACATTTTATTTTTGAAAATGGAACTAAAAATGGCGATCTCGGCGATTCAGTAGTAGTATTATAATTCGTCCATGGGACAGGCGAAGGAACTAAGCCATACAGCCAGCTCTCGACGATTCAGCAGAATGCATGTTTACCTTGCGACTATGGTGGGGCCACACTAACGGGAAATGCCTTTCCACGTTTCAACGCCGTTTCTTTTTTGTAGAATTGGCCTGCCATAAAGGAAAAAAAAGCGTTAACGCGAAATTTATAGAATTTTTCTGCATTACAAATTGATTTTATTTTTTTCGGAATCGCTGTTAATACAAAGAGTTTCTATTTACTTCTACCCTAAAACAAGTGAGTAATACTACTTCATATTTAGTTGGACATTAAGATTAACAATCTGACACAAACACAAAATTTCACACAACCGTAAAAATTTAAAATTACTGAATAAAATTCAAATTCAAGACTATTTGAAATTTAAGTGGATATTTATATGTTGATTAATAATATACAACTAATACATTGTAGTAAATATTTAAATATTCATGAATATTTCTAATTTTTCCATCTAACGGTTGTAAAGCATAATGTTGGCTATCCCTTTACGGATGCTATAGACAGTGAAAAGTTTTTATTACACAGTCTATGCTAATTCTATACTTGTTTATGATTGCAATTCAAATTCTAATGCTTAATACGTTTTTTTTATATTCATGCGTACGCAATAGGAATACGGTTTGTTTTTTATTGTTGTTTCATTGAATATAGTAACCCTTAATAAGAATTCAGTTTAGGAATAATAAGGACAGAAACCTTTTGTAATTACATTTACGGTTGATATCCTGTGTTGAGCTGTAAATAATTAGAATGCTTCGCAACCTAAGTTTTTATTTGAAATTAATCAGATAGCTGGACGGTAATGATAGACCATGGTTACTTGGTCTTTCTTTAGCCACTGTCAGTACAGAAGACTACTTGACAGCTTGATGCCGGCTGCTTGGGGTCCCGGGTTCAAAACTGTTCTAATAAATATTTTTTCCCTTCCAAGACTTTATTGTTGTAAAGCTTATAATTATAAAAAATTTTATATAAATAAATAATTATAAATTAAAGTTTCCTACCTTCCTAAGTCTCAACGGTGTTAACGGATGTTGTCATATTTTATAATGAGACTTAATTTATAAAATAAAAAGAAGATTAAAAAACCTCCTTTTAAATTTCAGGTCTAGAACGGGTGGCGGAGGAGTTGATGGGTCGAAGAAAATGGAAACTATGCCAGGACGCATTAATACCAAAGAGGAGCGAGCCCGAAGCTTCGAGCGACGAGTCTATGCCTGGCACCGACCCCCCTCCCGCGCTCAAAATCAAGACCATAGAGCAGATAAACGCGCCCGAAGCGGAGGAGAAGAGCTCGCGGCCCGAGACGATACTGGAGAGTCTGATCAAGAGGCCGGCGACCCAGCCGAAGCTGGAGTTACCAGAGCCCACAGACTGGAAGCCGCCGGACAAATGTTACTTTTGCGTGGACGGGGAGAGGGGTGAGCCGGTTGCGGAGGGGGGGCAGGGCGGCGCAACCGTAAGTACCGCCCTTGATAAAGATTTTTGGCAAGCGTTTCCGCGGGAAACTCGCTTACGAATTATACAATGTGAGCCCGAAGTGTTCTAATTATAAAACGTGTTATTCTAAATTCAAATTAATGTTAGTTTGAATTTAATTTGATTGGAAATACAATTAATTTCCTTAAAATGAAAACCTCATTCGGCGAATATAAAAAAGTATAAATTTCAATAAAAAAATATATGATAGACTTATTAAAAAAAAAAATATAGAAAAAGTTTATAATATGCATAAAATAAACGCAAAGACAAAACTACCAAACATTTTGTCGTTCTTAATATAATAAAAAAATTGTTGCCTTAGAGAAAAGAAAAATAATTAGCGACCTCGTTAAAAAAATAATTTTGCGCATTTTTATTGGCAATTAGTGCAAAGAATTAAGCTGCAATAATTTTGTATCGTTCGAGGCGTGGCAGATTATCGTAGCATCGATTTTTTCGGCTTCAAATATAGGTCAGTTCATTTTGTTGCCGACAAAGCTTATATCATTCGTGATGGTAAATTTTTTTTATTCCCAAATAATTTTGTTTCCCAAAATATCTGACAATTTTATTATTATATTTGAAAAACTTTGCATTCACAATGTTATACTGGAAAATATCCTTAATGAAAAATTCTTAAAGTGGATTTTTTAGCATTTTTCATTAAGAAAGTCAATTCGATTTTTCACATTTTTTAAGTTTTGAAAATAGCCTTTCTATCACGGTGTACGAGATACAGACTAGACTAGCGGGGTCTTAGTAATAGCACAGATACACATAAATTTTAATAGGGATTTTTGACTCTTTAGAACGGAACGAACGGAGTCCTAAAAAGCCTTTTTCCATAGAAATAAATTCTATTTTAAGGCAGCTTTTACTCTCCAATGATTGAAGCAACAGAACATTTATATAGACCGAGCGCCTGCTACGTTTTCCGTCTCCTCCTGGACAAAATGATGTTTCTCAAGTTTCTCAATTAATAGGCTTTAGTATATTTTTATCCATGAGTTTAAAAGAACAGGATAAGTTTTTTTGCTCTCGAGATAGTATATTAAATGTTTTAGTAATATTTATTTAATTCTATAAAATTTTCGTACAAAGAATTAGTAAGTAAAAACGTAGTCCTAAAAATTGTTTATATTTTTTTTTCATATGATAACTGAAGATGACAGTTTTAGTCAGATGTAAAAAAAATATGATATATCTATTAAGGTTTAATAATGACTTTAATGGCTAATAACTATTCTAAATTTTAATATTTGTATCAGTAATGACATTAATAATGGACCTCTGTGCAACCGGGTGTGAGAATACATGAACTACTTTAAGTGTAGTATACTTAATATTATCCCCAAACTCATTAGTTACTTTCGGCATAATATTTACTTTGGGTAAAATAAAAAAAAAAACTGATGCCAGTATTGAATTTAATATGAATTTCAATTTAATACCTCTACGCATTCGTGAGGAATGGGGTAGTAACATTAAAATTATTAAAAATATTTTAATTATATAATATAATTAACTGGCGGTTTCCGTAATTTTTCCTTTATATGTGCTATAAGACATTCCTTCATACTAAATTTCAAGATTCTGAGTTCACGACAATACCCTGTAGGTTTTAATTTCCTTGCGAGTTTCGAAAATTTGCGGCATACACAGCTGTATTTTTTGATTGCGTTGGCTTAGAAGGTTTATTTTTTCATAATTCTAAAGTGCAATACACCTGAGTATTTGATATTCTGACCTGAGATGTTAGCTTGATACCTCCACGCATTCTTATGAAAAAGGGTCTTGACAAACGCACGGACGGACGGACAACGAAGTGATCCTATAAGGGTTCCGTTTTTATTTTCGAAGTGCGGAACTCTAAAAACTGAATTAAAAAGTAATAACTGCATGCTGTTGTTGATGGATAAATGGGCTGAACTTAAATTATATTTTATAGTTTACATTTAAAGGCAAATAAATAAAAATAATATTTTTCGGGTTTGTTTTAACATTATACCATAATCATATAAAATCAAAGAAATAAATGAACAAAGAAATTATACCTACTCCTATATACTAAAATATAATAAGTAGAATAAAACACTTTTTTACGTGACTATACATAAATTTAGTTTAGTTTGTACTCAAAAGAATTGCAATCACTCTCTACCAGCCAACCGGAGAGCTGTGTAGCGGAAAGCTTAAGAAGCATGAGCTACCATTTAGGTAATATAAGAATGATCTGTAATTAGATACTCGATCGATTGATCAGTGAGTCAATAATGAGTAACGCAAATTATTGCCTATGTACATAACTTAAATGTCAAGGATGACGCGTCATGCGGTAGTCTTAGATACGACATATGAATTATTTATTTGATTTTGACAAAGTTTATAAGGGTAGACAACATATTGATATATAAAATACACATGGATTTACCTAAAAGGTAACCTACTACTAAATAAAATAACAGCTTAGAATATATTATTAGCAGCTGTATGACTGTTTATCTCTGGCAATCTTATATGTCTAATTGCTTGAATAATATTGAAAGTAAAACATAAGCAAACAAAAAACCCGCCTGTGGTAAAAATCTAACCGAAAAGGTTGGAACAAGATAAAAAAGTATGCACATCAAACACAACATGCAGTTGGAAGCATGAAATCGATAAGTCGAATCAGTCTCTCTTTGTGCATGCCTTTGTGCATATTTTTTTTTATTTCATTCCAACCTTTTCAGCTAGTTATATTTCACGCAGGCGGAGTTTTTTGTTTTTCTTTTTACTATAATATTTTTTTAATTCGACAAATCACCAGTTTAATTCAGAAAGTGACAGAAACAAAGTCCATATTTTTAAGCTTTCTCATTGTATTATTTATATTAGTACGAGTATGATGGTAATAATAATCATCATATACCTTTTTGCAATCCTTGTACTGAGCTCATTAATTTAATACCCATATTGTATAAAAAAATATATAATGGTACACAGCTGTCATATTAGATTTTTCTAATGTTACCTATCTTAGAATATTTGGGCTACAAAGACAAATCCCTCAATTATCTAAATCCATTAACCTGTTCTAAATATATGAGGTAATAAAGAACATTTCATAAATACATACAAGATACGCGCGAAACACATAACCTTTCCTTTTGCAGTCGGGTAAAAATATTTTTCCAATTCTTCTGGTCGTTTTCTTGATTTTTATTAATGATTGAGAGAAAAAGTTTGCAAAAAGAGCTAATTTAATATACTTTTTTTTTTTTTATTTAATATTGTTACATGTTTTAACATGTGAACTTCCCCGTCAAAGAACAGATGATGGTATATTTTCCTATTTACCGTATGTCTAACTGGAGAGTGTTGCGACTTGTAACATTAAATGTTTAATATCTAAGCCAATATTTTTCAGCTCGAGATTCAGCTCTCAATACAGATATCAACATTCTGACTAAGAATTAGATTTTTTTGGGGTAAAACTAAAAATTTGATAATTTCCATAAGGATTCAGTAAATTTGTTATCTAAATAAATAATGACAAATCACCGTTGACTTCATAGTACAAATGAAATAGTTCATTTTATCATACTTCAAAAAATTTATAGATTTGACTGAATGTTTAAAATTTTTTTTTCAATAGTATTCCAAAAGTTTTATGTTCATTAGGTAATATTTAACCGTCAATTTTTTTCTAGAAAGTTTGACATTATTATAATTCATAGTTCAATTCGATTGAAATTACTGAATTATTGGATGGCTGATCTAAAATTATATCGAGCTAGTAGTAACTGGCACGGATCTATTCTCATTTAATAATAAAATATTTTGCTAAAAAGTTTAACGTACTCAAAAAGGTTTGCGTTAGTGTTCAAATTTGCTATTAAACTGTAATATGCGATGTGTTGTTCTCATTACACAATGACAATGAGCCGCATCGAAACGAGCCGGTAGTTCCCACGTGCGCAATCAAATCGAA
This sequence comes from Diatraea saccharalis, assembly GCA_918026875.4. Classification (NCBI taxonomy): domain Eukaryota; kingdom Metazoa; phylum Arthropoda; class Insecta; order Lepidoptera; family Crambidae; genus Diatraea; species Diatraea saccharalis. The sequence goes on from OU893338.1 coordinate 2,602,237, forward strand.
ATTATTGTCTTTGTTACGAAAAAAAAATCTAGCTCAATTGCTCGCTCGGCTCGCTTTTTATTGGAATTTGAAATGGAAGCGTTCGTTGGTAATTTCAGTATAATTTGTTGTAGCAACATAGAATTTTTTTAAACGCTTTTCTGTGTTATTGAGGGCTGGTTGTTTCTCTGTTTTACTCACTAGAATCTTTTAAATTAATTAAACATTATTTTTTAAAAATTAAGTTTAATTATAATATAATTTTAGAAAAATTTATGAAGTAAGGAAATTGATAAAAAAAAGTAGAACTGAACTATCTCGTTCTCGCATGTCTGTCAAGTGATTTAGTGTAGGTAGTGACGTTAACGTCACCCATATTCCAATTAGTAACAATTGGTCATCATTTTTAGAATATGAAACCTATTTTAATAAAAAACTTTAATATAAATTGAATAATTTCTGCTTAGACATTTCTAAATCTTAATAATTATAGTAATTAACCGGCTCTATTGTCCCACGTCTATTATTATAAAACAGACGAGCTACGGTAGGTAAATTATTAAACAAGCGCCCCAGGTAATTAACGAGCCATCCGCATCAACATTTCTAATCATTGTCTATCTATAATAAGACTTTATTGTAAACCCTTTAGCCTACAATAGCAATTATGTCCAAACCAAGCTTGCGCACAACCACAGTACCGAGACCTACCCGTTCTCATACGAAATGTCATTTCAGCGCAGATTCCTTAAACACAAGCCGGAGGAAGGGATCAGTTTACGATGGCAGCTCGACAAACCATAGTTTCAATTTACCAAACAATACCTTATCCATTTGCTACGATTTCACGTCAAAGTAGAAAACTCGTATTTTGATTAATACGCGAGAAAGAGATGGGGTGCGTGCAAACGGTGCGTAAATAAACGTGAACGTTGTTTACGATGGATTAAAGTTGAATTTTGCTTTGACGTCGATGTCGCCGCTGAAATACGGAACGCGTAGGCGTAGCGTGAAAAGTAGGCAGTGTTTGGACATCGCGAACCGTGGAGAGGTCATTGTGACAATATTATTTTTTTTAAAAGCTACTTTCCTTTTGCGTTGAAGTGGTGCTCTTTGGTGGTGTTCGCTGTGCCGGCTTTTAATTGCTGTAGTGCATCGGGGGTGTTTTTACATTTTATAACGGATTCGCTAATTTAAAATGGTTTATGAGTTTTACAATTAATGTTAAAAGTATAGGAATATTATAAACATTCTGAATATTCAACCACTGATTAATGATTAATTATTGTAACAACTAGACTAACCTAACAACAATCAAGATGTTTTTTTATTACAAAATATTATTTTAGAGAAATACGTGGATTCTACACGAGTTGCAGTATCCATTGCATATTAATAATTAATGTATAACATTATTATTGTAGTGATCTCACTATATGCTGTTATTGTATTGGATATTTTACATATAGGTAAACTATAGCATTTTATCCCGAAAAAAGCTAACTGTATTAACTTACATTATTACTTTATTAGGATTATAAAACCAGTTAGTAGGATCGTTTTTTATAGATTTAATGTAAGTTTAGAGATAAATTTTAAAACCTACATAAGAAACATTTACGTCATAATAAACCTGTGCACCAGCACTAAAAACAAATTTATTTCTGCGAGATATCACTATATGTTTTTTTACTGCAATCAAACCTGTTGTATTTCATAGCACGATTGATTCTTTTTGTAAAGATCTCTTATTAGTTCGTAACTGATTTAGCAATTAAGGATATTACACCAATCAAAAGTGACCATAACTAAAAAATACTCAACTAACCCATACGTTCCATTTCACATAGTAATTGATTCATCAACTATATCGTAAATCTTTTCGCGTCTTGATAGTATTCGAATTTTTAATCGTATTGTTCTCTTTGTCTTACTCAAAACAAAGAGTACCTATTGCAAATCATCGTTAACCTTTTTATCATCATCATTCAATTCTTTTTTAATGTTATCAACGTTTTTTGTTTCTTTAACGATTCATTATTACAATGTGGAAACTTAAGATCCCTTGTTTGAGTTGCAACAAAAAAATGTATAATTACAGTAGGTATGTGTTCCTTCCGATAGACTCTTCATTATTATTGTATATCTTTATCAATGTTTTCAAAAAGAAACCGGTTTTACATTATCTGTTATAAATTTTTAATATACTTTATCGTTTTATAGTAAAATAAAAAAGAACAATTCAAAGCCTCTCTATGGCGTTCCATAGCCGATTAGTTAAACAGCATAGGCCGGACAGAAAAGCCTATAGGGGCGGTCCGCAGAGGGTGGAAACCTCGGAAAATTCACGTGCCGAGCCCACCCCTCGCTGGAACACGTGCAACCAAATAGCCTCACAGTACGAACGCCTTACTAATCATTGCCGCTCGCAAGAAAAAAGAAAAAGAGCGCGCGCGTTTGACGTTTCAAAATATCATTTTTCGAAAACAGAACGCGGGTGGCGATGACTTTTTACTTTTTTGTGTTAAAACAGCGGAAAGGTTGTAAATGAAAACCGACCGCTTTGTAGTTTAAGAGTGCTTTATTACTTTTTTTTTGTGTGAAATGGAAGGGAACACAACATGAAGCGATTTCATGGTTAGTTGGTTGATGTTTTCATACATGAACATATAAAACCAGTGTTGTTACATGCCGTACTTTTGTTTGGCTGGATTAATCAATTTGGCATTAATATTTAATTTATGAATTGAATTCATAAATTTTAATAAATAAGTAATTTTAAGAGCAAACTAATTTGGTATGAAGTACTCATATTTTTCTATACAAACAAATGTATATTATATAGCTCGTGACAAAAATGTGCAAGAAGTTTTTTAAGTTTGGTATACGTGATATTGTAGGCTTAAGTACCAGTATCACTCAGTACCGGGTGCGGAGGCCAGGTACTGGAACACCTGGTCGCGGCAGGATAAAGTACGAAAAATGTTCATGTTGAAGGTGCATTTAAATATTTTAAAAGAAGTGAAAAATTTGTTCTCGATATGGAAAAGTTAAGTAAAATTCCGAAAAAAGTTAAAAGTTAAATTATTACTAAATTATTAGTAGTTAGTTCATTAAAAATTACTCAAATTTTCATTTAATGCATTAAACATATTCAACAATCGCTAGAAGTTTGTTTTGCGCCGCCACGAGATGTTTCAGCATCTGACATCCGCACTGGGCACTAAGTAATGTATACACTTAGTTCTTCAACACACTTGACAATCCAGCTTTAGAAAGCTCTTGCATATTTTGACACGATTAGTTCGTGCCCGTTCATTACAAATTTATACTTTTAAAAATAGATAATTTTCAAATTTAAAGGGCCTCTCCTGAAAGCTCATGGTTTTGCTCTTCAGACAGACATGTTATTTCTCGAGCTATTTCAATAAAATACAATAACTATTTTATATATCCTACAATTTTATTAATCGAAGTAGGTAAACAATAATTCACCGAACAACAATTTAATTTAAATTATTTATGTCACCTTTTACTTGCTTCGATTAGAAAATCACGTAGCAGAATTAAAAAAATATGCAAATATTTAAATCAACCATACAAACAGTTGTCACCTTACGACCTTATTCAAATTGCCTCTTGTTCCTATTCATTTATACGCGGAAGAATAGATCTAATTCCCCTGCCTATTGTATAAGGTATTAGAAAAAAAAAACAATTGTTCTCGAAAGCATTAATGAAAATACTATTCTAAATTCAAACAGCCCATTAACCGGTTCCCACGGCCGCCATGTTGGGTCGTCCTCGGCCGCCATTGGTCGAGGCCATAGCTTAGAATTAGAATGTGTAGACCCCACCATTTGGCGAGCGGCAAATTATGTAGCTTTTTTACGTCCCAAGTTCAAATAATGGCAGCAGCTGCTCAATGGGCCTTAGGGCTGTCGTTAATTCAACAAAGATAAGAATATTCATTTATGGCCTATGACCAAGCGGGGTATTTTTTTTTTTATTTCACTCTAACTACTAATTTTATTATAATAATCTAAATGACCCGGTGTACTTCTCCTCATATCACCTCTCACCGTCTAAATGTTTCCTGTACTATGACAAACATTTCAAAACCTAAATCAGATAACTCGGCCTAGCCTTATGATTACCTCGTGTTTTCTTAAATTTTGATACGACCTTTTAAATAATTAACTTATATTTCTAAAATAATCAGTAACCATTAAATAAATAATAATCAACAATGAAATATATATTTTATTAAAAATGATCTCCCTTGCTATAAATACATGCTCTTAGACTATTTGGCCAGTCATCAATGGCGGCACGAATCTTTTGCGGAGTTCGCTTTGCTTCTCGAACAAGGGTTCACTTCAGTAACTCCTAGTTTGGGTGGGAACATCGACAGGCCATGCGCTCTAATTCAGTCCATAAAGAATAATTTCATCCAGCGGGTTAAGGTCGGGGCTGGAGGAGGGCCACTCGCCCGCCGCGATGATGGTCGGCATATTCTCCCTCAACAAAGCTTGGGTGCTTTTTGCCTTATGGGATGGCGCCAAGTTTTGCTGAAAAACCCAATCCTTATTGTGAAATAACGTATCAGACAGGGGTTTCCCCACGGGCTCTAAAATGTCACTCTGATAATTCTTGACTTTCACTTTGACACCTTGTTGGCAGAAATGGAGTGGAGTGACACCTTCATACGAAACTCCCCACCATACCATCACATTCTTGCTACTTTTAGCGTACACTTTATTGTTTTGTCGGTTGAACTTTTCTTGGACAATAAAAATTTTCTCGTCAGTGAAGAGTGTTTTCCTGGCATCATGTCACCTCAGCAGCAATGGACAACGTTCGCGTCGTAACTTACGAAGACGATCGCTTAAAAGTGAACTTTTGTACGGCTATAGGCCCTAAGATCGTATCTCGGTATTCTGTTCTCTGAAACGCATGAAATATTAGTCTGCAGAGCGAGATTCCTCCGAGTGCGACATGGATTTCGGCGAAGTCGCTCTCGGATGATTTTGACGTTCGCAGGCGTCCGCACAAAGGGAGGTCGACCCTCCTTTGGCGATCTTGCAGAGAACTTGTCTCTTTGTACCGTTGTATTGTGTAATAGACGAAGTTACGGCTTACAGGAAAACTTTTCAGCTCGCGGAAATTCTGCATCGGTTTTTTTCCCGCCTTAAATAGCGAAACGACAGTTGCACGTAATTGTTTAGTTCCCTTTATCACGAAAAAATCTAAAAGTTAACCTTCTAAATTCAAATTCGGTAAAAACAAATAAGTCACAGCCAGAAACACTTCATTTTTATTTTTTCTTAAAAAAGTTTGTCTCAAAACTTATGAACACACGAGTTATAACCAAAATCTAAGATCATGAAAATTGCGAAAGTAATATACATCCTTAGTAGCATAAATTATCACGCATTGTAATTTTTTGGAAGCTTTTATTTATTTTTGTCTAAAATTCGTTAATATATAGATGATAATTCATAACTGCTTTTGTTACATTCTTTTAGGACGTAATAAGTAGGTATAAGTAATAACAAAAACCCGTCAAAATACCAATAGGAAAAAATAGAGGATAGCGCCGCAATTTTTAATTTGACAGTGTCATCTTTACAACAGAAAAAAATAATTGTTATTAAATACCTTTAAAACGCTGATTCCTTGTCATCGTAAGATTTGTTTTCTAACACTAGTGGGGAAATTCAAACTAAATTTTGCACTGTTTTCATGAAGTCTAATTACCTACATAAAATAATAGAATTAACTAACTTTAATTTTAATCATGTCAAATTACTTTTTAATTAGGTATAGGTGTCATCTGCTAATAAGCTTACATAATTGTCATCTAATAACGTTATAATGTCAGCTTATTATAATACACAAGAGTAGTGGAGTACTGGAGTACTACACTTTATTTTCATAGATTACTTACATGTGAAAACAGAATAGAATTAGATTGAATTCAAATTGGAATTGTGAATAATTTAATTTGGTTTGAAGGTTGGTAAGTACCTAATAATTTCAAGTTAAGTACTTTAATCAAATAAGCTATTGTAGGCGCGAGTTATTATAAGTTATTATAAGGTATAGTATTGTTATTAAATAAAATAACCTGTGCGCGGTCTAGACCCTCACCTATTTGAAAATATCCATACGAGTAACGTCCAAGGTTTTAAGCCATAATAATTCTGTCAACACACACGTTCGTTACCGGTGTGTCTGCTAAACAATTCGTTAGTTATTATTCAAGGTGGACGTGATTAGCGAAACGTCAAGGTGAAACCGGTCTCGGTGCGAGCGCCATTTTGTGTTTTCGTCGTGCGTGAAAATATCAGCATTTGAAAATGGAACTAGAAATCCGCTTTTAGATTTTTTATTAAATTATAGTCCATAAGCATAATTTCCTTGGTATAGTTCTATATCTTTTTTTTAATCGTTTAACTATAAGAAGACTTATTATTAAACAATTTAAAAAAGAATAAGTTTCGTGATTCTTCTACCTAGGATAAAGTTTTTTTGTTATACACTAAATTTCAAATATCTACACCTTATAAAAAAAAAACCACCTACAAACACTTTATAATATTTAACTAGAAAAGTTTCTACAATAATGACAGGTTATATTTTTAAATATTGCGCTCGATAAAGCGTTTTTAACCATCAGTGTGAAAATATTATTTGAAAGGTGCATTTAAGAAATTTCACTACAATTTTTATTCGATATAACTTATCACAAAATATGTATTACCTGCGTAAAAACTCTTTTATTCTATCAATAAAATTTATAATATTTATTGTCAATAAACATTTTAAAATTTTGACATTCTGTTTTCAAACTCATTTTAACAATAAAAATTACTTATAAAAATGTTAGAAACTTTTTGGATCTCTGGATCCAATCATCAGTAATTTGGATTTCGACGGGTTTAAATTTTTTATATTTTTCATTGACTAATCAGCAATCGCCTGTAAATGTTTCTTTAATTTTGAGACTGTCCTAAACCATAAAAGGAGTCAAGGTGTGCGAGAATGAAAGAAAGTATATGAAGAAAAGATGGTGATTTTTATGTGTCACCATTGTAATTTTATAAAATAAGTAAAATAAATATATCTTTTTGAATAACATCACAATTTATTGCCCATGTCGTCGCCGACGTCTACATACACCAATTTTAATGACAATTATATCCAACAGGATTATATCTGTTTGTATTTTAACATAAAAACGTTATCAAAATGTTTTCTTTATTGTAATGAGGAAAATTATTCAATAAACTAGAGTTGGCAAATATTTTTACAGATTATTTTTATTTATGTGTTTGTCGTTGATGTTATTCAAAAAGATATATTTATTTTACTTATTTTTATAAAATTACAATGGTGACACATAAAAATCATCTTTTCTTCATATACTTTCTTTCATTCTCGCACACCTTGTCTCTTTTTATGGTTTAGGAGACGGTCTTGAAATTAAAGAAACACTTACAGGCGATTGCTGATTGGTCAATGAAAAATAGAATAAATTAAACCCGTCGAAAGCCAAATTAAGGATGATTGGATCCAGAGCTCAGGCCAATGGGATTGTTGCTCCGAAAAAGTTTCTAATATTAGTATAAAATTGAGCACATTTCTGAGTTTTATTTTGTTTATTCTTTCTATTCACTACTCGTATTTTTTTCTTTAATTTTGTCCCTGCTCCTCGCAGATGGGGTGACGGTTAAAAATCACCGAAAATCGGGTGAACCGCATATTGGTGATTTTAATGCTCTTAGCCTAGACCGAAAGGGTCTAGGCCTAGTTAATCATATCTATCTTTCACCTATCGTCCACATGATTAAGTAGATTAACTTAATTCCAAGTGCTTAAGTACGTGAAAACAGACAAATAAGTAACAAGTAAGTACGAGGCTACGTGAATTTAAAAATAGAATCTACTCGCTACTTATCTACTAGATTACGCTTCAAGCAGCCATTACGTTAAATTTCCCAGATCTTTGTGTATTCACTTACTTCTATTTTGTTACAGAGTCCGGCATCAGAATCAGACAGCAGTTCGGTGTCGGGGGCGAAGAGTCCAGCGGGCGCTCCGCCTCTGCTGCAACACCTGTTACAGCTGCAGCTGCAGGCGCAGAGTCCGCAGGCCATCGCACAGGTGAACAACTAAACAACTTTTAAAAGCATAAACACTACTTTTCGCTAAGGTTGTTTCTAACTTTGTTTGTTTGTTTGTAGTACTCTTCGGAAATACTGATCCGATCATGAATATTTAATTATTTGTCTGCATCGAAGCTGCTGGACCGATTTTAAAAGTTCTTGCGCCTACGGAAAGTTAATTAACGCGGGCGAAGTCTCGAAAAATTATATCAAACAAAATGTATCCACTTTTATAATAAGAATGAATGAATTATTAATTTTACATTGTTCCTGCATCTTTTAAAATCACATTTATATTTAAATATTATAAGCCAGAGTATCAGCTTGATGGTCTGTAATACGGTTGTTATTTCGCAATGGCCCGTCATAGGATGGGTGAGCAAAAATGTAGTTTCTCAAACTCCTCCGTGCTTCGATACAGTGGGGACGACAATTACGATAAATCCGTTGATCCCGGCTGCACCTGTAGTTGTTGACACCCACCAATCTGCACTGAGCGCTATATAATACGTTACTATATAGCGCTTAATACAGATTATAATATCGTCTATGAAGAGTCAATAAATAATAACTGCAAAAATGCAACGAAACGAAAGGAGACGAAAGGAGACGAAAAAAAACGTTTCAAATCTATTATATTGTTTTTTCAGTACATTGCAATTATTGTTTATCTTACAAGAAAATAAGAAACGAACCCAAAATGTTTGTCACTATTGTCACTTAATCTATTTTACAACGAATAATTCAATAAAACAAAAATTTACAAAATGTCAGTTATTATTTATTGACTCTTCATGGGCGATATGTTATTGACATGACATAATTTATGATTATTATTATCAGACCGAAATCAATTAACACAATTCAATTTGACGTTTTCTATTATGTCATTGTCAATTTTGCCAAGCGATGGTTTAAACCATGTTCTAAATTTAGACTTTGTTTTATAATAAGACTGTAACAGTGTTACTTAATAAACAAGGTAAACCTTGTTGGAGTAAATCTACGCTGAGACTGCACTTACTATTAGTCAAAATTCATATTAACAAACAGAGACTTGGCAAAGGTTAACCTAGTACGAGGTTCTACGGGAATAAAATATACTCCTAAAAGGTCTGCTTATTCTCTGTATAATATGAATTGGAACAAATACTAAAATTGCAATTTTAGCGTTAATTTACTCTGACGCTAAACCTTGTTTATTAGTACCACGGTAGAAGTGTTAGAAGTAGAAGATATTCACGTAGATGGGCAGTGCCTCAAAATTAGCTTTAGCGGAAACGTAATAAGGAATAGTGTGTAAATTATCTAAATATAATATTTTTTAAAACGAATATTTCCCAGAAATGTGTATTTGTCGTAAATATTTTTGTTATTAGAATCTACAGTAACTATAAATAACATACGAATATTGGGTTTAATTCCGTATATTATAATTTGGAATCGTGCACTATTCCACAAGATTACGTGTCTTTATTTTTCAAATACCATGAGAAATTACCTGCGTTGTTAAACAAATCGACTTGTTTGTTGATTACTCAAGTTTTGTGGTGTTGATTGTTAAATAAAGATACTATATGTTTATTTGACTGGTGCATATATAGTTCCAGCAGATGGTAGCGGCCCTGGCGACGCTGGGCACGGGGCTGGTGCCGCCGGCGGTGCTGTCCCAGGTGTGGCTGATGCAGAGGCTGGCACAGAACCGACACGCCGCCGACCGGTGAGCCTATTTTTTTTTATTTCGCCGATTTAGTTCCATAAACTATAAACCATCTGCGAAGAACTGCAAATGGTCCTCTATAGTTTATTTTACTGCGATGCATCTGTACTAACTGTTGGTCTTCCTAAAAAAAATAAAGGGTAAAATAAAAAAAATCGGACATCGTTTTTATTAAAAAATATATATGTCCTACATTTCCGTATTTCACAAAAACACCGATAAAATCAGAATTATAAATATGGGGATGCTTTTTTTTTTAAAATTAAAAGTCCGGAGTATAAGCCTGATTTCCATTGAAAGATCCCGAGAGTTTGTTGCAGTTCGATATGTTTTTCTCAAACATGCTTAACAATTTAAAAAAATCAAATTATTATAGTTTTTATACACTGTTGATCACTGGGATCTCACTGGCTCCGTTGCACATCGCAAAGTTGGGAAGATTATGTTGAAATTTAATAATTTTTCATTAAAGAGATCTTCAAAATGTTCTTATTATATTAAAAATTCTAAAATACCTGAGATTTGCAAAAT